>CM077667.1:261150724-262400724 GCA_039707655.1 Elymus sibiricus
CGATGCTTGCTATCATAATAACTCTTCTGGCGGGACTGAGCTGCTTTGAGATTGGCACGAATGACACGGCACATTTCTTCTGCTTCAGTGATCATGTCATTACCAAGGATTTGACGCTCACCGGTTTCAGACCAATTGAGCGGGGTACGGCACTTTCTGCCATAGAGAATCTCGAAAGGAGCTCTGCCGGAACTTGCTTGGAAGCTATTGTTGTATGAGAACTCAGCAAACGGGAGGCAATCTTCCCACTTCATGCCAAAAGAAATCACACAAGCTCTGAGCATATCTTCGAGGATTTGATTGACTCTCTCAACTTGACCACTAGTCTGAGGATGGAAAGCTGTGCTGAAACGGAGATTAGTCCCCATTGCAGTCTGGAAGGAATCCCAAAACTTGGAAGTGAAGATGCTTCCACGATCTGAGGATATGAGCTTAGGAACACCGTGCAAAGAAACTATCCTTGACGTATACAACTCTGCTAGCTGAGCTGCCGAGATAGATTCTTTGACCGGAAGGAAGTGGGCAACTTTGGTGAGCTTGTCGATGACCACGAAGATGGCATCATTCCCTCTCTTGGACTTAGGAAACCCAGTGACGAAATCCATTTCAACATGATCGAATTTCCACTCTGGGATAGGCAAAGGCTGAAGGAGACCTGCTGGACGTTGATGTTCCGCCTTCACTCTGCGACAAACATCACACTCGTTCACGAACTGAGCAATCTCGCGCTTCATGCGAGTCCACCAGAAGGTTTGCTTGAGGTCTTGATACATTTTGGAACTGCCTGGATGAATCGAGAAGAGGGAATTATGTGCTTCATCCATGATAACTTTCCTGAGATCACCTTTCGGAACCACCAGACGGTCCTCGAAGAACAGGGTGTCTTTGTCATCAACACGGAAACACTTATACTTGGGAATGCTCTTGGCCACACCTTTCTTCACTTTCTTCACCATAGCATCAAGAAGCTGAGCTTGGTGAACCTGATCTTCTAGAGTCGGAGAGACTTGAAGATTGGCAAGGAAACCTTGAGGAATCATTTGGAGATTGAGCTTGCGGAAAGCTTCACAAAGCTTGGGCTGAAGAGGCTTGAGGATAAGACTGTTGCAGTACGCTTTTCTGCTCAGCGCGTCTGCAATGACATTAGCTTTCCCAGGAGTATATTCAATACTCGGATTGAAGTCCTCGATCATCTCCACCCAACGAGACTGCCGAAGATTGAGGTTGGGTTGGGTGAAGATATACTTCAAGCTTTTGTGGTCGGTGAACACCTCAACTGGTCTTCCCAACAACAGATGTCTCCACGTCATCAGAGCATGCACTACTGCCGCCAGCTCAAGATCATGAGTGGGGTAGTTCTTCTCAGCAGGCTTCAACTGCCTCGAGGTATAAGCCACAACTTTCTTATCTTGCATGAGAACGCCACCGAGACCTTGGAGAGAAGCATCACAAAATACTTGGAAAGGCTTGGATTGCTCGGGAGGAACAAGAACTGGAGTCGAAGTTAGCTTCTGTTTGAGTGTATTGAACGCCACGTCACACTCAGGAGACCACAGAAACTTGACATTCTTCTGAAGGAGGTTGGACAGAGGCTTAGCAATCTGAGAGAAGTTTTCAACAAATCTTCTGCAATAGCTTGCAAGGCCGAGGAAGCTACGAAGCTGCTTGACATTTTGAGGAGGCTCCCAGTTCACAATTGCTTCAACTTTCTCGGGGTGCACTTTAATGCCCTCGGCAGAGATGACATGCCCGAGGTACACCACTTCATTGAGCCAAAACTCGCACTTCGAGAACTTAGCATAAAACCGATGTTCCCTAAGCTTGTCAAGCACAAGTCTGAGATGCTCTGCATGCTCTTCTTCAGTCTCCGAGAACACGAGAATATCATCCAAATAGACCAAGACGAACTCATTCTTGAAAGGAGAGAATATATAGTTCATCATTCTAGAGAAGGTCGGAGGCGCATTTGCTAGACCAAAAGACATGACGGTGTACTCATAGGAGCCAAAACTCGTCCTGAAAGCTGTCTTTGGAATATCTTCTTCACGAATGCGGATTTGATGATAGCCCATACGGAGATCTAACTTCGAGAAAACCTTGGCACCTTTCAATTGCTCAAACAGCTCATTGATGTTGGGAAGCGGATACTTGTTCCTGATTGTCTTCTTATTCAATGGACGGTAATCGACACATAGTCGGTCCGTGCCATCCTTCTTCTTGACAAACAGAACACCACAACCCCAAGGAGAAGAACTTGGTCTGATCAGACCCAGACGCTCTTGTTCATCTAGCTGTTTCTTCAACTCTTTCAGCTCTTCGGGGCCAAGCTTATAAGGACGCTTGCACACCGGTTCAGTTCCAGGCTCGAGATCAATCACAAACTCAACTGGCCTGTGAGGTGGCATTCCTGGCAAATCTTCTGGAAAGACATCTTCATACTCCGAGACAACGGGAATTTGAGAAATGGCAGAGATCTCGCCCTTCTCATTGAGAGAGAATAGACGAATTGTGTCATCGCGAGCAGCGAAAATGATCACGTCTTCAGAAGGATGAGTCAATTGAACTTCTTTAGCTTTGCAATCAACATAAGCCTTGTTCATCGCCAGGAAATCCATGCCAAGAATAAGATCAATATCGGAATTGCCGAGCACAATAGGAGAGGCCAGAAAGGAATAATTGCCCATCTTGATAGAGACATCCGGAACAATGCGGTTGGAGTTCAACATTTTACCAGGAGAAACAACAGACAAGGACCTAGGCAAATCTTTATAATCGAACTCATGCTTGACGAAAAATGGCTTTGACATGAAACAATGCGATGCACCAGTGTCAAACAAAACTTTTGCAGTAATAGAATTAACCAAGAGATTACCCATGATCACTTGAGAAGAATCCTCTGCTTCAGCTGCATTCACCATGTTCACTCTTGCATGCTTGGGATTGTGCTTCACCATAGCACTGCCTGGGGGTCTGATAGGAGGAGGAGGCGGAAGACGCCGCTGGTTGATGCACTTGTTGGAGTAGTGGCCCTTCTGACCACACTTGTGACAAGTAACCTCTGAGAGCGGACGGAAGTTGCCTGGAGGAGGAGCATTTGCTGACTTGGGAGCCTGGGGCCTCTGCTGAAAACCTGAGTTGGGTGGGTGGGAAGGACCACGACCACCGTGCTGTCTCTGCTGCTGAGGGGGACGAAACGGAGGAGGAGGAGGGACCCAATACTTCTGCTGCTTAGGAACAATCTGAGAGCTGGAAGAAGAAGAGTTGGTATCTCTGAATCGCTTCCTGGAATTCTCCAACCTGAGCTGAGATGCCTCGACCTTTAGAGCCATGTTGTAGAACTGATCAAACTCAGGAGGCTCTTGCAGGACTAGACCCGGCTGAAGATCATCCCTGAGACCACCTCTGAACTGGTAAATCATTGCCTTATCATTGGGAACATCTTGCTTAGCATAGCGGGCCAGATTCTGGAAGTCGATGTTATACTGATAGACAGACTTGTTCCCCTGCTTCAAATTCCTGAACTTCTCACGCATCTCCTCGACAAAGCTCGTCGGGATGTGATGAGCTCTGAAGTCACGACAGAAATCATCCCAGCTGATAACACGATCACCTCTGGAATCCTTGTACTGCTGCCACCAATCTGCTGCCTGACCCTTGAGCTGGAAAGTCGCAAACTTGACATAGTCCGCTGTTCTGACATTGCTGCACTCAAAATGCTTGTTCATGTCACGGAGCCAATCATCCGCATCGAAAGGCTGCTCACAACAGGTGAAGGACTTGGGCTGATTTGCGAGAAACTGGTTCAGAGTTGCGAACTGAGGCTGATTCTGAAAATTCCCTTGATAACCTTGCTGTCCCTGCTCTCTTTCCTGCAGCAACCTGAGCAACATCTGAGTGTTCGCATTGGTTGCGGCCATCACTGCTTGCCAAGCCTCCGGAGGTGGAGGTGGTGGTGGGGGTGGTGGAGGATCAGACGGCTCTCCATCACGACCTTGGTTCCCACGAGTTGCTGGCGCCATCCTGAAGATGGACAGAATATCAGCACACCATTGACAAAGATGATTGAAATAAGCTGAATCAACGGCTTGAACGAAATTGCAACGGAATATCATCAATTGCATTCAAACTGCAAATAGTAAGAACGCTTTCTGCAGGATCTTGAAAACATCATTATAACATGAAGCCACTTGAAATTAACACAACAAGTATTGAGCTAAGGTTGCTCGGAACAAATGTACAACCATTATACATCTGCCGGAAGATGAACCTAAGAACTACTGGAATTCCCACCTAAGAATTTCCGAAGTCTTTCTTGTTTATGCGATTCGGGTTGCGGGCCCAGGAACGTACCCAAGGTAATCAGCTACAACTGCACCCGCAACCTTCCACACCATAATTCAAGAAAACTCCGCAAACTCGTCTACCACAGACACTCGTAATCACAACGATACTAAGTATGGCAGTACATCCGAACTCTCTCCACCAGTACTGGGGATGCCGGACTCCTCTCGCCACTACTAGTATTGAAGCAATTTCGAACATCCTCCGTCCTGAGATACTAAGGAAACTGAATGATAACGATGTGTCAAGAATCCCCTGGAGCTCAACTCCCCGGAAGAAATCAAGTCAGACAGGAGGCACCAAGACAGAACTCCGTCACATCGGCATCATATAGTTTCCAAAATACCCGCGTGATCCTAAAAAAATTTTGAGCGAGAAGAGGAGTAGAATGAAAATTCCTAAGTCGAATACCTCACCAGAGTATAGAAGAGGAGTAAAAGAATCCTACTCTCCGATATAACTAGACTCAAAATAGTTTTTCACTAGACTCGACTCGGCCAAGTTCGATCAAGCAAGGGGCTCCTATGGTCGGTATGGCTCTGAATACCAACTTGTCACGCCCAAGATGCGGTCCTATCCCTATTAAGGCTTGTGGCCTCGATGGGGATAGAAGCGCATCTCGTCGTTCGCAAGCACAGTAAACATTGCAATACATGTAGGAAGGGATGAGTATATACGTTGGCTTACACTCGCCACAAGCTAAATTACAAGTTCACACAATTATTCAATACATCAGCCAGAAGACAGGGCCCGGCTACGGACGAAAACAAACAATAAAAGATGCAATGAAGACTGCCTTGCTATCCCAGGATCACCACCAAGAAGCTCCCTACTCGTCCGGATACGTAACATACATACGTCTACTCTCCTCGTCGTACTCCCACTGGAGCTGAGTCACATCATCTGGCACGCTCTCATCAGCACCTGTACCTGTATTGTTGTAATCTGTGAGCCACAGGGACTCAGCAATCTCATACCCCGGGTACCGAAACTATGTAAGCCATTGGGTAAGGAATTGGTTAAATGGTGAGGCTGCAGCAAGCGCTAAGCATATGTTTGGTGGCTAACTTACGAGAACATGAATGTAAATATGGTGGCACACGTATGACGATCGTGAAATAGCATGATCACTAAGTGATCCTGAACACCTACTTACGTCAATCATAACCCCATCGTGTTCTCTCTCGGATCATGTTCACGAGCAGAGACGATCACGGTTACGCACACAGTTGGTGTATTTTATTGGAGTTTACTTCAAGTTAACTATTACCGGGTGTTAAACAAATTTCCAAGTTGCCACATAACCGCGGGCGCGGCTTCTCGAAAAGATTAAACCCTGCAGGGGTGCTCCAACTCATCCATCACAAACTAACCACACTTCGCGAGAATAACCTCGACCACGAATCTCGTGATCGTCCTAGGCCATTCCACTGGAAAACCGCAACCTCGAGATAGCCCAAAGAAAAACCGGAATTCCTCGCGCAAGACATTCGAGAAAGGTAAAACAAGTCCAGCAAGACCGCCCGACGTGTCGACGAACCCGATAAGAGCCGCGTATCTCGTTCTCAGGACACGATCAGATGAGCGCAGCGTACGGTGGCCTGATAGAGATCTCCCGAGTTGCCCCGGGTTGGCCCCGCACACGACTCTGATTTGGACCAACACTCATGAGGAGCACTGGCCCGGGGGTTGATTAAGTTATCCACGGGGTAGCTAAGCCCTATGCAATTTTATTAAGTTGTTTAGCAAATGTAGTACCAATGTTGGGTCTTGCCAGACAAGTTTTAATCTAAGACGAATGATCAAGGGGGTCCCCATAACAACCCCGAGCATGTTAGGAGCGCAAAATATGGAATATAACACCGGAACTCGGAACTAGTGCGGAAAAAGCGGAACCAAACACTGAGCAAAAGGCCAAGCCTTCCACCGTTGCCAGATATATATGTGCATTAATTTAGATAACAGTAAATAGAGTGATATAAACAAAAACCATGTTGACACATGGGAAACTTGCACCTGCAACTAGCAACGCTATAAGATAAGGGCTGAGCAGCGGTAACATAGCCAATCAAGGTTTTTCTAGGTAGTGGAAAGGTTAGAGGCTTTCATGGCAATTTGGAGGCTGACAGTTTAAGTGGTAGGTAACGTAACATAACGATAAAAGCGAGACATCTAGCAAGGCAAAAATAGTGTCGGGATCCGGGTATGATCATCTTGCCTGTTGGATCTTCAGAGGGACAAAGAGCTGGGTCCTCGTAGTTGTACTCTCCGGAATCCTCGTACTCAGGCTCAACACTCGCGTCTACCCAAAGAGAACAGCACCAAATAAACAAACAGCAAGGTGCAACGCACAAACAAGATGATGCATGGTCATATTAAGGAATGTAGCATGGCAATCCTATGCTAGTCATGTTTCACATGCATTTATTAAGTTATTTAGTATTCTGGACAGAACCTCAATATTACTTATTTGGACATGCATGATCATGGCAAATATGTATGCTTCATGCAAAAACGATGCAAATGCATATGTAGAACGTTGCAAACGGAGTAACGTAGCTCACGGTACGCTCACGGCAAGGTACGAACGTTAACGGAGACAAAACACAAGATGAGGCAATCTCTGGGCTATACCTTGGTGTTCCAAGGATGCCACTGGATAGGTAACAAAAATCTAACAAGAATAGAGCTAAAGATCTAGCAAAACAATGGAGTATAGCTCCCACAAGTCACAAAACAATCCAACACACATTCTGTTCCAAAACAGCAACATGGCATCTTGTCACACACATAGCCAGAGCTACAGCAGGTCTTAAATCAAATCCAAGGCATGTACAGAAACCTAGCAGCATGCTTAACAATTAATATATCTACACAAACTTGAAAGGAAGCATAGATCAATAGCAATGAAGATCACAAGATGGCATGTTGAAACAGATTTTTAGGACTTAGTGAAAATTCCAGTTTTTCTGGAATCTGAGTTAACCAGATGGCATATTGACAGCATGGTTTATATATGCTACAGCAACTTTCATGGCATGAAAAATAACAGGATAGTAGAGGGCAACCTCTACAACAAAACACTAGCACTGAGCATGAGCTATAACACAACAGATCACTTTGTAGCATCCACTCTTCATGGCATAAAAATATTAACAGATTCTCAGATTTAGAAATATTTAGCAAGGGTAAAACTGGGCACATGTTAACAGAATAGCAACTTGACAGCATGTTTTAAATATGATGCAAGAGCTTAATGCTCAAGTTTTTAGCACAATTTAGTAGAGTATGCTGGGCACAACAAAACATGTTCATGCCCCAAACTCAAAGGACCAACACATCCAAGGGAACCATCATCTAAACATAGCAAGAAAAATAACAGATCCAACACTTAGCAATATTTTGAGACATGCAACCAGGGTTATTATCTTAGCATGTAAACAGCAAGGAACCCACTTATCCACAAGTTTATGATGCCAAACAAAAATACCAGGGTCTAGTACCCACAAAACACTAGCATATTCATGTTGACAAGTTTCACATATATTGCATAGAATAAATCATATGAAAATGAAAAAATGGCATGTTGGGACAAAATGACATTTTTGCAAACTTGCTCAAATGACAAAACAAATAACACCATTGGATTCCTTGGGAAATTCTACCCCAAAACCATATATCATACTCATATGTTTGCATTTGTAAAATGCCCAAAACCTGAATCGAAAATACACACATGCACTTATAAGTTATTGCCTACCTTATTTGGACATGGTCAAAAATGGCAGTGGCCTGAAATGGCAACAGCCCCAAAACAGATAAAAACAACCAGAGAATACAACACCAAAAAAAATAAATAAATAAAAGGGAGGGGACCCACTGGCATAGACACCAGGGCCCTTCTGAGGATGACAAGTGGGGCCAGGGCCCACTGTCATACTCACACACACACACACACACACACACACACAAATCAGAGAGCCACATACGCAGCCACACGGGATCCATGTTGACACACCGGATCCACACACGCCGGCCACAGAAACAACACACACCTACAGAACAGTAAAAATTAAAAGGGCTCGGGGGGGGGGGGATCGAACCCGAGACCTCCAGTGTACGCAGCGGTCGGTCGACCACTACGCCACTCGCGCGCGACTGAACATAAAGGGGCCTTGCTCGTTAAATGCAGACAAAGAGCGCGGTTTTCCTTCTTCCCGAACCAGAGAAAGAGGCGACGGCGAAACGACGACCAGGACGCGACTAGGCGGCTACGCGCGATAAAGAGAGGGGGAAGGAGGAGCTGATGCTCACTGCGGGCTGCTCGAGGACGCGGCGAGGCGAGGACGACGAAGCTGGCGCTGCCTGACGACGTGCAGCTCCAACCACGCGACGTGACGACGGGAAGACGACGCGGGGACGCTCCGGCCTCCCTAGCGCCGGGAACGGGACGCCGAATGCACCAGAAACCCCGCGGACATCTCGGATGCCACGGAGATGCCACCGGCGATGAAGGAGACGACGAAATCGACGGCGGCTCTCTGCTCTCTCTGACGAAACTGAACTTCTCTCTTTCTCTCTTCTCAGCAGAACCAGGAGGAAGAAGGGGAAGGGAAGAAGGTGGCGGCGGCGAGGAGGAGAAGGGGAAACCCTAGGGAGAGGCACGGACGCCGAGGGCTTCTTATAGGCCCCGGAGGCACGCCCTAGCCTCGCCACCTCGGCCACGGCGGGGCCCTGCTCGCTCTCGCTCTGAGAGGGAGCTGGAAAGGGGGAGGACGACGATGACGACTACGGGCGCCGACAGGTGGGCCGCACAGCGCCAGGGTGGACAGCGAGCGAACGGGTGAGCGGTCTGCGGAGGCTGCTGGGCTGCGGCTGTGGAGGCCCAAAGGACCTCCCTCTCTCTCGCAGGAAAACAAAACATTTCTAATTAAAAAAAACCAGAGAAGCAAAAAAATCACAGAGGCCTGAGAGAAAAGTTTTTAAAGAGAAGAAATACATTTTTGGGATCACAAAAATGCATACTATTTTATAAAAATAAAAATGGCATTTTTTAGAACCACAAAATAAAATCATATTTTTAATAGAATGCAATCTGTTTTTGATGCTTTAGGGTGTAAAAACTTCAAGAAGGAACAGGAGCTGGTTTAGAATTCAATTTAGAATATTTCAGAAATGATCAACATTTTTAACAGGTGAAAACAGCAAGTAATTATTTGACATGGGGATATTTTGAATAAGAAAGAAGAGGGGATAGTTTATTAGATGGGAGGGAGTAGCACTCCAAACAAAGAAACACATGCACTCACTCCACATCACATACACTCCCAACAACACCACCTCACATCACAACAACACAACCACAAGCATGGCAATAATTAATATGCATTTGGTATGGTGAGCATGATGCATGATGCATGAAATGACCATGAGGCAAGGTTGATGATCAACACAATGGCAAAACATGAAGGTCCACATGAGAATGATTACAAATAAGGCAAGAATTACACTTGGGCTGTTACAATGATGTGTGAGCATTTCTATTCCTTGTTGAAATCCTAGTGTTGTTTCGGGTCGGAAGCGCGCAATGGTTAACTCCTATGAACCTCTTCCCCCAGGGAATGTGAGTAGTACTTTGATTTAAGATAAACTAATAAAACTTTGAAATAAGTATATGAGTTCTTTATGACTAATGTGAAACCATGGACATACGCAATCTCACCTTTTCATAATTCGCTAGCCTCTTCGGTACCGTGCATAGCCAGTTCTCACCTCGAGGATCGGTGCAACTTTCGCCGGTGCATCCAAACCCCGTGACATGATACGCTCTGTTGCACATAAGTATTATTATATCTTCCTAAAAACAGCCACCATACCTACCTATCATGGCATTTCCATAGCCATTCCGAGATATATTGCCCTGCAAATTCCATCGCCACTTCACATGACTAGTTCGTTCATCGTCATATTGCTTTGCGTGATCATATAGAGTTGACATAGTATTTGTGGCAAAGCCACCGTTCATCATATTTTTGATACATGTCACGCTAGATCATTGCACATCCTTGTACACTGCCAGAGGCATTCATACAGAGTCATATCTTCATATCAGTTCTCCATATTGAGTTGTAAGTAAATAAAAGTGTGACGATCATCATTATTAGAGCATTGTCCCAGTGAGGAAAGAATGATGGAGACGATGATTCTCCCATAAGTCGATATGAGACTCCGGAGAAAAAAAAATAAAGACGGGGGAGGCCAAATGATCCCACCATCCATTCAAAAAAATGAGAGAAAATGAGAGAAGGGACTTTACTACTATCTTTTACCAAACTTGTGCCTCAAAGTGGCACCATGTTCCTCATGTAGAGAGGCTCATGATATATCACTTTCATATGCTAGTGGGAATTACCTATTCATTATTACAAACTTGGTTTGTATATTCCTATGACGGGCTTCCTCAAATGCCTGAGGTCTTCATGAGCAAGCAAGTTGGATGCACACCCCACTTAGCTTCATTTGAGCTTTCATACACTTATAGCTCTAGTGCATCATTTGCATGGCAATCCCTACTCCTTCCATTGACATCTATCGATGGGCATCTCCATAGCCCATTGGTACGCCTAGTTGATGTGAGACTATCTTCTCCACCTTTTAACCCCTTTGATATCTACCACCATACTCTATTCCACTTAAATGCTATGTCCAATGGCTCATGCTCATGTATTATGTGAAGGATAAAAAGTTGATGCATATTGAAAAAGTACGATCCAATTGCCTGACTTGGACACTGTGGTCTTGACATTTGTATTAATGTGGTGAAGATGGAGCCATGCCTTGCTAATAAAATAAGATGAACGGGGGGGGGGGGGGGGTAAACATTTCTTAAGGATCGTATACTTTTAAGGATTAATGATTCTGTTTCTTACATTTTAATTATTGCTATGTTAATATTTGTTTATTCATCTTTTCTTCAATAAGCATACTGATACGTCTCCAATGTATCGATAATTTATGAAGTATTCATACCATATTCACCTATGTTTACAATACTTTTATATGGTCTTGATGCACTTTACATGATTTATTTAGAACTAACCCGGACTGACGATGTTTTCAGCAGATTACCGTGGTGTTGTTTTTGTACAGAAAATGGAAGTTCTCGGAATCGCCCAAAACTTTTTGGTGATTTTTTCTGGAGGAAATAAGAAACATTGGAGCAAAGAACCACCGGAGGGGAGCCACCAGTGGGCCACAAGACATCAGGGCGCGCCCCCCTAGGTCGCACCCTGATATGTGGTGGGGCCCACGAGGCTCCGTTGCGCGTGATTCCGACGCTGATAAATCCTATAAATCCCAGAAACCCCAGAAATAAACAGAGACTCTCCGTTCTGCCGCCGCAACTCTCTGTATCAATGAAAAACCAATCTGGAGACGTTCCAGTACCTTGCCGGAGAGAGGAAACCATCACCAGTGGCCATCTTCGTCATCCCGGTGGAGGCCATGATGAGGAGGGAGTAGTTCACCCTCGTGGCTGAGGGTATGTACCAATAGCTATGTGTTCATTCTCTCTCTCTCTCTCTCTCTCTCTCTCTCTCTCTCTCTCTCGTGTTCCTGAGATGTCACGATCTTGAAATATAGTCGGATCATATGATGTTATTCTCTTGCTACCGTGTTGTGATGAATTGAATCTTTACCTTTGAGATCTCGTTATGTTGGATTGAATATTTTGGTTGAGAACACTTGATGTACATCTTGCGTGGGATACCCGTAGTGAAATTGGGGTATTCTATTGATTCACTTGATATATGTTGAGGCATCAACTTGCGGATTCCGGTGACCTTGGGGATCTATGCATAGGGGTTGATTGCACGTTTTCATACCACGTTCTCCGATATAAATTGGGGGGGTGCTCCTTGAAGTTCTTTGTGTTGGATTGAATATGATAGACCTGAAATTGTTTGATGCATGTCGCATAATTTACCCACGGATACTTGAGGTGACATTGGAGTATCTAGGTGACATTAGGGTTGATTGATATGTATCGTTGGTGTTGTTCTAGTATGAACTCTAGGGCAATTTGTGACACTTATAGGAATAGCCCATAATATTGATCGGAAAGAATAACTTTTAGGTGGTTCTACTACCTACACCAATTTCATCTTATTGTTCTCCGCTGGATAGGAACTTTGGATTGATTCTTTGTTGCACGTTGAGGGATGATCATATGATTCAACTATATTAGCATTGTTGGGAGATTGCACTAGTGAAAGTATGAACCCTAGGCCTTGTTTCCAAGCATTAATATATCATTTTGCTTGCTGTTTACTATTTATTACCTTGCTGTTTTTATATTTTCAGATTACAAAAACCTATATCTACCATCCATATTGCACTTGTATCACCATCTCTTCGCCGAACTAGTGCACCTATACAATTTACCATTGTGTTGGGTGTGTTGGGGACACAAGAGATTTCTTGTATTTGATTGCAGGGTTGCTTGAGAGAGGCCATCTTCATCCTACACCTCCCACGGATTGATAAACCTTAGGTCATCCACTTGAGGTAAAATTGCTACTGTCCTACAAAACTCTGCGCTTGGAGGCCCAACAAAGTCTACAAGAATAAAGTTGCGTAGTAGATATCAAGCCGTTTTCTAACGCCGTCGCCGGGGAGGTGAGTGCTTGAAGGTATATCTTTAGATCTTGCAATTAAAATATTTTAGTTTCTTGTTTTTAACTAATTTGGTTTTGTAAAAGAAAACTACAAAAAGAATGGAATTTAGGTTGCCTCAATTGTTTCGTCTTTTTAATGTCTTTCGTAAAAATGATGGTTTGGAAAATTGTGCTCAATTGGTAGAGGAAGATTTTATGAAAATACTTAATGAGAATTCCTTGAATGATGAGCATGATTGCAATGTTGCTAGTATGAATTCTCTGAATATCCATGATGCTAATGATATGCAAAGCCACCAGCTTGGGGATGCTATGTTTGATGAAGATGATATTGTTAGTCCCCCAAGTTTTGATGATCAAATTTATTATGATGATTGCATGCCTCCTATATATGATGATTATGATGATGACATGTATGCTATAAAGAGTGATAGTAACCATGAAACTTGTCATCATGATTTTAATATAGAATGTGGTTATGTCAATCAAGTATCTCATGATAGTTATTTTGTTGAGTTTGCTCCAACTAGCATGAATGAAAAAGAATTTGCTTATGTGGAGAGTAATGAAAATTCTATGATTGTGCATCATGAAAAGAATGCTTTATGTGATAGTTATATTGTTGAATTCCTTCATGATGCTACTGAAATTTATTATGAGGGAGGAACATATGCTTGTAGGAATTGCAATAATATCAAGTTTCCTCTCTATGTGTTCAAAGTTTTGAAGTTATGCTTGTTTTGCCTTCCTATGCTAGTTGATTCTTGTTCCCATAAATTGTTTGCTCACAAAATCCCTATGCATAGGAAGTGGGTTAGACTTAAATGTGCTTTTCATGTGTTTCATGATGCTCTTTTGTATGTTTCAATTACTATTCCTATGTGAGCATCATTGAAATCATCATGCCTAGCTAAAAGGCATTAAAGAAAAGCGCTTGTTGGGAAACAACCCAACACTTTTAATTTGTGTTTTTGTGAGTTCACATGATTAAGCTTCTGTATTAATCATGTTTTCTTTCTTTTATTTCAATAAAGTGTCAAGTAAAGCCTTTGGGATGACTCACAAGATGAGTGGAATTGATGCTGAACCAAAACAGAAACTTTTGACTCCAGTACAGGAATTTTCATTTTTTACTGGAGTGTGATAATAATCTGAAATTTTTACACAGTCTTGATATACAAATTATTCAAGTTTTCCTAATATGGAAGAAATTTTAGATACAGGTAATTATGGTTATACTACAGATCTTCACAGACTGTTCTGTTTTTGACAGATTCTGTTTTGCATGGATAGTTTGCTTGTTTTAGTGTTCCCATAGCTTATATTCAGTGATATAAATATGTGAATGGTAGAATACAGTAGGTATTATGTGAGAACAATTATGAATCTTGTCTTGACAGTACCTAAGTGAATGATCTTTATTTATTATACTAACCCATCTCACGAAGTTCCGTTAAGTTTTGTGTGATTGAAGTTTTCAAGTTTTGGGTGAGACACCGACATGAGGAGAATAAGGAGTGACAAGAACATAAGCTTGGCGATTCCCAAGGCACCCCAAAGGTAATATCCAATGAAGACTCAAGTGCCAAGCTTGGGGATGCCCCGGAAGGCATCCCCTCTTTCGTCTTCAACACTATCGGTATATCTTACTTGGAGCTATATTTTTATTCGTCACATAATATGTGTTTTGCTTGGAGCGTCATTTTATTTTGTTAGTATTTGCTTGATGTTATTTATAATCTTGTTTTTCAATAAAAAGTTCCAAGAATTGCCTTTAGGATGCTTGATTTGGATGTTTTGATGTGTGCTGTGTAAAAACAGAAACTTTTGATGTAGTGTTTGAATTTTCATATTTTACTGGAACATGGAAAGTTTTTCAAATTTTTACACAGTATTTTAATATAAATTCTTTAGCATTTCCTAAATTTTCATATTTTGTAGGGATACATAAGTGCACTTTGTAAATTAATTGCTACAGACTGTTCTGTTTGGACAGATTGCTGTCATAGTTTTGTTATCTACTTATCCTATAGTTTCCATAGCTTATATTGGTAGATATAAATTGTGCAAACGATAGTAAACAGTATATGATGTTTGAAAATTATTGTGCAACTTGTCTTGGCAGTACAAGAAGTGTGGATTTATCTTATGTGTACTAACCTATGTCATGAGTTCTTTTCAAGTTTTGTGTGGATGAAGTTTTTGAGAATAGGTGAAACCGGGACATGGAAGGATTGAACGAGATACAAAAGATCAAGCTTGGGGATGCCCAAGGCACCCCAAGACAATATTACAAGAAGAATCAAGCATCTAAGCTTGGGGATGCTACGCATCCCACCTCTCTTCGTCAACTATCGGTTAGCCTATGTTGAGCGTAAATTTTTATTCGTTCACATGATGCGTGCTATTCTTGGAGTGTATTTTTGTTTTGTTTGCTGCTTGAATAAAATAATCAGATCTGAAAATATTTATTGAGAGAGATTCCTCACATAGCTACTTAATTGTTTGACTACTCATTGATCTTCACTTATATCTTTTGAGAGTAGTTTGATGTTTACTCTTGTGCTTCACTTATATCCTAAGAGTAAATTGTGAATGAATGAAATTTCATAAATATGAAATTATCAATGTGCTATATTCTTAGTAGAAAGTTCACATTTGGTTTAGAAAGTAAAATCCATTGAAGTTTAACAATCACTGCATTGGTCATATGAGCAATTCATGAATGATTAGTATAAGAAAGGGAATTTTCACATACAAATATATTATCTTGGACATCTTTTATGATTGTGAATACCCATTAATTATTTTCAAACTTTATCAAATAGTTGAAGTTGGACAAGCAAGACAACGTAATGGTTATGTTTGGATATATTTGCATAGAAGTTATATTGTTATGGTTCCTCTAACATGTGGTGCTTGTTTAGAAACTTTTGCTAGCCAAAACTTCGTTCTAAGTAGAGATACTACTTGTGCATCCAAATCCTTGAGCCAAGATTCTTCCATGAGAGTCCACCATACCTACCTATATATGGTATTTCACTGCCATTCCAAGTAAATTTGCATGTGCCACCTCTAAAACCTTCAAATAAACATCCGTTTTGTGTGCTCGTACCGCTCAGGGAGTGACGGGGCGGTCATTATCTTCCATGCTAAGCGAGTTATTCTCAAGATGAGTGTTTATTCACTTGTCGTTGCACGAGAGAGGCTGGTAAAAAGGATGCCCAGTCTTGCATAATACAAAAATAAATAAACAAAAACTCCCCATAGAAACTTGAATGTTTGGAGGGCAACCGTGGATTCGGCCAGCCATGGAATGTGTTTGAATGGTGGGGGGAGTAAAAAGAAATTTCAATTCTGTTTGGGAACCACCAATAATGTGATTAGCATGGAAGATATTGAAAATTCTATTGTGACATTGACATTAAAGGCACACCACTCCAAATTACTTATTCGTCTATGTTTTTAAACAACGAGCTCTCGCACCTATGCAAATCCCTGCTTCCCTCTGCGAAGGGACAATCTATTTACTTTCATGCTATTTCCTATTCATGTTGAGTCAAATTGTTATTCCAACCTCAGGCTATTAGTTGGAAAGCATCATGTGGTGGGTAAATATCCAAACATATATATCCAGTCAAATATATTTGATCATGATTCATTATTGTTGACAATTATCTTCATGATAAATATGTTGGGAGGCGAAACATTAAGCCCCTACCTTTCTATGTGTTATATGGATGTTGTTTTTTCTAAAAATGTGCCTTGAGTATTAGCAATCATAAAAGCCTATACAATAATTGAGTATGTGGAGCTCTTACTAGAATTGATGATGCATTGAAATTGTTTGGTGACCAAGAACATAGATTGTTAAATTTCAAGAGAATGCATTGTTTGAACCATGACATGTGAATTGATTGCTACTCTATCATTATGATTTTTATGAGAAAATGTTGCTGGTTATGATGATAGAAAAGTGACTGAAATTATCAATGATCGAAACTATTCACTATGCCAGCATTCACACTTCATAAATTATTTCTTTTATCATTTACCTACTCGAGGACGAGTAGGAATTAAGCTTGGGGATGCTGATACGTCTCCAACGTATCGATAATTTATGAAGTATTCATGCCATATTCACCTATGTTCACAATACTTTTATATGGTTTTGATGCACTTTACATGATTTATTTAGAACTAACCCAGACTGATGCTGTTTTCAGCAGAATTACCGTGGTGTTGTTTTTGTGCAGAAAATGAAAGTTCTCGGAATCGCCCGAAACTTTTTGGTGATTTCTTCTGGAGGAAATAAGCAACATTGGAGCAAAGAACCACCGGAGGGGAGCCACCAGTGGGCCACAAGGCATCAGGGCGCGACTCCCTAGGTCGTGCCCTAATATGTGGTGGGGCCCACGTGGCTCCGTTGCGCGTGATTCCAACGCTGAAAAATCCTATAAATCTCCAAAACCCCAGAAATAAACAGAGACTCCCTGTTCCGCTGTCGCAACTCTCTGTATCGATGAAAAACCAATCTGGAGACGTTACAGTACCCTGTCGGAGAGGGGAAACCATCACCGGTGGCCATCTTCCTCATCCCGATGGATGCCATGATGAGGAGCGAGTAGTTCACCCTCGGGGCTAAGGGTATGTACCAGTAGCTATGTGTTCAATCTCTCTCTCTCTCTCATGTTCTTGAGATGTCACGATCTTGATGTATCATGAGCTTTGTTAATATAGTCGGATCATATGATGTTATTCCCTTGCTACCTTGTTGTGATGAATTGAATCTTTACCTTTGAGATCTCGTTATGTTGGATTGAATATTTTGGTTGAGAACACTTGATGTACGTCTTGCGTGGGATACCCGTAGTGACATTGGGGTATTCTATTGATTCACTTGATATATGTTGAGGCATCAACTTGCGGATTCCGGTGACCTTGGGGATCTATGCGTAGGGGTTGATTGCACGTTTTCATACCACGTTCTTCGATAGAAATCTTGGGGTGCTCCTTCAAGTTCTTTGTGTTGGATTGAATATGATAGACCTGAAATTGTTTGATGCATGTTGCATAATTTACCCATGGATACTTGAGGTGACATTGGAGTATCTAGGTGACATTAGGGTTGATTGATATGTATCATTGGTGTTGTTCTAGTACGAACTCTAGGGCTGTTTGTGACACTTATAGGAATAGCCCATAAGATTGATCGGAAAGAATAACTTTGAGGTGGTTCTACTACCTACACCAATTTCATCTTATTGTTCTCCGCTAAATAGGAACTTTGGAGTGATTCTTTGTTGCACGTTGAGGGATGATCATATGATTCAACTATGTTAGCATTGTTGGGAGATTGCACTAGTGTAAGTATGAACCCTAGGCCTTGTTTCCAAGCATTAATATATCGTTTTGCTCACTCTTTACTATTTATTACCTTGATGTTTTTATATTTTCAGATTACAAAAACCTATATCTGCCATCCATATTGCACTTGTATCACCATCTCTTCGCCGAACTAGTGCACCTATACAATTTACCATTGTGTTGGGTGTGTTGGGGACACAAGAGATTTCTTGTATTTGTTTGCAGGGTTGCTTGAGAGAGACCATATTCATCCTATACCTCCTACGGATTGATAAACCTTAGGTCATCCACTTGAGGGAAAATTGCTATTCTCCTACAAAACTCTACGCTTGGAGGCCCAACAAAGTCTTCAAGAATAAAGTTGCATAGTAGACATCACATACATGCATAACATTACATAGTGGACAACATGTCACATCAAGAATTCTGTTTTTGTCATTTACCTACTCGAGGACGAGCAGGAATTAAGCCGGGGGATGCTTGATACGTCTCCAACGTATCTATAATTTTTTATTGTTCCATGCTGATATATCATCATTCTAGGATACTTTTTGGGTCTTTATTTACCAATTTATAATATTTTTGATCACTAACCTATTGACCCAGTGCCCAGTGCCACTTGCTGTTTTCTGCATGTTTTTGCCTTTTCAGGTTAGAGTACCAAACGAAGTCCAATTGCCACGAAACTTTTTGATGATTTTTTCTGGACCAAAAGAAGACCTAGAAGCTTCGGAAGGAGGTCGGGAAGCGCACGAGCGCCCCACCACACATCAGGGCGCTCCCTGGGGGTGCGCCCTGATATGTGGTAACCACTTCGTGGCTCTCCCGACGTCCCTCTTCGGCCTATAAATTCTCTAATATTGCAAAAACCTTGGAAGTAGTCCCGAAACCTTTTTTCCGCCGCCACAAGTCTCTGTTCCGTCGCGAGGCCATCTGGAGCTCCGTTCCAGCACCCTGCCGGAGGGGGGATCGATCACAGAGGGCCTCTTCATCAAACTTGCTGCCCTCATGATGATGTGTGAGTAGTTCACCACAGACCTACAGGTCCATAGCTAGTACCTAGATGGCAATCTTTCTCTCTCTGATGATCTTCAATAAAATGGTCATCGCATCTTCGGTTTGATCTATCATGTAATCCTATTGTGTGGTGTGTTTGTTGGGATCCAATGAATTGTGGGTTTATGTTTAGATTATTCATGAAAAGTATTTGAGATGCCTCTGATATATATTATATCTTAATTGCATGATCATTATAGCTTCGTAATGCTCTCCGATCTATTGATGTGCTTTGGCCAAGTAGATTGATATTTCATCGATGGGAGTGGTGCGTTGTGGTAGGTTCAACCTGGCGAGTTTCTATATCCTAGTGACAAAGTAAGGGACAAAATGCGTCTTTGTGTTGTTGCTACTAAGGATAAAACGACGGGGTTCATTCATATTGATTGAGTTTACTTTGTCTACATCATGTCAACGTTCTCCAAGCAAATACTCTGTTTTACTTAATACTCTAGATGCATGCTGGATAGCGGTCAATGAGTGGAGTAATAGTAATAGGTGCAGGCAGGAGTCAACCTATTTGTTTATGGACGTGATGCCTATATACACATGATCATTGCCATGAAAATCGCATAACTATCCGCTTTTCTATCACTTGCCCAACAGTAATTTGTTACCCACGGTATGCTGCCTACATGAGAGATGTCGCTAGGGAACACTATGCCCCCCGGGTCTATTCACTTATATATTTGCAAACACTATTATTACCTCGTTGCCTTTATTTAATTTTTATTTATTTTGCAATTTATATTTATCAACAATTATCTACACAACTCATTTGCTTGCAAATAACGAGATCTAGGGGATTGACAACCCTCTTGCCCACGTTGGGTGCAAGTCGTTTGTTCATTTGTGTGCAACCACTGAAGACGGTTGAGGATTGATATTCCTATTGGTTCGCTAAACCTTGGTTTCATAACTGAGGGAAATACTTACACACTTAGTGCTGCAATTACCCGTTCCTCTTCACGGAAAACCCAACCCAAATCACAAGTATCACTCACCACTTGGCAGCCACGCCGCCGAGCCACCGCCACGATCTGGATTGTTAGATCCAGATCCAACAGCCACCGCGCGCCTTCCTAACCTCGAGCCACTGTTGCCCGCATAACCCACAGGAGGCCTGTCCGGGCCCGAGGTTGCACCGCCGCCGCCCGTGCCTCGCCCGCAGCCGCCGCTCCCGAGCCTCACGTGGCGCCCCGCCGCACCACCTCACCGGACCATGGCCGGAGCCCCGTCCGCCACTGGCGAGCCGTCGGACCAGGCTAGCCCGACACTGCCCTTCTCTCTTCCTTCCTCTCTATCTACCTGCGGAGATAGCCTCCGTCGCCTTCCCGACCTTCGTTTGCCGTCGGTGGTCGCCGCCGTCGACGTCCGGCGCCGGAGACCGACAGATCCAGTCGCTCCCCTTCGGATCCCGTCGACCCCTAGCTTCCCTTGCCCTCGCCCCGGCCTGCACCTCGCCGGCGCCGCCGCCGAGGCTATGGCCTCCCAAGCTCCGTCCGGGACGACCCCGTCCATGCCCGCGCCCGGACCACGTCGTCCGCCCGTCCAAACGCCCTCCCGTGAGATCCCTGCACCGCTCCGGCCATTTTTTGTCTCGGTATAGTATTTTCACTAAGTCCTCAGCTGTTTGCTAAAAACATCACATTGGCCTTAACTGGATTGTAACTTTGCACATGTTGATAGAATTGAAGTGAATTATATATCAAATTTGATCTACTTAATGTGCTCTACATGATGGTGTCATTTGCATGCATGATAGCATCCATTTACATGCTCAAATCTGTGTTGCAAAAGTGCATTGTGAAATATCTGCAAAAAACTGTTAAAACTTGCAAACTTGTGAGGATGATTGCATCTAATCCATATCCCATATGCATTTGATTCCTTCATGTGATTTGTTCCCTGTGATGTGGTCTACAATGCCAATCCTTTGGTTTCCATGTAATGCATCTCTATCATGCCAATTTGTTGCACTTAAGTGGCCTTTGTGATAAAAATTGTTTTGTTGTTAACTGAAAGTATCGTTTTGCAAAAAATCATAGTAAATGATCCATGCATCCTATGAATTTTTGCCAATTGAGTAAAATGAAGAATGCCATGTCTACTTGCTGTACATACCATTTTCATAAGTATTAAAATTGCTATGCCTACTGTTTTGTGCATCCCAAGACAGCTTCATGAACTAACTGTTTTGAAAATCCCCAAATTTTCACGAAGTCCTTAATCTGGACAGAAACATTGCATTTTGTAAAAATCATATCAATTCATACATGATGCCTATGAAAATGATCTTTATATGAATTTTGGAGCATTTTAAGTGTACTACAACATCATGTCATTTTTTTCATGTTAGCATCCTGTAGCATCATGTTTTATCACTCCAAATTAGGCATCATGATATTGTTGACAGATTGTATCTAAAACTTGTGTTGTTTGCATTTTAAGAACCGTGGCTAGTTGCTTAGAATTATATGTAGTTTCATAATATCATGTTGCATTCATGATTAAAATGTTTGTGGTGGTTGTTTGCATATATTTTGCATTCATGCCATGTTAAACGTGTGTGGGTCATATCTTTTAGACCGTAGCTCCGAATTTAATGATCTACATATGTAAATAGCCTAGAATGACATGTATAATCACATGGTGCATTTTGTTTCGTGTTTAATAAATATAAAATATGTTTAGGTAGAACAGTACCAAATTCTAAATTTGCATATGGGGTCATTTCGGAAATGCTATATGTTGTTTCCGACCTCATTTAAAATGCTTAGATAGATAGTTTTGTTATGCTTCATTTCTTGCCATGTTTAACAACATTTAATATTGTCATGTACATAAATGGGAGTGAACTAAATATTTGAATGTGGAGTTTCATCAATATGCAACGAGTTGCATATTGAGATTCACTTAATGTGAAGTAATTAATTTTGTGCTTTGCCATGACATGCATCATTAAATGGACATGCCTCATATTTGATTGTGCATCATGCCATGTTTATGCTTGTTTGTTTACCGTGCCATTTGTTTGTTTCCAAATTTCTTGTTTTCACTAGTCCGATACTGATTCGGAGTGTAAGGATTCGTTCAACTACGCTTGTTTGACTACTTCACGGATTCGATCTTCTTCCAAGCGAGGTTTCAGGCAAGATAATCATTACCCTAGATACCACTACTATCATTGCTATGCTAGTTGTCTCGATTCTATTGCTATGTCTCGCTACCAACCACTTGTTTGTCAGCCTCCCAAAATGCCGTGATAAGCCTCTAACCTCCACCTTCCCAGCAAACCGTTGATTGGCTATGTTACCGCTTGCTCAACCCCTCTTATAGCATTGCCAGTTGCAGGTGCGGGTTGTTCCATGTGGAAACATGGATATCTTGGGATATCAATTTATTCTTGCTATTTAATTAGTGCATCTATACACTTGGTACAGGGTGGAAGGCTCGGCCTTTTGCCTGGTGTTTTGTTCCACTCTTGCCGCCCTAGTTTCATGTTGGGACATGGATATCTTGGAGGTGCAGGTTGTTCCATGTTGGGACATGGATAACTTGTGATATCCCTTTATTCTTGCTATTTAATTAGTGCATCTATACACTTGGTATAGGGTGGAAGGCTCGGCTTTTGCTTGGTGTTTTGTTTCGCTCTTGTCGCCCTAGTTTCTGATTACCTATGTTATGTTCCATATTTAGTGCTCCTAACATGCTTGGGTTGTTATGTGGACCCCCTTGATAATTCATTTTGGGATAAAACTATTCCGACAAGGACCAACATTGGTACTAAATTTTCCAACATAATAATACTGATCACCTTTATTAATGCATAGGGCGTCATGAACCCGTGGATTTAATTCAACATAATACAGGGGGCCAGTGCTGATGGTGCTAGTCCAAAACAGAGTCGTGTGTGGGGCCACCCCGGGGCAACTTGGGTGTTTAATTTGGCCACTGTACGCTGTGCTCATTCGTCGTGTCCTGAGAACGAGATACGTGGCCCTCATCGGGATCATCGACACGTCGGGAAGTCTTGATGGATTTGTTTTACCTTTAACGAATGTCTTGTGCACCAGGATTCCGAGGACACTTCGGGCTATCCCGCGGTTGAGGCTTTCCCATGCAGCTTGTGGCTAGTTTGTGATGGATGAGTTTGAGCACCCATGTAGGTTAAATCTTTCTGAAAGCCGTGCCCGCGGTTATGTGGCAACTTAGAAATTGTATAATACCCGGTTATAGAAAACTTGAAGTAAACCTAATTAAAATACACCAACCGTGTGCGTAACCATGACCATCTCTTTTCGAGGGAGTTCGGAAAGAGAACATGGTGGGGTTATGTTTGACTCGTAAGTAGGTTTTCATGATCACTTCTTGATCATTACTAGTTGATACGTCTCCAACGTAACTACTTTTCCAAACACTTTTGCTCTGGTTTTGACCTCTAATTTGCATGATTTATATGAAACTAACCCGGACTGACGCTGTTTTTAGCAGATCTACCTTGGTGTTATTTTTGTGCAGAAATAAAAGTTCTCAGAGACGGACGAAACTTTTTTGAATTATTTTTTAGAATTATAATGAATTATGGAGCGAAGAACTGCCGAAGGGGGTGTGCCAGGGGGTCACCACGCATCAGGGCGCGGCCCCCTAGGCCGCACCCTAATGGCTTGTGGGGTCCTCGTGGCTCCTCCGACCCTAATTCCAGTCCTATAAAATCACATCTATGGAATAAAAAATCAGAGAGAAGTTTTCATCGCGTTTCACGAGACGGAGCCACCGCCACCTCCTGTTCTTCCTCGGGAGGGCTAATCTGGAGCCCGTTTTAGGCTCCGGAGAGGGGAAATCATCGCCGTCGTTATCACCAACCCTTCTCCATCAACACCGCCATGATGCTCACCACCGGGAGTGAGTAATTCCTTTGTAGGCTTGATGGACGGTGGTGAGATTGGATGAGATTGGTCATGTAATCAAGTTAAGTTTGATAGGGCTTGATCCCTAGTGTCCACTATGTTCTGAGATTGATGTTCTTATGACTTTGCTATGCTTAATGCTTGTCACTAGGGCCCGAGTGCCATGATTTCAGATCTAAACCTATTATGTTTTCATGAATATAAGAGTGATTTGGATCCTATCTTGCAAGTTGTATGCACCTATTACGTGTCTTGATCCGCATACCCCAAGGTGACAATAATTGGGATTCTTTCCGGTGATTGCCGTTGTTTGAGGAGTTCATGTATTCACCTTGTGTTAATGCTTTGTTCCGGTTCTCTATTAAAAGGAGGCCTTAATATCCCTTAGTTTCCAGTAGGACCCTACTGCCACGGGAGGGTAGGACAAAAGATGGCATGCAAGTTCTTATCGCAAGCACGTATGACTATATACGGAATACATGCCTACATTACATTGATGAATTGGAGCTAGTTCTGTGTCGCCCTAGTGTGTAACTGTTATATGATCAATGTAATCTAAATCATTATCCATCACCGATCCATGTGCCCACGCTTTACATATACCGAATCTTGCTAAGTTACTATTGCTACTGCTACTATTACAAATGCTACAAAATTAGTTGCAGTCACTACTACTGTTACTTTTGCTACTACTATTTGATGTGCTACTAAATCTTTGCTGCAGAGAGATATCCCAGGTGCGGTTGAATTAACAACTCAACTATCAAGGCCAATAAATATTCTTTGGCTCCCCTTGTGTCGAATCAATAAATTATGGTGAAATACTACCCATGAAGACTGTCGCGATGCCCTATACTTGTGGGTTATCAAGACCTTTTTTGGGCGCCATTGCCGGGGAGCATAGCTCTATTTATTGTGTTAACTTGAGGATATCCAATTGCTACATTGAAGAATCTGAGAGATACTTGAATTAAGATCGTCCCCTCTCGCATGAGAGGAGGTAAGGAAATGCCATCTAGCTCTGCTCTTGATTCACCTACTGTTTTGGATCAGTTTGTTACACCACCACGTGTTGATCGTCCTGATAAGTCACATGAACTTGATGATGCTACCTCTGAAATTAATGATGATACTATTGCTACACATGTTGAAACTGAAAATGTGCCACCGAGTGAATTACTTGATGCTCATCTTGCTAAAGCTAGGGAACTTGAAAATGTTGAAACTAATGAGGACTTTGAATCACCTATTACACCTCGCTCTCCTATTAGATATGAATTGCCTCATGTGCCTGAAGGTTATGTCATGGATGAGGAAACAACTAGTGATTGCTTTGCTTGTGAAAATAGAGATGATTTGAAAAAACTACTATGCAAACTGAAAGAAAAATCTATGATGGAGAAAATGAAATATGATCCTAACTTTGCTACTTCTCCTATATTTGTTACTAATAAGGATTATGAATTCTCTGTTGACCCTGAGTTAATTCCTATAGTAGAATCTGAACCTTTCCATGGCTATGAAAATGAAATTGTTGTCGAACACCTCATGAAACTGAATGATATTGATGCCCTGTTTACCAATGATGAAACGATGCGCTACTATTATATCCTTAAGATTTTTCCTTTCTCGCTAAAAGGCGAGGCTAAGGAATGGTTTCTTTCTCTTGCTCCTGGTTGTATGCGTAGTCCCCAGGATATGCTACACTATTTTTCTGCTAAATATTTTCTGCTCATAAGAAACAAGCTGCCTTACAGGAAATATTTAACTTTGTGCAAATTGAAGAAGAGAATCTCCCTCAAGCTTGGGGGAGGCTTCTCCGGTTACTTAGAGCTTTGCCTGATTGTCCTCTTAAGAAAAATGAAATTCTCTACATTTTTTATAATGGACTAACCGATGCTTCTAGGGACTTCCTAGATAGTTGTGTTGGTTGTGTTTTCAGGAAAAGAACTGTTGGTCAAGCTGAAGAATTATTGAATAATATATTGCAAAATGCCGACGATTGGACACTTCCTGAACCACCTCTGGAACCTATTCAAAAGAAGAGAGTATTAGATTCATCAATCCTGAAGATATGCAAGAAGCCAAAAGGTCTATGAAGGAGAAAGGTATTAAAATTGGGGATATCAAGAAATTACCACCTATTGAGAAACTACATGGACTTGATAACCCGACACAGGTAGTAGAGGTAAACTCTCTCCGCTCCTTTACTGAAAATGATATACCTTACAATAAGACTCCTGAACAATGAATGGATGAATATGATAATTATATTGTCAAACAAGAACACTTCAATAACTATGTTAAAGATCAATTGAGACGTAATGCCATGATGATAGACCGTTTAAGTGACTTGATGTTTAGAATTGCTAATGATGTAAAAGGTCTAGGTAAGCATGCTTCTATGGTTCACACTCAACTAGACCAAGTTGCTAAGTCACAAAATGATTTTCTTGCTGAAATAAATAATAATATGAATGATCATGCTGTTAGAGTAATGACTAGGGGAGGTCGTATGACCCAAGAACCTCTCTACCCAGAAGGTCATCCTAAAAGAACAGAACATGATTCCCAGAGAATTAATGTTGATGCACCTAGTTCATCTAATAAGAAAAAGAAGAATCAAAATGATAGGAACTTGCATGCTTTTCGTGAACCTGTTATAGAAACACCTACTGAAAAACAAAATGATGTTTCTATTTCTGATGCTGAGACATAATCTCGTAGTGAACATGCACCTAGTGATAACGAAAAGGAGGATAATAATGTGCAAGTAGATGTTCCACCAAATATTAATAAAGAAAATGATGATGATGTAGAAATAGAACCTGCTGAGGATCTTGATAACCCACCTCCTAAAAATAAACGATATGATTAGAGAGACTTTGTTGCTAGAAAACATGGAAGGGAAAGAGAGCCATGGGTTCAAAAACCCATGCCATTCCCTCATAAGCCTTCTAAGAATAAGGATTATGAAGATTTTGAATGCTTTCCTGAAATGATTAGACCCGTATTTTTGCGTACTCGTTTGACTGATATATTGAAAATGCCTACGTATGCTAAGTATATGAAGGATATTATTACCAACAAAAGAAAGATTCCTGAAACTCAAATTGCTACTATGCTTGCTAATTATTATTTTGATGGAGGAATACCTAAGAAACTAGGAGATCCTGGCATACCCACAATACCTTGGTCTATTAAAAGAAACTATGTTAAAACTGCTCTATGTGATTTAGGAGACGGTGTTAGTGTTATGCCTTTCTCCATTTATAAAAGACTTGATTTGAGTAAGCTTACACCCACTAAGATATCTTTGCAAATGGTTGACAAGTCCACTTCTTTACCTATTGGAATTTCTGAGGACGTTCTCGTTCTGGTTGCAAACGTTACTATCTTGACAGACTTTGTTATTCTTTATATGTCCGAGGACGATGATATGTCGATCATCCTTGGTAGACCATTTTTAAATACTGCAGGGGTTGTTATTGGTTGCAATAAAAGCAAGGTTACCTTTCACGTCAATGGCAAGCAACATACCGTTCATTTTCCGAAGAAGCAAACTTTGGTTAATAATATCAATGTCATTGAGACTACTCTCACAGTTATCATTGGAAGCTTTGCAATTCCTCTACCTCCTGTCAAGAAGAAATATTATAATCTTATTGTTGGGGATATGCAAATCCCCATTGAGGTAACATAGTGATATAGGAGAATTCTTCGATTTCATGTTAACCGGAAGTGGTTGTTAATAAGACTTGATCAACCTTATTAATGGATCCTTTCCGGAAGGCATGTGATTGATGAATTTAGAATTCACAACTCTCTGTATCAAAAGTTTATCCTCTGTTATTTTCAGTTTGAATAAAATAAATTAGCATATTTTTTCGTTTTCCTGTTTTTCCCCGTGCGTAGAAAAATGCCCAAAAATAAGAAGTCTCAGAATGCCACGAAATTTTAACATGATTTTTTGTATAATAAATGAAAAATATTGGCATAAAAATAACAGCAGGGGGCTGCACCTGTGTGCCACCACACATCAGGGTGCGACCCCCCTAGGCCGCGACCTGTTGGCTTATGGGGCCCACAGGGGCCCCCTGCCTTATCCCTTCGTCCCACACTCTCTCCTACCTCCAGCAAAAAAAATCTAGCCATCTCTCTCCCGTGTTGTTCACCCCGAAAGTGAAATTTTTGATCTCTTTGCTCGGAACTCTGTTTCTGAAACTATTTTGAGGAATTGCTCCTTGGTATGTGACTCCTCCATTCCTCCAATTAGTTTCTGTTTCAGTGGTTTATATTTTTGCATAATGTGCTGCACTTGGTGCTACAGAAAATGAGCTTGCATGTTGAATCCTTTGAGTTCCAAGTAGTATGAGTGCTTGATATGACCTCTAGGCATCCATATGAGTAGTTGCTACCAATCTTGTGAAGTTTTATTGACATAAATTTGTGGCTCAAAATTTTCAAAAATTTGTTCTTGGGAATATGAGTTTCTTTAGGAGGAGATCCTCAAGAGGGCTCACCTCGGGTGAGTCATCTAGTGGGAACTTAGTACGACAAGCTTACATCCAGCCACGAGTTAACCAGATAGTCATGGCTGACGCCAAATCTTGTCGGTGGCCAAGTGAAGATTTTATGATAGGTGCATGCATTAAGGATGGATTTTACCAATTCATTGATAATACCAGCCTCACCGATTTCCTCGCAGATAAGTGTGTCCAACACTATGACCTTACCAGTACATTTATGCAAGGTTTTCGTTATCAATCAGATGATTCTAGAGTATTATTTAGACTTTATGATAAATCCTTTAGCATGACTCTAGAAGATTTCTACATTGCTTGAAAACTTTCACTTTGGGGCTCTACTGAGAAACCTTCAAAAACTGAATATGATATGATTCTCAAGAGTTTATGTGTTGGAGAAGATAGGGGGTAACACAGGCAAGAATTAAAAGTATACAGTTTCTCGCTATTCGTTACTTTGCCTTGTTTAATGGGAAATTCATAGTAGGGAAACAAGATTGTAGTGCTTTATGTGCCCCTGATTTAAGTCTTCTCCACACTGCTGTAACTGGTGAACAACACTAACCTTGGTGCAATTGTTGCCCGAAGGCATCACTCTAATTCTAGCAATGGTGATTTGTATGGAGGAATTTATGCCGCCCGCGTAGCTGCAAAGCTAGGAGTGTCGCCTCGACCTAATGATCCTATCCTGCCTGAAAGATATTTAGACTTTGACGCTATGCGCTATCATGAGTTCATTGTAAACCGTGCTAGGGGTTATGAATATAATTTAGTATTTGATAGATATACGCCTATGTCTGTCACTTTGCCTGCACCTGCCCTCTTTGATTTTCAGGCTCGTCAGCGTTATTATGTCCTCGAGGAGGAGGTGCGGGAATACAAAGCTGCAGTGGAGGCTATTCGTTTAGCGGAGGAGGCGGCCAGGAACGCCGCCGCAAGCTATCACTCTAACCATTTTCCAGACCATCAGTGGTGATCACCAAGCTAGGGAAATGCCTAAGCTTGGGGGAGTACGTATTTCTCACCGACATTACATTCATGTTCGCACTCTTCATATAAATTGTCGGTGTTCATCCTCTTTCATTGTATATCCATGTTAGATTTATTTTTCCGCTTTCTTCTTGTGTGTTTGAAAAACATTGGAAAACCCAAAAATATTTCTCACTTCTTTTTAGTTTTCTTTTCACGTTTTAATTATCTTCCGCACTAAAAAGAAAACCCAAAAAGATTTCCTTTGCATGTTGGGAGCTTTCCCGTGTAAATAGTTTTTCTCGTTATTGTTTTCCCTTAGTTTATTTGCTTGCTTGAGAAAAACAAAAAGTCCAAAAAATATTTTAGTGTGTTTCTCTGAACTTCTTTTCTTTTTTCTGAGTTCTTGAAAGGAGAAGACCACGGTGAAAATGTTGAGTGGCTCTTACATGCTTTATTGTTTACCTAACATAGAGCCAATATTACCTTGTCTTCTCCTTTGTTCAAACTGCCTTGCAGATTCCAGCTTAGTCCACGGTATTCTTGCACTATTATTATTATCACATCATTCGGTCATGCAACTGAAAGGCAATAATGACGATATTTGACGAAGTGTTCGTGGCAAGGAAAGCTGGTATGAACTCTTCTTGTTTTCCATTTTGTAAATATGTTTAGCTCGTTCGATCTCGATTCAGTATATTATGAGTGAACATGTTCATGATGACAACTAGAGATTATAGCTTCTCATGCCATGCTTAAACAGCTAGTAGTGAATAATGATTTATCTTACAGATCAACATGTATTAAAATGGTTATGATGTGGTATGGTAGTATTGTATTTCCCTTTGAGAAATTCAAGCGGCTTGACTTGGCCCATGTGCAAACATGTAGTTCATTCAAAACCAACGCAGCCTTCATGATGTTTAAATTCAGAGTGTTTATATCCTACTCATGCTATATTCAATGTTAATTATTAGCAATGCATGCCCATGACTGTTTTCGCTCTCTAGCTAGTCGCTTCCCAACCTATTGCTAGCCTTCACCTGTACTAAGCGGAAATGTTGCTCCTGCCTCCAAACCCTTTAAACCAAGTTATTCCACATGAGTCCACCATACCTACCTAAATGCGGTATTACCCTGTCATTCCAAGTAAATTTGCATGTGCCATCTCTAAACATTCAAACAATCATCTATTTTCTGCACGCGTCTCGCTCATGGAGCGACGAGGCAGTCGGTATTTTCCAAGCTAAATGAGTTATTCTCAAGACGGTCATTTATTCACCGTCATTGCACGAGAGAGGCTGGTAAAAGGATGCCCAGTCCTGCATGATGAACATTTAATTAAACCAAACTCCTTGGGACAGTTTACATGTTGGCAGGCTTCCGTGGATTCGGTCAGCCATGGTTTGTGTATCGATGGTGGATAGGAGTAAACATTACTATTCTATTTGGGAACCACCAATAATGAGTTTAGAATGGAAGATATTGAAAACCTTTGTCGTGATGTTGACAGGATAAGTGCACCACTCAAAACCTTATTCCAACTCTGTTTTAAAACTTGAGCTCTGGTACCTCTTCAAATCAATGCTTCCCTTTGCGAAGGCCTATCTATTTATTTTTATGTTGAACCATCATCCTCTTACTAAAAGCACCAGACCAGAGAGCACTATTGTCATTTTTATGCATTGAGTCTAGCTAATGTTGGATACGAGCATGATTGGATCTTTTCTATTCTGAATTATGATGTTTAGTCGTTGCTTGAACCTTAGAGGTGCTCTGCATTTATGTTTTGCGGTCTCAGAAAGAGCTAGTGAAATACCATGTCACCATACTATATTATGATCATTTTGATATGTGTTGGCATCTGAGATATCTTATTATTTGCTTGCTAGTTGGTTATGTATTGGCATGAGTTGATATGATGCCTAATTGTTATCATGGATGTGGTAATTTATGTTTTATGCTGAAAACTTGAACACTAGCTAAGCATGTGTATAACAACGAGAACAAAAGAGTTTGTAAAAGTTTTCTTTATCACTTTCAGTTTGTCAACTGAATTGCGTGAGGACAAGCAATGAGTTAAGCTTGGGGGAGTTGATACGTCTCCAACGTATCTACTTTTCCAAACACTTTTGCTCTAGTTTTGACCACTAATTTGCATGATTTGAATGAAACTAACCCAGACTGATGCTGTTTTCAGCAGAACTACCTTGGTGTTATTTTCGTGCAGAAATAAAAGTTCCCGCAATCGGACAAAACTTTTTGTGAATTATTTTGAGAATTATAATGAATTATGGAGCGAAGACCTGCCGGAGGGGGTGTGCCAGGGGGCCACCATGCATCAGGGTGCGACCCCCATAGGCCGCGCCCTGATGGCTTGTGGGGCCCTCGTGGCTCCTCCGACCCTAATTCCAGTCCTATAAAATCACATCTGCGGAGAAAAAACGACCCAAATTCTAGTCCTAGAAAATCACATCTGCGGAGAAAAAAATCAGAGAGAAGTTTTCATCGCGTTTCACGAGACGGAGCCGCCGCCACCTCCTGTTCTTCCTCGGGAGGGCTGATCTGGAGCCTGTTTTGGGCTCCAGAGAGGGGAAATCGTCGCCGTCGTCATCACCAACCCTTCTTCATCAACATCGCCATGATGCTCACCACCGGGAGTGAGTAATTCCATTGTAGGCTTGCTGGATGGTGGTGGGATTGGATGAGATTGATCATGTAATCGATTTAGGTTTGATAGGGCTCGATCCCTAGTGCCCACTATGTTCTGAGATTGATGTTGCTATGACTTTGCTATGCTTAATGCTTGTCACTAGGGCCCGAGTGCCATGATTTCAGATCTGAACCTATTATGTTGTCATGAATATAAGAGTGATATGGATCCTATCTTGCAAGTTGTATGCACCTATTACGTGTCTTGATCCGCATACCCCAAGGTGACAATAATTGGGATTCTTTCCGGTGATTGCCATAGTTTGAGGAGTTCATGTATTCACCATGTGTTAATGCTTTGTTCCGGTTCTCTATTAAAAGGAGGCCTTAATATCCCTTAGTTTCCAGTAGGACCCTGCTGCCATGGAAGGGTAGGACAAAAGATGTCATGCAAGCTCTTATCGCAAGCACATATGACTATATACGGAATACATGCCTACATTACATTGATGAATTGGAGCTAGTTTTGTGTCGCCCTAGTGTGTCGCCCTAGTTACATCTACCACCGATCCACGTGCCTATGCTTTACATATACTGAATCTTGCTAAGTTGCTATTGCTATTGCTATTGTCACAATTGCTACAAAATTTGCTGCTGTCACTACTACTGTTACTTTTACTACTACTATTTGTTGTGCTACTAAATCTTTGCTGCAGAGAGATATCCCAGGTGCGGTTGAATTGACAACTCAACTATCAAGGCCAGTAAATATTCTTTGGCTCCCCTTGTGTCGAATAAATAAATTAGGGTGAAATACTACCCATGAAGACTGTCGCGATCCCCTATACTTGTGGGTTATCACTAGTTCACGTTCGTTTATGCGTAGATCACTCTTCTTATTCTTGTACTCTTAAGTTAGCCAGTTATAAATGCTTAGTGCTGCTGCAACCTCACCACTAAACCATACCTCACCTGTTAAGGTTTGCTAGTCTTGATACCCTTGGTAATGAGATTGTTGAGTCCCCGTGGCTCATAGATTCATACAACAACATCTGCAGGTACAGGTAATGTGGTTATTTGACGTGAGAGTGATTCTTGATTCTATCTGGAGTTCTTCTTCTTCATCATCAATAATAGGATAGGTTCCAGGTCGGCATCCTGGGATTGGTAGGATGGACATCGTCTTCTTTTTCGTTTGATTTCATCCGTAGTCGGATCCCGCTCTTCTGTATGATGATTTCTATGCATTGATGTATTGAAATATTTAAGTTGTAGCATGTGACGAGTGTAAGCCAACTCCATATACTCATCTCTTCTTTACATGTGTTGTGACGATTTCCATTCTTGCGAAGTGACCCGATATGCGCTTCTATCCTTATCGAAGCCCTTGAGCCGTTGCAAGGATAGTACCGCATTTTGGGCGTCACAATTAGTGAACACAAAACCAAGAAACACAATTGTTTTTGCAGAAGCATAAGAAGCTTGCCAAAAGGATATTGAGAGGGGATTTGTTGTTTTGCAACCTTGGTTTGCCATTGTTCGTGATCCCGCTCACTTCTGGGATAAAAAATCCCTCATAAACATCATGACTGCTTGTGTAATTTTTCACAACATGACCATTGAGGATGAGAGGGCTTTAGAGTTAGAGTTTAATTATGACAATGTTGGTAGCTATGTGAAGCCTACCAGGGACTGATACGTCTCCGATGTATCTATATTTTTTGATTGTTTCACGCTATTATATTATCAATCTTGAATACTTGATATGCAATTATATGCTATTTTATATCATTTTTGGGACTAACCTATTAACTCAGCGCCGAGTGCCAGTTTCTATTTTTACCTGTTTTTGGACTTCTCAGAAAATCAATACCAAACGGAGTCAAAATTGGATAAAAATTTACGGCAATTATTTTTGGACTAGAAGAGACCCATGAAGCTTCGGGAGGTGGCCAGATGACCCACGGGGTGGCCACAAGCTAGGCCAGCGCGCCCCGGGGGGGTCGGTGTCGGAGTCCTGGATCTGCATCCAAGAACTTCTCCATGAATAAGATTTGAACACTGGGGGGGGGCTTGGCTTAGCTACCTACAACTCGACGAGGAACGTAAGAGGATCAACGACGAGCTCGCTGCTGCTCGTCGGACACGACAGGGACACACGAGCTACCCATGTTCGGGCCACTGTTGAGGTGTAATACCCTAATCCTGCTTTGTGTTAGATTGCTCTATGGGTGAGAGCTGTGCTCGAGGTACACGAGGTCTTGGGGAGAGAAAATGGCTCGATCCCCTGACATGGAAGCGGTCCTTCCCCCTTTGTAGTGCCTTGGTCCTCTTCCCCGAAAACAAAAGCGAGAAAGGGCAGCCATAGTGCGGCAATTCAAAGGGGGACAGGAACTCAGCCCTATCCTGAAAAAAGGCGGTAATCTCCGGCTAAAGCAGTCTTTATGATGGGACGGTGGGCTCGGTGATGACCTCCGTCCTGCAGTGTCGATCCGTTCTGATCTTCTTGCACCAAAGGGGAAACACTTTGGGACCTGATGTCATGGGACAGCTGGCACTGCATCCTAACCACCAAAGGGGAAAACCTCTCTGCCCATGTCGGCTTGAACGGTTCCTGTTGTCCCCTTCTGTGTGGTCGTACACCCATGTGCCGAGCGCGGGACCCTACCGCTGGTCGCCCCGCGCCCGGCCTCACGAGGCAATTCCCTTAGAACGGCCTCACGAGGCAATCACCCCGCGGGACGCGCCCCTTGCGAGGCAAGTTCCTCCGGGGGGGCATGGGCGTGGCCATCTCCCTGGGCCCGCCCCTAGTGTTGACACCTAGGCCAGTGGAAGATGGGTCGTGGTACCACAGTATCCACTGGGCCGACAGTAGCCCCAGGGCCCGCGGCACGCGCGCCCTACCAGTCACTGGCAAAGCGACGCGGGGCCCTTGGACCGCCTGGCCCAGGGGCGACGCATGGCGTTTTACGCGAACACGATGCCTCTTCTCCCCGTGACGCCTTGGTAACCACTGCTGGGGATATAAAGCCGACCCGCATGAGTCACGGGGACTCCATTATTCCCCTCGGCTCTCAACCAACTCGGCCTCGCGATTCTTCCAATCCCCGAGCGCCTGCGAGCGACCTCCGCCGCTATGGCCCTGAATTGGAAGCTCTCTGCGAAGGGGAAGAGGAAGGAGGCATCGGAGAAGACGGAGCCGCCGAAGCCCGCGGCGGCGAGGAGCAGCGGCTGGGGATGCGCCTTGGCCACGGCAACCGGGGCCGACCCTGGGGGCCATACGCGCTCCTTGGCCGATGCGGCGGCGGCCGGTCCCATCGACCGCGGGGCGCCATCGACTCGGAGCCGAGGATAGGGCGGTGCCCGGGGCCGTGGGGGGCGTGGCGGCGCGCTCGCCTCCTCTCCTTCGCCGTAAACCCACTTGCGGAGCTTTCCCACGAGTTTATCATGGGACTGCATCGCTGACCTTATAGCTGGCTCTGCCTTCCAGACTCCTTTGCGACGGCAATGGAGGGCGAGAAGCCCGCGGGCCTGTGCCTGCGGGCGGACGGCTGCCGCAACGGTCCCTCTTGGTTGGTGGTGAAGTTCCCCTTCACTGGGTTCATGTTCCTAGAGCGGGGGTGGAAGTCGTTCAGCCGCTCCCATGACTTGAAGCATGGGCTTGTCGTGCAGTTCCGATATGACAGAGCCATGACCCTCTTTGCAAAGTTCTTCAGGGTCTCCGGCGGCCGCGTGTAGTGTTGTGCTGAAAGTGAGAGCGGGAGCGACTCTAACTCGTCCGTCAGGAGCGAGGATGATGTGAGCGTAAGCAACGGAAGTCCCCTAAGCATCAAGAGTGAGGACTCCGACTAGGCGCGGGTTGACCTCGGTCGGGGGGGTGACTTCTTTCCTTCGTGTTTCTGTGTAATTGAAGTTGCCCAGTGGGGCGTGGCAGATAATCTCTATGACAAATATTATGCCCCATGCATTCGCTATCTCCGCATGCCTTGTGCTTTTTTTTGGATTCCTTCTCCCCCCTTTTGCTGCTTTGGTGCCTTGCGTTGTTGGGACCTAGCCCCTCGAGGCGGACTGCACCGTCTTTGGTATGCCTGGAGCAGGAGCTCAGCAAGGCCAGAGGGTGTAGGGCTCCTGGGACCGGTAGGAGGTCCTGAGGCGCGGTGCTCAGGCTCCTCCCCCTTTCGACGCGCAGACGGCCCGCGCGAGGGAGGTCAAGGCGCCTCGAGAGGGAAAATAGGGGGAGGAAAGCGAGGGGTGTGTTGAGACTTAACTGGAGGGGCCTCCTGCCTGTGGGGTGCTGCCCGCGAGGCCCTCCCAAGGGATACTCCTGAGGTCTTCGTTACCTGCACTAAGGAACCGTCGAGCAATGTAGCAGGGGGCGCGCTCGCGGGGAGCCTATGAGTGTCACACGAGGAGGTAAGAGCACCAAGGACCTAGTGAGGTGACGTGTACGGGGGGAGGCCCGCGAGCCAGAGCTTAGTCACTTGGGTTTTGCAGTGCTGTAGGGACTGACCCGAGCACAGACACCGTGCCCAGCCCCCGCCCGCGTGACAGGAATGTGGGAGACTGCGGGCACATGCCCCTATCAAGGCCTGGTTTAGTTGCAAACACATAGAGGCTAGGGAGGAAAATAAGTTTTACTAATGCATGAAAATGGGTTCATTACAAGAAGAAAAACCAGACAGAAAAATGTTGCCTTGACAGACATGGGTCAGTCTGAGGTTGATGCAGCTGAAAAGTGCCCTCATGAGGTGACAGAAAATGATGCCGTGATGGACACGGGTCAGCCTGAGGTTGGTACCGCTGAAGAGCGACCTCATTGTCAAAACCCACCAGTGCGGAGCATTGGGTTTTCGCTAGCACGAAGCACGGGACTTCCACGTAAGTGGGTGGGAGAATCCGCCAGCGCAGAGCATGGGGCTTCCACGAGAGTGGGAACGAGCTCCCATGTGCCGTAAGTAGCGCTGGTAGAGGGAGCTCTGGAGCGTGTACAACTCCATTTTGCTCGTATCTGTGAGGTCACGGATAGAACTTGCGGAGATGTTGGATGTTCCAACCATTTTGCACCGAAACACCCTCCACCGTTTCGAGTCACATCGCGCCGGGCCTGGAGATGTGTGTGACCCTGAAGAGACCCTCCCACATGGGCGAGAGCTTGTGGAGCCCTTCTCTGGAGAGTATCCTGTGACGTGGCTTGAGACTGCGTCGGTATTTCCCCAAAGAGGAAGGGATGATGCAGCACTGCGACGGTAAGTATTTCCCTCAGTTATGAAACCAAGGTATCGAACCAGTAGGAGGATCACCAACACTAGGTAAACAACACCTGCACACAAGGAACAAATACTTGCAACCCAACGCGGAAGAGAGGTTGTCAATCTCTCTACGGTAAAAAGATAGATTAGGTAATGATAGATTGGATAGATAGATCTCTCAAGAACACAAAATAAAAGAGGCAAATAAAAAGTGCAGCAAGGTATTTTTGGGTTTTTTGGAATAATAGATGTGAAAACAAAAGTGGCAAAAAGATAGATCGGAAAGCAATATGTTGGAAAAGTAGACCCGGGGGCCGTAGGTTTCGCTAGTGGCTTCTCTCATGAGTATAGCACAAGGTGGGTGAACAAATTACTGTTGGGAAAGTGATAGACGATCAAATAATCATGACGATATCCAAGGCGATGATCATTATATAGGCATCACGTCTAATATTAGTAGACCGAAACGAGTCTGCATCTACTACTATTACTCCACACATCGACCGCTATCCAGTATGCATCTAGTGTATTAAGTTCATGGAAAAACGGAGTAATGCAATAAGAACGGTGACATGATGTAGACAAGATCTATTCATGTAGGAATTGAACCCATCTTGTTGTCCTTAATAGCAACGATACATGCGTGCCTCGCTGCCCCTTCTGTCACTGGGAGAGGACACCGCAAGATCGAACCCATCACAAAGCACCTCTTCCCATGGCAAGAAAAATCGATCTAGTTGGCGTAACTAAACCAAAGATTTGAAGAAGAAATACGAGGCTATAAGTAATCATGCATATAAGAGATCAAAGAAGACTCAAATAATATTCATGGATAGAAACTGATCATGAACTCAAAATTCATCGGATCCCAACAAACACACCGCAAAAAGTTTACATCAAATAGATCTCCAAGAGACCATTGTATTGAGAATCAAAAGAGGGAGAGGAATCCATCTAGCTACTGCCTACGGACCCGTAGGTCTATGGTGGACTACTCACGCATCATCGGAGAGGCACCAATGAGGATGATGAACCCCTCCGTGATGGTGTTAGATTGGATCTCGTGGTTTTGGAACTTGCGGCGGCTGGATGTATTTTTCGTCGACTCATCTAGGGTTTCTGGAATATTTGGGTATTTATAGAGCTCAGAGGCGGTGGAGGGGGTTCTCGAGGTGGCCACAACCCATCAGGGCGAGCTCGGGGCTCCTGGCGCGCCCTGGTGGGTTGTGGGCGCCCTGGGCTCCCTCCTGGTGACTTCTTTGGCCCACTGGCCTTCTTCTGGTCCAAAAAAATTCTCCAAAAAGTTTAGTCGCGATTGGACTCCGTTTGGTACTGATATTCTGCGAAGTAAAAACAAGCAAAAACAGCAACTGGCACTTTGGCACTATGTCAATAGTTTTGTCCCAAAAAATGGTATAAAGTTGCTATAAAATGATTGTAAAACATCCAATAATGATAATATAACAGCATGGAACAAGCAAAAATGATTGGTACGTTGGAGACGTATCAGCATCCCCAAGCTTAATTCCTACTCGTCCTCGAGTAGGTAAATGATAAAAACAGAACTTTTGATGTGGAATGCTGCCTAACATGTTCATCACATATTCTTTTCTTTTGTAGCATGGACATTTGGACTTTTAGATGGTTCAAAGAAATAGTCTAGTTTTAACATAATGACTTTATACTCAAGCATGCCAACAAGCAACCATGTCTTTCAAAATATCAACACTAAAGAAAGTTATTCCTAGCCCATCATGCTCAACCATTGATCCATTCATGAAACACACTCAAATATTAGCTACATCCAATGCACAAGTATGATCATAGTGCCCCCTAGTTGGTGCTTTATAAGAGAAGATGGAGACTCAAATAAAATAAAAATTGCGTAAATTAAATAGATAGGCCCTTCGCAGAGGGAACTAGGGATTTGTAGAGGTGCCAGAGCTCAAAGTTTAAATTGAGAGAGAAAAATATTTTGGGTGGCATACCTTTCCTGTCAACGAAAATGACAAAGTAGTTCGCAATACTTTCCATGCTAGATATATCATAGGCGGTTCCCAAACATAAAGTAAATTTTATTCCTTTTTCCACCATTCTTTCCCAATCCATGGCTGGTCGTATCCACGGTTGCCTTTCATACCAACACTTTCCAAGGAATTTATTATTTGACAACATAAAGTATTTTTTTTCATTTCGGGACTGGGCATCCCTATTACCGCCGTACTCTCGTGCAATGACAAGTGAATAAACACTCATCTTGAGAATAACACATCTAGCATGGAAAAATATTGGATACCCCCTACCGTTTCATGAGCGGTACGAGCACACAAAAAGGAAATTTATTTTGAAAATTAGAGATGGCACATACAAATTTTCTTAGAACGACATGGAAATACCGCATATAGGTAGGTATGGTGGACTCATAAGGCAAAACTGGGTTTAAGGATTTTAGATGCACAAGTAGTATTTCTACTTAGTACAAGTGGAGGCTAGCAAATAGTTTGAGAAGCAACCAACCAAGAATGAAAATTCACATAAACGGGCATTGAGCATAACTAACACCGAATAATGCACCATAAGTAGGATGTAATTTCATTGCATAACTATTGACTTTCGTGCTTGCATAGGGAATCACAAACCTCAACACCAATATTCCTACTAAAGCATAATTACTCACCAACATGACTCACATATCACTATCATCATGTCTCAAAACTATTACAAGGAATCAAGTTTAATTTGTCCAATGATCTTCATGAAAGTTTTTATTATATCCTCCTTGAATATCTATCACTTTGGGACTAGTTTCATATATTGCCATTGCTTTTGACAAGCTCAAACAAATTTAACTGAAGAACATGAGCATAAAGATTTCATCTCTCAAAATAATATAAGTGAAGCATGGGAGGATTTCTTCAAAATTTTACTCACTCTCAAATTAATCTAAGTGAAGCATGAGAGTATTTCTCCAAAATTTAACTAACTCTCAAATTAATCTAAGTGAAGCATGAGGGTATTTCTACAAAAATTTCCAAGCACACCGTGCTCAAAAAGATATAAGTGAAGCACTAGAGCAATTCCATAGCTCAATTTTTTTAAGTGAAGCATATAGAGAAATTCTAATAAATCATAGCATAATTTTGGCTCTCTCAAATAGGTGTGTCCAGAAAGGATACAAGTGACAAACTAAAAAGCAAAGCAAGCAAATACTCAAATGATACAAGACGCTCCAAGCAAAACTCATGATATGTGACGAATAAAAATATAGCTCCAAGTAAAATACCGATGGTCGTTAGAAGAAAGAGGGGATGCCACTCGGGGCATCCCCAAGCTTAGTTGCTTGTTTATCTTTGGATATATCTTGGGGGTGCTGTAGCATCCCCAAGCTTAGGCTCTTTTCACTCCTTATTCCTTCATCCATCGTGATCTCACCCAAAACTTGAAAACTTCAATCACACAAAACTCAACAAAATCTTCGTGAGATCCGTCATTATAATAAAGCAAATCACTACTTTAGGTGCTGTTGCAAACCCATTCAATTTTATTATTGCATTATGCCTACTGTATTTTAACTTTACCATGGCTTATACCCTTCAATACAAACCATGGATTCATCAAAACAAGTACACAATGCAACGAAAACAGAATCTGTCTTAAACAGAACAGTCTGTAGTAATCTATAATCTAACCATACTTATGTAACTCTAAAAATTCTAAACACCTAGGAAAACCTAAATAATTTGTATAGCAATACTTTGTTAAAATTTCAGCTCAATATCACGTTCCAGTAAAAACATAAAATTCGCGCACTGGAGGTAAAGTTTCTGTTTCAGATTCAGCATTGTTTCTACTCATCTTATGAATCATCCTAAAGGCTTTACTTGGCACAAACACTAATTAAAACATAAAAACACAATCATAATATAGAAATAATTGTGTCAACACTCAAAAACAGAAAGAAAAAGATGAAAATAAATTTATTCATTGGGTTGCCTCCTAACAAGCGCTATCGTTTTACACCCCTAGCTAGGCATAATGCATAGATTCAAGTATTGTCATCTTTGGTTTTTGCTCCATAGGATGCTATCAAGATTGATTAATATGGTGGCTTAATTATTGTTCTAGGGAAGTGTTCCATACCCTTTATTAGTGGAAACTGAAATCTAATATTGCCTTCTTTCATATCAATCACGGCACCTATAGTGCGTAAAAACGTTCTACCAAGTATAATGGGACAAGACGGATTGCAATCAATATCAAGAACAATAAAATCTATGGGCACATAGTTACTATTTGCAAGAATAAGAACATCATTAATTCTTACCAAAGGCTTTTTAATAGTAGAATCCGCCAAGTGCAAATAAAGAGAACATTCTTCAATATTGGTAAGACCAATCACATCACATAGAGATTTCGGAATCGTGGAAACACTAGAACCCAAATCACATAAAGCAAAGCACTCATAATTTTTAATCTTGACCTTAATGGTAGGTTCCCACTCATCATGTAATATTCTAGGAATAGAAATCTCTAACTCCAACTTTTCTTTAAAAGATTTCATAATGTCATCAACGATATGTTTAGTGAAAGCTTTATTTTGTTCATAAGCATGGGGTGAATTTTGCATGGATTGCAGCAAAGAAATACATTCAATCAAAGAGTAACTATCATAATTAAAATCTTTGGAATCCAAAATAGTGGGCACATCACTAGTTAAAGTTTTGACCTCTTCAAACCCACTTTCATGAAATTTTTCATCAAGATTTTCACCCTCCAAATTATTGGGACGCCTTCTAGATAAAGTTGACTCTACTTCAGTCCCTTTATCATCAATTTTAATGCTACTAAACGAGGAGTCAATAGAAGAAACACCAATCATCTTAAGATCTTCATCATTTTTATCAAGGCAATCACTAGAAAACACTTTTTCTAAGAATTTTCTTTTAGCTCTAAGCATAGCAGCTCTTTTCTTACTTTCATCCATAGAAACATATAAAGCTTTAATTGATTCATCAATCTTAGGTGCAAAAGCTTTCAACTTGAGATTTTCTACATCATGGGAAATTCTATCAATGCTTCTGGACATATCATCAATCTTATTCAACTTTTCTTCTATTGTAGTATTGAAAACCTTTTGCGCATTGATAAATTCTTTAATATTACTCTCAAGATCAGATGGCTTCCTATTATTATTGTAAGAAGAATTACCATAGGAATTACCATAATTATTATAGGAATTTTCAGGAAAAGGCCTAGGATTAAAAGTACCTCTATAAGCGTTGTTATTAAAATTGTTTCGCGAGATGAAATCACATCTACAGAATCACTATTTTGCTCAATCAAAGTAGAAAAAGGCACATCATTAAGATCAATAGGATCATTTTTACTAGCAACCAAATTCATTAAAGCATCAACTTTTTCACTCAAAGTACTAATTTCTTCAACCGAATTAACCTTTTTGCTAGTAGGTGCTCTTTCAGTATGCCATTGTGAATATTTTGCCATAATATTATCTAGCAATTTAGTAGCTTCATCGAAAGTAATTTCCAAAAAAGTACCACCCACGGTGGAATCTAAAACATTTCTAGAGACAAAATTCAATCCCGCATAATTTTTTTGTATGATCATCCAAAGATTTAAACCATGAGTAGGACAATTTCTTAGCATCAATTTCATTATTTCCCAAGATTGTGCAACATGTTCATGCTCAAGTTTCTTAAAATTCATGAACTGTGTTCTAAGGGAAATATTTTTCGCGGGCGGAAAATACTTAGTAATAAAAGCATCCTTGCACATATTCCAAGAATCGATACTATTGCGAGGCAAAGAAGAAAACCAAATTTTTGCACGATCCCGCAAGGATAAAGGAAATAATTTCAAATTTATTATATCATTGTCCACATCTTTTTTCTTTTGCATATCACACAATTCTACGAATGTGTTTAGATGGGACGCGACATCCTCATTAGGAGTACCGGAAAATTGATCTTTCAGGACAAGATTCAACAAAACGGCATTAATATCACCAGACTCCGCACTAGTGGAGGGAGGAGCAATCGGAGTACTAATAAAATCATTATTATTAGTATTGGAAAAATCACACAATTTGGTATTTTCTTGAGTCATCGTGACTACGCAAACAATATTGCAACCAAACAAGAGATCCAATGAGAAAGAGGCAAACGAAAAAGAGGGCGAATAAAACGGAAAATTTGTGAAGTGGGGGAGAGGAAAACGAGAGGCAAATGGCAAATAATGTAACTGCAAGGAGATGACATTCGTGATTAGGAACCTAATAGATGTTGATGGTGTCTCCTCAACGCGAGAGATTGGCACGTTGAAGAGACTGCTTCCTCCCCGGCAACGGCGCCAGACATTCCTTTGACGTGGCTTGAGACTGCGTCGGTATTTCCCGAAAGAGGAAGGGATGAGGCAGCACAACGACGGTAAGTATTTCCCTCAGTTATGAAACCAAGGTATCGAACCAGTAGGAGAACCACGCAACACTATGTAAACAGTACCTGCTCACAAAGAACAAATACTTGCAACCCGATGCGAAAGAGAGGTTGTCAATCTCTCCACGGTAAAAAGATAAATTAGATTGTAATAGATTGGATAGATAGATCGCACAAGAACACAAAATAAAAGAGGCAAATAAAAAGTGCAGCAAGGTATTTTTGTTTTTTTGGAATAATAGATATAAAAACAAAAGCGACAAAAAGATAGATCAGAAAGCAATACGTCGGAAAAGTAGACCCGGGGCCGTAGGTTTCACTAGTGGCTTCTCTCATGAGTATAGCACACGGTGGGTGAACAAATTACTGTTGGGCAATTGATAGAAGATCAAATAATCATGACGATATCCAAGGCGATGATCATTATATAGGCATCACGTCCAAGATTAGTAGACCGAAACGATTCTGCATCTACTACTATTACTCCACACATCGACCGCTATCCAGCATGCATCTAGTGTATTAAGTTCATGGAAAACCGAAGTAATGCAATAAGAACGGTGACATGATGTATACAAGATCTATTCATGTAGGAATAGACCCCATCTTGTTATCCTTAATAGCAACGATACACGCGTGCCTCGCTGCCCCTTCTGTCACTTGAGAGGACACCTCAAGATCAAACCGATCACAAAGCACCTCTTCCCATGGCAAGAAAAATTGATCTAGTTGGCCTAACTAAACCAAAGGTTCGAAGAAGAAATACAAGGCTATAAGTAATCATGCATATAAGATATAAAAGAAGACTCAAATAATATTCATGGATAGAAACTGATCATGAACTCAAAATTCATCGGATCCCAACAAACACACCGCAAAAAGTTTACATCAAATAGATCTCCAAGAGACCAGTGTATTGAGAATCAACAAAGGGAGAGGATGCCATCTAGCTACTGCCTATGGACCCGTAGGTGTATGGTGGACTACTCACGCATTATCGGAGAGGCACCAATGAGGGTGATGAACCCCTCCGTGATGGTGTTAGATTGGATCTCGCGGTTCTGGAACTTGCAGCGGCTGGATGTATTTTTCGTCGACTCCTCTAGGGTTTCTGGAATATTTGGGTATTTATTGAGCTCAGAGGCGGTGGAGGGGGTTCCCGAGGCGGCCACAACCCATCAGGGCGGGCCCGGGGCCCCTGGCGCGCCCTGGTGGGTTGTGGGCAGCCTGGGCTCCCTCCTGGTGACTTCTTTGGCCCACTGGCCTTCTTCTGGTCCAAAAAAATTCTCCAAAAAGTTTCGTCGCGATTGGACTCCATTTGGTACTGATATTCTGCAAAGTAAAAAAACAAGCAAAAACAACAACTGGCACTTTGGCACTATGTCTATAGGTTAGTCCCAAAAAATGATTTAAAGTTGCTATAAAATGAATGTAAAACATCCAAGAATGATAATATAACAGCATGGAACAAGCAAAAATTATAGATATGTTGGAGATGTATCATCCTGCGAAGCACCAAATCGCCCACCTCGAGGGTGTGGGGGCATATGTTGCGGCTATTATAGAGACACAACGCCTGCTGGTACCTGGCTTCACAGAGAGCCGCCTGGCGTCGGGCCCCTTCGAGAAAAAGAAGGTCATCCTCCCGTAGGCCACCCTGCCGAGACTCGTCGAAGGCTAATACCCCTGGGGAACGGTGCTTGATCTCGGCCGGGAGGATAGCTTCCGCTCTGTAGACGACGAAGAAAGGCGTTTCACCAGTAGGCTTGGTCGTCGTGGTGTGGATGGACCACAACACCGACGGGAGTTCATCCAGCCAGTCCCTACCGCAGGCCGCGAGTTGCTTCTTGAAGCTCCAAGTCTTGACTCCCGTGAGAACCTCCGCGTTGGCCTGCTCCGCCTGTCCATTGCTTCGAGGGTGAGCTACTGAAGCGAAGCAGATCTGCGTGCCGATGGAGGCGCAGTGGGATTTGAAGAGGCCGCTGGTGAATTGCGAGCCGTTGTCGGTGATTATGCGATTGGGGATGCCAAAATGGCACACCAACCCCTTGATGAACTTGATGCGGACCCTGTCAGTATTGCTCGAACGGGTTCAACCTCCGCCCACTTGGTGAATTTGTCGATGGCGACTTAGAGGAAACGGTAGCCGCCGGGCGCGTGTGGGAAAGGGCCGAGGATGTCCAACCCCCAGACTGTGAAAGGCCACGAGAGGGGGATGGTTTGTAGTCCTTGCACGGGCTGGTGGATCTACTTGGCGTGGAACTGGCAAGCTTTGCACGCCTGGACCAGCTCTGCGGCGTCCTCGAGCGCCGTGGGCCAAGAGAAGCCTCTGCAGAACGCCTTGACCACGAGGGTGCACGAGGATGAGTGGTGGCCGCAGTCGCCCCCATGGATGTCGGTGAGAAGCTCGCGCGCCTACTCCTTGCAGATGCACCGTAGCACGACTCTGTTGGGGCGATGACAGTACAGATCGCCCTCCTTTAGGTGGTAGAGAGCGTCCTAGCGGACCACGTGCTCTGCTTCAGCACCGATCTCCGGGAGGTGCCTCCATCCAGGTAAGCCTTGATCTGTGTGGTCCAGGCCTCGGGCTGTAGCTCAGGCTGCGGCTCGAGCATCAGCAAAAGGCGAGCGCCCGAGGAAGGCCCACAGTCTGGGGTGCCCGTGGGTGGCGAGGGCGAGAGCTCCTCCTGAGGTGCCATGGGGCTGACGGTTGGAGGCGCCGCTGAAGGCTTTAGGAGCCCCTCCTCGAAGACCCTAGGGACCTGGGGGATCCTGACAAGAGACGTGCTTAGAGATCTTGTCCGCCTCGCCGTTCTCGCCGCAAGGGATATGCTGGAGCTCCATGCCCATGAAGCGCTTCTCGAGCTTGCGCACCTCGTCCATGTAAGCCGCCATGTGCTCATCCTTCGGCTTATACTTCTTGTTGGAGAATTTGACGAGGAGCTGCGAGTCTCCTTTGATGATGATGCGCCTGACCCCTAGCACGATGGCGGCTTTGAGCCCGGCAATGAGCCCCTCGTACTTGGCGATGTTGTTGGAGACCTTGTCGGTGCACTTGAAACAGAGCTACACTGCATAGTAAAGCTTGTCACCCGTGGGTGTAGGGAAACCACACCAGCCCCCACCCCCTGGCGCACGAAGGCGCCGTCGAAGTGTTTGCTCCAGCCTCCAGAAGGGGCCTCCTCGGGCACCAGGGCCTCCTCATCAGGCTCGTCCTGGCGTGGGTCCGTCCACTCCGCCGTGAAGTCAGCCAATGCCGCGCCATTGATGGTCTGGGTGGTGACGAACTCCAGCTCGAAGGGCTGCAACTCGATGTTCCATTCAGCCACGTGGCCGGTGGCGTTCGGGCTTCGCAAGACCTATTCTAGGGGGGGTAAGAATAGATTACTCTGACCTCGTGAGCCTGGAAGTAGTGGCGCAGCTTCCTAGAGGCCATGAGGAGCGCCAGGAGGAGCTTCCGCTCCATAGGGTACCGCTCGTGCGCGTCCCGTAGCACCGTGTTGACGAAGTAGATCGGGTGCTCAACAAGGCATGTGACCGTGGTGCTCAAGTCCTCGCCACCAGGGGGCTCGACAAGGGGTGCTTTAGGGGCCTCTGGAGGCGGAGCCATGAAGGCCTCCTGGGGTGGCACCGAGGCCTCCGGGCGAAAACTCTCAGGGGGTGCCGGAGGGGCCCTGATGGTGCCGGCCGATGCCTCGAGGGGAGTGGCGTCCGATGGTGCGGCGGTAGCTGGGCGTTTCTTGGCGCAGACTTGCTCCTCTCTTTCCGCCACCAGGGCCGCGCTGGCTGTCTGGGGGGTGGCCGCCAAGTACAGCAGCAGGCGCTCGCGAGGGCACGGGGCGACCATGATGGGGGGAGTCGTGAGGTACCTCTTGACGTCCTCAAAGGCCACATTTGCCTCGGGAGTCCACTCGAAGGAGCCAGTCCTCTTCATGAGCTTGAAGAAGGGCAGAGCCCGCTCGCCAAACTTGGATATGAAGCGGCCGAGCGAGGCCATGCATCCCGCCAGGCGCTGCATCAGCTTGAGGTTACGAGTCGGCCGTATTTCTTTGATGGCCCTGATCATCTCTGGGTTGGCTCTGATGCCACGATGGGAGACCAGGAAGCCCAGGAGCTTGCCGGAGGGGACACCAAAGACACACTTGGCGGGGTTGAGCTTTAGGTTGAACTTGCGCAGGTTGGCGAATGTTTCGGCTAGATCCTCGATGAGGGTGCGCGCCTCGTGCGTTTTGATGACGATGTCGTCGACGTAAGCTTCCACGTTCCTTCCCATCTGGCACCCAGGCAGATGCGCATCAGCCTCTGCAAGGTACCCCCCTCGCTCTTCAGTCCGAAGGGCATGCAAACTTAGCAGAACACGCCGCTTGGAGTGATGAAGGCGGTCTTCTCCTCATCCTTCTTTGCCATCTTGATCTTGTGGTCGCCAGAGAAGGCATCCAGGAAGCAAAGCATATCACATCCGGTGGTGGAGTCTACTATTTGAAAGTGGTCCTTGGGGCAGGCCTTGTTAAGGTTGGTGAATTCCACACGCATGCTCTTGCCGCCGTGAGTCTTGGCCACGACGACGGGGTTAGCGACCCAGTCGGGATGGAGTACCTCGCGGATGACGCCGACACTTTGGACCTTCTCAACCTCCTGGATGCCGAAGTCTTGTTTCTTGATTACCTGGCGCCGGACCTTCTGCTTGACCGGCGTGCGTTGGGGCACACCACTAGGTGATGCTCAATCACCTCCCTCGGCACGCTGGTCATGTCCGAAGGCGTCCAAGCGAACATATTCACCCGGAGGAACGTGCCAAGTTTTCACTCTTGCTCGGGAGAGAGTTCGCTGCCAATGGTGATGAAGGGGCCCTCGGTGCCCCCATCCAAAGACACCTTCTTGGTCTTAGCTCGATCCAGGGAGAAGAGGAGCTTCTTCTTCGCGGGCACCGGCTCGGCCGTCCCCGGCGGGGTCACGACAGTGGCTGTCATGTAGGCACGCGCGAGGGCACACGTCGCGTCTTTCTCATTGCAGCAGACAGCGAGGGGACCGCTGCTCCCTGGCATCTTCACCAGGGCGTAGGCGTGGTGGGTCGCCGCCATGAATTTGGAGAGTGCGGGGTAGCCCAGGATGACGCTATAAGGGAGGCCGATGGGAGCCACGTCGAAGTCCACCATCTCCATGCGGTAGTTGTCGCGAGTGCCGAAGGTGATCGGGAGGCGCACCTGCCCGAGAGGCTGGTTGGATCCATTGGTGACATCCGAGAAAGGCCTGGTGGGAGCCAGCCGCTCGTAGGGCACCTGGAGTGCCTCGAAGGTTTCCACCGACAACAGGTGGAGGCCCGCGCCGCCGTCGATGAGCGTCTTGGTGACGGCCACCCCGGTGATGGGGGGGTACACAGTAGAGGGACGGCACCCACGATCATCATTATTAGATCAATGTCCCAGTGAGGAAAGGATGATGGCGACTATGATTCCCCCACAAGTCGGGATGAGAATCCGGATGAAAAATAAATAAATGGGAGAGGTGTAAAAAAAGAAAATCCCACCATGAAAAAATGAGAGAAAAGAGAGAAGGGGCAATGTTACTATCCATTTACCACACTTGTGCCTCAAAGTGACACGATGTTCTTCATATAGAGAGTCTCATGAGTTATCATTTTCCTATGCTAGTGGGAATTTTTCATTATAGAACTTGGCTTGTATATTCCGATGATGGGCTTCCTCAAATGCCCGAGGTCTACATGAGAAAGCAAGTTGGATGCACACCCACTTATCTTCCATTGAAATTGCATACACTTATAGCTTTAGTGCATCAGTTGCATGGCAATCCCTACTCCTCGATTGATATGGATTGATGGGCATCTCCATAGCCTGTTGATATGCCTAGTTGATGCGAGACTTTCTTTTCACTTTGACTCCTTTGATATCTACCACCATACTCTGTTCCACCCATATGCTATATCCATTGTTCATGTTCATGTATTGCGTGAAGTCGAAAATGCTAAAGCATGTTAGAACTATGATCCAATTGCCTGGTTCGACACCGGGGTGGTCATGATTTATACTTATGTGGTGAAGACGGAGTCATGCCATACTTGATATGATAAAATGAGTAGGGAATAACATTCTTGAAGGATCATATATTTTGCAATGTAATGATTATGTTATTTATGTTTATCAATATTATTATGTTGATATCAATTAGTTCATCGTTTCTCAACCAAAAAGAGATTACATGTTGGGTAGCATGTCGCATCAATTTTTTTTGTTTTTATCATTTACCTACCTGAGGACGAGCAGGAATTAAGCTTGGGGATGCTGATACGTCTCCAACGTATCTACAATTTTTGATTGCTCCATTTTTTGGATACTTTATATGCAATAATATGCTATTTTATACCATTTTTGGGAACTAACCTACTGACACAGTGCCTAGTGCCTAGTGCCAGTTGCTGTTTTTTTTTGCATGTTTATGGTTTTCCAGGAAATACCAAACGAAGTGCAAATGCTATGAAACTTTTTGACGATTTTTGTCTGGACAAAAGAGACCCCGGAAGCATCGGGAGGAGTGAGGAAGCGAGATGAGGAGATGACAAGGCAACATGGAGCGCCCTGATGCCTTGTGGGCCCCTCGTGGCTCCGTCTGACCTAATTCCACGTCCATATATTCTCTAAAATCGGGAAACCAATAGATAGCCACACGAAGCACTTTTTCCGGCACCGCAAGCCTCTCTTCCGACGGCAGGCCATCTAGAGACCTTTTCTAGTACTCTGCTGGAGGGGGAATCGACCACGGAGGCCATATACATCACCCTTGCTGCCTCCATGATGATGCGTGAGTAGTCCACCATAGGCCTATGGGTCTATAGCTAGTGCCTAGATGTCTTCTTCTCTCTCTTTGATCTTCAATACTTCCTCAGTTTCTTTTTAGTCTGCATATAAGATTTGGTCAAAGTCAAGTGATGCAAAGTTTGACCAAATATATATCAAAAGATATCAACATCTACAATACTATACCTATATGCTATGAAAATTAATATCATGATGCATCTAGTAATGTTGATTTCATATTATGAATGTTGATATTTTATTCTATAAAGTTAGTCAAAGTTTACGAAGTTTGACTTTGACCAAATCTTATATGCGGACTAAAAAGAAATGGAGGGAGTACCATGTTCACCGTGATTCTTGCGGTGATCTATCCAATGTAATCTTCTTTTGCGATGTGTTTGTTGGGATCCGATGAATTGTGGGTTTATGATCAGATTATTCATTGAAAGTAATAGATTTTTTTCTGAATTCTATTATGCATGATTGTTAAGGATTCGTATTTTGCCCGATCTATCGGTTTGGTTTGGCCAACTAGATTGATTTATCTCCAGCGGGAGTGGTGCGTTGTAATGGGTTCAATCTTGCGGTGCTATATATCCCAGTGACGAAAGGGGACAAGACACGTATTCGTATTGTTACCATTAAGGATAAACGACGGGATCTAAACATATTGTGTGTCTTATTTTGTCTACATCATGTCACCTCGCTCCAAGCATTACTCTGTTTGTCATGAACTTAATACCATAGATGCAGGTAGGAGTCGGCCAATTGATGGAGTAATAGTAGTAGATGCATAATCATTTTGGTCTACTTGTTTATGGACGTGATGCCTATATACAAGATCACTTCGTGAATAACATGTCATAAATGTGCACAATTCTGTCAATTGCCCAACAGTAATTTGTCTACCCACCATATGCTATATTAAAGAGAGAAGCCTCTAGCGAAAACTATGCCCCCTGTTGGGGAACGTTGCATGGGAAACAAAAATTTTCCTACGCACACGCAAGATCTATCCATGGATATGCATATCTGCGAGAGGGAGAGTGTGTCTACATACCTTTGTAGTTGTACGTCTTCACGATCCAATCGCGATCCATTCCGATCAAGCGCAGAGTGGACGACACCTCCTCGTTCTGCACATGTGCATCTAGATAATGTCACCGCCTCCTTGATCCAGTGAGCAAGGGCGTATTAGTATATGAGTTCTCTGGCAGCACAACGGCGTGGTGGCGGCGGTGGTGGAGCTAGTCCAACAGGGCTTCGCCAAGCGCTACTAGAACTAGGACGGAGGGGCAAAGAGAGAGAGGAAGGGCTGCCGCCGGGGCGTGGGAATAATGCGTGGGCAACCCATCCCTCTCCTCATCTATATATAGAGGGCAAGGGGAGGAGGCCGGCCCCTCTATGGTTTCCCCTAGAGGTGATAGCGGCGCCCTAGGGGGCTGTGTTGGCCCCCTAGGCAAGGGGGCGGCGGCCACCCTAGGGTTTCCCCGCGCTTTGCTTGCATGGGCCTCGGGAAGGCGGGGCGCCCAGCCCACCAGAGGCTGGTGCGCCTCCCCTCTTAGCCCATGGGGCCCTTCGGGGCAGGTGGAACTCCCCGGTGCACCCCCGAAACCCTTCCGGCATCCCTGACATAAAACCTGTAAAACCTGGAACCTTTCCGGAACCCGAATACCAAATTTTCATACATCAATCTTTACCTCCGGACCATTCCGGAGCTCCTCGTCATGTCAGGGATCTCTTCCGGGACTCAGAATGACATTCGGTCACCAACATACATAACTCAATAATACTATATCTTCATCGAACTTTAAGCGTGCGAACCCTACGGGTTTGAGAATCATGTAGACATGACCGAGACGACTCTCGGGTCAATAAGCAATAGCGGGACCTGGATGCCCATATTGGTTCCTACATATTCCACGAAGATCTTTATCGTCAAACCTCGATGTCAAGGATTCAGTCAATCTCGTATGTAGTTCCCTTTGTCCCTCGATATGTTACTTGCCCGAGATACGATCGTCGGTATCTCATACCATTTTCAATCTCATTACCGGCAATTCTCTTTACTCATTCCCTAATACAAGATCCCGTGACTAACTCCTTAGTCACATTGCTTGCAAGCTTCTTGTGATGTTGTATTATTGAGAGGGCCCAGAGATACCTCTCCGTTAAACGGAGTGAAAAATCCTAATATCGATCCATGCCAACCCAATAGACACCCTCAGAGATACCTGTAGAGTACATTTATGATCACCCAGTTACGAAGGGACGTTTGATACACACATGGCATTCCTCCGGTTTCAGGGAGTTGCATGTTCTCATGGTCTTAGGAATAGAGACTTGACATGAAGAAAGCAGTAGCATCAAACTAAGTGATACAATCAAATGCTATGCTTACGGTTGGGTCTTGTTCATCACATCATTCTCCTAATGATGTGATCCCGTTATCAAATGACAACTCATGTCTGTGGTTAGGAAACCTTAACCATCTTTGATCAACAAGCTAGTCACACATGTATCCACACTGTTTTTTATATATCCACACATGTATTTAAGTTTTCGGTCAATACAATTCTAGCATGGATAATAAACGGTTATCATGAACAAGGAAATATGATAATAACCATTTTATTATTGCCTCTAGGGCATATTTCCAATAGTCTCCCATTTGCACTAGAGTCAATAATCTAGCTTTACATTGTAATGAATCTAACACCCATAGAGTTCTGGTGCTGATCCTGTTTTGCTCATGATAGAGGTTTAGTCAACAGGTCTGCAACATTCAGATCCGTATGTGCTTTCCAAATGTTTATGTCCTCCTTGATGTAATCGTGGATGGAATTGAAGCGATGCTTTATATATCTGGTCCTCTTGTGAAACCTGGGCTCCTTGGCCAGAGCAAAGGCACTAGTCACTACTACAGAATGGTACAAAGACGACACATCAATCAGAGACCCTTTGACGAAACTGTGTGCAATCCACCAATCGCAAATGGTATTGTTCAAGCTCCGTCGCAAATAGCACGAACTATGTGCGATGGTGGATCCATCAAATACGATTCAGAAAATAGTTGTGTGTGTGATCCACGGCAGACAGTTTATTCTTATGAACTGTTTGGGATTAGCTAAGATAACAGAAATAGTTAACAAAACTTCGTACGTGTGTGAAGTATGGCACACTGTTCACTCAGATAAACTGTTTGTGATGATCCAGCAGAACACAAACGGGTTAGCATAAGAAGGTGTGTGTGATACGCAGCAATCGGTTCATTCATCAGAATTGTGTGGGAAGACCAATAATAACCGAAACAATTCATCCGGACAAGTCGTGTGTGTTGTGGGCAGTCGGTTGCCGCCAAACAATTGTCAGCAATTGATGAAAACATTACCGACGGTATGTACGGAAGTGCCGTTTGCCCGTATTAATATCGCAGTCGTTTTATTATTGTTACCAGTCTGACTGTGCATCACCTCTTCTTCCTCTCTCACGTCTTGTCACCGCGTTTTCGCCCGAGGATTCCAGTGCACGCTTCGGCACCGCACCGGCGTTTCTTTTGGCCATGTTCCCACGCGGAACCGCGCATGTTCCCACGCAAGCTTCCCCATTGGTTTCCCGCCAGAAGCGAATGAGTATAAGAGTCTGCGCGTGTCAGACGCGGATGCACACCTAGTGCAGCCTAGCCCATCTACGAAGCATGCCAACCCGACCAAGCGCCGCCTCTGCCATCAACCTCCTCGAAGACGAAAACGATCTGGTGCAGGCGCAACGGCCTGTCGAGGCCGATGGCGTGTTCGGCAGCGTGTCGGACAACGTTGTGCTGCGCGTCATCGCAAGGGTTGAGCAGACCCTTGGCGCAGGGCGCGGCAGCGCCGCCGAGCAACATAGCCACATCACCGCCGAGAGGCTGCAATGCGATGCACAAGAAGATCATCGATGGTGCTCCGTAGAGCAAACATGTGCGTTCGCGCCGAGAGGGCAAGGCGCGCCGCACAGCAAGACCGATGGAGGGCCGCAGAGCAAGAGGTGCGGCGCGCGACAGAGCAAGAGCGGTTCCATCCCCGCTTGCATTCTATCCCACTCGACATGACGTTGTAGATGTGTCCAAGGAACGTGAGTAGCCCTATTTCTCGCCAGGAATGGGCAGCGGTCGTCTGCGCCGTACTTGCACCAGAGCCCGGCCGCACCGTCCTTGCATCAGACGCCGGCCGCATCGTTCGCATGGGTCGTGCCGTTCGCTTTGTCTGCGGCCCCCTCGATGCTAACGGGCTCGTCATTAGGCTCGAGCACCTCCTTGGCCCAGGTGTCTAGCGGGGAGCAGTAGAAGAAAATGGCCGTCGCATCCTCGAGATGGTAATCTCCGACGAAATAGCTAGCTTGGAGCTCGAGATCGCGCTACAGCTGTACCGCGAGCGTGTAAACCGCATGGACGAACGCCTGACCGAGTTCAGGCACAACCAAGAGCTTCCGTAGGTTAGGGTGTAGTCATGGACGCATTTTATTTTGTTGAATCCTTTAGATGTCGATCCCAGTGTCTGGACAACAATCACAATATTGATATGTTTCAATGTATGAATGATTTATGTTCTATTGTTATGTTTCCATATGTGTAAAAGGCTAACAGTTAGAGCCAGAAAATTAGTATGAAAACAGATAGAAATGTGAAACTAATAATATATATTAATTGTTGAATAGCTCATTGAAGACATGATACATATACAACATATATCATCACATATACGTGATAATAGTACTTAACTAATATGTACAATGAATAAAAACTAAACTAATAATAACACCTCCTGGAGTGGGGAGCAGTAAAATGGCAGCCTCTCGCCAGCAGCTCCCTGGTGCGCTGTGGCTTCCCAACGCGGATGGAGTTCGCCGCCTCCTCCGCCTCGCAGCGCTCGACGTGCCGATCAGCCTCTAGCTGGCGGAGGCGCGCGACCATGCAGGACAGTTCAGTGGGCGCCCACTGGATATCTTTGGTGGTGGCACGCTCGAGCTTATCGGCCCATGCCCACGCAGCGGTGAGGTGCCTAGCGCCTCTGGCTTTCCTTACGTGGTACCGGCCGTCTTCGTACACCTCCACCGCTCGTCGACTCGCCCGCCGCCAAAGCTCCAGCTCCTCCTTTTCCCTTGCGGCACTAAGGGCATTCCAGGACGCGAGGTTCCTGGCGCGCTCCTCAGACCTCTCCTTCTTGAATGCCTCCTGCCTGGCTCTCTCAGCCGGCGGCAGTGCCTTCCACAAAGCCAGATCGTACTGGCCCAAAACAAATCTACAGTTGGGGGGTCAGGCGCGACCTCGTCTGGGGGCGCGAAGGGGTCCTCCTCGTCGCTGCATTTCGCCATGTCCTCGCGGGGTGGCGCCTCCTCCTTTGCTTGTGCACAGACCGGCTGCGCCATGGCAGAGTTTTGTGCGAGGAGTGGTATAGAGAGATGAGAGAATGCAGGCGGGATGATGTCTCGAGGGGCAGCATTTATATGTGGCTGGAATCTTGATCGACGCCAGCAGTGATTGCACACGATTTCCTAGTCAACAGCCGTGTGTGAATTAACATCACCGACGGTTCCCAATGCATGACCGTGTGCGATTAATAGCCCGCAAAAATTGGCTTCCAAAACGTGAAACACGAAACACGGCGCCAACCATGTGCGACCCGTTTGTTTTGCCAAATATTTACATTTTCTATCCAAATGTAATGCATGCGTGCCATTTGTGTTACAGAAACAAGTCCGAGAGCAGTAACCACGACATCTTGGCCCCATGGTGGGAAATCATGCATATTTTCATGTACTTCAGAATTCAAAGCATTTTTTTTATTTTTTTGAATTTACAACCTAGATTCTCAATGCTTTTGAGTCCAAACCGTCACTTAAGAAGTTTGGAACTCCTTCAAATTTATTGCAAGCGGCATATATAGGGAAGTAAGTAGTACATAAATATGATTTTCCAGCGGTTTTTGCTTCATCTAGCCTGTTCATGTGTTTCAGTTTTGAACTATGGCCATTAAATTTCTATAAACTAACTAAATGTATAAAAATGCCAATAGAACGCCCTTTTTAAAAAAAATAGGATGCCGGTCATATTCGTGCATTGTATCGATGAAAAAAAAACTAGGTCGAATGAAAAAGGGATTGGCGGTTCGTCATCACACATGGCCCCACGTTCCCTCTCGGAACCACGCGCCTTCGTGTGATGCTCCGGTTTGTGAGAGGCTTGTGTCTAAAGCTGGGGATTTCTTAGGTGAGTATTGGAGTCCCATCTCCGTCCCAATCACCGCCCTCCCATCCCCGTCCCCGTCTACGTACCCGTGCGCGGGGATAAAAAGTTTCCCATCCATGTCCCCACCGAGTTCTTTATCACCGTGGGGAAACTCACACATTCATTTCAGAATAAACTTCACGTATTTTAGTACAAAAAATAGTATTTCAAGGCAATAAACAATATGTTGTGGCTAGGTTTGCGATTTCTTAGGGAATTTTGGGCCAAAGGGGTGGGATGTGTGTAAATTTGGGTGACCGAGGCCCCAAATTACATGGGGTCTAGTAATTTCAGAGCCCACATGTAAGTACTTCAATTCATGTGTAAGGCGGGTAATGCTATCCCATCCTCATCCATGTCCTGCACGCTCGATACATAAGGTATTTGACCCACCAACTTCTAGATGGGCATTCAAGCACACACCCGTGCCCAAATAGAGTAATTACCCATGGGGATGCGGGTAACAGTTAACCATGCATGCATTGCGAGCTTTGACATGTGTCAAAGCTTATCTCGAACAAGCCGTTACTTTGATCACGACATCTTGGCCCCATGTCGGGAAATCATGCATATTTTCATGTATTTCGGCGCATTTTTTCAACTTTTGACTTTAAAAACCTAGATTCCCAATGCTTTTGTGTCAAAACCGTCACTCAAGATGTTTGGAACTCCTTTAAGTTTATTGCATGTGGTATATATACGGAAGCAAGTAGTACATAAATATGATTTTCCAGCCGTTCTTGTTTTATCTTGCTTGTTCATCTGTTTCAGTTTTGAACTATGGCCATTAAATTTCTGGAAAATAACTTCATGTATCAAAATGCCAATTGAATGCCGTATTTTTTTTTCCAGATTTTAGGATGACGGTCGTATTTGTACATTGCATCGATGAAAAAAAAAACTAGGCCGAATGAGGCAGCGATCCGTTTCGTCATCACACAACACCCCACGTCCCCTCTCGGAACTATATATACGAGCCTGCGCGTGGGGCTCCGGTTTGTGAGAGGCATGTGTCAAAGCTTATCTCGAACAAGCCGTCACTTTGACCACGACATCTTGGACCCATGTCGGGGAATCATGCTGATTTTCATGTACTTCATAGAATTTTTATTTATTTTTTGAATTTAAAAACCTAGATTATTCTCAGTGCTTATGTCCAAACCATTACTCAAGATGTCTGGAACTCCTTCAAATTTATTGCACGTGGCATATAGACGGAAGCACTAGTACATATATAAAAATGATTTTTTCCTGCAGTTTTTGCTTCATCTTGAACATGTCCATGTGTTTTAGTTTTGAATTATGGCCAGTAGATATCTAGAAACTAACTTCATGTACAAAAATGCTCATTGAACCCCGAAAATGTCCAAATTTCAGGTTGCCGGATGTATTCGTGCATTGTAATGAATTCAAAAAAGGTAGGCCAAATTAGACAACGACTAGCGGCTCGTCATCAAACAAGGCTCATGTCCCCTCTCGGAACCGCGACCCTTTGTGTGATGCTACGTTTTGTGAGAGGCATGTCTCAAAGCTTATCTCGAACAAGCCGTTACTTTGACCACGACATCTTGGCCCTATGTCGGGAAATCATGCAGATTATTATCATGTACTTCAAAGCATTTTTTTGATTTTTTGAATTTTAAAACCTAGATTCCCAATGCGTGCACTGTGTCCAAACCATTACCCAAGATGTTTGGAACTCTTTAAAATTTATTGCAAGCGGCATATATTGGGAAGCAAGTAGTACATAAATATGATTTTTCCAGCAGTTTTTGCTTCATCTTGCATGTTCGTGTGTTACAATTTTGAATTATGGCCATAAAATTTGTACAAACTAACTAAATGTATAAAAATGCCAATTGTACCCCGAATATTTCCTAATTTTAGGATGTCGTTAGTGGTTTTTGACGGTAGGGATCTTTTTCTTACAAATAAAACAATATCCGTTACCGCTGTACCCAAAAATAGTTTTACAATTCGATACAAAAAGTGAACTGCGTACACACGGTTCCATACGGAAACTGTTTGCGATGAAAATTCACGGATCTATTTATGTCTTACGAGGAAAGCTTCGTCGGCTTCGTCTAGATCGGATTTCGTTCACCCTCGACCCCATTCCCCAACAAACCCTCTGTGCAAAGAATGACGCCGTGGGAATGCTTCGTAAGGGTGCGTATGACCGCCCCCTTGGCCCCGAGCGCTCCCGCCTTTGTCGAGAAAGCGGCCGCGTCGGCCGAGAGCACAGCCGCATCCACCTTAAGCATGGCTGCAACCGCCGAAAGGGCCTCTGCGGCGGCCGACAGGGCTTCTGCGGCGGCCGAAAGGGCGTCTGTAGCCGCGGAGATGGCAACTGCAGCTGTTACGACAGCGACTGCAAAGCCAAGAGCGCTCGAGCAGCGTGCCATGCCGCGGAGGCCGCCCTGGCCCGGGTCAAGGCCATCTAGGCCTATATCATCGAGAACGCCCACGCCAAGATACTCCAAGCTTCGCCGAAATCCAGCATGCACCACACGTCTAAAGAGGCGGCTGCTGCGGATGCCGAGATGAATGCCGACGATGCGGCGGCGGAGGCCATGGAGCCCCTTCCGCACGAGATCTCCGAGCGAGAGCTGGAGATGCGGGAGCCGTCCGAGAGCGCCGAGTGTTGGGAGGAGTTGCGCGTGGCTCAGGAGGAGGTCAAAAAGCGCCTGTCCATCGAGGAATTGGCGATGGAGTACCAACGCGAGCTATGGCGGCGCCACTACTACGAGTACTACGAAGATGAGGGCGACGCCGATGACGAGGACAACGCTGAGGATGACCACTTCGGCGCGGTCGAAGTTAGCCTGGGGGACGTGGAGTCCAGCACCAGCGGAATGTCGCCCGGACAAGTCGTCGACATCTCATCGAACAGCAGCGAGGCATAGGGCGGCTGCTCATCGGCGTCTTTGTTAAAATTATGCATAGTAATAATAGCCTTTGTTTAGAGAGACGGTCTTTTGTAAGAGCTATGTCTAGTTCAAGCAGCTTGATTATTTAGTGAACTTGCTCGGTTTAGTAACTGTGAGCTATGTGTGTCCGCTATTTTCTATACCCTAGTTAGCAGTTGATGTTACATTATGCAATGACGTGGATGTGCACTATAACTAGGGAATACGTGGGGAGGGGAGAATTTTTGTATGTTGTGTATCATCCCACACGATAAAAGCTGAAATACCGTGTCTGATGAATGTTTGCGCGCCAAGATTCCCTACAACGAGTGAAAAATTTCGCCGACCGCCGAAATATCTGCCTCCCCCCCCCCCGCCAAAGGGCCACATTTCCACTGCAACCCCTCCAACCCCCTCCCCCCCCCCCCCCCCGCGCGCCACCGCCCACATCTCTCCCTCTAGCATCCGACCGCCACGGACACGCCATGGTCTCCTTGAGTGACCCCTCAAGCGGCATCTCCGACGATGACGAATCTCTCACCAGCCAGGTATTCGTCTGTCTTCTCTCTGGCTAAACTAGGCTTAGGTTTTTTTTGGAATTGGGGATTTTAAAGCGGCAGGTCCATTTGCGCCATTTCTTTCTCTTGTATCTCCCTAGGACAATCACTTCCAACGAATGGAGAGGGGTAGCTAAAGACCTGCCTGTTCATGGTCAACATCAATTTCAATCCGTGAAGTTGCGAGCCTTTGAATCTGGGTACAGTGGGAGGAAGTTTCTGCGACGTGCAAAGAAGGTAAGCCTAACTCTCATTGTTAGAAATCATTTGTTATATTAGGTGTGATTCAGACTTCCCGTGTGCTACTTGATTCTGGATGTGATTAATACACTGTCATAGTTTTAACCTGAAGGCATATTGACAGCAAGAAAACTATATGCGACATGAGTTATCATTGCATGAAAATTTACTACAAGGTAGTACACATGAAGCACTTCATTTCATTTAGCACGAGCAATGTCTAATTATGCATAGAAACATGGCTAGCATCAACACCACATAGCAATCTGAAATAAACAGATTCTCAGACTTAGTGAAAAAAACATGGTGCAAGACAGTAGTTTTTAACAGATTGGAATGTTTGACAGCAGAATGTACATAGCTGTCACTATTAATTTGTTTTCATTCAAACACTGCTGATGTGCGTCCTGTACTACAAAGACTGTTGCATTTATGTTTAGCTTCCTGGTAAAATTGGCAATTTGTTATTACACATGACAGAAACAGAGGAGGATCGAGTACCAGAGCATCCTACTATGAAGACTCTTTGAGCAGAAAAGACTCTTCGAGCAGAACCATGGCATGGCCGATGAAGACCCATGTAATCCCGGTTCTGATGAAGACCCATTTGAAGCACGCAAGTACAAGCATGGCCAGCCATTTCTTGTTGGCTAATACTTTAATGAGTGTAGTTCCAGTTGTCGCAAGTTACATAAATATTAAATGGACATAATGTCAAAAAGAGAAGATTATAACATTGTGGAATTGTAGTACGACAACTGGCATTTCTCTCACGTTCCAGGTACCATCAGTGTGGAATTCGAGGACTTTCATCTCTTCTTCAAATTCGATGAGCTTGCTGCCACTCTTGCCAAATGCTTGATGTTGTAAGTACTTCACAAACTCTGATCAACTTCACCATACAAGGCTGTAAATGACAAAAAAGCTAACTGTACTGTATTCCTCTCGGGGGATTGACGATGCAAGGAACATCAAGGGTGCATGCGTATTTCATAGATCCTGATTTAGCAAACGGCGTTTTGTTACAAGGTAATGACTCACGCATGGCTTCCATTGATTATGTTGCCAAGATCTTGTTTGACTTATAGATAGGAGAATTCTTCATGTGGCCATATTATGAAGAGTAAGTTAAATATACAACCACGCATACATTGATCGTCTTTTAGTTTTAGACATAGTTCGTACATTCATGGTTTTCTTAAACTGTAGAGGTCACTGGATCTTGGTGGTCATTGTTCCAAAACGCAACACAGTTTACTACATGGATTCTCTCAGAGAGTCAAATGTGCCTCACGATCTGAGTCATCTTCAGGATTTCATGGACAGGTATTGAATTCTTTGATGTTAATGCGTTGTGTTCATATCTGGTTCTAGAATTGAGTGTGTGAAAATTCATCTTCATTTGCAGTGTATTGTCAAAGAACATAACTTTAGGGGGGTAAGGTTCGACCGCCAACTACCTCTGCAACACTTGATCGTTTCTCCGGTAAGACAACGAAATCCGTTATTTTCAGAAAATGCTAGTTAGATGTTCAAGTTTCTAAGTAAACCTCTTTCTATTTCTCTCCATAGAAAAAAAACTTACACCGGTTAGGTTGTTCCTAACAGGGAAAATACATGACTAATACTGTACAAAAAATTTCAGTGTCCTCAGCAACAACAAGGTACCAGCCTATGTGGATACTACGTTTGTGCACACATGATGAACCTATGCAGACATGCTGAATGTGGTGTCGATGCTGACAGGATAAAACCAGTAAGTCTTCTTCTTAATTACTATCTTCTACTCCACAAGTATGTCACATTCTGATCTAAAAGTCTTGCAGCAGATCTTCGGACCGATGACTTCTGAACCGCTCGCCGCTGATGAATTGTTGTATGTTAGGAAATTTATCAGCACCTTCTTTGTGAAACACTATATCAAGCCCTCTAAAGACTTCGAAGATTTCTAGATTCAAATCTCCTAAAAATAAGTACGCACTCATATAGTGTTATCAGCTAAACATATACACATGGATGCATTATTTTCCATGTGATCGTGTCTTCGTATTTCGTACACTTTGATTATGTACTGGATATGTCGGTTTAACAGCTGTGGAATTTAGCTAGCATTTTCTCAATTGCATATTGTCGTGAATTATGATGAATCCTCTGCTTGTGGATACTATTCGTTCAATTGCATATTGTGGCGAATTATGATGAATGTTCTTCATGTGGACACTATTTGTCGATTGCATATTGTGGCGAATTTGCTATTTGCAGGGTGAATTAAATGCGATATTTTACAATAATTTGGCAATTTCAGCACACATGGTTCAAGCAACTAAGCGTGTGCGGTCCAGAACCGAAAGCACACGCAACTCATAGCACAACCGCCTGTGATCCACAGGAAAAGCACACGAGATATAATCTAAAACATCGGTGATACATAAGAAATCGCAAACGGTTTGCAACACTTGTACGTGTGCGTAGGAGCTACTCAATCGTTTGCGATAGCACCGTATCTCACACGTGAGCCAACAGGAAACCATGCCCGATGCAGAGACGATCCCACGCGTACATTTTTCGGGAAACATGTCTGATGATGTTTGATACGTCTCCAACGTATCTATAATTTTTGATTGTTCCATGCTATTATATTATCTGTTTTGGATGTTTTATATGCATTAATATGCTATTTGATATTATTTTTGGGACTAACCTATTATCCTAGTGCCTAGTGCCGGTTTCTGATTTTTCCTTGTTTTTGAGTATTGTAGATAAGGAATATTAAACAGAGTCCAAACGGAATAAAATCTTAGGAATGATTTTTCTTGGACCAGAAGAAACCTACCAGACTTGGAGATGAAGGAAGGAGACCTGCCGGGAGGCGACAAGCCACCAGGGTGCGACCCTAGGGGGGGCGCCCCCCTGGCTTGTGGCCCTACAGCAAGCCTCCTAACCCTATTCTTTGGCCTATAAATTCCCAAATATTCCCCCAATACCGAAAAGAGCCACAAAAATACTTTTCCGCCGCCGGAAGCCTCTGTTCCCATGAGATCCCATCTTGGAGCCTTTTCCGGTAATCTGTCGGAGGGGGATTCGATCACGGAGGGCATCTACATCAACTCCATTGCCCCTCCGATGATGCGTGAGTAGTTCACCACAGACCTTCGGGTCCATAGCTAGTAGCTAGATGGATTCTTCTCTCTCTTTGTTCTTCAATACCATGTTCTTCACGATCTTCATGGAGATCTATCCGATGTAATACTCTTTTGCGGTGTGTTTGTCGAGATCCGATGAATTGTGGGTTTATGATCAGATTATCTATGAATATTATTTGATTCTTCTCTGAATTCTTATATGCATGATTTCATATCTTTGCAAGTCTCTTCGAGTTATTGGTTTGGTTTGGCCAACTAGATTGGTAATTCTTGCAATGGGAGAAGTGCTTAGTTTTGGGTTCAATCTTGCGGTGTCCTCAGCCAGTGACATAGTAGGGGTAGCGAGGCACGTATTTGTATTGTTGCCATCGAGGATAAAAAGATGGGGTTTTCATCATATTGCTTGAGTTTATCCCTCTACATCATGTCATCTTACTTAATGCATTACTCTGTTCTTCATGAACTTAATACTCTAGATGCAGGCAGGAGTCGGTCGATGTGTGGAGTAATAGTAGTAGATGCAGAATCATTTTGGTCTACTTGACACGGACGTGATGCCTATATGCATAATCATTGCCTTGGATATCGTCATAACTATGCGCTTTTCTATCAATTGCTCGACAGTAATTTGTTCACCCACCGTATTATTTTCCTTCAAGAGAGAAGCCTCTAGTGAAACCTATGGCCACCGGGTCTATTTTCCATATTATATTTTCAGATCTATAAATCAAAAATACCAAAAATACTTTGCTGCAATCTTTTCACTTTTATTTTACTTTTCGTGTTAGCAATCTTTTATATCTATCTCTATCAGATCTCATCATTGCAAGTAACCGTGAAGGGATTGACAACCCCTTTATAGCGTAGGATGCAAGTGTTTGATTGTTTGTGTAGGTGCGAAGATTGGGGACTTGCTTGTATCTCCTACTAGATTGATACCTTGGTTCTCAACAACTGAGGGAAATACTTATCTACTTTGCTGCATCACCCTTTCCTCTTCAAGGGAAAACCAACGCAAGCTCAAGAAGTAGCAAGAAGGATTTCTGGCGCCGTTGCTGGGGAGATCTACATCAAGCCTACCAAGTACCCATCACAAACTCATCTCTTTCATTTACATTATTTGCCATTTTCCTCTCGTTTTCCTCTCCCCCACTTCTAAAATGATTTTCAGAAAAAAGCCAAAAAGATTTGGCTTTTTATTCGCCCTTCTTCCATTCGTCTTTTCGTTTGCTTGTGTTGCCATGTGCCTTCTATTTGCTTGCACCTTCGCTTGCTAAAAATCTATTGATATGGATCCTCATCCACTTGATAATCTTTTCAAAAGATCAAATTATGATGAACCAATTGCTAGTGAGTTGAGTGCACTTGATTATCTCTATGAAGTTTTGTTTGAAAATCATGAATCTGAAAAATTTGATGAAGTATTGAAAGAAGAAAATCATAAGGTGATTCATGGTAGATCCTTGATTGAAAAGCATGGTTGCAATGTTGGTAGTATGAATTCTCTAAATATCCATGATGCTAATGATATGCAAAGCCACAAGCTTGGGGATGCTATGTTTCATGAAAATGATATTTTTTGTTCCCCTAGTTTTGATGAGCAAATTCATTATGATGATTGCATGCTCATGCGTCATGAAAAGAATGATTTATGTGATAGTTATATTGTTGAATTCCTTCATGATGCTACTGAAATTTATTATGAGGGAGGAACAAATGCTTGTAGGAATTACAATAATATCAAGTTTCCTCTCTATGTGTTTAAAGTTTTGAAGTTATGCTTGTTTTGCCTTCCTATGCTAGTTGATTCTTGTTCCCGTAAATTGTTTGCACACAAAATCCCTATGCATAGGAAGTGGGTTAGACTTAAATGTGTTTTTCATGAGATTCATGATGCTCTCTTGTATATTTCAATTACTACTTTTTATTTGAGCATCATTGAAATCGTTATGCCTAGCTAAGGGCGTTAAACAATAGCGCTTGTTGGGAGGCAACCCAATTTTATTTTATGTTTCTGTTTTTTTGCTTCTGTTCTTGAGTGTTTTGCACATTATTACTTCGGTAGTAATTGTGTTTTATTGTTTTAATTAGTGTTTGTGCCAAGTAAGACCTTTGGGATGGTTTACGGTGATTGTTGATTTGGTTTTGCTGAAAAACAGAAACTTTTGCGCTCAGTCCAGGAATTTTATAAATTCACCAGGGCATCAATTGGATCTGAATTTTTTTACACAAGATTGATATACAAATTTCCCTGATTTTCCTAATTGTTCAGAATTTTTAGAGTTACATAAGTATTCGAAGTTTACAGATTGCTACAGACTGTTCTGTTTTTGACAGATTCTGTTTTCTTTGTGTTGTTTCTTTATTTTGATGTATCTATGGGTTGTATCGGGGGGTATGAACCATGGAGAAGTTGGAATACAGTAGATATTACACCAATATAAATAAAGAATGAGTTCACAACAGTACCTAAAGTGGTGGTTTATTTTTCTTATACTAACGGATCTCACGAGTTTTCTGTTGAATGTTGTGTTGTGAAGTTTTCAAGTTTTGGGTAAAGATTTGATGGACTATGGAATAAGGAGTGGCAAGAGCCTAAGCTTGGGGATGCCCAATGCACCCCCAAGCCATATTCAAGGATACCAAAGAGCCTAAGCTTGGGGATGCCCCAGAAGGCATCCCCTCTTTCGTCTTCAATCCATCGGTAAATTTACTTGAGGATATATTTTTATTCACCACATGATATGTGTTTTGCTTGGAGCGTCTTGTATGATATGTGTCTTTGCTTTTTAGTTTGCCACAATCATACTTGCTGCACACATCTTTTGAGAGAGACACGCATTAATCGTGAATTTATTAGAATACTCTATGTGCTTCACTTATATCTTTTGAGCTAGGCAATGTTGCTCTAGTGCTTCACTTATGTCTTTTTAGAGCACGGTGGTGTTTTATTTTATAGAAATAATTGAACTCTCGTACCTCACTTATATTATTTTGAGAGTCTTTAAACAGCATGGTAATTGGTTTAGGTTATGAATTTAGTCCTAATATAATGGGCATCCAAGAGGGATATAATAAAAACTTTCATATAAAGTGCATTTAATACTATGAGAAGTTTGATTCCTTGCATATAGTTTTGAGATATAAAGATGGTAATATGAGAGTCATGCTAGTGAGTAATTGTGGATTGGTAGAAATACTTGTGTTAAAGTTTGTGATTCCTGTAGCATGCACGTATGGTGAACCGTTATGTAACGAAATCGGAGCATGATTTGTTTAATGATTGTCATCCTTTGTGTGAGGGTCGGGAGCGCGCGATGGTTAACTCCTACCAACCTCTCCCCTAGGAGCATGCGTCTAATACTTTGCTTCGATAACTAATAGACTTTTGCAATAAGTATGTGATTTATTTATGACTAATGTTGAGTCCATGGATTATACGCACTCTCACCCTTCCACCTTTGCTAGCCTCTCTAGTACCGTGCAACTTTCGCCGGTGCATTAAACCCACCATATACCTTTCCTAAAAACAGCCAGCATACCTACCTATTATGGCATTTCCATAGCCATTCCGAGATATATTTCCATGCAACTTCCACCGTTCCGTTTATTATGACACGCACCATCATTTTCATATTGCATATAGAGTCATATTTTGTTCTAGGTATCGAGTTGTAATTCTTGAGTTGTAAGTAAATAAAAGTGTGATGATCATCAATATTATAGCATTGTCCCATGAGAGAAAAGGATGATGGAAGCTATGATTCCCTCACAAGTTGGGATGAGTCTCCGGACTTTACAAATAATAAAAGAGGCCAATGAAGCCCAAATAAAAAAAAGAGGCCAAAGATGCCCAACAAAAAAAAAGAAAAAAAAGAAAAAAAATGATGAGAGAAAGAGAGAAGGGACAATGCTACTATCTTTTTCCACACTTGTGCTTCATAGTAGCACCATGATCTTCATGATAGAGAGTCTCCTATTTTGTCACTTTCATATAACTAGTGGTATTTTTCATTGATGCACACCCACTTAGTTTCTTTTTGAGCTTTCATACACTTATAGCTCTAGTGCATCTGTTGCATGGCAATCCCTACTCACTCACATTGATATTTATTGATGGGCATCTCCATAGCCCGTTGATACGCCTAGTTGATGTGTGACTATCTTCTCTTTTTTCCTCACAACCTCCACCATATTCTATTCCACCTATAGTGCTATATCCATGGCTCACGCTCATGTATTGCGTGAGAGTTGAAAAGGTTTGAGAACATAAAAGGTGTGAAACAATTGCTTGACTTGTCATCGGGGTTGTGCATGATTTAAATACTTTGTGTGGGGAAGATGGAGCATAGCCAGACCATATGATTTTGTAGGGATAACTCTCTTAGGCCATGTTATTTCGAAAGGACACAATTGCCTTGTTAGTATGCTTGAAGTATTATTGTTTTTATGTCTATATTAAACTTTTGTTTTGAATCTTACGGATCTGAATATTCATGCCACAATAAAGAATATTACTTGGATAAATATGTTAGGTAGCATTCCACATCAAAAATTCTGTTTTTATCATTTACCTACTCGAGGACGAGCAGGAATTAAGCTTGGGGATGCTTGATACGTCTCCAACGTATCTATAATTTTTGCTTGTTCCATGCTATTATATTATCTGTTTTGGATGTTTTATATGCATTAATATGCTATTTTATATTATTTTTGGGACTAACCTATTAACCTAGTGCCTAGTGCCAGTTTCTGTTTTTTCCTTGTTTTTGAGTATTGTAGATAAGGAATATTAAACGGAGTCCAAACGGAATAAAATCTTCGGAATGATTTTTCTTGGACCAGAAGAAACCTACCAGAGTTGGAGATGAAGGAAGGAGACCTGCCGGGAGGCGACAAGCCACCCGGGCACGCCCCTAGGGTGGGCACGCCCCCTGGCTTGTGGCCCCCTAGCAAGCCTCCTAACCCTATTCTTCGGCCTATAAATTCCCAAATATTCCCCCAATACCAAAAAGAGCCACGAAAATACTTTTCCGCCGCCGAAAGCCTCTGTTCCCGTGAGATCCCATCTTGGAGCCTTTTCCGGTAATCTGCCGGAGGGGGATTCGATCACGGAGGGCATCTACATCAACTCCATTGCCCCTCCGATGATGCGTGGGTAGTTCACCACAGACCTTCAGGTCCATAGCTAGTAGCTAGATGGCTTCTTCTCTCTCTTTGTTCTTCAATACCATGTTCTTCATGATCTTCATGGAGGTCTATCCGATGTAATAATCTTTTGCTGTGTGTTTGTCGAGATCCGATGAATTGTGGGTTTATGATCAGATTATCTATGAATATTATTTGATTCTTCTTTGAATTCTTATATGCATGATTTCATATCTTTGCAAGTCTCTTCGAGTTATTGATTTGGTTTGGCCAACTAGATTGGTAATTCTTGCAATGGGAGAAGTGCTTAGTTTTGGGTTCAATCTTGCGGTGTCCTCACCCAGTGACATAGTAGGGGTAGCGAGGCACGTATTTGTATTGTTGCCATCGAGGATAAAAAGATGGGGTTTTCATCATATTGCTTGAGTTTATCCCTCTACATCATGTCATCTTACTTAATGCGTTACTCTGTTCTTCATGAACTTAATACTCTAGATGCAGGCAGGAGTCGGTCGATGTGTGGAGTAATAGTAGTAGATGCAGAATCATTTCGGTCTACTTGACACGGACGTGATGCCTATATGCATAATCATTGCCTTGGATATCGTCATAACTATGCGCTTTTCTATCAATTGCTCGACAGTAATTTGTTCACCCACCGTATTATTTTCCTTCAAGAGAGAAGCCTCTAGTGAAACCTATGGCCCCCGGGTCTATTTTCCAGATTATATTTTCAGATCTATAAACCAAAAATACTTTGCTGCAATCTTTTCACTTTTATTTTACTTTTCATTTTAGTAATCTTTTATATCTATCTCTATCAGATCTCATCCTTGCAAGTAACCGTGAAGGGATTGACAACCCCTTTATAGCGTAGGGTGCAAGTGTTTGATTGTTTGTGTAGGTGCGAAGATTGGGGACTTGCTTGTATCTCCTACTGGATTGATACCTTGGTTCTCAACAACTGAGGGAAATACTTATCTACTTTGCTGCATCACCCTTTCCTCTTCAAGGGAAAACCAACGCAAGCTCAAGAAGTAGCAATGTTATACATGGTACACGGTTCCCAGAGAAATCTCGTGTGCGATGATGAAGATATCACACACAGTGTCTACAATGGCCCGTGTGGATTAGGTAATGTTTCGCAAACGGTCAAAGGTCAAACTCCGTTTGTTTTCCATGATCAATTAGACGCGTTTCACTCATCTTGGACGTGTGTGATTGATCCCAAATCCCACACGTAAGCCCAAAAGATTATGTGTGTGATCTGTTCCCGCACCGCACACGATTATATTTGCAGATCGTTTGCGCTCGTTGGCCACCATCGTCGACGGGTTTGCGGTGTCGTGTGGGATGTACCCCCCCTATCGCCCACACATGCAAGGCGACGGTTTGGAACTACGTCGCGGAAAGGGGTTAAAAACCGTTTGTATAGCATGTCGTTGCACCAGTGAGTGTTGTCACAAAAGAGAGTCATCGAATCCAGTGCACTGGGCACAACTCCAAGATCCGTCATGAACTGCTTCATCCAGACTCCTTCCTTCGTTTCTTCCAAAGTAGCTATGTACTCCACCTCACCTATAGAATTTGCTACCACGCTTTGCTTGGAACTACACCAGCTGACTGCTCCACCATTAAGTATAAATACGTATCCGGTTTGCGACTTAGTGTCATCTGGATATGTGTCAAAGCTAGCATCAACGTAACCCTTTATGACGAGCTCTTGATCGCCTCCATAAACGAGAAACATCACCTTAGTCCTCTTCAGGTACTTAAAGATATTTTTGACTGTTGTCCAGTGTTCCTCTCGTGCATCACTTTGAAACCTTCAAGGCATACTTATGGCAAGGCTCACATCCGGTCTTGTGCACATAATTGCATACATGATAGAGCCTATGGCTGAGGCATATGGGATGACTCTTATCTTTTCTCTATCTTCTGTCATTGCTGGGCATTGAGTCTTACTCAACTTCACACCTTGTAAGACATGCAAGAACCCTTTCTTGGACTGATCCATTTTTAACTTCTTCAAAACCTTATCAAGGTATGTGCTTCATGAAAGTCCTATTAAGCGTCTAGATCTATCTCTATAGATTTTGATGCCTAATATGTAAGCAGCTTCTCCAAGGTCTTTCATTGAAAAACTCCTGTTCAAATATATCTTCATGCTTTCCAAAAGTTCTACATTGTTTCCAATCAGCAATATTTCATCCACATATAACACTAGAAACGCTATAGAGCTCCCACTCACTTTCTTGTAAATACAAGCTTCTCCGTAAACTTGTATGAACCCAAACGCTTTGATCACCTCATCAAAGCGAAGATTCCAACTCTGAGATGCTTGCACCAGCCCATAAATGGATTGCTGGAGCTTGCATACTTTGTCAGCATTTTTAGGATCGACAAAACCTTCCGATTGCATCATATATAACTCTTCCTTAAGGAAACCATTAAGGAACATTGTCTTGACATCCATCTGCCAAATCTCATAATCGAAAAATGCAGCTATAGCTGACATAATCCTGATGGACTTAAGCATCGCTATGGGTGAGAAAGTCTCATCGTAGTCAGCTCCTTGATCTTGCGAAAACTCTTTTGCGACAAGTCATGCTTTATAGACGGTGCATTACCGTCTGCGTCTGTCTTTTTCTTAAAGATCCATTTGTTATGAATGGCCTTACGATCATCTGGTAAGTCCTCCAAAGTCCATACTTTGTTTTCATACATGGATCCTATCTCGGATTTCATGGCCTCTAGCCATTTGTCGGAATCCGGGCCCACCATTGCTTCCTCATAGTTCGTAGGTTCATTGTTGTCTAACAACATGACCTCCAAGACAAGATTACCGTACCACTCAGGGGCAGTATGTGTCCTTGTCGACCTATGAAGCTTGGTAGTAACTTGATCCACAGTTTCATGATCACCATCATTAGCTTCCTCTTCAACTGGTGTAGGCGTCATAGAAACATCTTTCTGTGTTGCGGTACTCTCCAATTGAAGTGAAGGTTCACTAATCTCATCAAGTTCTACCTTCCTCCCACTCAAATCTTTTGAGATAAACTCCTTCTCTAGAAAGGATCCATTCTTGGCAATAACGACCTTGCCCTCGAATATGAGATAGAAGGTACACCCAGTTGTTTCCTTAGGGTATCCTATGAGGACGCACTTCTCCGATGTGGGTTCGAGCTTATCAGGCTGAAGCCTTTTTGACATAAGAGTCGCAACCACAAACTTTAAGAAATGGCTGCTTAGGTTTCTTGCCAAACCATAATTCATACAGTGTCGTCTCAAGGGATTTAGATGGTGCCCTATTTAAAGTTAATACAGATGTCTCTAATGCATAACCACAAAACGATAGTGGAAAATCGGTAAGAGACAGCATAGATCGCACCATATCCAATAGAGTACGATTACGACGCTCGGACACACCATTAGGCTGTGGTGTTCCACGTGGCGTGAGCTATGAAACAATTCCACATTGTCTTAAATGCATACCAAACTCATAACTCAGATATTCTCCACCACGATCCGATCATAGAAACTTTATCTTCTTGTTACGATGATTCTCAACTTCACTCTGAAATTGCTTGAACTTTTCAAACATTTCAGACTTGTGTTTCACTAATTAAATATACCCATATCTACTCAAATCATCAGTGAAGGAAAGAAAATAATGATATCCACCGTGTGCTTCAACACTCATTGGACCACACACATCAATATGTATGATTTCCAACAAGTCACTTTCCCACTCCATTGTTCCGGAAAATGGGGTATTCGTTATCTTGCCCATGAGGCATGGTTTGCATGTATCAAGCGATTCAAAATCGAGTGATTTCAAAAGTCTATCAGCATGGAGTTTCTTCATGCACTTTACAACAATATGACCTAAGCAGCAGTGCCACAAGTAAGTGGTACTATCATCAATAACTTTGCATATTTTGACATCAGTGTTATGAACATGTGTATCACTATGATCCATTCATATTGGGTGCATGACCATAAAAGATATTACTCATATAAATAGTACAACCATTATTTTCTGATTTAAATGAATAACCATCTCGTAATAAACAAGATCAAGATATGATGTTCATTCTCAACGCAGGCACCAAATAACAATTATTTAGGTTTAAAACTAACCCCGTAGGTAATCGAAGAGCGAGCGTGCCAACGGCGATCACATCAACCATTGAACCATTTCTGATGCGCATCGTCATCTCGTCCTTAGCCAGTCTCTGTTTATTCCGCAACTCCTATTTCGAGTTACAAATATTAGCAAATGAACTGGTATCAAATACCCATGCGCTACTATGAGCACTAGCAAGGTACACATCAATAACATGTATATCAAATATACCTTTGACATTTCCATCCCTCTTGTATGCCAAGTACTTGGGGCAGTTCCACTTCCAGTGGCCAGTTCACTTGCAATAGAAGGACTAGTCTAAGGTTTGGGTCTAGCCTTGGGTTTCTTCATGGGAGCGGCAACTTGTTTTCCATTCTTCTTGAAGTTTCCCTTCTTTCCCTTGCATTTCTTGAAAATAGTGGTTTTCTTAACCATCGACACTTGATGCTCTTTCTTGATTTCTACTTCCATGGCCTTAAGCATCACGAATAGCTCAGGAATCATCTTATCCATCCCTTGCATATTATAGTTCATCACAAAGCTCTTTTAGCTAGATGGCAGTGACTGTAGAACTCTGTCAACAACCGTCTAAGGAGGGAGCTCAAGTACCAACTGACTCAAGTGATTGTTGTACCCAGACATTTTGAGTATGTGCTCACTAATAGAGCTATTCTCCTCCATCTTACAGGCAAAGAACTTATCAGCGGTCTCATACCTCTCAATCTGGGCATGAGATTGAAATACCACTTTCAGCTCCTAGAACATCACATGCTCCATGACGTTCAAAACGTCTTTGCAGCCTTGATTCTAGGTCGTAAAGCATGCCGCACTTAACTATCAAGTAGTCATCAGAACGTGCCTGCCATAGGTTCACAACATCCATGGAGGACGCTGGGGGTGGGACACCAAGCGGTGCATCAAGGACATAAGCCTTTTGTGTAGCCGTGAGGATAATCCTCAGATTACGGACCCAATCCGCATAGTTGCTTCCATCATCTTTCAACTTAGCATTATCTAGGAAGGCTTTAAAATTAAGGGGACAACATAATTTGGAAAGACAACTTTAGACTATGTTCATGATAATTAGTTCAATTAATCAAATTACATAAAGAACTCCCACTTAAAATCAACATTCCTCAGGTTGTCTAAGTGTTACATGATCCAAATCCACCAACCCAAGTCCGATCATCACATGAGATGTGGTGGCTTCAATGGTGAACATCTCCATGTTGATCATATGTACTATATGACTCATGTTTGACCTTTCGGTCTCCATGTTCCGAGGCCATGTCTGTACATGCTAGGCTCGTCAAGTTTAACCCAAGTATTCTACATGTACAAAACTGGCTTACACCCGTTATATGTGAACGAAGAGTCTACCACACCCGATCATCACGAGGTGCTTCGAAACAACGAACTTTGGCAATGGTGCACACTTGGTGACAACACAATTTCTTGAAATTAAGTGAGGGGTCATCTTATAATGCTACTGTCGTCCTAAGAAAAATAAGATGCATAAAAGCTAAACTTCACATGCAAATCAAAAAATGATATGATATGGCCATCATCATCTTGTGCTTTTGATCTCCATCTCCAAAGCACCTGCTTGATCTCCATCGCCGCCGGCTCCATCATCGTGTCATCATGTGGTTGTCTCGCCATCATTGTGTCATCATGTGGTTGTCTCGCCAACTATTTCTTCTACAACTATTGCTAACTCATAGCAATAAAGTAAAGCAATGGCATAAAATAAATTAAAAGACAACCCTATGGCTCCTGCCGGTTGTTGTACTCATCGACATGCAAGTTGTTATAAGTATTACAAAACATGATCATCTCATACATCACACATATCAAATCACGTCTTGGCCATATCACATCACAACATACCCTGCAAAAACAAGTTAGACGCCCTCTACTTTGTTGTTGCAAGTTTTACGTGGCTGCTATGGGAAACTAGCAAGAACCGTTCTTACCTACACAAAGCCACAAAGGTCATAATAAAATTGCTTTTTAACCTTCTACAAGTACCGCCTTCGTCGAATCCGATTCAACTAAAGTGGGAGAGACAAACACCCGCCAGGCACCTTTATGCAAAACAAGTTGCATGTCAAACGGTGGAACCGGTCTCTTGTGCGAGGACAAGTAAAGTTGGTCCGAGCCGCTTCATCCTCAATACCACCTAATCAAAATAAGAGTAAGGAGGTAAGCAATTTGAACATCAACGCCCACAAAAACTTTGTATTCTACTTATGCATATCATCTACGCATAAACCTAGCTCTTGATGCCACTGTTGGGGAACGTTGCATGGGAAACATAAATTTTGTTACGCACACGCAAGATCTATACATGGAGATGCATAGGTACGAGAGGGAGAGTGTGTATACATGCCTTTGTAGACCGTTAAGCGGAAGCGTTTAAAACGCGGTTGATGTACTCGTACGTCTTCACGATCCAACTGCGATCCGTTCTGATCAAGTGCCGAACGGACGACACCTCCGCGTTTTGCACACGTGCAACTCAATGACATCTCCGCCTCTTCGATCCAGCTATAGAGGGTGGATTAGTAGATGAGTTCTTCGACAACACAACGTCGTGGTGGCGATGGTGCTGGAGCTAGTCAAGGAGGGCTTCGCCAAGCGCTACTAGAACTAGGACGAAGGAGCAAAGAGAGAGAGAGAGAGAGAGAGAGAGAGAGAGAGAGAGGGAGGGAGGGATGCCTTCTGCCAGGGCGTGGGAATAATGCGTGCGCATCCCTCCCTCTCCTCGTCTATATATAGGTGACAAGGGGAGGAGGTCGTCCCCTCTAGGGTTTCCCTAGAGGTGGTGGAGGCGCTCTAGGGGCTGCCTTCGCCCCCAAGGCAAGGGGAGCGGCGGTCACCCTAGGGTTTCCCCACCCTTTGGCCGCATGGGCCTTTGGGAGGTGGGGAGCCCAGCCCACCAGGGGCTGGTGCGCCTCCCCTCTCAGCCCATGGGGCCCTCCGGGGTAGGTGGACCTCCCTGGTGGACCCCCGGAACCCTTCCGGCATCCCCGACATAAAACCGGTAAAACCCGGAACTTTTCCCGAACCCGAATACCAACTTTCCATATATGAATATTTACCTCCATACCATTCCTGAGCTCCTCGTCATGCCCGGGATCTCATCCGGGACTCCGAACAACATTCGGTCACCAACATACATAACTCAGTAATACTATATCATCATCGAACGTTAAGCGTGCGGACCCGGTTCGAGAATCATGTAGACATGACCGAGACACCTCTCTGGTCAATAACCAATATCGGGACATAGATGACCATATTGGTTCCTACATATTCCACAAAGATCTTTAATGGTCAAACCTCGATGTCAAGGATTCAGTCAATCCCGTATGCAGTTCCCTTTGTCTGTCGATATATTACTTGCCTGAGATTCGATCGTCGGTATCTCAGACCTAGTTCAATCTCGTTACCGGTAAGTCTGTTTACTCGTTCCGTAATACAAGATCCCGTGACTAACTCCTTATTCACATGGATTGCAAGATTGTTGTGATGTTGTATTACCGAGAGTGCCCAAAGATACCTCTCCATCAAACGGAGTGACAAATCCCAGTATCGATCTACGCCAACCCAACAGACACCCTTGGAGATACCTGTAGAGTACCTTTATGATCACCCAATTACGAAGTGACGTTTGATACACACAAGCCATTCCCCCGGTATCAGGGAGTTGCATGATCTCATGGTATTAGGAACAGACTTGACATGAAGAAAGAAGTAGCAACAAACTAAGTGATACGATCGAATGCTATGCTTACAGTTGGGTCTTGTCCATCACATCATTCTCCTAATGATGTGATCCTGTTATCAAATGACAACTCATGTCCATGGTTAGGAAATCTTAACCATCTTTGATCAACGAGCTAGTCTAGTAGAGGATCACTAGGGACACAATGTTGTTTATATATCCACACATGTATTTAAGTTTTCGGTCAACACAATTCTAGCATGGATAATAAACGATTATCATGAACAAGGAAATATGGTAATAACCATTTTATTATTGCCTCTTGGGCATATTTCCAACAGCCCCCGAGTCTACTTAAACACAAATACAAAAACTCTAAAAATACTTTTCTGCAATTTGTTTTATTTTATTTTATTTTTCCTTTACATTATCTATTTCTATCAAGATTTAATCCTTGCAAGTAACAAGTTCAAGGGGCTTGACAACCCTCTTGCCCGTATTGGGTGGAAGTGTTTGGTTTTATGAGTGTAGGTGCTATTGAAAGGAGTTTGCTTGGTTCTCCTATTGGTTCGATAACCTTGGTTCTCACTGAGGGCAATACTTATATCTACTATGCTGCATCTCGTCTCCTCTTCGGGGAAAATCCCAACGCAACTCACAAGTAGCAATCTCCAAGTCGTCCATTACCATGGACGCGGCTATTTGAATAGATTAACTTCCCTGCAGGGGTGCACCACATCTCCCGATACACTCGATTACCTCTAGCCGGACACACTTTTCTAGGTAATGCCCGACCTCAGATGATCGACATGCCGAAGACCTAACTAAGCTCTCTAGAGAGGTCAACACACTGGTCTACATCCTAAGTGCGAAGGGGTCATGGGCCCATCACCCTAAGCACTCCTGCACGTTCGTGACTGGTCGGGGACCAAGCCCACCTCTGTATACAGGCATGCCGCTCCCCCGATAATCAGCCCACTCCATTGTGACATCTAACAGAGCTTTCGGTAGGAATGGATGATTGCGAGGGCCCCATAACCATTATCCCACGCGGCGGTTAGTGCGTATATGCCAGTGGCAGTCTCAGATAAAATACCCAAATCTTGTTATGCGTGTTATTATGAAGTAACCGTTGGCACCGACCAGGGGCCAGGCTCACCTCTCTCCTAGATGGTTTCTGCTTGCCCTATCATTGCGCCACAGTGAATCACTTGCGGGTGTTCTCCGAGCCGACCCGACTTTAATGTAACATGCATCATGAATAAATTTAATAGTATAAGTATATCCATGATCATCACCCGAAGGAATCACGACCAAATAGTATAGCAAGGTAACCGGACAAGGGTGTAGTGCCACTGATGGGACTCTAGCATATCTATACTAAGCATAATCTGATAACAGGTAAGGTATCAACAATAGTTATCAACAACAAGCTATGCATCGAAATAGGAGCTACCGAGAAAGCATTAACTTAACTCTCTAATGCAAGAAGTAGAGAGAAAGAATCAGCGATATCAGAATGATCAAGGGGCTTTGTTTTCCTGGAAGCTCTGCTGAGAAGGACGGGTCATCGGCGAAGTAGTTGTACTTGGGGTCAACGACAGTATCGCGGTCTACCGATAAGAATAGACGAGAGGGGGGAAACAGATAAACAGTGGAGCAATCAAATGCAACACTATGCATGTCCTGGCGATATGTTATGAAGATATGCCCTAATGCATCACTAAGCATTTTAAAACAAGAGGGAAAATATCTCATAATATTTTCCCAGCTCCAAGTATTACTAATTTAGATGATCCTAATGCAAAATGTCCAGGTTCAATATGTTAGAGAGGTTTTTCATATATGTGGATGACATATTCAGATTCGTTATATTTTTCTGATCAAATTTCATTTATAAATTATTTTCATCTGAATTACGGTTTATTTATATCAATTTCCAAAGTTTAATTGATTTTCTGAATTTCTAGAACTAATATTAATTCCAAATATTAAATAGTTAAATTGCTATGGGCACACAGAAGTGTACCGAACAATGTGTACGAGTGGCTGACAGTAGGGTCTAGTGGACGAGTCAGTAGGTCAATAGTCAATCGTTGACCTGGGTCAAAGTGAGAACAGTGAAGGTAGGCCCTACTTGTCATTGACTGATAGTTTATCTAAAGTGCTAAACAAGTTTATTTAGGGATGGGACCCATATGTCATTGGCTATTAGCAGTAGGATTAGCACTAAACGGTAATTACGACTAAAGCTAATTATGTCTTGGGCCCACATGGCAGTGGCACAGTCGACAGAGGCCAGGACGGTGCACGCCCGGCGCCATGGGAAGGCTCGGCCGCGAGGCAGCAGCGGAAAACGCGAGTGTGTGCGGGCGCGGATGGCAGTGGCATGAGGTAGCAGCAGCGGCAACAGCGAGCGTAACAAGCAGCAGCGACAGAGCAGCGGTAGAGAGCAGCAGTAGTAGCAGCATGCGGCAAAAGCAGCATTGACAAGCGACTCGCAGGGGCGAGCAGGGAGGGGGGCTCGGCCAAGCACACGCAGGCACGCGCGGATGGCGCGGCTGGGGAGGCTCGCGGGGCGCGACCAGGGCAGGATACGCAGGGGCGGTGCACACGGGACACGACCACAGGTGTGGTGAGCGCGGCGCTCTGGGACGACGGCCGAGCATGGAAGTGGTAGCCGACGGTGGCAGAATGGACCGAGAAACAAGGGGAATCGGAGGAGGGCTCAAATGGAATACGACGGGTTGGTCAGTGGGCTCAGGGAAGGCTCGATGGCGACGATTCATGGCGGCGATCCACGGTGGCCGAAGGTGGAAGACGGAGTCGATCTCTATGATATAGGGGCTCCAAGCTCGAACACGTGGATGGATAGGAAGCAACCGATGATGGCGGTGCTCCTGGCGTAGTCCTAGGCAGCGGGGAGGGCAGTGGTTGATACTTGTGATCTGCGTTGGGTTTTTCCCCGAAGAGGAGGGGATGATGCACAATATAGATAAGTATTTACCTCAGTGAGAACCAAGGTCATCGAACCAATAGGAGGATCACAAAACTTCCTATCTTCAGCGCCTACACACAAAAGAGCACACACTTGCACACAACGCAGGCAAGAGGGATGTGAATATGCTTGAACGCGTTACTTGCAAGCGAATAAGTAGTATAGATGATAGTTGATAATCATGAATTACAAAATAAAAGAAAAATAAATAAATGGCAGAAAGGAAATAATAGTGTTTGTTAATATATATGTGAATAGACCCATGGGCCATAGTGTTTGCTAGAGTCTTCTCTCTTGAAGAAAGCATACAGTGGGTAAACAACTTACTGTTGGGCAGTTGATGGAAAAGCACATAGTTATGCAATATTTATTCACGACATGATCATGTGTATATAGGTATCACGTCCATAAACAAGTAGACCTTCTATGCTCCACTTCAAGAGTGCTTCTATGCTTGCCTCTCGAGGTATTAAGTTCATAACAAACAGAGTAATACTTGGAGAACGATGACATGATGTAGGCCAGAGTACAGGGCCAGGAGAGCTGGGGGCGTCCAGAAGTTAACAGGGCGCGACCACCCCCTGGGCCTGCCCCGTTGGCATGTGGGGCCCCTGTGCGGCCACCGGTCTTCTCCCGAAGCTTCCATGTCTTCTTTTGGTCCATAAAAAATCATCAACAAATTTCATGGCAATTGGACTTCGTTTGGTACTGTAAACCTGAAAAGCAAAAACATGTAGAAAACAACAACTTGCACCTGGCACTGGGTTAATATGTTAGTGCTCGAAAATAATATGAATCAACAAATAAATGCCCAAAAAGTATGCTCGAATGATAATATTATAGCATCGAACAATAAAAAATTATAGATACGTTGGATACGTATCAGCATCCCCAAGCTTAATTCCTGCTCGTCCTCGAGTAGGTAAATGATGATAAACATTTTTTTGATGTGACATGCTACCCAACATGTAATCTCTTGCATGTATGATCATTGAGAAACGATAGCAAACATCAACATAGTAATATTTATAAGCATAAGTAACACAATCATCAATCTTTTGAAATATACAATCCTCAAAGAATGTTTACCCCCATTCATTTTATCATCGTCTTCACCACATTAATACAAATGTCAAGCACGACGGTGTCCAAGTCACGCAATTGGATCGTACTTTTTAACGCGCTTCAGCTTTTTATTCTTCATGCAATACATGAGCGTGAACCATGGACATAGCATATAGGTGGAATAGAATATGGTGGTAGACATTAAAGGGGTAAAAGTGGATAAGAAAGTCTCACATCAACTAGGCGTATCAACGGGCTATGGAGATGCCCATCAATAGATATCAATGCGAGGAGTAGGGATTGCCATGCAACGGATGCACTAGGGCTATAAGTGTATGAAAGCTCAACTGAAGCTAAGTGGCTGTGCACCCAACTTTCTTGCTCATGAAGACCTCGGGCATTTGAGGAAGCCCATCATCGTAATATACAAGCCAAGTTCTATAAAGAAAAATTCCCACTAGCATATGGAAGTGACAAAACATGAGACTCTCTATATGAAAAACATGGTGCTACTTTGAAGCACAAGTGTGGAAAAGGAGGTAGTAGCACTGTCCCTTCTCTCTTTTCTCTTTTTTTTCCTGTTTTCCTTTTTTCTTCTTTTTCTTTATTTCTTTCTTTTTCTCTTCTTTTTTTCCTTTTCTTTTTTCCTCACCGAGACAGTGCCCTAATAATGAAAATCGTCACACTTTTATTTACTTACAACTCGATATGAAGAACTATGAAACAATATGACTCAATATGAATGCCTCTGGCAGTGTACCAGGATGTGCAATGATCTAGCATAGCAAAAGATATCAAAAAATGAACAAGCCATGGAAATATCATGCTAGCTATCATGGAAAGCAATATGACGATGAGTGAACTAGTCATATGATGTGACGGTGACAGTTGCATGGCAATATATCTCAGAATGGCTATGGAAATGCCATAATAGGTAGGTATGGTGTCTATTTTTAGGAAGATATAAGGAGGCTTATGTGCAATAGAGCGTATCATGTCGTGGTGTTTGGATGCACCGACGAAGTTCGCACCGATCCTCAAGGTGAGAATGGGCAATGCACAGTAACAGAGAGGCTAGCAAAATATGAGGAGGTGAGAGTGCGTATGTCCATGGATTCACATTAGTCATAAAGAACTCATATACTTATTGCAAAGTTTTATTAGCTTTCTCGAAGCAAAGTACTACTTGAAGGCCCCTAGGGAGGAGGTTGGGAGGAGTTAACCATCGCGCGCCTCCGACTCAAAACAACACTAGGATTTCAACGAGGAATAAAAATGCTCACACATCCCCACCATGCCATAACCAACATTTAGAAAAACGGGAAATTAACAACTTTTAATATCAATACTCCTACGAACCGGCAACCATGCACTGCCACATCAATATTATTAACCCACAATTTCTCTTTTATGTGCTACATGAAGGTTTTGATTATGCACTCCTTGAATATCTATTATTTTTGGACTATTATTATAACCCATGCAAATTACCATCTCTATTTTTAACTCTTAAACAAATATAATTGAATAAAGAGAGTGAAATTATTTCTATAAAATCTATATGCCACCGTGCGAAAAAAGATATAAGTGAAGCGCTAGAGCAACTGATAAGCTCAAAAGATATAAGTGAAGCACATAGAGTATTCTAACAAATCATGGTGAAGGTGTGTCTCTCTCAAATAGGTGTGTCCCACAAACAATGATTGCAGCAAACTAAAGCAAAATCAAAGAAAAGCAAAGGACGCTCCAAGCAAAACTCATATCATGTGATGAATAAAAATATAGCTCCAAGTGACATACCGATGGATTGAGACGAAAGAGGGGATGCCTTCCGGGGAATCCCCAAGCTTAGACGTTTGAGTCTTCATAGAATTTTACTTGGGGTGCATTGGTAATCCCTAAGCTTAGGCTCTTGTCGCTCCATATTCCTCCATCCATCGTGATAACACCCAAAACTTGAAAAGTTCAGCACACAAAACTCAACAGAAACCTTCGTGAGATCCGTTAGCATAATAAACATATAAAATACATTAGGCACTGTTATAAATTGATTCATATTTTAGTATTGTATTCTAACTTCTCCATGGCTTATACCCTCAGATACAATCCATAACATCATCAAAACAAGCAAACTATGCAAGCAAAGATATAATATGTCTAAAACAAAACATTCTGTAATGATTTGTATAGAAACTATACTTCTGCAACTCCAAAAATTCTGAAAATTAATAAAACCTGGGGAATTTGTATAAAAATACTTTGTAAAAAAATCAGGTCAAAAAGACTTTCCAGTAAAATCAGAGAAATTCCGCACTGGATGCAAAAGTTTCTGCTTTTGCGTCGTATCAATTATACTCATCATGCAAGTCATCCCAAAGGCTATACTTGGCACAAACACTAATTTAAACACAAAAACACAATCATTAGAGAGCCAATAATCATGTTATCGCACACCAATAGAAAGCATTGGGTTGTCTTCCAACAATCTCTTTCTTTATAGCCATTAAGATAGGCTTGGGATATTAATGATGCTCACATAAAATACAAGAATTGAAGCACAAGGGGAGCATCCTATAGCAAGTAATGAACACATTTAAGTCCAACATACTTCCTATGCATGGGTATTTTATAAGTGAACAAATTATCAAGACAAGAAGTGTCTAGCATATGCAAGTAGGAAGAATAAAGCATTGACAATTTGAACATCAAGAGAGGTGAGTGAGTAACATGAAAACTTCTGTAACCATATTCGCCTCTCACATAATAATTACATGTAGGATCATATTCAAATTCAACAATATAGCTATCATATAAAATATTTTTCCATGATCCACATGCACAAAATTTTTACAATCTTCCAAGATAGTGGGATTACCATTAACTGAAGTCATGACCTCTCCAAACCCACCTTTAGTAGTATTAGAAATATCATTATCAATAATAGATTCATCATGAAGCTCAGAATTCTCAAGATCACAAGAAACATCATGATTATCACCCCAATCATGATCATTAGCATAATTGATATTCATAGAATTTATAGTAACAAAATTAGGATCGTGCTTTTCATTCAATAAATGTATCCCAATAGCATTTTCATTCATCACTTCATTATGAGATATTGGTTTACAATAAGTAGCAACTTTGAAAATATTAGCAAGTGGATGAGGATCCATTTATCTTAAATTTTTTCATTTACTTCCTATTTTGGTGTGACAAAGATAAAGATAACATAACTAGGAAAGCAAGCAAATAGAAATATTTTTTTATTTTTGATTTTTAAAGCAAGCAAAATATAACAGAAAATACAAAGTAAAACAAGTGAATGATAATTTATGAGAAAGTACTTGATAGTAAGTTGATGACACTCGTCGGGAACGGTGCTAGAAATCCTTCCTGATACTTGTGATCTGCGTTGGGTTTTTCCTAAAAGAGGAGGGGATGATGCAAGCACAATATAGATAAGTATTTCCCCCAGTGAGAACCAAGGTTATCGAATAAATAGGAGGATCACACAACTTCCCGTCTTCAGTGCCTACACACAAAAGAGCACACACTTACACCCAACGCGGGCAAGATTGTTTTCAATTTCCTTGAACTTGTTACTTGCAAATGAATACGCAGTGTTGATGATAGTTGATAATCATAAATTGCAAAATAAAAAGAAAACAAATAATTGGCAGCAAGGAAATAATACCGTTTGTTAATATATATGTGAATAGACCCGGGGGCATAGTGTTCGCTAGAGGCTTCTCTCTTAAGGAAAGCATATGGTGGGTAAACAAATTACTGTTGGGCAATTGATAGAAAAGCGCATAGTTATGCAATATTTATTCACAGAAATGATCATTTGTATATAGGCATCACGTCCATAAACAAGTAGACCGACTCTTGCCTGCATCTACTACTATTACTTCGTGATCGATCAAGGATGATGTAGAGGACCTCCGTGATCGATCCCCCCTACGACAGGGCACCGAAAAAGGGCTCAAAATGAGATCGCGGCGGAACAGAGACTTGCGGCAACAGAAAAAGTGTTTCGGGAGCTCCCCTAGGGTTTTTGTAATATATGTGAATTTACAGGCCAGAGTACAGGGCCAGGAAAGCCGGGGGGCATCTACAAGCTAATACGGCGCGACCACCCCCCTGGGAGCGCCATGTTGGCTTGTGAGCCCCTGTGCGGCCTCCGATCTTCTCCCCAAGCTTCCAGGTCTTCTTTTGGTCTAGACAAAATTATCAAAAAGCTTCGTAGCAATTGGACTTTGTTTGGTATAGTAAACCTGAAAAGCCAAAAACATGCAGAAAACATCAACAAGCACTTGGCACTGGGTTAATAGGTTAGTGCTGAAAAATAATATGAATCAGCAAATAAATTCCCAAAAAGTATCCTTGAATGATAATATTATAGCATGGAACTGTAAAAAATTATAGATACGTTGGAGACGTATAAGTGGCCAAGACGACGAGCTTGACCATGGTGACGATGGCGTCGGGCTCGAAGGAAAGCGAAGGGGGCAAGCGAGGGAGGTGAAGTGTAGCGTTAGGGTTTCATCCAGGGTTCACAGTGGTGCTCTTATCTACCAGAGGGGCCGCGGGATGGCCGACACGGCGACCATGGTGGCCTCGATGGCCGCCACGCCCTCCCCTACCTCCTATAGGGAGGAAGGAGATGACCCAGTTGGGCTGGGCCATGTGCACTATGGCATTTAGGCCCAATGGCACAATAGATGTTAGGCATTTTTTATTTTTTTATTTTCTGTTTTATTTATACCACTCTTTCTTGCATTTATTTTGGCTATCACACGATTTTTTACTACACATGAAATTTGGCACATAAATATTAGACAATATTTTGGTATGGCATAAAAAGTTTTAGAGCATTTGGAATTGTTTAAATATTTATTTAAATTTAATTGGCTCAACTTAATGCTACTGGTTTAGTTTTAATTAGATTAGCGTTTTTAAATATTGCAAATGAGATTGGTTCCATTTTTACAATTACTTAGTGATTATTTACAAAATTGTCAACAATTGTTTTTGACACTTTGATGAAATGAATTTGACTTCCAATTTGAACTTGCATTTTCCTTTGATTTTTATCAAGTGTCAATTTGGTTTAGCAAAAAGGTGATGACATGACATCATTAGCATGGGTTCACTGTAGCTAATCATCAGGGGTGTTACATTAGTCGTGTAAATTTTTGAAGGGAGATAAAACAACTATATGCGCTAGCTCATTGAAGTGTTCTACTTACTTAAGGGCAAGCAAATAAAGCAATCCTTTGCTAAAATTACCTTGGGAAATGAAGTCTCTCTGAGAAATAAGGCTGGCTTGCACATAATTTTTTTATCTGAGCCTTCAGTATGATTCAATGTCGAGAGACTGAACCCTTTTTCATAAAAGCTCTCTACAAGTAAAATGAGGGAAAAAGAAAATTGCTTGCCCAGTTAAAACAAAAAAAAACTAGGATATGAAGTTGTTACTAGTCCTCAGTAAAATTAAATGACAAGATGTGGATGGTTGTATGATCATTACCGGAGTAGGTATGGGCTATTGTTTTCCACGTGCACTCATCAACAAACGTTCGTCTTGGGAGTGATGGATTCATACCTTTTGATATCTGTATCTTATAAACAAAAGGGTGAGCACTTTCTTTACAAGCCACGGTACTTTCTCAGGGACGAGCAAGACTTAAGCTTGGGGGAGTTGATGAGTCCAATGTACATGACATTTTTTCCTATTTATTTTGTGCCTACATGGTGGGCTTCGTGGAATTTACCGGGTTCGCGCACTTCTTTTGTTGATTATCCCTCAGGTAACATCTTTTGGAGCAATATTCATTTAATGGAGAATATCGTCAAAAATGGCAGTGGAATCATGTATTAAAGGTGATAAACAATTTCCATAAAAAATAAAGTAGGAAGGCCAACGAAATAGCCGTCGTCGCGCTTCCAGAGCGAACGATGGTGTTCCATGTGACCATGCGCGCTCGCGTGAGCAGTCGTTTGGCACGCCGCTGCCTCTGGGAGGTCAACTATTTTCACCTTGTCAAAGCAGATCGTGAATCATACGCACAGAGACTCCAGAAACTCATCCAGAAGATAGAACCCTAGCCTCCGGAGCCCATCGGAAGGAGGATCCACCGGGAGAAGAAGGGGATTCCTCTCACCACGACAGGAACGACATCATCATCAACATCTACACCATGACCACCTTCATCATTATCATCCGCATCCTTATCATCTGAAACATCAAGAACCCTAGTGGATCCTTTGGTGTATCAGTTGAATCATTCGTCCATGTATTCCATTACCATTACCATGATGATGGTTGTTCCCATGTGTGAGTAGACCCCTACTTCTCGGGGATATGGATGAACCTTGGTACGTGTAGGATCTGAAATGTTTAGTATGGACATGAGATCCCATGTTGAATGCTTAGTTTAATAACTTCGTGATTGTAGTGAAGGGGCCTCACTCAGCATTTGTGCCTTTATTGGCCACAAAGTATATCAATGTGTTTGCATAGGTTTAGGATGTGGAGGTAATTCGAGGTGACATTAAAATCCTAATGCTCCTACCCTTTATAAGTGACCGGGGATTTACGGAGAACCCTTAGTGAGGCCGCGTCCATGGGGAAACCCTTAATTATCATCAGTTGTAACCCACATGGGGAGACTATGATGGTGGCGTGTGTGGAACAAAGTCTACCATGAGTAGAACCTGTTCTGTACCCGGCTCCTCCCAACATAATCGTCAACAGTGTCTCAAGTATCCATTCCATGCTATGTTTATGTATAGTAGTACTAGAAACATACCAAAGAGGAATCCAGACTCCCTGAGAACGCCTATTTAATTCTGTTATTTCACCGTCTTTACAATTCCTGTCGTTGATTTACTTTTATGTCATTTAGTTACAAGTCATCATTTTACTCAAATCCTTCTTTAAATCCGCCCTTATGCTGCTTCAAGTCTACAATTATCTGCAGGCACAAATTTACATAGTTCTCTATAAGAGGCAAAAGTCTGATTCATGTGCTCCCTGTGGATCGATACTCTTACTTTTCTACTTCGAAAAGGCTACAACTAAACCTTGTGCACTTGCAGCTATCATGCTTTTTCTGGCACCGTTGTCGGGGAGTCGCTTTTGGGCCTTGCCTTGAGTTTTGAATTATTTTGTGATATGCCGCTTTCAGCAGACTAAGAGATGCCATGGTCCTTCAAGAACAAGTTTATCAGGTAGGTGTTGAGTTAGTAGCAGGACCGGCTTGAGGAGAGAACTTTATAACAACTGGTCCTGACTTGCCTGGTGAAGTATATGAGATAAATCCTTGGTTAATTACTATGATAAAAGAAAATATATTCCGAGGTGATGCAACTGAATGTCCTTATGAGAATATTGAAATTTTTAATCTTGCATGCAGAACTTTTCAGTTGCAGGAGTTAACCAAGGACGAGATCAAAGCAGAAGTATTCCCTATGCTCTCCAGGGAGCAGCTACAAGATGGCTAAGATCCAAGATATAAATACATTGAGTAATTGGCAATAATTATTGGTTGCATCTTCTTCTTATTATTTACCTCAAGGGAAGCTATATCAGGAGGTAGATAAGCAGTTTTGGACTGCGGGAAGGTGAGAAGCTAGTAGATGCATATATAAGGTATCATGAAATACTTCTTGCATGCCCTGAACATCATTATCTTGACTATTTAATAGTCAACTTCTTTTATGGTGGGCTTAATTCACAAAGTAAATAAGCTTTAGATCTTGCCTCTAAAGGTTCCTTTTTGGGAACCAGGATATCAAATGCGTGGAGTTTACTTGACAGGATGAGGTATAATGCTGAGAATTGGTACCTTTGTTCAAAGAAAAGAGTATAGTTGATCCTGTTTACTTTCCTTAGAACTTCAAAAGTAAAAGATTTACGTCGTGAGCTAAGTATTGGAACTGACCCCATGCTGCATGTTTTGAAAGACTTTTCTAAGTTCTTGAACTTGCTACAGAAGAAGTACTTAATATTTAGCGGGGAGTCTAAGGCTATTTGTATGGTGGAAGCTATAAAGGAAAAGACTACTCCGCCTGAAAGGCAAAAATAAGCTTATTGGAAGCCAAATGGTAAAAAGCTACAAGGAATACCCTCTAAAAAGGGGAAGTAGAATGTCAAGATGGAACAATGTGGGACTCCACCCTATGTCAACATAATTAAAGAACTTGCTACACCTATACCGATAGTGATTAAAGAGGTCTATTTGGATAGAGACACCACTTCTTATCTTAAAGGGTGTACCGAAGTTAAAAATGCATGTAAGCAAATTTTATCATGTTCCTTTGGATACAATACATATTTTGGGTTGTGTGACCCCGGTTCAGCGGGTAATATTATTCCTTATAGTCTTTATGCTAAAATTTATGATGAAATCTCTCCTTGCATTCTTGAGCCTACTCACGTTATTATCAAGCTTGTAGATTAAACCAATAGGAAACCCTGTGGCATCCTTAAACATGTCAACATAATAATAGGATCTCTCATTTATCCCATTGATATCTATGTCTAATGATCTCTGAGGATAAAGATTGTCCTATTGTTTTTGGAACTTCCTTTTTAAATCTTGCAGGAGCCTACATAAAGAAGAAATCTATCTGCATGAAGTGGGGAGATGAGATGATAAAGTTACCATTTTCCCCTATGTTAAGTAAGCCGTTTGCAGAGGAAGCTCGGAATAATGAGGAGCAGGAATTAAGTCAACTAGCTGAAATCCATCTCCAAACACCAGAAGATGAAGTTGAACGGGTATTGGTGAGTCCAGGATCCTTATATGAAGATGAAGAGAAAGAGGAGATCGATATGATAATGGATACTACACCAATAGTATGCCTGCATCTTAATAAAGTTAATGAAGCACTCGAAAGAAAGGGAGATGAGGAATTACCTCCTCCGACTTTAAAACCATTACCAAAAGGGTTGAGGTATGAGTTCATGGATAATACATAAAGATTTCCGGTTATTATCAATTTTGACCATTCAGGTAAAGATAAAGAGAAACTCTTAGTAGTGCTAAGTAAGCACCGAAAGGCTTTGGTCTACTCAATCCGGGATGTAAAAGGGATACATCCTTCTATATATTCTCATGCAATGCCTATTGAGGAAGGGGCTAAACCCGTAATTGAGAGCCAACAGAGACTTCATCCGGCTTCCAAAAATATGGTAAGAAAATAAATAATATGTTTCCTTGATGCAGGGGTCATTTACTCCATATCTGATAGCAAATGGGTAAGTCCGGTCCATTGCATTTCTAAGAAAGGAGGGGTTTCCTTAGTAACTAACGAAAAAATGACCTAGTCCCTACTAGGGCTGTTATTGGATATGGAATGTGTGTTGTTTTCAGGAAATTAAATAAATATACGAAGAAGGATCACTACCCATTGTCGTTTATAAATGAGATATTGGAGAGATTGGCCAACAACTCTTATTTTTGCTACCTTGATGGATATTTTGCTCTCAAATACCAATCTGACATGAAGATCAAGAAAATACTATCTTGACCTGCCCATACGGTACATATGCGTATTGTGGAATGCCATTTGGTCTATGTAATGGACCACCCTCGTTTCAAAAATGCATATCTAAAATATTTCCAGATTATATTGAAAAAAGTGTTGAAGTGTTCATGGACAATTTTTCTGTCCAAGGCACATCCTTTGATAATTGTCTCTATAATCTTACGAAGGTTTTGCAGAGATGTGAGGAAATAGGTTTTGTGTTCAATTGGAAGAGGAGTCATTTTATGGTCACTGAAGGGGTGGTGTCGTGGGACAATAGAAAGGGACAGTGTAAAGGAGCATGATCTATCGAGATGCAAATGGGTGACACGGTAGTTTTAGCGAGTTCGGGCCTCTCACGGTGGAGATAACAGCCCTACGTCTCGTGCTCCGGAGAGGCTTTGCTTATCTGTCATGAACACGGAGTTACATGGTGTATTTGAGAAGAGAGAGGGGAGACGGATCTCCATGCCCGAGCTAAGTCCTGAGACTAATGGCGAGAGAGCCAAGGCAGAAGAATGAGCTCCCCGGGGGGAGAAGAAAAACCAGCCCTGAGCTATGTGGTGGGGGTGGCTTATATAGAGTGCGCCACCCCCTCACCTCCTATGTTACAATGTAGAGCATTGATGCCATAATGTCATCCCACTATGAAACCTCCACTATAAAGATGATGCCTCGACTGCCTTGTGGGTTGTTGCTCATCGCATATCCGAGTGAGTCAAGATGGTCGAGTGTTGACTGTCATCCGAGTAGGTGGAATGTACATTTCCGAGTGGATAGTATGTATGTATTTATCTGAACCCACCTGATGTGTGGACCCCATGCTGTTATGATATTTCGACCCTTCATGGGCCTACCTGTTTTGTGTATCCCCAACAGTAGCCCCTGAGACTCTGACTGATTGCTGGCGGTCGGTTGGAGTCTGTAGAGTCTGTTGAACTTGAATGTTGTTATCGGACCTGACCGAGCAGAATGTTTCTTTTGTTTTTATTCTTTTCCAGTGGGGGCAAGCTGAGTGCACCCACTGGGTGTAGCGCCCGAGCCTCTGTCGGACTAGATGAGTCGGGCAGAGGGTTTAAGTCTTCCAGTGCGGAACTGAACTAAACAGGTGAACTCTGATGCGCGTGGCGTAGTAAATTGTTGCAATCTGGAGCTGAATCAGTCGGATTGATCTTTGTGCGCTGGGCACGGTAAATAAATATAGCCTGGAACTGGTCTAGTCAGGTAAATCTTCATGTGCTTGGCATGTTGAATGCTTATTGAGTCTGCCTTATATGATTACTGGATCAAGGTTGAGTCCCCGAGTGTATTTCTTAACTTAGGCGGATGCTGGACCGCATCTAAGCCCCGAGTGCGGATGATGTCCTCACTCAGATTAATTTTTAACTTAGGCGATACGGGGTCGCAGCTAAGCGTCTGAGTATGGATGATGTCCTCACTCTGATCTGATTTTAACTTAGGCGATACGGGGTTGCAGCTAAGCCCCCGAGTGTGGATGATGTCCTTACTCGGAGTAGTTTAACTTAGGCGATACAGGATCGCAGCTAAGCCCCCGAGTATGGAGGATGTCCTCACTCGGAGTAGTTTTTAACTTAGGTGATACGGGATCACAGCTAAGCCCCCGAGTGTGGAGGATGTCCTCACTCGGAGTAGTTTTTAACTTAGGCGTACGGGGTCGCAGCTAAGTCCCCGAGAGTGGATGATGTCCTCACTCGGGTAGTTTTTAACTTAGGCAATACGGAATAGCAGCTAAGCCCCCGAGTGTGGAGGATGTCCGCACTCGGAGTGGTTTTTAACTTAGGCGATATAGAGTCGCAGCTAAGCCCCCGAGTGTGGAGGATGTCCGCACTCGGAGTGGTTTTTAACTTAGGCGATATAGAGTCGCAGCTAAGCCCCCGAGTGTGGATGATGTCCTCACTCAGAGTAGTTTTTAACTTAGGCGATACGGAGTCGCAGCTAAGCCCCCGAGTGTGGATGATGTCCTCACTCGGAGTAGTTTTTAACTTAGGCGATACGGAGTCGCAGCTAAGCCCCCGAGTGTGGATGATGTCCTCACTCGGAGTAGTTTTTAACTTAGGCGATACGAAGTCGCAACTAAGCCCCCGAGTGTGGACGGTGTCCTCACTCGGAGTAGTTTTTAACTTAGGCGATACGGAGTCGCAGCTAAGCCCCCGAGTGTGGATGATGTCCTCACTCGGAGTAATTTTTAACTTAGGCGATACGGAGTCGCAGCTAAGTCCCCGAGTGTGGATGATGTCCTCACTCGGAGTAATTTTTAACTTAGGCGATACGGAGTCGCAACTAAGTCCCCGAGTATGGGTGATGTCCTCACTCGGAGTAGTTTTTAACTTTGGCGATACGGAGTCGCAACTAAGTCCCCGAGTGTGGATGATGTCCTCACTCGGAAGAGTTTTTTAACTTAGGAGAAATCAGGTTCACTGCTAAGTCGTTCACCCACTGGGGGTGATATAGCTTCTGATGTAAGGAAAATCACCGGAGTGAGTGGCGACGCATAGGGCGTTCGAGTGATGAAGACGCGCCACACGGAGAGGCGACGCGTGGGGCGGCCGAATGAAGAAGGCGTGCCCAGCTGAGTGGCGACGCGCAGGGAGGCCAAGTGTTATAGACGCATCTAGCGGAGTGGCGACGCGCGGGGCGGACAAGTGCTGTAGACGCATCCGTCGGACTGGTGATGCGCGGGGCATCCGAATGACGAAGGCGCGTACAGTGAAGTGACGGCGCGCGGGGCGCCGGGTCATGATGACGCGTACATCCGAGTGGCGCCGCGGGGGACGACCAAGTGATGAAGACGCGTACATCCGAGTGGCGGCGCGGGGGACGACCAAGTGATGAAGACGCGTTCCGCGGAGTGACGACACGCAGGGCGTCCGAGGGATGAAAACGCGCCTCACGGAGTGGCGACGCGTGGGGCGTTCGCGTCGAGCATGTCGTCGAAGAGGAGTCCGACCAAGTGACTGCGCGCGGGGCAACCGAGTCGAGCTTGTCGTCGAAGAGGAGTCCGACCAAGTGACGGCGCGCGGGGCAACCGAGTCGAGCTTGTCATCGAAGAGGAGTCCGACCAAGTGACGGCGCGCGGGGCGGCCGAGTCGAGCTTGTCGTCGAAGAGGACTCCCACCAAGTGATGGCGCGCGGGGCGGCCGAGTCGAGCTTATCGTCGAAGAGGAGTCCGACCTAGTGAAGGCGCGCGGGGCGACCGACTCGAGCTTGTCGTCGAAGAGGAGTCCGACCAAGTGACGTCGCGCGGGGCGGCCGAGTCGAGCTTGTCGTCGAAGAGGAGTCTGACCAAGTGAAGGCACGCGGGGCGGCCGAGTCGAGCTTGTCGACGAAGAGGAGTCCAACCAAGTGAAGGCGCGCGGGGCGGCCGAGTCGAGCTTGTCGTCGAAGAGGAGACCGACCAAGTGACGGCGCGCGGGGCCGCCGAGTCGAGCTTGTCGTCGAAGAGGAGTCTGACCAAGTGAAGGCACGCGGGGCGGCCGAGTGGAGCTTCTCGTCGAAGAGGAGTCCGACCAAGTGACGGCGCGCGGGGCGGCCGAGTCGAGCTTGTCGTCGAAGAGGAGTCCGACCAGGTGACGGCGCGCGGGGCGGCCGAGTCGAGCTTGTCGTCGAAGAGGAGTCCGACCAGGTGACGGTGCGCGGGGCGGCCGAGTCGAGCTTGTCCTCGAAGAGAAGTCCGACCACGTGACGGCGCGCGGGGCGGCCGAGTCGAGCTTGTCCTCGAAGAGGAGTCCGACCAAGTGACGGCGCGCGGGGCGCCCGAGTCGAGCTTGTCGTCGAAGAGGAGTCCGACCAAGTGACGGCGCGCGGGGCGGCCGAGTCGAGCTTGTCGTCGAAGAGGAGTCCGACCAAGTGACGGCGCGCGGGGCGGCCGAGTCGAGGTTGTCGTCAAAGAGGAGTCCGACCAAGTGACGGCGCGCGGAGCGGCCGAGTCGAGGTTGTCGTCGAAGAGGAGTCCGACGAAGTGACGGCGCGCGGGGCGGCCGAGTCGAGCTTGTCCTCGAAGAGAAGTCCGACCACGTGACGGCGCGCGGGGCGGCCGAGTCGAGCTTGTCGTCGAAGAGGAGTCCGACCACGTGACGGCGCGCGGGGCGGCCGAGTCGAGCTTGTCCTCGAAGAGAAGTCCGACCACGTGACGGCGCGCGGGGCGGCCGAGTCGGGCTTATCCTCGAAGAGGAGTCCGACCAAGTGACGGCGCGCGGGGCGCCCGAGTCGAGCTTGTCGTCGAAGAGGAGTCCGACCAAGTGACGGCGCGCGGGGCGGCCAAGTCGAGCTTGTCGTCGAAGAGGAGTCCGACCAGGTGACGGCGCGCGGGGCGGCCGAGTCGAGCTTGTCGTCGAAGAGGAGTCCGACCAGGTGACGGCGCGCGGGGCGGCCGAGTCGAGCTTGTCCTCGAAGAGAAGTCCGACCAAGTGACGGCGCGCGGGGCGGCCGAGTCGAGCTTGTCCTCGAAGAGGAGTCCGACCAAGTGACGGCGCGCGGGGCGCCCGAGTCGAGCTTGTCGTCGAAGAGGAGTCCGACGAAGTGACGGCGCGCGGGGCGGCCGATTCGAGCTTGTCGTCGAAGAGGAGTCTGACCAAGTGACGGCACGCGGGGCGGCCGAGTCGATCTTGTCGTGGAAGAGGAGTCTGACCAAGTGACGGCACGCGGCGGGGCCGAGTCGAGCCTGTCGTCGAAGAGGAGTCTGACCAAGTGACGGCGCGCGTGGCGACCGAGTCGAGCCTGTCTTCGAAGAGGAGTCCGACGAAGTGACGACGCGCGGGGCGGCCGAGTCGAGCCTGTCGTCGAAGAGGAGTCCGACCAAGTGACGGCGCGCGGGGCGGCCGAGTCGAGCCTGTCGACGAAGAGGAGTCCGACCAAGTGAAGGCGCGTGTGGCGGCCGAGTCGAGCTTGTCCTCGAAGAGGAGTCCGACCAAGTGACGGCAAGCGGGGCGGCCGAGTCGAGCTTGTCCTCGAAGAGGAGTCCGACCAAGTGACGGCGCGCGGGGCGCCCGAGTCGAGCTTGTCGTCGAAGAGGAGTCCGACCAAGTGACGGCGCGTGGGGCGCCCGAGTCGAGCTTGTCGTCGAAGAGGAGTCCGACCAAGTGACGCCGCGCGGGGCGGCCGAGTCGAGGTTGTCGTCGAAGAGGAGTCCGACCAAGTGACGGCGCGCGGGGCGGCCGAGTCGAGGTTGTCGTCGAAGAGGAGTCCGACGAAGAGACGGCGCGCGGGGCGGCTGATTCGAGCTTGTCGTCAAAGAGGAGTCTGACCAAGTGACGGCACGCGGGGCGGCCGAGTCGATCTTGTCGTCGAAGAGGAGTCTGACCAAGTGACGGCATGCGGGGCGGCCGAGTCGAGCCTGTCGTCGAAGAGGAGTCCGACTAATTGACGGCGCGCGTGGCGACCGAGTCGAGCCTGTCTTCGAAGAGGAGTCCGACCAAGTGACGACGCGCGGGGCGGCCGAGTCGAGCCTGTCGTCGAAGAGGAGTCCGACCAAGTGACGGCGCGCGGGGCCGCCGGGTCGAGCCTGTCGACGAAGAGGAGTCCGACCAAGTGAAGGCGCGCGGGGCGGCCGAGTCGAGCCTGTCGTCGAAGAGGAGTCCGACCAAGTGACGGCACGCGGGGCGGCCGAGTCGAGCTTGTCGACGAAGAGGAGTCCGACCAAGTGAAGGCGCGCGGGGCGACCGAGTCGAGCTTGTCGTCGAAGAGGAGTCCGACCAAGTGACGGCGCGCGGGGCCGCCAAGTCGAGCTTGTCGTCGAAGAGGAGTCCGACCAAGTCAAGGCGCGCGGGGCGGCCGAGTGGAGCTTGTCGTCGAAGAGGAGTCCGACCAAGTGACGGCGCGCGGGGCGGCCGAGTTGAGCTTGTCGTCGAAGAGGAGTCCGACCAAGTGACGGCGCGCGGGGCGGCCGAGTCGAGCTTGTCGTCGAAGAGGAGTCCGACCAAGTGACGGCGCGCGGGGCGGCCGAGTCGAGCTTGTCCTCGAAGAGGAGTCCGACCAAGTGACGGCGCGCGGGGCGACCGAGTCGAGCTTGTCATCGAAGAGGAGTCCGACCAAGTGACGGCGCGCGGGGCGGCCGAGTCAAGCGTGTCGTGGAAGAGGAGTCCAACCAAGTGACGGCGCGCGGGGCGGCCGAGTCGAGCCTGTCGTCGAAGAGGAGTCTGACCAAGTGACGGCGCGCGGGGCGGCCGAGTCGATCTTGTCGTCGAAGAGGAGTCTGACCAAGTGACGGCACGCGGGGCAGCTGAGTCGAGCCTCGTCGAAGAGGAGTCCGACCAAGTGACGGCACGCGTGGCGACCGAGTCGAGCCTGTCGTCGAAGAGGAGTCCGACCAAGTGACGACGCGCGGGGCGGCCGAGTCGAGCCTGTCGTCGAAGAGGAGTCCGACCAAGTGACGGCGCACGGGGCGGCCGAGTCGAGCTTTTCATCGAAGAGGAGTCCGACGAAATGACGGCGCGCGGGGCGGCCGAGTCGAGCTTGTCGTCGAGGAGGAGTCCGACCAAGTGACGGCGCGCAGGGCGGCCGAGTCGAGCTTGTCGTCGAAGAGGATTCCGACCAAGTGACGGCGCGCGGGGCGGCCGAGTCAAGTTTGTCGTCGAAGATAGCGCACGGAGGCGTCAAGTGATCGTGTAACCTGTGTATGAAAAATAGCACAAGCCAACATAAAAATCTCTCGAAGTAATTTGATGTTTGCTGAAATGATTTGTGTAAATTACACCCCTAGACACCCGCTGGTGTGCCTGGTTCTTGCTGGTCCGGAACCAGCAAGAGTCTAAAAGAGTGAGATCCGACTGAACTTGTTTGAGTACTGGACCCAAATGAATCGGAAGTGAAGTGTTCCGACATGAAGATACACAACCAAGCGCAGAGGTACACCCGGTGGCATGGCCTCCGACTGAATGTAATGTGCGGCTTACTTAACACTCGATAATGCAAAAATAACTATTTAATTGAATGCAGCATGTGAAGAATGACTTAGCTGTCTGACGACGCACGAGCGGCCGAGTGGCGAAGACGTGTTCAACCGATGGCGAAACGAAGGGTGGCCGAGTGATGAAGACGCGCCTCGCTGAGCGGCGACGCGCGGAGCGGCCGAGTGATGAAGACGTGCATCACGGAGCGGCGACGCGCGAAGCAGCCGAGTGATGAAGGTGTGCCTCACCGAGTGGCGACGCACGGGGCGGCCGGGTGATGAAGACGTGTCTCACCGAGTGGCGGCGCGCGGGGCGGCCGGGTGATGAAGACGTGTCTCACCGAGTGGCGACGCGCGGGGCGGCCGGGTGATGAAGACGTGTCTCACCGAGTGGCGACGCGCGGTGCGGCCGGGTGATGAAGGCGTGTCTTACCGAGTGGGGACACACGGGGCGGCCGGGTGATGAAGACGTGTCTCACCCTGTGGCGACGCGCGGGGCGGCCGGGTGATGAAGGCGTGTCTCACCGACTGGCGATGCGCGGGGCGGCCGGGTGATGAAGGGGTGTCTCACCAAGTGGCGACGCGCGGGGCGGCCGGGTGATGAAGACGTGTCTCACCGAGTGGCGACGCACGGGGCGGCCGGGTGATGAAGACGTGTCTCACCGAGTGGCGACGCGCGGGGCGGCCGGGTGATGAAGACGTGTCTCACCGAGTGGCGAAGCGCGGGGCGGCCGGGTGATGAAGACATGTCTCACAGAGTGGCGACGCGCGGGGCGGCCGGGTGATGAAGACGTGTCTCACCGAGTGGCGACGCGCGGGGCGGCCGGGTGATGAAGGCGTGTCTCACCGAGTGGCGACGCGCGGGGCGGCCGGGTGATGAAGGTGTGTCTCACCGAGTGGTGACGCGCGGGGCGGCCGGGTGATGAAGACGTGTCTCACCAAGTGGCAACGCGCGGGGCGGCCAGGTGATGAAGACGTGCATCACGGAGCGGCGACGCGTGGAGCAGCCGAATGATGAAGGAGCGTCCAGCAGCGCGACGGTGCGCGGGGCGGCCGAGTGACGACGGAGCGTCCAGCGGAGTGACGGCGCGCGGAGCAGCCGAGTGATGAAGGCATGCCTCACCGAGTGGCGACGCGCGGGGTGGCCGGGTGATGAAGATGTGTCTCACCAAGTGGCCACGTACGGGGCGGCCAAGTGATGAAGACGTACATCATGGAGCGGCGACGCGTGGAGCAGCCGAGTGATGAAGGAGCGTCCAGCAGCGCGACGGCGTGCGGGGTGGCCAAGTGACGAAGGAGCGTCCGAACAAGTGCCGACGCGTGGGGCAGCCAAGTCACTACATGTTGGTCGTCCGTACATAGCTCAAACGGAATGTTTGTCCGAGTGAACCACTGTCCGGAGACGATGACGGACATGTGACCTGCAAGTTAGTAGCAAGCATAGCTACGAATATATTTTGGTGGACAAAGTGTCCGATGCTATTTTGCAACAATTAAAGTCCACGGATGGTTATGCATGCATGCAGGATTACCTGGCGTATTTAGCTCACCTGATGAGGCGCTTAATGAGGGAGCCAAATAACTCCTCATAGAGTTATGAGATTTACTCCCTTCCGTTTCCTTCTCCTGCACCCTGCATGCACTTAATCAACGGGGAGGTGGCCCACCCACGTTGCACGATTAGAGGATGCACAGGCGAGCGAGACGGACGGTTGGCGAGCTCAACGTGCTTGACTCCCTCGATCCCGGAAAGCAGTTGCAGCGACGAGAGCGCCGCCAGCCCACGACCGAGCCAGAGGGGGAGACGCCGCGTGCGGGTCTGCGCTTTTCCTGCAGAGACTGCCACCGAGTCATCGATGTCAGGAGGAGGAAACGGGGTCGCTGTGCGCCCGAGCCGCATCGGCCCTGCGCCTCCCTCGCGGAGTTTGCCGCTGAGTCGTTCATGTCGGAGGAAGGAACTTTTGTGCGCTCGTGCCGTGTTGGGCCTGGCGCCACCGCTGCGGACCTCGTCAACGAGCACTCAAGTGGACGGAGGAGTTCCACGGTCGGGGACATGGTCATCGAGCAGGCGATCGGCCAGGCAAGACCCGCGGCACGGAGGCTGCCGTCGAGCAGGCGACAGGATGGAGGAGCCCTGCACTGTCGGCCAGGCCAGTGCATCCGTGGCGTGGAAGCCGTTGCCCGACAAGTGACCAGGCGGAGGAGCCCTGCGCTGCCGCCAGGCCAGTGCCTCCGTGGCGTCGAATAGCGATGTATCTATTCTCCTTTTTTTATGCTTCATTACTCGTTGCGGAGATGAACGATATGAAGTGTATGAACATGGAACTAAACATAGATGAATGAAAAAACCATCTGCATCATGGCTCGATAGACGCCACGCCCCACGGTGGGCGCCAACTGTCGTGAGACAATACAAAGGGGTAGTGTAAAGGAGCATGATCTATCGAGATGCAAATGGGTGACACGGTAGTTTTAGCGAGTTCATGCCTCTCACGGTGGAGATAACAGCCCTACGTCTCGTGCTCCGGAGAGGCTTTGCTTATCTGTCATGAACACGGACTTACATGGTGTATTTGAGAAGAGAGAGGGGAGACGGATCTCCATGTCTGAGTTAAGTCCTGAGACTAATGGCGAGAGAGCCAAGGGAGAAGAATGAGCTCCCCGGGGGGAGAAGAAAAACCAGCCCTGAGCTATGTGGTGGGGGGGTGGCTTATATAGAGTGTGCCACCCCCTCACCTCCTATGTTACAATGTAGAGCATTGATGCCATAATGTCATCCCACTACAAAACCTCCACTATAAAGATGATGCCTCGACTGCCTTGTGGGTTGCTGGTCATCGCATATCCGAGTGAGTCAAGATGGTCGAGTGTTGACTGTCATCCGAGTAGGTGGAATGTACATTTCCGAGTGGATAGTATGTATGTATTTATCTGAACCCACCTGATGTGTGGACCCCATGCTGTTATGATATTTCGGCCCTTCATGGGCCTACCTGTTTTGTGTATCCCCAACAGGTGGTGTTGGGACATAGAGTCTTAGGGAAGAGTATTGAGATAGACTAAGATAGGATTGAGGTAATAGAAAATTTACCTTACCCTCAAGATGTGAAAGGTATGCAAAATTTGATGGGAAATGCTAGTTTCTATAAAAGATTTATCAAAGATTTGTCCAAAATATCTAAACCTTTGACTGACCTGTTGCACAAAGATGTGCCTTATTCTTTTGATAAGATCCGTGCGCAGGCTTATGAGAAATTAAGAGATGTCTTGATCACGACCCCCATCATCCAACCTCCAAAGTGGGATGAGCCCTTTGAGATCATGTGTGATTCAAGCAATTATGTTGTTGGTGTTGTTCTAGGACAGCGGGCTGATAAAAAACTTAACGTGATGTTTTGTGCGAGCATGAGTTTGGATGAAGACCAAGTACACTTGCCAACTACTGAAAAGGAATTGCTAGCTATTGTTTTTGGTTGTGAAAAAAAATTCATCATTATATTATTAAATGAAAAGGGATAGTCAACATTGATCACCGTGCTTTACGTTACCTCCTTGCAAAGAAGGATGCTAAACCCCGGTTATTAGGTGGATATTACAACTTCAGGAATTTGATTTGTAGATGGTAGACCGCAAAGGAGAGGACAACCTTGTAGCAGACCACCTATCACGCATGGAAAGAATACCTTATGATTCAGTACCTATAAATGAATCCTTTCCAGGTGAGGGTTTGACTATGATTAAAAGATAGAACCTTGGTTTGCAGATTATGGTAACTTACTTGTAGGAAAGTACATGCTGCCTGATATGAGTTATCATCAAAGGATAAAGTTCTTTAGTGATTTGAAGTATTATTTCTGGGATGAACCATTTCTCTATCGGCATGGACCAGATGACATGATAAGGCGTTGTGTCCCAGAATAGGAGATGAATGTTATACTAGAAAGGTGCCATAGTAGCCCTTATGCTGGACATCATGCTAGAGATAGGACCGCCACCAAGGTGCTTCAATCAGAATTTTACTGGCCTACACTCTTCAGAGATGCTCACAGGTTTGTTAAAAATTGTGATGCATGTTAGCGCACAGGTAACATTGGAAGGAGACAAGAAATGCCTATGAACTATAGTCTAGTTTGTGACCCTTTGATGTTTGGGGATTGGACTACTTAGGACCTTTCCCTGTCTTAGATGGGTACACTCATATTCTTGTGGCTATATATTATGTTACAAAGTGGGTTGGAGCTCTACCAACAAAGCATGCAGATGCAGCTACTTCGTTGAAGATGATAAAGGACATCATACTACCCATGTTTGGAGTTCCTAAAATTCTTATCACTGTTTGTGGATCTTATTTTATACAGGGAATATTCGGAAGAGTACTTTTTAAGTACGGAGTGACTCATCGAGTGGCTTTACCGTATCATCCACAAACTAATGGCCAGGTGGAACTCTCTAATAGGGAAATAAAGACAACACTGCAAAATATAGCGCAGAAGTCCAGGAAAGATTGGGCAGCAAAGCTAAATGAAACACTTTGGGATTATCGCACCACTTACAAGAATCCCATGGGGATGTCACCATACAAAATGGTGTATGATAAGACTTGTCATCTACCTTTAGAATTAGATCATAAAGCTTTTCGGGCAATCAAAAATATTAATCTTAATCTCAAAGAAGCTGGAGAAAAGAGGTTATTTTGTATTCATGCTCTAGTTGAACTTTGTAATAGTGCTTACGAGAGTGCCAGATTGTTCAAAGAAAAGGTTAAAATATGGCATGATCGTATATACTGAAACGAACTTTCACTGCGGGGGACAAGGTCCTCCTATTTAAATCTCGTCTCAAGTTGTTTCCAGGGAAGCTCAGGTCTCGCTGGGAAGGGCCTTATGAGATAGAAGAGGTGTACAATTCCGGAGCTGTTCATCTAAAAGGAGGGAAGAATGCTCCTTGTATCGTGAATGGACAACGTGTCGGGGTAAACAAACAGGGGTGTTCATCCCCCCTGACTTGTGCACTGACAAACAACCATCAGCGCTCGGCAGCAACAACCTGCAGGAGGCCAAGCCAGCACCCAGCAACAATCAAGACAAGACTTCAACAAGCTCAATGCGGCAGCCCAAGCCCGGGCTACAGCGCGCCAGGCGCGTCCCCGGCACTTGCAGAGGGACCAGAACATGCATGCCTCTTCACGAAGATCCGGCAAGCCACTCCTAGGCAGGCGCGAGCCAGCCAGCCACCGCTCCATCGCATCGCTACGCCTGTCACTTATCGATGCGGTGTCGAGCCCTCAGGCGGCTAATCAGCTCTCGCTAAGCACGTGGCGACACATCGGAATGCAAGTTACGCTCGGTTGACACCCGCCCTGCAGCGTGTCAAGACCATAAGCAACGACCGGCTAAGCGGTGGCAAGAGCTTGCCAGAGATGCACCCCCGAGCGCCACCTAGCCAGGTAATCATGGCATTTTGTCCTAAATGCTAGAGTTAGGTATGATAGCTCTGCTTAGCTATCTAATCGATAGATAATGACTGTTTTGACATTGTGGTAACCCCTTGCACTATAAAAGGAGGCCCAAGATAACCTAGCTCAAGGTTAGCGATTCGGACCCCCGAACACTTGTACTCGCATAGCGGCTCTTTCCCCGACAGCAGTCCTTGCCGGGGTTATGCGCTGTGTGTTCTTCGTGTTCCTCCAATCAATCCACCAAAAGCAAGAGTAGGGTTTTACGCTTAGCAGCGGCCCGAACCTGGGTAAAATGCATGTGTCCTGATCGTCGCACCGTCTCACGCTCTCCGCTCTTCATGCAACGTGACCCCCCTTGCTGAACCACAAGGGATCTCTGGTCCCATAGGTGATCGTGAGCATCCGTGCCCCGACATCTTTGGCGCGCCAGGTAGGGGGTGCGTGCATCATTTGCGCGAACCTGAGTTCGTGAACGGCGAATCGATCTCCATCATCATCTTCTTCAACAATGGTCCCAACGAAGAAGACCAGCACGGCCACGCATCCTTCCACTTCAAAGGCTCCCTCGCGTGCAGCCGCGAGCGCGATGGGCGTCACGGCGGCCGCAAGTGAAGAAGGCGCCTTGGCAACATAGCTGGCGCAGGCGGTGCCGCCGACGTGTTCTCCGCGACCAAGACCGGAGCGGAGAACGCCGGAAGGAAATGGGTCCACTCGACCCTAGGGAGATATGGCGTAGTCCAGCAGACCAAAGGGAGAAAGAGGTACCTGGCCATAGCTTCCTCCCTCCTCCTTCCCCGCCTGTGGTTAGCTCTACTCGGCGACGACGTCGTTAGTGTCGATAAGCTCGCATGAGGTTCGGTCTTGCATTTGTCCCACCAGGGGACGAGTCCTGAACCGAATGCTAGAGTATATCCGCTGGTAGACGCTCCCAGCAGGCGAACCACGGCAAGGTCCCGTACGCCCATCGAGGGTCGCCACGGGACTGTTGGGTGCGAAGAAAAAGGGGGGAAGAACTGGCCATACTTGCTTCCTTTTTCCATTCCCGAATTAATCATGAATATCGCATTAACCCGTTGGGTGCAAAGAAAAAGGGGGGAAGAAGTGGCCATACCCACGGACCATATGCGTGGCTAACGGGTCTTCAAGTATCGCCGTTTTGCTCTTCTCTACATCCCTTCTCTTTCAGGGCTGTGGTGAGCACATGCTTGCGCGCGTACCATGAGGAGCACGGGAGAGAGAAGACACCAAGACGAAATGAAAAGCCATGACAAAAGCTAAGTTGACTCAAATAATTAATTTCCATTCAGATATACGTTTATATGTTCCTTCGCCGAACCAAAAGGTTTCGTATGCTAAACCTTGCGTGTGATAGAACCTTACTGTGTTTGTTCGCGCCCGTGTTTTGTTTTGAGCCTGCTCAACAAAACACGCGGCAGCGTCAACACTGCCAAAGGTAATCCCGCAGGCAGCGTGCTCTTGCCAGCAGAAAGCTAAGGACATGTTCCTCAAAGCAATTCACGGCAACACGTCGTTGGCGGGTAACTAGAAACGCGCAATGATGATTATCATACGAATGCCGAAAGGGAAACGAAGGGCATAGTATGTGATTACGCGAAAACATCAGTTCAGCAAATGATAAAATAAAGAATGTTCTTTCCCTAATATGAGATACCTACTGTGTCTTAAGTACAGGGCAACATGACGACAAGGAAGATATAAAGCTAACTCCGGTGGCTCCCCTGGGTCCTTGGAACTTTGAGGATCCTGTCAGCGAGATGACCGGCCTTCTCTGCTGCAGCCGAAGTGTCGGCGCCTGACGGCAGCTTCTTGAAACCATCAGAAAGATCGAGCTCCGGATGGAAGAAGGCGAGGTTGCTCAAGACCAGGAAGAGGGCATCGCGCGCTAGCTTCCGGGATTCATTGGCGAAGGAGGCGGCCCTGTCATCCTCATACGTCTTCAACCCCTCAATCAGGCCGTCGAAGAAGATTATCAGCTTGATGCTTGGGGCTTCATGCTTGTCGGCGGAATAGACCCATCTCTTCATGTCCATTTTGGCAATCTGGACAGTGAGGCGCTCGGCGATATCAACCATCCTCTTGATCCAGAGGTCACGCTTCTCAACCAAGTTCTCCAGGTTCTCTTTGGCGTCCTTCTGAAGTGTCTGCGCACGGGTCACGTCCGTCAGCAACAGCTTCTCACGGGCCTCGGCAGATTAAAGATTACTCTCCAAGGAAGCAAGCCTGGATTTCATTTCGGAGATGGTGCCGTTAGCGGCATCAACATCCTGGCCCTTGGAGGAAAGCTATAATTGCACCTCTTCCAGAGTCGCCACTGCCTTTCCCGCTTCCTCCTTGAGTGCCTCAATCTCCTTGGTGCTCCTGGCAAGATCCTATGTCAATTTGGTCAGTTGGGCTTCAAGTTTGGCCTTGGTGGCAGAAGCAGCAGCCAATTCGCCAGTCACCTCCTTCAGCCGAGCAGCAGACTCCAAGGAGTGCATCAAGAGCAGTCTTGTGGCCATCTTCCAGCTCCCTAGTACGCTGTCGGATGCGGTCCTCCAGCTCCTCATCCTTGGCACGGAGGGTGGCCTCGAGGTTCCCTTCCTGGAGGGAGATGCCATCCTCTCTGGCGTCCAGAAGCGCCTCGCGCTCCGCCAGACGGGCCTTCCGGGCGGTAACATCCTCGTTAGCCATGGACAGCGTCTCGTGCTGCCTCTTGAGAGAATGGACCTGTCGATTGTACCAGTCCCGCAGCTCGCTCCCTTTGCTCCTCAGCTGCTGATCCACAAGCTTGGCCGAGTCTTGCTGCTCCTTGACCGCCTGCCATTGGAGGTTGTACCTGCTCTGCACATCCTTAAGCCCAGCTGCTATGGACTCCAGAAAAGCCAAGTCCTTGGCGGCGCCAGCAGTGCTGTGAGTACCTTCGATCCTCTAGGATGGTGGTGCCAGGATCTTGTTAATCTCTTCGTCAAGGTATACACCCACGGGAAGGCTGAACCAAGAGCTGTGTGGCTTAACGGAGCAGTGATCAGCGCCAGATGACTCTGCGGGGACTGCAGGGCCGTTGCCAAGGGATTACTGGATGAAGAAGACTTCATGGTTTGAAGGGGAGTCTTCTCTTCAACCACTGAGCTCAAGCCAGGCACGCTGCCGGGATTTTGTTCCGTTCTCTTTGAGGACCCCTGAATATCCCCGGCAGCCGAGCCCTGGGCAACAATCTTCATCGCTTCCGTGGCAGCGTCCTTCCCAATGACAGCAACCTCCTCCAGCTGTTCGGGCTCTTCAAAAAGCGGGACTGCAGAGTAGAACAACAAAACAGAAGTATGGAAATCAAGAATCAATAAAGCATGTAAAGAAAAGATACAGCGGAAACAAGAACACCGGCAAGAGGGATACCCGATGGAGAATGTTGTGGTAGGACCTCTCCTTCCCCAGCAACATCAGTTGTCGGCGTGCGGTCTGTCGCCGCCCCTTCGACAATGACCTTTGCACGACCAGATTCCTCGGCGGAGTCCCTTGCCGGTGAATCCCCCTAACGGGCAATGGTTGATGGGGAATTTTGGAGGAGGAGCTCCACTTGGTGAGCCTCCCTCCGATCTCCCTCTCTTGTTTCCCTGACGGGAGAAGGAAGGCGCCCTTCCTCATCCCCGCCAGCAGACGAGGCCTTCGCTTGGGTTTCGCGAAGAGGACTGGGCTGGGGGCTAGACACGGGATTCTCTTCCGCATCTCCTGCAGAACCTCCGCCTGCTGCAAAGTCCGAACCCGCTGCGGATTTGGCCCTCTTGACCCTGTGCGCGAGAGTCTCCTCATCTTCGTCCCTGTCAAGGTCAACCATGCAAGATCAGTCAGGAAGATTAAAGATTGCAAGCCTTCTGACGGAAGCTGAGATCAGCTAGACTCACTCCGAGGCAAGGAGCATTGAGCCCAGCTCGTATGACACAGGCGGTGGAGTTGCCCGGCTTATCTTCAGAGTTGGAGGGACGGGGCTTGACGGAGAGGCCAAGACTGTCGGCAAGGGCGAGCCTGGCGGAGGAGTTGGACTTGACGGGGTGTTGGGGTCCACCCCCTGCACCTTCCGTCGCTTGGCGGGGGATACCTTGCCTGAGAAAGGCGAGAGGATTGGTGGCGTGCTACTTCGCGCCCGCCGCCCTTGGCAATCGTCTTCTTCACCTTCGAGGATCCTCGCGAAGACGCGGGGGCCGTTTACTCCTGGTTGGTGCGTAGACGGAGGCGGCGTCTCGGCTCCAGAGCTTGGGGCCCCTCTTCGAGCCCCTCCTCTACCACCTTCGGATCCTTCGCCCCTTCCACCTCGCCCCCCGCCTGGGTCCCTGTTGCCGCGACTTGGAAGCCACTGGCCCCGGCAAGCTCTAGCCCGACAGACTCCTCCGGAGCAAGGTTTTCGCCCTCCTCCTCAGAAGAACCGTCGTCTTTGGATTCCTCCTCCTCCTCTCCTCCGGAGGCTACTCCCGTGGCGGTCCTGACGGCCTTGTCCTCCGCAATTCGCCCGGAGATATAGGCCCTCTCCGCTTCCCCAGTCGGCGCGGTCAAGTTGTCCTCCGGTTTGATAGCTCTCTCATCCAAGGCAAAGACCCACTCCATCTCGCTCTCCAGGGCGGGCAGCTCCCAATCAGACTTAACACCGGAAGCATCGCATTCTGGCATCCATTGCAAGATCTGATTCCGAGCGGAATTACGTGCAACGGGATGACTCCCTCCGGCAGGCGGTGTGTTCCGAAACGGCCAAACAACTGGTCACACAGCCAGCCATGGGCGTAGGTTGTCAAGTTGTTGATAGGACCAGGATACGGGCGCATCCAATCGGCAGGACCATTGAACTCCCAAGCAAACCTGTCCCTCTTCTGCAAAGGAGCGATGCGGCGGCGGAGGAAGTCTGCCCCCACCTGCTCAATGGTCAGCCCGGCAGCCTTCAGACGGATGATCTTGTTTAGCGCCAAGCGGAGTTTGCTATCGGTTGGGCCCAGCTTCCCCCAGTCACTTCCGCGCGTAGCGCATTCAGTCCATGCCCGGCAGAACGCGGGGGCCTTGTCATCCTTGATCCAGCACCAATTGCCCCTCCATTCTTCCCATTTCCCGCGCAGCTGTCCGGAAAGGTACTCCTTCTTCTCCCAGGGGATCCAGCTTATCTTTCCCGAGCGGTGAGATTTGTCCTTATTCCGAGGAAGGAAGAAGTGCTTGAAAAAGTCCACATTGGGGGCAACTCCAACAAAGTTCTCACACAGATGGGTGAATATCGCCATGCAAGACATTGCATTGGTCGTAAAATCCAAAAGGTGGAATCTGTATGCCGCCATCATGGCACTGAAGAAATCAGAGAAGGGAGGGACGAGGCCGCAGTAAAAGTATGCACAAAAGAAGTGGTACGAATCTGAGGGCTTCTTCTCCTTGGGGCTGTCCGGCAAAACCTGAGGTGCTCCGTGCCCCTTTGTCGCCCGCCCCCACATATAGGCGTACCTATTGATCAGAGTGTTGCCATCCAGGCTCGATGGAGAGATAACCACATCTCCCTGTTGCCGCCTCTCGAGCTCTTCCGCTTTCTTCTTCTGCTCCTCAGCCACCAGGTACGTGGATGTGGCCGCCTGCTTCCCCTTGTTGCCAGCCTTTTTTTGCCCCATCCTTGAAGCCTTCAAGGGCGGCGGGTGGTCTGGCGGCGCTTGGTGGAACGAGATTTCTTGGCTTGAGGAGGAAGATGAAGGATGGAGAAAAGGATGTGAATGAGCAGCGCCCCTGTGCGTTGTCCTTTTTGTTAGGGAACTCGCACGGGGGCTGACTCTTCGCTATCTTTTCGGAAAAACTGTCGTTTTATTACTGGCAGTTTCTTTTATTCTCCAACAGCTCCAGTCCATGACCCCACGACCCGCGATAATTGCGCGGAGTGGACGTGGGTGGAAGGACAAAATCCCTCCACCGCGTGTCCGTGCACTGTTTGGGACCTAACCCAACGTGCCAAGCGACACGTATGGCTCAGGCCCGAGGGCTTCTGTCGGGGTAAACAAACAGGGGTTTTCATTCCCCCTAACTTGTGCACTGACAAACAACCATCAGCGCCCGGCAGCAACAACCTGCAGAAGACCAAGCCAGCACCCAGCAACAATCAAGACAAGACTTCAAAAAGCTCAACACGGCAGCCCAAGCCCGGGCTGCAGCGCGCCAGGCGCATCCCCGGCGCTTGCCGGGGGACCAGAGCGCGCGCGCCTCTTCACCAAGATCCGGCAAGCCACTCCCCGGCAGGCGCGAGCCAGCCAGCCACCGCTCCACCGCATCGCTACGCCTGTCACTTATCGATGCGGTGTCGAGCCCTCAGGCGGCTAATCAGCTCTCGCTAAGCATGTGGCAACACATCGGAATGCAAGTTACGCTCGGTTGACACCCGCCCTGCAGCGTGTGAAGACCATAAGCAACGACCGGCCAAGCGGTGGCAAGAGCTTGCCGGGGATGCACCCCCGAGCACCACCTAGGCAGGTAATCATGGCATTTTGTCCTAAATGCCAGAGTTAGGTATGATAGCTCTACTTAGCTATCTAATCGATAGATAATGACTGTTTTGCCATTGTGGTAACCCTTGCACTATAAAAGGAGGCCCAAGGCAACCTAGCTCGAGGTTAGCGATTCGGACCCCCGAACACTTGTACTCACATAGCGGCTCCTTCCCTGACAGCAGTCCTTGCCAGGGTTAGGCGCTGTGTGTTCTTCGTGTTCCTCCAATCAATGCACCAAAAGCAGGAGTAGGGTTTTACGCTTAACAGCGGCCCGAACCTAGGTCCAATGCCTGTGTCCTGATCGTCGCGCCGTCTCATGCTCTCCGCTCTTCGTGCAACGTGACCCCCCTTGCCGAACCACAAGGTACCTCCGGTTCCATAGGTGATCGTGAGCATCCGTGCCCCGACACAACGCTTAAAGACATATCTTGCGGATGAACGAAAAGAAGAGCGTGATATACAAGATGTAAGTTTCCTCACCACCGAGCAAGCCGATGCCCTCCGTAAGGAACAACGAGTATAGATCAACACTCTGGTTAGGTAGATGTGAATATGTAGATAGAAATTATATTGTTTTGCTAGACTTATTAAATCTCACGTCTCATAGGAATTTCCTTCTATAATCGGCATCTTTGCCACTAATCTTTCAGGAGTGAATTTTTTTAAAGGAAGAAACTGGCACAACGGCCAACAGAACAGAAGACGGCGTTCCAAACGACCATGAGCGCTTATTTGAGCGGTCGTATGAAAAAGAGATGGAGGAGCCGTGCGAGATAGAGACAAATGTGGCGTACCATACGCATGTAAATGCTCATTTGAGCATTCGTTTGGAATGCCCTCGGCGAATGCTGTGAGAACAGAGTCAAAGACGGTGTTCCCAATGACCGGACGCGCCCGTATGAACTGTCTTTTGGTCGGCCGGCGCGATTCTTTCCTAATTTTGTTTTCATTTCCTTCTAACTAACTTTTTATCTCTTATATTGTGATTACCTACAGGATTAGCCTTCATAAAAAGGAGAGAGGGATGTGTATAAACCTAAAATCATCTAATCTCCCATCTTGCTTGCTTCCCATCTCCTCCAAAACGCTTTTAGTAGTAGGTAACAAGCACTATCGCTGCCATGAGAAAAAAGACCTCATCCACTCTGTGCTCACATCATCCCCTTCCCCAACTTGGATGATGTTGTGCCCTTAGGATGGGATGATCTGAGGAAGCTTAGCATCAAGGAAGAACCTCGTGAGTAGTAGAAGGATATGGAGGGGAAGGTCGTGGTGGTGGAGATCAAGGAGTAAGAACCAGCAAAACAGGGAGATGATGACACTATTCCATATGGGTACCCTCCTAATCCCTATCAATTCAATATCCGTGGATCTATTCCGTTATTTCCTCTAGGGCCTCCTCAATCTAAGAAGGGAAAGGAGACGCCTACCCTAGAGGAGATGAAGAAAAGATTCAAGAGTTGGGGAAAGTTTCCAAGGCTTGCGTTAATGTGATTGGAGATGGGATCAGTTCTTATTGGCTGATGATCAAGGATTTGGAAGCAAGAGTAGATGGCATTTTCCATAAGATCGGGCTTATGATTGATACTCTTAACAACAACACTGCACAACTTGAGTTTTTGACCCAGGTTGTAGATGACCAGCAAGCCATGATCGAAGAACTGAAGAGCAACCTTAAGAGCATCCACGCTTCCTTCCAGGGATTCCAGGAGTGAGCATGAAATGCTTTGTGCATGGATCTCCTCGACTGGATTGTCAACTTAGGGGAGATTAAGGTGCACTTTGTATCTTTACCCTTTATGGATTTACTTTTCCGTAATATTAGAGAATAAGCTTTATTTCCAGTAAGGTTGAACTATCATTTTTCCTCTTTAATAAGGGATGATGCCTTCTAGTCAGAATAGGGATATCTTGATGTGTGAGAACATTGCTTTTGTTTGAAAAACGTGCTTAATGGTTGTTGTGATCTAAATAGTAGTGCATATTTACTTACATGATGATTATAAGTCCCCCACATCTTAGTTGTGTAAATGTTTTAAGGGAGATAAAACAACTATATATGGTATCTCATTGAAGGGTTCAACTAACTTAAGGTCAAGCAAATAAATTACTCCTCTGCTAAAAATACCTTGGGAAATGAAGTCTCTATGAGAAATAAGGCTAGATTGCACATAAAGTTTTTTCAGAGCCTTCAGTACGATTCAATGACAAGAGACAAAACCCTTTTTAATAAAAGCTCTCTACAAGAAAATGAGGGAAAAAGAAAACTGTTTGCCCGGTTGAAACATTAATGAACTAGGATATGAAGTTGTTACTTGCCCTCGGTAAAATTAAATGGCAAGATGTGGATGGCTGCATGATCATTACCAGAGTAGTTATGGTGTATTGTTTGCCATGTGCACTCATCAACAAACGTTCCTCTTTCGAGTAATGGACTCATACCTTTTGATATATGTATCTTATTAACACAAGGGCGACCACTTTCTTTACAAGCCACGATACTTGCTCAGGGACGAGCAAGACTTAAGCTTGGGGGAGTTGATGAGTCCAATTTACGTGACATTTTTCCTATTTATTTTGTTCCTACAAGGTGGGATTTGTGGAATTTTACCGCATTCGCGCACTTCGTTTGTTGATGATCCCTCAGGTAACGTCTTTTGGAGCAATATTCATTTAATGGAGAAAATCCTCAAAAATGGCAGTGGAATCACGTATTAAAGGTGATAAAAATTTTCCATAAAAATCAAGCAAGAAGGCCAAAGAAAACAGCTGTCGTCACGCTTGTTGATGTAGAGCCAATGACGGCACGCTCGCATTAGCGGGCGTTTGGCGCGCCGCCGCCTCTAGGAGATCATCTATTTTCACCCCGTCGAAGCGGATCGTGAATCAGATGCACAAAGACTCCAGAAACTCATCCAGGAGGTAGAACCCTAGCCTCCGGAGCCCATCCGGAGGGAGGATCGACCGGGAAAAGAAGGAGATTCTTCTCACTGTAAGAGGAATGACATCATCATCAACATCTACATCATCACAAACTTCATCATCATCGTCATCATCTGCATCCTTATCATCTGCAACATCAAGAACCCTAGTGGATACTTCGGTGTAACGGTTGAGTCATTCGTCCTTGTATTCCATTACCATTACCATGATGATTATTGTTCCCATGTGTGAGTAGACCCCTAGTTCTCGGGGATATGGTTGAACCCTGGTATGTGTAGGATCTGAAACATTTATTATGGATATAATATCCCCTATTGAATGCTTAGTTTAATAACTCCGTGATTGTTGTGAAGGGGCCCCACTGAGGGAGTCCTGGTTTAAGGGGTTCTCGGGAGGCCGACCTATTTCTTATGGGCCAGACTATATGGGCCACTTACCGAGCATTGGATTGATCGAAGACCCTGTCTCCAGGAAGGAAGCTTCAGGAATCATGGTGTGTCCTCCACGTTTGGAGTAGTGAATAGGCATGTTTATCCCTTCGACGTGTAACCGACCATGTGTAAACCCTAGGTACCCTCGGCGTCTATATAAGCCGGAGGGTTTTAGGATGTAAAGCAGAGGACAACTCATCTAGGGTTTAGCTATTCGATCTCGAGGTAGATCAACTCTGTAACCCTCATACCATCAATATAATCAAGCAAGACGTAGGGTAATACCTCCATAGGAGGGCCCGAACCTGGGTAAACATCGTCTCCTTCGTCTCCTGTTACCATCGATTCTAGTCTCACAGCTCGGGACCCCCTACCCGAGATCCGCCGGTTTTGACACCGACATTGGTGCTTTCATTGAGAGTTCTGCTATGATCGCCAGAGGAATCGATGGCTCGCCTTGTCATCAATGAAGAGGTCCGCAATATGGACACTTTCGTCCCCGGACAGATCTTCGCTTTCGGCAGCATTGTGCTGCACGCTGACCCGACCGGCCATCTAGGCCGTGTCGGAAGTTTGGCCCCTGATCAAGAGGTCAGATTCGGGAACCTAGAGTTCTCCGTAGATTCTCGGGGCGACCTGTCACTTACCGGGCTCGCGATCTCGCCTGCCACGCCCGAAGACTCTAAGGCTTTAACCTCAGATCCATCTTTCGGTCCCGCCCACGGGATCTGCCCGGGCGAGGACCCGACTTTCATTCCGGACCGATCATAGTGCCAGATGTCCGGACACCTATTCTTGCCAAACATTCCCCCCGCGCGGACACATCGGAGGTTAACTTCGGAAGCTCTGAGCAGGCCGACCCGATCGAGCTCTCGATACTCAACGAGGCCCTAGATCGGATCTCGTCGATGAAGATTACCGACGATCCAACCACGATCTGTGCTCAGATCGGGATCAAGGCGGGTCAGGACGAATTTTTCGTCCCACCCACCACCCACTTGGTAGCCACTGTCGAGGATTTAACCGACATGTTGGACTATGCCTCCGAGTAGGCAGAATATATGGATGAGGAGGATCGCGCTCTCACCCCCGTTAACACCGGGCGGTGGGCCGCCACCTCCACATACGACGTCCACATGGTGGACACTCCGAAAAACGATGGCGACAAATCAGGTGAAGCACCGTCAAGGCGCCGAAGGCCACATAAACGGTCAAAAGGAAAAAAGGGAAGAAAAGCTATCGACGGCACCGGGGACGGAGATACCCCGGAAGACCTCGGCGATCCCGTTATCCCCGAACACCCGTTAGAGGGTCAGGAGAGGCCGGAATACCGGCGCAACCCCGATGATCTAAATGATTCCGAGGACGACAATTACCTCCCCCCTGTCGAGGAGGAGGACATCCCGGAAGCCGATGACTTCGCCATCCCCGATAATCTTGAAGATCAGGAACTGTTCAGGCAACAACTTATAGCCACGGCCTGCAGCCTGAAAGCAAAGGAACGGCAGCTTAAAGCCGAACAAGACAACCTCAACGATCGATGGACGAGAGTTCTCTTAGCTGAGGAAGGATACGCCACCGGTCTATAGAACCAACCTAAGAGCTATCCACGCAGAAGGCTGCTACCACAATTCGATGACGAGCTCACTGATACGCCGTCTCCCAAACATAACCCATACGACAAGCCAGACCGCCCTCCTCGAGGACGAGATAGGGCGGCTGACGACACCGGTTATAGGCCGACGATACCCCGTAGACGGGGAAAAGATCCACTAGAGCACGATGACAGGTTCGACCTGCGACACGACCTGGACTATAGAGCAGGTCGTACGCGATCCATCTACGGATCCAGAGAATACTCACCCGATAGACGGGAAGAGTACCGGCCTTGGCTCGACTGCAACAATAAAGGTCGGGAACGAAACCGGGCTAGGACAGACGCCGATCACCGGCGCGATATAGCTCGGGTCAGAGGCGCTGCCCACCCACTGTGCTTCACGGACGAGGTGATGCAGCATCAGTTCCCGGAAGGGTTTAAACCCGTAAACATAGAGCAATACGATGGGACTACTGACCCAACCGTATGGATCGAAGATTTCCTCCTCCACATCCACATGGCGCGGGGAGATGATCTCCACGCCATCAAGTACCTACCCCTGAAGCTTAAGGGGCCAACTCGGCACTGGTTAAACAGCCTCCCCGAAAACTCCATTGGGTGTTGGGAGGATCTAGAAGATGCATTCCGATCTAACTTCCAGGGTACTTATGTTCGGCCGCCGGACTCCTCCGACCTAAGCAACGTCGTCCAGAAGCCAGGAGAATCCGCACGGCTATTCTGGAATCGGTTCTTAACCAAGAAAAACCAGATCGTTGACTGCCCGGACGCCGAAGCAATAACCTCTTTCAGGCACAATATTTGGGATGAGTGGCTGGCTCGTCATCTCGGCCAGGATAAACCCAGGACAATGTCCGCCCTTACATCACTCATGACTCGCTTTTGCGCGGGCGAGGATAACTGACTAGCAAGACGTAGCCACAACCCCGAAGACCCCGGAACCTCCGAAGTTCGGGACGGAAACGGGAAACCAAAGCGCAACAAGAATAAGCGACGACGCAACAATAGTGATGCCGATGACACGGCCGTTAATGCCGGATTCCGCAATTCCCGAACTGGGCAGCGGAAGAAGCCTCCTAAAGGCAATCGCGATGGACCCACCCTACTGGACAAGATCATGGAGAGGCCTTGCCAGATCCATGGCACTCAAGAGAAGCCCGCCAACCACACCAACCGTAACTGTTGGGTATTCAAACAGGCCAGCAAACTCGCATTCGAGGACCAAGGCAAGAGCCCACGCAACGAGGACGAGGATGAGCCCCGCGGTCCGATCGGTGGTGGACAAAAGAAATTCCCTCCAGAGGTAAAAACAGTAAACATGATATACGCCACTCATATACCCAAAAAGGAGAGGAAGCGCGCCCTTCGAGAGGTTTACACCGTAGAGCCTGTAGCCCCGAAGTATAACCCATGGTCGGCATACCCGATCACCTTCGATCGACGTGACCACCCGACCAGTATCCGTCATGGGGGTTTGGCCGCCCTTGTCCTAGACCCCATCATAGATGGGTATCACCTCACAAAAGTCCTAATGGACGGAGGAAGTAGCCTCAATCTGATTTACTCAGACATGGTGAAAAAGATGGGTATAGATCCGTCAAGGATCAAACCCAGCAACACTACCTTTAAAGGAGTGATCCCAGGCGTCGAAGCCCAGTGCACGGGCTCTGTAAGCCTGGAAGTAGTGTTCGGCTCGCCCGATAACTTTCGAAGCGAGGACTTGATCTTCGACATTGTACCTTTTCGCAGTGGCTATCACACCCTGCTCGGCCGTACAACGTTCGCTCGCTTTAATGCCGTCCCACACTACGCATACCTCAAGCTCAAAATGCCCGGCCCCAAGGGAGTCATTACTGTCAACGGCAACATGGAGCGTTCCCTCCGAACTGAGGAACATGCGTTGGCCCTGGCGGCCGAATTCCATTACAATGAAGATCGGCAAACGCCGATATCCGCCGTAAAGGCACGTAAGGCCGGGAAGCGAGCTCGGCTTCAACCCGAAGTCCCAGAACTTTCTTCCCCCCATAAATAGGGACTCGCCCCCCATCGTACCGCCCTAGAACCAGCAAAGTACGTGCCAAGGAGGCACAACTTCGCGCTTAAAATTCCATGGGCGGCGGTGGGGAAACACTATCAAACGGTAAGTGTTCAGCTGGACCGAACTATCACCGTTAAATGTCTTCGGACATACTACGGGTACCATCAAGCACCCGCTAAGGCGTAAAGCTCATTCACACTTCGGCGACTTCTCAAGATTTTTCTACAAAGTCCGCTCGCCGAACAGCAAGACTCATAGTGGTATACAACTCCTTAGGAGACGCAGGAGCGGACAAATGACAGGGCACACCGAGGACGTCAGGTAACCCATCGAAGATCCCTGGTACAACCCCTCCTGTAAAGTTCATATTTTATTTTCAAATACATGTAAACAAACGCATTGGCAATTTGAATAATAAGAGTTGTTGAGCAAAATACAGATCCTTTATACATGATCGCTTCGCTGTCTTTTTTGGACACATCCTCTATTTTCTCCCTCTTCCCGCGAACCTGTTTGGTACTCATTACAATGCAACCGGCTAATAGACTGGGGGCTCGAACAGAAAAAATCGCCCTAAGAATAATTGATTTGCGTTCGGCGTCTTGGAATTCCGCTTTATATGCATTGGTTCCGAACTATGTCTTGGGTCAATAGTTGGGTTGCCCGGCTCCTGTGCTTGCCCCTTTACGTTCTGCTCATTCGGCTAAAAGGGCAAAGGGAGCACCACTGCGATTGTGCTTCCATCTAGCCTGGTCAAGCACCTCAGGGGAGAAAGCCGAAAACTGACTGTCATAGTATGCGAGAACCGGTCTGCGAATCCGAGCTTAAGTGTTATACTACAAACCTCGTTAGAGGTTATTCCGTGTCATACGATGGGTTTGGTATTCGTACAAACCATGTGATATCGGCTTTGGCCGCGGTTCATCCGAACATCACAAACCCCTGGGGGCTAGTCATCAGCCCCCCGCACTCCTTTGTCGCGCCCCTACGGCTAAGTGAAAGCAATAAAGCATTATGGTCCGATTGCCTTGTCCGCCCCACACTACCGCCTTCGGGTACCGATAGCTTGGCTAAGGGTCACAGTGCGTTGGGAGAGACACCCCGCCTAGTATCTACATGGGGGCTGAAGCCGACGACTCGCAACTTTCAGTTTCAACGGCCACACAGGAGTTACAAAGGATGCAAAACACGAAAGACATGATAAACCATGCATCTCAAATATAAACGCGTTAAAAGGTCTTAGGACATATTACAACGCATTTACTCATAAATGTTTTCTCTCGAACATTGAGCCTCTATTGCCCGAGCACCCTCCATAACTATGGAGAAGTATCGTTCAGGGCACCTATACTCCTTTCCAAGGGGCGGCGGAGCAGTGGCTATCTTCGTCGGATCAAGACCCGGCCAGTGCACCTTGGCCCTTGCGAAGGCCATCCGAGCTCCCTCGATACAGGAGGACCGCCTTAGTCCGTCGATCCGAGGCGAGGCGTTGCTCAGCTTCTGCACCAGGCCGAAGTAGCTGCTCGGCAATGGCTCATCGGGTCATAACCGGACGCAGAGATCCTTCATGGCCGGCTCCGCCATCCGTTGTAGCTCCATCAGCTGCTTCAGCCGCTCAACGAGGAGAGGAGAGCACTCGGAGGCTTCAAATTGCGCCCAAAACAGCCGAGCTTCATCCCCCTCTCCCCGCGAAGCATAGAACTAGTTCGCGTCCGCTGTGCTCTTCTGAAGGTCCGAGCAGGCGCCTGAGGAGCGCCACACTTGGGTAAGCAATGCGAACTTGCTATCCCCGAAGACACACTGCAGTAAATACGGCTTACCATCCGTGATAGCCTTGACCTGGCTGACTTGCTCTTCAAAGAACCGCCTACCCACCCGCTCCTTCTGGAGATCGGATTTCAGAGTGGATAGTTCCGCGGCCTGCTCCTTGCCTTTCTGCTCGAGGTCCTCGCACTTTTGACCGGCGTCTTTGAGCTCCTGGTGGATTTCCTCCACCCGAGCCGCATGTTTGGCGCCGGTGGCTTTTAGATCGGAGAGCGCCGCAGCCGCTTGCTCAGCCACCGCCTTCTCGCTCGCGGCCTCCTATTTCGCCTTCTGGAGCTCGGCCTTGAGCTTCTCAATTTCCCTCGCCGAGGCTGCGTAAGCATCAAACATATAAAGTACTGCGTCGACAGTACGGTGATGAAGAATTCGGATATTACAATCCGGCTTACCTTGCGCCTCGTCGAATCTCTTACTCAGAGCGTCGAGCTCATCTTAGGAACTCTTGAGCTTCCGATTTAGCTCGTCTAGCTCGGCGGCATAAACGGCCGCCGCCGATGACGAAGCCAACAAATAACAAACACCTATCAGATTACATGAGTTCAAACCTCCGAACTGTCATAAATATGATCCTATGTTCGGCCCTCTTAAGGGCTATTGGAACATTCCGAACACATATTGTCTCATGCATTGTCTGGTTAATGGTCTATTTTTGACCTCCAGGTGAGTTTTTCCAAACTCACCTAGGGCTCGGGGGCTGCTATATATATAACGATAGCACAAAAAGTAGTAAATTAACAAAACACTACGGGGCCTACCTAGAAGCCCGTCAGGAGACCCTTGAAGGCCTCCTTCAGTCCGCTATCAACGGACGGAATGCTTTGTAAAACCGCACCCATAAGGGTGCGGTGCTCCTCAGAGATGGAGGCACTTGATAGAGCCTCCCCCATAACCGGCCACCCGTTGGTCGGTAGCGCCGGTGGTGATCGGTTAACCCGATCTCCAACCGGGGATTGAACCGGTGCCTCCGGAGGCATGGTGCGCTCCAGAGACGACCTTGGAGGGGACTGGACATTCCCTCGTCCGATCTCCTCAGTATCCGGAAGGGGTTTTTCCTCCCGGTCTTTGATGGCCGAGGCGTTAGCCTCGACCATGACGTCGTCGCCCCCACCGCCGGTGTTCGGCTCCAAGGGAGCCTGTTGGGATGACACCTCCACGGCATCCTTCGCGGCGCCCGGAGGAGTGGGGTGCGACGCGGTCCTGCTCTCCGCTAGCTCGGCGGGAGGGGTCTCTCCGTCTGAGACTTGATCGGTGGGGAGAACGCGTGGTGGGCTGCGAGTCAATAGGCGCTCACATGTTAATAATATTTAAAACTTAGCACTAATAGCTCAGGAAGTCTTCGGATCTTTACCTTCGGGCTGGGGGCTTGACCCCGAGGGTCCTTCGTGGAACCTTCTCGAAATCCTCGGACTCGGTATCCGAGTCCGAACTGACGTCGGACAGAGTTAGCTGTGTCCGACACGCTTTCTTCGGGGCGGGAGGAGGTACATCCTCTGTGGCGTCCGATGACGCCGCCCTCTTTCTTGTGAGGGGGGAATCGCCTTCCCCCTCGTCCTCGTGCTCCTCCTCTTGATTCGAGGAGGCATGGGTTTCCTCGGACACAGGCTCCGGCTGGTCCCTGATGCGCATGCCTTCTCGGCCTAGTTTCTTCTTCTTCTCCTTCTTCTCAGGCGCCTTGTAAGGCGCCACGACGAGCATCTCCGACAGCAGCTGGGACCTGGGGTCTTCGGGCTGTGGAGCCGGGCATTTGATGCCCGTGGCCTTGCTCAACTATTCCTGCGGAAATGATCAGAAAGTGCTTAGATTTTCTTCAGGAAAACGAAGCCGATCGAGCAAAACTATGTTATACCTGGGAAGGGGGTTTATCGGCACGCAGGCCCCGGTCCTCCTTCTCGGTTGGCCAGTTCTCCTGCGCCTTGAACATCGCCTTCCACAGCTTCTCCCGAGTGGTGCGGAAGAGCCGACGAATCGTAGGCTCATCGTCAAGCCGATAAGTCCACATAGGAGAGTCCCGGCGCTGGCAGGGGAGGATGCGCCGCCAGAGCATAATCTGGACCACGTTGGCCAGCTCGATTTTGTCCTTGATTATGGAGGCGATGCGCCTCTGCACGTCGTCCACCTCTGTATCCGACCCCCAGTCAAGGCCCTTTTGGACCCATGAGGTCAATCTGGTCATGGGACCGGATCTGAATTTGGCAGGAACAGTTCCGCCCTCCTCCCTTGGCTCGGTGATGCAAAACCACTCTTTTTGCCAAGTCTTGATGGTGTCGATGAAGGTGCCGGACGGCCATCCTACGCGGGGAAGCTTGCTTATGACCGCCCCACCGCAGTCTGCATGTTCGCCTGCGATGCACTTCGGCTTGATATTGAAAATCTTGAGCCATAGTCCGAAGTGAGGTTCGACCCGCAAGAAGGCCTCGCAGACGATGATGAAGGCCGATATGTGCTTGAAGGAGTTCGGCGGGAGGTCGTGGAAGTCGAGTCCGTAGAAGAACATGAGGCCCCTAACGAAGGGGTGGAGCGGGAAGCTCAGTCCTCGGATGAAGTGAGGAATGAAAACCACCCTCTCGCCTGGGTTGGGGGTGGGGATCACCTGGCCCCCCTCCGGGGCGCGGTGGAAGATGTTGGCGGGGAGGTAGCCGGTGTCCTTGAGGTCCCGGATGTCCTGGTCTGTGACCGTGGAAGCCTCCCACTTGCCGTTGGAGCCTAAGCCGGCCATGGCTGAGCTCGGAGGAGGAAGGGTGGAAAACCTAGATCTGAGCTCTGGCAGCTCAGGAGATTGGGGAAGCAGGGATGCGAATGGGAAGCGCGGTTAAGCCTTGGGGTCTTTTTCCCTTTTATTGGGCTTGTCGCCGGTTAGCCTCCCTTCACTGCGCCGTGAATCCCTCAGCTTCCCAAGACGTGCGTGCCGTTATACGCTCATGATTAAACATATCCCGTGTGAAACGGGGCACGATCTGTGCATTGATGGATCGTGCTGATGAAAACGGCCTCGAACCGCGAATCGAGTTTTTGCGACTGGTTCAGCGGTCGTGCTGGGCCGTGACCTTTCATCTGAAAGGTTGTCAGAGAGCACTATTTACTCCTTGACATTTGGCCTTCAGGGCCGAGTTATTCATGGTGTTCGGACGATCCATGATCGGGAAAACTACACGTCGTCGGAGGCCGAACTAAACTCGGCCGATCACTATTTGGAGAAAGGAACTCACCTTGCAAGCCGAAGACTCTGATCATATGAAGCAGCTGGAGCTAGGACCCTTGGTGTTGGAGGCTAGTTCGGGGGCTACTGAGGGAGTCCTGGTTTAAGGGGTCCTCGGGAGGCCGACCTATTTCTTATGGGCCGGACTATATGGGCCGCTTACCAAGCATTGGATTGATCGAAGACCCTGTCTCCAGGAAGGAAGCTTCAGGAATCGTGGTGTGTCCTCCACGTTTGGAGTAGTGAATAGGCATGTTTATCCCTTCGACGTGTAACCGACCATGTGTAAACCCTAGGTACCCTCGGCGTCTATATAAGCCGGAGGGTTTTAGGATGTAAAGCAGAGGACAAATCATCTAGGGTTTAGCTATTCGATCTCGAGGTAGATCAACTCTGTAACCCTCATACCATCAATATAATCAAGCAGGACGTAGGGTATTACCTCCATAGGAGGGCCCGAACCTGGGTAAACATCGTCTCCTTCGTCTCTTGTTACCATCGATTCTCGTCTCACAGCTCGGGACCCCCTACCCGAGATCCGCCGGTTTTGACACCGACACCCACTACTGCAGGAAGGTCCAAAGATGACACAGCAATCAGAGACCCTTCGACGAAACTGTGTGCGATGACCAAATCACAAATGACGTGAATTGTGTGCGATGGCGGATCCATCAAATACGATCCCAAAAAAAGTTTCGTGTGAATCTGTGGCAAACAGTTGGCCCAGATAAACTGTTTGCGATTGGGCAATATAATGCAAACGATTAGAAAAATACAAGTGTGTGTGATGTTCGGCATACAGTTCACCCTGATAAACTATTTGCGCTGATCCAGCAAAACACAAACGATTGTCCAGATGATTACGTGTGCGATAGATGGCATACAGGTCACTCGGATGAACTGTTTGTGATGAGATAAAATAACATAAATGGTTACATAGATCAAGATGTGTGTGATTGACAGCATACAGGCCACTGGGATGAACTGTGTGCGATAAGCAAAAATAACGCAAACGGTTGCTTAGATCAAGATGTGTGTGATGTACAACATACACAGGCCATTCGGATGTGTTCTGGGCAAACGGTTCCGGATAAAGAACTGTCAGGGACTGATGAAATCATCATCGACCGATTTGGTTGTTTATTCCGTATACGATGTGATTTTCTCAATCTGCCTACAAACATCTATGCTTCTGTTTAGAAGAACATGATTGCATAACCAAATTAAACATCCAAATACATAAGTGACTACACACATAACATTGGCACACCTCAATAAACAATTACACACATAATAACACGATTGCATAACCTAATTAAGCATCCAAATACATAAGTGACTACACACATAACATTGGCACACACCTCAAAAACTATTACATGCATAATAAACTTATCCCTCTAAAACTACAAATATTTCGGCATAGAGGGAGTATGAGAAATAATCATCAAATCATCTACTTCTTGTGATGCTTGCCACCACCACTCTGCTTGTGGCTCGATCCCGCGTCGTCTTCAGGTAGGAGGGACTTCCTCATGTCAACGATCTGCCTGAACATCTCATAGCATGTGTACGCTTCCTTGACCGCGGTCTCGAGGTGATATTCATCCATTTTCTTCATGCAGGCCTTGTGCCATACAAGCTTGTTCTTGTTGCACTCAGCCTTCATGTCTCTGTAGTAGGGGTCGATGATGGCCTCGGCTAGGTCAACATGGGAGTCGATGTTCTTCTTGCTGCCTCAGACCTTGTAGTGGCCGCGGATGTCGACAAGCTTCTGGCAGGCCAAGCCCGAAGTCTTGAGCACCTTTGGATCGTTGGTGGTGCCATCGTAGCGAACTTGTAGTTGGGGCTGTTGACAAACCTGATGAAATGCTCGCAAGGCACTGTGGCCAGGTAGTAGTGGTAGAGGAGGACGTAATGGCCCACACACAACTGGGCGATGGCAAACTTCTGATCAGGCCCGGCACGACTGCCGGTGTAAGCGAGGTCAAAGTCGATCACTTTGTACTTGTCATCCGCATCAGGCAACCACTCCATAGTGTCGATGGAGTCCTCCGCCATGCCCCCGTCATTGGTGTACACCACCGTGAGCTCCGTCTTCCTCATGTGGGTCTCCACATGATGCACGCCGAACTCCATTGGAGCGTCGTTGGACATCCTCTCTGTATGCGTCGTCGAGGGTGTGCTTATTGTGTTGTGGGGCGCGATCGAAAGCATGAAGAGACTATGGTTAATGGCCGTGGGTATAAATGGGGGTCGGACGTCCTGAAAAACTGGCATGTCCGGATGACAGTTTTTGCTGCGCGTGATTCAGTCGTGGAGCACATAACTGCATGGGGCAACGCGTGTGGCGCAAGCGCATGCATATGGAGCCCCGAACGTGATCGTGGGCCGGCCCCAACCGCTAGCAGAGTGCGCGCGGAGGGGTGCGAGAGCAGAGCATGTGGAGGGACGGGAGAGCAGAGCACGCGGTGGGACGCGAGGTCGAACCAGACCACTTTGTACTTGTCCTCGTCAAGTAACAGGTCCATAACGTTGGAGTTCTCCACCCAGATCGGATGTTTGGTGTACACCACCGAGAGCCCACTACGACATGCATGATGAATTGGCGCTCGTCGTCGGCAGCCGCTGGGAGCACCATTGGAGCCGCGTAGGATACCCTCGGTCGTGGTTCTGCTTCTTAAGGTCCGGATATTAATTGTCAATTGCATATTAATGTCCAGATATTAATCGTCCATTGCATACTAAGGAAAAGATGGTACTACCAAAATACGAGTCTCCTTCATAAGATTCCATTTGCATGGTTGTATGTGATACCCGGCAAACAGGTCGCTCAGACGAACAGTTTGCATTTGATCAAAAGTAACACAAACGATTCGGCGTAACAAGATGTGTGTGATACCTGACAAATAGGCCAGTAATCGGAATTGTGTGGGAAGACCAATAAAAAGACAGACGATTCCTGATAATAAGCCGTGTGTGATGTGGCCTATGGGCAAACACTTGCTCGCACCCAATTGTCTGTGATTGTTGAAATCATCATCGACGTGTTCCTTTCTTTAATCGTAAGTGATGCGATTTGCTATGTTTGCATACCATCTATTCTTTGTCTACAGAACAACATCATGATTGCATAACCTAAATAAACATCCAATTACATTACTGACTACAGATAACATTTGCACACATCAATTAACAAGTACATGCATACTAAACTAGTAATAACGATCATCAAATCATTCATCTATACTTCTTGTGACGAGGGGTGCCGGTCGGCGCAGGACGGAAGCACTTCGTCATGTCAGCGATCCATCTGCACATCTCGTAGCTTACATATGCATCCTTGGCCACGTACTTGATGTGATCTTCATCCAGTCTTCGGAGCCAGGCGCGGTGCCAGGCAACCTTCTTCTTCTTATAGACATCCTTCATGCCTCTGTAGTAGGGGTCGATGATGGCCATGGCGAGGTCAACGAGGGAGTCCTTATGCTTCTCCTAGCTGCCCAAGATCTTGTACATGCATTAGTTGTCCACAAGATTCCGGCAGGTCAAGTGTCGGGACCCCGATCCTAGACCACACAGATCTAGCATGTAACACATCATATAGCTTTGCGGCCACACGCACGGTACACAACGGCTGCCACCTTACCTTGGCCGGATTGTTTGCGCCTTTTGGCTCACGTATATGTCGCTAGCATCCATATGTCAAGAACCCAGGTCGACATGACTAGTTATAGACCCAAGTGGCAAAACCATACAGGGACAGGCATACGTAACCCAACAATGTAGGTATCGGTCATCAGCGTGTGTAGATGAGTCGTAGCAAGTTACAAGGACTCCATTACACCGTGTGACATTTCCCCGTGGGGACAGACACAGCGGCAAAGAAGGATACATGCCGGTCAATCAATGTGTCCGGAGCAGTAGCGAACTACCAAGGCTCATGGAAGCACAAAGAGGCATTTCCCCATAAAGAAGGCTACTAAAGGCATAGAACTAGGTGTCGAATCCCACACATACCAATGCATTTCAATCATACACGCAATATGCACGATATGCGTAGATACAACATGGCATCACAACATAACTCTATAACATCACATTTATTTAGAAGTCTACAGAGAGCCTACATAGTATAATGTTACAAGCAGAGGGTCACATGACCCATCATTCAAAGCATACAATCAACAAGCGGAAGATACATGTCTGGGTACACACATCTATTAAAAGCGGCTAGAAGATCCTGAAAAGCTACAACGACCCTACCATAGGAGCCAGGCCTCTGTCTAGGATTCCCAAGCTAATCCGATCAACACTGAACTTCACGTCGTAAGAATCACTAATGAGACTGACGTCTCCTCTGCAAAACATAAATGAAGCAACCGTGAGTACAAAGGTACTCAGCAAGACTTACATCAGAACTAACTACATATGCATCATTGTCAACAAAGGGGGGTTGTGGAGTTTATTACAGCAAGCCAGCTTTGACCCTTGGCTAACCTGTAGTACGACTACAAGTATTATCTTTGAGGTGGGATAGCGCACACGAGTCCACATATTCACCAAGTCAATACACCACTATGGATTCACTTCAGTCTCCCTACAAGGCCATCCATAGCACTCACGCTTATCTTGCGCATTTTAGAGTATCCATTTCACTTGTCTATGAATCACATAAGTTTTCCAAGTAATCCATATCCAAGGACGTGGCTATTCGAACAAATTAATTCACCCTGTAGGGGTATACTTCTTCACACACGCTCCCGCCACTTATCTCCATGTGCACGTAAAAAGGCACCTCGGCAACCTTCAAGTAGAAGCCCAGCGAGGGAGTCGGCCACAACCGTTAACCACACAAGACTCTAGTCCAGGTTTATCGCCTATTTGAGACTGAACCCGCAAGGAAGTCCGGCCGAAGTTTCCATTATGGCCCCAAACGATGTGTGCAGGGTTCCCAAGGCCACCTCGACGGATGGTTCTACGCTTGGTACACCCGGCCATAGGTGCATCTACTGCGCCATAGCCTACCCCTCCGGTCAGCGCTATGCACGGCCGCCAGCACATCCTACAAACACCAGAAACTAGTTGCAACTCCTGGACAGAGATCAAGGCGATTAATAAGCCGAGAGGGTCCATTGGTTTCGGGCCCAATTCATGGTAGTATCTTGTCTTGGATAACATACACAGAACTCAGTTCTTAATGACGGTCCCAATGAGACAACCCGCCATGTACTCCTACATGGCCTCTCATCGCTACCTTTACCAAATCGGATTCACACACTTAACTCTCACATAGTAGGACATGAACATCACCATTCGGATTCATCGCCCAGATGGATCAGACCCGACACGACTCTAAGCATAGCAGGCACAGTACGCAAGCATGGATGAGTAGCACAACAAGGCTCAAGCAGTTGCTACTCATGCTAAGTGGTTTCAACTATTTACTGTGACAAGGATAGGTCATGCAAAGGAATGTGTTCAACTACCGAGAACATGTAACAGTTGAATCGTTGTTGTCCTAATGCAATAAAAGAGAGCAGGAGCAAGAGAGTGGGTTTATATCAATATGCTCAAGGGGGGTTGCTAGCCTGACACTTCTGAAGATAACAATGAGTCTTCATCGGTGGCAACGATCTCAACGTCGGAACCATAGTCTACTGGGAAGGAACACCACCGACAAAACAAGAAAGAAACACATTCAATGCAATGCAACAAACATGATGTATGATATGGCATGTTAAAGCATTGAATTTACCTAGTGCAATAGATAGTCATATTAAGTGAACTGGAATTCAAATATATACTAAATTCCAACTCCAACACTATTTATTAAATTATCCTAATCATGAAATGTCCTACTTGGTGATGTTAACTTGCTCAAACATGCATGAACATGGCATAAACAGATTCCTTGTATTTTTCTGATCATTTTTCATATATAAATTATTTTCATCTGAGTTACAGATTAATTTATATGATTTTTAGAAGTTTTAAACATTTTCTGGAATTAATAAATCATTTGGATTTATTTAAAATTCCAGAAATGCTTTATTGCGTCAGCGTGACGACAGAGTGACGTCAGCGATCAACAGAGCTGGCCTAGGTCAAACCTGGCTGGTGGGACCCGCATGTCAGCGTCTCTGGCTTTAACTACAATGGTTTATTTTAAGCTGGGGTTTAATTAGCCAGTGGGGTCCAGTGTCAGTGGCACGGGAGGGGGTTAGTTAGTCCCGTCATTAGAGCTAATGACGGTGTAACATCATTGCAACCAGCGGGCAACCGCCGGCGGCCAACAGAGCGACGGAGGCACGCCGGAATCGCGGCTCCGGCGCCCATTTGATGCGCGGACTGGCGGAATGGGTTCATGGGGCCACGGCGCTTCCGTTGACGATAGCTGGCTGGCCGAAGGGGCACCGGAAGTACGCCGGCGACGAGGTCTTGCAGCGACCGGGGCTCAGCTAGTGCGGTCGAGTGGCTGCGGTGCGCAAACGAAGGAACAGAGGGGCTAGGGTCATGCTACGGGTCTCCGGGATGCTATTGGATGCGCCGGGGTGACCAAATGGTCACCAGAGCTACGCTGGAGGTGAGCTCAGGCGGCGGTGCATTTCGGTCATCGCCAAATCGACGGCTAGAGGATGGAATCGACGACGGGCAAGGGGGGGGGTTCGATCAGAGGCTCACAACGGAGTCGAAGGGCTGGTCAGCGAGCTCGGAGACGCCCTGGAGACGGCATGGCAATGGCGACCATCTCGGATGCCCGAGGTTGAAGAGACGGCGTCGAGGCGATGGAGGGCGTCCGGGCTCGCGTGGCTCGTCGATGATGCTTCTGGAGGCGATGCGGAGCGGCTGGACATGGAGCAGGGGCGAGGCGGCGGCCGTGGCTACCGATCCGGCGGTGGCAAGCTCATGGAGCTTCGGCCATGGTGACGGGACGGCGAGAGAGAGGAGGAGGGAGCTGGAGGGGAGGTCTGCTCGATGCAGACGGCTCCTGAGGCCTTATCCCCGCCTCCAGCGCGACGGCAGGCAGGGAGGTGGCATGGCAAGCCCGCAGGCGCCGTGTGCCATGCTCTCCTTCGCCTCTGCCTTCTAGCAGAGGTGGGAGATGACTGGCATGGGCCAGTGGGCCTGCCAGGTGAGTTGGCCAGGTGGGCTCTTTTCCTTTTTTTGTTTCAGTTTTCTAATATTTGCCTCTATTTCTGATTTAGTAAAAATACTAAATCAATTGTGTTGCTTCTGAAAATAAATATGTGGTTAAGTATTAAAAGTCCAGAGCCACATATAAAGTTCCAGAATTTTTGGAGCTATTAAAAGTACTTATAGCATTTTATAGCTCCAATTCAAATAGGTATTGATTTAATCCAGTAAAAAAATGGCATGTAAAAATATAGTTCACCACTAGTTGATGTTTCCACATTGTTCCAGAGATGATGAACATTTTTGGAGAGCCATTCTGGTTTATTGAAAATCAGTTTGGGTGAACCTATTTGAATTCAATTAGTGCTAGGGTTTTTGATCATCCCAATTTCAAGTTTCCAGGAAAAAGAACATGATGACATGATGCTCACTAATGGAACTATATCACAAGCATTTGTCTAGGGCTGTGACACCAAGCCAGTGGCTTTGTGCACCATTTCATCGTTGGTGGTGTCCACCATACCGAATATGTAGTCGGGGCTGTTGACAAACCTGGCGAATCGATCGCAAGGCCTTGTGGCCAGGCAGTAGTGTTAGACGAGGATGTAATGGCCCACGCACAGCTGGGCGATGACAACCTTCTAATCATGCCCGGCATGACCGCCGGTGTACTCGAGGTCGAAGCCGACCACTTTGTACTTGTCATAGGCAAGTAACTACTCCATGGTGTGGATGGAGTTCTCCACCTAGACCGGGTCATTGGTGTACACCACCGTGAGGATCTTGAACCTTACGTGGGTGTCCACGTAGGCACGAATGGTGAACTGCCGCTCGTCTTCGGCAGCCGCTGGGAGCTCCGCCATTGGAGCCGAGCAGGATATCCTCTCTGTATTTGGAGTGTGGGTGTGCTTCTTGCGTTGTGGGGAAAGGTTGAAGAGAGACAATAGGTTAAATGAACGGTGGAGTAAATGGGGGCTGGACGGGCTGTAATTGGCACGTCTTGTCACCGTGTTCCCGGTGGAGGATTGTTGTGCAAGCTTGACCAGCACACGAACAAGCGTTCCCGGCGGTTCGTTTGGCCACGCGGTGGCTCGAAGTGCCGCCAATGTATCGTTGGTGATCCCACTCCCACGTGCAACCGCGCACAGCTTCCCGCCCGGCTCGGTTGGCCACGTGTCGGCTGGAAGAAGCTCCCATTATTGTGGATGTTAAATGGCAACCGGTTAGCAAAAACGAAGCGTGTGCAATGACTTAAAGCAGCGTACACGTTCAGCACCAAGCAGCAGTGTGACATATGCAGTGCAGGTGTGACTGGGAAGGATGGTGAGGGTTTTGTTAAGAGGGGACGATGGTGAGGGTTTTCTCGGCCAGAATAATAATGCGCTTCGGAGGCGACGGTTCAGTAGACACAGCCGTTTGCGATAAGTGTGACTACGGTGTAAGGGGACTGCCGTGGTCCGTGTAAATCCTACAGCCGCAGATGTGCGATCCGTGGGAATGCGTTCTGGACAATCAGGACACATGCGTGTTGCGGCACAATGTTAGTCCTCACACCCGGTTTCAATCCAGGAAAATAACCAAGTTTGTGGGTTCCAAATTTCATCTTTCGTGTGACATCTGATTTTTTTACCGCATTCAACAAGTTTACAGGTAAGTCTAGCATTTATTTACCATAATATGCATAGTGTAAAATACTGCCAACACTCACACGTAGCTGTGCATGCTGTGGGCAAACAATTGCTAGTAGTAAATTGTGTGGGGACTCTAAGATAAGCATAAATATTCCATCAACCAAACTGATTGCAGCTCAAGACTGCAATTACATTGCTCTATGTATTAGTTCATAAAACAGAGTCTCACCAACATCTAGATCAACATATAATAAACATAACTCAAGCAGAGATATAAGACGCACAAACTATTGATAGCTAGGGTAGTGCTGGCATCAGGACATGTATATATAACTCAATCGTAATCGTACCCACCAACAACATAAACTTTCTCCATGTACTCCGCTACGCGGCGTGCGCCACCCTCCGAGAATCCTTCTGCCTGAAGGAGCCAATGACTCATCCTCTAGCATGCGCCAGAACACTTGCAAATGCGGGGTTAAGCCTTTGGGCGCAGAACGGGCATCCGAAGCCCCCATTCTGGGTCCTGATACGACGATTATGCGTTCCTGCATAGAGATCCCGAGCTTTTGTTTCTTGTACCTCCTCTGGTCATATTTATCGCTGCCAACGTCCTTAGATAGCACCTATACATATAATAAAAAAATCATGACATTGATGAATGAAATGCATAAAAAGATATCACAAACAACTTAGTGCAAGAAAATTATTTACTAATGACTATAAATGCATGAACCGGTTATTGTCAAGAAACAAGGAACTTCCAAGTAAGTACTACTCCCCATTATCGCTAAAGTAGTGATCTAAATGCTCTTAGAAATGTTCATTTACAAATGGGTACATGTATAATCGTTTATGTAGACGTATTATTAGCAAAATGATCATTTGTACAGGTCAACCATTAAATCACTATCAAACCTTAGACAGAATATTAGCATAATCGTTTGTACGGATGTCACTTATCCAAGTCACTTATCATTTACCTAACAAACAATCAATATGTACACACTAACACGGATCTATCGAATCTTACTTTGATTAAATGGATTGAATTAACATGAACCCCAGGCTCTCCATTACAAAAAAAGGCGGAAACAGAACTAATCATAGATACCCTATGATATAGTTACCAAAATAGGGGGGTCTAACCGGTTCTCCATCATCGTCGGAGTCGTCGGAGTCGTCGTCGCTGGAGTGGTCATCAGAGAGGTGGTCGTAGTAGTCTCTGTGCAGCACCGCCTCCTGCTGGGGAGGCACAACGGGGCTTACGAGGTCATGGTCGCGCTTCTGTTCGCGTGAGACCTCATCGGCGGAGAGGGCTACCTCATCGCCCAACATCAAGAGATGCTTAGTTGCTTCGCCGGCCCCTGCTTCGAACCCCACATCACCACTCCCTCTGATGGTGCGCTTGGTCGCCATCTGATACACTTGCGAGAGCGTTTACGACTGGTAACGGCGGTGAGGATGCAGGCACGGTGTGTGGAGAGAGGGGAGTGCGGCCGCCTGCTATAACCAACGGCACAGGCGCGATTATTATAGAGTGGATGGGAGCTAGGCGGGAGGCGGTTAAACGGCTCGCCTCCAGGTGAGCTTGCACAGCGGTCTTCTCGCATGCCTCACCCCTGCTCGCACGTCTTCGCCTACGCAGAGGACTGCTCGCACGCATCCCGTCAATTCGCACACCAGCTCGCACGTCTCTCGGTGAGCCAGAGTGGCCTGCTTGCACGCGTCCTGTCAATTTACACACCTGCTCGCACGCCTCACGGTCAGCCTGAGCAGCGGACTGCTCGCATGCGTCCCGTCAACTCGGGGTGGTACGTAATATTTTGTTGGGACCAACGCACACGGTTGAATACTTTAATCGTTTGTGATGGTAATGCGATAAGTGTGTGTACCAACCTTTAATAAGGTCCCATTTGTAAGAAAAGTATATCAAAAACTTGTCTCCAATTAGGCCAAAAATTAGCACAATACTCCCTCCGTTTCTTTCTAGTCTGCATATATAATTTGGTCAAAGTGAAGCAATGCAAAGTTTGACCAAATTTATATCAAAAGATATTAACATCTACAATACCAAAGCTATATGCTATGAAAATTAACATCATGACACATCAAGTAATATTGATTTCATATTGTGAATGTTGATATTTTGTGAGTCAAAGTTTATGAAGTTTGACTTTGACCAAACCTTATATGCAGACTAAAAAGAAATTGAGGGAGTATATATATATATATATATATATATATATATATATATATATTCTGACAATGGGTGCAGAATAATTATTCTGACAACACTTTCGAACTGCACGGTTAACGCGAGTGCATTGCATCCATATCAAACGAGCACTACAATGTCGACAGAAAAAACTGCATACATTTTTTCGGCACTGTTTTCGCTCTAGTTTTTAAACCGTTTTTCGGAATAAGGCGTATAATATATCGTTGGATAGCTACGGAAAATGCGCAACTTCTTCATGTTGAACACTTTTCGATATTCCTCACGGTTTAGGAGTAGTTTCGAAAACAGTGGACGCGTGGCGAGTGGCAGCGTATTTTCGTGATTTTTTCTAAACCGCTCGTCGGAATGAAGCAAACGATACGGCGTTGGAAAGATATCGTTAAGCCGCAACTTTTTCATGTTGAACACTTTTTCTAATTTTGTATGGTTTAAGAGCAGTTTCAAAATTACCGAAACGCGAAATTCTGTTTTTCAAATTTTTCGAATTTTTTAGTACGGTTTTCGCTGCAGTTTTCTAACCGTTTGTCGGAACGAGGCGTGCGATATGGCGTTTGAAAGCTGTGGAATAGCCGCAACTTTCATATGTTGGTCATTTGTTGAGATTCCTCGTGGTTTTAAAGGAATTTTGAAAACGGTGTCGCTGCCTACGTGTGGCAGCGAGCGTATTTTCGTGATTTTTTTCAAACCACTTGTCAGAAAGATGCAAATGACACGGCGTTGGAAAGATATCGATGAGACGTATCTTTTTCATGTAGAACACTCTCTCTAATTCCTTACGGTTTAAGAGCAGTTTTGATTTTATCGAAATGCGGACACTCTGTTTTTCGCGACACCAAAATCGACGCGTGAACCGCATCAGACAGAAGAACGCACTGCTTCGGACTGACGACTGCACTGCATCCAGCTAAAAATCGAACTTCATGATTTATGTTTGTTCTTTTGTCTAACTTTTTTATGGACGAGAGTGGACGACAGTGATGAGGGCAAGTGAACCACATCAAGGGAAAAAGTAAACCGCGACACGAGTCTAAGTGGACCGCATGACTCTTTTTATCTTTTCTAACTTTTTTCATAAGATTAAGTTGACCACATTGTCAATGTTAGTGTACTGCATCTGACGGGAAAACACACTGCAATAATGTAATGAGAGAGGACTGCACGCGATTTTCTTGTTATTTAACTTTTCTTCTTCTTTTGTGCCAGAACTGTTCTGTTACATCTTTTTTTATCTCTGCATTAAAAAGAATGCATGCATCTGCAATCCGCAACGCGGGATACCACAAGGTAACAACAAACATTATCAAACTAAAACATACAACAAAGATGATCTACTAAAAAATAAGTATGTTGCCGGCCACCCTAGTGCAGTGCACTTGTCTTCCGCCGCCCGCGAACATAAAATGTAGGACAAAGCTGCAGATGAGGACCGTAGACTGCACTGCACGCCACGCTAGACATCACTGCACCTCGAACAACACAAGAAAGCAAAAACATGAATACAAATAAACTGCGGGGAGTAGTAAACCGCACTGCACACCCAAAATCTGAACACAAACAAAACCTGAATACATCACTGACTGCAGGTAGTAGTAAACCGCACTGCACACCCAAGCTCGACCCGGTGGGCGTGCTGACCTCCAGCTGCTGTGATGCGGCTAAATCACTGACTCCCACTGACGAGAGCACCTCCTCTACCCGTCCAGCGATCTACAAATGGCAGCATGGCCAACTTCGGTGAGGGGCTACTGAACTGCACGGGCGGTGCTGCCGCACTGCTCGCCGGAGAACTACATGCGGGAGCCGCACTGCCTGCCGAAGAACTACACAAGGGAGCCACTCCCCGCCGGCGAACTGCACTATGTATTGAGCCAGAAGCGCACAACACTGGAATCGCATGCGAACTGCAACGTGTGGATTTATAGAAGACGAGGGCCACGGGGGAGGCCCGAACCAGCACACCGGTAAGCTAGACGCAGTGCTCTTCGGAGCCCATCCACCGCCGAGGGAGGTTTTCTCTCTGGGGCAGCGACGGCAACCCACCTTGGGGTGGTGTCCGTTGAAGCGCTGTTGGCTGCACCGGCGTGCGAACAATAGGAGGGCCAAAGAGGGGCGTGGAGCGATGGTGGGCGCGCCAGTCGATGAGGACAGAGAAGGGAAAAGGCCATGGGGACGCCGGCCATCCCGTGGTAGCGCCCGCTGATAGGCGGAGGGGCGGCGTGGAGATCCGGATCTGGCGGTGGATTGGCACTGCGGCGTGATGCTGCGCCAGCTCGTGGTGTTTCTGGCGAGGCCGGATCCGGCGAGGAAGGCAGGGGATGGGTCGGCGGCACATCGATCCAGAGCTTGGATGGTGAGGCCCGCGCCGGCGACGCGCTGGATCAAGGGGCGACGGCGCCATAATGGCCGGCGGCGCTCTGGATCGAGGGGGTGGAGGTGCGTGGAGGCATGGTGGGAAGTGGTGGCGGGGTCAGGAGGCGCCCGCCGCGGGTGGGGAGGAGGGAGGTCGACCGCCTGCGCGTTTGTGTAGGAGGTGGTGCGACGGCGGGCGGGGAGGAAGGGGAGCAGGGCAGCGCTGGCTCGCGGTGGCCGAGCGGAGAGGAAGGTGGTGGCGGCGGCGCCGGCTCGCTGTGGGCGGACGCGGAGAGGAAGGTGGGGGCGGCGGGGATCTGGCTGGGCTTCGGGAGTGGCAGGCAACACCGGGAGGAAGAAGTTTGAGGGGATCAGCCGAGGAGTGGGGGATCGTGGGTGTGTGTGGATAAAGCTATGGGTGAGGATAAGGCTGGGGTGGTTTTGTTCTGTAGACTCTAGTGGTTCGGTTCGCTGGCTTTTGAAGTGTCAAACTGGTGTCAGAATCAGCCTAATGATGTTAGAATAAGGTCTTAAGGGTGTTGTTAGAATAGACCCACCCTATATATATATATAGTAGCACTATTCTGATCCTAGGATCAGAATAACTATTCGGATCACGTCACACCCTATAAGGAGCCCGCAGACTTGTTCCCGAACTCGAGAGAGCGCAAAAAAAAAAACAAAATTCCCCTCCCCCCTCCCGAACCTACCATACCGCCTCTGCCCCCGATCCCCCCCGGCGACCACCTCCCACCGCCGACCCTTCGGCGCGGCTCCCACTGCCGGCCCCTCGGCCCCAGGGCGCCACCCCCGGACTAATGTGCCTCCCGCCGCCGCCCCCCACCGCAACGCACCTCCTGCCGCCGGCCACCCGCTCCTAGCCACCAGGGCCGCGGCACCCACCTCCCGCACTGCCGGCCACCAGAGTCGCCACCGCCGCCGGCCTAGCGACCACGCCACCTCATCCCGTCGGTGCAACTCTGCAAGCTACCGCCTCCAGCCGTCGTCGGGTCCCGTCTCTGCACACCGGATCTCGGTGCCTCGTTCGTCGTCCCGCCCGCCGGTGGATGAGGCTACCTGCAGGTTCAATGCCCGGCCGCCCATCATCGGTAGTCCCACTCCACCGTGACCTCCAGCAGCCACACGGTCGTTGAGCTCCATGTGCCGGCCGTGCAGGTCCGCCTTTCGCCCATATGTGCAAGCTACATCGAACACCGCTCCTCTTCTCTCACCTGAAGTGCAGATGCATTAGTGTTTGGACCGTGGAGGAATTTTTTTCTGGGAGGCAATCGTTGGAGAGAGAGACGCTCCAGCCATTTCTTCTTGTGGATATTTGCACGTTGTCGTCTTTCTGTTCTTGTAGCATAACAAAAGTTTAACCGTATTAGAAACAATTGCGTATTTTTCAACAGGTTTCTAAAAATATATCGTTTGTGCAACTCCGACGAACAGGTGAGGAATTACGAACTAAAATACGTGACAGAAGTTCAAAGTGAAACAGCGAGCAGTTCAACTACTACACGAAACGCGTTTCAGATGAGAATAAAAGAATACAAAACTAAAAGACTAAAATGTTTGTTGCAAGAAGTTCACGTGCTTCTCCCTGCACGGTTCAAATTTTCTAATGCGGGACGTCCGAGCTCCAATTACATATTTTAAAATGGCAAAAAATGACGTCCAACCTTCAATTACGTGTAATTCGATGTATACACAAAAACATGACAGAAGTTCATAGTGAAAACAATGAGAAGTTCAAGTACTACAAGGAATGCGTTTCAGGTGAGAATAAAAGAATAGAAAAATAAAAGCTTAAAAGGTTTGTTGAAAGAAGTTCATGTGCTCTGCCCGGGAAAGTTTGATGTGTATAAAAAACTCAAATTATATAACGAACGGTCCAATATTTCTTAAATAAATGATTTTTAAGTAAACATCAAAGTACTTTCAAAAAAATTGAACTTCTCTACTTTTAAAAAAATAACAGAGAAATTCAAAGTATATAAACTACTCAGATTTTTTCTCGTTACTAAATAATAAAATGAAGAAGTTCAAATTAAAATAGAAGAGAAGTTCGAAGTCTATGAAAAACTCAGATTTTTTTTTCTCATTACTAGAATTCTTTACTCAAAAAATAGAAAACGTGAAGTTCAAATTAAAATAACACAGAAGTTCAAAGTGAAAACAACCAGAAGTTCACGTGTTGCATGGTGTGTGTTTTCATATGAGAAAAAAGAATAAAAAGACAAAGTATACAAAATTTGTTGCTAGAAGTTCAGGTGCTCGACACAGGATGGTTCAAAACTTCTTGTGAGTGTGGTTCACTATGTATTTCTCACCCATTCTTGTGAGTGAGAAAAATGAATAAAAAGGCGAGGTCCAATTTTTTTCTTGCTATAAGTTCAAGTTCTCGGTTGGAGAAAGTTAGGAAAATATTGTGAGAGAGGTTTGTACAAAAAGGAATATCATTTGTGTAACACCGACGAATGGGTGAGAAATTACAAACAAAAATACGCGACAGAAGTTCAACGTGGAAACAGCGGGAAGTTCAACTACTACGCTAAATGAATTTCGGATGAAAATCTTTTAAACCGTCGCGAGTATGAAAAAAATGATCAAGACGGAAAAGTTGCGTGTTTACAACAGCTTTCCATCGGTATATCACTTGCTCAATTCCGGTGAGTGGATGGAGAGCTACGAGCAAAAAATAGCACGTGAAGAAACAGAGTGAAGTTCAGGTAGACGTGTTGATGAAGTTCAAGTTCTTCACGCGGTGCATTTTCGAAGACTCTGTTTCGCGATAAAAGGCACAACGCGTGATCTCGCTGATTTCAAAATTGCTTGAAAATGGCTAGGAATCAGAGAAAACCATCTACATGAAAAAGTTGCGCATTTTCCGTAGCTTTTCAATGGTATATTATTTGCCCCATTCCGATAAAGTTTGTAGAAATTACGGCCAAAAAACGTTTTTCGCCATTTTCGAAATTGACTTAAAACCGTAAGGAATTTGAGAAAACAGTCTGCATAAAAATGTTTTGCATTTCTTCATGCTTTCCAACGCCATATCATTTGCTGCATTCCGTAAAACCGTTGAGAAAATAACGCGAAAATACGAACTCGGTGGGACTTCGGCCATTTTCAAAATTACGTTTAAATAGTTTAAAATTGGAAAAAACTTTCTGTACGAAAAAGAAGCGGATTTGCAGCAGCTATCCAACGCCATCTCATTTGCCTCATTCCGATAAACGGTTTAGAAATAGACTCGAAAATATGATTCACGTTTTTTTTGTATGAAGAAAAACGGTTTTCAAAACTGCTCTTAAACCATTTAGATTTTGACAAAAATTCAACTTAGGCCGTGACCGTTGTGTCCACAGCTTTCCAACGGTATATTGCAAGCCTCATTTGGACAATGTTACGGGAAGTTCAACCTCTCACCAAGGGAAGTTCAGGTGAAACAAGTCAGGCAGTAAAATTGCAACAGATGCAAGTTCATCACGTCCCGAGAGCAAATCCGCCAACGAGCGAGATTCCTATTTAAAATGGGCATTTAGTTGCTAAAAACCATTTCCAGATGACACTTACATCACATAGAACACGACTGACCAGAATAATTCGCGCGGGGAGACACGGTTGCGAAGATAGCCCGAAGGTCGGGTTCCTACAGAGGGAAGTTCAGGTTGTGTAACTCAGGAAGTTCAACCCGTGATCAGAATAATATTCTGATCCCGTGATCAGAATTGTGTTTATGTATATATAGGGTGAGTCTATTTTGACAACACCCCTTAAGACCTTATTCTGACATCGAAAATCTTATTCCGACAACACCCTGACCCACCCGATCGACGCGAAAAAGCAAAAGTAGGGCAACTCCGGCCTAAACTCACCCGGCCACCCTAGTCCTCCCACATCTCCTCGTACCCACCCACCACCGCACCACCTCCCTCCGTTCCCCACCACCTCCCTCCCTCCCTTCCCTCAGCCCGGCAACCGGCGCTGATCTCCTACGCCCCCGCCCCACCCGCGACCTTCCTCCCCTCGTCGGCGAGCCCCTTCCCCCATCTACCTCCTAGCACGAGCTGGCGCCGGTCCAGGCCGCGGCGACCACCCTACCCCCCAGATCCAGTCGATGGAGTCCCGGCAGCCGGCAACCACGGGGATGGCCCCAAACCACCTCCTCTGACTCCAGGCCGGCGCGCCTCCCCATCCCCACCTCACAGCACATTCACTTCCCGGGCACCGGTCGTGGTCTCCCTAGATCCGCACTCCCCCAGGACCTCTTGCACGCTGCGACCCACGACCCTTCCCGCGGGATGCCGGAGCTCCTCTCCACCTCCTACATCCGGGCGCGCGGATCCTCCGGCTAGCCACCATGGCCTCCCCTCGCCGCTCCTCGCCCCAGGCTTCCACTCTGTCTCGGGCACAACGGCGTCGCGCGGATCCGAGTTCTTTCCTCCTGCATCGTCCCCTTCTCGCACGGATCAAGCGAGTTCGAGCGTTGCCACCCCTGTCGTGGTCCTCCCTACGTCTCCTTCCCTGCCACACCGGTAGGTCGCCGGTCACATGATCCGCTTCCCCCTGTTTGCAGCCCCTTTGATTATTATTTTCAGCTCGCTGAATTTTGTTTTGTAGGTCACTAACATCCATGGCGCCGGGAACCAGGGTGTGGCGCGACTCCGGCAAATATGGCGTGGTGGTTCTCTTCTTCCCCAACAACAGAAGCTCTGGTGCGGCTACGGCACAGTTGAAGTTCAGGATTTTTTTGTTGCTTTTTCAGGTTTCGCGGGTCATCTGTCGACGAGCTCTCCCCGACGGGTCGTGCAGTTAGCCGGTCCACAGCGTGCGGTTCACCGGCCGCATGACTGCAGTGCAGTTGACCATTGTGTGGCACCGACGCCACAGTCCACTAGCCGCTGTTGCCATGGAAAAGTTGCGGCTTAAGCTTTTCATGTGGGGGTGTAGTTCGCTTGTGATGGGAGTCCAGCTCGGCTAGTTCATGCATGTAGTTCGCTGGGTGCATTTCTGTGTGTTGCCCCTGGGATGTAGTTTGTTATGTGCCCTTGTGCCGCTGGTGAGATTCAGTAGTAGTTTCCTTACCCCCGTCTCACCCGCCTTTTCCCGTGTCGACTGCCCTCGCCTCGCTGATAGTGCAGTTTGTGCAAAAATTATGTTGAATTTGTGTTTTCGGTATGTTTGCATCATCCCTGCAGTGCACTTATGCCCCCACTGAAGTGCGATCGTCCGCGCCCTCCTGTGCGCGGCACCACCACTCTTCCTTCGAATCGTGGCTTGCAGTTTGGAGCCTGTGAACCAGCAGTGCAAATGGTGCATTTTGTGTTTGAGAATTTTATGTATTAGAATTACAATGACTCGTTTGTGTTCGTGACGAGACTGCATTCAGAAAATGCAGTTTGAAGTATGTGCACATGCAGTCCAGTCGGTATTTTTTTGTGTTTGGTGATTTTACATAAAGCATAAAAATTGCAGGGACTCATTTGGCTGCAGTTTCGGAGAAAACATGGTGCTGTTCAGACTTCCGCCTGCAGTTTGGACCATGTAGACATGTAGTGCAAAACAGTGTTTTTCTGTGTTTAATGATGATTTCCCCGTTGTGGTGCATTGGTCCATGGCCCTGCAGTTCGGTAGCCCTCCACACCCGAGGGGTATTTTAGTTTGTTATAAAAAATTGTTGAGAAAAACGAATTTAGCAAGCCCTTGTTGTTGACAAGAAAATAACAAAATTATATAGAAAGCAATGTCTGATGCAGTGTGATTTTCATCAAAGATGACTAGTAGACTGATGTTAGGGAAACGACAAAAAGCCAAAACAATGTGGTTCACTTTTATTAGTGCTGCTGTACACTTTTCTCGTCTCTGCGGTCCACTCTCGTTCATAAAAAAAGTTAGAAAATTTTGCGGTCCACTCTCGTTCATAAAAAAAGTTAGAAAATTTGCAAAGAACCCATGCAGTTAGCTTGTCCGTCTGATTCAATGCGGTTTTTTTGTGTTTGGTGATTTTACATAAAGCATAAAAATTTAGGTCGTGGCAGCCTAATCGCAGCTACACTTCCAGGGGAGATCGAGGAGCGAATGGCCAAAACGAAGTATATTGCGGCCTTTTAGTTGGACGATGCTTAGGTGGCCGCCGAGGTTGCCGAGGAAGCTGACTACGATGACGAGGTGGCCGCCGAGGCAGCCGGGGAAGCTGTCTATGATGAAGAGGTGGTCGCCGAGGTCGTCGGCGAAGGTGACTACGATGACGAGGTGGCCTCCGAGGCCGCCGGGGAAGCTGACGACTACGAAGCTGTTAGACAGCGGGTTCCGTATGGATGCATATCGACGTAGCCGACTACGACATCGAGCTCGTCGACGATAACGGCTTGTCACAGGCGATGTCACAGGTTAAGTGGCCCAACCCCGACCCCTCGGATTCAACCCTCGTTGACCTCATGCAAGGCCCAACTGCTGATCTACTCTGCTTCGCTCTCAAGAATTTGCCGTCCTTCATCTCCATGGAGCCTCTTTTGTCATTTCTGAAGGACACATTCTATGGCGGTGGTGCAGCATCATCAGCTGCCAAGTCAGACCTCATCGACGACGCCGACACCGACAACGGCACCCTATCCGTCTCTTCCAACGGAAAGAGCCCATCCGTGACATCAGGGAGGGCACCCTGCATCCCAGCTCTTCCAAGGGGAAGGAGCCCATCTGTGACAACAGGGAGCACACCCATAATCTGCGCTCTTCTAATGGGAATGAGCCCATCTATGACAGGTGAGGAAACCCATCTCATGTTAAATTATTTCACTCATACTAAATGTATGGACTCTATAGTTGAATTTGATAAATACCTGTTTCAAGAGCCATATATGGTTCCTGTTAAACATGGTGTAGTTAATACGTGCACTGTTTATTTCAGTTCTTTCGCATGTGATGTTCAGATATACAATTTCATGTTTAAGAATCGGCTACGTTCTATGTAATTTCAACAGTACAGCATGAATGACTATTTTTGGTTGCTATCAAGCCTGTTGTAGTGAGCATATGCCTTGTTTAACTGTTTTTCCTAGCTCGGTTGTTTGTAGTGGGCATATGTCCTGATTCAATTGCTATATAGTATGCCTTGTTTATTTCAGTTATTCACATTGTGAAGTTCTATATCTGCAAGTATGTACTTTCCAGTTCAATTTCATTATACCGGTTACCACGCCCACTGTTTATTTCTGTTTTTTCACAATGTCATGTTCAGTTATACAATTTGATGTGTAAACACCAGCTACATTCTATAAAATTTCAACAGTACTACTATGAATGACTATATTTGGTTGCTGTTAAGCTTGTTGTAGTAAGCACAAGCATTTCCATTTTATGTCACAATAACTATTGTGCTTAAATGTGCACAATACCAGTTTGAATGACTATATTTTTTGTTGTTAAATGCTAAGCCTATTGCAGTTAACACACATCTCCACTCTAGCGTGCTTAAACCTGCACACTGAAGCTATCATTTTGTGATCATGTTGTTTACCATGCATATATTTGGTTGATGTTTAGCCTGTCAGTACTTAACATGTCTTTCGATTTACTTACCCAGGACAATATTGGGAACAACTCTTGTTTTCCATCGAGGTTAGTTTCATCACATGGCTTATATATATACTCCATCCACCCCAAAGTATAAGATGTTAATACATCAAATATGTGAGTATTTTGGATGTAATAACATCTTATATACTGGGACAGGGAATACTGTACTACGTCATTGTGCAATTTCAGTTTACCTTCTAATACTAACTTGTTGCTTGTAGGTACATATGTCACTAGTAAAGATCCGCGTGTCGACCCTTTTTGCGTATGGGGCAATGAGATATTCATGAACCAACATCAAGTGAGGAAACTTATAAAGGTTGTTAATAAAATGGGACAAAATATGGTAATTAAACTATTTATTTACACCTTATCCAAGACAATAGTGACCTGCAAGATGGTAACTACAAACTCTGTACCCTTCTTTTTACTTTCCATAACGAGTTGTTAGCTTACAAATTTACAATGTGTGAATCTATTTTGTTTGTAGTGGTTCTCAAAGCAGTTTACTCAGGATTACCACTCAAACTACATGATTGGTGGACGTGCAAACGTTAAAGTATATCTACCAAGCCACGATGACTACCTAGATGTCCTCATTAAGACAGAGAATGATGGGCGGTCCGCCATCACAAGGGGCTGGCCTAGAGTCGTCCGTGCATTCTGCATGGAGGAGGACACGATATGGGCATTCCTCTTCACCTTGTACAACTACCAGAGTGTCTTTTGCCTCTACCTTTACCGTATTTAATACAAGTATGCAACCATGGTTCATCATTATTTATCTGGTCCTAATGTAGTTATTATTTCTTGATGTAATTCTTGAACATATGTACCTGTGAATGGAATAATGCATTGGTTGTTGAACCTATGTCTATATAAGATGGAGAGAAAAATTCACCATAGGTCCTCATACATGTCTTGGTGGTCACTTTAGTCCGTGTAGTTGCAAATACCCGAAATACGATCCTCATACTTGTCCTAGGGGTTCACATACGGTCCACTATACAGTTTTGTGTACGTATTTGCTGATGTGGACGTTGACTGGCCTCTCCACGTGGACTTTGACCGACAACTCAGCTGGCTCCGTCGCTTAGATGCAATAGGCGTGTAGACCAGGGGGGTTTCGCAAAATAGTACGTATTAACACCCACCACCCCACCTGGTCGGACCGCGCCCGCACCTCTCGCTCCCCTGGTCGGCCGGCTCGCTCCCCACCTCTCGCTCCCCGCCACCACTTCTGGCAACCCTAAGCTCCAACCCCGCCGCCGCCGGCAAGCAGGTGCTGTCGCATCCACTGACCGCGGACGCATCCACTGCCGTCCGTCCTCCGCTGCCATCACATCAACCCCCCGCCCTCCGCTGCCGCTGTGTCATCCATTGCCGATGTGGATCTGCATGGTTAAGTTCTTTTTGGTTAGGCTGCTACACCTGCTCTGTCTCTGCTTGTTCCACTTGATGTTCATCTGCATGTTCAACTTGAACTTGAACAGCCTGTTGCTCTTGCTGGTGATGTGACTGCACCTCTTGCACTTGCTCCTTCTTTGGCCTAATGCCACTGAATTTGACCACAGGAGGATCCTCATCATCAGAATAAACAGGAACAGTAGTAACATATGATCTCAGGCTGCGATCATGATCAAGATAAATCTGCTGGAACCGGTTTCCATTTAGGACACAATCCTTCATGTTTTCAGTCATAGTGTTGTCCCCCAGCTTAATCTCTCTTAGTCCTTTCTTGTAAACTGTCAACCCAGGAACACACCAATAAGCCTTGATCCTGCCCTCAAACTCATAACCTATTTCCTCCAGTAAACTGGCAACAACAGTAGGTGTCCAATTATCTATATCACAGTAGTCATACCAAATAGAGTGGCCTTTGTGGTAACCCCTATGCTTGCCTGAGCAAAGAACATAGCCACCATGTATGACCTGAACAAAGAAGAAGTTGCCTTTGGGTTCTGCAAAACAAGCACATTGACAATATCAGACAATGCAATCTTCACACATATTCAGTACAGTAAAAATAGGCAGTGCAAAGTGTAAAATGTGCAATATTCAGACTTTTATTGAAATCTTGTTGCAAAATTAAATAATGTACAAAATATGGCTACAGTAATGCAATCGTATGCACAATATTCATACATTTGATACACAAAAATTACACCAGTGTTCATACAGTAAAAAGAGACAGTGCAAACTTCAGACAGTGAAATCTTCAAACTTTTTTTGACATTTTGTTGAAACTTCAATCATCTGCAGAATAAAAACAAGACATATGGCCTCCACAGGACAAATGCATGATCTGTCAGATCGAAAATCGTGTCCTTTGTTTGCGCTGTGATCAACAAAATGCATATAAAAGCATCACACTTTTTTGGGCAAAATTACCAAGTCTTGCAGTAACAGCACCAACGAAACCCTAATCATATGAAAGAATACTTCTGTTTCACCCACTAACTGCATCCACGAAACCCTAATCGTAATCTGCCGCTGCAGCTGCTAAACCCTACTTGGAGTACCTAAAACCCTACAAGCCCGTGGCCTCGATCCGTGACGACAGAGCAAATACCTCAAAAACCAGCACAAATTGAACACATCACGAAGCCGTTCCATCAGCTATCGTGGAAGGATATGCCGGAGAAGGGCGGGACGGCGGCGACGTATTGTAAAGTGGGAGTCGACGAAAAACACATCCAGCCGCCGCAAGTTCCAAAACCTCGAGATCCAATCTAACACCATCACGGAGGGGTTCATCATCCTCATTGGTGCCTCTCCGATGATGCGTGAGTAATCCACCATAGACCTACGGGTCCGTAAGCAGTAGCTAGATGGTTTCCTCTCTCTCTTTTGATTCTCTTGGAGATCTATTTGATGTAAACTTTTGCGGTGTGTTTGTTGGGATCCGATGAATTTTGAGTTCATGATCATCTACCCATGAATATTATTTGAGTCTTCTTTGATCTCTTATATGCATGATTACTTATAGCCTCATATTTCTTCTTTGAATCTTTGGTTTAGTTAGGCCAACTAGATCGATTTTTCTTGCCATGGGAAGAGGTGCTTTGTGATGGGTTCGATCTTGTGGTGTCCTCTCCCAGTGATAGAAGGGGCAGCGAGGCACTCATGTATCGTTGCTACTAAGGATAACAAGACGGGGTCTATTCCTACATGAATAGATCATGTCTGTATCATGTCATCATTCTTATTGCATTACTCCATTTTTCCATGAACTTAATACACTAGATGCATGCTGGATAGCGGTCGATGTGTGGAGTAATAGTGGTAGATGCAGGCAGGAGTCGGTCTACTTATATTGGACGTGATGCCTATATAATGATCATCGCCTTGGATATCGTCATGATTATTTGATCTTTTATCAATTGCCTAACAGTAATTTGTTCACCCACCGTGTGCTATACTCATGAGAGAAGCCACTAGTGAAACCTACGGCCCCCGGGTCTACTTTTCCAACATATTGCTTTCCGATCTATCTTTTTGCCGCTTTTGTTTTCAGATCTATTATTCCAAAAACCCAAAAATATATTGCTGCAATTTTTATTTGCTCTTTTTATTTTGTGTTCTTGAGAGATCTATCTCTCCAATCTATCACTACCTAATATATCTTTTTACCGTAGAGAGGTTGACAACCTCTCTTTCGCGTCGGGTTGCAAGTATTTGTTCTTTGTGTGCAGGTGCTGCTTATTAGGTGATGGTGATCCTCCTACTGGTTCGATACCTTGGTTTCAAAACTGAGGGAAATACTTACCGTCGCTGTGCTGCATCATCCCTTCCTCTTTGGGGAAATACCGATGCAGTCTCAAGCCATGTCATTGTTTCACCGTATTTACAATTCCTGTCCATTATTTAATTTTATGCCACTTAGTTCAAGTCTCCATTTTACTCAAATCCTTATTTAAATCCGCCCTCACTCTGCTCCAAGTCAACAATTATCTGCAGGCACAAAGTTACATAATTCTCTATGAGGTAAAAACCTGATTCGTGTGTTTTCTGTGGGATTGATACTCTTACTTGGAAAAGGCTACAACTAAACCCCGTGCAGTTGCAGGCTATCAGTGCTAGAGGGGTATATATAGCCATCACCAAAAATCCAACCGTTACAAACTTTATGCACAACTCGGTGACACTAACATGAAATCTCAGTGGGACCGAACTGAGTAAATTATTCCAACTTTTGGCCTTTCGATGGGAACGAATGAATCCACTCGGTGAGACTGCTTAGTGATGACGTAAGTAGTTTCCCTATTTTGGTAATTCCGATTGGTTCATCTCGGAGATTTCAAGATGAAATCAACTAGTTATAGAAGCTTAGACAATACACTTCAGTGGGACCGAAGGTCATCTTGGTTGCACCGAATTTCTAGGGCTTGGCTTTTGGATGTGTCTTGGTTGAGTCGGTGGGTCCATATTGGACTGATCGGTAGGACCATGTTCGACTTAGGAATTTTGGACAGATAGAATTGTGGGAAAGTGGTTGAGGGTTTTTGGTGGAAAATATCTAAGCTCTTGAGCAATTGAGGCATCATCAACACCTCATCCCCTCTTAATAGTATTGGCTTTCCTATGGACTCAATGTGATCATTGATCACTCAACATAAAATGTAGAGTCTTGAAGCTCTTGCCAATGTGTGTCCTTTGTAGCTTGAGGGGTCCATATCTCCATCCATAAGCTTGCCTAGGTTGAACTATCCCTAAAATTTACTCGAGGAAATTATTAGTCAAACAATATGTATGTTGACATTAATTACCAAAACCATCAAGGGAGCAAGTGTGCTTTCAATCTCCCCCTTTTTGGTAATTGATGACAACATACATAAAAGCTTCAATTTAGAATTAACAACATAAAATGAAAGCTTTGAGGAACATATGACTAGAGAAGGCTACCCCTACAACTGTGCAACCTTTTTTGGGAATAGTTGCTTTTGGAATGCAAGTGCACACAAGTAAGGGAAACTTGACAAGTCACATGTATCTTGGCCACATGCATCAATGTAATGATGTAAATGGGATATACTCATGTCCATGAGTCTCTCTTGCAAACATTATGTGCAAGAAGCAACCGATTACCTTGTACATGAGTGAGATGCATACACTTACCTTGAAGTACTTGGGCATTTACCTGAAGAAATAGACTTGAAAAAACAAAGGTTAGATAACACAAGACTTTTTCTTCAATAGAAATGCAAGGACTTCAAGAGTACCAAGACTGGAATGACATGTAGAAGAGTTGGTACTTCCTTAAAAGGCTGACATGTCCCCGAAGTTTAAGTAAGGATTTGCAATAGAAGTTTAAAAGGCTGACATGTCTTGGAACATCCTCTCCCCCTGAATCTTAGCTAGTAGATATTGGGAGTAGGTAGGGTGATATAAAATCAGAGAAAAAGATCATATAACATCAATCATATGTTTCTCCCCTCTTAGAAACATATACTTTTCTCTCTCCTCTTGTGGTATGCATTTTGATGTTGGTCTTTCTCCCATATTTATGTATGTTTAGGCTTAAGCTTTGATCACTCTCCCCCTTTGTCATCAATTTCCAAGAAGGGCATTTATTGGTCATAGATATTGAAGGATCCTTGAGAATCTCAGCAAGCAGGGAGGATAATTTATGCATCAGAAAGAAAAGATTCATTGTGTGGAGCTGGAGTTAAATAGAAAAAGAAAATTTTGGTAAATGCTTCTTGAAGAGGTAAATTCGGTGGCTCCAAGAGAAACAAGTCGGTGAGTCTGAAGAGGAATTAACTGACAAGGGTGCATATCGGTGACTCCAAGACTGTTCATATTGGTAGGACCAAAGAACACTTAAGCAACGTGAATTGCGGTCTGGGTGGCTCTGGTGCATATCAATCGGAGGTTTCGAATGTAGAACAGAAAGTATACTTTGACAAACTCATCTCACTAAGCAATGAACTTTCACATGGATTTGCAAGGAATTGTTGACAAGATTTGTAATGAATTTACAAAGATAAAAATGAAAGAAAATAGAAATAAATTCCAACTAGATGAAGGGTGATTTTCAAACAAAGATAGTACAAATTAAAATGCAAGGTAATCAATCGAACATCTTCATCTAGAGGAGTGGTCAGTGACTAGGTACCCATGTTAGTGTATGCTGACTTAGGAGTCAAGTGAGGACACTTGATCATAGGTCATACTCATCGTTAAGCATAAAATGGGGTTACCATTTTTTATTTAAGCTTTTTATGTTTTTACATATTTGTAGGTGCTTTGACTCATGTCTTGGAGTAAAGCTTCTGTAACGGTGTTGATGACGAACACATGTAGTTTGACTTGTTGTAGATGCTCAGGTGTTTGATTTTGGGAGCAATCCATCTTTATTTGAGGCTTTATATATATATACCAGAATAGTTATTCTGCCAACACTTTTGGACCTCCTTCGGAAGCTAAAAGAACTGCACTGCTACCCAAAGTACACTCCAATGTCATGAGAAAAAACTACAAGCGTTTTTTGGTACTCTTTTCTATCCAGTTTTTAAACCATTTGTTGGAACGAGGCGTATGATACTGCATTGGAAAGCTATGGATTAGCCACAACTTCGCCATGTTGAACACTTTTCGAGATTCCTCACGGTTTAAGAGCAGTTTTGAAAACGGTTGGCGCCCAAGGAGTGGCGGCGAGCGTATTTTCATGTTTTCTTTCAAACAGCTCATCGGAATGAAACAAATGATATGGCATTGGAAATATATCATTGAGCCACAACTTTTCCATATAGAACACTCTCTCTAATTTCTTACGGTTTAAGAGAAATTTCAAATTCATTCAAACACGGAAATTCCGTTTTTCAAAATTTTCGATTTTTCGGTATAGTTTTTGCTGTAGTTTTTTAACCTTTTGTCAGAACATAGCATGTGATACGGCGTTGGAAAGCTATGGAATATGCACAACTTTCCTATGTTGGACATTTATAGAGATTCCTCACGGTTTTAAATGTATTTTGAAAATGGCGCAGCAGCCAACGAGTGGTAGCGAGCATATTTTCGTGAATTTTTCCAAACCGCTCATCCGAATGATGCAAATGACACGTTGTTGGAAAGATATCAACGAGGCGCAACTTTTTCATGTAGAACACTCTCTATAATTGCTTACGATTTAAGAGCAGTTTTGATTTTACCGAAATGCGAACACTCAATTTTTCGCGACACCCAAACCGACGGAGTGAACTGCATCACACAGGAAACCGCACTGTTTCTGACTGAAAGCCACACTGCATGAGACAGACAAGTGAAACCCATCTTTTCTATTTTTTTCCTTCTTTTCTAACTTTTCTATGAACGAGAGTGAACCGCATAGACGAGGGCTAGTGAACCGCGACATGTTCAAAGTGAGCTACATAATTATTTTGTCATTTTTGAACTTTTTTTATTTTTTAACTTCTTTTTGTAAATTCATCTGGACTACATGGTCAATGTTAATGAGCCGCATGAATAGAATGAGTGGTCTGCATTTAAAATTATAATTTACATCCAAAGAATGTTACCTCCCAACAACATTCTTTGAATTTTTTTTAACAAACAAGTGAACCACACAAAGCAAAAATAAAGTACCGCACGGCCGAGCTAACCAAACTGCATGTGCACGTGCACTTTTTCAAATGTTAGCAGAATATTTGTTTGCCACTTTGCAATTAACACAAATGTCCTTGAACACATGGAACTAAACATACAGTTTCGGAAAAAAAATCTCACGCAGTGAACTGAAAAATCAAAATAGAGATCTGTAAAATCCACCCCGTTGGTGAAGTTCGTGGTATCCATGAATCCTGATAGTGCTCACCTAATAGTACAAAAGTGTATTGCATGGGTAATCAACGATGGCAGAGCGCGCTTCCTATGTGCACTGCTTCAGCGACGCCCTTGCGCAGCTCTTCGAGTGAGCCGTTTCGCCTGCGATGTGTATGGCGAGCCTTATAGGAAGAGAAACTGCACTGCATGGGGTGGAAGGGTGCACCACGGCTGGATCCAGCACGAGATCCAACAACCATAGTCGTGTTGTGTCGCTTCTTTGACACAAAAAATATGCATCGACTCATAATAGTGAACTGCACGCACGAGCCAATCGCCAGCAAATTGCATAGCCCATTCACCCACCAAACTGCATCTCATGGGACTGCTTCCATTGTTGTTGATTCCATCATCTTCACGGCACTGATCCAGAACCAGGAAGGAGCGTCGCCGTCACGCATGAGCTTCGAACTGCATGCGAAGAACAGCACGCCGGCGCAGTTTTGTAGCTGCCGCTCGACAGCGGACTGCACAACCGCAACAGGTGAACCATGTCGCGCCATCACTGAACCACACGAATGCAACCTGGTGAGATGCACACGTGGCTCAGGGGAACTGGCAGTCGATGGCGCCGGGGGAAGCGGCAAAGCCTCGAGTCCAGCCCGGTGTGGTCGAAGGCGGCCTAGCCTTAGTCGGGCCATCAGTGTTGGTGGTGGATCTAGCCTTAGGGAGGCGGATCTGGCTGAGATGAGGCGGGTGTGGACTGCCAGTGGCGTGGGAGGTGGTGCAGTGTGCTGGTGATGGAGGAGCCGGAGTTCAGAGCGACAGCAGAGCAGCTCATAGGGTCCGACGCGGGCTGCCCGGAAGCCTAGGTTGCTGCTTCGGCCGTCCGGCGTGGTGGCTGGGCAGATCGGCGTTCGACGGCTGATAGATGGTGCCCATGTGACGCCGTTGGAGGTGGTGGTGGGCGGCGCGACACCGAAGAAGGTTGGAAGGGTGGGAACGCGCCGCGCCTGAGAAGGTGGGGTGGTGTGGGGAGGGAGGTGGGGCGCAACGCGGGGAGGAGTTGGTGCCCGTGGGACGCGGCCGGAGGTGGTGGTGGGCGGCGCGGCACCAGAGAAGGTGGGGAGGGTGGGGGCTCGGCGGACCAGAGAAGGTGGGGAGGGTGGTGGGGCAGCACGGGAAGGTTCCTGGCTGGGAGGGAAGCGAGGAGATCATGGAAGACGTGGGAGAGTGACAGGGTAACGTGGCGTGCGTGTTTTTTGCCCAGTGTAGTCCGGTTCGTTTCTTTTGTGGGGTTAGTTCGTAGGTACCTATCAGCTCGGTACTGTTGTTAGAATAAAACGTTTTGTTGTTAGAAGAAGGTCTTAAGGGTGTTGTTCTAATAACACCTAGTCTTATTATGCCAACACCTCCGTAGTAACCGAAGCAATCCACCCACGATGCACGAGTGAGAAAAATAAAAACACAAGCCCCACCCACCTCCCAATATCCCCACGGGACCCGCACCCACCACCCTCACATCCTGACCGTCATGCCACTTCTTCCTCCCTCCACCAACCACCCACCCGGCACCGCCATGCCTCCTCTCCTCTCTGCAGCGCCCCGATACGGCGACCCCCCTCCCCCCGCGACCGCTGGACCCCGTCATGCGCCACCCCGCCTCCCACTGGCGGCGCCTGACGTGGCTTGAGACTGCGTCGGTATTTCCCCAAAAAGGAAGGGATGATGCAGCACAACGACGGTAAGTATTTCCCTCAGTTATGAAACCAAGGTTATCGAACCAGTAGGAGGATCACCACCACCCAATAAGCAGCACCTGCACACAAATAACAAATACTTGCAACCCGACACAGAAAAGAGGTTGTCAATATCTCTATGGTAAAAAGATAGATTAGGTAGTGATAGATAGGAGATATAGATCTCTCAAGAACACAAAATAAGAAGAGCAAATAAAAAGTGCAGCAATATGTTTTTGGATTTTTGGTTTTGTAGATCTGAAAACAAAGAGGCAAAAAGATAGATCGGAAAGCAATATGTTGGAAAAGTAGACCCGGGGGCCGTAGGATTCACTAGTGGTTTCTCTCATGAGAATAGCGCACGGTGGGTGAACAAATTACTGTTGGGCAATTGATAGAAGATCAAATAATCATGAACATATCCAAGGCGATGATCATTATATAGGCATCACATCCAAGATAAGTAGACCAACTCCTGCCTGCATCTACCCCTATTACTCCACACATCGACCGCTATCCAGCATGCATCCAGTGTATTAAGTTCATGAAAAAACGGAGTAATGCAATAAGAACGATGACATGATGTAGACAAGATGTATTCATGTAGGAATAGACCCCATCTTGTTATCCTTAATGGCAACGATACATGTGTGCCTTGCTGCCCCTTCTGTCAATGGGAAAGGACACCGCAAGATCGAACCCATCACAAAGCACCTCTTCCCATGGCAAGAAAAATCAATCTAGTTGGCCTAACTAAACCAAAGATTCGAAGAAGAAATACGAGGCTATAAGTAATCATGCATATAAGAGATCAAAGAAGACTCAAATAATATTCATGGATAGAAACTAATCATGAACTCAAATTAATCGGATCCCAACAAACACACTGCAAAAGTTTACATCAAATAGATCTTCAAGAGACCATTGTATTGAGAATCAAAAGAGAGAGAGAGGAAGCCATCTAGCTACTGCCTATGGACCCGTAGGTCTATGGTGGACTACTCACGCATCATCGGAGAGGCACCTATGAAGAAGATGAACCCCTCCGTGATGGTGTTTAGATTGGATCTTGAGGTTCTGGAACTTGCGGCGGCTGGAATTGTGTTTCGTCGACTCCCCTAGGGGTTTCTGAATATTTGGGAATTTATAGGCATCAGAGGCAGTGGAGGGGGGCCCCGTGGAGGGCACAACCCATCAGGGCATGCCAGGGCCCCCCTGGCGCGCCCTGATGGGTTGTGCTCTCCATAGCCCACCTTTTTGGCTCTTCTTTGGCCCACTAGGTGTCTTCTGGTCTAGAAAAAATCTCCAAAAAGTTTTGTCGCGATTGGACTCCGTTTGGTACAGATATTCTGCGAAGTAAAAAACAAGCAAAAACAGCAACCGGCACTTTGGCACTATGCCAATAGGTTAGTCCCAAAAAATGATATAAATTTGTTATAAAATGATTGTAAAACATCCAAGAATGATAATATAACAGCATGAAACAAGCAAAAATTATAGATACATTGGAGACGTATAAGCATCCCCAAGCTTAATTCCTACTCGTCCTCGAGTAGGTAAATGATAAAAACAGAATTTTTGATGTGGAATGCTGCCTAACATGTTCATCTCATATTCTTTTCTTTTGAATAGCATGGACACTTGGACTTGTAGATGATTCAAAGCAATAGTCTAGTTTTAACATAATGACATCAATACTCAAGCATGCCAACAAGCAACCATGTCTTTCAAAATATCAACACTAAAGAAAGTTATCCCTAGCCCATCATGCTCAATCATTGATCCATTCATGAAACACACTCAAATATTAGCTATACCCAATGCTCAAGTACGATCATAGTGCCCCCTAGTTGGTGCTTTATAAGATAAGATGGAGACACAAAGTAAAAATAAAAATGCATAAAGTAAATAGATAGGCCCTTCGCAGAGGGAAGTAGGGATTTGTAGAGGTGCCAGAGCTCAAGGTTTGAAATTGAGAGAGAGAAAAAAATTCGTGGCATGCTTTTCCTGTCAACGAAAACGACAAAGTAGTTCACAATACTTTCCATGCTAGATATATCATAGGCGGTTCCCAAACAGAAAATAAAGTTTATTCCTTTTTCCACCAAACTTTCACATTCCATGGGGGCCATATCCACGGTTGCCTTCCATACCAACACTTTCCAAGCAATTTATTATTTGACAACATAAAGTAATTTTTTTTTATTTTCATTTCGGGAATGGGCATCCCTATTACCGCCGCACTCTTGGGCAATGACAAGTGAATAAACACTCATCTTGAGAATAACACGTCTAGCATGGAAAAATATTGGACACTCCCCACCGTTTCATGAGCGGTACGAGCACACAAAAGAGAAAATTTATTTTGAAAATTTAGAGATGGCACATACAAATTTGCTTCAAACAGCATGGAAATACCGCATACAGGTAGGTATGGTGGACTCATAAGGAAAAACTTGGTTTAAGGGTTTTGGATGCACAAGCAGCATTTCTACTTAGTACAAATGGAGGCTAGCAAATAGATTGAGAAGCAACCATACCAAGAAACGAAAATTCACATAAGTGAGCATTGAGCATAACTAACACCGAATAATTCACCACAAGTAGGATTTAATTTCATTGCACAACTATTGACTTTCGTACTTGCATAGGGAATCACAAACCTTAACACCAATATTCCTACTAAAGCATAATTACTCACTAACATGACTCACATATTACTATCATCATGTTTCAAAACTATTACAAGGAATCAAGTTTAATTTGTCCAATGATCTTCATGAAAGTTTTTATTATATCCTCCTTGAATATCTATCACTTTGGGACTAGTTTCATATATTGCCATTGCTTTTTTGACAAGCTCAAACAAATCTAAGTGAAGCACATGAGCATAAAGATTTCATCTCTCAAAAAGGTATAAGTGAAGCATGAGAGGATTTATTAAAAAATTACTAACTCTCAAATTAATCTAAGTGAAGCATGAGAGTATTTCTACAAAAATTTCCAAGCACACCGTGCTCAAAAAGGTATAAGTGAAGCACTAGAGCAATTCTATAGCTCAAAAAGTTTAAGTGAAGCATATAGAGCAATTCTAACAAATCATAGCATAATTTTGGCTCTCCCAAATAGGTGTGTACAGCAAGGATACAAATGAAAAACTAACAAGCAAAGCAAGTAAAGATACAGGACGCTCCAAGCAAAACTCATGATATGTGACGAATAAAATATAGCTCCAAGTAAAATACCGATAGTCGTTAGAAGAAAGAGGGGATGCCACTCGGGGGCATCCCCAAGCTTAGTTGATTGTTTCTCTTTGGATATATCTTGGGGGTTCTGTAGCATCCCCAAGCTTAGGCTCTTATCACTCCTTATTCCTTCATCCATCGTGATCTCACCCAAAACTTGAAAACTTCAATCACACAAAACTCAACAAAATCGTCGTGAGATCCGTTAGTATAATAAAGCAAATCACTACTTTAGGTGCTGTTGCAAACCCATTCATATTTTTTTATTGCATTATAACTACTGTATTTTAACTTTACCATGGCTCATACCCTTCAATATAACCCATAGATTCATCAAAACAACCACACAATGCAACGAAAACAGAATCTGTCTTAAAAAGAACAGTCTGTCGTAATCTGTACTCTAACCATACTTATGTAACTCTAAAAATTCTTTAAAATTAGGAAAACATAAATAATTTGTATATAAACACTGTGTTAAAATTTCAGCTTAAGATAACGTTCCAGCAAAAAAGGAAAATTCAAATACTGGACGCAAAGTTTCTGTTTCAGATTCAGCATCGCTTCTACTCATCTTATGAATCATCCTAAAGGCTCTACTTGGCACAAACACTAAATAAACCATAAAAACACAATCATAACAGAGTCATAATTGTGTCAACACTCAAAAACATAAATGAAAAATGAAAACTAAATTTATTCATTGGGTTGCCTCCCAACAAGCGCTATTGTAGGATCGAAAGTATGTCTAGAGGGGGGGGGGGGTGATTAGACTACTTGACCAAATAAAAATTCTACCTTTTCCCAATTTTAAGTGTTGGCAGATTTTAGCAATGATAGCAAGTCAAGCACACCCTACACATGCATGTCTAAGAGTATAGCAGCGGAAAGTAACAACAAGCATATGTAGTAGAGGGTAGGAAGGAAGATCAAACGCAATTTGAAGACACGAAGATTTTTCCCGTGGTTCCGATAGGTGGTGCTATCGTATGTCCACGTTTATGGAGTCTTCAACCCACGGAGGGTAATGGTCGCGAGAGTCCACGGAGGGCTCCACCCATAACGGTCCATGAAGTAGCAACCTTGACTATTCCATAACGGCTTCCGTCCACGAAGGACTAGCCTCACTATGGGTAGATCTTCACGAAGTAGGCGATCTCCTTTCCCGTACAAACTTCCTGGTTCAACTCCACAACAAGAAGTAGGAGGCTCCCAAGTGACACCTAACCAATCTAGGAGGCACCACCCTCCAAAAGGTAATAGGGTCGGCAATGTCGATGAACTCCTTGCTCTTGTGCTTCAAGATGATAGACTCCTCAACACACAATCACTCTCTCACAGATTTGGCTTTGGTGGAAGAGATTGATTTGGTGGAAAGCAACTTGGGGAGGCTAGAGATCAAGATTCATATGGTAGGAATGGAATAGCTTGATCTCAACACATGAGTAGGTGGCTCTCTCTCAGAAAATAGGATGGGGCAAGTATGGAATAGTTCTGAGTGCTTCTCTATCGAGTGGGTGGTAGTGAAGGGGTATATATAGGCATCCCCAAAAATCCAACCGTTACACATAAAGTGACCAACTCGGTGACACCGAAGTATAAATCTCGGTGGTACCGAAGTGACCAAAAGGCAGTAACTTTTGAATCTCGGTGAGACCGATACATAACTCTAAGTGGTACCGATTAGGTGACCAACGGTCAGATTGCACAACTCGGTGATGCCGATCCAAAAAACTCGGTAAGACTGATTTTATGAAATGAGGTAATAGAAAGTTGGCAACTGAACTCGGTGGCACCGATGCAGAATCGGTTGCATCGAATGGCTATGGTTTGGCATGGGTCTGTCTGGGTTTGGGAATCGGTGGCACCGAGTGGGAATTGTTGGTTGCACCGATTTTCATGAATGGCTTGGACAGACTTTTGTGGAAGAGTTTGTGGGTATTTTTGGTGACTATCACTTGTGCACGTGGAGCATCTTGTTCACCAACAGTACCTTACCCCCATTTAATAGTATTGGCTTTCCTAGGGACTCAAAGTGATTTCTCACAAAGTAAAATGTAGAGTCCTCTTTCTTGAAGCTTTGCCAATCCATTTCCTTGCATCTAGGGGTCTTCTCCACAATCCTTTTGCCAACCCTATCATTGAACTTTTCCTGGAATATGCTTAGTGGAAACATTAGTTCAATGACATATATGTTGTTATTAATTACCAAAACCACCAAGGGAGCAAATGTGCTTTCAATCTCCCCCTTTTTGGTAATTGATGACAACATATAGATCAAAGCTTCGACATATGATATAACCAATGAATATGATCATTGCTTTGAGAAGTATGTGATAAGAAAGAGCTCCCCCTAAATTTGTGCATTATTTTAAATTTGTGTTTGAATGCAAATGCACAATCGATTAGGTACATGGGGCACTCTTTCATGTCACATACAACTTGGTAGTGTGCGAGAATAATATGAATGAATATCATAGCACAACACAAGAAAGCAAAGGTGAATGATCATTTCATGAGCATCACAATGATAGGAAATAGTAGCAATACACATCAAGTGTATGATCAAACACCAACAAAGTTTAACACATCCAAACCAAAAGATATCAAATGTTTTTGAAAAAAGCGATAAAAACCAACGCTCTCTCTCTCGAAGCCTAAAGATCTATATACATCTTCTCCCCCTTTGGCAACAAGTTACCAAAAAGTTCAAAGGTATATAGCTAATCGTTCTTCTGGGGCTGATCTCCTCCGGTGGTCGATGAAGGAGTCGAGAGAACGACATCAGCGAAGATGTCGGCAGACGTCATGGACGGAGTCGGAATAGCAACTGGAGGAACTGGAGGAGCTGATGGAGTTGAAGAAGCTATAGCAGGTGCTGATGAAGAAGGTCACAACTCTGAAGCTGGCACTATAGCTGATCTAGCCTGAGTAGTGAACTGAGTGCTTGGCCTGAGAGGTGCATGATCCTCATCATCATCATCTGTAGAATGAGGGCTAGGCACTGCGTCAACTTCCTTCTTGGACAGCTCCTCAGGAATAGAATCCTCATCTTCTTCATCTGAGTTGAGCTTCCTTCTTGCCCTGGTTGCAGCTTTGGGCAGATCAGGAGAGCTAGGAACATCATCATAGCTCTCATCAGGACTAGTGCCTGAGCTCATGTCAACACTTTGCTCTCTGAGATCATTATGGCTGTCTTCAGCATCTGACATCTCTTACCCTGTGAAATAGAGTATGGAAGAGTGGAAGGGATTGAGTCATCACAAAATGCAGATATTTTTCAAAGGTTTGAACAAATAAATCCTTAGATATAGTTTGCAGCAAAAAGGGATTTCGGTGTCACCGAGTCAAAAGTTTCGGTACCACCGAGACACACAGAACTCTTTACAGAAACTTGGCAGCAATTTCGGTCGTACCGAAAATTGCCACTCGGTTTCACCAAGACTGTCCTCAGTAGTACAAAACAAAATCGGTAGAGCCGATTTTTCTCACTCGGTATCACCGAGATTCGATTTTGCGAACGACTAGACCTAAAAATTTCTCGTTCGCTAAGCTAAAGAGATTTCTAGAGGATTGGGAGGATTGCAATCGGTGGATTATCGATAAAAGTTACTCTAATGCGCATGAATCGGACGGGGAGCACAAAGAGGGCCGGATCCATACCCTAACTCGGTGAAGGATCCGCTAAGGCGACGACGGCGGTGAAGATTCCATCGGCGGCAGCGATTCCCAACGACGGAGGTGCACGGGGAGGCAAGGGCGACGACCAGGGGGTCCGGACCGACAGCTAAGGGTTGGAGGAAAACGGACTTTTGCGATTGAATTTCAAAAGTCGGGTCCGCCAGGTAATATACCCTTTGCTGTCGGTGACACCGCTTCGGAATTATCGGTGCCACCGAGTTTCTCAACTGTCAGTTGACAGGGAAACTCGGTGTAACCGACAATAAGGAATCAGTGTTACCGAGATTGAAAATCCAGATCAACCCTAGGCATTCGGTGAGACCGAGATTTTGGTGTTGGTTCCACCGAGATGCACTTGGGAGGTTTTAAATGGTTAGTCCTTTGTCGATACGGAACTCCGAGTGCTCCTCACACAGAGAGATCGAAAAGTACTTGTTCAAATTTTGTGATGTAGCAAGAATAGAATATGAGACAAGAAAGTATAGATATCTAGAGAGTGGTCCTAGGCATTCTTGTCCATCCAATTGGCAAAAGAAAAATTAAAAGCCAAATAGCAACAATTGGATGTCCTCGAATGGATAAATAAATGCAGACCAACATGCTCACACAATAAGATGTCAAATGAAATCATGGCAAACATGCACATACATACTAGCATCTATCAAGCATTTTGGCGATGACGGAGTCATCTATATATGAGTATATTGACTTAGGTGGCAAGTAAGAATACTTGATCATAGGTCATACTCATCGTTTAAGCACAAGTGGGGTTACCACTTTTACATAAAGCATTTAATGTTGTGACATACTATGAGATGGTTTAACTCAAGTCTTAGAGTAAAGCTCCCCCTTGATGTGACATCCCCCCATAGGAGGGATAAACTAACCTTGGGCTTTGTCGATGAAGACTTCATGTGGGTGATGTAGTGGTGGATGCTCAAGGTTGATGAAGATCACCAAGAGTTGGGAGCATCCTTTTTGTTTCCTTACTCTTCTCACCTACATGGGTTAGTCCCAACACACAAGAGACAAATACAAGGATATCTATGGACATGGAGTGCAAAGCATACATGATGATGTCCATGGATTTGTTGATTACATTGTCCCTTGCTTACCTTTGAGGGAATGTGTGACTCCTTGAACTATTGCTTGATGTTGACGTTGATTGCAACTAGTTCTTGCCAATAGTGACTGTGAGTGAATTTCATTGGCGAAGTCACCCCTCAAGAACTTCTCTAGTTCTTCTTCTTGGGGACCCACATCAACTTGTTGGAGATCCTTGGTGTTGAAGTGGCACTTGTAGAAGTTGAGCTTGAAGTAGCCTTGGGAACCCACTCCACCAAAGCTTGGGATTCATCTTCATATGAGTCAATGTCCTCTTGAAGCTTGTTCTTGCCCTTGAGCTTGTGGTCTTGTGGTGGAAGGTCATCTTGAGTGTTTGTTCCCTTGGGAAGAGTATGTTCATACTTCTCCCTTTGAGGAACAAACTTGGGCTTAGGGTATTGACATTCTTCCCATTCAACTGCATTAGCGTTGAAGTAGCCAATGCCATGGTTCTTCCGGTATCCTCCGTGCTTGCGTACAATCTCCTCAAATTGCTTACATCCGGCAAGACTCTTGTAGATACCTTTCTCTATAATTCCTTTCAATAAATCGTTTTCTTGCTCAAGTGAAACTTGGCTAAGAAAATCATCATTAGTGGAATCAATAGAACTACTAGAATCAACATCATTAGATTTAGCATTTTTATTGTTGCTACTAGATGAAGAACCTTTCTTGCCTTTGTTACTAGTTTGTCTAGGTTTAACTTGTGGCATGAATGTAGACAAGAGTAATCGTTTGGCTAGATAAGATGAAGTCTTCTTTCGGAGATCGTCATTGATAGATTTAAGAAACTCATGTTCTTGCTCCAAGGTGAGCTTCTCGAAGCGTAGCTTCTCATGAGTCCTTGCAAGCTCTCTATGATCTTCTAGAGTAGATTCATGGGCTAACTTAAGAGTGTTTAATTCTTTAGTTAGTTGTTCTATTTTCATCTTATCATCATCAACCGACTTATCTTGACTAGCATGAAAATTATCAAGTTCATTTTGACTAACATCACTAGTTTTATCAAAGAGCAAATCATCATCACCAAGTAAATCATCTTCATCACTATTGAAATTAAGATACTCGGGGTGTGATACTTTGGGGCCTTTAGCCATGAAGCAACTTCCACTCCCTTCATTTGGTGAATCAAATAGATCATAGGAGTTGGTAGTCACTAGTGCAAGTCCGGCAACACCTTCATCTTGACTATAGTCGGAGTTGGAGTGATAGCTTCTCTCGGAGTTGTTGTCGGATTCGGAGCCGGAAACCCATTCACCAATATGAGCTTGATGTCTTCTTCTTGTGTAGCTCTTGGTGTACTTGTTCTTCTTCTCTGAATCCCTACTTCTCCTTAAGGGTCTTCGTTCGTAACGATCATGTCTACTCCTTCTCTCTCTTTGAGGTGATTCATTCCTTGAGCTTCGTCTTCTTGGTGACTCTTTTCTTCGTTTGTAGGGAGCCGTGCACTCATTAGAGTAGTGTCTGGGCTTCCCACAATTGTAGAAGTTTCAGTCACGACTTGACGAACGCTTCTCTTCATATCTTGAGTTGGAGCTTTGTTCTTTGCCTCTATTCTTGTAGAACTTGTTGAATTTCTTGACCATGAGGCTTATCTCTTCATTGGTGACAAGGTTGTCGCTTGAAGTTGCAGGAGCATCACTTGTGGCATTGTAAGCACTGCTAGACTTGTTGTGAAGCTCTTCTTTGTCCTTGAGTGTCATCTCATGAGCAACAATCCTTCCAATGACTTCCGTAGGCTTGAGATCTTTGTAGTTGGGCATCATTTGGATCAATGTGCATACGGTGTCGTATCTCTCATCCAAAGCTCTAAGTATCTTCTTGATGATGAATTTGTCGGTCATTTATTCGCTTTCTAAGCCGGCAATCTCATTGGTGATGAGAGCTAGCCTAGAGTACATCTCTGCGACTCCTTCACCATCCTTGATCTTGAACTTGTCAAGCTGACTTTGAAGAACGTCCAACTTGGATTCTCTCACGGATTTGGTACCTTCGTGCATATCAACCAACGTATCCCAAATCTCTTTTGCATTCTCAAGACGGCCGATTTTGTTGAATTCTTCGGGGTATAGGCAGTTGAAGAGAATGTCACATGCTTGAGCGTTGTATTGCAACATCTTCAATTCATCTGCGGTCGCTTCATGATCCGGTTCCTTTCCATCACCAAAGAATTCACCTTGCAAGCCAACACGAACAACAGCCCAAACGGCGGGGTTATGACCAAGAATGTGCATTTTCATTTTGTGCTTCCAACTAGCAAAATTTGTGCCATCAAAGTATGGACCTCTACGGTGATAATTTCCCTCACTAGATGCCATACTCTCCTAGGTTGTGAGACCAATGCAATGGAGACCAAAGCTCTGATACCACTTGTAGGATCGAAAGTATGTCTAGAGGGGGGGGGGGGGTGATTAGACTACTTGACCAAATAAAAATTCTACCTTTTCCCAATTTTAAGTGTTGGCAGATTTTAGCAATGATAGCAAGTCAAGCACACCCTACACATGCATGTCTAAGAGTATAGCAGCGGAAAGTAACAACAAGCATATGTAGTAGAGGGTAGGAAGGAAGATCAAACGCAATTTGAAGACACGAAGATTTTTCCCGTGGTTCCGATAGGTGGTGCTATCGTATGTCCACGTTTATGGAGTCTTCAACCCACGGAGGGTAACGGTCGCGAGAGTCCACGGAGGGCCCCACCCATAACGGTCCATCAAGTAGAAACCTTGACTATTCCATAACGGCTTCCGTTCACGAAGGACTAGCCTCACTATGGGTACATCTTCACGAAGTAGGCGATCTCCTTGCCCGTACAAACTTCTTGGTTCAACTCCACAACACGAAGTAGGAGGCTCCCAAGCGACACCTAACCAATCTAGGAGGCACCACCCTCCAAAAGGTAATAGGGTCGGCAATGTCGATGAACTCCTTGCTCTTCTGCTTCAAGATGATAGACTCCTCAACACACAATCACTCTCTCACAGATGTGGCTTTGGTGGAAGAGATTGATTTGGTGGAAAGCAACTTGGGGAAGCTAGAGATCAAGATTCATATGGTAGGAATGGAATAGCTTGATCTCAACACATGAGTAGGTGGCTCTCTCTCAGAAAATAGGATGGGGCAAGTATGGAATAGTTCTGAGTACTTCTCTTTCGAGTGGGTGGTGGTGAAGGGGTATATATAGGCATCCCCCAAAATCCAACCGTTACACCTAAAGTGACCAACTCGGTGACACCGAAGTATAAATCTCGGTGGTACCGAAGTGACCAAAAGGCAGTAACTTTTGAATCTTAGTGAGACCGATACATAACTCTCGGTGCTATCGATTAGGTGACCAACGGTCAGATTGCACAACTCGGTGACGCCGATCCAAAAAACTCGGTAAGACCGATTTTATGAAACGAGGTAACAGAAAGTTGGCAACTGAACTCGGTGGCACCGATGCAGAATCTGTTGCACCGAATGGCTAGGGTTTGGCCTGGGCCTGTCTGAGTTTGGGAATCGGTGGCACCGAGTGGGAATTGTTGGTTGCACCGATTTTCATGAATGGCTTGGACAGACTTTTGTGGAAGAGTTTGTGGGTGTTTTTGGTGACTATCACTTGTGCACGTGGAGCATCTTGTTCACCAACAGTACCTTACCCCTTTTAATAGTATTGGCTTTCCTATGGACTCAAAGTGATTTCTCACAAAGTAAAATGTAGAGTCCTCTTGCTTGAAGCTTTGCCAATCCATTTCCTTGCATCTAGGGGTCTTCTCCACAATCCTTTTGCCAACCCTATCAATGAACTTTTCCTGGAATATGCTTAGTGGAAACATTAGTTCAATGACATATATGTTGTTATTAATTACCAAAACCACCAAGGGAGCAAATGTGCTTTTAGCTATCGTTTTACGTCCCTAGCTAGGCATAACGCATAGATTCAAGTGTTGTCATCTTTGGTTTTGGATCCACAGGATGCCCTCATGATTGATTCATATGGTGGCTTAATTCTTGTTATAGGGAAGTATTCCATACCCTTTCTTAGTGGAAATTGAAAACGAATATTGCCTTCTTTCATATCAATCACGACACCTATAGTGCGTAAAAACGGTCTACCAAGTATAATGGGACAAGACGGATTGCAATCAATATAAAGCACAATAAAATCTATGGGCACATAGTTCCTATTTGCAAGAATAGAACATCGTCAATTCTTCCCAAAGGTTTTTTAATAGTAGAATCTGCCAAGTGCAAATTAAGAGAACATTCTTCAATATTGGTGAGACCAAGCACATCACATAAAGATTTCGGAATCGTGGAAACACTAGCACCCAAACCACATAAAACAAAGCACTCATAATTTTTAATCTTGACCTTAATGGTAGGTTCCCACTCATCATGTAATTTTCTAGGAATAAAAATCTCCAACTCCAACTTTTCTTCAAAAGATTTCATCATGGCATCAACGATATGTTTAGTAAAAGCTTTATTTTGATCATAAGCATGGGGTGAATTCCACATGGATTGCACCAAAGAAATACATTCAATCAAAGAGCAACTATCATAATTAAATTCTTTGCAATCCAAAATAGTGGGCACATCACTAGTTAAAGTTTTGACCTCTTCAAACCCACTTTTATCAAATTTTTCATCAAGATTTTCACCCTCCAAATTATTAGGACGCCTTCTAGCTAAAGTTGACTCTACTCCAGTCCCCCTTATCATCAATTTTAATATTGCTAAATAAGGAATCAATAGTAGAAACACCAATCACTTTAAGATCTTCATCTTTTTTATGAAGGCAATCACTAGAAAACGATTTTTCTAAGATTTCTCTTTTAGCTCTAAGCATAGCGGTTCTTTTCTTACTTTCATCCATAGAGACATATAAAGCTTTAATTGATTCATCAATATTAGATACCAAAGCTTTCAACTTGATATTTTCAACATCATGAGAGATCCTATCAATGCATCTAGACATATCATCACTCTTATTCAACTTTTCTTCTATCGTAGTATCGAAGCCTTTTGCGCATTGATAAATTCTTTAATATTACTCTCAAGATCATAGGTGTTCATATTATTATTATAAGAGGAATTACCATAGGAATTACCATAATTATTAGAGGAATTTCCAGGAAAAGGCCTAGGATTAAAATTACCTCTATAAGCATTGTTATTTAAATTGTTTCGCGAGACAAAGTTCGCATCTACGGAAGCACTATTTTGCTCAATCAAGGTAGACAAAGGCACATCATTAAGATCAATAGGAGCATTTTTACTAGCAACCAATTTCATCAAAGCATCTACCTTACCACTCAAAGTTCTAATTTCTTCAATCGAATTAACTTTTTCACTAGTAGGTGCTCTTTCGGTATCACTAGTAGAAAACAGACCTTTTGTCCAAAGCATTAGTCCCGGTCTGGTTTTGAACCGGCACTAATGTGACCATAAGTCCCGGTTCGGGACGGGCATCATTAGTCCCGGTTCGTTCCGGACCTCTAGTCCCGGTTCGTAACACGAACCGGGACTAAAGGGGTGGTGGCAGGCTCGTGTTAGCCTGGGGCCCCACGATCACCTTTAGTCCTAGTTCGTGGCACGAACCAGGACTAAAGATCCCCTATATGAACCCTTCGGCCAGCCCGAGCACACTCCTCCCTGTTTTTCCCCTTCTTCCCCTCCTTTGTTCTTCCCCTTGCTCGAGCTCACCTCCATTTTTGCCAAAATTTGTCAAGATTTGGAGGCACCCCATCCATCCAAGTGTTCACAAAGGTTAGCAACTTTGTCCTTTCATCTCTCATTGCTAGATTAGCTCTTGCAATGCTCTATAAGTATAGTGATTTGTGGGTTTTAGTTTGGGAGTATTTATATGTGGTAGTTTATTTGATTTATATGCAATTTGAGCTCAAATTAACTTCTTACTTTGCATGTGTAGGTGTGGTTTACTTAGTGCCTTCCCGTCCCCGTCCTAACCACCGTCGATCGCCCGCATCGTCCCGTCGCCGGCACCACCTTGGTGAGCCTCTTGTTCTTATCCTTTTTATAAAAAAAAATCATGTTTGTAAGATTTAGATAGTTACTTGTATAGTTTTCTTACCTATATGGTTGTTTGTTATACATAGTGGCATGGTTTTGATATCCGTCCCCGTCGGCCCTCGTCCGGTTTATGATTCGGATGTGGTATATACTCTCTTTTATAACTATTTGTTGCATTTCGTGTTTATGACAATTATGCCCATCAAGTTGACATAGATATTTTTATCTAGGAGGTATGTGAACCGGAAATTGCAACCGACATAGATATTCTTGTCAAGAAGTTAAATTTAGTTGAAAAAGAAAATGAGTATTTGAAAGAAAAATTGAAAAGAGTTGAAGAAGAGAAGATGAAACTGGAGTTGTATGTTGCCGATGTCGTCGATGATCACAAGATCAAGATGGATGCAATGGGCTTGAAGATTAGAAAATTTAAAAAATATGCCATTGATAGTGAGGCTTGGTATCACTATGATGTTGGATCAATTGTTACCTTAGTTGCGATCTTGATCGCATTTGTTGTTGCATTTAAATGCTTTAGCTAGAGAGTTTGTATGTTGTTTTATGAGAACAAGTGTGTATGAACTTTATGTATGAACTTGTATTAATTTGGTCTTTTCGGTGTTGTGTAATGAAGATGAGCCGGCAATGGATGTACGATGACCGATGCTCTCCCCAGTTCATTAATGGCGTGCATACTTTTCTGATTGCGGCTGAGGCAAACAAGCGGGCGGATGGTTTTATGTATTGTACATGTGCTGGCTGTAAGAATGATCGAAATTACTCTAACTCAAGAACCATTCACGTCCACCTGTTTGAGTCCGGTTTCATGTCCGGCTATAACTGTTGGACCAAGCACGGAGAAAGAGGGGTCCTAATGGAAGAGAATGAAGAAGAAGAGGATGACGACAGCTATCCTGGCCATGGGTTCCATGAATACGATGGTACAACAATGGGGGAAGAAGCTGAGCCGGCAATGCGGGAAGGAGCTGAAGAAGAGGCATCAGATGAGCCCGCTGATGATCTTGGTCAGGCCATTGCCGATGCAAAGAGAAACTGCGCAAGTGAAAAGGAGAAGCTGAAGTTACAGCACATGTTAGAGGATCACAAGAAATTGTTGTACCCAAATTGCGAAGATGACAAGAAAAAGCTGGGTACCACACTGGAATTGCTGCAATGGAAGGCAGAGAATGGTTTATCTGACAAGGCATTTGAAAAGTTGCTGATAATGTTAAAGAAGAAGCTACCAAAGGACAACGAATTGCCCGACAGTACGTACGAAGCAAAGAAGGCTGTCTGCCCTCTAGGATTAGAGGTGCAGAAGATACATGCATGCCCTAATGACTGCATCCTCTACCGCGGTGAGTACGAGGATTTGAATGCATGCCCGGTATGCTGTGCATTGCGCTATAAGATCGGCCACGATGACCCTGGTGATGTTGAGGGCGAGCGCCCCGGGAAGAAGATTCCTGCCAAGGTGATGTGGTATGCTCCTATAATACCACGGTTGAAACGTTTGTTCCAAAACAAAGAGCATGCCAAGTTGATGCGATGGCACAACGAAGACCGTAAGAAAGACGGGAAGTTGAGAGTACCCGCTGATGGATCGCAGTGGAGAAAAATCGAGAGAAAGTGGAAGGACTTTGCAAAGGACGCAAGGAGCGTATGGTTTGGTTTAAGTGCAGATGGCATTAATCCTTTTGGGGAGCAGAACAACAATCATAGCACATGGCCTGTGACTCTATGTATCTATAACCTTCCTCCTTGGTTGTGCATGAGGCGGAAGTTCATTATGATGCTAGTGCTCATCCAAGGCCCCAAGCAATCCGGCAACGACATTGATGTGTACCTAAGGCCATTACTTGAAGAACTTTTACAGCTGTGGAATGGAAAAGGTGTACGTGCGTGGGATGAGAAAGAACAGGAGGAATTTGACCTACATGCGTTGCTGTTTGTAACCATCAATGATTGGCCTGCTCTCAGTAACCTTTCAGGACAGACAAACAAGGGATACCACGCATGCACGCACTGTTTAGATGATACCGACAGTATATATTTGGATAAATGTAAGAAGAATGTGTACCTGCGGCATCGTCGATTTCTTCAGAGCAGGCATCCCGTAAGAAAGAAAGGCAAGCATTTCAAAGGTGAGGCAGATCACTGGAAGAAGCCTCGCCACCGTACTGGTGATGATATACTTGATATGGTCAAGGATTTAAAAGTAATCTTTGGAAAGGGTCCTGGCGGACAATCTGTTCTGAATGACGCTGACGGACGCGCACCCATGTGGAAGAAGAAATATATATTTTGGGACCTACCCTATTGGAAAGACCTAGAGGTCCGCTCTGCAATCGATGTGATGCACGTGACGAAGAATCTTTGCGTGAACCTGCTAGGCTTCTTGGGCGTGTATGGGAAGACAAAAGATACACCAGAGGCACGAGAGGACCAGCAACGTATGCACGGAGAAGACGGCATGGATCCAAAGCAGTTTCAGGGTCATGCCAGCTACGCTCTTACCAAAGAAGAGAAGGAAATCTTCTTCGAATGCCTGCTCAGTATGAAGGTCCCATCTGGCTTCTCATCGAATATAAAGGGCATAATAAATATGGCAGAGAAAAAGTTCCAGAACCTAAAGTCTCATGACTGCCACGTGATTATGACGCAACTGCTTCCGGTTGCATTGAGGGGGCTTCTACCGGAAAACGTTTGATTAGCCATTGTGAAGCTATGTGCATTCCTCAATGCAATCTCTCAAAAGGTAATCGATCCAGAAATCCTACCAAGGTTAAATAATTATTTGGTGCAATGTCTTGTCAGTTTCGAGTTGGTGTTCCCACCATCCTTCTTCAATATCATGACGCACGTCCTAGTTCACCTAGTCGAGGAGATTGCCATTCTGGGTCCTGTATTTCTACACAATATGTTCCCCTTTGAGAGGTTCATGTGAGTCTTGAAGAAATATGTTCATAATCGTGCTAGGCCAGAAGGAAGCATCTCCAAGGGCCATGAAACAGAGGAGGTCATTGAGTTTTGTGTTGACTTTATTCCTGACATTAAGCCGATTGGTGTTCCTGAATCGCGGCATGAGGGCAGACTGGGTGGAAAAGGCACGCTAGGAAAGAATTCAGTAATATGCCGGGACGGGCATTCTTTGGCGCAAGCACACTACACAGTTCTACAAAGTTCCGCCTTGGTGGCTCCGTATATCGAGCAACACAAGAATATTCTACGCTCCAAACACCCGGAGCAGTCTGACGACTGGATTACACATGAACAAACGGTGACTTTCGCCGGTTGGTTGCAGACACGTCTCATGCATGACGACACTGTTGCAGATGACCTGTACTTGCTGTCCAAGTTACCATCTTCGACTATATTGACTTTCAAAGGGTACGAGATAAATGGGAATACATTTTACACGATCGCCCAAGATAAAAAGAGCGCCAACCAAAACAGTGGTGTCCGCTTTGATGCAGCAAACACCAATAGGCCAAAGGACACATATTATGGTTACATAGAGGAGATATGGGAAATTGACTATGGACTTGGTTTGAAGGTCCCTTTGTTTCGGTGCAAATGGGTCAATCTGACAGGAGGCGGGGTAAAGTAAAACCCGCAGTACGGAATGACAACAGTGGATCTCAACAATCTTGGGTACGTAGACGAACCATTCGTCCTAGCCAATGATGTGGCGCAGGTTTTCTATGTGAAGGACATGTCTACCAAGCCGAGAAAAAGAAAAGATAAGGAAGCGAATACATCATACGATGAGCCAAAGCGCCACATAGTTCTTTCAGGGAAAAGAAACATCGTGGGAGTGGAGGACAAGACAGACATGTCAAAAGATTATGAAAAGTTTCATGAAATTGCTCCCTTCAGAGTGAATGTCCAAAGCCACGTCATCAATTTTCAACCCTTTCTGACTTCATTTGCTATTTTTCATGCATTTACTGATTTTTTTGAGCTAAATGACCCTGAAATTGAAAAGCACTACAAATGAACTATGAAAAGGTTGAAAGTTGGCATGGTATCATCATTTCACCCACATAGCATGTGCTAAAAAGTTGAGAGGGTTACGGCAAAAACTGGATGCACTTCGTGTACAAAATGGACAATCTCTTTCGAAGTATCAGGGTTTCAGACGAAAACTCGTCTGTTACTAAGGCATTTCGTTTTTTTAAACTTATTTCAACTCTAGACTTTTTGTGTGTTCAGTATGCACCATTCGAAGCCACGCCATCAATTTTCAACCCTTTCTGACTTCATTTGCTATTTTTCATGCATTTACTGATTTTTTTGAGCTAAATAACCCTGAAATTGAAAAGCACTACAAATGAACTCTGAAAAGGTTGAAAGTTGGCATGGTATCATCATTTCACCCACATAGCATGTGCTAAAAAGTTGAGAGGGTTACGGCAAAAACTGGATGCACTTCGTGTACAAAATGGACAATCTCTTTCGAAGTATCAGGGTTTCAGACAAAAACTCGTCTGTTACTAAGGCATTTCATTTTTTTAAACTTATTTCAACTCCAAACTTTTTGTGTGTTCAGTATGCACCATTCGAAGCCACGCCATCAATTTTCAACCCTTTCTGACTTCATTTGCTAATTTTCTTGCATTTACTGATTTTTTTGAGCTAAATGACCCTGAAATTGAAAAGCACTACAAATGAACTCTGAAAAGGTTGAAAGTTGGCATGGTATCATCATTTCACCCACATAACATGTGCTAAAAAGTTGAGAGGGTTACGGCAAAAACTAGATGCACTTCGTGTACAAAATGGACAATCTCTTTCGAAGTGTCAGGGTTTCAGACGAAAACTCGTCTGTTACTAAGGCACTTCATTTTTTTTAAACTTATTTCAACTCCAGACTTTTTGTGTGTTCAGTATGCACCATTCGAAGCCACGCCATCAATTTTCAACCCTTTCTCACATCATTTGCTATTTTTCATGCATTTACTGATTTTTTTAGCTAAATGACCCTGAAATTGAAAAGCACTACAAATGAACTCTGAAAAGGTTGAAAGTTGGCATGGTATCATCATTTCACCCACATAGCATGTGCTAAAAAGTTGAGAGGGTTAAGGCAAAAACTGGATGCACTTCGTGTACAAAATGGACAATCTCTTTCGAAGTATCAGGGTTTCAGACGAAAACTCGTCTGTTACTAAGGCATTTCATTTTTTTAAATAACCTAAGAATTACCAAATTGAATATAATGATAAAACACGCTAATATTAAACAGCAGAAAAAAGAATCACTACAAAATCTATTTTTAAAGTAAAGTTATTCACAAACTAGTGATTCACACAAATTTCAAATAATTCGAATTTAAACTATTCAAATTTGAAAACTACTGCCACTAACAGAAAGTTTATAATTTTTTTGACCTAACGCAAAAATATTCACTCATTAACTCTAAATAAAGCAAAAAAACTCAGAAACAAAAGAAAATAAATAAAACATAAATTAAAAAAACTGAAAAGTAAAAAAAAAGCCCGCCTACTGGGCCCCAACCGCAGGCTCACAAGGCCCAGTAGGCCTAACAGGGCAGCACAGGTTCAATAGGCCCACATGGGCTTGCTTAGAGAGGAGCTCGAGGGAGCTGCCGCAGCGAGGCTTATAAGCTGGTGCGGGCGCCCCTCGGTGGGCGAGGTGGGACTAAACTTGCGCGGCACCTTTAGTCGCGGTTGGAGCCACCAACCGTGACTAAAGGTGAATTTCATCCAGTCCAAGCGGCGGGAAGCCAGACCTTTAGTCGCGGTTGGTGGCTCCAACCGCGACTAAAGGTGGCCTTTAGTCGCGGTTGGAGCCACCAACCGCGACTAAAGGCTCTCATATATATATAGCCACTTACGAAAAATCCCCCATCCTCTCCATTCTCTCGACGCCAAACACAGACGACGCCGCCAGGCTGCTGCGCTGCCGCCTGCCCCGATTGACGCCGTCGCCGCCCCCGACGCCGGCCGCCCGCGCCGCCCTCGACGCCGGCCGCCCGTGCCTCCTCGTCGACCCCTACTCCGGACGCGCCCTCCTCGCCGATCCCCGACGGCACCGCCCGCGCCCGCTCCTCGCTGCGCCGCCTGCCCCGACGCCGTCGCTGCCCCCGACTCGCCTCGCCTCGCCGTCGCCCCGTTGTGAGCTCAGTTCCTCCCTCTCCCCCTCTCCCTCGCCCCCTGCTGCCATGGCCGCCCCTCCGGCCCCGAGCCCCCCCCCCACACACATGCATGAACACACACACACACACACACATTTTCTATTTAGATGTTTTAGTTGTTTTTCACTAGTATATATGTATGTATGAATGCATGTTAGATGGATATAATTAGTATAGATTTTTTTATATAATGTTGTTTTTCTATTTTTTAATGGATGCATAGAAGTATGCTTAATTAGTGTTTCTTTTTCTGTTTTTTAATTTTATATAATGTTGTATATCCTAGTATAGAAAAAAATTGCATATAAAAAAGTTGCATAGGAAAAAGTTGACCATATATATATTTGTTAGAAGGACTATATATAAGTGGGAAAAGTTTCGGAATTTTTTGAGAAAGGAATATTATTAGGGTAGTTATAACCTAGGAATGGGACATTATAATTGAAAAGAGGATATTTTGCTCAAAATTTCCTAATAAAATGACATTGCATATATAGGAATTTTTTTTCATAATAATTTCTTCTCGGAGTCAACGATGCCCGGCCCGCATCCTCGTCGTCGACTCGTTCGCGATGACGTCCTGCTTCAGAGGGGCAACGTTCGGGACTGGGCTCTGCCGGGCTGGCACTGGGAGGTGCTACCTTCAGGGGCGCGTAGCTTGGTGAGGAACCCGGCCCCGGGTCCCGTCGTCGACCCAGAGCTTCTTTGGTGGCGTTCGCGTGGGCCACTTTCGGCGCGGAGGCAGCCGGCCCCACCGGAGGTGGTACGTCGCCGTGTCAGGGAGGAGGACGAGCACGTCCGTCGCTACATGGATGCGTTGGACGTCAGGTTCTCCAATACCTGGCAGGTTCTTCAGGGATCTCACCTGAGCTATGATCCTGTGATGGTTCCTTCTCTTTGGGTGTCCACCGCCCGCGCCTCAGGAACCGCGAGTGAACTAGATTCTTTGATAATATTCGATCTGTATTAGCTAGTGATGTTATATATATGATAACATTCGAGATGTATTAGTGATAATACTCGAGATGTATTTGAGATTATATTCGATAATATTCGAGACGATTTATTCGAGATTATATTCGATGATGCATATTATATGAATTATTCGAGATGCATATTATGTACTATGATTTAGTTTTTCCTTATTTATTGCATGCATTCTAATTTGAATACTAAATTGTTTTATCTTTCTTCTGGATTAGTTAAATAAAAGCTATGGACAATACCGGCAGAGAAGGAGAAGAGGCTCTGTTCGACATCATACGCTCCCCGAGCCCAGAGCATGAACCTGAAGATGATGACGGCTCGCAATATCTGAACAATTCCGGTGAGGGTTGTATGATATTTGATGAAGACGAACGAATAGATGAAGGCGACGACAACGATGTTGATGAAGAAAATGTTCTTCAAATAACAAAGACCGGCGAGGTATATTCATTATATAAGCCATCCGGTGATCATTACATGTCTTAATTGATTTGTATGTATTAACGAATCGATCTTTCTTCTTTTAGGCCTCCGGATCGAGCAAATCTTCTACAAGCGACAGGGTAGTTCGAGGCCTGGCCAGAAAGTTGGATCCTGGCGTAAAGTTCAACATCGATTCCATCAAAACATCAAATGGCGAACTGCTTGAACCTAGGAAAAATGCGACCAAGTTCAAGAATCAATGCGGAGTTATTGTCAGGGACCAAATCCTGATCTCTGTTCAAGAATGGAAAAAGCCAGCAAAGGGAGATCGAGCAGGAGTTACTTTTGTCGACGAAAGAGCAAAAGATGTGCTTTGGACATCGCTCATGGAACATTTCACCCTACCAGATAATTTGACAGATGTAGATCCTAAGAAAGTCAGAAACTATGCTCTTAAAAAGATGGCGATCGCATTCAACACCTTCAAGAAAAATGCATGGACTAAGTACGTCAAATCAAAAAAGAAGACTCCAGAATTCATGGGAGCACTGGTGAAGGCAAAAGATCACTGGGACGCTTTCGTGAAGTTCAAGGAATCGGAAGAAGCTAAGGAACGGTCGAGAAAAAACAAGATTAATGCTGCGAAAAAGAAGTGGCACCATACTCTGGGGCCAGGTGGCTACCAGGTGGCCCTGCCTAAGTGGGATCAATCTGAGCAAGAGATGATTAGTGCAGGGGTCACTCCAGTTACATTGACATGGCCCCCCAGGTGTAGGACATGGTTTTATGCGCATGGGGGGAAGTTGGACCCAGAGACAGGGCTGGTTATGGTGAAGGCAAGTCTTAAAGAAGCGACAAACGAAATACTTATTGCAATAGAAGAAGCTCGAACGGGGGTGTTCACGCCCAACAGAGAGAACGACGAGCTTACGCGCGCCCTGAAGAATCCTGAACACCCAGGAAGAACACGAGGCAAAGGCGTTTTTCCGTGGTTTGAGGGGTTTGCGGATTGGAACAACGACTATAGAAGCTGTGCGAGAAAGAAGAAGCAGGAGGAGCAGAAGAAGGAGGAAGCACTCCGCCTTGAAGGCCTAGAATCAAAGCACCTGGAGTTGGAACGCGCTTTCAGGCGGCAGCAGGAGCAGATCGACTCACTCAGCCAGGAAAGGGCGTCTCAGCGGCAGCATGAGCAGATCGATCCAGCATTGGATAGCACCGTCCCATCTATGCCGAGAAGCAGCGTGGGTTCCGCCCCGGCCGATATCGATGATACACTGCTAGCTAGCTACCCTGTGGATGGTATCAAAGACAGGACTAACTGTGAGCTACACATGAAAGTGAAGAACTTATCCATGAAGGTGGCGGACGGCTATGCTTTAGCAAATCCCCCTGAAGCAACCTTCCATTGCAATCCCATTCCAGCTGGCTATGCTCGTGTCGGGTTGATGAAGTGATGTCAGGATATCACGAGCTACAACTTGACATTCTTGGAGGTGACGAGGAGAGAACACTGGGAGAGGCCATACATCGTATCATTCTATGGAAAAAGGATTGCATCGTCTTTCCAAGGCCACCGACTCCTCCTCCTCCAAGTCCGCCGCCGCGTCAGTCGACTCCTCCTCCTCCAAGTCCGGCACCGCGTCAGCCGACTCCTCCTCCAAGTCCGGCATGGCGTCAGCCGACTCCTCCTCCTCCAAGTCCGGCACCGCATCAGCCGATTCCTCCTCCAAGTCCGGCACGGCGTCAGCCGACTCCTCCTCCTCCAAGTCCGGCACCGCGTCTGCCGTCTCGGCCGACTCAGCGTGCTCCGTCGCCTAAGCAACAACGGAAGAGAGAGGCCGCAGCTACGACGGCTAGCGGTACAATAGGTAAGAAATTCAAATATGGTCCAAGCCTCAAGCCTCTTCCGAAGTTGCCTTACCACCTGACTGAGGAGGAACTCGACGCCGTAGTGGATGCCAAAGTGAAGGCCCATTTTGGACAGAAACCGCCCCCGCCGCCAAAGGAGAAAGTACCTGAGCATGTCTCACAACACTTTCTTGATATGGCTCGACCGGCTGACAATCAGAAGGACTCCGACTATGTGCGGTCTATCAAGAAGTCATATTTGGCAGGACAAAAGGAGTCGAGCTCGAGCTCGAGCCAAGCAGTTGTCAAAAAAAGCGGGAAAATTGTTCCCTAGCTGGGAGAATAGGCAGTGCAATCGATCCCCCCGCTCATTGTACAAACACCTGTGAGTACTGCCGATCGGCTGGTAATAACTGACGATCATAAAAGGCAGGCTAAAGAGGCCGGTGTCACTGTTGAACAACTCCTAGACCTTGAGGAAATCCCCGGGATTACAGAGGAGGAAGTAAAATACCAATATGTCCGCGGCAAACCTCTGGTCAAGCCTGACGATGTCAAGCTTCTACCAACGAGATTGTACAATTTGCATACGTGGTACATGCAAGAAACAACAAATACCAATCAAGAGTCCCTCATGGTGAGAGTCAAGAGAAAGCATTACTTCCATAAAAAAGATTTGTGGATTCATTATTCAGAGTTGTTTCAGTTATTCAATCAAGACGCACTCGACAAATATATCGTCAGTTGCTATTGTCTGTAAGTGATTTCTTTCTGTAATTTAAGTCTCTAGCTAGCTAGCTGTGCTCTCGTTCATTACCTGTAATTATCCTCACTATATTATTTTCTGTGGTATTATGCAGAATGAAGATGTATGAAATGAAAAAAGCTGGACGCTATGGCATTGGTTTCATTGACCCAAATACGGTTAATCAAGCAATATGGGAAACTGAATATTCGAGAAAAGACACAGAGAGATTCCTGCTAGAGTTTTTGAAGCAACTAAACACCCAACCAGAAATACTACTTCCTTACAACTTCGGGTGAGTGTTACTATATCTTGTACTGCAAATTCTATTTTTTGCTTACTAGATGTTAATAAGTGTAGTTGATGAGTTATGCACATGCCCGCTTAATTATACAAAATGTGTGCGCATGCAGTTACCACTGGATCTTGTTAATCATTGAAGTTGAAAAGGGAAAAGTTGAAGTACTGGACTCACTATATAAGAATCCATCCGAATACGCAACCGTGAGGGGGATGGTCGACACGTAATTTCAATCATTATCGAACTATGTCGGCCTCTTTACTTCATTTCCTGATATCAACTAGTTAATAACTCCTTTATTCATTTTCTTTGCCGGCGGGCAGGGCTCGGGCCAAGTTCGTCAAACTGGTCCCAGGCGACTGGGAACAAAAGCTGACATGGGTGCGACCCAAGGTAATTAAGTAGAACTAGCTAGCTACGTCCGTGCATCTCTTTAATTCTAGTTTGAATACCATTATCATGCTTGATTAATTATTACCTGATTGAATTTTATTCTCGTAAAGTGCATGAGTCAGGAGCAGGGGAATAGTTTATGCGCATACTACGTTTGCGAGAACATTCGCATGATCACGTCTGAAAGGAGCAGAAACGAAAGAAATCTTTGGGTACATTTGCCAGAACACTATCCATAATTTTTTTATCATGATCTTGCTAATATATATACACACAACTAATATATTCATCTTGATCTCCTTCTTATAGCTGACGGAGATGCGGGGCCAGCTCCTACCAACGGCTCGCGTACGAGCAATTCAAGAGGAAATAGCTGGATTTCTGCTCGACCAGGTCATAGATCCCAAAGGAGAATACCATTACAAGATCAAGCAGTAATGCCCTACATATGTAATGATCCGCAAATTGTAGGAGAAATTGTATATATCAAATTGTATATATATATGTATGTGAATGGTCGTCGTACGAGAAATTCGATGATATATATATATATATATATATATGATCGGTTCTACGAGAAATTCTATTTATATATATATGCACAACGTGTATAGTATGTAGTAGCATAATATATGTTTGAAATGAAAAATAATTAAATGGAAAACACAAAATTAAAAGGAAAAATAAACCATAATTAATTCATAAACCCTAAAGGATTAAAAGGAAAAATAAACCAAAATTAAAAGAATTAAATACTTTTAGTCCCAGTTGGTGTTACCAACCGGGACTAAAGGTCCCCCAGCCCACGGCGCCGGCAGGTGCCACATGGTGGGCCTTTAGTGCCGGGCCGTGTTGAACCGGGACTAAAGGGGGGGGGCCTTTAGTCCCCACCCTTTAGTGCCGGTTGGAGAACCGGCACTAAAGGTCCTTACGAACCAGCACAAAAGGCCTGTTTTCTACTAGTTATATGCCATTGAGAATAATTAGCCATAATATTGTCTAGCAATTTAGTAGCTTCACCCAAAGTAATTTCCATAAAAGTACCACCCGCGGCGGAATCTAAAAGATTTCTAGAGACAAAATTCAATCCCGCATAAATTTTTTGTATGATCATCCAAAGATTTAAACCATGAGTAGGACAATTTCTTAGCATCAATTTCATTCTTTCCCAAGATTGTGCAACATGTTCATGCTCAAGTTGCTTAAAATTCATGATTTGTGTCCTAAGGGAAATAATTTTCGCGGGCGGAAAATACTTAGTGATAAAAACATCCTTACACTTATTCGAAGAATCGATACTATTGCGAGGCAAAGAGGAAAACCGAATTTTTGCATGATCCCGCAAGGAAAAAGGAAATAATTTCAACTTCACTATATCATTGTCCACATCTATTTTCTTTTGCATATCACACAATTCTACGAACGTGTTTAGATGAGACACGGCATCCTCATTAGGAGTACCGGCAAATTGATCTTTCATGACAAGATTCAACAAAGCGGCATTAATATCACAAGACTCCGCACTAGTGGCGGGAGGAGCAATAGGAGTACTAATAAAATCATTGTTATTAGTATTGGAAAAGTCACACAACTTGGTGTTTTTTTGAGTCATCGTGACTACGCAAACAAGGTTGCAAGCAAGGAAGAGATCGGGCGAGAAAAAGGCAAACGAAAAAGAGGGCGAATAAAACGGCAAATTGGTGAAGTGGGGGAGAGGAAAACGAGAGGCAAATGGCAAATAATGTAATTGCAAGGAGATGATATTTGTGATTAGGAACCTGGTAGATAATGATGGAGTCTCCTCGGCGCCAGAGATTGGCACGTAGAAGAGACCGCTTCCTCCCTGGCAACGGCGCCAGAAATTCCTATGACGTGGCTTGAGACTGCGTCGGTATTTCCCCAAAGAGGAAGGGATGATGCAGCACAGCGATGGTAAGTATTTCCCTTAGTTATGAAACCAAGGTTATCGAACCAGTAGGAGGATCATCACCACCCAATAAGCAGCACCTACACACAAATAACAAATACTTGCAACCCAACGCGAAAGAGAGGTTGTCAATCTCTCTACGGTAAAAAGATAGATTAGGTAGTGATAGATACGAGAGATAGATCCCTCAAGAACACAAAATAAGAAGAGCAAATAAAAAGTGCAGAAATATGTGTTTGGATTTTTGGTTTTGTAGATCTGAAAACAAAGAGGCAAAAAGATAGATCGGAAAGCAATATGTTGGAAAAGTAGACCCGGGGGCCATAGGATTCACTAGTGGCTCCTCTCATGAGTATAGCGCACGGTGGGTGAACAAATTATTGTTGGGCAATTGATAGAAGATCAAATAATCATGACGATATCCAAGGCGATGATCATTATATAGGCATCACGTCCAAGATAAGTAGACCGACTCCTGCCTGCATCTACCACTATTACTCCACACATCGACCTCTATCCAGCATGCATTTAGTGTATTAAGTTCATGGAAAAACGGAGTAATGCAATAAGAACGATGACATGATGTAGACAAGATGTATTCATGTAGGAATAGACCCCATCTTGTTATCCTTAATGGCAATGATACATGTGTGCCTTGCTGCCCCTTCTGTCAATGGGAAAGGACACCGCAAGATCGAACCCATCACAGAGCACCTCTTCCCATGGCAAGAAAAATCGATTTAGTTGGCCTAACTAAACCAAAGATTCGAAGAAGAAATACGAGGCTATAAGTAATCATGCATATAAGAGATCAAAGAAGACTCAAATAATATTCATGGATATAAACTGATCATGAACTCAAAATTCCTCGGATCCCAACAAACACACCACAAAAGTTTACATCAAATAGATCTCCAAGAGACCATTGTATTGAGAATCAAAAGAGAGAGAGAGGAAGCCATCTAGCTATTGCCTACAGACCCGTAGGTCTATGGTGGACTTCTCACGCATCATCGGAGAGGCACCTATGAAGAAGATGAACCCCTCCGTGATGGTGTTTAGATTGGATCTCGAGGTTCTGGAACTTGCGGTGGCTGGAATTGTGTTTCGTCGACTCCCCTAGGGTTTTTTGAATATTTGGGAATTTATAGGCATCAGAGGCGGTGGAGGGGGGCCCCGTGGAGGGCACAACCCATCAGGGCACGTCACGGCCCCCCTGACGCGGGTTGTGCTCTCCGCAACCCACCTTCGTGGCTCTTCTTTGGCCCACTGGGTGTCTTCTGGTCCAGATAAAATCTCCAAAAAGTTTCGTCACGATTGGACTCCATTTGGTACTGATATTCTGCGAAGTAAAAAACAAGCAAAAACAGCAACCGGCACTTTGGCACTATGTCAATAGGTTAGTCCCAAAATATGATATAAATTTGTTTTAAAATGATTGTAAAACATCCAAGAATGATAATATAACAGCATGGAACAAGCAAAAATTATAGATACGTTGGAGACGTATCAACGCCCTCTTGCCTTCTTCTATGCCGTCGGCCGGCGCGACCACTTGCTCCCCAGGGCCCCACCTCCACCTACCTCCTTACGCCGCCGGTACCTAGCCCCGCCCCCACCTTCCCTTCCGGCGCTGTGAGCCACCGGATCTGAGTGCGCCACATCCATCTCGACCCCCACCCCCTACTCCACCTCCTTCCGCCGCCGGGACCTCGCCTCCTCCTTCCTTCAGCTCCATCGGAGCCCCACCCCACCCTTGCCTCCTTCCTCCACCACCGGCCGGAGACCCTCCACCACCGGCGGTTGCGGCCGGTGCACCCCGCGGCCATGGCGGGATCCGCCGACACTGGCCCCTGGCGAGGCCTCCTCAACCGGATCTGGCCGCCACGGGCGTCGGTGCCGCCAGAAACCGGTGGATCCGGCCTCCAACCACCGCCCATCCCCGCTTCCCATTCCTATCCGTCATTTCATCCTGACGGATCCATCCCGTGCCGCTATGCATTGCCAACCTCCTCTGCAGTTCAATTGCGCTCATGGTGCTACTCGTCTGCGAGACCCCGGCCTCGGGCCCAACCAGGAGATGCTCCTCGTCACACTGGCCTCCCCCGCCAAGCTATTCCTCCGTCCAGGAGAAATTTTTGCCCAGTTCATTTTTCTCACTGGTGCAGCTCCCTTTTCTTCTTCACCTTGTTCTTTTTTCTCACAAGTGTAGTTCTCTTGGCCTGCCTTGGTGCTCTATCACAACAATGCGTAGTTATGTTGCACTCATGCTCAATTCTTTGGTGATCTACTTCGACCGGGTATACACCATGAAGCAAATGAGGTTGCAGTCACTATGTGCTCGACACATATTCACATGCAAGTCCGGGGGCTCTAGAGCCTACCATTGTTTTTTTTTAAGTTCACTATATGTGTGTTGCAGTATAGTGGTCCACTTTGTAAAAGATTGTATAGAGGAGTTCACTTTTTATTATTTTTGGAGCAATTGTTTTGCAAATTTGTATTGACATAGTTTATAATTTGTTAAAAATCGATGCAATTCAATGAGAAAACCTTGGCGGTGCACTTTGCAAAACAAAAAAAAGTCGATGAAGTTTACCTTGTCGTGTCGCTAAAAAAAGTAAAATAAATATTTTGGTCAAAAAAACTAATGTAGTTTGCCTGCCCGTATAATGTAGTGCGATTTTTCGTCTAAAATAGTGCGGTGTCTGATGCAGTTAACTTTTATTTGCTCTATGTTTTGCAGTGCGGGTTGCTTCTCAATGAAGCTCGGTTCTAATTAGATGTAGTTCACATGCTTAGTGCTTCTGGTTCACTAGCTTCGGTCTACGCACGTAAAATATAAAAAGTATGAAAGGAGATATATAAACTCATGCGGTTCACTTTTGATATTGTCGCGGTTAACTTACTCCCAAAATGTGAAGTACAAGAAAATTGTTGGTGAAACGACAAAAAACAGCGTGGTTCACTTCTCGATATCGTTGCGGTTCACTTACGCCCGATGTGAACCGCATCCACTTCCTCGTCTGGAAAAATTTACGTCTCACAAAAAGAAATTATGTAGTTCGCTTGATCGTCGGATGCAGCGCGGTTTTCCGTCTCAAGCAGTGCATTCTTCTGTCTGGTGCTTTTCACGCGTCGATTTTGGTGTCGCGAAAAATAGAGTGTCCACATTTTGGTAATTTTAAAATTGCTCTAAAACCGTAAGAAATTAGAGAAAGTGTTCTACATGAAAAAGTTGCGCCTTGTCGATATCTATTCAACGGCATATCATTTGCATCATTCTGACGAACGTTTCGGAAACAAATCACGAAAAACGGCCGCTCTCACTCGTCGGCCGCCGCACCGTTTTCAAAATTCATTTAAAACCGTGACGAATCTCTACAAGCGTCCAACATATGAAAGTTGCGCCTATTTGATAGCTTTCCAACGTCGTATCACACGCCTTGTTCTGACAAACAGTTAAAACTGCATCGGAAACAGTACCGAAAAAATCAAAAAAATTGAAACACAGATTTTCCGTATTTGAGTAAATTTGAAATTTCTCTTAAACCGTAAGTAATTAGAGGGAGTGTTCTATATGAAAAAGTTGCGGCTCGACGATATATTTACAGCGCCATATAATTTGCTTCATTCCGACGAGTGGTCTGAAAGAAAATGCGAAAATATGCTCGCTTCCACTTGTCAGGCGCCCATCGTTTTCGAAACTGCTCTTAAACCGTGGGGAATCTCGAAAAGTGTTCACCATGGCGAAGTTGTGGCTAATCCATAGATTTCCAACTCCGTATCATACGCCTCGTTTTGACAAACGATTTAAAAACTGGATCGAAAACAGTACCGAAAAAACGCGTGTAGTTTTTTCTCATGATATTGAAGTGTACTTTTGCTAACAGTGCGGTTCTTTTAGCTTCCGAAGGAGGTTCAAAAGTGTGGGCCGAATAACTATTCTTCAAATATTAGCAGAATAGATGGCCTGTGGTAGTGACCTCCTACCTATCTGGCATCCATGTGTCCCCCACCATAGCACCCGGGTAGAGGCGATTTGGGTTAACGGGTGTACTTCAATCAGTAACTGGCATCAATTAATATTTTGTATAATAAAATAATCCAACAACTGACGGGGTAGTTCACCCGTTGTCTCCTTAATTTTTGGCTATGTACATCGAACAAACTCTATCGAATAAGCATCAGAATGGACGATATTTATTCTTGTTAAGTGCAAACAAATACTCTAGGTACGTACGTAGTGTTTGATAAAAGAGGTAGTAAGGAGTATGTAGTGTGAACTTTATAATCCTTTTTAGGTTTTCCATGTATAATATCTATAAGAAAAAATTCTTTTCTATAACCGTTGGAGTATACTCCTATATACTTTGAGTATGTAGTATTAGAATATAATTATTGGTCTATGGAGTACTAAGATCAAGTTGGAGTATGAAGTATTGACATAAAATTGAAAAAAAAACTCTATACCCAAAAAGTTGGTGTTAGTATTTAGTATATAGTTCGCTTTTGAAGTAGGGAGCACACGTAATTACTCTTTGTAGTATGTAGTTTATTTGGAAATTTGCGGTAGAGTACATCGAGTTCAACACACTCCATATACATTATAAAATAAACGGTATGTACATACGTGAAGCATATGTGATGGTATGCATGCATCATAGATTCACAGGGAGGTCGCAAGCATCAGACACCAGGCATACTCCAGGTGAATTATCTAATATTCAATCTCCTGATCGTGGCCACAAGCATCAGACATGCATGCATGTTGCTACGGAGCCGCCGTCGATAGTGCCTGGCGTGCATGCCTATCATCGATGGCTGCTCCGTCCAATCACATGGTGGCGGAGGCAAGAAAAATCACACCAGCAGATGTATGTTGAGTCTGTTTCCCGATCTCCATCGATATACCATCACATGCTTATGACTACCACGGCCGCACGACAAAACATTCCTGACCAAGTCCCATTGAGAAAAGCCATTAACTATACATGACCTGCAATCTAGATCGTGTATGTAGTTACATAAACTAATAAATCTTGTTTCCTAGTGAATGGTGGATCGGGAGATTGAATCTTAGATAATTCACCTGGAGAAATTTGTCGAGCGATTGAGATCCATTCAAGCGTGTGACGGAGGCAGCGCAACCATGTGACTAATTAATTCATGCTTTGAGAAATTGGTTCAACCAACTATTTAGATGATAATATACTAGTAGTTTCTTTGACACAAAAATAGCAGAGTTTGGTACAACCAGTCGGGTTGGTAAGTAAACATTGGTTTGGCACCCGATTAGAAACGCACGGATCTAAAAGAATCATGTGGTGAAAAAGGTGAAGATAACTACCACTAGATGGTAGGATGCATTTTCCCTATATATATATATATATATATAAACACTATTCTATTCACGGGATGAGAATAATATTCTGATAATTACCTGGCCCGTCCCCGCAGTAGTAGTTGAACTTCACCGAGCACTAGGTTGAACTTCCGCTAAAGTTGTCCAAATGGGTCTTGTGATATAATGCTGGAAAGCTGTGGACATCAGTATAACAGCCTAGGTCAAATTTTGGACAAAATCCACACGGTTTAAGAGCAGTCTTGAAAACCGTTTTTCTTCATACAAAAAAACGTGAAACATATTTTTGAGCCTATTTCTAAACCGTTTATCGGAATGAGGCAAATGAGATGGCGTTGGATAGCTGCTGCAAATCCGCTTGTTTCATATGTTGATGGTTTTCCCAAATTCCCTACGGTTAAACAGGAATTTGAAAAATGGCGAATTTTCTGAAACCGAACAGCCGGGTTCGTATTTTTGGGTTCATTTGAAAACGGCTAGTCCGATCGATGCAAATGATATGGCATTGGAAAGATTATGAAGATGCTCATATGTTCGTATAAAAAGTTTCTTCCAACTATGGATGGTTTCAAAGTAATTTAGAAAACCGCTGAAGTTGTACTGAGTTCGTATTTTCGCGTTAATTTCTCAACTGTTTGTCGGAATGCAGCAAATGATATGGCGTTCGAAAGCCTGAGCAAATGCGAAACTTTGATATGTTATGCGTTTCTTCCAATTCTTTATGGTTTTATGTCAATTTTGAAAATGACTAAAAATGTATTTTGACAACAATTTTTACAAACTTTATCGGAATGGGGCAAATAATATACCATTGCAAAGCTATGGAAAATGCAAAAAAAAATTGTATTTATTGTTTTCTCTGATTGGCACCCTTTTCAAGCAATCTTGAAAATGGCGAGATCACGCGTTCTGCCTTTTATCGCGAAACAGATTCTTCGAAAATGCACCGCGTGAAGAACTTGAACTTCTTGGCACGTGTGCTTGAACTTCACTCTGTTTTTTCACGTGTTGTATTTTGCTCGTAACACTCCATCCACCTATCGGAATTGAGCAAATGATATACTGATGGAAAGTTGTTGTAAACACACAACTTTTCCGTGTTCATCTTTTTTTCATACCCGCGACAGTTTAATTTTTTTATCTCACATTCATTCAGTGTACTAGTCGAACTTCCCGCTCTTTTCACGTTGAACTTCTGTCATGTATTTTCGTTTGTAATTTCTCACCCATTCGTCGGTGTTACACAAATGATATTCATTTTGTACAAACCTCTCTCACAATATTTTCTTAAACTTTCTTCGACCTAGGAGTTGAACTTATAGCAACAAAAAAATTGGACCTTGCCTTTTAAATCATTTTTCTCATATTAAACACACACCATGTAATACGTGAACTTTCTCCATTTTTATAATTTGAATTTTTCTATTTTCTTTTTTAAATCGACTTGCTCCCAAATAATAACTGAACTTCTTTGTGTATGGAGAGAATTATTTTAAAACACAAAAAACAATTTTTTATGTGTTTTTGAACATGAAAATACAATGTGAACCTGTCTTGCAAGAATTTTTGAACTCCTCCGAGCAGAGCACGTGAACTTCTTTCAACAAACCTTTTAAGCTTTTATTTCTCAATTCTTTTATTCTCACCTGAAACACATCCTTTGTAGTACTTGAACTTCTCGTTGTTTTCACTATGAACTTCTGTCACATTTTTGTTTGAAGTTCCCGCTTTTCCTAATTTAGTAAAGAAAAAAAATCGGGTTGCTATACACGTCGAACTACTCCATTATTTTAATATGAACTTTTGAGCTTTTTTATTTTGAAATTCTATGTATTTATTTTATGAACAGGGAAAATAAATTGATCCGTTTTCGTAATAAAAATTGAGCTGCTTTGTTTTTTAATTTTGCCTTCTTTCTTTTCGTAATAAAAATATGAAATTCTCTATTTTTTAAATTTGAACCTCTATGTTTTTTTATAAATGGGAAAAATCCATTTTTTTTGAAATTCTGAACTGCTCTATTTTTTGAATTTGAACTTCCGAATCTTTGTTGCATGAACTTTTGTAACCTTATTTTTTTCCTTTTCTGACTTTCTCATCTCTCAAGTTTGAACTTCTAGATTTTTTATCACATAACTTCCGAGCGGGTGGGTTTATTCTTTTAGGCAATTGCATTAGTTTTGTTTTTTGTTTTAACTTTTGTTAACTATTTTTACAACTGTATATTTTTAGAGATGAAAGAAACCTATGGCAGACCTGCTTGGAACACACATACGTGCCACAGAAATGCATGGCGGCACACACACAAGGAGAGCACACATTCAAGACAGTCACACCCAAGGCTCATGCGCCGCCGAGGTGCATCCTGAACTTATTTCGATCTTCTAGTTGAACTTCAAGGTTTTTTTACTTCTTTTTTGTTGTTATTTTTCTAGTTTTCATATGTTAATTTCGCATGCTTAACAGTATATGGGAACTGCTCTGCAGTCCAATTAATAAAACAGATGCATAACAAATGTCAACATACAGAACAAATAGTACATACCCCTAAAAATTAGCACATAATTACAGAACCGAAAAATTAACAGCTGTTTCAAAGTTACAATTATTAGATCGCACTAACATGGCTCCATTTTAACTCAAACATAATGTTTAGTGGATGGTCTCCTTCTCTGTTAGTAGTAGCAGGAATTCACAAAACTAAAGAGCAGCAAGAAAAATTGCCTCAACCCAAAAACACAAGTTAGGGACATGTTGTGTGTGTGGCCGCCCATGTTGAGGAGGAGGATGAGGGCACAGCTGTTCGGGCCGACACCGGTGTAGACGAGGCCGGAGGAAGTGGAGGGCGAACGGCGGGATTGAGGGGAATCTGGGTAGTTCGGGTTCATGCGAACACCAGTGTGGAATAGGATCCCTCTCTGTATCCTGCTCCCTGTGCGAGCTGCAAGAGGAAGAAGATCAGTATGCTGGAGGGGAGAAGGTCAGTATGAAGGAGGGGAGAAGGTCACCTTTGGACATGGGGGTAGGATGAGCAGCGGTCGGCTTCACGCAAATCTCAGCCTCATTGCGCCGTCGTGGTAGGCAACGAGCAGCAGGAGGGGCGGCCGTCGATGGGAGCAGCTGAGCTCGCCGGAGCTAGTAGAAGTGGGGAGAGGTGCATCGACAGCTAGCCAGGGTGGCGTCCATGGCGGAAATCGACGTCGTTGGGTCGGGAGGAGGCCTGCAGAGAGGCCGTAGGAGGAGGCCGATGGTATGGTGCCAGGAAGGTGGGCTGGAGGATGAGATGTGCGGGCAACAGGGAGGTGGAGGCGCGGCGGGATCTGGCGCGCGTGATGGCAGCAAGGGTGGGATCCAGGGGCGGCGCCCGCTGACAAGGAAATCTATGGTGGTTTCTCGGGTGTTGGCGTTGGGGATCCACGGCACCGGCGGGTGGAGGAGCAGCCAGCCGGTGGTGAAGCAGTAGTGGCTCACAGCGGCGATGAGTGGGGAACCGCGCGTCGGAGGCTAGATCCCGACACGCGGGTTACAAGGTGCGGCGGTGGTGCTTGGGTGGTTCCCGGCGACGGGTGTTGGAGGGGGTCGCCGATGGGTGGGTGGGGGTTGGGGATCGATGTGCGGGAGGTGGGGATCGAGGTGCGGGAGATGCGGGACAGATGGTCCTTTTTCTTTTTTTTGGTTCGGTCGAGTTCGGGAGGATCTCCCGCCTCCTATATAGGGTGCGCTTTGATCATAATATTATTCTAATCCTAGGATTAGAATAGTGCCAATATATATATATATATATATATATATATATATATATATATATATAGGGTGGGTCTATTCTAACAACACCCTTAAGACCCTTATCTATCTATTATCTACTAAAAGGAAAATACGGATGAAAAATAAAGAATCTTCTATTATCTACTAAAAGGAAAATACGGATGAAAAATAAAGAATTAGTCTAGAAAATCCCACAATAATCAGAAACATCCGTCCTTTAATTTTCTATATTAGAAAAACACAACCGTTAGATCTACTTTAATGTCAAACAAATTACCCACCAATGCCATCAATTAAGTAAAATAGTATATCACTGGCCATACCTTTTCGTTAACATGTCTATCTAGCAAAAAGAGAATATCTACCCTAGCCGCCAGAGGCAACTAGGGTTTACCTACTCCGCCGGCGTCGCCGGCGTTGAGTCCTTTGTCCCCTGACCCCTTCGCCGCCGATGTCGTTCGCTTGGGCTCCCCGGCCTTGGCGTTACGATTTTGATGGCCTTGTGCGAGGGCCTCTAGGGTGGTTGTTCCGTCCCAGATGGGATCGGATGTTGCGGAGCACCAAGGCTGGAGTCTCGAGCTCGGCCTCTGGAGCGGGAAAGGAATACTTGGCAGCGACGAAGCGTCGTCTGGGCGTGCGGAAAGAAGTTATGGTCGGAGGTGTGGCTGCATGCAAGGATCAGCCGCCGGAATCCCCTTTTTGGCTGGCTGAGACACGTACCCATGCTGAAGAAAGAAGCTTGCATGTGCTTATACATGCTGTCGAGATTAGCCATTTGGATGTGTTTTTGCACATGCTGAAATTCTTGTGTCCAGGCAATGGGGATCCTGGTGGAACGTGGAAGGTTGACGCACGTACTTATGTTGAAGAGAAAAGTCTGTATGTGTCTATGCATGAGGCCGACATGAGTCAGTTGTATACTTATTTGGAAGCAAAGGCACAAGCTAGCAATCTGGGAGCGGATAAAGTTTCAGAACAAGCCTTGGCAACAGATGTTGTAAGAAGTCTCAATGATAAGCTATCGGCGGTCTCCGACGTGGAGACTGACCGGACGCAATGAAACTCTTAAGCTGGAATTGCCGTGGCCTCCTAGGGGCTGCGGCAGTCCGGGCGCTTCTTGATATTCAGAAGCAAAATAGCCCGGACATCTTTTTCCTATCGGAGACTCATCTGGATGAATATCCGGCAGAATGTTTGCGTCGTCGCTTGAAAATGGATCACAAGGAAGTGGTTCGAAGTAATGGCAGTGGTGGAGGCCTTTTGCTTTTGTGGAAAAACGAGATTGCTATATCGCTGAGACACAAGACTCCCCATTATATTGACGTTTTTGTTGGCTGCGGTTCAGATAATTTTTGGAGGTTAACCGGCTTATATGGCAAGCCAAGATGGGAGAACAAACACCTCACTTGGGGTCGTCTGAGGGATCTGCATGCAGTTTGTGATATGCCATGGATGGTTATTGGTGATCTGAATGAAATTATGTTTTCCTTTGAGAAGGAAGGGGGCCGTGCTAGGCCAATGCAGTACATGCAAGCCTTTCGTGATGCAGTAGAGGACTATCAGTTAACGGATTTTGGGTTCACGGGAGATAAGTATACGTGGCACCGAGGACAAATTCGTGAAAGACTGGACAGAGCATTAACAAATAAAGCGTGGAACCTTATGTTCACTGATGCAGTGTTGCAGAACCTGGAATACAACCGGTCTGACCACCGCCCCATTCTTATGAACCTGAGTCGCAATGAGAGGGATGCTACGGGACCAGCGGTGCTCAGATTTGAGGCCAAGTGGTTAAAGGAATCCAAGTTTAGAGAAGTTGTGGATAGTGCCTGGAATATGTCAGCCATAGGTGCGCATAGCGGCAGCCTTGCTGATCGGCTTGGGGAGGTGCACAAGCAACTCCATAGATGGGACAGAACTGTGCTCAAATCATCAAAAAAGAGACTTAGAGGTGCGCAAAAAGAACTTGAACAGGTGTCTCGGAGTGACTTAACCCCTGAAAATATTGCACGTCAAAAGGATTTGGCAAATGAAATCGAACAACTACTGTTAAAGGAAGAAATGTACTTTTGGCAGAGATCTAGAATTGACTGGTTACAGTTTGGTGATAGAAACACCGACTATTTTCACAGGGCTGCAACTGCTCGTAGGTTGCGCAATCGGATCAAACGCCTGAAAGATGGTCAAGGTAACTGGGTAGAAGGTATGGCTTATTTAAATCCATTGATCTCAGACTACTTTGCTGGCTTGTTTAGTACAGAGATTGAGGAACCTGATCCTGAGTTATTAGAGAAGGTTACGCCAAAAGTCACAAATGAAATGAATGATGCTTTGTTGAAACCGTACACTGCAGAGGAAGTGAAAAAGGCCCTATTCTCTATTGGAGATATGAAGGCGCCAGGCACTGACGGTTTGCATGCAATTTTCTTTTAAAAAGTGTTGGAATATATTGGGCGATGTCTTAACCCAAGAAGTGTTGCAAGCAGTAAATCAGAAAGTTATACCGGAAGGGTGGAATGATACAATCATAGTCTTGATTCCTAAGGTAGAAACACCTGAACTCATCACGCAATATAGGCCTATAAGTCTGTGTAATGTTCTGTACAAAGTGATCTCAAAAATGATTGCCCTCAGACTAAAGCATATTCTTGACGAGGTAATCTCACCGGTGCAAAGTGCCTTTGTACCGGGCAGACTTATAACGGATAATATCCTCTTGGCCTATGAGTGTATGCATAAGATTAAAAATAAGACAACTGGACAAATAGGATATTGTGCTATCAAGCTTGATATGCACAAGGCATATGATAGAGTTGAATGGAAGTTCTTAGAGAAGATGATGGATAGACTTGGCTTTCATCGGGATTTTGTCGAGTTGCTTATGGCATGTGTTAATTCTGTACGATATAAGGTGAGATATAATGATCAAGAGACTGACTCCTTTGTACCTACTAGGGGCCTCCGTCAGGGAGATCCCCTATCACCATATCTGTTTCTAATATGTGCAGAAGGACTATCGAGCTTACTGGCTCACAAAGAGGAGGTTCGTGGCATTGAAGGTGTTAAGGTGTGCAGGAATGCACCATCAGTTAGTCATTTATTATTTGCTGATGATTCCTTAATCCTTATGAAGGCAGACATGATTAATGCAACCTCAGTGAGACAAGTGCTTGATCAGTATTGTGCATGTTCTGGACAAATGGTTAGTGAGGCAAAGTGTAGCATTTTCTTCAGTCCTAATGTGGATGTTGATATGAAAGCATCAATCTGTGAAGAGTTGAACATAATGACAGAAGCGATGTCTGATAAGTATTTGGGATTACCCGCAATGGTGGGAGTGGACAGATCTGATAGCTTTGTCTATTTACTTGAAAGGATAATTGAGAGGCTAAAAGGATGGAAAGAAAAGCTACTATCTGTGGGGGCAAAGGAAATTTTATTAAAGGCAGTGGTCCAAGCTATCCCTGTCTTCGCTATGTCGGTGTTTAAAATTCCAAAGAAGCTATGTAAGGAGATGACTGATGCTCTGGCAGGGTTCTGGTGGGGAGATACAGAGGAAAGACATAGAATGCACTGGATGGCGTGGTGGAGAATGTGCATCCCAAAAAGAGAAGGGGGTATGGGATTTAGAGATCTTCACGCTTTCAACTTGGCGATGCTTGCAAAGCAGGTTTGGAGATTGATCTCAAAACCAAGCACATTATGTGCTCAAGTTTTGGGGGCAAAATACTTCCCACATGGAAATATTCTTCAGGCAGGGCCAAAAAGAGGGTCATCCTTCACTTGGCAAAGTATCATCGCGGGGCTGCAAACTTTTAAGAGAGGACACATCTGGAGAGTAGGGAATGGCAGAAATATAAATATATGGGACGATCACTGGATTCCTAGCAGCTCGAGTAGGAAGGTAATAACAGCGAAGGGCCAAATTTTGCTGAAAACAGTGGACGAACTAATTGACCAACAGAGTGGATGGTGGGATGAAGAGCTGGTTAGAAGCTTATTTTTATCAGTTGACGCGGACAGAATATTAAGAATCCCCCTAAGCCAGCACCTAACTGAGGATTTCGTGGCATGGAATAAAACAAAATCTTTTTCTTTCGCAGTTCGGTCTGCTTATTATGTGGAATGGAACCACCAATTTGGCTCTCGTATTCGTAGGGGTGATGGACAAGGTGCTATAGAAACGAACCCGGTCTGGGAAATTATTTGGGAGCTTAAGGTGCCGAGCAAGATCAAAATATTCCTATGGAAGGCCCTCCATGGAATAATCCCGGGATTAGCTATCCTAGCTAGCCGGCACATCAAAACAACAGCCCAATGCCCTGTTTGCCAAGGTGGAGCTGAGGATATTCTTCATTTGATGTTTACTTGTAAACGAGCGAGAGAAGTATGGAAAGCTTTGGGGTTGCTAGACGAAGTGAATATTCTGTTAACTGTTGATCGTTCTGGTTCAGTAGTCTTGGAAGAAGCACTCAGGAAAAATTGGGGAAGATCACTACTGCTGGGTTCCCTCGGTACCAAAGAGACAATTGCGGTCGCAGCCTGGTATATCTGGTGGCAACGACGTCAATGTGTGAAGGGCGAAAGTGTTGCACAGGTAAAGAGCACTGCTTTTTCTATTCGGGCGTTGGTAGCAAACTTCAGTGGAGCATCTTTGAGTGTGGCACCGCATGAAATCACTTGGACCAAACCACCACCAGGTACATACAAACTAAATATCGACGCAGCTTTTTTTCCAAATGGAGATGGTGGCGCGGGTGCGATCTTCAGGAACGCTAGAGGAGAAGCTATGGCAGGGGCATACTGGAAGCTTGATCATCTTAATGATGCTGCAGCAGCGGAAGCAACAACACTTTTGAAAGGCCTCCATCTTATTGATTCGCTGGCATGCTACCCAGTAATGATAGAGACGGACTCACTAGAAATTACAAAGGGATGTGCTGGAGAAGTTGAGGTGTTGGGCCCTAATGCTGCAATTATGATGGAAATCTTTCATTTGATTCAGAGTCTTGGCAAAGTCTCTATTCATCACTGTTCTAGGGAAGTCAACAAAGTGGCGCATAAATTAGCTAGACATGCTTTTGATTCTAGTTCTTCTTTTGTTTGGGATGGAGATCCTCCCGATTTTATTTTGAGCGACATTTTGAATGATGTAATTTTATTCCCTATGCAATAAAGCGCGCCATGAAGGCTTTCCATCAAAAAAAAAAACTTAGCTACTCCATAGGTGGCAGCCGCCCGCCGCCGCTAGCTACGTCTTCGCTACGGCTGGCCGATTTTGCTTGCACCGCGTGGAGAAGAGATTCAGGTTTTAAGCTTTGCCTCATGCATGATGCATCCATCTTACAACAACTAGATACGTACATTATGGCATCAAGACTTGCCTTGCCGATCGTGTGAACGCCACCGCCACCGTAGCAGCCGTGGATTGGGTGTACACTGCATGCACATGAGCGACTTCAGATGTCACACATGCATCAGGCCCTGATGCATAATACAGAGGACGTCCTCATACGGCGAGGAGTACATGATGGCATACATCCTGGCCGTCTTTGTGAACGTATTTGCCGACGCAGCGTTCGCTCCATTGCTATGGTGAGTCGATCTAGATCGTCATATGTGTGTGTGTGTGTCATGAAGGACCTCTGATTTCAAATTTGTGGGATTCATGTATCCATACAAGATACAACAAGGAGCTATGTATGTGCCTCATGCACACAGCTACAGATCGACTGTTGGATATGCCTCATGCACACTCAAAGTTAGGTACTACTACATGCCAAGCATAACATCTGTATTCCTCCATCTATTTCAGCATAACTAATCATAGTAACCCTTTTCAACGTCGGCATCTCCGAGACAAAACAAGATCGAGGTGTACGTGTATATGCCATGAATATGTATATATACTGTTATGCAAGAAACATGTGCCCCATATTACAAAGATTCAGTTATGCACAGTACTTCTTTTTTATCCTCGACTAAATAGTCCTCTGAGCAAATTTGTTCAAATGTGCTACGCAAATGAGAAAACAATTGATATAATCGGAAGGAAAAGTAGTGGCTGAACCTCAGCTCAGTGCACACACGCTACACCCATGCAAGAAAACATAGTAACTCATTTAAAAAAAAACTAAAACTTTATGAGAATGATTATATGCTTGCAAAGTTTGGTGGCCAAATGATATCCGAGAAGTTATGTACCAAAAATACAAAATTACAAATTCTGCTCAAACAGTGCACATACATTTCGAGTAATTTTGTTTTTTTGTACAGAGCTCCTCGAATATCATTTGACGAATAAACTTTGCAAGCACCTGTAATTTTTGTTCATAATTATTTTCATGAAGTTTCAGATTTTTTTTAAATGTTTTGCTATGTTTTTTTTGCCTGGGTGTAGCGTGGGTGCGCCGATCTGGGGTGTAGAAACACCACTCTCATACTCGGAATTCAGAACCTCAAAATTCATAGGAAGGGATATTTCTTCGAGAAAATTTCTTGATTTCTCCTACAAACATTGTTGTACTATTTGGCATTTGCTAGAGAATATGTGTTTCATCGTTGAAGCAAAGGTATCAACTACTTGAAATATCTATCTTTATTTGTGTAGGTTATGCACACGTCTTCTCGGTGGGTTTTTTTCTTCTGATAACACAGATACAAGACGAATGACTTGATCCTGAAATATACAATTACTTAATGATATACAATTACTTAATGATATACATATTATTATCTTCATAGCTTGATATTTTGCAGTTAATAATTGTGTCAATTCTAGAATATTAATTACGTTTATCGAATTTAATTTTCACATAATAATATTTCACCGTAGTTCCATATAATCTTTGCAATCCACTATTTTCATATTTCACGCCATTCTTCACAGGTCTAATGATTAAATGATGTTAGTCCCACCATAGGCTAAAAGCATATTATTTATTTATATATGTGTTAACTTTATGTTCAAATTAAATATTGATCGATATAATGTTTTCCCCCCATCCGAACGCTATGGATAATCGTATTTCTTACAAAAACACTCAGTGTCATGGTATAGTATTTATGTGTAATTAATCTTCGTGAAGATAGATCAAAGTGTGTACAATGTACAAGTTCAGATCTTGAAGCCTTCCTAGCACAAAAGGTTTACACATTTCACCATAAATGTTGCGCCATTCACATGTTTAGTTTATAGTTGTTGAAGAATGTATGAGCTAATACTAAACCATAAATACAAGGTCTAATTATATAGCATAAAAATCCATTCAATGGTGTAGGAACATTTGTATGCCTCAATAAGCCAACATATATCATGAAATTTTGACTTGCTCCTATATCTACTAATCTAGAAGTTCATGAGCCTATTTTCTTAATTACTAAATACTGTTGGCCATCATCTTTAGATACTGTAAAAGTAGATAACTCAATATGTTCTAATTTTCATTGTTGTAGCATAAAAATTTGACTTGGACTATGTTTTCACGCATTCAACAAAATATTTCTAGCCAAATGCATTTGAACCACATAGAAGAACTGAAAGGAGGATACATCGTGTATGCTTGAAATTTAGAAAATAAGAAACATGTATACTTTATATCCCCAAGAAACAAATACATACCCGATAATGATAGGGAAATGTACTTTTGTTGCTGGACACAATTAATCGATCTCTATCCCATAGAAACACATACCATTTCCATGGGTTATCAAGTACCGTGTGCATCATTTGAGAAGTTATACACATCGTCAATATTTGTTTTAGCCTATGTTAAATTTCAATTTTTTTAGGAAGTTTTGAATGCTAGAGTTATTTGTGATATAAAAAAATTACTATGTATATGTTTGTGATTATGACATATACAAATGATAAATATTTATCGACTACAATTTCATTCCTTATTACCTATGGAAACTCTTTAAAATTTGGCTAACCAATAATTAATATTTTATGACAAATGTTCTTGACAATAGTCTCATGTAAACATTGCCAACAGAATTGTGTAAACGTTTCACGCCCTCCTTTGCAAATATCATAATCCAATATGGCATCTTGCTCATGTACAAGTAATGTATTAGCCTATGTTTAAAAAAATGTTATTTTTTCAAATGTATAAATGATTCATGATAGTTTTTACTTCTCAACTTTATGCAAAGAGAGTTTGCATTATCATCATGTTTTCCTGAGGCAACAACTCAATGTTCTAGAATTACAATTATGTGCATTGTAATATTCGTTAATATATATCCAAGTATGTGTGATGTCCTTGGCCTTTTATTGTGATCATTACTCAACACTTCACCTATAAATGTTTGCATTATTGACTTAGCAATTAAGTATATTTTAATAGTTGGAGAATGTATGATGTAGCAACAAACTATACATGGATACAAAATTATAAAATATCATATTCAAATATTATAATTATGACTCTGCATACAAATCATATCCCTACAACAGTGTATGAATAGAGTTATATTTTCTCCTTTTCTTTGATGCTTCCTCAAGATAATGTGCCACAATTAAATTCACTTACTCTTTCCTAATCTAGCAACCAGTTATGCTTCCCCCTACTTAATAAAAGTGGGACATTTGGTCTTCTGCTAAGTCCTTTTGAAGAAATTCTGATTTTTTTGAAAGATTGTAATCCAACTTACTTTTCTATTATTTTGGGAAGTGGAGAAATCAATATAAAAAACATGTTCTGATATTTCCAGGAGACTGGTGACATGCAGAATCTATGTACTTGGGTTGTAAGATTTTAGGATTAGGGAGACCCATCCATAAATGTTAGATATTATCTATTTTCCATTATTTCCCATTTGTTTTGAGTGTCTATTTCAGCACTCTTTTTCTCTAAATAGGTGGATATGAAATATATTGTGTACCATCTCCGATCCAAGTTGCAAGTCCTTTTAGGATTTTACTGACAAAGATTTTGCTCAGTTTATCACATAGAACGAGATAAATAATGGCATATTAAAAATCAAATTGGTATTTCAACATAAATACAACTTAGTATAACTATATTATGTGCGACAATATGTTGGCAGAGAAAATGATGGTCAATATACAATCCTGAATAATGTGTCATATCCTATAGGACTCCAATGCATTTTTTTTGAAAGATAGAAATTTTAGCGTATCAATATTTAGTTTTTCTAACCTATCACCTAGCTCGGGATCTGAACTTTGATTGTATGCAAATATATTATAACAGAAAAATGAATATAGAACCGTCATTATTGGCAATGATATCAAAAAAATGGTAAAACAATTACACTAGGCCAAAAATGATGCCTTTGATGTTCAACGCCCTAAAGATGATGCCCTCGCATCTGCGAGGGCAACTTTGCTAGTTTTGACAACAAAAGCTTATTCTGACAACACTATCACCATCAGAACAAAAACCCGAACAGCCCGCCACCAGCCACCACCACTCACCCACCGACTCAACCTCACCCAATCCCCCTCCCCTCCATGATCCCCATCCCCAACCTACCTCCCACTCCCGGCTCCTCCCACCCCGGCCACCACCCACGACGACCTCCCACCCCACCCCCGGTTCCCCCTACCTCCCCCTCCCGAGCCTGCCTAGCCTCTCATCGCCGCCCTCCCCTTCCCGCCCCACCACGCCGGCAACTGGTTCAAGGCCACGGTGGCCAATCTCCGTCTGGCCTCCTCCCCAGTCGGGCCGGTGGATGGCCGTTGCGCTGATTCAAGGCCACGGTGGCCCCCTGCGAGGCCCCGCCATCGGATCGAGGTGGCGGCACCCCTCCGTGATGCCCCGCTGCCGGATTGAGGCCACGACGGCCACTGCACCGCCCCGACGCCGGATCCAGGTCGCATCGCCCCCTCCCCCCCCCCGATGCCCCGCCACCGGAGTGTTGGGGAACGGAGCATGAATTACAAAAATTTCCTACGCTCACGCAAGACCTATCCATGGAGATGTATCGCTACGAGAGGGGAGAGTGTGTCTACGTACCCTCGTAGACTGTTAGCGGAAGCGTCTCACAACGCGGTTGATGTAGTCGAACAATCCTTCGAGCTCCACCGATCGAGTACCGAACGTACGGCACCTCCGAGTTCTACACACGTGTAGCTCGGTGACGTTCCTCGCCTTCTTGATCCAGCAAGACGTCGAGGTAGTAGATGAGTTCCGTCAGCACGACGGCGTGGCGACGGTGACGGTGAAGTGATTCCGGCAGGGATTCGCCTAAGCTCTCCGAAAATATGACCGAGGTGGAAAATGGAGATCGGGGCACCGCACACGGCTATGAGACAATTGTGTACTTTGGGGTGCCCCCTTGCCCCCGTATATAAAGGATGAGAGGGAGGAGGCCGGCCCCCTAGGGGTGCGCCAAGTGTGGGGAGTCCTACTAGGACTCCTTAGTCCTAGTAGGAGTCCACCTCCCATACGGAGTAGGAAAGAGGGAAGGGAGAGGGAAAGGAAAGAGGGGGCTGCGCCCCCTCCCCTAGTCCAATTCGGTTTGGGCAAGGGGGGGCGCGAGCCTCCTCACGTGGCCTGCCTCTCCTTTTCCCGTATGGCCCAATAAGGCCCATTACTTCTCCTGGTGAATTCCCGTAACTCGCCGGTACTCCGAAAAATACCCGAATCACTCGGAACCTGTCCGACGTCCGAATATAGCCTTCCAATATATGAATCTTTACCTCTCTACCATTTCGAGACTCCTCGTCATGTCCGTGATCTCATCCGGGACTCCGAACAAACTTCGGCCACCAATCACATTACTCATATAATACTAAATCGTCATCGAACCTTAAGTGTGCGGACCCTACGGGTTCGGGAATGATGTAGACATGACCGAGACGACTCTCCGGTCAATAACCAACAGCGGAACCTGGATGCTCATATTGGTTCCTACATATTCCACGAAGATCTTTATCGGTCAACCTCATATGTCAACATACGTTGTTCCCTTTGTCTGGCGGTATGTTACTTGCCCGAGATTCGATCGTCGGTATCCAATACCTAGTTCAATCTCGTTACCGGCAAGTCTCTTTACTCGTTCCGTAATACGTCATCTTGTAACTAACTCTTTAGTCACGGTGCTTGCAAGGCTTCTGTGATGTTGTATTACCGAGAGGGCCCAGAGATACCTCTCCGATAGTCGGAGTGACAAATTCCAATCTCGATCCATGCCAACTCAACAAACACTTTCGGAGATACCTGTAGTGCACCTTTATAATCACCCAGTTACATTGTGACATTTGATACACCCAAAGTATTCCTACGGTATCCGGGAGTTGCATGATCTCATGGTCAGAGGAACGTGTATTTGACATAGTGAAAGCAATAGCAATAAACTGAACGATCATTTGCTATGCTAACGGTTGGGTCAAGTCCATCACATCATTCTCCTAATGATGTGATCCCGTTATCAAATGACAACTCATGTCCATGGTCAGGAAATCTTGACCAACTTTTGATCAACGAGCTAGTCTAGTAGAGGCTTACTAGGGACTCAGTATTTGTCTATTATCCACACATGTATTAAGTTTCCGGTCAATACAATTCTAGCATGAATAGTAAACCATTATCATGAACGGAGAAATATGATAATAAACACTTTATTAATTGCCTCTAGGGCATATTTCCAACAGTCTCCCACTTGCACTAGAGTCAATAATCTAGTTTACATCTCCATGTAATTAACATCCAATCAGTTCTAGGGCTGATCATGTTTTGCTTGTGAGAGAGGTTTTAGTCAACGGGTCTGCAATATTCAGATCCGTGTGTTCTTGGCAAATCTCTATGTCATATGTAGATGCTGCTACCACACTCTGCTTGGAGCTACTCCAAAAACGACTGTCCCACTTTACGTATCCGGTCTGAGACTCATAGTCTTCCGGATCGGTGTTTAAAGCTTGCATCGACGTAACCCTTTACGACGAACTCTTTATCACCTCTATTCCCGAGAAATTCTTCCTTAGTCCTTTTCAGGTACTTCAGGATATTCTTGACCGCTGTCCAGTGATCTACTCCTGGATCACTTTGGTACCTTCCCACCAAGCTAATAGCGAGGCATACATCAGGTCTAGTACACAGCATGGCATACAAAATAGAGCCTATGGCTGAGGCATAGGGGATGACACTCATCTTCTCTTTGTATTCTGCCGTGGTCGGGCTTTGAGTCTTACTCAATCTCACACCTTCCAATACAGGCAAGAACCCTTTCTTTGACTGATCCATTTTGAACTTCTTCAAAATCTTGTCAAGGTATGTGCTTCGTGAAAGTCCTATGAGGCGTCTCAATCTATCTCTATAGATTTTGATGCCTAACATGTAAAACAACCTTTACCTAGATTTTCAAGTCTTACTCCACTTCACACTAGGCAAGAACTCATTTCTTTGACTTGATACTATTTTGAACTTCTTCAAAAAACTCATCAAGATGTGTGAACTTTTATCAGGCGTTTTGATCTGTCTCCATAGATCTCGATGCCCAATCTGTGGATAACTCAAAAACAGGTTTTTATTGAAAACCTCCTTTCAATTCTTTTATGCTTTCCAGAAATTCTACATCATTTCCAATCAACAATATGTCATCCACATATACTATTAGAAATGCTATAGAGCTCCCACTCACTTTCTTGTAAATACAAGTTTCTCCATAAACTTTGTATAAACCCAAACGCTTTGATCACTTCATCAAAGCGAGTATTCCAGCTCCGAGATGCTTGCACCAGTCCATAGATGGATCGCTGGAGCTTGCATATTTTGTTAGCGCCTTTAGGATCGACAAAACCTTCCGGCTGTATCATATACAATTCTTCCTTAAGGAATCCGTAAAGGAATGCTGTTTTGACGTCCATTTGCCAGATTTCATAATCATAAAACGCGGCAATTGCTAACATAATTCTGACAGACTTTAGCATCGCTACGGGTGAGAAAGTCTCATCGTAGTCAACTCCTTGAACTTGTCGATAACCTTTAGCAACAAGTCGAGCTTTATAGACGGTGACATTACCATCAGCGTCCGTCTTCTTCTTAAAGATCCATTTATTTTTAATAGCTCGCCGTTTCATCGGGCAAGTCTACCAAAGTCCACACTTTGTTCTCATACATGGATCTAATCTCGGATTTCATGGCCTCAAGCCATTTGTCGGAATCCGGGCTCGCCATCGCTTCTTCATAGTTTGTAGGTTCACCGTTGTCTAACAACATGACCTCCAAGACAGGATTGCCGTACCAATCTGGTACGGAGCGTGTCCTGGTTGACCTACGAGGTTCTGTAGCAACTTGATCCGAAGCCTCATGATCATCATCATCAACTTCTTCTCTGGTCTGTGTTGGTGTCACAGAAATTTCTTTCTGTGGCGTACTACTATCCAGAGGAGGTACAATTATCTCATCAAGTTCTACTTTCCTCCCACTCACTTCTTTCGAGAGAAACTCCTTCTCTAGAAAGGATCCATTCTTAGCAACGAATACTTTGCCTTCGGATCTGTGGTAGAAGGTGTACCCAACGGTCTCCTTTGGGTATCCTATGAAGACCCACTTATCCGCTTTGGGTTCGAGCTTATCTGGCTGAAGCCTTTTGACATAAGCATTGCATCCCCAAACTTTCAGAAACGACATCTTAGGTTTCTTGCAAACCACAGTTCATACGATGTCATCGCAACGGATTTAGACGGTGCCCTTGTTTAAAGTGAATGCAGCTGTCTCTAATGCATAACCCCAAAATGATAGTGGCAAATCGGTAAGAGACATCATAGAACGCACCATATCCAATAGAGTACGATTACGACGTTCGGACACACCATTACGCTGTGGTGTTCCATGTGGCGTGAGCTGTGAAACAATTCCACATTGTCTTAAGTGATTGCCAAACTCGTAACTCAAATATTCTCCTCCATGATCAGATCGTAAGAACTTTATTTTCTTGTTACGATGGTTCTCTACTTCACTCTGAAATTCGTTGAACTTTTCAAATATTTCAGATTTATGCTTCATCAAGTAGACATAACCATATCTACTCAAATCATCAGTGAACGTGAGAATATAACGATATCCACCGCGCGCCTCAACACTCATCGGACCGCATACATCGGTATGTATTATTTCCAATAAGTTGGTTGCTTGCTCCATTGTTCCGGAGAACGGAGTTTTAGTCATCTTGCCAATAAGGCACGGTTCACATGTCTCAAATGATTCATAATCAAGAGATTCCAAAAACCCATCTGCAAGGAGTTTCTTCATGTGTTTAACACTGATATGACCTAAGCGGCAGTGCCACAAATATGTGGTACTATCATTATCATTTGGCATTCGTGTTATGAACATATGTATTACTACGATCAAGATTTTAAAAACCTTTCATTTTAAGTGCATGATCATCAATGATATTATCCAAATAAATAGAATAACAATTATTCTCTGAAATTGAATAACCGTCTTGCAATAAACACTATCAGATATAATGTTCATGCTTAACGCAAGCACCAAATAACAATTATTTAGGTTCATCACTAATCCTGAAGGTAGAGAGAGCGTGGCGATGGTGATCACATCAACCTTGGAGACACTTCCAATGCACATCGTCACCTCGTTCTTAGCTAGCCCTCGTTTATTCCGAAGCTCCATGTTTCAAGTTGTAAGCAACTGAACAAGTATCAAATACCCAGGTGCTCCTACGAGTACTAGTAAGGTACATATCAATAACATGTATATCAAATATCTTTGTTGACATTGCCAGTCTTATTATCTGCCAGTTACTTTGGGGAAGTTCCGCTCCCTGTGACATTTCCCTTTGCAATGGGAGCACTAAGTCTCGGGTTTGGTTCAGCCTTGGGTTTCTTCGCGTGAGCGGCAACTGTTTTACCGTTCTTCTTGAAGTTCCCTTTTCTTTCCCTTGCCCTTCTTGAAACTAATGGTCTTGTTAACCATCAACACTTGATGCTCCCTTTTTTTTTTATTTCTACATCCGCAGATTGTAGCATCGCGAATAGCTTAAGGATCTTCTATCCCTTGCATGTTTATAGTTCATCACGAAGATCCAGTAGCTTAGTGATAGTGACTAGAGAACTCTATCAATCACCACTTTATTCGGAAGTCTAACTCCCACTTGATTCAAGTGTTTGAAGTACTCAGACATTTTGAGTACATGCTCACTAACGGAGCTGTTCTCCTCCATCTTGTAGCTATAGAACTTGTCGAAGGTGTCATCCATCTCGACCCGGGTGTGAGTCTTGAAAAACAAATTTTCAGCTCTTGGCACATCTCATATGCTCCGTGTTGCTCAAAACATATTTGGAGCTCCGGTTCTAAGCTGTAAAGTATGGCGCACTGAACTATCGAGTAGTCATCTTTTCTTGTCTGCCAGACGTTCATAACGTCCTCAGACGAAGCCGTAGGGGTATTTCACTGAGCGGTGCATTAAGGACATAAGCCTTCTGTGCAGCAGTGAGGACAATACTCAGATCACGGACCTAGTCCGCATAGTTGCTTCCATCAACTTTCCACTTCGTTTTCTCTAGGAACATAATAAAAATAGGGGAACTACAGCGCGGTCTATTGATCTACAACATAAATTTGCTAAGACAAGTAAGACTATGTTCATGACAATTGAAGTTCAATTAATCAAATTACTTAAGAACTCCCACTTAGATTAACATCCCTCAAGTTGTCTAAGTGTAACATGATCCACATCAACTAAACCACGTCTGATCATCACGTGAGGTGGATTAGTTATCAATGGTGAACATCTTTCATGTTGATCATATCTACTATATGACTCATGTTCGACCTTTCGGTCTCTTGTGTTCCGAGGCCATGTCTGTACATGCTATGCTCGTCAAGTTTAACCCAAGTATTCTGCGTGTGTAAAACTGACTTACACCCGTTGTATGCGAACGAAAGAATCCATCACACCCGATCATCACGTGGTGCTTAGAAGCGTCGAGCCTTCGCAACGGTGCATACTAGGGGAGAACACTTATCTTGAAATTTAGTGAAGGGATCATCTTATAATGCTACCGTCGTCCTAAGCAAAATAAGATGCATAAAAGGATTAACATCACATGCAATTCAATATATGTGACATGATATGGCCATCATAGTCTTGTGCTTTTGATCTCCATCAGCAAAGCACCGTCATGATCTCCATCGTCACCGGGTTGACACCTTGATCACCATCGTAGCGTCGTGGTCGTCTCGCCGGCTATTGCTACTACTACTACTGCTAACTAATAGCGGTAAAGTAAAGCAATTACATAGCGTTGGCATTGCATACAATAAAGAGACAACCATAAGGCTCCTGCCGGTTGCCTGATAACTTACAAAACATGATCATCTCATACAACAACTTATATCACATCATGTCTTGGCCATATCACATCACCAGCATACCCTGCAAAAACAAGTTAGACGTCCTCTACTTTGTTGTTGCAAGTTTTACGTGGCTGCTACGGGTTTGCAAGAACCGTTCTTACCTACGCAAAACCACAACGTGGTGTAGTGATTGCTTTTTGATCTTCTAAAATAACCCTCTTCAATGAAACCGATTCAACTAAAGTGAGAGAGACAGACACCCGCCAGTCACCTTTATGCAACGAGTGCACGTAGCGGTGAAACCTGTCTCGCGTAAGCGTACGCGTAATGTCGGTCCGGGCCGCTTCATCTCACAATACCGCCGAATCAAGTAACAACTAGTAACGGCAAGCAATATGTATACACCCACGCCCACAACTCACTTGTGTTCTACTCGTGCAAATCACATCTACGCATAGACCTGGCTCGGATGCCACTGTTGGGGAACGGAGCATGACTTTAAAAAATTTCCTACGCTCACGCAAGATCTATCCATGGAGATGTATCGCTACGAGAGGGGAGCGTGTGTCTACGTACCCTCGTAGACCGTTAGCGGAAGCGTCTCACAACGCGGTTGATGTAGTCGAACAATCCTTCGAGCTCCACCGATCGAGTACCGAACGTACGGCACCTCCGAGTTCTACACACGTGCAGCTCGGTGACGTTCCTCGCCTTCTTCATCCAGCAAGACGTCAAGGTAGTAGATGAGTTCCGTCAGCACGACGGCGTGGCGACGGTGATGGTGAAGTAATTCCGGCAGGGCTTCGCCTAAGCTCTCCGAAAATATGACCGAGGTGGAAAATGGAAATCGGGGCACCGCACACGGCTATGGGACAATTGTGTACTTTGGGGTGCCCCCTTGCCCCCGTATATAAAGGATGAGAGGGAGGAGGCCGGCCCCCTAGGGGTGCGCCAAGTGTGGGGAGTCCTACTAGGACTCCTTAGTCCTAGTAGGATTCCACCTCCCATACGGAGTAGGAAAGAGGGAAGGGAGAGGGAAAGGAAAGAGGGGACTGCGCCCCCTCCCCTAGTCTAATTCGGTTTGGGCAAGGGGGGGCGCGGGCCTCCTCACGTGGCCTGCCTCTCCTTTTCCCGTATGGCCCAATAAGGCCCATTACTTTTCCCGGTGAATTCCCGTAACTCCCCGGTACTCCGAAAAATACCCGAATCACTCGGAACCTGTCCGACGTCCGAATATAGCCTTCGAATATGTGAATCTTTACCTCTCGACTATTTCGAGACTCCTCGTCATGTCCGTGATCTCATCCGGGACTCCAAACAAACTTCGGCCACCAATCACATAACTCATATAATACTAAATCGTCATCGAACCTTAAGTGTGCGGACCCTACGGGTTCGGGAATGATGTAGACATGACCGAGACGTCTCTCCGGTCAATAACCAACAGCAGAACCTGGATGCTCATATTGGTTCCTACATATTCCACGAAGATCTTTATCGGTGAACCTCATATGTCAACATACGTTGTTCCCTTTGTCTGGCGGTATGTTACTTGCCCGAGATTCGATCGTCGGTATCCAATACCTAGTTCAATCTCGTTACCGGAAAGTCTCTTTACTCGTTCCATAATACGTCATCTTGTAACTAACTCTTTAGTCACGGTGCTTGCAAGGCTTCTGTGATGCTGTATTACCGAGAGGGCCCAGAGATACGTCTCCGATAGTCGGAGTGACAAATTCCAATCTCGATCCATGCCAACTCAACAAACACTTTCGGAGATACCTGTAGTGCACCTTTATAATCACCCAGTTACGTTGTGACGTTTGATACACCCAAAGTATTCCTACGGTATCCGGGAGTTGCATGATCTCATGGTCAGAGGAACGTGTATTTGACATAGTGAAAGCAATAGCAATAAACTGAACGATCATTTGCTATGCTAACGGTTGGGTCAAGTCCGTCACATCATTCTCCTAATGATGTGATCCCGTTATCAAATGACAACTCATGTCCATGGTCAGGAAATCTTGACCATCTTTTGATCAACGAGCTAGTCTAGTAGAGGCTTACTAGGGACTCAGTATTTGTTTATTATCCACACATGTATTAAGTTTCCGGTCAATACAATTCTAGCATGAATAATAAAGCATTATCATGAACGGAGAAATATGATAATAAACACTTTATTAATTGCCTCTAGGGCATATTTCCAACACGGAGACCCCATGCTTCCCCTCCGGCTACGTGCACAAGAGCGGCATCTTCCTCCCGTCCACACGATGGCTACCACGGGATCGCCAACGGCCTCCTATGGCCTTCCCCTTCTCTGTCTCCTCGCCAGCGGCCACGCCCACCACCCTGGCTCCCACGATCTGTGACGGCGTAGACCTACGAGCGTGGTGCCTCTTCCCCTCCTCTGACACTGCTATCGGCCAAGCCCTCCACAACGACGATCACCATCTTCTATAGCCCTTCTCCTGCCGCCCCGTCCTCGACACACCATGTTTTGATCCCTCCTCTGCAGCAACAAAACCGGCATGTAGTGCCACTACGGCAGTCCTCTTCCCCATGGCGTACTAGCAGGTACAAAAAAAGATGCCCACATCAAATTCTTCATTGTTGTTTTCCGCTGACGACGAGCAGTGCAGGTTGCTCCTCCTTGTAGGTCGGTTAGGTCATTGGTGCAGTACCTCCCGCATGCAGTCCACATCGGCCTGCTTCAGTGCTCTCTCTTCCTCCTCCCTTCAGTCCACATTGGCCCAGTGGTGGCGTCATGGTCAGTAGCACAAAAATTACCTCCAACGACGCGCAACAGTCCACATCGGAAGGTGAGTTTTGGCAAACAGATCGGTAGTAGAGTGTCCTGGCGATCTCCCCGAACGAGCTGGGGATGAGCTCGTGCACATAGCCCCCGAGATGAATCACTTTTTATTTTAAACAGTAATGAAAAAGCAGTTCTTTGTGTACACTGGTTCAGAGACTCAATTTCCTTCTCCCAAAACGGGGCGTTTGCAGGTACAGTGGATCATGTGGTTCGTTTGTTGCGGAAAGATCGTGTTGCAGAAAGATCATGAGGTTTTGGACTACATCGAGCTCCCCTTGTATCTTCTTCCAGAGCTTCCCAAGATCCCAATTGTGATTCACTTTTTAATTCAGAAAATGGGTGTTTTCGCAAGCAGTGCACAAAATTGACCATGTTATAATTTGTTATTTGGACATGCAGTCTACTCGCTATTTTTCTTCAATTCATTTGTGTTGTTTTTTAATGACAAAGAACATCAGAAAAAATGAACTCTATATGTGTGAGTAGTTTCATGTTTCCTGTGTATGTTGTTCACTTTGTTATGAGAAGAAGGAAAGAAATGAAGTTGCTGCAGTTCATTCCAAAACTGCTTCATGCCACTTGACGATGTCCCAAATGCAGTTTGCTGATGTATGGTGTGCGGTTTAGTAGTGCAGCCTTGTAATTCACTCGCTTTTTATTTTGAAAAAAATAATGAATGTATATGTATATTTTGAAGCTCACTTTGTTCTCTCATGTAGTTAGCTATAAAACTCCTCTGTGGTTCACTTCGTATAGAAACAGAAACATCTAAAAAAAGTTTGCTTCTTATTAGATCTAATTCACTCGTTCTGTCCATGTGGTCCACTTTGTCCGGTCTACGGCCAACAAAAATAATTATGAAAAAACACAAAAAAAATACATGCGATTCACCTTTTGTATTGTTGAGGTTCAATTTGGGTAGTGTCGTGGGTCACTTACTCCCAATGTGAAGTGCATAAAAATGTTACGGAAACGACAAAAAAAATTCAAGCGGTTCACTTTTTGATAGTGTTGCGGTTTACTTACGCGTGATGTGAAGCTCGGTTCACTTCCTCGTTTTAGAAAATTTATGTCTGAAGAAAGAAACCATGCAGCTCGCTTGTCAGCTGGATGCAGTGCAGTTTTCAGTCTGAAGCAGTGTGTTCTTCAGTCTGATGCGGTTCAGGCGTCGATTTTGGTGTAAGGAATTAGAGAGTGTAATCTACAAGAAAAAGTTGAGACAGCTCTTAAACCGTAAGGAATTAGAGAGTGTAATCCACATGAAAAAGTTGCGCCTCGACGATATCTTTCCAACGCCGTATCGTTTGCTTCATTCTGACGAGCGGTTTATAAAAAATGGCGAAAACACGCTCGGTGCCACCCGTCTGCGCCCATCGTTTTCAAAACTGCTCTTAAACCGCGAGGACTCTCAAAAAGTGTCCAACATGACAAAGTTGCGCATTTTCCGTAGCAATCCAACGATATATTGGACACCTCGTTCCAACAAACGGTTCAGAAATTGGCGAAAACAATACCGAAAAAACGCATGCAATTTTTTCTGCTGACATTGAAGTTCTCGTTTGATAGGAATGCAGTGCACTCACGTTAACCGTGCAGTTCGGAACTGGTGTCAGAATAGTTATGTCGGCGTTCTGGGAATGGGAGTACCCAGACTTGCCTACCTGCGGCCCAGGGCATGGCCCACTTCATCAGCCAAGCACAACCATACACTGCCCCACTCGAGACAAGGCCCTCGTGAGGCCCCTAGGCTCACGAGGAGGAGCAGCGACAAGACCGGCTAGGGATGGGCCTCCCCAGGTCCCCTACGGAGAGGCGGAGATCTCTATGCAGGGCCCGGCCTCAGGAGTCAAAGATGACGCAAGGAAGGACAGGCGGGTGCTAGCGCGCCAGGCGGAGCAGTTTCCTCTTTGGTGCAAAGGGAGCAAGGACGTACGCGGGTTCCCAAAGCACCCACCAAAGGTTTCCATTCCGGTGAAACAAGACCACAACCATGAGCCCCGCAGGACGGATGTCATCGCCGAGCCCACCTCTGCATCGTCGACAGCTACTTTGCAGGCGGAGACCGCCTTTGGGCAGGGCGGGGTGTACTCTTGTCCCCCTTCAAATTTGGCCGTTGTGGGATCCCTTCTCGCCATTGCGATAAGGGAAGAGGACCCGGGCCACCGCTATATATAGAGGTTAGGCTGCACCGTAGAGAGGGATCCGAGATCGACTCATCCACCCAATCCATCACAAAGCCGGTAGAGGGCCAAGAACACCTCAGGAGCGCCCTCACGAGGCTCCTCAACATTGTACTAGTTCATCCACCAAACCTCCACGAGAGGCAATCCACCAAAGCATGAGTAGGGTATTACGCTTCCCCGTGGCCCGAACCTGGGTAAACGACCGTGCTCATCTTCTTCCTCGTCATCGCGCGAGTTTGTCGTCTTAGTTATCGTGTGGCGAGCTAGGTAGGGCGAGGCTGCAGGGGATCTTCGCACATGCCCTTGTGTTCGAATCTTAAGGGTTTTGCAGAGCCCGAAATCTGACATTTGGTGCGCCAGGTAGGGGGATTCGAACTTGGGTGTACCATGTGGAAGTAGAAGACTCAAGCCACTCGGCTGCTTGTCCGCATGTAGAGGATCGTTCGAACTTGGGAGACAGCAGCACGAGGAGCAGGAGCCTCCGGAGGCTGCGCAGCGACCACTGGCAAGACGGATCGACGGGCGGCCGGCCCTCTGGGGTTGGCCCTATGGACGGCACTACCGACGCACCCTCATGAGTAGGAGCAACCACGTCAACAGGCATTGGGGGCTCAGGGGGCTCCGCGGCGGTGACCATGGGAGCTGCCTCGCGAGCCTCCGCCCCCTCGGTGACAAAGGAAAATCATCAATACATGATCTACCGGCAAGTGACCAAGAACGAGCCGGGTTACTTACTCTTCGACGTCGACCCATTTCCTCTTCCTCTCCTCCCCGGCGGCGACGGGGGCGCCCTCGCCTTTCTCGGTAAGGGCACCACCTTGCCGGGGAACAAGGGCACTGTCCGCAAGGGCAGCCGTTGAAGGGATCACCATGGTCCTGGCCTCGACCACCGTGCCAGCGAGCTGCGATCCGGGCGGGGGTGAGGCCGGCGCTTCAACCGCCTTGCCGACAGAGGCAGGACGCGCCGGAGGAAGCCCCACTCCGCGCTTCTTGGGGGTCGGCAAGCAGGCGGACCGTGTGGCACGAGGAGCTGGTCCTAGCCCCCTGAGGACCTCGGCGGGACCCGGAGAGCCAGCAACAGAAGATTCACCAGCATCGTCGTCGTCCTCAAGGTCATGAGGGAGCGTGCCCTGCGACGGGGGGGACTCCCCAGCCAGGCCGTCGGCGGCGGTCTTCTCCGAATCCTCCCCGCCCGTGGTGTCGCCGGAGGACACCATCACCGGGGAGCCAAGGCCCTCAGCTGGAGGGAGCCCCAGTTCGTTGAAGACAGGCATCGCGGCAACCAGATCGGCCACGTCGTCGCGGCAGTACAGCGGGGCGTAGGCGTCGGGGAGGTCACCAGGGTCGCTGTTGAGCAGGGTCGCCACAGCCCTGTTCAATTCCTCGGAGGTTATGCGTGCGGACCGAAGCCGGAGGTTGTCGCCGCTGCCTTGATAGTCCCACAGGGGCCTAGAGTGAGACTGGAGGGGCGCCAGGCACTGCGTCAAGAACTCCTTCACTATCATCCCCCCAGTCAGCTTCCTGGCACTGATGTCGCGGGAAATCCGCTCCAAGACGGGCCCGGCCCGGGGGTCGGAAAGCTTCGCGGAGCTCGACGCGGAGGTCTTCTCCGGCAGCCCTTTCGGCAGATCCAACCGGGGGTTGGTGTCTTTGAGGTCCATGAGGACCCAGCGGTGCCTGAAGTTCTCCATCTTCTTCCCGGCCTTTAAGAGCATGTTGCCTCTCTGGACCGTGACGAAGGAGACGCACGCCGACCGTTGAGTGCCGTCATGCACGCGCAAGCTGAAGAAATGACGGAAGAGGGCCACCGAAGGCCTCACGCCCACGAAAGCCTCGCAGTAGAAGGCAAAGATGGACAAGAGCATGATGGAGTTGGGCTGGAGATGAAGGGCTTGAATCCTGTAGTGGTCGAGGATGGCGGTGAAGAACGCGGAGAAGGGCGGGACGAGCCCGGCGAAGACGCTATGGAGGAAGAAAGGGTAGACCGGCCTGGACGAAGGCCGCTTCTTCGAGGAGCCGCCCCATATCAAGGTCCGCCCCTGCTCGTTGGTCCCATCCGCCGTCCATGGGAGCACCGGGACGAGGTCCTCGTCCTTGGCGACGGTGGACCCCGAGAGCGCCGGCGAGATGGGAGCGGAGGCAGAGCTCTGGGCCTCTGGTTTCTGCTTGCCGGCGGGGGCCATCGGGAAGTTAGCGGGGCCGACGCAACAAGGAGGAGGACGGAGCTGCGCCGGATCTGGAGAGGCCTCTGCTAGAGCCGGAGATCTGGGAAGCAAGAGCAGGTGCGCAAGAGGGGAAAGCAATAATGGCTCGGCACTAGAAGTCAGGCTCTTGTCGACACAGGCGGAGGCCGAAGGGACGAGGGACGCTCGACATCAACCGCACGACGCGCGCCAGTCCTAGCCCGCAGGTGTCTGGGGCCCGCGGCGCTTCTGGCCGCCCTCAAGGCTTCGCCCAGAAGCCAGCTCGGGCGCGCCTTGGGCCCGGGGGCTACTGTCGGCATTCTGGGAACGGGGGTGCCCAGACCTGCCTGCCTGCGGCCCAGGGCATGGCCCACTTCATCAGCCAAGCACAACCATACACTGCCCCACTCGAGACAAGGCCCTCATGAGGCCCCTAGGCTCGCGAGGAGGAGCAGCGACAAGACCGGCTAGGGATGGGCCTCCCCAGGCCCCCTCCGGAGCGGCGGAGATCTGTATGCAGGGCCCGGCCTCAGGAGTCAAAGATGACGCAAGGAAGGACAGGCGGGCGCCAGCGCGCCAGGCGGAGCAGTTTCCTCTTTGGTGCAAAGGGAGCAAGGACGTACGCGGGTTCCCAAAGCACCCGCCAAAGGTTTCCATTCCGGTGAAACAAGACCACGACCACGAGCCCCGCAGGACGGATGTCATCGCCGAGCCCACCTCTGCATCGTCGACAGCTACTTTGCAGGCGGAGACCGCCTTTGGGCAGGGCGGGGTGTACTCCTGTCCCCCTTCAAATTTGGCCGTTGTGGGATCCCTTCCCGCCATTGCGATAAGGGAAGAGGACCCGGGCCACCGCTATATATAGAGGTTAGGCTGCACCGTAGAGAGGGATCCAAGATCGACTCATCCACCCAATCAATCACAAAGCCGGTAGAGGGCCAAGAACACCTCAGGAGCGCCCTCACGAGGCTCCTCATCATTGTACTAGTTCATACACCAAACCTCCACGAGAGGCAATCCACCAAAGCAGGATTAGGGTATTACGCTTCGCAGCGGCCCGAACCTGGGTAAACGACCATGCTCATCTTCTTCTTGTCATCGCACGAGTTCGTCGTCTTAGTCATCGTGTAGCGAGCTAGGTAGGGCGAGGCTGCAATGGATCTTCGCGCACGCCCCTGTGTTAGAATCTTAAGGGTTTTACGGAGCCCGAAATTCGACATTTGGCGCGCCAGGTAGGAACGATCCTCTACAGCCGTCGGATCCATCCATCAAGATGAATCGAGGCCGTTAATCACGATCTGGCCCCCCTCGCCCCTGTGTTCGAATCTTAAGGGTTTTGCGGAGCCCGAAATCCGACATTTGGCGCGCCAGGTAGGGGGCGTGTCGGAGTCTTCCTCAAGTCAAGATCCTGTCTCACCTCGCCGTTTCGATGTCTGACGCTCGCCGAGCCCACGCCGAGCGCCGTGCTACCCGCGTCGCCCAGACGGCACCTGTGGGCCGCGCCGATGCGCGCCGGTCGCCCTCGCCTGTGGCCAACGCCGCCATAGGCACGGACGCCCACGAGCAACAAGACTCCTCCCAGTCGGTCACCGCGCCGCGCGACGGCCACACTGCCACTCCGTCTATCGTCCCAGCTTCCGGGTCGTCCTCCCACGCTCGGCCCGGACCGGTGCGCGGTTCGGGCGCACTAGCCATGGTGAACGAGCTACTCCGCTACCGCCCTGCTCCAGACCGCTACGACGATTGGCTTCGGCGCATCGCGGAGCTCGTCAGTGCTGCCGGCGACGCTTCAGCTCTCTCCTACTCGCTTCGGCCCCGACCTTCCCTGGCGGACGACGTGGCCCACGATGCGCCACCGCCTCCTCCGCAACGCGACATCGACCCCGAGCCCAGGCGATAAGCGCGCCCCCGCGACCAGCCCCGCGAACCGCGAGCAAGGGCAAGAGAGGAAGTAAGCTGCCAGGTGGTTCCCCGGCCGCGCATCGACGCGCGCGCGCTCCCCGCGCTGCCGACCCAATGCCGCGACCGGGCACCACTCGGGGTGGCCCCAAGGGAGCGTCAAGACTAGGTCCCTCCCGCGCACGCAGCACCCGTCGAGCCGGTGGGGTGCCTCGCCATCACCCCGGAGCTCCACCCAACCGCGTGGCCCTGCAAGTTCAAGTCTGACCTACCCCCTCGCTACGAAGGCACCCCGGATCCCGCTGAGTTCCTGCAGCTATACTCGCTGAGCATCAGGGCGGCTGGTGGAGACGACAAGGTCATGGCGTGCTGGTTCCCCATGGCGCTCAAGGGTGGCGCGCTCTCCTGGCTCCTGAATCTCCCGGAGGGGTCCATTACCTCTTGGAACGACTTGCGCAAGCGTTTCGTCGCCAACTTCCAAGGCACCCGCGACCGAGTGCTCACCGTGAACGACCTACAGCGTGTAAAGTAGCAGGACGGGGAGACCCTGCACAAGTTCATACACCTCTTCACGACCACGCGCCTCAAGATCCCGAAGGCGTCGGACGAGGCTATCATCTCCGCATTCACCGACGGCATCACGAACCTCAAGATGAAGGAGGAGCTCGCCATGAACGACGAACTCTGCTCGGCCTTGGAGATGTTCAATCTGGCAAACAGGTGTGCCAAGGCTGAAGAGGGCCGCCTGTCGCTCCGCGGGCCTCCGGCAGCAGAGCCAGAGGAAAAGAAGACCAAGGCCAAGGAGGCGAAGTGCAAGGCCCTAGCGGTACTTGCGGCCGAGCCTGAGGCGAAGCGCAGCCGGGGTGAGGAACACCCCGCAGGAGGAAGACCGACCTGCATCTTCCATGGCACCAACAACCATGACACCGCCGACTGCCAGGAACTCAGGCTGGTCCGCGCCGAACACTTCGGCCGGCGCATTGGGCGCACTGACCGTGGCTTCAGAGGAAGCGGAGGCCGCGGCGGAGGCCGTTGGGACAACCGGGAACCGCGTCAGGGGTGGCGCGATCAGCCTCAGGAGGACCGCTGGCGCGACCAGCCTCGGGAGGACCGCTGGCGCGATGACCCACCAGAGGGGTCACGCCGTGGCCAGCCTCGTGAGGCCCGACCTCGTGAGGCTGGCCTACCACCACTACCACCACCACCCAGAAGGAAGGAAGAGGACAGGCAGGATGATGGGGCTGGGGGCTTCCAGGAGGTCAGGGCGGTAGCCTGTATCCTGGGCGGCGCCCAGGCCCCAGCATCAAACCGCGTCTTCAAGCAATTCGCGTGGGAGGTGAACGCGGCACTCCCAAAGCCCGAGGCCATGCGTCCCCTCAAGTGGTCCCAGACTGCAATCACCTTCGACTCGAGGGACCAGCTCAGGTGCTCGGCCATGGCCGGCAAACTCCCCATGCTATGCACTCCGACCATCAACAACGTCCTCATCACCAATACCCTCATCGACAGTGGGGCGGGGCTCAACGTCCTCTCTGTTGAGACCTTCGAGACCCTCCAAGTACCGTATGAATAGCTCATGCCGACCAAGCCATTCTCGGGAGTCACAGACGGGTCCACCATCCCCATCGGACAAGTTTGCCTGCCCGTCACCTTCGGCGGACGCCAGAACTACCACACCGAAGTCATCATCTTCGACGTCGCGCACATCCACCTCCCGTACAACGCCATCCTCGGGTACCCGGCCCTCGCCAAGTTCATGGCGGCAAAGCATCACGGCTACAACGTCCTCAAGATGCCAGGAAGTGGCGGCATAATCACCATCGCCTGCGAAGAGAAGGATGCCGTCTGCTCCCTTGAGCGTGCTTACCGCGCTGCAGCGGCCGAGCGCTCGGATGATGAGGAGGAGGCCCCACCTCGAGAGGACACACGCAAGAAGAAGAAGCCGCTCACCCCCGCGGAGCGCCAGGGGGCTGGGACCTCCAAAGGCGGAGCCTCGAGCTCTGCACCTAGGGGCGGGGCACCACCTTCCATCGCATAGGAAAGCGCGCTCGGCGCCCCCCTTGGGTCGGGCTCGGGGGCTTCCATCCAGGAGGCCCTCGGCTTGACCGGTGAGACAAGGGAGGCGTTCGGGCACAACCTGAAGGCGCGCCCTGACGCACGGCTACCAAAGCCAGGGGCACGGCGCGGGGCGCCGAGCTCGCAAGAATCTGTCATCAGAGCGATTGAAGAGCTTCAGGAAGCACCGGCCATGCAGGGGGGAGAGTGCCCAGCACCACCAATCGTAGTCGCCATCGTCGGCACAGTCGACCAACCGCGCATCCGTGTCAACGCGCTCGCGATCAATAGGGCCACGTCCCAGGGCCCCTTCTGGCCAATGCGGGCCAATCATGGATGGGTCTACCCGCACAACTACATCCGCATGCCCTTCGGCCTGGCGAACGCAGGTATCACGTTCCAGCGCCTTGCCAGAGCCATGCTCATACCTTGCCTGGCAGGGCGCGGCGAGGAGTTGGAGGAGATGCTCGGACCAAGCGAAGGTCCCGAGCCTCGGGAGACGACGGACCCGTGAGGGTCGCGTTTGTGGAGGTGCAAGATCAGGCTACGACGGCAGCTTTGACTCTTCAGCGGCATGGTCGCCAGGTGACTTTTTGTTGGCCGCTGCCAGGTAATTTTTTGGTTTACTCCGTTTGAGGGCGCCCACCGGGCTGCATTATCCTCAGGCAATCAGGGCACACCCCTGCAACCCCCTCATTTACGCATATTTCAATAGTTTCTCGTCCATGTGATTTGTTTCCTAACGTTTTACCTTGCTTGCTCGGCTCATTGCCGGCGTAAATGTCGCCGCATCACTCTTTCTGAGTTGGTGCTCCGCCGCACGGCGCCTCAGCATGGAGTCTTGGGAGGCCCCAGGGCCTCCTGAGGCAGCAGACCGGCAGGACGGAATGGGGGCCGCTTGAGCGTCAAAGGGGGCTCCTGGGCATCGCGCCTCAGGAGCCTTACCGGTCATATAGCCACTCGCCCCCTTGATGCCGTCCTTGGTGATCCGGTCGACAGCAAGGGTGTCGAGGCCTCGCCTCGTAGTTGCGTCCTTGGTGATCCGGTCGTACACTACGGTGGTAGGGAAATGTGCGGGACTGGGACCTGCAGACACAGAGCATAGGAAAGGGCCCCCAAACCGTCCCACAAACAAGGAGGAAGGGTCTCAGTCGGGGTCGTGGGTTGTCTGGACAACCCGGCTGCGCCCCGGAGATCTCAAGACGAAATCTGTAGAACCTCAAAGACAAGAAGACTCAGGCGCAAACCGCCTTAGAGGTAGGGACCTCGCGAGGCCAAAGCGCCCTCGCGGCCTCCCAGATACACCTCCCAGTTCTGCCGTGCCAGCCACGCGTACGAACTCGATGGGCTCAACACGCCCGGAGCCCCCCGAGGACGCGGAGGGGTTCCTTCCCACGCAATGTGGAAGCCACAGCTCCGCGCTGGCGGACAAGTCAACACGGCCCTCCAATGGCTATGCCCACGCAAGGTGGAAGCCACAACTCCGTGCTGGCGGACAAGTCAACACGACCCTCCAATGGCTATGCTCACGCAAGGTGGAAGCCACAGCTCCATGCTGGCGGTCAACACGGTCCGCCAATGACTATGCCCTCGCAATGCGGAAGCCCTTCGCTCCGTGCTGGGGATAAACAACTGAGGGCGCCTCAGCGGCTGCATCCAACCTCAGGAAGGCCCCTCGCGGCCCCGTCTCGCTGCGTCGCCCTGGGATGTACGCGTGAGGGGGCTGCACGGGGGCTGCTACCGGGCCAAGCCTGGTACACGCCACCTTCCCAGGTCTGCCAAACCTGGTCTTCACATGCCCATATCAGGAAAAGCCAACGAGGAAAGGTATGGGAGCCGCTCGTACATCAAGGGGGACTCCTGAGCATCGCGACTCAGGAGCCTCACTGGCCCCGTAGCCCCTCACCCCTTGGACCGTCCTTGGTGATCCGGTCGGCCCAGCGGCGGTTGAGGTATGCGCGGGGCCGGGCCCTGCCGACGCAGAGCTCAGAAGCGATCAAACCCCTAAGGAGAACGCCGGAGCTCGTACGTCAAGGGGTCTCCTAATCATCGTGACTCAGGAGCCTCACTGGCCCCGTAGCCCCTCACCCCTTGGACCGTCCCTGGTGATCCGGTCGGCCCAGCGACGGCTGAGGTATGCGCGGGGTCGGGCCCTGCCGACGCAGAGCGCAAGGTGCGCTCGAACCCCTAAGGAGAACGCCAGAGTTCGTACGTCAAGGGGGACTCCTAAGCACCGCGACTCAGGAGCCTCACTGGCCCCGTAGCCCCTCACCCCTTGGACCGTCCTTGGTGATCCGGTCGGCCCAACGGCGGCTGAGGTATGCGCGGGGCCGGGGCCTGCCGACGCAGAGCACAAGGTGTTCAAAATTTCCAAGTTAACCCAATCTTCACCATGTTCCCTTCATGAGGGATGCTCTTACGTCAAGGGGGACTCCTGAGCATCGCGGCTCGGGAGCCTCACTGGCCCTGTAGCCCCTCACCCCTTGGACCGTCCTTGGTGATCCGGTCGGCCCAACGGCGAATGAGGTATGCGCGGGGCCGGGCCCTGCCGACGTAGAGCATCACAGCAAGCAAGAAGGAAACAAGGCGAAGAGAGCAATCACACAGTTCAAAGTTATTACAAGCATTAAAAAAATTCGCGAACACAAACGAGTTTAACGCCTCCACGAGGCACGATGGACATTGCAGGAAAGGAGCAGGGGAGAGAAATCAGGAGGAGCCGCCGCCACCACTCGTCCCGCCATCGGGGAACTCCTCATCGACATCGCTGGCATCGTCTTCTTCGCCACCAACCCCCACAGCGTCAAGAGGCGGAGGAACGGTGACGCTGGTGAACCTCTTCACCAGCATCTCCACGGCGCCTTTCACCTCTGCCGTGGCACCGGCGCGGGCCTCGGGGGTGACCGGGCGAATCACGGAGTCGAAGTCAAACCCTGGCTCACGCAGATGAATATGGCTGAAGACGTGCGTCGCGGCCTCAGAAAAGAGGTCACGGCACTCGCTCTCCAAGATTCCCTCCACCTTGACAACGGCGCTCTCCAGCGCGTCGACGAGCTCCGAAGCAAGCCCCGCGAAGCCGCTCTCTGGAGACGCCAGGGGCTCCGCAAACCCATCCCGGCAGAGGGAGTGGAGCGCTTGGCGAAGCTTGAGATCGACGGTAGGAAAGGCACTGAGCTCCACAGCCCTTTTTTCCTCAGCCACGGCAAGAGTTTTCTCCCTGGCGTCGAGCTGGGCCTTCTCCAAAGTGACTTCTTTCTCCTGCGTGTCCAGGCGCTCCCGCTCCACGGCCTGGCAGCTTCCCGCCTGATACAGCTCGGAGTCCCGAGCGGTAAGCCTGGCCTCGCTGGACTTGAGGCTTTCCTCCCAATGACGCAACTGCTCCGCGAGCTCAGACTTCTCCTCCTGGAGAGCCTTCAGACGGGCCTCCGCCTCTTCACAGCGCCTAACGGCGGACGCTGCGTCGGCCAGTGCCTCCTCGCGGGCTGCCCTGGCAGACGCGGCCTCCTTCTCGCTCTTCGCCGCGGCAGCCTCAGCCTCACCCCACATCGCCACGGCAGAGGCATCGGCCTGGAGCCACCCGGAGAGAAGTCCAAGGCGCCCATTCGCGAGGCAATCGTTGGTACCCGCGAGGGCGCCCCAGACCTGACCCAGAACGATGAAAGCCCCGTCCAGGACATCGAGGCCGCGCGACGAGGGCACCAGGGCCTCCTCCGGAGGAGGCGCCTGCGCGGTCACAGGCGACGTCCCCTGGGAGACAGCAGCACGAGGAGCAGGAGCCTCCGGAGGCTGCGCAGCGACCACTGGCAAGACGGATGCAGACGGATCGATGGGCGGCCGGCCCTCTGGGATTGGCCCTCCGGAAGGCGGCACCAACGCACACTCAAGAGTAGGAGCAACCACGTCAACAGGCATTGGGGGCTCGAGGGGCTCCGCGGCGGTGACCATGGGAGCTGCCTCGCGAGCCTCCGCCCCCTCGCCCGCAGGGGCCGCGACGGGCGACGGCAGCACAACAGGAGCGGGCGGGGCATCGGAAGGCGGCTTTGGCTTGACGCCCGCCTTCTTCTTCCTCATCTTCAGCGCGGCGGCGTTCCTAGTTGCCGAACAAAGGAAAATCATCAATACACGATCTACCGGCAAGTGACCAAGGATGAGCCGGGTTACTTACTCTTCGACGTTGACCTATTTCCTCTTCCTCTCCTCCCCGGCGGCGACGGGGGTGCCCTCGCCTTTCTCGGTAAGGGCACCACCTCGCCGGGGAACAAGAGCACTGTCCGGAAGGGCAGCCGTTGAAGGGATCACCATGGTCCCGGCCTCGACCACCATGCCAGCGAGCTGCGATCTGGGCGGGGGTGAGGCCGGCGCTTCAACCGCCTTGCCGACAGAGGCAGGACGTGCCGGAGGAAGCCCCGCTCCGCGCTTCTTGGGGGTCGGCACGTAGGCGGACCGTGTGGCACGAGGAGCTGGTCCTAGCCCCCTGAGGACCTCGGCGGGACTCGGAGAGCCAGCAGCAGAAGCTTCACCAGCATCTTCGTCGTCCTCAAGGTCACGAGGGAGCGTGCCCTGCGACGGGGGGGACGCCCCAGCCAGGCCGTCGGCGGCGGTCTTCTCCGAATCCTCCCCGCCCGTGGTGTCGCCGGAGGACACCATCACCGGGGAGCCAAGGCCCTCAGCTGGAGGGAGCCCCAGTTTGTTGAAGACAGGCATCGCGACAACCAGATCGGCCACGTCGTCACGGCAGTATAGCGGGGCATAGGCGTCGGGGAGGTCACCAGGGTCGCCGTTGAGCAGGGTCGCCACATCCCTGTTCAATTCCTCGGAGGTTATGCGTGCGGACCGAAGCCGGAGGTTGTCGCCGCTGCCTTGATAGTCCCACAGGGGCCTAGAGTGGGACTGGAGGGGCGCCAGGCACTGCGTCAAGAACTCCTTCACTTTCATCCCCCCTGGTCAGCTTCCTGGCACTGATGTCGCGGGAAATCCGCTCCAAGACGGGCCCGGCCCGGGGGTCGGAAAGCTTCGCGGAGCTCCACGCGGAGGTCTTCTCCGGCAGCCCTTTCGGCAGATCCAACCGGGGGTTGGTGTCTTTGAGGTCCATGAGGACCCAGCGGTGCCTGAAGTTCTCCACCTTCTTCCCGGCCTTTAAGAGCATGTTGCCGCTCTGGACCGCGACGAAGGAGACGCACGCCGACCGTTGAGCGTCGTCATTCACGCGCAAGCTGAAGAAATGACGGAAGAGGGCCACCGAAGGCCTCACGCCCACGAAAGCCTCGCAGTAGAAGGCAAAGACGGACAAGAGCAGGATGGAGTTGGGTTGGAGATGAAGAGCTTGAATCCTGTAGTGGTCGAGGATGGCGGTGAAGAACGCGGAGAAGGGCGGGACGAGCCCGGCGAAGACGCTATGGAGGAAGAAAGGGTAGACCGCCCTGGACGAAGGCCGCTTCTCCGAGGAGCCACCCCATATCAAGGTCCGCCCCCACTCGTTGGTCCCATCCGCCGTCCATGGGAGCACCGGGACGAGGTCCTCGTCCTTGGCGATGGTGGACCCCGAGAGCGCCGGAGAGATGGGAGCGGAGGCAGAGCTCTGGGCCTCTGGTTTCTGCTTGCCAGCGGGGGCAATCGGGAAGTTAGCGGCGCCGACGCAGCAAGGAGGAGGACGGAGCGGTGCCGGATCTGGAGAGGCCTCTGCTAGAGCCGAAGATCTGGGAAGCAAGAGCAGGTGCGCAAGAGGGGAAAGCAATAATGGCTCGGCGCTAGGAGTCACGCTCTTGTCGACACAGGCGGAGGCCGAAGGGACGAGGGACGCCCGACATCAACCGCACGACGCGCGCCAGTCCTAGCCTGCAGGCGTTTGGGGCCCGCGGCGCTTCGGGCCGCCCTCATGGCTTCGCCCAGAAGCCAGCTCGGGCGCGCCTTGGGCCCGGGGGCTACTGTCGGCGTTCTGGGAACGGGGGTACCCAGACCTGCCTGCCTGCGGCCCAAGGCATGGCCCACTTCATGAGCCAAGCACAACCATACACTGCCCCACTCGAGACAAGGCCCTCGTGAGGCCCCTAGGCTCACGAGGAGGAGCAGCGACAAGACCGGCTAGGGATGGGCCTCCCCACGCCCCCTCTGGAGCGGCGGAGATCTCTATGCAGGGCCCGGCCTCAGGAGTCAAAGATGACGCAAGGAAGGACAGGCGGGCGCCAGCGCGCCAGGCGGAGCAGTTTCCTCTTTGGTGCAAAGGGAGCAAGGACGTACGCGGGTTCCCAAAGCACCCGCCAAAGGTTTCCATTCTGGTGAAACAAGACCACAACCACGAGCCCCGCAGGACGGATGTCATCGCCGAGCCCACCTCTGCACCATCGACAGCTACTTTGCAGGCGGAGACCGCCTTTGGGCAGGGCGGGGTGTACTCCTGTCCCCCTTCAAATTTGGCCGTTGTGGGATCCCTTCCCGCCATTGCGATAAGGGAAGAGGACCCGGGCCACCGCTATATATAGAGGTTAGGCTGCACCGTAGAGAGGGATCCGAGATCGACTCATCCACCCAATCCATCACAAAGCCGGTAGAGGGCCAAGAACACCTCAGGAGCGCCCTCACGAGGCTCCTCATTATTGTACTAGTTCATCCACCAAACCTCCATGAGAGGCAATCCACCAAAGCAGGAGTAGGGTATTACGCTTCGCAGCGGCCCGAACCTGGGTAAACGACTGTGCTCATCTTCTTCCTCGTCATCGCGCGTGTTCGTCGTCTTAGTCATCGTGTAGCGAGCTAGGTAGGGCGAGGCTGCAGGGGATCTTTGCACATGCCCCTGTGTTCGAATCTTAAGGGTTTTGCGGATCCCGAAATCCGACAAGTTATTCTGCACCCAATGTCAGAATACACAGTCTGTACACACACACAAACACAAACACACACACACACACAAAAACTATTCTGATAACGGGATGAGAATAATATTCTGATAACTACCGAACTCGTCCCAGCAGTAGTAGTTGAACTTCCCCGAGTGCTAGATTGAACTTCCACTAAAAAATTGTCCGAATGAGGCTTGTGATATACCGTTGGAAAGCTATGGACACCAGGGTCACAACCTAAGTTGAATTATTGGCAAAATCTAGACGGTTTAAGAGCAGTTTTGAAAACAGTTTTTCTTCATACAAAAAAACATGAACCATATTTTTTAGCCTATTTCTAAACCGTTTATCGGAACGAGGTGAATGATATGGTGTTGGAAAGCTGCTGCAAATCCTCTCATTGCACATGTTGAAAGTTTTTTCCAAATTCCCTACGGTTAAAGAGGAATTTCAAAAATGGCAGAATTTCCGAAACCGAACAGCCGAGTTTGTATTATGGGTTAATTTTAAAACGACTAGTTCGATTGATGCAAATGATATGGCGTTGGAAAGCTGATGAAAATGCGCTTCTTTTTCGTAAAGAAAGTTTTTTCCAATTTTAAATTATTTAAAAGTAATTTTGAAAATGGCCGAAGTCCCATTGAGTTCGTATTTTCGCGTTATTTCATCAATGATTTGTCGTAATGCAGCAAATGATATGGCGTTAGAAGGCTTGAACAAATGTGAAACTTTTATATGTAGAATGTTTCTTCAAATTCGTTATGGTTTTAAGTCAATTTTTAAAATGGCTAAAACATTTTTTGGCATAATTTTCATAAACTTTATCGGAATGGGGAAATAATATACCATTGAAAAGCTATGGATAATACGAAACTTTTTCATGTAGAAAGTATTCTCTAATTCCAAGCCGTTTTCAAGTTATTTTGAAAACAATGAGATCATGCGTTTTTCCTTTATCGCGAAACAGAGTCTTCGAAAATGCACCGCGTGAAGAACTTGAACTTCTTGGCACGTCTACTTGAACTTCACTCACGACGGAAATGTGAAACTTTTCACGTGCTGTTTTTTGCTCGTAACTCTCCATCCACTTACCGGAATTGAGCAAATGATACACCGATGGAAAGGTGTTGTCAACACACAACTTTTCCATGTTGATCTCTTTTTCATACCCACGACGGTTTAAAAGAGTTTTATTTGAAATTCATTCAGTGTAGTAGTTAAACTTGCTGTTGTTTTCACGTTGAACTTCTGTCACGTATTTTCGTTTGTAATTTCTCACCCATTCGTCGGTGTCACACAAATGATATACCTTTTGTACAAACCTCTCTCACAATAATTTTTTAACTTTCTTCGACAGAGGACTTGAACTTATAGAAAAAAAAAATTGGACCTTGCCTTTTTATTCAATTTTCTCATATTAAACACACACCATGTAGTACGTGAACTTTCTTCGTTTTATAATTTGAATTTTTTATTTTCTTTTCGAAATCAAATTCCTCCCAAATAATAACTGAACTTCTTTGTGGATTGAGAGAATTATTTTAAAACGCAAAAAAACAATTTCTTTTTTGTGTTTTAGTGGAAATACAAGGTGAACCTCTCTCGCAAGAATATTTGAACTTCCCCGGACAAAGCACTTGAACTTCTTGCAACAACCATTTTAGGCTTTTAGATTTTTATTATTTTATTCTCATGTGAAACGCATTCTGTGTAGTAGTTGAACTACTCGCCGTTTTCACATTGAACTTCAGTCACGTATTTTTGTTTGCAATTCCTCACCCGTTCCTTCTTATTTTATTCACTCTGCTATTTTAATTTGAACTTATCAACCTTTATATTTGAACTTCTTCATTTTATTCTTTAGTAACGAGATTTTTTTTGTTTTTCATAAACTTTGAACTTCTGGGTTATGTTAATTTGAACTTCTCATCTTTTTAGTTTTAACTTCTTCATTTTATTCTTTAGTAACAAGTAAAAAAATCTAAGTTTCTCATAAACATCAAATTCTTTGTTATTTTAATTTTAACTGCTTAGATATTATTAGAGAACTTCACAAAGTGCTCTTTTTATTTTTGAAATGTGTGTCCTTTTTGCATCTGTAACATACGAGTTGATCTTAGTTACTATTTTCAAAAATATCCCCCTTTTCTACGCAATCAGTGACTTGAGCAATAGGAAAGGAGAAAATAAAAATGTTCAAGACAACCAATTCCTATCTTCACCAAACCTCTCGCCATTTTCAATAGAACTTCAGCAATTGGTCACATGAGCTACATCTGCAGATTTTTCTAAATTGAAATTCACACCTTTCTCATCATAGAAATGGGAAGAATTTTAGTGTTTTGTACACATCGAACAACTCCTTTTCAAAATTTGAACTTCTTGATTTTATTCTTTACTAAGGAGAAAAATCCGAGTTTGTTATAAATACGAAACTACTCAATTTTTTAAATTTGAACTTCTTGGTTTTATTTCTTTTAGTAACGAAAAAAATCCTATTTTAGTAATGAACATTGAACCGGTCCGCTATTTTTAATTTGAAGTTACAGTGCAAGAAATGGGGAAATCTATTTTGTAAACTTTTTAAAGTGTTTTGTTATTTTAATTTGACCTTGTTGGGTTTTTTCTAAATGTGAAAAATATGTTTTTTGTTACATATTTTTGAGCTTATGTTTTTTTTAAATTTGATTTTTTTGGTTTCATTATTAAATAATGATAAATCCATGGGAGAAAAATTTTGTACACCCATAAGATTTTTTTCTACTCCGCAATTTATTAAATTTGAATTTCAAGAGGTAACATTTTTCTAGGTGACACTGGTTTTCTTAGTGTACAAACATGGAACTACTATATTTTTTAATTTGAATTTCTTGGGTTTTATTACACTAACTTGTCTTTTATTACATATTTGAATTTCTGCGTACATATTATCTCTCGTCAACATGCACGTACTTTTCAAAGAAAAATATATGAACACACTATTTCAAAGAAAAGTATAAAAGTAGATAGGAAACTAACATTAACATTAGCATGAAACTAGCATAAACATGTAAATTAGAGAAACGTCCATCACTATTTTAACAACATTTCTGAATTCTTATGTAAAAACTTCCTGAGCTTTTTTCTTCCCATGTTATGTCTGAACTTAGATTCTAAACTCAAAGCAAAACGAAGAAAACAAGATGCAAATTGGAGAAGATGTTTTAAAAAGTCACAATGCCACCGCCATGTGATGAGCGCCTCCTTCTTGCTGCTTGTGCTTTTTAACACCATAAAATTGCTTTGAATTTTTAAGTGCATCTAGTGCCCCTTAGTGATTTTGGTGTACTGAAGACTTATAGGTTAAGGGACTAATATGTTTGTGAGTGTACACAGGCTCTATAAGTCGATGAGGAGTTTGGTATATTCGAAGAATATCGACCCCTAAAAATGAATGTCTTCAACTGAAGACTTTGGTGAAGACTTTGCTGAAGACTTTGGTATTCCCTGAAGACTTTGAAAATGAAGAAGATGGTGTGACCTTGAAGATATGAACGAGGACAATGAAGCGTGACAACTTTAGTTTTTATTGTTTCATTTGCTTCTTTGAGTCATAGGAAACACCGTACTGTTAAAGGGGGCCGAGGTAATACTAAGGAAAATTTTCCATCTGATGCTCAACTCAAAAGCCTCAACACAACCCAATCCTCCGAGTGAAGCCTTTGGAAACCTCTTACAATTCAGTCAAGTTCTTCAGAGACACATATGATGTTCTTCTGGTCTCTGAGGAAATTGGTCTGACTGAGGAGTTAGGATTTCGCCAGTGTGAATTGCCTACAAGTGAGGAAAATGATAAGCCTTGAGGAATTTGACAGTTCAAATTCCGACCGTTGCTGTGCTATGCGCCAGCTGTCCAGATATTCTATCCACCTAACGGTCATATCATTGGGGGGGCATTTATGTCTTCTCATGTCGGGTTGCACCCTGGCTATAAATAGCCGCCCCCCTCAACCACTAGCTGGTTGGCTGCTCCGAGAGAGAACTTGACACTTGTCATTTGAGAGCATCCCATTCCTCGAGGCCTTTGAGTGAAAATCATCAGTGAGGAAAAACCCAAAAAACCGAAACCATCAAAACCCATAGTGATTGAGCATCACTGAAGAAATTGTTCCTGTGTGGAACCGACACTTTTTACCTTTGAAGACTGTGTATCTTCCAGACGGTTAGGCCTCATGGACTAGTGCATCCTGCAGTCAATAGGGGATCACCGGCTGACCGTGGTCTAGAGCATCCAGCAGTCAATTGTGGATCGCCGGGTGACCAGTTTGTGAGGGTTTTGGAAGTCTACCCTGAAGACTTACCACGAGTGTTGGGCGAGGACTGTGTGACCTTAGCTCAAGGAGAATACGGTAAGGACTGTGTGTCCTGGGACTGTGTGTCCTCTGGTTTAAATACTAGGCCGCTCCAAACCAGACGTACGACTGTCACAACAATTGGAACTGGGTCATCAAACCATTGTCTTCATCGAGCTACCTGGTTCCATTTCCTCAACCCTTTCATTTCCTCATTTACCTATTGATGAAATTGATCGTTACTGTTTGAAGAATTTGACTGAAGACTTTCTCAATTTCCTCACCTCAAATTCTTCAGTCTCTTTATCTTCTGCCTGATTATCCTGTTCACGCTACTCATGCTCTGTGTATGTTTCATTTCATCCTGATGACTATGCTACTACTATGTTTCTCATGCACTTGAGTACTTATTCCGCTGCGCATAGTTCGTCACTTAGCAAATTCTTTAACTAGTATTTCCTCAAGTGACGAATTTGTAAAAATCGCCTATTCACCCCCCCTCTAGTCGATATAACGCACTTTCAATTGGTATCAGAGCAAGGTACTCCCTTGTTCTGTGTGATTTTGGTTTAACCACCTGGAGTTTTAGTTATGTCGACTGCAGGCATGATCAAGGTCTCAGCTGGGTGTCCTACCTTCGATGGGACGGACTACCCCTACTGGAAGAACAGCATGGATCTTGAGGCAATTGACAATGATCTCTGGTATGTTGTGGAAAATGGTGTTCCCTTTGTCACTCCCACTATCAACGTTGCTGATGTGAAGAGATTCAAGCAACTCGACTCTCAAGCGAAGAATATCATATGTGGACATCTGATCAAGGGTCAGTATGGCAGAGTGAGTGCTTTGGAGACTGCTAAGCTTATCTGGGATAGGCTGTCCAAAGTCAATGAAGGCATTTCAAGTCAACGTGACTCTCGAGTTGATGTTTTTCGCAATCTCTTCAACCGCTTCAAAAGACTCGACAATGAAAATGTTCAGCAAACTTTCGATCGCCTCACCGATATCTCCAATGAGCTACAGGCTCTTGGTGCCACTGACATCACCGACAATGAGGTGGTGAAGAAACTGCTAAGATCTCTTGATTCCTCATTCGATACACTTGCTTTGATGATTCAAGAACGTGGAGACTACAAGTCACTAGATCCTGCTGATATTCTTGGGAGACTCAATACTCATGAATTCCAACAAGCTGAGAAGAGAGACCTCTACGGGCCAAGTTATGGAAGATCTCGTGCTTTGAAGGCTAAGGCAATTTCCTCATTTGAAGACGAAGAATCTGACAGTAGCCTTGGTGATCCTGAAGAACCGAGTCAGGAGCTAGCAATGCTCATGAGGAAATTCTAGAAGTTCTCAAGGAGAGGTCGGTTTGGAAAATCATCAAAAAGTGACATGAAGAAATCAGATTCTTCATCAAGCGACTACAAGAAGAGAACTTGCCACAAATGCAAGAAATCTGGTCACTTTATCTCTGACTGTCCTCTTTGGGAAAAAGAGTCAAGAAAGAAGAAATACAAGGATGATAGTTCGGATGACTCGAAGAAAAAGAAGAAATCTTCAAAGTCCTCATATGCAAAATCCTCATCTTCAAAGTCCTCATCGCACAGAATGAACAACTTAAGGAAGGCTCGAGCACTTATTGGCAAGGAAATGGATTCTGAAGAAGAATATGAAGAATACGAAGAAGAGGAGGAATCTGAGGAGGAGTCGGACTTTGGTGTGGTGAGCCTAGCTCTCGCTACCGCCTTCGTCAGCAAGTCCATCTTCAACGATGAAGAAAATGGCAATTCCAACGACTCTGACATCAGCAATGACGACTATGCTCCCACCTATTGCTTCATGGCAAAAGGTGCCAAGGTACTCAAACACCATTCCTCCTCTGAATCAAGTGATGGTGAATCTGAGGATTACATGAAACCTAGCTATTCCTAACTTTGTAATATTGCTACTAAACAACAAAGTGTCTTTGAAAAGCTTCAGAAACAGCTAGACAAAAGTGATGATCTGTTGAATGAGGAAGTGGATCATACTCAAACTTTGACTAAGGACCTTCAGAGTCTTTAGTCCAAGTATGATAACCTTCAAGGTCGTCATGAGGCTCTCTTAGTCGATCATGAGAAGCTTTCTTATGAATTTCTTCAAAGAAAGCAAGATCTTGACAAACTAAGGGTGTCTCATGAAGATCTTCAAAGGGATAATGACTCCCTGCTTGCTCAACAGATCAGTACCGCTCAGCAAGATTTCGTTCCACCTTGCATGAAATGCATCGAACGTGAAACTGCTCACTCTTCACCTGAATGTTCAAATGCTTCTATTGCTGCAAATTCTTCAACTATTTCCGTGGTCACAAATTCCTCATCTGAGGATACCACTAGTATCACTGACGAAAATGCAGGGTTGAAGGAATTATATGTGACATGCATATACAAAAGCCTCAAAGGGCATCAAACCCTTTGTGATGTGCTTAAAAAGCAGATTCTGAACAGGAACCCTAGAAAAGAGGGTATTGCCTTTGAGAGGAAACTCAATGCTGATGGATCTTACTGGAAACCTGAGCAATATCCCAAAACCTCATGAGTTGCTGCAAAAGGACCTCCTGTAGATCCATCCACTTTATCTGGCTTTACTTGTGAATCTTCATATTCCTCTAATGAGTCAATTGACTCCAACTACAAACTGTTCAAAAATCAGAATGGTGAAGTATTTTCCAAATATGTTGGTACTAACTGCAGGAACGGTCCTCCAATGAAGAAAATCTGCGTTCCCAAAAGGTACCTTGAAAATCTTCAAGTGAATGTCCTCATGACACCACCAGTGAAGAATAGGAACCCCAGATCAAATTCTTCAGTTGGACCAAAGTCTTCGCAAGGACCAAAGTCCTCACATGGACCAAATTCCTCGTATGGTCAAAAATCATATCATTCTCGTGCTAATGCTTCTGTTTCGCAGGGAAAATCTAAGGGTCATGAATATGCTCATTATTCTTCAAATCATTATGTTCATAAGTCCTCGAAGAATTTCTCTGCTTATTCATATGAGTACTCTAACCCCCGTCCGAGAAACGAAGTGCACTTGCTTCTATGCCACCATTCTCATATGGAGCTCGCAGAATGATGAACTCTTTGCCACCCCTCCAGATGTGGGTGGTGAAGAAATCGAACTAATCTCTTATGCAGGGTCAGGTCTCCAGACGAAATTGAACGTCTGATGTATTTGTTGGAGACCTGAGGAAATGCTTGAAAGGACGCAAGCTAATCATGTAGAAATGAATCATTCATTTCTCACGTCCTCACATTACTTTGCATACTATACTATGTGATGAAATTCAATCTGATGAATTTGAAGTCATATTCTTCACTCTGAAGCATATGCATTCGTAAGCTGTACTAACTCATCTGCAGGATGAAACACCCAAAGCTACTGAGTGGGTCCTTGATAGTGGCTCCCTCTCATCTGAAGCGTATCACCTACGCTGTTAAAGGAAAAAGCAAGGTATTGGGTCTAGGTAAGGTTGCAATCTCGAAGGATCGACACATGGATAAAGTGATGCTTGTCGAGTCCCTTGGATTCAACCTCATGTCTGTCTCAATGCTTTGTGATCTTGATATGGTTGTCATCTTTGGCAAATATCGTTGTGTTGTCATCATGGAATATGACAAATCCAAAGTCTTTGAAGGCTTTAGGAGAGGAGACTTGTATATTGTTGATTTCTCTACAGATCCACAGCCGGCCACATGTCTACTTGCAAAAGCTTCAGAAGGCTGGCTATGGCATCGACGACTTGGACACGCTGCATGAGGAACTTGCACACGCTCGCGAAGCAAAATCACGTCATTGGTATTGAGGGTGTCAAATTCCTCAAGGATCACTTGTGTGGGGCTTGTGAGTCGGAAAGATGACCAGATCCAAGCATCCATCCAAGACCATCATGACTACCACTCGTCCTTTTGAATTGCTTCATATGGATCTCTTTGGCCCTACTCACTATGCCACACTAACAAATACTCCATGCTTATATGGTTTTGTTATTTTTGATGATTTCTCTCGCTATACTTGGGTGCACATTATCCTATACAAATCTGAAGTGCAGAATGTCTTCAAACGATTTTCTTTAAGGGCCTCGACGAACTTCGGCGTCAAAATCAAGCATATCAGGAGTGATAATGGGACTGAGTTCAAGAACACTGGTCTTGATGATTATCTTGATGAACTTGGTATTACTCATGAGCTATCTGCCCCTTATACTCCTCAGCAGAATGGCATTGTGGAGCGCAAGAACAGGACTCTTGTTGAGATGGCTCACACCATGCTTGATGAATACAGGACCCCTCGTCGTTTCTGGCCTGAGGCAATCAATACTACTTGCCACATCATCAACAGGGCATATCTTCACAAATTCCTCAAGAAGACTTCATATGAACTCCTCATTGACAAGAAACCCATTGTGAGTTATTTCAAAGTTTTCGGTGCTAAATGTTAGATTAGAGATCCTCACCACAGTTCTAAATTTGCACCGAAAGCACATGAAGGTTTTATGCTTGGTTACGGAAAGGACTTGCACACCTACAGAGTCTTCAACACCTATCACAACAAGGTTGTTGAAACTGTAGATGTGCGGTTCGATGAAACTAACGGCTCGCAAAGAGAGCACCTGCCTCCTGTGCTAGATGAAATGCCTCCTGAGGAATCCATTAGGTTCAAGGCCACTGAAGATGTGATCCCTACTGAAGAACAACTACTCTCTGAAGAGGTTGTACCCAACGCTGAAGACATTCATGCTGATACACCTGAAGAAAATGGCGCTGAAGAAATTGTTCAGCCTCAACAAAGTCATCAACCTGCTCACCCTCGACTTGCAAATGAAGTGCAGATCGAGAAAATCCTCGACGACAACAATGCACCAGGTCCCCTCACACGCTCAAAAGCTTCACATTTGTCTAACTTTTGTGGGCACTTTGCTTTTGTCTCTATCATAGAGCCCACCAAAGTTGATGAAGCATTCTTGGAGCCTGAGTGGATTCAAGCCATGCAAGAGGAATTACATCAATTCAAGCTCAACAACGTGTGGGAACTCGTCAAACGCCCAGATCCTCACAAGCACAATATCATAGGTACCAAGTGGATCTACCACAACAAACAAGATGAACTTGGTCAGGTAGTGAGGAATAAGGCCCGTCTTGTGGCACAGGGCTACACACAGGTTGAGGGAATTGACTTTGATGAAACTTTTGCACCTGTTGCTAGACTTGAAGCTATTCGCATATTGCTTGCTTATGCTAACCATCATAATATCATCTTATATCAAATGGATGTGAAAAGTGCATTCCTCAATGGTAAGCTTGAGGAAGGAGTATATGTTGCTCAACCCCCAGGTTTTGAAGATCCTAAGTATCCAGACAAAGTCTTCAGACTCAACAAGGCCCTCTATGGCCTCAAGCAAGCCCCTCGGGCGTGGTATGACACACTGAAGGAATTCCTCATGAAGAAAGGCTTCAAACCCGGTTCACTTGACCCAACTCTCTTCACAAAATCATATGATGATGAATTATTTGTGTGCCAAATATATGTGGACGATATTATCTTTGGATGTACTGACAAACATTACAGCGACGAATTTGCCTATATGATGGGTGAAGAATATCAAATGTCTATGATGGGAGAGCTGAAATTCTTCCTAGGACTTCAAATTCGTCAACAATGCAATGGCATCTTCATATCTCAAGAGAAATACCTGAAGGATGTCCTGAAGAAATTCGGCGTGCAGGATTGCAAAGACGTCAAGATTCCTATGCCCACATCGGCTCAACTCTGCACTGACGAAAGTGGTAAAGATTTCGATCAGAAGGTATACCGCTCCATGATTGGTTCCTTATTGTATCTATGTGCATCTAGGCCAAATATTATGCTTAGTGTTTGCATGTGTGCCCGATTTCAAGCAAAACCGAAGGAATCACACCACAAGGCTGTGAAACATATTCTTCGATATCTAGCTCACACTCCAACACTAGGATTATGGTACCCCCAAGGGCTCAGGTCTTGACCTTATTGGATATTCTGATTCAGATTATGCTGGTGATCGTGTGGGCCGCAAGTCAACATCAGGCACATGTCATTTCCTCGGACGATCCTTAGTCTATTGGTCCTCGAAGAAACAAAACTGTGTGTCACTATCCACTGCTGAAGCTGAATACATTGCTGCTGGTTCTTGCTATGCTCAATTGCTATGGATGAAGCAAACCCTCAAGGACTACGGCATCAACGTGAAGAATGTCCCTCTCTACTGCGACAATGAGAGTGCCATCAAGATTGCTCACAACCCAGTTCAGCACTCAAAGACCAAGCACATACAGATTCGTCATCATTTTCTTCGTGACCATGTGATGAAGGGCGATATCTTCCTCGACCACGTGAAGACTGAAGAACAACTGGCTGATATCTTCACCAAGCCCTTGGATGAGAAGAGATTTTGCAAGTTGCGGTGTGAGCTAAATATCTTAGAATCTTCGAATGTTCTTTGAAAGGACACACATCCTAACACTTATGCAAAATTGAAGACTTTGATGTGCAACACACAAAGTAATGTTTTTCTTCAATCAATGAGGACTAAGTCTCTAAGTGTGAAGATATTAATGAAGAATTTGATTCTCAGAACGCTACGACAATTGTACGCGGTGTCTGAAATCATCATTCTTATACGGTGGGTAACGCCACCAACAATAGTTGAAATTCTTCAAGTTTGAGTTTTTCATCATTTTGCAAATTCTTCAAAATTGTCAATTTCTTCAAGTTTGCAAATTCCTCAACTTTCAAATTCTTCAAACTTTTCAACTGATGTTCCTCACATGAGTTTTTCTTCATTGACTATATATTGAGTTTTTCAATGTTCTCAACAGCGTTCACTCATAGTTATTTCTTCAAGTTGATTTTCATCTAAGTGAATGTGATCGGACCCTTTTCCCCCTCTATGCTAAACTCAACCAAGTCTGTTCATAAATTCTTCATATGCATTCTACTTTGAAACCCGTTCAAAGTCTGCACTGTGTCCTTGACAGCTGAAGAATTTGCGAACGAAAACATTAAAATATTCAATCTCATTTTTTGGCGATTGCTGATCAAACCGTTCCGATTACCACGACTGGATAACCCACGATCCCCCACTATCTCCACTACACAGTACGTGGGTGACACATGTCACTTGGATGGCAAGGGTCAGGGGCATACTGGTCCAAAATCTTTGGGCCAGTTGGTTTTTACTGCCACTATAAATACCCCCTCCCTTCCACTTGCTCGAGTTACTCCTCACTCCCATCTCTCCCGAGCTCCAGACCTAGCGCCGCCGCTATCCTCATCGTCGCCGGAGAGGAAGAGCTTCGTTGCCTTGACCTCGCCGTCGTCGTACTTGCATCGACCGCGGAAGTCTTCACCCCGCCGCCGCTGTAGCTATCTCCCTATGCCAAGCTAGGGCATGGGAGATCTAGACTGACGAACTCCTCCACTTCACATCTCTGTTCGTCGTGTTCATCGCATACGGTAAATAAAATCTAGTTTTATTACCATTTTTTATTCCGATGATTTTCACAAAATCCTCAAAAGGTGTTATTCTTCAGAAATCCATCTCTAAAGCACCAAACCAACTCCTTCTCTTGATCTATTTCGCTAAGTTATGATTTTCTTCAAGATTCCTCAATTGTGTGGATCTTCAAATCTGCACAACTCTGGAACCTAAGTCAAGAACACTTAGTGAAATTCTTTCAAGGCTTCTATGGTCAAATTGCTCAAACTTGATACTTTTTACAAAAAATTCTGAGAACGCATATGACCTCTTCAAATTCTTCGTACCTATACTCTATTCACAAGTACAAATGTCAGCTGATGAATCTCTAGGTTCTCATCAACTTAACTCATTTGCAGTGTTCCTTGAAGAAAAGTTGCATACTTCGTCAGAAACTTCAACAGTTCATATTCCTCAGTTGAAGAAAATGGCTGATGGGAAAAGACCTCAGAAAGGAGGAAAGAAGCTTGAATCCAATACTGCATTTGAGATCCCTGAGGACATTTATCCTGAGTATTGCACACCTGATGAAGAAATCTATGGGAAAGAGACCAAGGAAAAGCGAAAAATTTGCATCCAAAAGATTGAGAGGAGATGGATGAAGGAATGGCGAGAATATCGCTATGTCACTCCTAAGTACATGAAGAAGTTTGCACTGAAACCACCTTGCAGAAGACCTCCATTGGGAAATAACCAGGCAGCTGATCCCACTAGCCTCATGAGAGGTGAGGATTTTCCTGAAGATTGGGAAAAGCATCAGAAAAAGCTTCAAAAGATCTCTAAAGAAGCTGTGAGGCAATTCAATGTGGACTCTGCTGCTGCTGCTGCCTATGCTAGTGCATCTGATCTGAAGAAATCAGTGGTGAAGAAATCCACTGCAAAATCCTCAGCACCAAAGTCCTCAGCCCCAAGTTCCTCACAGAAAATGCCTCAGGCAAAATCATCAAGGGCTCCTGCAATGCCCTCAGTAGCTGCACAATCTTCAACAGCTGCTGCCAAGTCATCAACACCAGTGCATCTGGCATCTTGTCAGAGGACTGCCGGCTTTTCAATTGCTTCAGGGGCATCTGCAACTTCATTTGCCCAAGCACATTCCTCAAGCAGTCCCACTTTGCTGAAAGTGAAGGCTACAGCTGGACGAGGCAGGAGGCCAAGTCCTCACAAGAAGCAAGTAGTCTTCAATATTCCCTCAGAGTCTGAGGAAGATGAAGCAAGTGATGGAGAACTTGCTTCCATTGTCAGAAATAAGCAAGAACGAGTGGCTCAAGCCAAGGGCACTTCGATTCATCTCATGTTGGATCCAAGGACTATGCTTGACTTCATTGACATATGGCACAATGATCCAAACACTCCAATTGATGACTTGAAGCTTCCTCCCAGTCCTAGTCATGTCCTCACCGCGTTCATCGGTGCAGAAAAATAGAAGTTCGAGAAGGCCAGAAAGGCAAAGAAGGCTCAGTTCAAGAAAGAGCGCTTCATGAAGAACAATGTTCTCAATCTGAAGCCTGACCAACTTGTCTCTGTCCAAAAGGACATCAAAGGCCTCAGCGATGAATTTACCAAGTACTATGCTGACTGGAAAGGTGCCAAGGTCCGATTTGTCAACATTGCTGACAAAGTCATCAAAAATCACAACTCAAGGGTTGCAGCACGATCGCAACCGCAAATTCCTCTAGCTGAAACTTCTGCCCAGCCTGCTGATGAAACTGCAAATGCAGTTGAAGAAATTCATGCTGCTGAAGAAATTCCCAGGGCAACTTCCAATGTTGCGCCTGAAGAAATTGAGAGGCCAGATGAAGAAACTGTTGTGCCTGAAGAAACTGCCACGGCGACTACATCAGTCGTGCCTGAAGAAACTGTTCCAACTTCACCCCAAGCTCCCCCAGCAAAATCATCAAAGGTGAAGACTGTCACACTTCCTTCTGCATCAGAAGCGAAGAAAACCAAGGCTGTGAAAAAGGCAGCTGCCCTAAAAAGGAAAGCATCACCATCTGTAGATTCCTCAGCTGCTAAGAAATTGAAGACCTTGCCAAGTTCTTCAAATGAGCCAATTGATGTTGTTCCTATCTCATCTGTCCCAGCTTATGAAATAGTCCCATTTGGTGAAGACTATGTCATCCCAAGTGAGGACGATGATGAAGAAACTCAGTCTGTTGCTTCCTCAGAGCAGATTGATGAAGAAATAGAGGTGGATGCAAATGCTTCAACCCCTCTTGTGTCATCACCCCAGCCTCAGTTAACTGCTGAAGAGGCCGGTGTTGAAGAAATGGATGAGGAAGTGGACATTGGATCTACCACTCCAGTCATCAATGATGAATTTTGGTAAGCAACTCACCCAAATTCACCAATGGCCACTCCTCTCACTCAGATTCCTCAGTCTACAGCCCCAACTGAAGAAATCCAAACTGAGTTTGCCAGTCTGTCCACTCCCATCATGACTGCTCCTGAAGATATTCCAGCTGCATCAGTTTATGACATTCCTGTCCAGGATGTTCCTGATGACACTACTGCACAAGTTCCTCAAGTTGAAGAAACTGCTATTGTTCCAAGCGAGACTGGACGACGCTTCAAGCCAAATCATCAGCCGAACCAAAAGCTACCTTTCAAAGGCACGAAGCGTCCCAAATTCATCAAGGCAAATTTCTTCAATGAGCACATTTCTTCACAGGACCAAATCCTTATGACTTAGCAAGGGTTGGTCGCTCAAGGTTCTGGACTCCAGCTCAGATGAATTTTTATGCTGTTGTATTGTTCGACAAGGACAAAGTCTTCCAGCATCATAAAATTCCTCATGTGGATATGGAATCCATCCCATGCTTCACTCCTGTGCTCTCAGTTCTTCATGTCAGATTTCGAGCTCCGCAAAACCCTAAGAAGTTCTAACCCAGGGGCGTGTGCAAAGATCTCCAACAGCTTCACCCCCACCAAGCTCACAACACGATAACCCTGCTCGATGGCAAGGAAGAAGATAACACACGAGAGTTTACCCAGGTTCGGACCGCTGCAAAGCGTAAAACCCTACTCCTGCCTTTGGTGGATTGCCTCACGAGGAGGTTTGTGGATGAACTAGTACAGTGGTGAGTTGCCTCACGAGTGTGTTTGCGGGTGGTGCCCTCTCCCCCCTTCTATCGAGCAGCCTAGTCCCTATTTATAGCGGCCCAGGTCCTCTTCCCTCATCGCAAAGGCGGGAAGGAATCCCACAACGGCCAAATTCAAAGGGGGACAGGAGGTACGCCCTATCCTGACGAAAGGTGGTCTTTGCCTGCAAAGTAGCCAGTGGTGATACAGAGGTGGGCTCGACGGTGACGTCTGTCCTGCGGGGCTCGGGGTCTTGGTCTTGTTACACCGGAAGGGAAACCTTTGGGGGACGCTTTGGGGACCTGCGCTCGTCCTTGTCTCCTTTGCGCCAAAGAGGAAATTGTCCCCTCTGGCGCGCTGGTGCCTGCCTGGCCCGGCTGGCGTCTCCCTTGACCTCCCGAGGCCGAGCACTGCATAGAAACCTCCGCCGCTCGGGAGGAGGCCTGGGGAGGCCTACTCCTCCGCGGGTCTTGGCGCCGTTTCCCTCGCGAGCTTGGGGTCTCACGAGGGCCTTGTGCTGAGTGTGGCCGCACTGGGCCGTACTTGATCGTCGAGGTGGGCCACGCCTTGGGCCGCAGGCAGGCAATTCTGGGTAACCCCATTCCCAGGACGCCGACAGTAGCCCCCGGGCCCGAGGCGTGCTAGAGCTAGCTTCTTGGCGAAGCCACGGAGGCTGGCTCGAAGCGCCGCGGGCCCCAACCGCCTGCGGGCCCAACTTGACATGTGGCGCACAACAAGACGTGGGCGTCTCGGCTCCCCGAAGTCATCGGGAACTGCCTTGAGTCGAGCTGACGCGAAGCCTGCGCGCCTCCCAGGCCATCATTGCTCTTCCTTGAATGCAGCCGTCTCTTCGTGCCCTCCTCCTTTTTCAGGCCACGCGGATGTTACCCGAGGGAGGCAGGTGGTGCGGCGTGAAGCGGTGTGACACACCGACCGAGTCTGGCATGCGTCGCCTGAGGAGTGCAGGGCGCCTCCACTTCCCACGACGTCTCGACAACCACTCCGTCTGACCTCAACCAGTGCATGTTGCGGGGTCATCATTACCCGGGATCGGGAAGACGCCGGTTGGACTCCATCCAGCTATAAATGAGCGAGGGAAACCGAGCCCCCAACCCATTCCTACTCCTGCTCCCACGCCTTCATCCTTCATCTTCCCCACCATGACGCCTGTGAGGAGGTTCTCCGCCGCCAAGAAGGGAAAGGCCTGCCAGGGGGCGCCGGACTAACATCCTCCCAAGAGGAGAAGGGGTCGCCCTCGCAAGTATACTGGGACGCCCCCGGCGGTGCCCCGTGGGCATGGGTGCCCCTCTGCGGGGTCTGGTGCCTCCACTGCCGCAGCAGGAGGCGGCGGGCGCGGCGGCCGTGGCCCGGGAGGGAGACCTGCAATCGGTGCTTGGCCACCACGTCCGCAAGCCCGCACGGCCGACGTGGGCCTGGAGTTCCTGGTGCCGGTGGAGAGGCCGGCGAGCACTTGGCTGCAGATCCCGCGCTCCTTGACGGAGGTCTTGCCGGTCGACGCGCCTGCGGGTCTGTGGCTGCAGGCCGACGGTTGTTGCAGCGACGCATTGTGGGTGGAGGTTGAGGTTACCCCCGCGGGCAATGCCTTTTTGAGCCGCGGGTGGCAGACTTTCGCCCGCGCTCACGGCCTGGAGGGGAGGCCCATGCTCCACTTAAAGTACGGCAGCGCCGCGACGCTTTTCGTCAAGATCTTCGGGGAGGATGGCAGGCGCTTGGGGTGCTGCCCGGAGGGCGGCGGCATTGGCGATCTTGGAGGTGAGCTTGCCCTTGGCGATGGCCGCCATGCTTCCAGTAGCAGCGATACCTCCTCCGAGGAGAGCCCGAGCGACGACAGCTATGACGCCCCGCCACGCTGGCGCGCCCGGACTTCGGGAGGAAGCCAGCCGCGATAGCGCCGCTCCCTCGCCCGGGGAGCGGCCACGCCATCGTGCCACCGCGGCACCATCATGGAGGAGGAGGACTCCGATTGAGCGCCGGTGCGCCGAGGCCGGGGCCTCAGGAGCGGTAGCCCCCGGGGGGCTCCTTCACCTTTTCTTCTTTTGCCTGTAACCAAAAACCATGGGGGGCCCTTCGGGGTGTGTAACGAACTTTGGCGCTTGCGCCCTTTTCTTCTTTGCATACCTGTTTCTGTAATGGTGCATGTAAAGGAATAATTAATCTTAGTCAGGCCAATCTTTATGTATGCAAGACATGTTTCTTTATGCTAAATGAATGTTTGTCTTGATTAATTCCGTCCTTGCATATATCTTATATCCTACGCTGTTTGGAAACCTTGCCGGTGCGCACGTTTGCCGCGAGCGCTTTGAGGAACAGGTCCCTAGAAGCCTGCTGGAAACGCCGCCACCGGCAAGGCGACTTGCCGGGTCAGAACGCGGCTGCTAAGCCTGCCGAGCGGACTCGAGGCGAAACTAGAGCGCGGGCTCACCACGACAAGGTCCCTTCGCGTGCAGATTAATGTACAAGGACGAAAAATCAATCAAGACGACCCATGCTTGCCAGAAAGCTTTCCGGTGCGCACTCTCCAGTCAGCAGCGCTTGGAGGAACGGGTCCTTAGCAGCTTGCCAGGAACGCCGCCTCCCGAAAAGGTTTACCTTCCTGGTGCCTGCGCAGCCGCCTAAGTTGTCGAGCGGACTCAAGACAACTAGGGGCGCTATTGGCCCCGGGAAGGCTCTTTCGCGTGTAGGTGTAAGGAGCAAGCGAGGACAACAAAAGAAATGTAATTGTCACAAGTTTTTGTAACTTAGCTTTTCCTGCTGTTCATCTCGTATAGTGAGGCCGCGCTCGTGGTGATGACCGGCAGCTCTCTAGAAGGTTACTCTCTAAGGCGCAGCCAGCCCCCGAGCCCGCCTCCCGTGCGTATTCTTTCTACAACACTGATTGGACATGTTATGCCACGACAGCGTTTTAGCACAACAAGTTAATTAGCTTCTGGTTTATGATTAATTTGTTGTAATTTTGATTTCTGTCGAATGTTCCCTTGCTTGCCGGAACACTTTCCGGTGCGCACGATCCAGTCAGCAGCGCTTTGAGGAACGGGTCCTTAGCGGCTCGCCGGGAACGCCACCTCCCAAAAAGGTATACCTTCCCAGCTTTAGTGCAGCTGCTCACATCGCCGAGCGGACTCGAGGCGACTAGGAGCGCAACTAGCCCCGGGGAGGCTTCTCAGCATACGGGTTTACGCAGAAATCCGAAAATAAAACTTATCGAGCCTTTCCCTTGAACAATTGCATTTTTGTACAATGAACCCTTACGCTTACTGGAATACTCCCCGAATGCGCACGTTCTGGTCGATGGCGCTTAGGATCGGGTCCTGTCTAGCAGCCTATCGAGAACGCCACCTCTTCAGGAGCTTAATGCTCTAGAGACAACCGCAGATGCAACTGTGTTGTTGGGCGGACCTAGAACAACCAGGAGTGCAGAGTGTTTCTAGAGCGCTCCCTCGCGCACAGGTTATACAAAACTACCATCAAGGATAAGGCTACACAACAAAAAGCAATCAAAGTTTTAGGACTTTGCTTTCTGTAAGTGGAGCGAAGTCGCCATGGACGATGAAGCTGATGCGCTGACCACTAGATCAGGTTCGCGCAACCTTTCCCCCTACCTGGCGCGCTAAAGATGTCGGCGTACGACACCTATGGGATCGCGTGGATCCCTTTTACGGTTCGGCAGGGAGAAAGGTGTGCACAAAGAGCAGATCCAACGATCAACGCGAGGGATTTTTACCCAGGTTCGGGCCGCTGAGAAGCGTAAAACCCTAATCCTACTTTAGTGTATTGTGAATCTTTGAACTCTGGCTCCAGGAGCGCTATGTGATGAACAGTACATAGCAGCTACACATGCATCTGGGCCAGAAGGTCCTCCCCCTATAGCTGCGCCTTCGGCCTCCTTTTATATGTCGAAGGGGTCACCAACAGTGGCGCACAGTACATGCAAGAGGTGTAAAGTTGCTACAGCGTTTACATGATTATCACTGACGTCTTAGGACAAACGCATTAAATGCTCCGTTGAGGTGTCCCTAACATTCTCGGGGACGGAAAAAGAGCCCATCCCATCAGCACCGCTTAACCCCATCCGCCGCTAGCGCCATGACACGCATCCAGGAGGACAAACCCCATCTGACAGGCTGGTCGCTGCACTAGAGCGGTGGCAGGGTGGCGGGATTTTGTCGGGTGCGTATCTTGCCGGGTCTTCGCTAGCCATCCCGGCAAGCATCTTGCCGGGATCCCAGCCTTCGGTCTTCTGTGTTCTGATTATTAACTTGAATGCTTCCTTGATAGTCTTGTGCTTGTTCCCAGTTGTCCCCCGGCAAGCATCTTGTCGGGAGTCCAACATCGGGTCTTCTTGGTGACCTGCCTGGAAGTCTTCTCTCAGGAAGGCTTGCTTCCTGGAAATTCTATCCTGATCTTGCCGGCATTTGAGCTTGCTGGTGATGCGTATACCTGTTCCTGGCAAGTAATCCTTCCCGGAAACCTGGGTCCTAGATGTGTCCTATAAGTGGATTTCTTCTCTGCCATGCCCTTCCCGCCTGGAGGCTGCAACTTGCCGGTGCGTGTCCAGGGGTAGTGAACACCCCCTGTTCACTACACCGACAGGGAGGTTCCTCCTTCGTCATGAGGTTTGGCAGTTTGGGAGGGCCCCTTTTAGCACTCTACGTCTGCAGGGCCCGATCCCGTGCATGCCTCGCCACCGTTGGGGCGTCCGGATCACCAGGACGAGACCAAAAGGGGCGGGACCTTGACCGCCCTTGGGGCGTCCGGATCACCAGGACGAGACCAAGGGGCAGACGAGGAGCCACGCGACCAGTGTGGCTCCTGAGGCGCGATGCTCAGGAACCCCCTTTGACGCTAAAGTGGCACTCTACGTCGGCGGGGCCCGACCCCGTGCATGCCTCATCCACCGTTGGGGCGTCCGGATCACCATGACGAGACCAAAAGGGCGAGGCCTCGACCGCCATTGGGGCGTCCGGATCACCAGGACGAGACCAAAGAGAGAGCGAGGAGCCACGCGATCGGTGAGGCTCCTGAGGCGCGATGCTCAGGAGCCTCCCTTGACGTTCAAGTGACAACCAATCCTTTCTGCTTTGTCCCAAGGGACGTGAGCCTCCAGGGGTTTTTAAGATAGCGCACCGGGCCGCGGTGGAGCCCCCGAGCGAGGGTGAGGTGGCGTGCGCCTGCTAGCTCTCTCGAGAGCACCACGCGAGGACCAGGACGCCAAGGCCTTGGCGAGGTGTGTGCACCGTGCCAGTAGCCCCCGCTTGCGGGGCACGGGAGGGAGAGGCTGGCAGGCGTTATCTCAGAGGAAGAAATTTGCAAGAGAGAGGACTGCAAGAAGAAAAATTCCCGTCCCTTTTCCTTTAAATAAAGTCGATAAAAACCCCGGATTTTGTTCCAGGAAAATGGCAAATTCGAACACAAGAAAAGCAAAGAACAGCCGCGTCCGGCACCTAGGCTAGTCTTCGTCTTCCCCAGCGCGGAACATAGGGCATCCACGTTGCGTGGGCATAGCCATTGGAGGGCAGTGTTGTCTGCCAGCGCGGAGCATGGGGCTTCCACTTGGGCGTGGGATGGAACCCCTCCGCGTCCTCGGGGGGCTCCGGGCGTATACAACCCACTCATTATTACGTGAGAGTGTCACGGGTTGAGCCTGGGGGTGCGCTGAGAGCTCCATACCTCCTTGACACGGAGCCCCTTCCCAGCCCCAAAGCGCGATGCTGCGACGTGGGGTCGGTCTCGGATGGGCCCTTGAGCGCGAGGCGAGCCCCCCATGCTCTTCGCAGGGAGGGCCCGTCCCGGGACAAGGTTTCGGGCTCTCCAAAGCCCGGGGATGGACGTCGTTGTTGTAGCGGCGCCGCCGCCCCCTGCGCTTTGGGCGGGGCCCGGCGCAGGGGCCCTCCACCGCGCATGAGTCTGGCGCCCAAGGCGGTACCCCAGCACGCCTTGCTGAGGTGCCTGGGAGCCCCGCGCTGGTACTCAACCGCCCGTCCCAAGTGGACCGAGCCGGACCCAGAGACGTCGGTGGGTACGTGATCTCCCGCCGCTGGTTGAGCGAGACCTGGCCCGGAGACATGGGCTTGTGTTCCACCCTCCGCCTCTGGGTAGGAGTATCCCTGCCTGGGGACATGGGCGTATGTTCCACCCTCCGTCTCCAGGCTGGGGGCACCTGGCCTGAGGACATGGGCGTGTGTTCCACCCTCCGTCTCCAGGTTGGAAGCACCTGGCCTGAGGACATGGGCGTGTGTTCCACCCTCCGTCTCCAGGCTGGAGTCGCCCTGCCTAGGGACATGGGCGTGTGTTCCACCCTCCATATCCAGGCTGACGATCCCCGGTCCGCGGACCCAGGCGCTTGCCAAGGGTAGCCCCCCACCAGCGGGCACGCCTCACGAGGCTGCCAATGCCAGGCGTCCTCATGAGGCCGGCCCCGCCAGCCGCCCTCGTGAGGCTGTTCATACCAACCCCAATGAAAGCCGCTCGCGTGGTCGCAGATGCTCCTCATGTTGTCGTGGTGGCTGGCGCTGCTCCCATCATAGCCCGGGCGCCCGCCAACATGGTCGTGGTAGAGTTGTGCGAGCTCCCGGGTGCTGGTGTAGACGGGTCGTCAGGCGTCCTCCCCTGATGCACCGGGTGCACTGGGAGGCGCGTTGCGGTGCCTACCCCACGCGGCTGGCAGCTCCCATCGGCCCTCGTCTGCGCCAGGGGCTAACTCCTGCGCGCCTGATGAACCGGGCTGCGCTCCCAGTGGGTGTGGGTCGCGGCACGCTTCCTCCGTGCGTCCGCACGTCCTCAGCGTCTCGGTGGTGGGTTGGGCACCCTCCTGGACACAAGCCCCCTGGGCCGTCCCATAGAGATACGCCTGGGCCTAATCGGCCGTGGTGGCGTGCCTGGCCGCACGACATATCCTGCCGTGATAGCGTCCGCGAGCAACGTGGAAAGGCTGCATCTCACGGGCCATAGGGAGCGAGATTCCCCCGCGTGCCGGGTCGCGGCGAGCCCAGGGGGATGACGCCGCGACGCGGACACTGAGGAGGGCCAGGGCAGCGAGAGCGCGCCGCGTGGTTGATGAGGGAGACAGCCCCCGGTGCCTGTCCAAGGCCGGGCTGGAGACGGCGTCTTCCGACAGAGGAGCCAGGCGGCGCGGGATGTCGAGGTCTGCAGGCGTCGCCCGAGCAACGCGGGCAGCCGTCGTTCGGCGCGGGCTCCACAAAACCCTAAGAAGTTCGAACCCAAATGTCAGATTTCGGGCTCCGCAAAACCCTAAGAAGTTCGAACCCAGGGCCGTGTGCGAAGATCTCCAACAGCTTCACCCCCACCAAGCTCACAACACGATAACCCTGCTCAATGACGAGGAAGAAGATAACACACGAGAGTTTACCCAGGTTCGGGCCGCTGCGAAGCATAAAACCCTACTCCTGCCTTTGGTGTATTGCCTCACGAGGAGGTTTGTGGATGAACTAGTACATTGGTGAGTTGCCTCGCGAGTGTGTTTGCGGGTGGTGCCCTCTCCCCCCCTTCTACCGAGCAGCCTAGTCCCTATTTATAGCGGCCCGGGTCCTCTTCCCTCATCGCAAAGGTGGGAAGGAATCCCACAACGGCCAAATTCAAAGGGGGACAGGAGGTATGCCCTATCCTGACGAAAGGTGGTCTTCGCCTGCAAAGTAGCCAGTGGTGATGCAGAGGTGGGCTCGGCGGTGACGTCCGTCCTGCGGGGCTTGGGGTCTTGGTCTTGTTACACCGGAAGGGAAACCTTTGGGGGATGCTTTGGGGACCTGTGCTCGTCCTTGTCTCCTTTGCACCAAAGAGGAAACTATCCCCTCTGGCGCGCTGGTGCCCGCCTGGCCCGGCTGGCATCACCGTTGACCTCCCGAGGCCGAGCACTGCATAGAAACCTCCGCCGCTCGGGAGGAGGCCTGGGGAGGCCTACTCCTCCGCGAGTCTTGGCGCTGTTTCCCTCGCGAGCTTGGGGTCTCACGAGGGCCTTGTGCTGAGTGAGGCCGCGCTAGGCCGTACTTGTCGGCGTTCTGGATACCAGGGTACCCAGACTTGCCTGCTTGCGGCCCAAGGCGTGGCCCACCTGGCGGTCCGTACGGCCCTGTGCGGCCTCGTTCAAGACAAGACCCTCGCGAGGAGACCATCCTCGTGAGAAGGATAGTGCCAAGGCAGAAGGGGAAGGCCTCCTCAGGCCTCCTCCTGAGCGGCGGAGATCCCTATGCAACGTCGGGCCTCAGGAGGTCAGGGGTAACGATAGCCAGGCCAGGCGGGGGCCAGCGCGTCAGAGGGAGCAGTTTCCTCTTTTGTGCAAAGACGATAAGGACGAACGCGGGTACCCAAGGAGCCCCGCCAAAGGTTTCCATTCCGGTGCAACATGACCGGGTCAGTGAGCGTAGCAGGACGGATGTCACCAGCGAGCCCACCACCGCGTCACCACCACCAACTTGGCAGGCGAAGACCGCCTTTCGTCAGGATAAGATGTACCTCCTATCCCCTTTCAAATTTGGCCGTTGTGGGATCCCTTCCCGCCATTGCGATAAGGGAAGATGACCCGGGCCGCTATAAATAGAGACGAGATAGCTCGGGAGAAGGGACGGAGCAACCACCCCGCAAACACACCGCTGTATTAGCTCATCCACAACCTCCTCGCGAGGCAATCCACCTAAAGCAGGAGTAGGGTTTTATGCCTCACAGCGGCCCGAACCTGGGTAAACTCTTGCGTGCCATCGTCTTCCTTGCCATCGAGCGGGGGTGTTGTGTTGTGAGCTTGGAGGGGGCGAAGCTGTTGGGGAATCTTCGCACACGCCCCTGGGTTCGAATTCCTTAGGGTTTTGCGGAGCCCGAAATCCAACATTTGGCGCGCCAGGTAGGGGGCGTGTCGGAGTCTTCCTCAAGCCTCGCTCTTCCTCCGCCTCACCGCTCCGATGGCCGATGCCCGCCGAGCCCGCGCAGAGCGCCGTGCTGCCCGTGTCGCCCAGACGGCTCCCGTGGACCACACGGTTGCGCGCCGCTCTCCCTCTCCTGTGGCCAACGCCGCCACGGGCCCGGAGGCCCAAGAGCAGCACGATTCATCACAGCTGCTCATAGCGCGGCGCGACGGCCGCACTGCCACTCCGTCAATCGTTCCAGCTACTGGGTCGTCCTCCCACGCCCGCCCAGGGCCGGCGCGTGGATCGGGCGCACTGAACATGGCGCGCGAGCTGCTGCGCTACCGCCCCGCTCCCAACCGCCTCGACGATTGGCTCGGGCGCGTTGCGGAGCTCGTCAGCACAGCCGGCGACGCTTCGGCATTCACCTGCTCGTTCCGGCCCCAACCCTCCCTGCCAGGTGACGAAGCTCATGATGTGCCGCCTCCTCTTCCACAGCGCGACGTCGACCCCAAGCCCAGGCATGAAGCGCGACCGCGCGACTAGCCGCGTGGGCCCCCGGCGAGGGTGAGAGAAGAAGTGAGCTGCCAGGTGGTGCCGCGGCCGCGCGTTAACGCGCGTGCGCTCCCAGCGCCGGCGCGACTGGGCACCCCTGGAGGCAGCCATGCAAGAGCATCAAGACCAGGTTCCCCCGAGCGCGCACCGCCCGTGGGCCCAGTGGGCTGCCGCACCATCGCCCCGGAACTCCATTCGGCCGTGTGGCCCTGCAAATTCAAGCCTGACCTGCCTCCTCGCTACGACGGCACTGCAGACCCCGCCCAGTTCTTACAGCTCTACTCACTGAGCATCCAGGCGGCCGGCGGGAACGACAAGGTCATGGCAACCTGGTTCCCCATGGCGCTCAAAGGGGGCGCACTTTCCTGGCTCCTCAACCACCCGGAAGGGTCAGTCACCTCCTGGGAGGGCCTGCGCAAGCGCTTCGTCGCCAACTTCCAAGGCACCCGCGACCGCGCGCTTGGAGTGGGAGACCTTCGTCGCGTGAAGCAACAGCCTGAAGAGACCCTGCACAAGTTCATATAGCGCTTCACGACTACTTGCCTCATGATCCCGAGGGCTTCCGATGAGGCCATCATCTCGGCGTTCACCGATGGCGTCAGGGACCAGAGGCTGAGGGAGGAGCTGGCTATCCACGATTACTTGAGCTCGGCCTTGGAGATGTTCAACTTGGCGAACAAGTGCGCGAAGGCCGAGGAGGGCCGCCTCTCCCTCCGCGAGCTCCCGAAGGCGGAACCCGAAGACAAGAAGACCAAGGCCAAGGAACCAAAGCGCAAGGCACCCGCGGTACTGGCGGCTGATCCCGAGACAAAGCGCGGCCAAGACGAAGAACCCCTCATGGGCGGGCGACCATTCTGCATCTTCCATGGCACCAACAGCCACAACACCATCGACTGTCAGGAGCTCAGGGCGGTCCGCGACGAGCACTTCGGCCGGCGCCCTAGGCGCACTGACCGAGGCTATGGATGTGGCGGAGGCCGCTGGGACAATCATGACCTGCGTCAAGAGTGGCGAGACCAGCCTTGGGAGGACCGCTGGCGCGATCAAGCTCGTGAGGACCGCTGGTGCGACGAGCCTTCGGAGGGGTCACGCCGAGGCCAGCCTTGTGAGGTCCGCCCTCGCGAGGCCGGTCTTCCCCCGCTGCCACCTCCACCCAGAAGGAAGGAAGAGGACAGGCAGAATGACGGGGCAGGGGGCTTCCAGGAGGTCAGGGCAATAGCTTGCATCCTGGGTGGCGCCCAAGCCCCGGCCTCGAACCGCATCTTCAAGCAGTTTTCACAGGAGGTGAACGCGGCGCTTCCAAAGCTTGAGGCCGCGCGCCCCCTCAAGTGGTCCCAATGTGCCATCACCTTCGACTCCAAGGATCAACACAGATGTTCAGCCATGGCGGGCGCGCTCCCCATGCTGTGCACGCCCACCATCAGCAACGTCCTCGTCACCAAGACCCTCATCGACGGCGGCGCCGGACTCTATGTCCTCTCCATCGAGATGTTCGAGACGCTCCAAGTGCCTTACGACCAGCTCATGCCGACCAAGCCCTTCTCAGGAGTCACTGACGGCTCCACGGTCCCCATCGGGCAGATGCGCCTGCCCGTCACGTTCGGCGGGCCCAACAATTACCACACCGAGATCATCACCTTTGACGTCGCCCACATCCACCTCCCGTACAACGCGATCCTTGGATACCCAGCCCTTGCCAAGTTCATGGCGGTGACCCACCACGGCTACAACGTGCTCAAGATGCCGGGAAGTGGCGGCGTCATCACTATCGCCTACGATGAGAAGGACGATGTCTGCTCCCTCGAGCGTGCCTATCGTGCCGCGGCGGCCGAGCACTCGGACGACGAAGGAGGTGCCCTGCCCCGTGAGGACGTCCCCAAGAAGAAGAAGCAGCTCCTGTCCAAGGGACGCCAGGGGGCTGAAAACCCTAAGGACGGCGCCTCAGGATCCGCGCCTGGAGCACATTCCCCTTCCTCCCTCGCATAGGAAGGCGCGCCCGACGCCTCTCTTGGGCAGGGCTTGGGGGCTTCCACCCGGAGGACCACCAACCTGACCAGTGAGACAAGAGAGGTGTTCGGGCACAACTCGGGGGCATGTGCCGGCACGCACCCGTCCCAGCAGGGAGCACGGCGCAAGGCGCCAAGTTCACGGGAGTTCATCACCAGAGCAATCGAGGAGCTTCAGGAAGCATAGGCTGTGCGAGGTGGGCGCGGCCCCGCACCCCCCAACGCTGTCGCCGTAACCAACCCGGGCGGCGCACCGCGCATCTGCATCAACGTACCCAGCTTCAACAGGGTTGCATCATCGGACATCTTCTGGCCGACGCGTGTCAGTCACGGCAGGGCCTACCCACGCAACCACGCCAGCATGCCTTTCGGGCTGGCGAACGCGGCTGACACGTTCCAGCGCCTTGCCCGGGCCATGTTCGCGCCATACCGGGCCAGGCACCATGAGGAGTTGGAGGAGGTGCCGGGCCCGAGTGGGAGCCCCGAGCCTCCGGAGGCGACGGGCTCATGAAGTCCGAGCTTGCGAAGGCACAGGGCTGAGCTCCTGCGACTACCTCCATGCCCCAGCGGCATCGCCGCCAGGTGATCCATTGCCCAGTACCAGGTAACTTTTCGGTTTGCTCAGGTAAGTTTTTGGTTTGCTCAGTTTAGAGGGCGCCCGTCGGGCTGCATTACCCTCGGACGGCTAGAACTCACCCCAGCCGCGTTTTCCCTCATGATTAGGACTTTTACATGCTTTCAATCTATTTCCCTAAGTATTTCAACCTGCATGCTCGGTGCTTCGCCGCCATGAATTTCGATGTGCCCTAATGAGCCTGCCCTCGACCACCTCATGATTAAGGGCTGGCACGGCGTCTGTGCTCGGGTCCGTCCCTGCAGCGTCGCAAAATCCAAGTGGTCGAGCTCTGTCTTGCGGGCCGGCCCCGTGTACGTCACCTCACATGGACCTTGGTGCTTCGCCCTCGCGTGAGCTAATCGGGGGTGGGTGAGTCAGGGCGCGAAGTCTGGGCACGGCGTCTGTGCTTGGGTCCGTCCTTGTAGCGTCGATAAATCCAATGGCTGAGCTCTGTTTGCCAGGCCAGCCCCATTCACGTCACCTCCCGGGGTCATTGGTGTTTGGCCTTCTCAAGCGATGGCCCTTGGAAATCCATTCGGCGTAGGTTTCTCCAAAACAGGACTAGAAGCGACGACTTCCACCAAGAGGATTCAGGCGCAAGCCGCCTTTGTGGTAGGGCCACATGAGACCTGAGCTGTCTCACGTCACCCATATACACCTCCCAGTTCTACCGTGCAGGCCACACGTATGAACTTAATGGGTTGTACACGCCCGGAGCCCCCTGAGAATGCGGAGGGGTTCCATTCCCACACCCAAGTGGAAGCCCCATCCTCCGCGCTGGCGAACGACACGGCCCACCAATGGCTATGCCCACGCAACGTGGAAGCCCTATGCTCCGTGCTGGGGATAAACAACTGAGGGCGCCTCGGCGGGTGCATTCAACCTCAGGATGGCTCCTCGCGGCTCCATCTCGTGACATTCCTCCGGGATGCACGCCTGAGGGGGCTGCAAGGGGGCTACGCCACCTCACCAGGTCCCTGGCACCTAGTCTTCACGCGTCCCACCCGGACAAAAATGAAGGTATGGAAGCCGCTCGTACGTCAAGGGGGACTCCTGAGCATCGCGACTTAGGAGCCTCACTGGCCTCGTAGCCCCTCACCTCTTTGGACCGTCCTGGTGATCCGGACGCCCCAACAATGGTCGAGGTATGCGCGAGGCCGGGCCCTGCCGATGCAGAGCTCAAATCGCTCCGGATCCCCAAGTCAACCCCGTGGGAGCCGCTTGTACGTCAAGGGTGACTCCTGAGCATCGCGACTCAGGAGCCTCACTGGCCTCGTAGCCCCTCGCCTCTTGGGACTGTCCTGGTGATCTGGACGCCCCAACGACGGTGGAGGTATGCGCGAGGCCGGGCCCTGCCGACGCAGAGCCCAAGGCGCTCGAATCCCCAAATCAACCCGGTCATCGCCGCGTTCCCGTCATGAGGGCTGCTCGGACGTCAAGGGGGACCCCTGAGCATCGCGACTCAGGGGCCTCACTGGTTTCATAGCCCCTCACCCCTTGGCATCGTCCTGGCGATCCAGACGACCCAACGGCGGCTGAGGTATGCGCGGGACCGGGCCCTGCCGACGTAGAGCGCTACAGCAAGCAGGAAGGAAATGGAGTGAAGAAACAAAATCACACAACTTAGCAGTCATTACAAGCATTAAAATGTCTTTGAAAATGCAAACGAGTCTGACGCCTCCACGAGGCACGATAAACATTATAGGGGACGACCCAGGAAAAGAAGCTAAGAGGAGCTGGCACCACTGCTCGCCCCGGTCGTGGGGAGCTCATCATTTACGTCGCTGTCGCTGTCATCGTCATCGGCAGACCTCACAGTGGCAGGCGAAGCCGAGGGAATGGCGATGCAGGCGAACTTCTTCATCAGCGCATCCATGGCGCCCTCCACGGCCATCGCCGTAGCGGAGCGAACCCCAGGATCGACTGGGCGAATCACGGAGCCGAAGTTGAAGCTCGGCTCACGAAGGTAGAGGTGGCTGAAGACGCGTGTCGCGTCCTCGGAGAAGAGGTCGCGGCACTCACTCTCCAAAATGTTCTCCACCCTGGCGACGGTGCCCTCAAGCACCTCGGCGAGCTTCAAAGAGAGCCCAATGAAGCCACCCTCAGGAGCCTCCAGGGGCTCTGGGAATCCCCCTCGGCAGATGGACTATAGCGCCCGGCGGAGCCTGACCTCGATGGAGGGGAAAGCCTCGAGCTCCGCAGCCTTCTTCTCCTCAGCTGTGGCAAGGGACTCCTCCCTGGAGACAAGCCGGGCCTTCTCCGCAGCCACTTCCTCCTTCAACTCGTCCCGCCGCCCGCGCTCGGCGGCTAGGTTGGCCGCCGCCTTGGACAGCGTGGAGTCACGATCGGCAATCTTGACCTCGCAGGCCTTGAGGTTCTCCTCCCGTTGGCGGAGCCTCTCCGCAAGCGTGGACCTGTCCTCTTCAAGGGACTTCAGGTGGGCCTCCGCCTCGTCACAGCGCTTCATGGCAGACGCTGCGTCAGCCAGTGCAGCATCTTGGGTTACCCTGGCCGACGCGGCCTGCTCCCTGCTCGCAGCCACCGCGGTTTCGGCTTGGCCCCAAAACGCCACGGCCGAGGCGTCAGTTTGGAGCCACCCAGAAAGAAGACCCAGGCGCCCCCTTGCGAGGCGATCGTCGGCACCACCCAGAGTGCCTCGCACCTGGTACAAGACGGAGTAGGCCCCGTCTAGGGCGCCTGACTCAACCAGAGGGCCATGGGTCGGTGGCACCAGGACATGGCCCGGGGGCGGCGTCTGTGCGGCATCAGGGGCCGCCTCTGGAGGAGCGAAGGTATGAAGGGCAGAAGGCACCGGTGGCTAGACCGCCACCACGGACAAGGAAGGGGCGGGCGACTCTACACCCAGCTGGCCCTCGGGCTGCAGCACGGGCCTGTCCCCGAAGGCAGGGGCAGCCTCTTCAGCAGGCATCAGGGGCTCCGCGGCCGCGACAAGGAGAGTCGTCCTGCGGGCCACCTCGCCCCCGACGCCCGGTGCCTCGTGAGGCGGTGGCAAGGCACCAGGAGCAGGCGTTGCGTCGGAGGGCGCCTTTGGCTTGACGCCGGCCTTCTTCTTCCTCGACCTCGGCACGGCGGCACCCCTAATTGTCAGACAAAGAGAGGCCCATCAGTACATAAACCACTGGAAAGCAGCATGAAACCAAGCGGGATTACTTACTCCTCGCCGTCGACCCACTTCCTCTTCCTCTCCACATCAGCAAAGGCGGGGAGGCCTCCATCCTTCTCCAAGGAGCTGCCACCGCGTGGAGGAGTGGTGGAACCGCTCGAAGCAGCCGCGACCGGCAAGGTCGTGCCAGCCCCGGACGCGGGCGCCTCGCCCGCGAATTGCGGCTCGGGCGGTGGCGAGGCGAGCTCTTCGGCCACCGTACCAACGCGAGCTGGGGGGGCTCCGGATGAGGCCTAGCCTCGCGCTTCCTCGGGGTCACCCGGCAGGCAGATCGGGCAGCCCGAGGTGTAGGGCCCGGACCCGTGAGGACCCCGGCGAGTTGCGGAGGACTTGCAGCAGGGGGCTCGCCGGCATCGTCATCATCGAAGCCGCGGAGAAGGGCACTCCGCCACGGAGGAGACACCTCCTCCAGGTCGTCATCCGCCGTCTCCTCCGAGCCCCTTCCATCGACGGTGTCGTCAGAAGGCACCGCCACAGGGGCGCCGGGGCTCTCGGCCGGAGAGAGCCCCAACTCGTCGAAGCTGGGCATCACGGCGACCAAGTCAGCCTTGTCGTCGCGGCAGTACATCGGGACGTAGGCCTCGGGAAGATCCTCGGGATCGCCGTTAAGCAGGGTCGCCACAATCCTGCTAAACTCCACGGGGGCCAGCGGCGCAGAACGGAGCCTCATGTCATCACCGCTACCCTGGTAGTCCCACATGGGCCGCGAATGAGCCTGGAGGGGCGCCAGGCGCTGCACCAGGAACTCCTTCACTATCATTCCCCCAGTCAACTTCCGGGCGCTGATGTCCCGAAGGACCCGCTCCAGAACGGGCTTGGATCGGGGGTCGGAGAGCTTCGCGGAGCTCCACGCCGGGGTCTTCCCCGGCAGCCCCTTGGGGAGCTCCATGCGGAGGTCGATGCCCTGGAGATCCAAGAAGACCCAACGGTTCCTGAAGTTCTCCACCTTCTTCCCGGCCTTGAAGAGCATGTTCCCGCTCTGGACCGCGACGAAGGAGACGCATGCTGACCGCTGAGCCCCATCATGAAGACGCAAGCTGAAGAAATGGCGGAACAGGGCCACCGACGGACTCACGCCCACGAAAGCCTCGCAGGAGAAGGCAAAACGGACATGAGTAGGATGGAGTTGGGCTGAAGGTGGAGGGCCTAGATCCGATAGTGCGCGAGGACGGCGGTGAAGAACGCGGAGAAAGGTGGGACAAGCCTGGAGAAGACGCTGTGGAGGAAGAAAGGATAGGCCGACTTGGCCAGGCGACGCCCCTTCGCGGAGCCGCACCACATCAAGGTCCGCTTCCACTCATTGGAGTCGTCGGCGGTCGACGGGAGCACCGGTTCAAGGTCCCCATCCTTGGCTATGGTGGACTCAGAGAGCACCGGCGAGATAGGAGCAGAAGCCGAGCCCTGGACCTCCGGCTTCGACTTGCCGACGGGAGCCATCGAGAAGCTTCAGAGGCCAAGGGAGCAAGAAAGAGGATGGAGCGGTGCTGAGATCTGCGCAGGTTCGCGCAAGGGATGGAGATCTAGAAAGAAGAGAAAGGGCGCGGAAGAGGAAAGCAATAATGGCTCAGCGCTGGATGTCAGGCTTTTGTCGGTTCAGGCAGTTGCCAAGAAGATACGGGGTGGGACGCCCGCGCCCCACCGAGCACCGCACGCCAAGCCAGGCCTGCAAGCAATAGGGGCCCGCGGCGCTCTGGGCCCCTCCTTCGACTTTCCCCTCGAAGCCGGCTCGAGCGCGCCTTAGGCCCGAGGGCTACTGTCGGCGTTCTGGATACTAGGGTACCCAGACTTGCCTGCTTGCGGCCCAAGGCGTGGCCCACCTGGCGGTCCGTACAGCCCCGCGCGGCCTCGTTCAAGACAAGACCCTCGTGAGGAGCCCATCCTCGCGAGAAGGATAGCGCCAAGGCAGAAGGGGAAGGCCTCCTCAGGCCTCCACCCGAGCGGCGGAGATCCGTATGCAACGCCGGGCCTCAGGAGGTCAAGGGTAACGATAGCCAGGCCAGGTGGGCGCCAGTGCGCCAGAGGGAGCAGTTTCCTCTTTTGTGCAAAGACGACAAGGACGAGCGCGGGTTCCCAAGGAGCCCCGCCAAAGGTTTCCATTCCGGTGCAACAAGACTGGGTCAGCGAGCGCAGCAGGACGGATGTCACCAGCGAGCCCACCACCGCGTCACCACCACCAACTTTGCAGGCGAAGACCGCCTTTCGTCAGGATAAGATGTACCTCCTGTCCTGTTTCAAATTTGGCCGTTGTGGGATCCCTTCCCGCCATTGCGATAAGGGAAGAGGACCCGGGCCGCTATAAATAGAGACGAGATAGCTCGGTAGAAGGGACGGAGCAACCACCCCGCAAACACACCGCTGTATTAGCTCATCCACAACCTCCTAGCGAGGCAATCCACCTAAAGCAGGAGTAGGGTTTTATGCCTCGCAGAGGCCCGAACCTGGGTAAACTCTTGCGTGACATCGTCTTCCTGGCCATCGAGCGGGGGTATTATGTTGTGAGCTTGGAGGGGGCGAAGCTATTGGGGAATCTTCGCACACGCCCCTGGGTTCGAATTCCTTAGGGTTTTGCGGAGCCCGAAATCCGACAGTACTTGATCGTCGAGGTGGGCCACGCCTTGGGCCGCAGGCGGGCAAGTCTGGGTACCCCCGTTCCCAGGACGCCGACACTTCATGATGTTGGACTTCTTCCATTCTGTGCGGATGTCTGCGATTGGAATGAAGAACTGATTCTTCAATTCTATGCAACTCTGCATATCTCTGGTGAAGCTTCTGATATCAACACTTGGATTCTGGATTGGATGACTGGCAACACCCACTACACTGCTTCTGCAAATGAATTGCTTCAATGTGTTCCCATTCCAATTCCTTCAGAAGGAGCAAGATGCATCTATGATGAACCTGAGCTACAGAATCACATGATGCAAGTGCTGATGAAGCCTTTGGCGCCTGGAAAACCTCCAAGGACCACCTTCTTAGTGAAGGATTTGCTGTATGTGCCCAGGACAGTCTATAGAATATTGACCAAAACCCTCAGTCCTATCAAAGGCCGCAACTCTAAAGAAGAAGAAGTTGTTGGCATCATGAAGAATTTGCTGTTCAACATCATTCATGGGATTCCCATCAACTATCACGATTTCTTCATGAGGACTTTGGCCAATATTGCAGTGTCTCCATTTGAATTGAAGCCTTATGCTCCCTGTATCATGAAATTCATCAGATCTAAGTCTTCAATTCCCTTCAAGGCTGACTTTCAGAATCATTTCAGTTTCTTGCCTCCGATTGAAGTCCTCAAGAAAACATTTTCTTTAGTTGAAGGAAAAGGCAAGGCTGTCATTGATGAAGGCACTCGTCCATTGGATGGTCAGTTTCGCAAAGCTGCATCTTATTCCACCAATAATAACTCTGCTATGCAAGATTCTGCTGCAAAAGCCTCAGCTCCAAATCCTCAAGCTTCTGCCCCTCATGTGATGACTGATCGTGAGCTTCTTCTAAGTCTTCATCAGAAGGTCGATCATAATCACAAGTGGGTAAAGCGTCAGTTTATTTCAATTCTTCGTGACATGACTGTGACGCATAACTCTGTAAGGAAAGTTCATTACTATGTGCATGAAATCTTCGATCGCACTTGGGCCATTCTGTCTCACCTCAAGACTCCTGAAGAACTCAAGGAGATGGAATTTCAAATGGACTTTGACTGGTCAATTTATCCAAAGAAGAAGTGGAAGAAAGTTCAAGTTCCTCAGCTGGTGACAAGCTCATTTTCTTCATCGCGTGAGACAGATGAAGCTGAGGATATTGAGGATACTGCTGAAGGCCCTGCTCCACCAACCGACCCCGACAACGATGGCGCTCCTCCACCACCTGCAAGATGAAATTCTTCAGGGGCGTTAGTCCTCAATTTCGTCCCTTTTGGTCACTTGATGACAAAGGGGGAGAAATTTGAGTTAGTCTTCAAGCGGGTCTCTTTATATGGGTTGTTTTTGTTTAAGTTACAACTCTCGCTCTTCTGAAACTTTTGTTGATTGAGTTGTAAACTTAAGTCCGATGGTGGTCTGATACTTTTGAACTGCTTTCCGCATGCTTATTTCATCAAGTATCTTAATGCACGCATGCTGAATTTCCTCAGACCCCATTTTCCATCATGCATTTCAATTTCCTCATGATATATATAAAATGCGTGTATGGATTACAAGATATAGGGGGAGATCTCCAAGATTTTATCTTGCCATGAGCATTTGCAGTCTAAAGCAAATTCCTCAAATATGCACATCTTCAGGGGGAGTTCCTCTATATCTTGCAATCAAATTCCTCAAACTCAGTACTTACACTTCATATGTTTATCCCCATTGAAAACTTAACCTATTTGTCATCAATCACCAAAAAGGGGGAGATTGTAAGTGCATCTAGTTCCCTTAGTGATTTTGGTGTATTGAAGACTTATAGGTTAAGGGACTAATATGTTTGTGAGTGTACACAGGCTCTTTAAGTCGATGAGGAGTTTGGTATATTCGAAGAATATCGACTCCTAAAATGTCTTCAACTGAAGACTTTGGTGAAGACTTTGCTGAAGACTTTGGTATTCCGTGAAGACTTTGAAAATGAAGAAGATGGTGTGACCTTGAAGATATGAACGAGGACAATGAAGCGTGAAGACTTTAGTTTTTATTGTTTCATTTCCTTCTTTGAGTCGTAGGAAACACCATACTGTTAAAGGGGGCTGAGGTAATACCAAGGAAAATTTTCCATCTGATGCTCAACTCAAAAGCCTCGACACAACCCAATCCTTCGAGTGAAGCCTTGGGAAACCTCTTACAGTTCAGTCAAGTTCATCAGAGACAGAGAAGATGTTCTTCTGGTCTCTGAGGAAATTGGTCTGACTTAGGAGTTAGGATTTCGCCAGTGCGAATTGCCTACAAGTGAGGAAAATGATAAGCCCTGAGGAATTTGACAGTTCAAATTCCGACCGTTGCTGTGCTTTGCGCCAGCTGTCCAGATATTCTATCCACCTAATGGTCATATCATTGGGGGGCCATTTATGTCTTATCATGTCGGGTTGCACCCTGGCTATAAATAGCCGCCCCCCTCAACCACTAGCTGGTTGGCTGCTCCGAGAGAGAACTTGACACTTGTCATTTGAGAGCATCCCATTCCTCGAGGACTTTGAGCGAAAATCATCCGTGAGGAAAAACCCAAAAAACCCAAACCATCAAAACCCATAGTGATTGAGCATCACTGAAGAAATTGTTCCTGTGTGGAACCGACGCTTTTTACCTTTGAAGACTGTGTATCTTCCAGACGGTTAGGCATCATTGTGTAGTGCATCCTACAGTCAATTGGGGATCGCCGGGTGACCGTGGTCTAGAGCATCCAGCAGTCAATTGTGGATCGCCGGGTGACCAGTTTGTGAGGGTTTTGGAAGTCTACCCTGAAGACTTACCACAATTGTTGGGCGAGGACTGTGTGACCTTAGCTCAAGGAGAATATGGTAAGGACTGTGTGTCCTGGGACTGTGTGTCCTCTAGTTTAAATACCAGGCCGCTCCAAACCAGATGTACGACTGTCACAACAGTTGGAACTGGGTCATCAAACCATTGTCTTCATCGAGCTACCTGGTTCCATTTCCTCAACCCTTTCATTTTCTCGTTTACCTGTTGATGAAATTGATCGTTACTGTTTGAAGAATTTGATTGAAGACTTTCTTAATTTCCTCACCTCAAATTCTTCAGTCTCTTTATCTTCTGCCTGCTTATCCTGTTCACGCTACTCATGCTCTGTGTATGTTTCATTTCATCATGATGACTATGCTACTGCTATGTTTCGCATGCACTTGAGTACTTATTCCGCTGCGCGTAGTTCGTCACTTAGCAAATTCCTCAACTAGTGTTTCCTCAAGTGACGAATTTGTAAAAATCGCCTATTCACCCCACTCTAGTCGATATAACGCACTTTCAGAATTATTATCTTAAAACAATTTTGTTGAAATAGGAAAACTCAATAGTACAATTCTTGATTCATGAAATAGATTAACCATTCCATAGTCATTGTTCCTATTGTTTTTCCATGAACTCCCAACTTTGAACCATTACTGAGTTATTGTATAGTCCTAATGTTTTTCCTTGTATTCCATGAATCCCGTGAACTCCAATTTTGAACAGGTGCACAAATAGAAAGGAAAATCCTGACAGGTATGGTTTAGAACTAACAACCATAGCAATCTGCAACACCTGCATATGGAAGTTCAGAGAAAAATGCCCCTGCCATTCTCCTTCTCTCTCTTCTATAGAAATGCACAAATTAAGATAACTGCAAGTGAAAAATCCCATCGCTACCATAGCAAAATGTCATTGCTGGCAGATTGTTTATCGGGATTTGTTGGAGGAAGCCGAGGCAGGGGAGGAGGTCGTGGCCACGACAGCGTGCTGCCGGTCGTGCCTTCCGATGGTGGCAGGTGGCCGCAGTGCGACCTAATAGAGAAGGTAGCAGGGAGGTAGTCGGTGGTCCAATGGCGGGGCATTCGGTGATGCATGGCAGATGGTGGTGGCGGCGCCCTAGGAAGGCCGTAGCGAGTTGCCCTGGGGTAGGTCGCGACGGCGCACCATGGGCAGGTCGCGGGGGCACCCTGTGGCAGTTCGCGACGGCGATTGAGGGCAGAAGGAGTTCAGCACCGTGGTAGAAGCAGGGGAGGAAAGCTGGAGATGATCTGAATCGGTCGAGGACGGCGGTAGGGTCATCCCGGGGTGGATGGCGCCAGCGTAGGTGGTTGGGGCGAAGGCGGCGGAGGAGGTTGTGAGGGTGCTGCCTTCGGTGGTGGTCGGGGGTGGTGGGCGGCGACGGAGGTGGTCGGGACTAGCAGGGCTGTGCGGTGGTGGTGTCCGATCTAGGCGGAGGTCCGGGAACGATCGGATCAGTAGAAGGTGGGGATCGGTATTGGGGATGTGGTGGGACGAGCTGTTCGCATTGTGGGGGCGATGGTTTTTTCGCCATCGGTTTTCAGATCTCAGGAGAACCTCCGTCGCACCCTTATAGGGCCGGAAGTTTTGTGTTAGATATTAGCAAAGATATGGTTGGTGTTGTCTTGTTCCTACATCACGATATGAATTGTTGATACTTGATCTATGTAAGATTGCTTAAGATGGGAGTGGGTGGCAATCTTTGTAGAATGAGTCTTTATCCAAGTACCTACAAAGAGTTAGATGCAATAAAAGGGAGCAAGGTATCCAAAATATAGTATAGTTATCATAAGAGAAATATCAAGGATTTGTTGAGAAAGCTCATGCCCTTGCATGCATCCAAGTGAGTTTCTAGTTCACACTAGAAGCTTCAATATTCAACTCACTCCTCAAGCGACACAATATCTTCTCACCAAGAGGTTTTGCGAATATATCCACTAATTCTTTATTGATACGAACATGCTTGAGATTTATATCCCCTTTGGCAACATGATCACGAATGAAATGGTGAAGAACTTCAATATGTTTAGTTCAAGAATGTTGCATGGGATTGTGTGCAATCTTGATAGAACTCTCATTATCACAAAGCAAAGAAACATGTTTCACATGCACCCCATAATCTTTGGAGTTTGTGTCATCCATAGTAATTGTGCACAACATGATTCCGCGACAATGAATTTCGCTTTGGTGGTAGATAGAGATACTGAGTTTCGTTCTTGGAGAACCAAGATACAAGAGATCCCCCAAGATATTTGCACGTGCCCAAAGTGGATTTTCTATCAACCTTCTCTCCGACATAATACGAGTCATATTAGCCAACAAGGTTAAAATAAGATTTTTTGGGATACCATATGCCAAAGTTTGGTGTATGTAACAAGTATCTCACAATTATTTTCACGACCTTAAGATGAAGCTCTTTTGGTGCCGCTTGGTATTGTGCACACATGTACACACTTAGCATAATGTTGGGACGGGAGACACAAAGATAAACAAGTGATCCAATCATTGATCGGTAACTGTTTGATCAACCGGTTTGTCCTCCTTGGCGAGGTCAACATGTCCACTAGTAGGTACGGGAGTTTTAATACCTTTGCATTCTTGCATGTTGAACTTTTTGAACGAGTCCTTGGTGTACTTGGTTTAGAGAGAAAAGTATCATCTCTTGGTGTACTTGCTCCGTCATTTGTTGCAAGCTCACAAAACATGTCTTTATATCCAGTCATATGATCGGTGCATCAACTGTTGAGAATCCACTCTTTTCCTCCAGACATGTAGTCTTTAAGGTTAGCCATGAGACTAATATTCTTCATGGTCTTCTCATATTAGATGTCGAACTGCTCATCTTTATCATAGTAGCCATGTTGCACACGGTCATCATTATTTGGGACGCCCTCATCACAAAGGTTAAATAAGTCATCAGATTTGTGACCATGACAATGCTGAAGATTATGAATGCGAATGGCTTCTAAGATGATATTGTTGATAGTCCTTACATTTCCTTTAGCACACATACGATCACGAAGCTAAAATAGACATTCATCAAACTTATGGTCACTAGGATTCAACTTGTGAAAAGCAATAGTCTTATGAAGAATTTCATCAAGATTATTTAGAGAAAAGTTTGGACATCTCTTTTCCAAATCTTTCCATAAGGTGTAAGCACACACAAAGTTTTGCATACAATTAAGCACAAGTTTAGGTAATTTTGTAATGATGAGATTGATAGTTCTAAGATTACAAAGCATGTCAATTTCTTACTTGGAAGTTGGGTGCAAAGATCAATGTGAGGCACATAGGGGCTATGAACATACTTGCTCAAGTTAAATTCATCAAATATATAAGACATTTTATCTCTCCAATAGTTACAATACTCTCCATTGAGAATAGGCACTCTACATCTAAGACTTCCCAAAGTAGACACATCCATCTTCCTCCAATGGTGGTTAAACCAAAGCAATGGAGACCAAGGCTATGATACCAATTGTATGATCGAGAAGAGTGGTCTAAAGGGGGGAGGCTGAGCAGACACTTAACATGGCAAATGACCAATTTTTAGTTCTCTTGGAATATAGTCAGAGTTTAGCACAAGTCAAGTCACAACCAATATTGCCTGCACATGCCTATCTAGAGATTGAGCAGCTGGAAGTAAGTATCATGCAAGTGCAAGAAAGTAAAGGGAGGTAGAGATGAGAAGATCAAACACAATGAAGACACGGTGATTTTTGGCGTGGTTCCGATAGGTGGTGCCATCGTAAGTCCATGTTGATGGAGACTTCAACCCACGGAGGGTAACGACCACGTGAGTCCATGGAGGGCTCCACCCATGAAGGGTCCACGAAGAAGCAACCTTGTCTATGCCATCATGGCTTACCTCCACGAAGGACTAGCCTCACTCAGTGTAGATCTTCACGAAGTAGGCAATCTCCTTGCCCTTACAAACTTCTTGGTTAAACTCCACATGATTTGGCGGCTTCTGGGCGATACCTATCCAATCTAGGAGACACCACTCTTCAAAAGGTAATAGATGTTGTGTTGATGATGAACACCTTTCTCTTGTGCTTGAAAAGATAGTCTCCTCAACACTCAATCACTCTCTCACAGAATTTTGGCTTGGTGGAAGAGAGGGATTGGGTGGAAAGCAACTTGGGGAGGCTAGAAATCAAGGTATGGTTGGATGGAATCCCTTGATCTCAACACAAGTGTAGGTGGTTCTCTCTCGGAAAATGGATATGGAAGGTGTAAGCTTCATCCTGGTTGCTCTCTCTCTCTGAGAGAAGGTGGTGGTGTAGGGGTATATAGCGTTCACCAAATAATGCAACCGTTACAACTTTATGCACAACTCGGTGACACCGACATGAAATCTCGGCGGGACCAAACTGTGTAAAAGATTCCATCTTTTGGATTTTTGGAGGGATCGAATGAATCCACTCGGTGAGACCGACTAATAATGACTTAAGTAGTTTCCCCGCTTCGGTAATTCCGATCATTTCATCTCAGAGATTCCGAGATGAAATAAACTGGTTACAGAAACATGGACACCACACTTCGGTGGGACCGAAGGTCATCTTTGTTGCATTGAGTTTCTATGGTTTGGCTTGTGGCTCTGTCTTGGTTGACATGGTGGGTCCGGATTGGAGTGATTGGTGGGACCTAGTTCGACTTAGGAATTTCAGACAGATAGAATTGTGGGAAAGTGGTTGAGGGTTTTTGGTGGCAAATTTGTAAGCACTTGAGCAATTGAGTCATCATGAAAACCTCATCCCCATTTAATAGTATTGGCTTTCCTTTGGACTCAATGTGATCTTTGATCACTCAACAGAAAATGTAGAGTCTTGAAGCTTTTGCCAATGTGTGTTCTTTGTAGCTTGAGAGGTCCACATCTCCATCTATAAACTTCCCTATGTTGAACTATCCGTGAAATATACTCAAGGAAACTATTAGTCCAACAATATGTATTTTGACGTTAATTACTGCTACTTGTGAGTTGTGTTGGGTTTTTCCCCGAAGAGAAAGGATGAAGCAATATAGTAGTGATAAGTATTTCCCTCAGGGAGAACCAAGGTTATCGAACCAGTAGGAGAATCAAGGCAACCTCTCGTCGTTAGCACCTACACACACAAAACCAAACACTTGCACCCAATGCGGGCAAGAGGGTTGTCAATCCCCTTGAACTTGTTACATGCAAGGATTAATGCTGATAGAGATAGATATATAAAATGTAAAAAGAAATAGGAAGTAAATAACTGTAGCAAGGTTTTTGGCCTGTTAACAATATGATTTAAATAGACTCGGGGACCATAGTTTGAACTAGAGACTTCTCTCTCGAACGCATAGTGCTACTTGTGAGCTATGTTGGGATTTTCCCCGAAGAGGAGGGGAGATGCAGTACAATAGAGATAAGTATTGCACTCGCTGAGAACCAAGGTTATCAAACCATAGGAGAACTACGCAAACTCCTTTGAACAACACCTACACACGCAAAACCAAACACTTGCACCCAACGCGGGCAAGAGGGTTGTCAAGCCCCTTGAACTTGTTACTTGCAAGGATTAAATCTTGATAGAGATAGATGATACAAATAATAAAAGTAAAAACAATAAGTAAATTGCAGCAAGGTAATTTTAGGGTTTTAGATTTATGATTAAGTAGACCCGGGGGCCATAGTTTTTGCTAGAGGCTTCTCTATTGAACATAGCATACAGTGGGTAAACAAATTACTGTTGGGCATTTGACAGAATAGCGCATAGTTATGATAGGTTATTCACGGCAATGATCATGTATATAGGCATCACGTCCATAAACAAGTTGACCGAAACGATCCTGTATCTACTACTATTACTCCACTTCGAGAGCGCTTCTATGATTGCCTCTCTAGGTATTAAGTTCATGACAAACAGAGTAATGCTTGGAGCAAGGTGACATGATGTAGACAAAGTAAGACAAGAAATATGTTCATACCCCATCGTTTTATCCTCAATGGCAAGAATACAAATATGTGTCTTGTCCATTTCTGTCACTGGGATATAGAGCACCGCAAGATTGAACCCATTACAACGCACCACTCCCACTGAATATAAATCATTCTAGTTGTCCAAACCAAACCGATAGATCGGAGAGAAATATGAAGCTATAAAAATCATGCATAATAGAATTCAGAAAATACTCAATTACTTTCAATGAATAATCTGATCATAAACCCACAATTCATCGGATCCCATCAAACACACCACAAAAGAGGATTACATCGGATAGATCACCATGAGAATCGCGGTGAACATTGTATTGAAGATCAACGAGAGAGAGAAAGCCATCTAGGTACTAGCGAGAATACATGTCTTATACTCTTTGTATCGTTTGGACTTCATTTGGTACTGATTTATCCTCTTCGTATGATTTATCCTCTTCGTAGCGTTTGCAACAATACAAATATGTGTCTTATCCTTTTCATAGTTTGGACTTCGTTTGGTCTTGATTTCTTGGAAAACCAAAAACAAGTAGAAAACAGCAACTGGCACTACGCACTGGATTAATAGGTTAGTTCCCAAAATGATATAAAATAGCATATAAAGCATCCAAGATTGATAATATAATAGCATGGAACAATTAAAAATTATAGATAAATTGGAGACATATCAGCATCCCCAAGCTTAATTCCTGCTCGTCCTCGAGTAGGTAAATGATAAAAAAAAGAATTTTTGATGCGGCATGCTACCCAACATGTAATATATTTTAGGTATGATCTTTGAGAAATGATGAATTAATTGATATCAACATAATAATATCCATAAACATAAACAACATAATCATTACTTTTCAAAATATACGATCCTTAAAAAATGTTATTCCCTACTCATTTTATCATATCATGCATGGCATGACTCCATCTTCACCGCATAAGTATAAATCATGAGCACCCCAATGTTAAACCAGGCAATTGGACCGTACTTCTAACTTGCTTCAACATTTTCAACTCCACTCAATACATGAGCGTGAACCATGGATATAACATATGGGTGGATTAGAGTATGGTGGTAGATATCAAAAGGAGTCGAAGTGGAAAGAAAGTCTCGGATCAACGGGCTATGGAGATGCCCATCAATATATATCCATGTGAGGAGTAGGTACTGACATGCAACGGATGCACTAGAGCTATAAGTGTATGAAATCTCAACGGAAGCTAAGTGGGTGTGCATCTAACTTGCTTGCTCATGAAGACCTCGGGCATTTGAGGAAGCCCGTCATCGGAATATACAAGTCAAGTTCTATAATAAGATATTCCCACTAGAATATGAAAATGACAACTCAGGAGGCTCTCTATATGAAGAACATTGTGCTTCCCCAATGCACAAGTGTGGAAAAAGAGATAGTACCGCTGCCCCTTCTCTCTTTTCTCTCATTTTTTTCATGGTGGGCTTTTCTCTCTTTTTTCCGCCTCCCCCATTTTTTTATTTTTTTCGTCCAGAGCCTCATCCCAACTTGTGTGGGAATCATAGTATCAATCATCATTTCCTCACTGGGATAGTGCTCTAATAATGATGATCATCACACTTGTATTTACTGACAACTCGATATTACAACTCAATGAAGATATACGAAATGACTCTATATGAATGCCTCTGGAAGTGTACCACGATATTCAATGATCTAGCTTAACATGTAGATAATGATGAATAGTGGCTTTGCCACACTATTATGTCAGCTACATGATCATGCAAAGCAATATGATGATGAACACACAAGTCATGTGACAGAACGGTGGAAGTTGCATGGAAATATATCTTGGAATGGCTATGGAAATGCCATAATACGTAGGTATGGTGGCTATTTTGAGGAAGATATAAGGAGGTTTATGTGTGATAGAGCGCAGCATATCACCGGGTTTGGATGCATCGGCGAAGGTTGCATCGACACTCGAGGTGAGAATGGGTAATGCATGGTACCGAAGAGGCTAGCAAATTACGGAAAGGTGAGAGTGCGTATATCCATGGATTCACATTAGTAATAAAGAACTCATATACTTATTTTAAAGCCTTATTAGCTCTCTCATAGCAAAGTACTACCACATGCCCCTAGGGAGGAGGTTGGTAGGAGTAAACCATCGCGCGCGCCCGATTCGAACAACACTATATGATTTCATTTCAGACATAAAAATGCTCACACATCATCACCGTGCCATAACCGATACTTAGACGAATAACAAAGAACAAGATTTAAATACCGATATTTCTACTAACCAATGATCATGTACTCATGCCCTTTCATATTACTACATCAATATAATAAAACCATGTTTCTTCTTTAGTGAGCTACATGAAAGTTTTTATTATATCCCCCTTGAATACATATCCTTTTTGGACTAGTCTTATAACATGTGCCCATTACCGTTCCTATTTCTTAGACTCTCAAAAATATTTAATTGAACCATGAGAGTTTAATTATTTCTATAAAATCTGAACACCGCTGTGCTCTAAAAGATACAAGTGAAGCACATAGAGTATTCTAAAAAATTATGATGACCATGTGTCTCTCTAAAATAGATGTGTCCAGCAAATAATGATTGTGGAAAACTAAAGGAAAAGCAAACTATAACACACAACGCTCCAAAAAAAACACATATCATGTGATGAATAAAAATATAGCTCCAAGTGACATACCGATAGATTGGAGACGAAAGAGAGGATGCCTTATGTGGCATCCCCAAGCTTAGACTCTTGGGTCTTCCTTGAATATTACCTTGTGGTACCTTGGTAATCCACAAGCTTAGGGTCTTGTCTCTCCTTCTTCCTTCATCCATCGTTGTCTCACCCAAAACTTCAAAACTTTAGCACACAAAACTCAACAAAACCTCGTGAGACCCGTTAGTATAATAGACATACCAATTACTTTAGGTATTGTTATAAATTGACTCATATTTTATTATTGCATAATAGGTATTGTATTCCAACTTCTCCATGTCTTATACCCCCTGGTACAATCCATATCATCATCAAAACAAGCAAACTATGCAAGCAAAAACAAAATCTGTCAAAAATAGAACAATATATAATGATCTGTACCAAAACCATACTTCTGTAACTCCGAAATTTCTAAAAAATTAGCAAAACCTGAAAATTTTATATACCAATATTGTGTAAAAATTTCAGCAATTTATCACGTTCCAGCAGAGAGATTAAATTCATATACTCGTCACAAAAAAAAAATTATGCACAACATAAATTCTATTGTCATCCAAATCATTCCAAAGGCTTTACTTGGCACAAACACTAATTTAAACATAAAACCACAATCATCACAGTAAAAACAATCATGTCAACACACCAAAACATAAAGTAAAACAAAAAATTTAATATAACTATTGGGTTGCCTCCCAACAAGCACTATTGTTTTATGCCCCTAGCTAGGCATAATGCATATATAGTATCAAGTATTGTCATCCTTCAAATTAATTCCATAGGTGGACCTCATAATATATTCATAAGGTGGTTTAATTCTATTTATAGGAAAGTGTTACATCCCTTTCTTTAATGGGAATTGGAATCTTATAGTACCTTCTTTCATGTCAATAATAGTACCTATAGTTCGTAGGAAAGGCCTACCAAGTATAATAGGACAAGATGGATTGCATTCAATATGAAGCACAATGAAATAAAGGGGCACATAATTTCTATTAGCAAGAATGAGGAAATCATTTATTCCACCCAATGGTTTCTTAATAGTGGAATTCGCTAAATGTAAGTTAAGGGAACATTCATTTATATCGATGAGACCTATCACATCACATAGAGATTTAGGTATTGTAGAAACACTAGCACCAATGTGTCACAAAGCATTACATTCATAATCTTTAATCTTAATTTTGATAGTAGGTTCCCATTCATGATGCAACTTTCTGGGTATTGAAACCTCCAAGTCAAGTTTCTCCTCATGAGGTTTCATCATAGCTTCCACAATATGTTTAGTAAAAGCTTTATTTTGTTCATAGGCATTAGGTGAGATAATCATGGATTGAAACAAGTAAATACATTCAACTAAAGAGAAAATTTTATAATTAAATTCCTTGTAATCCATAGTAGTGGGTGCATCACTATGTATAGTTTTAACCTCTCCAAACCCACCTTTTCATATTTATCAATAAAATCATCACCCTCTGAACAAGCAGGACACCTTCTAGCTAAAGTTGACTCATCTCCGGTCCCGTTTTCATCAATTATCAGATTAGTAAACAAAGATACAATAGGAGAAACACCAACATTTTAACATCTTCACCATGATTACGATAAAAAACTGGGAGGAATCGCCTTTTCTCGGAATTCTCGCTTAGCTCTCAACCTAGCGGTCCTCTCCTTACTTTCATTAATAGATATTTGGATGGATTTAATAGACTCATTAATATCATGCTTGGGTGGCAAACTCTTTATTTTAAGAGTTTCCACATCATGAGCAATCCTAGCCATGTTTCTAGCCATATTGTCAACTTTATGTAGTTTTCCTTCTACCATAGTATTGAAAATATTTTGAGAACTAATAAATTCTTTAATGGTGTTTTCAAGATCAGAGGGCATCCTATTATTATCATTGGAAGGATTACCATAGGAATTACCATAAGAATTACCCTAATTATTAGAGGAATTACCCGGATACGGTCTAGGATTGAAATTGCCTCTATAAGCATTGTTATTGAAATTATTTCTAGAGACAATGTTCACATCAATAGCATCATTATTTTTCTCAATCAAAGTAGATCAGGGCACATCATTGGCACATCATTGGGGTCAACATGAGCATTCTTGACCATATTCATAAGAGTGTCCATTTTATCACTCAAAGTAGCGATTTCTTCAACATAATTTATCTTCTTACCAGTTGGAGTCCGCTCGGTGTGCCATTGAGAATAATTTGTCATGATATTATCCACTATTTTTGTATCTTCTCCCAATGTAATCTCCATAAAGGTACCACCTACAACAGAGTCTAGATGATTTTTCTACAAAGTTTAGTCCTGCATAGAAATTTTGTATTATCATCCATAAACTTAAGCCATGAGTGGGATAATTTCTAATCATCAATTTCATTCTCTCCATGCATGTGCAACATGTTCTTGATCATGTTATTTAAAATTCATAATTTGATTCCGAAGAGATATAGTCTTAGCAGGAGGAAAATACTTGGCAATGAAAGCATCCTTACACTTATCCCATGTTCCAATACTATTGCGAGAAAGGATGAAAATCAAGTTTTAGTTTTATATCTTAATGAGAAAGGAAATAGTTTCAATTTAACCACATCATTATCCACATCTTTTTTATTTTTCATATCACATAATTCAACGAAGGTATTAAGATGTGAAGCAGCGTCTTCATTAGGAGTTCCAGCAAATTGTTCTTTCAGAACAAGATTCAGCAAAGCGACATTTATATCATAAGCTTCCACACTAGTGGCGGGTGGTATAGGAGTAATAATAAAATCATTATTATTAGTGTTTGAAAAGTCACACAGTTTGGTGTTTTCTTGAGACATAGTGACAAAGCAAGTAAACTAGCAAGCAAACAAGTAAACTAGATAACTAAGCAAGCAAGCAAATAGAAATATGTTATGTATTTTTGTTTTTTATATAAAGAAAAATATAAAGGCAAATAAAAAGTAGAACAAGCGAATTATAATTTGTGTGAAGGAACTTAACAAGAATTTGATGATGTTTCCCCGGGAACGACGTCATAAATTCTTCCTGCTACTTGTGAGCCGCATTGGGATTTTCCCCAAAAAGGAGAGGAGATGCAACACAGTAGAGATAAGTATTTCCCCCAATGAGAACCAAGATTATCGAGCCAATAGGAGAATCAAGCAAACTCCCTTCGACAACAGCTACACACACAAAACCAAACACTTGCACACAACACGGGCAAGAGGGTTGTCAAGCCCCTTGAACTCGTTACATGCAAGGATTAAATCTTGGTAGAGATAGACGATATAAAAGAAAAATAAAATAACAGTAAATAAATTGCAGCAAAGTATTTTGAGGGTTTTAGTATTTATGATTAAGTAGACCTGGGGGCCACAGTTTTTGCTAGAGGCTTTTGTCTTGGACATAGCATATAGTGGGTAGACAAATTATTGTTGGGAAATTGACAATATTGCGCATAGTTATGACATTTTATTCACGGCAATATAGGCATCACATCCATAAACAAGTAGGCCAAAATGGTCCTGCATCTACTACTATTACTCCACTTCGAGAGCACTTCTATGCTTGCTTCTCTAGGTATTAAATCATGACAAATAGAGTAATGCTTGGGGCAAGGTGACATGATGTAGACAAAGTAAGCCAAGCAATATATTCAGACCCCATCATTTTATCCTTAATGCCAACAGTACAAATACGTGTCTTGTCCCTTTCTGTCACTGGGATATAGAGCACCGCAAGATTGAACCCATTACAACGCACCACTCTCGTTGAAGATAAATCAATCTAGTTGGCCAAACCAAACCGACGAATCAGAGGGAAATACGAAGCTCTAACAATCATACATAATAGAATTTAGAAAAGAATCAATTAATTTAAATGAATAATCTGATCATAAATCCAGAATTCATCGGATCCCAACAAACACACCACAAAAGAGGATTACATCGGATAGATCACCGCGAGGATCACAGTGAACATTGTATTGATGATCAACGAGAGAGAGAAAGCCATCTAGGTACTAGCTATGGACCCATAGGTCTATGGTGGACTACTCACACATCATCATGGAGGTAGCAAGGTTGATGAAGATGGCCTTCGTGATTGATTCCCCCTCCAAGAGAGTACTGAAAGGTCTCCAGATGGGATAGCGGTGGAACAGAGACTTGCGGCGGCGGAAAAACTGTTTCGTTTGGGTCTCTATTGGTTTTGGGGTAACTGAAGATATATAGAAGTGGAATTAGGTCAGAAGGGTGCACGAGGGTCCCATGAACTCGGGGGGGTCCTACCCCCCCAGGGCACGGCTGATGAGTGATATTTTACACTCATTTCAACCATGTTTAAACTGAGATATTTCACTAAAAGAGAGATATTCGCTCCGATATTAACACTAATGACTAATGAATGAAAAGGATTCCACAAATCCTCTCTTTCATATTTTTCCATAGGAAATGGGCTAAAAAGGGTAGAAATCTCGTGGGAGAAAGGAAAGGAAGAAGTATGGAGAAGAAACAAGTCACCAGGAGGCGCCACAAGGCAACCAGGGTCAAAGATGGCGTTCCATATGACAGCACATGCCCGTAATAGCGGTCCTTTGGCATGGAAACCGAGGCAGGTCATCTACCCGAACAACTTTTATAAAGGGGACCCCATCGAAATTTCAACAGAACAGCGCGGAGAACAGCGTCGAGCACATCCATACCCTCTTCATCATCATCTCCATCCACAAACCCTAGCCGCCACCATTTTCATATCCATAGCCATCTCCACCACCATAGTACCCTCTCATCTAGTTCATACTTGTAATCGTGCATCGCACAAGGCATCTATTGTAAGACATATTGCAATCAAGCAATCCCAAGATGTGTTCTTCAATTATTTCTTCTCGCGATGTGATCTCCATGTGTGAGTAGTTCGGTAGGGTATGGAGTGAGGCATGAGCCTTGCAACCCCAGGTATTTGGATAAGGGATCAACGGAAGCCTTTGATATAATGTCTTGGATGTGTGAAATAAAATTGTTTCGTGAAGTTTCTCTTGTCTTGTCTGTGATCTTCATCCCTGCAGGTACCCAGGATCATGAAGATTGAGTGCCAGTGAGTCTAGGAGCAAGGGGACAGTGAAGTGTTATAGCGAACAACAGTAATAGTACGGTTTAGTTGGGTAACACGGATCATAAACTTGGGGATTCATGAGGTGTTGTCATTAAACACACAATGCTTTTGTCTGATATTATTATCTTAATTATCAGGGCAACCCCGTGAGACGGATAGGGCCTGTCGTAGGACAACTGATTGCTGATGCAAGACTTGAGTCGGTCAAGATTTTATTTGGACACATCCCCCACTCCGATACGAAGCAAGCACCTCTTGATGGGCGCCTTCCCGAGTACAAACTAATATCAGTTTTGATCCAAACACCAGTACATGGTTGTAAGTATTAAGACCTCATCCTCGTACCTTTTTATTATAATTGTTGAATCTCAATTTGCTTGCTGATCTGGTCAAAAGCTGGATCGAGACTTTAACATAAACTTGCTAGAGACTAATGCTTCAAGGGAGTCTTCCTCTCATGGGTTTGATACTCAGGGTCACCTCTCGGGAAATAGGTGCGGGATATCCTTTCTTGTTCCAATACCGGATCAATAAAAATGAGATATCAAGCCCTTTTTCTGGCGCCGTTGCCAGGGAGGAGTTTAGTATTCCTAGTCTTTGTGTTTAGAGTTTTGTTAAAGTTAATTTTCTGTTTTTGTTTTTCCTTTTCAGTTTTTAGTTAAAGTTTTATTTTGTTGCAAGTCTTTTAGTTGAAAATACCAAAAAGTTACTATGGCTAGTAATATTGAGAGTTTTTCTAATCCTAGCACCAATTTCATGCATGAACCCATAACACAACCTGATGTTGCAGCTGCACAATATGAGATCCGAACCTAGTTTCCATGGTTCAACAGGACCAATTTGGCAGCTCTGCTTCAAAAGATGCAGGTATGCATTTACATAATTTTACTGAATTGTGCAACATGACATGTATAAAGGATTATGACACAGATGCTCTGAACCTTTGCTTATTTCCTTTCTGTTTGAGATGGAAAGCTAAGGAATGGCTTTTTGCTTCGCCTAAAGGTAGTATTACTTCTTGGGATGCTAGTTGCAGCAAAATTCTATCTAAGTTTTGTCCACCTGCAAAAATCATGCAATTACATTCTCAAATCACAGGTTTCAAGCAAGAACAACATGAGCCACTAGCGCTTGCGTGGGATAGAATGAAAGAAGTTATAAGAAACTGCCACAACCATGGAATGGAGGAGTGGTTAATCCTTCATATGTTCCATAATGGCTTGAATCACATGTTAATCCTTCATATGTTTCATAATGCCCATAGAAGATGTCAAGAAGATACTAGATGACATGCAAGAGAATCATGCCCAATGGCATGTTGAGAGAACCACCACCGTGAATGCCATAGAAGAAAATAGCTCAGAGTTAACAACCAAGCTAGAAGAACTTATCTCTTTGATGAAAGGTAAAGAAGAGGTAAATGTCTGTGAATTTTATTTCTCGTAATAGCTATAATCTCAATTGGAAAAATAATGGTTATGCTCCTAAACTTCCTTATCGTAATAATGGAGGAGCATTTAATAATTTTAATGGAGCTGTTGGCGATCTGTTTTGTGCCTATGGGAAACCTCTCAAGGACCCGGTTCGAACTCAGGGGAGCTGGATGCACCTATGACCGCGCCTCCATTACGACTAGGACATGCATACAGAGCACAAGAGGGGCACCAGAGTTTACCCAGGTTCGGGCCACCTTGCGGTGTAAAACCCTACACCTGCTTTGTGTGTTTTCTTATATGTTGGGTAGCACAGGTATTACAGGCTAAGAGGAAGAAAAAGAGCTCTCTTCGAAAGATGGGAGCTCACTCATTCATCCCTTTCTAGGGTGGCTGTATGCTCCTCTTATCCTTGCCATGGCCGGGCGTCTCTTCTTGAAAATATTGGCAGGAAAAGGGCGACCACAGGGCAGCAATTCGAAGGGGGACAAGCCATCAGTCTTTCTTGATAAAGGTGGTCTTCGTCCTGCTAAAGGCGTCGTCCATGACGCGCTCATGGGCTCGCTAGTGACGTCCATCCCGGCGACCGGTGTCACGCTGGTCTCCTTTGTGACACCCTGGTTTTTCAGCTTTTCTTTTCAGGATTCTATTTGGAGATTTGATTTGAATTTGGGATTCCAGTCATCTCTTTTGGACTTACCACTTTGGGTTTTCTTTTGATTTTTCACCCAAGTGGATCCTTTCCCTCTCAAATTCTCTTTTGATCTCAGCCATCTCAAAATCGTGCCATGGCAGCACTTTTTGAATGGCAACATATTCAGTTTCATTTAAAACTGAATATGTCCCTCTTTGCTCCAACTCAGCATTCACTTTTCTTGCAAATGGATTCTATCACCCTAAAACCATCTTTTGTCTCCATCCCTCCCAATATAATGCCATTCGGATATTTTCTTAAATGGAAAAATATTCATTTTCTCTCTGAAAATGAGTATTTTTCACTTCTGCTCCAAAGCAACCCCTATTTTTATTGCTCCAAAAATTGTAAATAAATTCCCAAATATTCTTTGGGTCATGCCTCACCTTCCCATGCAAAAATATCCCATGTTCATGCATAAAAATTTGGCTCTGAAGAATAAACTGTTTTCTGGACCGCAAGGGCACTTTGTGAAGCAAGTATATTTTTCCTTGCTCCACTTGAGCTCAAATTTTTATTGCATGGCTACCCTCCAACCAGAACCTTAGCCTCCAAGTTTCAGCCCCTAAATCTTCATATTTTTCTCACAATCATCTTCAACATTTTCTGTCCAGAAACTTGTGAGTGAGCTAAAGTCTTGTCCATTGGACCTGGCAATGAACCAGCACTGCAAATCAGCTTATCCTCGGAAGGACTTGAGCCCTGACATGGTTTGACAGCTCGGGTGCACCGCGTAGCACCAGTGCACACGGTGACCGCGTGTTGCCAAGGTGCTCGACAGGCGTTCAACGCGCTCTGCGCGTCGGCGACCTCTCTGCCTCGCCCGTGCGGCCTGCCGCGAGCCAAGCCAGCGTGTCTTCTACCAGCTCCTGACTTGACCTCTTCCTCCCCACCTCTCCCTAGCGCTCCCCGACGCCGGCAGCCTGCGCCACGGGCGCGGACACAGCAGCGCAGTGGCAACAGTGCATCGCGTGAACGTGATATCGCTCTCTCGCGCACTGTGCTTGGCTCTACTCCTCCACTGTGCTTGGACGAACGCCAGTGACCTCTCCCTTCGCCCCTGAGCCTCTCTCATCACCTCGCGCCATCTCCAAAACCTCTCCGGCGGAGCCGAGCTCGGTCTCCTCGCTCCCCTATATATAGGACCCCTTTCGAGCTCTTCCAGTCAACACCACCACCTTCCCTGGCCACAAATTGCATAGTGTAGCATCGCGGCAAGGCCGGGCGGGCCTCTGGCCACCGTTCTTCACCGGAGCTCGCCACGGATCCCCCTCGGCGTTCCACTCACTCCGGCGACTCTCGACCTCTCCCACTCCTTCAGGCGTGCTCGTAAGCTTCTCTGGATCGTGACGGTGCTGCTGGACCAGCCCAAGCTCGCCGGAAACCGAAACTCCGACGAGCCCCGCCGCCGCTGTCTCTGGAGAAGAACGCCACGACGCCCTCCGTCCACCTCTGCTCATGTTGCTGGTACGTACGTGCTCGTCGTGTCGAGCTGCGTTCATCCCCCACCTCTCCGGCGGCCGCCGTGGTCTCCTCGCCGTGGTCTCCTCGAGCTGCAAGATCCTAAGCTTGGGGGAGGTTATCACCACTTCTACATCAATAAGTGGTGGTATTTGAATAAATTGTAATGAGGTTGTACTTAAGCTCGAGGAGCTTCAAAACACTTGTGTTGGTTTGTTCCAACATTTTGCTTTTTATTTTTATCTTTGCATTTATGATTTTTTTATGTTGCAAGTTAGTTTTAAAAACCCCAAAAAACGAAAAAATAGAATAAGCTTTGCTTTGCTCTTGTTGTTCATTTTAGCCCCTTGGAGTTGGAGTTTGACGATGTCTTGGACTAGGGGGTCCTAACCTAGTCAGCCCAGACTCTTCCGATTGGGCCGAAGGGCACTTCGCCCTCTCAAGATGGACCCCGGAGACTGCACGATGGGGCGTGAATGGGACTGTATCTACCGAAGACTTGGCGTATACTCCAAGACTTCTCTTGCCACCTCTGTGCCCCAATACCGACCTTGTATCACTAGATACCCTACCTGGCGTGTATATAAGCCATAGGGTTTAGCCCGTGGAGGGGACTTCAACACAATATTAATCAGCTAGCCTTAGGGTTAGAACACATCTCACGATCTCGACGTAGATCAACTATGTACATGATACTTCACCATTGATATAAACAAGAGCAGGACGTAGGGTTTTACCTCTATCAAGAGGGCCCAAACCAGAGTAAAACATCTCTCCCTGTTCATGTTACCATCCGTACAAAGATCCACAGCTCGGGACCCCCTACTCCGAGGTCTGCCGGTTTTCACACCAACACTGGTGCTTTCATTGAGAGTCCGCTATGTGATCGCAAAGGATCAATGGCTCATCTGCAGATTAACTATGGCCCCGGCTACGGGAACGTTTACGTCCCCGGACAACTCTTTGTGTTCGGCAGCATGATATTCTGTGCCGATTCGACCGACCGTCTGGCCCAGGTCGAGAACTATGCCTCAGATCAGATTGTAACCTTCGAAGGCCTAGAATACACCGTGGATTCCCGCGGAGACTTCATCATGTCAGGCTGGACACCTGGCCTAGTGGAGAGGCTGCCTGACACCGGAGGATCGACTCCAGAACCGATCTCTTTCGAAGATGCCGGTCCAGAGACATCGGTGCATCGGAAAACCCCGATGTGGTGACTCCGGGCGGCCCTCCCTCGAACCCCGGCCTAGGATCCGGCCCGGCCCCAATCTCTGAAGCCATGTTGGATCTCGAGCCAACTCCAAACTATACACCGGGCACACTTCGAGTCAGCCCTGCCTATAGCCAGGCAAGAAACTCCGAAGAACTATCTCACTTGAACGAGATGCTTGATCAGATCTAGAATATGTCAATCTCAACTTCGGTTTATGACAAGATCAGACTTAAAGCCGATGACCGGGAAATTCACGTCCCACCCACCACCCACCTAATCGCTATGGTGGATGACTTAACCAATGTGCTAGACTATGATGAGGCCACGGACATGGATGACAATACCGATGGCCCTAAAGAGCACGCTTCGTCCCTGATAAACAACGGCAAGTGGACTGCGACATCCACCTATGACGTCTACATGGTGGACACCCCCAAATCCCCTCCTAAACGGCGGCGCAGACGCTGAAGAGGAAACAATGGGGAACCCAACGGCAACAACGCCACCACCAAGGACGGCGAGGCAATGACCGGCGACGCTGATAACACGGGAGAGGATCTTGAAGCCTCCCTGGAACGGCGATCCCGAAGTAAATCCCGAGGACTCAGATCCTGACGACCTCTTTGAAGGGGCTGATGACAATTACATGCTGGAGTACGAGGAGGACAAGAGCCTCGGCACCGAGGACTTTATCGTCCCCGAAGACCCTCTGGGGCAAGAGCGCTTCAGGTGGCGCCTCATCGCTACAGCTTGGAGCATGAAACGCAACCAGCTGCTGCTGCAGCTGAATGCGGATGCGCTGAACGACAAGTGGATTGAAGTACTCTCGGTAGAACAAGATCTTGAGGACCGATGCCGTAGCGCGCTGAAATCCTACCCACGCATGTGTTTGCTCCCGGAGTTCGACGAAGAGCTAACCGTCGACATACCCGACCGACCCCCTAGAGGTGGGGATATGCCAGGGCAGTAAAACGGCGATACCCGGCCGGCGCCACGCTGTTATGGCAAAGACCCCATGGATTAGCTAGAACCTCACGACATTCGACGTCACATTGAGGCAAACCGAGTACCTCCTCGGTCCATTTATGGTTCAAGAGGACGCGCGCCCACCGGGCTTGACGGCTATGACACCTGGTTCGACAGGAATGGCCGTACAGGAGACCAAGCCTACGAGCGATTCTCCCCTGACCTCCAACGAGATACTACTCGGTCCCGAGGTCCAACACACCCGATCTGTTTCACAGACAAGGTAATGGAACATCAATTCCCAGACGGGTTTAAACCTATAAACATAGAACCCTATGATGGCACAACAGACCCGGTAGTGTGGATCGAGGACTTCCTTCTCCAAATACACATGGCTAACGGAGATGACCTCCATGCCATCAAATATCTGCCGCTCAAGCAAAAGGGGATAGCCAGGCATTGGCTTAACAGCCTGTCCCCTCATTCCATTGGTAGATGGGAAGACCTTGAAGATGCCTTTAGGGCAAATTTCCAAGGCACTTATGTCCGACCTCCAGACGTTAATGACCTCAGTCGTGTCATCCAGCAGCCAGGCGAATCTTCTTGGAAGTTCTGGAACAGGTTCCTCACAAAAAAGAATCAGATCATAGATTGCCCTGATGTTGAAGCCATCGCCTCATTAAGAAATAACATCCGAGAAGAATGGCTTGCCCGCTAGCTCGGCCAAGATAGGTCGAGGACCATATCAGCCCTCACTTCACTAATGACCCGCTTTTGTGTGGGAGAGCACAGCTGATACGTCTCCAACGTATCTACTTTTCCTCACTCTTTTGCCCTTGTTTTGGACTCTAATTTGTACGATTTGAATGGAACTAACTCAGACTGACGCTGTTTTCAGCAGAATTGCCATGGTGTTGTTTTTGTGCAGAAATAAAAGTTCTCGGAATGGAACGAAACTTTCCGGAGAATTATTTTGGAAAATATAAAAAATACTGGAGCCAGAAACCACCGGAGAGGGTGCCCAGGGTGCACAGCACCCACCAGGGCGCGCCAGCCCCCTCCCGACGCGCCCTGGGGGTGGTGGGCGCCTCGTGGCCCCACTTGACCTATCTCTGCCACTATAAATTCCTAAATTTGGAGAAAAAAATCAGAGAGAAAGAATTATCGCGTTTCACGAGACGGAGCCGTTGCCACCTCCTGTTCTTCATCGGGAGGCCAGATCTGGAGCCCGTTTGGGGCTCCGGAGAGGGGAATCTTCGATCTTCGTCATCATCAACCTTTCTCCATCGCCAATTCCATGATGCTCCCCACCGGGAGTGAGTAATTCCTTCGTAGGCTTGCTGGTCGGTGAGGAGTTGGATGAGATTCATCATGTAATCGAGTTAGTTTTGTTAGGGCTTGATCACTAGTATCCATTATGTTCTGAGATTGATTTTGCTATGCCTAATGCTTGTCACTAGGGCCCGAGTGCCATGATTTCAGATCTGAACCGTTTATGTTATCATCTCTATATCCATGTTCTTGATCCGATCTTGCCTAGTCATATGCACCTATTACGTGTTATTATCGGTCAAACCCATAGTGACAATATTTGGGATACTTCGCGGTGATGACCGTAGTTTGAGGAGTTCATGTATTCACCATGTGTTAATGCTTTGTTCCATTTCTCTATTAAAAGGAGGCCTTAATATCCCTTAGTTTCCTTATGGACCCCGCTGCCACGGGAGGTCAGGACAAAATATGGCATGCAAGTTCTTTTCCATAAGCACGTATGACTATTTACGGAATACATGCCTACATTACATTGATGAACTGAGCTAGTTCTGTATCGCCCTAGGTTATGACTGTTATATGATGAATATCATCCAACGAGTTACCGATCTAGTGCCTACGACCTTTCCACCTATTGTTCTTGCTAAGTTACTACTGTTGTTGCTGCTGTTCCAACTGCTACAAAACTATTGCTACTACTGTTACCGCTAATGTTACTATTGCTACTGCTACCAAACCTATCATATTACTGTGCTACTGATCACCTTGCTGCAGATATTTATCTCTAGGTGTGTTTAAATTGACAACTCAACTGCTAATACTCTCAAGTATTCTTTGGCTCCCCTTGTGTCGAATCTATAAATTTGGGTTGAATACTCTACCCTCGAAAACTGTTGCGATCCCCTATACTTGTGGGTTATCAAGACCTTTTTCTGGCGCCGTTGCCGGGGAGCATAGCAATATTTGTTAAGTCACTTGGGATTTATATCAATCTATCACTATGAATAATTTGAAGGATCCAAGGACCAAGATTTTTCCCTCTAGTACGAGGGGAGGTAAGGAACTGCCATCTAGCTCTGCACTTGATTCACCTTCTGTTATGAGTAAGCTTGCAACACCATCACATGCTAGTAGTCCTAATATGTCGCAAGTTATTGATGATGCTGCATCTGCTATGAATGATGCTTATGATGATGCTAGTACCATGCTTGATGATAATTTGCCACTAGGAGAATTTCTTGATGAATAAATTGCTAGAGCTAAAGAAAATGAAATTTCTGAAACTGACGAAGCTTATGAAACTGATTCTGATTATGAAACTCCTATTAGTCCTAGCTCTCCTATGTTTGAAATGCCTAAGATACCTGAAGGTTATGTTCTAGACGAAGAGATAAGTAGAGAAATTCTTTCTTGCAAGGATAGAGACGATCTTAAGAAACTGCGATGCAAGTACAAGGAAAAGACTTTGAATGCTAGAATGAAATGTGATCCTAAGTTTGCTACTTCAGCTATTTGTGTTACCGATAAGGATTATGAGTTCTCTATCGACCCAGAGTTAATTACTTTGGTTGAATCTGATCCTTTCCATGGCTATGAAACTGAAACTGTAGTGGCACACCTTACTAAGTTGAATGATATAGCCACCCTCTTTGCTCATGATGAGAAGATTCGCTACTATTATATCCTTAAGTTATTACGGTTCTCATTAAAGGGTGATGCTTAGACATGGTACAATACTCTTGCTCCTGGTTGTGTGCGTAGTCCCCAGGATATGATTTACTACTTCTCTGAAAAATATTTTCCTGCTCATAAGAAACAAGCTGCCTTACAGGAAATATTTAACTTTGTGCAAATTGAAGAAGAGAGTCTCCCACAAGCTTGGGGGAGGCTTCTTCAGTTGCTTAATGATTTACCTGACCATCCTCTTCAGAAGAATCAAATACTTGATATCTTTTATAATGGACTAACGATGCTTCTAGGGACTTCCTAGATAGTTGTGCTGGTTGTGTTTTCAGGGAACGAACTGTTGAACAAGCTAAGGAATTATTGAATAACATATTGAAGAATTATGATGATTGGACTCTTCCTGAACCACCTCCTAAACCTACTCCGAAGAAGAGGGGTATCTTATTTCTCAGTCCTGAAGATATGCAAGCGGCAAAGAAATCTATGAAGGAAAAAGGTATTAAAGCTGGGGATGTTAAGAATTTGCCACCTATTGAAGAAATACATGGCGTTGACACACCACCACGTCCATAGGTGGTAGAGGTAAATTCTTTATTAAAGTTTAATGAAAGTGACATCCCTCACAATAAACCTCCTAGTCAATGCTTATATGAGTTTGATAACTATATTATGAAGCAAGATCATTTCAATGCTCATGTTCTGAAACAATTGAAATATAATTGTGATATGATTGCTCGCTTGAGTGACTTGCTATTTAGAATTAGTAATGATGTTAGAGGTGTAGGAAAGCATGCCTCTATGGTTCAAACTCAGTTAGAACAAGTTGCTAAGTCTAAAAAAGAATTGATTGATGAAATGAATAGTAATATGAATGACTTTGCTGCTAGAGTAGTAACTAGAGGAGGTAGAATGACCCAAGAACCACTCTATCCCGAGGGTCATCCTAAAAGAATTGAACAAGACTCTCAAAGAATTAATCTTGATGCACCTAGTCCTTCTAAGAAGAAAAAGAAAAAGAAAAATGATAGGCCTTTGCATACCTCTAGTGAACCTGAGACACAAAAAATCTCCTGATAGTAATGATGTCTCTATTTCTGATGCTGAAACTCAGTCTGGTAGTGAACAAGAACCTAGTGACAATGAAAATGATAATGATGATGTTCACGATTATGCTCAACCTAGTAATGATAGAGAACCAGATAATGATGTCGAAATAGAACCTGCTCCTGATCTTGATAACCCACAACCTAAAAATAAATGGTATGATAAGAAAGACTTTGTGGCTAGGAAACATGGTAAAGAAAGAGAGCCATGGGTTCAGAAACCCATGCCATTTCCACCTAAGCCAACTAAGAAAAAGGATGATGAAGAATTTGAGTGCTTTGCTAAAATGATTAGGCCAGTCTTTTTGCGTACCTATTTGACTGATATTTTGAAGATGGCCCCTTATGCAAAGTATATGAAAGACATCATCACTAATAAAAGGAAAATACCTGAAGCTGAAATCTCCACCATGCTTGCTAATTATTCTTTTAAGGATGGAGTACCTAAAAAACTTGGAGATCCTGGAATACCAACTATACCTTGCTCCATCAAAAGAAATTATGTTAAAACTGCTTTGTGTGATTTGGGAGCCGGTGTTAGTGTTATGCCTTTCTCCTTATATAAAAGACTTGATTTGAATAAACTCACACCTATTGAGATATCGTTGCAAATGGCTGACAAATCAACAGCCATACCTATTGGTATTTGTGAGGATGTGCCTGTTGTTGTTGCAAATGTTACTATCTTAACTGACTTTGTTATTCTTGAGATGCCCGAGGATGACAACATGTCGATTATCCTTGGTAGACCCTTTTTGAATACTGCAGGGGCTGTTATTGATTGCAATAAAAGCAAAGTCACTTTTCATATCAATGGTAATGAGCACACGGTGCACTTTCCGAAGAAACAATTTCAAGTGAATGGTATAAATGTTATTGAAGAATCTCCGACCATCACTATTGGAAGTTTTCAATTACCTCTACCTATTGCCAAAAAGAAATATGATATACTTATTGTAGGGGATATGCACATCCCCATAGAGGTAACTTAGTGTTTTTACGGAAGTTCTTCGGTTTCATGCTAATCGGAAGTGGTTGTTAATAAGACTTGATCAACCTTATTAATGAATCATTTTTTAGAGGTATGACGTCGATGAATCTAGTAAGCACAACTTTCTGCTCCCACCTTTTATTTTCTATTTTAGTTAGTCGAATAAAATAAATTGCCATGATTATCCTATTTCTGTTTTCTCCGTGCAATAAAAAAATGACCCAAAAATATAAATTCTTAGAATGCCCTAAAAATTTAATACAATTTTTTCCTGAATATTTAAGAATTTCTGGAGCAAATAACACCTGAGGGGAGTGCCCAGGGTGCTCAGCACCCACCAGGGCGTGCCAGCACCCCCCAGGCGCGCCCTGGTAGGTGGTGGCCCCTCGTAGGCCCCCTCACTTATCCCTTTAGCTCACTTTGTCACCTACCTCCAGCAAAAATTCCACAGCCACCATTTTCGTGTTCTTGTTCTCAAACCCGCGGATTTCGATCTCTTTGCTCGAAGCTCCGTTTCCGAAACTGTTTGGAGGGATTGCTACTTGGTATGTGACTCCTCCATTGCTCCAATTAGTTTTTGTTTTAGTGGGTTATTTTTAGAGTAATTAGCTACTCTTGGTGCTGCTGTAGATGAGCTTGCATGTTGAATTCTTGGAGTTCTAAGTAGTTTGAATGCTCAATATGGCCTCTATGCATGCTTGGGAGTAGTTGCTAACAATCTTACAAAGTTTTGCTGACAAATTTTTGTGGACTAAAAATTTTCAGAATTTTTATAGGAAAAAAATGCAATTCTTTAGGAGTTCTTCGAGGAGGAGATCCTTGGGAGCCTCGTCAAGTGGGAGCTCACTCCGTCAGTCTTATGTTGAACCAAGCGAAAGCTCGATGCGAGATGCCGCTACCAAATCATGCTTGTGGCCTTGCGACGAGTTCATGGAAGGTGCAGGTATTAAGGAGGAATTTTATCAATTTATCCAGAACACATGGCTTGCTTCCTTCATCGCAGATAAGTGCCCCCAACACCTCGAACTCACGAAAACCTTCACAAAGAAATTTAAATATTTTCCTCGTGAGTCTAGAGTTTCATTCAACCTGTACGATCATTCCTTTACCATGCCATTAGAAATGTTTAGTGATGCATGCAAACTTCCATATGAGGGTTCCTTCGATGAACCAACAAAATCTGAGTACGCGTCATTTTTATTTAATCTTTGCTTTGGCGAAGATAGAGGGGTTGCACAAGGGAGAATTAACAGCATCCATTTTGCATCACTCCAATATTTTGCGCTCTTTAACGGTAAATGTGTTCTAGGCAAACAAGAATGTAGCACCTTATGTGCTCATGATTTGAGTCTCTTACAAATAAGGATTATAATCTTGGTGCAATTGTTGCACGGAGGTTGCATCTTAATGTTGCTAATGGTAATTTTTATGGAGGAATTTATGCCTCCCGTGTAGCTGAGAGATTAAATGTTTCACCTTGGCCTAATGACCCCATCCTACCCACTCAGTATTTAGACATGCTATGAAGCATCATAAGTTCCTTACGGGTACAGCCACTAACTACACCTATAACTTGAGATTTAATAAAAAAACCTGTTGTGCCTGTTGTTTTGCCTGCTCCTGCTCTCTTTGATTTTCACACTAGGGGAAGATATTATGTTCTTGAGAGCAAAGCTTATGAGTACAATGCGGAGGTTGAAGCTGCCAGGAGGGCTGCGGAGTCTGTCCTGAGGTTCTCAATGAGCCATCGACCAGACTATTATTCATACGGATGGTGATTACCAAGCTAGGCCAAAAGCCTAAGCTTGGGGGAGGGTGTATTTCCACCGACATTACATTCATGTTCGCACATTTCATTCCAGTTGTCGGTGTTCACACTTTTTCATTGTAATATCCATGTTAGATTTGTTTTCTCGCTTTCTTCTTGTGTGTTCGAAAAACTTTGAGAAAACCCAAAAATATTTCCTACTTCTTTTTAGTTTTTCTTTCTAGCTTAGTTTAAATGATACTTTAAAAGAAAACCCAAAAAGATTTCTCGCTTCTTCTTTTACTTGTTGGGAGCTTTCCCGTGTAAATAGTTTTTCTCGTTTTTGTTTTCTCTCTTTAGTTTGCTTGTTTTCTCGTTTTTGTTTTTCCCGTGTAAATATTTCAGTGTGTTTCTCTGAATTCTTTTCTTTTTACTTGAGTCGTACCGAGGAGAAGACCACGATGAAATTGTTGAGTGGTTTTCATCTGCATTATCGTTTATCTAACACAGAACCCATATTACTTTGTCTTCTCCTCTTGAATAAAATGTCTGCAGGTTCCAGCTTAGTCCATGGCATTCTTGTACTATTATTATCTTCTTATTGTTCGGTCATGCAAGTGAAAGGCAATAATGACGACATTTGATGAATTGACTGTGGCAGAGAAAGGCGGGTATGAACTCAACTTGTTTTTGTTTTTGTAAATATGTTTAACCTAGTATCCCTTGATTCAGCTCATTATGATCAAACATGTTTGCAATGACCATTAGAGATTATATATGTTCATGCCATGCTTAAGTAGCTAGGAGTGGATAATGATTTATCTTGGGTGTCAACATGCATTAAAATGGTTGTGATGCGGTATGATGATATGGTATCCTCCTCTGAATGTTTCAAGTGGCTTGACTTGGCACATGTTCACGCATGTAGTTGAATCAAAACCAACATAGCCTTCATGATATTTATGTTCATGGTGTCCATATCCTACTCATGCTAGTATTCAATGTTGATTATATGTAAGGCATGTTCATGACCGTTTTTGCTCTCTAGCTGGCCGCTTCTCAATCTAATTGCTAGCCTTCGCCAGTACTAAGCGGAAATACTGCTTGTGCATCAAAACCCTTAAACCAAGTTATGCCAGATGAGTCCACCGTACCTACCTATATGCGGTATTACTCTGCCGTTCCAAAGTAAATTTGCATGTGCCACCTCGAACCGGGAAACCGCTTGTCATTTCCTTCTGCTGAAAACCGCTTGTCATTACCTTGCTGAAAACCGCTTGTCATTTCCTTCTGCTCCTCATTGGGTTCGACACTCTTACTTATCGAAAGGACTACGATTGATCCCCTATACTTGTGGGTCATCAAGACTCTTTTTTGGCGCCGTTGCCGGGGAGTGAAGCACTTTTGGTAAGTGGAAATCGGTAAGGAAAAACTTATACTACGTGCTGAAATTTATTGCTACTTGCTACTATGGAAAACAATCCTTTGAGGGGTTTGTTCGGGGTATCTTCACCTCGACCGGAACCACAATTAGTTACCCCTCAACCTACAGCACCTACTGAAAATGTTATTTATGAAATTCCTTCGGGTATGTTAGAACAACTGCTTGCTAAACCTTATGCAGGAGATGGAACTAAACATCCTGATATGCACCTCTTATATGTGAACGAAATTTGTGGATTATTTAAGCTTGCAGGTTTACCCGGAGATGAAGTTAAGAAGAAGGTTTTCCCTTTATCTTTGGAGGGAAAAGCATTGACATGGTATATGCTATGTGATGATCTTGGATCGTAGAACTGGAATCCTTTGCGATTGGAATTCCACCAAAAGTTTTATCCCATGCATCTAGTTCATCGTGATCGGAATTATATATATAACTTTTGGCCTCGTGAAGGAGAAAGTATCGCTCTAGATTGGGGGAGGCTTAATTCAATGTTATATTCATGCCCCAATCATGACATTTCCAGAGAAGTTATCATTCAGAAATTTTATGCTCGGCTTTCTCATAATGATCAATCCATGCTCGATACTTCTTGTGCTGGTTCTTATATGAAGAAGACTATTGAATTCAAGTGGGATATCTTAGAAAGAATTAAACGCAACTCTGAAGATTGGGAACTCGACGAAGGTAATGAGTCAGGTATAAAGCTTGAATTTGATTGTGTTCAATCTTTTATGAATACCTATACTTTTCACAAGTTTAGCACTAAATATGGACTTGACTTTGAGATAGTAGCCTCTTTCTGCGAAGCATTTGCTAGTCACGTAGATCTTCCTAAGGAGAAGTGGTTTAAATATCATCCCCCTATTAAAGAAGAAATTAAAGAACCGGTCATAGCTAAAGAAGAAACCATCATTTACAATGTTGATCCAGTTGTGCCTACCGCTTATATTGAAAAACCACCTTTCCCTGTTAGGATAAAGGAACATGCTAAGGTATCAACTGTGGTTCGTAAGAGTAATATAAGAGCACCTAAACCCCCTGAGAAAATTAAAGTAGAACCTAGTGTTGCTATGGTTAAAGATCTCTTGGTAGAAAATATTGATGGGCATGTTATCTACTTTTGTGATGAAGCTGCTAGAATTGCTAAACCCGATGAAAAATATAAACATAGACCCATAGAAGGCATGCATGTTGTGTGATTTGGGTGCTAGTGTGAGTGCTATCCCTTTTACCTTATACCAAGAAATTATGGATGAAATAGCACCTGCTGAAATGGAAGACATTGATGTCACTATTAAACTTGCAAATAGAGACACTATCACACCACTTGGGATTGTTAGAGATGTTGAAGTCTTGTGCGGGAAAGTAAAATACCCTACTGATTTTCTAGTCCTTGGTTCCCCACAAGATGACTTTTGTCCTATTATCTTTGGTAGACCTTTCTTGAGCACCGTGAATGCTAAGATAGATTGTGAAAAACAAACTGTCGGTGTTAGTTTTGGTAATGTGTCTCATGAGTTTATTTTTTCCAAGTTTAGTAGACAACCTCGCGATAAAGCGTTATCTAGTAAGGATGAAATAATTGGTCTTGCTTCTATTGTTGTGCCTCCTATTGATCCATTAGAACAATATTTGCTCGACCATGAAAATGATATGCACCTGCGTGAAAAAAATGAAATAGATCAAATTTTCTTCGAACAACAACCTCTCTTGAAACACAATTTGCCTATTGAAACTCTTGGAGGTCCTCCTCCACCTAAAGGTGACCCTATGTTTGAATTGAAACAATTGCCTAACACTTTGAAGTATGCTTATCTTGATGAGCAAAAGATATATCCTATTATTATTAGTGCTAACCTTTCAGAACATGAAGAAGAAAGATTATTAAAAGTTCTAAGGAAGCACAGGGCTGCTATTGGATATCCTCTTGATGATCTTAAGGGCATTAGTCCCACTCTATGTCAGCACAAGATTAATATGGAACCTGATGCTAAACCCGTTGTTGATCACCAACGGCGATTGAATCCTAAGATGAAAGAAGTGTTAAGAACTGAAATATTAAAGCTTCTGGAAGCAGGTATAATCTATCCAATAGCTGATAGTAGATGGGTAAGTCCCATTCATTGTGTCCCTAAGAAAGGAGGTATTACCGTTGTTCCCAATGATAAGAATGAACTCATTCCACAAAGAATTGTCACTGGCTATAGAATGGTAATTGATTTTAGAAAATTAAATAAAGCTACTAGGAAAGATCATTCCCCTCTACCGTTCATTGATCAAATGCTAGAAAGACTATCTAAGCACACACACTTTTGTTTCCTAGATGGATATTATGGTTTCTCTCAAATACCTGTATCACAATCTGATCAAGAGAAAACTACCTTTACTTGCCCCTTTGGAACCTATGCTTATAGACGTATGCCTTTTGGTTTATGCAATGCACCTGCTACCTTTCAAAGATGTATGACTGCTATATTCTCTGATTTTTGTGAAAAGATTGTGGAGATTTTCATGGATGATTTTTCCGTTTACGGAACTTCTTTTGATGATTGCTTAAGCAACATTGATCGAGTTTTGCAGAGATGTGAACAAACTAATCTCGTCTTGAATTGGGAGAAGTGCCACTTTATGGTTAATGAAGGCATTGTCTTGGGGCATAAAATATCCGAACGAGGTATTGAGGTGGATAAAGCTAAAGTTGATGCAATTGAGAAAATGCCATGTCCTAAAGATATTAAAGGTATTCGAAGTTTCCTTGGTCATGCTGGTTTTTATAGGAGGTTCATTAAATACTTCTCTAAAATTTCTAGGCCTCTTACTAATCTTTTTGCAAAAGGATATTCCTTTTGTTTTTTATGATGATTGTGTGGAAGCCTTTGAAACACTCAAGAAAGACTTAACCTCTGCACCTATCGTACAACCACCTGATTGGAACTTGCCTTTTGAAATTATGTGTGAAGCTAGTGATTATGCTGTTGGTGCTGTCCTAGGACAAAGAGTTGATAAGAAATTGAATGTTATCCATTATGCTCCTAAAACTCTAGATAGTGCCCAACGAAATTATGCTACTACTGAAAAAGAATTTTTAGCAGTTGTGTTTGCTTGTGATAAATTTAGATCCTATATTGTTGACTCCAAAGTGATTGTTCACACCGATCATGCTGCTATAAAATACCATATGGAAAAGAAAGATGCTAAACCTAGACTCATTAGGTGGGTTCTCTTGCTTCAAGAATTTGACTTACACATCATTGATAGGAAGGGAGATGAGAACCCCGTAGCTGATAACTTGTCTAGGTTAGAAAATATTCTTGATGACCCACTACCTATTGATAATAGTTTCCCTGACGAACAGTTCGCTGCAATAAGTGTTTCATAAAACACACCTTGGTATGCTGATTATGCTAACTACATTGTCGCTAAATATATACCACCTAGCTTCACTTACCAACAAAAGAGAAAAAAAATCTATGACTTGAGACATTACTTTTGGGATGACCCACAGCTTTATAAAGAAGGAGTAGATGGTATTATTAGACGTTGTGCACCTGAGCATGAACAGGAACAAATCCTACGGAAATGTCATTACAAAGCTTATGGAGGACATCATGCGGGAGATGGAACTGCCCATAAGGTATTGCGATGTGGCTTTTATTGGCCTACTCTCTTCAAGGATGCCCGTAAGTTTGTCCTGTCTTGTGATGAATGTCAAAGAATTGGTAATATCGGTAAGCATCAGGAAATGCCTATGAATTATTCACTTGTTGTTGAACCATTTGACGTTTGGGGTTTTGATTATATGGGGCCTTTTCCTTCCTCCAACGGGTACACTCTTATTTTGGTTGCGGTTGATTATGTCACTAAGTTGGTAGAAGCTATTCCAACTAGTAGTGCTGATCACCACACCTCCATTAAAATGCTTAAATAGGTTATCTTCCCGAGGTTTGGAGTCCCTAGATATTTAATGACTGATGGTGGTTCACACTTTATCCATGGTGCTTTCCGTAAGATGCTTGCTAAATATGATGTTAATTAACCATATAATTGCATCACCCTATCATCCTCAATCCAGTGGTCAAGTTGAACTTAGCAATAGAGAAATAAAATTAATATTACAAAAAACTGTCAATAGGTCTCGTAAGAATTGGTCTAAGAAATTAGATGATGCACTCTGGGCCTATAGAACAGCTTATAAAAATCCTATGGGTATGTCTCCATATAAAATGGTATATGGGAAAGCTTGTCATTTGCCTCTAGAATTAGAACACAAAGCATTTTGGGCAATTAAAGAACTCAACTATGATTTCAAACTTGCCGGTGAGAAGAGGTTATTTGATATTAGATCACTAGATGAATGGAGAACCCAAGCGTATGAAAATGCCAATCTATTCAAAGAAAAGGTAAAAAGATGGCATGACAAAAGAATCCAAAAGCGGGAATTCAAAATAGGGGATTATGTTCTTTTGTTCAACTCTCTTTTAAGGATTTTTGTAGGAAAGCTTCTCTCCAAATGGGAAGGACCATATATTATCGAAGAGGTTTATCATTCTGGAGCTATCAAGATTAATAACGCCGAAGGTACTAACCCAAAGGCGGTCAATGGACAAAGAATTAAGCATTATAACTCAGGTATGCCTATTAACATTGAAAGCAATGTTATCCAAACCATGACACCGGAGAAACACATAAAACAAACCTTCCGGAACACTGCAGAATTCTTAAAAATAGGAGGTACGTGATACGGTAAGTAAACAGACTCCGAAAAATCCGCAAAAATATTTTTTGTCAATTTTGGAATATTTTAAAATTTTGGAAATAAGGAAATAAACCGGAAGGTGATCGAGGTGAGCACGATACACGAGGGCGCGCCAGGAACCCCTGGGCGCGCCCTGGTGGGTTGTGCCCACCTCGGATGCCTTCCCGACTCCGCTTTCCTTCCATATACTTGTTTCCCAAGAATAAAATTCTCTATATATAACCCCGACTATTTTGATGACCACATCGCAGAAAAATCCTCTGTTCTTGTTTCGTGATGTTTCCCTGACAGATCTAAAAATATGTCGTCTCAAGATTTGGAGGGGGAGAGCCATGTTGATCCCTATGTTTCAGACCCAAATATCTTTAGGGAAATTTACCCCTATCTATGGACCTCGGAGGAAGAAGAAGATTCTACCATGAAGGAAGTAAAGGATGATAGCTCTGAGGAAGAGGATGATCCATTACCTTAACCCGGAGACATGCATGTGGAGTTTAAGAAATCAAGCCTCCCTAGAAGATACAAACCTAAGGTCCAATTTATCCCATCTCGTTTTCTGCAGGAGAGCAAGGCGGCATTGTGCAAAAATATATTAAAGCTTGAGTTGGAGAACGATGATCTAACGGAGGAAAACTTTATGCTTAAATATAAGTTGAAGAAGAAGGCTTCCTCTACTACACCACCTTCTTCATCACCACCACCAAAGAAGACTTAAGCACACAGGTATGGGCACTCCCCTTGGCTTGAGCCAAGCTTGGGGGAGGTGCCCCGGTATCGTATCACCACCACTTTTATTCACCTTTACCTATTTTAGTTCGATTTTTAGTTTCCCTTTGCTTTAGTTGAATAAAAGTTTAGCATGATCTATTTTCATGTGTTAGTTCCGTGGCCTACCTATCTATGTAATCGAGTGAGAGTTATATAATAAAGTTTAGTTTGAATTTTTACCTCTCTACTTTCTTATTGCAATCAAATAAAGAAAATAAGAAACAAATGAAAAGAATCATATGCTAATCTTATGGTGAGTAATGACATCACATAAGGAAAAGTATAAGTAGTAAAATTTATTGGAGATTGACAAACATAGCATTGGTCAATGATGCAATTCATGAAAGAATTAATAAGGGAGGAGAAGATTCACATGCAAATACACCATCTTGGACATCTTTTATGATTGTGAGCCCCCATCAAATATTACATGTCAAAATTGTTGACGTTGGAGAAGGAAGACAATGTAATGATTTATGTTTGTTCATATCCATATAGAAGTTATATTGTCATAGATTCTTTAACATGTGGTGCTTGCTCAATATCTTTGCTAGCCAAAAATTCTACACTAAGTAGAGATACTACTTGTGCATCCAAAAACCCAAACCCAAATTCTTTCTTTGAGTGTCCACCATACCTACCTATGGATCGAGAAAGATTCTTCAAGTAAGTTGTCATCGGTGCAACAAGGCAATAAAAAATGCTTCTAAAAGTGTTTTGATCAATTAGTGTAAGAGAAAATTGAGTGCTATACGAACTTATGATGGCAAAGTAATAAATGCGACGGACTGCATAATAAAGGTTGCTATCATAGGGGGCAATATAGCGTGACGTTCTTTTACATTAAGGGATTGGGCATACAAACCAATAAGCGCATGACAACCTCTGCTTCCCTCTGCGAAGGGCCTATCTTTTACTTTTATGTATTTACTTTTATGCAAGAATCAAAGTATTCTTCCCTATTCCTTTTTACTTTTTCTTTTGCAAGCATCATGTGGTGAGGAAAGATCTAGGCACATATATCCAGTTGGATATGGGTGGGCATGAGTTATTATTGTTGACATCACCCTTGAGGTGAGTAATTTGGGAGGCGAAACTATAAGCCCCTATCTTCCTACGTGTCCGGTTGAAACTTTTTGTTCATGGGTATGCCGTGAGCGTTAGCAATCATAGAAGACTAAATGATGGTTGAGTATGTGGAATTGCCAAAAGGCTCTGACATGAGACCCTTCCTGAAAATATCATGAATTGTAGTTGCAAAGTTGACTTAGAACATAGTTTGTTGGTTCCCAATAAGGTTTATGCTTCATACTTCTATGTTGTGATGAATTGTTACTTGTTCATGAGAAGCTATATGATAAAAATGTATTCAAATAAGTTCTTATGTTAGAGTTTGTTGTTGTTATATTAATAAGCATGATGCTTCTATGTCCGTATTTTGTTTTTATCGAGACCTCTCTCTCAAACCATGTGGACATGCTTTTCAATATCGGCTTTCGCTTGAGGACAAGCGAGGTCTAAGCTTGGGGGAGTTGATACGTCTATTTTGCATCATGATTTCCTACTGATATTTACTTTGTTTTGTTGAATAATAATGCTTTGGGGAGTGATTCTAATGCCTTTTCTCTCATAATATGCATGGTTTACACAAAGAGGGAGAATACCGGCAGCTGGAATTCTGGACCTAAGAAAAGCACGTCAGAGATACCTATTCTGCACAACTCCAATGAAGCTGAAATTTTACGGAGATTATTTTTGTATTTAATAAAAAATACTGGAGTAGAAAACTTCCGGAGGGGGCCTGCCAAGTGGGCACAACCCACCAGGGCGCGCCAGGCCCCCCTGGGCGCGCCAGGATGGGTTGTGGCCACCTCGGCCCACCTCCGGTGCACATCTTCTGGTATATGGTCACGCTTGACCTAAAAAAAATCAGAGGAGGACTTTCGGGACGAAGCGCCGCCGCCTCGAGGCGGAACTTGGGCAGGAGCACTTTCGCCCTCCGGCGGAGCGATTCTGCGAGGGAACTTCCCTCCCGGAGGGGGAAATCGAACCCATCATCATCACCAACACCCCTCTCATCTTTGAGAGGCCAATCTTCATCAACAACTTCAACAACACCATCTGCTCTCAAACCCTAGTTCATCTCTTGTGTTCAATCTTTGTACCGGAACCTTAGATTGGTACATGTGGGTGACTAGTAGTGTTGATTACCTTGCGTAGTTGATTACTATATGGTTTATTTGGTGGAAGATTATATGTTCAGATCCATTATGCTATTCAATACTCCTCTGATCTTGAGCATGATTATTATTTGTGAGTAGTTACCTTTGTTCTTGAGGTCACTGGAGAAATCATGTTGCTAGTAATCATGTGAATTTGATATGTGTTCGATATTTTGATGATATGTATGTTGTGATTCCCTTAGTGGTGTCATGTGAACGTCGACTACATGACACTTCACCATTCATGGGCCTAAGGGGATGCATTGTGGAATAGTTATTAGATGATGGGTTGCTAGAGTAACAGAAGCGTAAACCCTAGTTTATGCGCTGCTTCGTAAGGGGCTGATTTGGATCCAAACGTTTAATGCTATGGTTAGATTTTATCTTAATACTTTTCATGTAGTTGTGGATGCTTGAGAGGAGGTTAATCATAAGTGGGAGGTTGTTCAAGTAAGAACAGCACCCAATCACCGGTCCACCCACATATCAAATTATCAAAGTAGCGACCACGAATCAAACCAACATGATAAAAGTGACTAGACGAAATTCCCGTGTACCCTCAAGAATACTTTGCCTATTACTAGTGATTGTTCTGGCCTATCCTTTGCCTCAAAAGGATTGGGCTACCTTGTTGCACCTTGTTTACCGTTACCATTACTTGCTTGTTACCAATTATCTTGCTATCAAACTATCTGTTACCTACAATTTTAGTGCTTGCAGAAATTACCTTGCTGAAAACCGCTTGTCATTTCCTTCTGCTCCTCATTGGGTTCGACACTCTTACTTATCGAAAGGACTACGATTGGTCCCCTATACTTGTGGGTCATCACACGTGTATAGTGATCCCAGAGATCAATGCTCACTGAACACACAGAAGCTGAATAACAAGAGTCGTACATCCGTACATACCGTCTTACACAAATAAAGACCATCGAGGTCATGTATTATATAGATAGGGTCATGAAGGCCAAACACCAAACATAACTAGCAGCGGAAATCTTGAACGAAAGCGTGAACGCATGCCATCTGCCTTAACCATACAGGCATTCTGACTGGGAAGCGTACTAATTCGCATGTTCATCTCCAACGAAATCTTCACCATATTCCTTTTCTTCCATGCCTGGCCAATTAAATAACAAAGGGCAAGCCAATGAGTACTTTGAATGTACTCACAAGCAACCCATGTTTGGAACAAGGTATGACAGAAGCATGATATTGCACTAAGTAGGTAATTTTTGCAGAAAGCTAATTTTTGGAATGCAATGACATGTCCTATCATCTTGTAAGCATGCATCATGAGGTCACAAGTATCCGTGAGAATAGGTTACAGATATCAATATAAACAACTTTTGAACATCTCATGTTCAATCATCACGTTGAGTCATCTGACTCAACTCATGTATCTTCCTTTCCCCACACGCACAAAGTTTTGTAAACAATGGACATAGTTTAAGCAGCACCACCCAACTGTCCTTGACCGTGGACACGGCTATTCAAATAGTTTTACACTCTACAGAGGTTGCACACTTTACCCACGAGACTCGGGGAACTTCCGTGTCAAGCCACTACTCGCGGTATATCACATACCCAAGGTAAGCACCCGAACATTGCCTTTCCCTTGACGACACTAAACAAAGAGTCCACTCGTTGGCACATAGCCCTCATGATGTACATCACAAGTATCATCCATGAAGGGACCAACGGTGTGCCCGGTGTCTGTAAAAACAGCCCATGATCGTCCATTCCAGCACGACCCCGTATTGAGAGTGACCACATCACTCCCGCCACTAGTAATGCAGGATCTCTGCTAGTACCGACCAAGGTAATCAACAAAGCCCCATCCCATAAGGGGTATCGTGGTTGTGCATGTAAGGTTGGGACGGTCGACAAATCATAAATCTAATCCGTTTTCGAAAACACACACACACAACTTGCTCCGGTACACCACTTCTTTCTCAAGTGGATACCTAGCTCATCTCCTCCCTCGGGCATTAGTGTTAACCGACGGGGTTTTCGAAAGTCTTTGAGAGTACTTTTGTTTCCATCACCATGCATATTCTCGTCCCATTTTGCGTAGCACTACTGAGCATCCTACCTATTTTAGCAACCTAACTACTCCCACCCGCATAACCCTCATAAGGAGGTAGGGCCATGCACGATGCAAGTATCAACGAGAAAGTAATGAGGCATCCACCAAAGTGGACACCACATCATCATGATCAATTCATTGAAACATAAGGTGCTATATGACATGCATGAAAAAGTTTCTTAGGCATGGTCAAGGGGCTGCTTACCTGGCTCAACAAAGTCCTCGAGGTCTTCAAAGTCTTCTGGTCCAACTCCCTCGTCAAGAACGTGATCTATCATCACAAAGTAACGGGGTATAATAAGGCAATAGCACAAAACATGGAAAATAAATCACTCCAAAAAATGTCAAACCATTTTTGTAAAATACTAGGTTAAAAACTAAAAATAAAAAATACTAGTTTCTGGTTTTGAAGTGCCAAAAGTGGTAAAAGGCACTTTAACAGAGACTATTAATGTCTAAAACAGTGTTTTAAATAAAAAATGTGTATAAAACCTTCTCTAAAAGTTTCACAAGTGGCACAATCAAATAGGTTGGCATATTAAAAGATTTGTGGAGTTGGATTTATTGGATTTGGAGATCCATTTATCCCTGTGGAATTTTTGGAAATTATCAGAAAAAGAAAAAGAAAAAGGGGTTGTGTGCCCCGGGCCAGAACTGGCCGCAACTGGGCCGGCCCAGAGACCAGCCAGCACAGGCGAGCCAGGCAAGCGCGCCCGCGGGGTTCAAACCCGACAGGCGGGGCCTAGTCGCCAGCGACAGAGAGGAGGGCGAGAGGAGGCTGAGAGGGAGAAGGGAGGCTGACAGACGGGCCCCACTGGCAGGTCGTCGTCAACCTCCCGACCAGGGAGACGGCAAACTCACCGGCAAGGCTCAGGGGCACGGTGAGGGGATCTGAGGGCAGGAACGGACTCCTCACACTTCTGCCGTTCGAATGGAGGTCGAGGTGGTCGCCGGAGTGGGCCGAGTCGTCGGCGACGAGGAGGCCGCAGCGGAGGAGCTTTGGGAGGTGGAGGCTTCGGTCGTTCCTGGTAGAAAACAACAAGGAGGAGGAGGGGGCTCGCATCAGAGAGCTCCAAGGGTTCCAGATCGGGAGAGAATGGAGGTCGGGGAAGGCTCTTATAGCGCGGACGCCGGTGACCCGAGGCGGCGGCGCTGCACTCGATCCCGAGCGTCTGAGCTCCAAAACGGAGGGGGTGAGGTGCGGGAGTGTGATTGAGAGGAGGAGAGGGGGTCCAGAGGAGAGAATGGAGCTCGGGGAGGCCATTTTATAGGTGGCCCGCGGTCCACCGTACGCTGGTGTGCCGACGAGGGCGTGGCCGAGGCCAGAGGCCACGGGAGGAGGCGCATGCATGTCTGGGGTCCTCCTGGGGGTCATCCACGACCAGAGGGAGACAGAGAGGACAGAGGAGAGCGCGCGCGTGCGACGGAGGGGGTTGGCTGAGAGGGCTGCATCGGGCGCGCGCTGGGAGAGCCGTTGCAGGGAGAGAGCAGGGGGACAGAGGCGTGGCGTGTCACGGACGTCGAGGCGCATCGACTAGCGCAATGGAGGGGCTCGAGGCGGCCGGGGCATGGGAAGGAGAGGGAGGTCAACCATGTGGAGCGCGACAGCGCGCTTGAGAGCATGACTTTGGCCAGCATGCTAGGGCTTTTGACCCGCTATGGCGTGTCCACTTGCGTCCACCAGCTGCAGGGGGACTATTATACTGGAAAAGCACATTGGATGCTCTGGGATGGCTATGAGTGAGGAAGAGCAGAGAGAGAAGAGAGGAAAGGGGCTATCTAGAGAGGAAAATGGGGGTTTTACCCCATGCAATCATTCTCCCTGACGCCAGGAACTTTACTGGGGTGAGAGGGGGTCTGCTGGTGCTGTGGTAAAAATTGGGGCTCAAGGAGAACAGAGGAAGGGGCTCAATTATTGATCTTAGCATTCTAGTAGAAGATGTTTGATCTCTGGTTGGGCTACCTCTAGTGCTTTACTAGATATGAAACTTAACAAGATGAAATGGGGGGGGGGAATAATTAAGCTTGATCACGAACTTTCAGCTCATTTGAGAAAAGTTAACAATGCAAACATTGTAAACCCTAGAAATGAGCAGAAACTGATTTTCTTGGATCCAATCATGCTAATCTATTCTCCTAAATGTACCACTTGGTGTGGTGGCATTATTTGGGGATTAGAGATTGCCCACAAAGTTTGAGATCAATTGGAGAAAGTTGGCAATGTAGAGTTGATCAAATTTGGTTCTGAATAGGACGGTCTTTGGGGCACTTTTGTGACCCAAAACAATTGGGATTGAGATGAAACTTTGCAAGATCATCACACATGGCATATGTGACTTGCTATAATTTTCCTCCATTTATTTGAGAATATTTCTTATAGAAATAGTTCAGAAGCTTGAAATAGGCAGAAAGGGTTTAGAAGGGTTTTGTCCAATATTTTGAACATGACCATGTATTGAAACTCATATATATGGAAAATAGATGTCCATTGAGTTTCCCTAAATTTTCTCAAATTTTTTGAAAGCATAAAAAAATCCCTATGAAAGACCATTTCTGGCCTTAAGAAAAAGCCTTTAAATAAAATAGGAAAATAATATTTAAAATTAATATCTGGTGGTTTTGGGAAGTCTTATATATGGTAGGTTCCAAATAAAGTCTTTGGCTAAATCATTCACCCTAATTTGAGGACTTATAGTACAAACCTCAATTCAGGGGGTTTTGAAAACCTAATTTGAATAAATGCTTTTTGGCCAAAACAATATTTTATAAAAATAGTCTTTAGTCCTATACACATGGCATGATCATTGGGAAGGGAGTTTGGATCAAGTGGATGAGTTTTGATAGAGGAAGAATCCTTGCCTGCCAAACACAATCAACCAAACAAGCAAACATCAAGCAATTCAAACAGGCACTGGGACTCAAAAGTTTTAAATGGGTCCAAATTTTATAAACTCATAACATAGCAAAGTGGTACAAACACAGGGTGTGACAACTTCCTTCATCTTAGGATTTAAGCGACGTTGATGATCAACGACAGGTTTAGCATCTGGTTCCATATTAATCTTGTGCCGGCATAGAGTGGGGCTAATGCCCTTAAGATCATCAAGAGTGTATCCAATAGCAGCCGTGTGCTTCTTCAGAGTTTTAAGTAACCTCTTTTCTTCATGTTCTGAAAGGTTAGCACTAATAATAATAGGATATATATTCTTTTCATCCAGATAAGCATATTTCAAAGTATCAGGTAATGTCTTTACCTCAAACACGGGATCTCCCTTAGGTGGAGGAGGATCCCCTAAAATATCAACATGCAAGTTGTGCTTAAGAATAGGTGTTTGACTAAGAAATATATCATCTATCTCATTTCTTTCATTCATATGCATATCATTCTCATGGTCTAGCAAATATTGTTCTAATGGATCAGTAGGAGGCATGGCAATAGAAGAAAGACCAATTATTTCATCCTTACTAGGTAATTTTTTCATATTGTTTTCTGCCGAACTAAGAGAAGTTAAATTCATGAGACACATCACCAAAGCTTACTTTGACTTTCTCAGTAACATAACTAATTTCAGCATTAACAATATTCAAGAAAGGTCTACCAAATATAATGGGACAAAAGCTATCTTGTTTTGAGCCAAGTACCAATAAATCAGTAGGGTACTTAATTTTTCCACACAAGACTTCAACATCTCTAACAATCCCAAGCGGTGAAATAGTGTCCCTATTTGCTAGTTTAATGGTGACATCAATATCTTCAATCTCAGAGGGTGCTATGTCATTCATAATTTCTTGATATAAAGTAAAAGGTATAGCACTAACACTAGAACCCATGTCACACAAGCCGTGATAACAATGATCTCCAATTTTAGCAGAAACAACAAGCATGCCGACAACTGGTTTATTTTTGTCTAACTCATCCCGAGGATTTCTAGCAGGTTTGCAACTCTAGCAGTTTCATCACAGAAGTAAATAACCTGAACATCAATATTATCAACTAGGAAATCTTTAACCATAGCAATATTAGGCTCAACATTTTATTTATTCAGAGGGTTTGGTGTTCTAATATAAATTTTATTGACCACAGTTGCAGCTTTAGCATGTTCCTTAATCCTAACAGCAAACGGAGGTTTCTCAATGTAGGCAGTAGGCACAACTGGATCAACATGATAAACAATAGTTTCCTCTTTAACCTTAAAATGTTCCTCTAATGATTTTTCAATAGGCAGATAATATTTAAACCACTTCTCCTTAGGGAGATCAGCATGAGTAGCAAATGATTCACAGAAAGAATCTACTATCTCAGAGTCAAGCCCATATTTATTGCTAAACTCATGGAAGTATCAGTTTCCATAAAAGATTTAACACAATCAAACTTAAGCTTTATACCTGACTCTTTACCTTTGTCAAATTCCCAATCTTCAGAGTTGTGTTTAATTCTTTCCAGAAGATCCCACTTGAGTTCAATAGTCCTCTTCATGTACGAACCAATAGAAGAAGAATCGAGTTGTAATTGATCATCATGAGAAAGTCAAGCATAATTTTTTTGTATAATCATTTATCTTGAGAGCTCATAGTTGGGGCAAGTGTGCATCATAGATTTAAGGCTCCCCCAACCTTGAGCGATGCTTTCTCCTTCACGGGGCCGGCAATTATATATAAAGTTCCGATCACGATGGACTAGATGCATAGGATAAAATTTCTGATGAAATTCCAGCTTCAAGCGATTCCAGTCCCATGATCCAATATCATCCAATAGCATGTACCACATCATTGCTTTTTCCTCCAAATATAAAGGGAAAACCTTATTCTTAACTTTGTCTCTAGATAAACCTGTAAGCTTAAATAATCCACAAACTCTACATATATCAAGTGGTAATCTGGATGAGTTGTACCGTCATAAGGATTAGCTAGCAGTTTCTCTACCATAGTCGAAGGAATCTCATAATAAATATTTTCAGTAGGTTCACTAGCTTAGGAGGCAACCTTTTCCACTTCCCTTCGAGGCGAAGATGCCCCAAACAAGCCACTCAAAGGGTGACTGTCCATAGTAACAAGCAACAGTAAATTTCAGCACGTACCAAAAATGTTTCCTTACCAAGTTCCACTTACCAAAGGCGCTTCACTCCCCCGCAACGATGCCATAAAATATTCTTGATGACTCACAAGTATAAGGGATCAATCGTAGTCCTTTCGACAAGTAAGAGTGTCGAACTCAACAAGGAGCAGAAGGAAATGATAAGCAGTTTTCAGCAAGGTATTCTCTACAAGTGCTGTGAGTAACAGTAATAGATAGTTATGTAGCAAGATAATTCGTAACAAGTGAAAAGTAACAATATTAAGAAGTGTGCAGCAAGATAGACCAATCCTTTTTATAGCAAAGGATAGGCCTAAAAGAACTCTTATATAAAGCAAAGTGCTCCCGAGGACACATGGGAATTTCTATCTAGTCATTGATACGTCTCCAAAGTATCTATAATTTTTATTGTTCCATGCTATTATATTATCTGTTTTGGATGTTTTATATGCATTAATATGCTATTTTATATTAATTTTGGGACTAACCTATTAATCTAGAGCCTAGTGCCAGTTTCTGTTTTTTCCTTGTTTTTGAGTATTGCAGATAAGGAATATTAAACGGAGTCCAAACGGAATAAAGTCTTCGATATGATTTTTCTTGGACCAGAAGCAACCTGTCAAGCTTGGAAACCAAGGCAGAAGGCTGCCGTGGCATCACAAGCCACAGGGGCGCGCCCTAGGGGGGGCGCCCCGTGGCTTGTGGGCCCACGGCAGGTCTCCTGCCCTACCTCTTCGACCTATAAATTCCCAAATATTCCCTTGATACCAGGGGGAGCGACAAAAATACTTTTCCGCCGCCAGGAGCCTCGGTTCCCGTGAGATCCAATCTTGGAGCCTTTTCCGGTAATCTGCCGGAGGGGGATTCGATCACGGAGGGCATCTACATCAACTCCATTGCCCCTCCGATGATGCGTGAGTAGTCCACCACAGACCTTCGGGTCCATAGCAAGTAGCTAGATGGCTTCTTCTATCTCTTTGCTCTTCAATACCATGTTCTTCATGATCTTCATGGAGATCTATTCGATGTAATACTTTTGTGCGGTGTGTTTGTCGAGATCCGATGAATTGTGGGTTTATGATCAGCTTATCTATGAATATTATTTGAGTCAAATATGAATTCTTATATGCATGATTTCATATCTTTGCAAGTCTCTTCGAGTTATTGGTTTGGTTTGGCCAACTAGATTGGTAATTCTTGCAATGGGAGAAGTGCTTAGTTTTGGGTTCAATCTTGCGGTGTCCTCACCCAGTGACAAAGTAGGGGTAGCGAGGCACGTATTGTATTGTTGCCATCGAGGATAAAAAGATGGGGTTTTCATCATATTGCTTGAGTTTATCCCTCTACATCATGTCATCTTACCTAATGCGTTACTCTGTTCTTCATGAACTTAATACTCTAGATGCAGGCAGGAGTCGGTCGATGTGTGGAGTAATAGTAGTAGATGCAGAATCGTTTCGGTCTACTTGACACGGACGTGATGCCTATATGCATAATCATTGCCTTGGATATCGTCATAACTATGCGCTTTTCTATCAATTGCTCGAAAGTAATTTGTTCACCCACCGTATCGTTTTCCTTTAAGAGAGAAGCCTCTAGTGAAACCTATGGCCCCGGGTCTATTTTCCATCATATATTTTCAGATCTATAAACCAAAAATACCAAAAATACCTTGCTGCAGTTTTATTTACTTTCCTTTTAGTTTTACTTTTGGCAATCATCTATATCTATCTCTATCAGATCTCATCTTTGCAAGTAACCGTGAAGGGATTGACAACCCCTTTATAGCGTTGGGTGCAAGTGTTTGATTGTTTGTGTAGGTGCAAATATTGGTGTCTTGCTTGTTCCTCCTACTGGATTGATACCTTGGTTCTTAACAAACTGAGGGAAATACTTAACCTACTTCGCTGCATCACCCTTTCCTCTTCAAGGGAAAACCCAACGCATGCTCAAGAGGTAGCAAGAAGGATTTCTGGCGCCGTTGCCGGGGTGGATTCAAGACAAGATCTACATCTACAAGTACCCATCACAAACTCATCTCTTGCATTTACATTATTTTCCATTTGCCTCTCGTTTTCCTCTCCCCCACTTCTAAAACGATTTTCGAAAAGATTTGCCTTTTTATTCACCCTTCTTTCATTCGTCTTTTCGTTCGCTTTTTGTTTGCTTGTGTTGCCATGTGCCTTCTATTTGCTTGCATCTTCGCTTGCTAAAAATCTATTGATATGGATCCTCATCCACTTGCTAATCTTTTCAAAAGACCAAATTATGATGAACCAATTGCTAGTGAGTTGAGTGCACTTGATTATCTCCATGAAGTTTTGCTTGAAAATCATGAATCTGAAAATTTTGATGAAGTGTTGAAAGAAGAAATTTATAAGGTGATTCATGATAGCTCCTTGATTGAAAAGCATGATGTTACTATAAATTCTATTAATGTCAATTATGCTAATGATATGCAAAGCCACAAGCTTGGGGATGCTATGTTTGATGAAGATGATATTTTTTGTCCCCCAAGTTTTGATGAGCAAATTCATTATGATGATTGCATGCTCGTGTATCATGAAAAGAATGATTTATGTGATAGTTATATTGTTGAATTCCTTCTTGATGCTACTTAAATTTATTATGATGGAGGAACATATGCTTGTTGGAATTGCAATAATATCAAGTTTCCTCTCTATGTGTTCAAAGTATTGAAGTTCTGCTTGTTTTGCCTTCCTATGCTAATTGATTCTTGTTCCCATAAATTGTTTGCTCACAAAATCCCTATGCATAGGAAGTGGGTTAGACTTAAACGTGTTTTTCATGAGATTCATGATGCTCTTTTTCATATTTCAATTACTACTTTTTATGTGAGCATCATTGAAATCGTTATGCCTAGCTAGGGGCGTTAAACAATAGCGCTTGTTGGGAGGCAACCCAATTTTATTTTTTGCTTTCTGTTTTTTGCTTCTGTTTTGGTGTGTTTCACACATTATTACTTCTGTAATAATTGTGTTTTATTGTTTTAATTAGTGTTTGTGCCAAGTAAGACCTTTGGGATAGCTTACGGTGTTTGTTGATTTGGTTTTGCTGAAAAACAGAAACTTTTGCGCTCAGTCCAGGAATTTTATAAATTCACCAGAGCGTCGAATGGATCTGAAGTTTTTACACAAGATTGATATGCAAATTACCCTGGTTTTCCTAATTTTTCAGAATTTTTTGAGTTACAGAAGTATTCGAAGTTTACAGATTGCTACACACTATTCTGTTTTTGACAGATTCTGTTTTCTATGTGTTGTTTGCTTATCTTGATGTATCTATGGGTTGTATCGGGGGGTATGAACCGTGGAGAAGTTAGAATACAGTAAATATTACACCAATATAAATAAAGAATGAGTTCACAACAGTACCTAAAGTGGTGATTTATTTTTCTAATACTAACGGATCTCACGAGTTTTCTGTTGAGTTTTGTGTTGTGAAGTTTTCAAGTTTTGGGTAAAGATTTGATGGACTATGGAATAAAGAGTGGCAAGAGCCTAAGCTTGGGGATGCCCAAGGCACCCCAAGTCATATTCAAGGATGCCAAAGAGCCTAAGCTTGGGGATGCCCCAGAAGGCATCCCCTCTTTTGTCTTCAATCTATCGGTAAATTTACTTGAGGCTATATTTTTATTCACCACATGATATGTGTTTTGCTTGGAGCGTCTTGTATGATATGAGTATTTGCTTTTTAGTTTTCCACAATCATCCTTGCTGCACACTTATTTTTGAGAGACACACGCTGAATCGTGAATTTATTAGAATACTCTATGTGCTTCACTTATATCTTTTGAGCTAGGCAATGTTGCTCTAGTGCTTCACTTATATCTTTTCAGAGCACGGTGGTGTTTTATTTTATAGAAATAATTGAACTCTCATACCTCACTTATATTATTTTGAGAGTCTTTTAAACAGCATGGTAATTTGTTTAGGTTATGAATTTAGTCCTAATATAATAGGCATCCAAGAGGATATAATAAAAACTTTCATATAAAGTGCACTGAATACTATGAGAAGTTCGATTCCTTGCATAAAGTTTTGAGATATAGAGATGGTGATATTAGAGTTATGCTAGTGAGTAATTGTGGATTGGTAAGAATAATTGTGTTAAGGTTTGTGATTCCCGTAGCATGCATGTATGGTGAACCGCTATGTAAGGAAGTCGGAGCATGATTTGTTTGATGATTGTCACCCTTTGTGTGATGGGTCGGGAGCGCGTGATGGTTTACTCCTACCAACCTCTCCCCTAGGGGCATGCGTCTAACACTTTGCTTTGATGACTAATAGGCTTTTGCAATAAGTATGTGAGTTCTTTATGACTAATGTGAATCCATGGATTATACGCACTCTCACCCTTCCACCTTTGCTAGCCTCTCTAGTACCGCGCAATTTTCGCCGGTGCATTAAACCCACCTTCCTCAAAACAGCCACCATACCTACCTATTTATGGCATTTCCATAGCCATTCTGAGATATATTTCCATGCAACTTCCACCGTTCCATTTATTATGACACGCACCATCATTGTCATATTGCTTTGCATGATCGTAAGATAGCTAGCATGATGTTTTCATGGCTTGTCCGTTTTTTGATGTCATTACTACGCTAGATCATTGCACATCCCGGTACCTTGCCGGAGGCATTCATATAGAGACATATTTTGTGCTAGCATTGAGTTGTAATTTTTGAGTTGTAAGTAAATAAAAGTGTGATGACCATCATTATAGAGCATTGTCCCATGTGAGGAAAGGATGATGGAAGCTATGATTCCCTCTCAAGTGGGATCAGTCTCCGGACTTTACAAAAAATAAAAGAGGCCATTGAAGCCCAAATAAAAAAGAGAGGCCAAAGATGCCCACCAAAAAAAAAGAGAAATATATATATATATATATATATATATATATATATATATATATATATATATATATATATATATATATATGAGAGAAAAGAGAGAAGGGGCAATGTTACTATCCTTTTTCCACACTTGTGCTTCAAATAGCACCATGATCTTCATGATAGAGAGTCTCCTATTTTGTCACTTTCATATACTAGTGGGAATTTTTCGTTATATAACTTGGCTTGTATATTCCAATGATGGGCTTCCTCAAATTGCCCTAGGTCTTCATGAGCAAGCTAGTTGGATGCACACCCACTTAGTTTCTTTTTGAGCTTTCATACACTTATAGCTCTAGTGCATCTGTTGCATCGCAATCCCTACTCACTCACATTGATATCTATTGATGGGCATCTCCATAGCCCGTTGATACGCCTAGTTGATGTGAGACTATCTTCTCTTTTTCCCTTGCAACCTCCACCATATTCTATTCCACCTATAGTGCTATATCCATGGCTCATGCTCATGTATTGTGTGAAAGTTGAAAAAGTTTGAGAACATAAAGGGTGTGAAACAATTGCTTGACTTGTCATCGGGGGTGTGCATGATTTAAATACTTTGTGTGGGGAAGATGGAGCATAGCCAGACCATATGATATTGTAGGGATAACTTTCTTTAGCCATGTTATTTTGAAGGTACACGATTGTTTGTTAGTATGCTTGAAGTATTACTGTTTTTATGTTGATATTAAGCTTTTGTTTTGAATCTTACGGATCTGAACATTCATGCCACAACAAAGGATATTACATGGACATATATGTTAGGTAGCATTCCACATCAAAAATTATGTTTTTATCATTTACCTACTTGAGGACGAGCAGGAATTAAGCTTGGGGATGCTTGATACGTCTCCAACGTATCTATAATTTTTGATTGTTCCATGCTATTATATTATCTGTTTTGGATGTTTTATATGCATTAATATGCTATTTTATATTAATTTTGGGACTAACCTATTAATCTAGAGCCTAGTGCCAGTTTCTGTTTTTCCTTGTTTTTGAGTATTGCAGATAAGGAATATTAAACGGAGTCCAAACGGAATAAAAGCTTCGATATGATTTTTCTTGGACCAGAAGCAACCTGTCAAGCTTGGAGACCAAGGCAGAAGAGCTGCTGTGGTGTCACAAGCCATAGGGGCGCGCCCTAGGGGGGGCGCCCCCCTGGCTTGTGGGCCCACGGCAGGTCTCCTGCCCTACCTCTTCGACCTATAAATTCCCAAATATTCCCTGGATACTAGGGGGAGCCACAAAAATACTTTTCCGCCTCCAGGAGTCTCGGTTCCCGTGAGATCAAATCTTGGAGCCTTTTCCGGTAATCTGCCGGAGGGGGATTCGATCATGGAGGGCATCTACATCAACTCCATTGCCCCTCCAATGATGCGTGAGTAGTCCACCATAGACCTTCGGGTCCATAGCAAGTAGCTAGATGGCTTCTTCTCTCTCTTTGCTCTTCAATACCATATTCTTCATGATCTTCATGGAGATCTATTCGATGTAATACTTTTGTGCGGTGTGTTTGTCGAGATCCGATGAATTGTGGGTTTATGATCAGCTTATCTATGAATATTATTTGAGTCAAATCTGAATTCTTATATGCATGATTTCATATCTTTGCAAGTCTCTTTGAGTTATTGGTTTGGTTTGGCCAACTAGATTGGTAATTCTTGCAATGGGAGAAGTGCTTAGTTTTGGGTTCAATCTTGCGGTGTCCTCACCCAGTGACAAAGTAGGGGTAGCGAGGCACGTATTGTATTGTTGCCATCGAGGATAAAAAGATGGGGTTTTCATCATATTGCGTGAGTTTATCCCTCTACATCATGTCATCTTACCTAATACGTTACTCTGTTCTTCATGAACTTAATACTCTAGATGCAGGCAGGAGTCGGTCGATGTGTGGAGTAATAGTAGTAGATGCAGAATCGTTTCGGTCTACTTGACATGGACGTGATGCCTATATGCATAATCATTGCCTTGGATATCGTCATAACTATGCGCTTTTCTATCAATTGCTCGACAGTAATTTGTTCACCCACTGTATCGTTTTCCTTTAAGAGAGAAGCCTCTAGTGAAACCTATGGCCCCCGGGTCTATTTTCCATCATATATTTTCAGATCTATAAACCAAAAATACCAAAAATACCTTGCTGCAATTTTATTTACTTCCCTTTTAGTTTTACTTTTGGCAATCATCTATGTCTATCTCTATCAGATCTCATCTTTGCAAGTAACCGTGAAGGGATTGACAACCCCTTTATAGCGTTGGGTGCAAGTGTTTGATTGTTTGTGTAGGTGCCAATATGTGTGTCTTGCTTGTTCCTCCTACTGGATTGATACCTTGTTTCTCAACAAACTAAGGGAAATACTTAACCTACTTCGCTGCATCACCCTTTCCTCTTCAAGGGAAAACCCAACGCATGCTCAAGAGGTAGCAGTCATGTTTCATCATGTTGAGTTGATTTGCGTTCATTACTTTGATAATTTGATATGTGAGTGGACTGGTGCTAAGGTGTTGTTCTTACATTAGCAAGAAACCCACTTGTGATTACCCCCTCTCGCAAGCATCCGCAACTACGAAAGAAGAATTAAGATAAATCTAACCATAGCATGAAACGTGTGGATCCAAATCAGCCCCTTATGAAGTAATGCATAAACTGGGGTTTAAGATTCTGTCACTCTCGCAACCCATCATCTACTTGTTACTCCACAATTCCTTCCCTTAGGCCCATAACATGGTGATGTGTCGTGTAGTAGACATTCAAACGACACGACTAAGAGAAGCAACAACATACACATCATCAAAATATCGAATGAATACCAACTTCACATGATTACTTATAACAAGACTTATCCCTTGTCCTCGGGAACAAAAGTAACTACTCACACATCAGCAACATGTTCAAGATCATAGGTATAATAATGGTGATCAAGGATCTAAACATAATATCTTCCACCAAGTAAACCAACAAGAATAAACTACGAGATGTAATCAACACTACTAGTAACCCACAGGTACCGATCTGAGGTTTTGAGACAAAGATTGAATACAAGAGATGAACTAGGGTTTGATATGAGATGGTTCTGGTGAAGATGTTGATGAAGATTGGTCCTCCCATGAAGGAGGAAGCATTGGTGATGACTATGGCTTTGATCTCCCCATCCCGGAGGGAAGTTTCCCCGACAGAATCTCTCTGCCGGAGAGCAAAAGGGCTTCTGCCCAGGTTTCCGCCTCGAGACGGCGACGCTTTGTCCCGAAAGTATATTCTTGATTTTTTTTCTAGGGTAAAACACAACATATAGGAGAATAGGGGGGTCGGGAGACCTGCTGGGCACCCACAAGCTAACAGGGCACGCTCTGTTGGCTCGTGGCCAGTAGGTGGGCCCCCTCTGGTATATTTTTTGTCCAATAATTCTTATATATTCCACAAAAATTCTCCATGAAGTTTCATGGAGTCATTGATTTTTCAGCCTTTTTCTTGGTTTTCAGGTCCAGAATTCCAGTTTCTAGTGATTTCCCTCTCTGTGATGTACCTTGCATATTCAGAGAGAAAAGGCATAAGAATTGTATCATAATGAGGAATAATGAACAAGAATAACATAAATATCAATAAGAATTCATGATGCAAAATGGACGTATCAGGCCCCCCTGGGACTTCATCCCCTTGGGGACCACCACGTGCGGCTCCTCGGTCAGGAGCGTCATGAGTTGAGGGGTCCTTGCCTCCTCTGGCAATGGGGTCGGGCACCGTATGGTCTACATCTTGTCTGACCAATTTTGTACATTTCAAGCAAAACGATTAGTTAAAATTAGTCTTGCCATGAGAGGGAGAAAAAACTTGAACATGTGTGTTAGAGCACTTACCAGGGGGGCATCATAGCCGACCTCAAAGACGCGGTGTTGGGGTATACCCCACGGGTATGACTCGCCCAATTCATGACCTGGATTCTACTAAGGCGGCCCACGAGGAAGATGCTCACAAGGGCGACAAGGCCCAGTGGGCGGCTCGTCAGAAAGACCGGCTCGATGGGGGCGCCTGGATAGCCGGCTTAAACATGAAGACATAAGAAGTTCTCTTTTCCTTGAGGAGAAAGGGAAGGAGGAGTTAGATTAGGTCTCGGGTTGTTTTACGACCCGGACTCTGTTGTAAACTCCAAGCCGCCACCTTTATATAAAGGGGAGCCCATGAGATAGAAAGATCAAGAAATAAGGAAACCCTCGAGAGCTAGGTTAGTGATTCCGCACCCTTGTAATCGAGATCATCATCAATATACACAAAGAAGGACATAGGCTATTACCTCCATCGGAGGGGCCAAACCTGGGTAAACTCGTCTCTTGTTCCCGATCAACCCCTTTGAGTCGCCACCTAGCGGTGATGCCTCAGACTCAAGTTCTCCTATGAGAACATCTGCCGTGACAAAACCACGACAGTTGGCACCCACCGTGGGGCGCTCAAGTTCTCCTATGGAGTTACTGCTTACGTTGAGGCAAACAATGAACAAGCATGTCAAGATTCCTTGGATGCCTTGGAAGAAGAACGTGACATAGCAGCAGCCATATCTGCTATATATCAGCAAGACCTACGTCGATATTACAGCTGTAGAGTCTGGAGCCATACTTTTCAAGAAGGGGACTTAGTGCTCCGTCTGATTCAAGATCAGACAGGGATGCAAAAAAATTCTCCACCTTGGGAAGGTCCTTTCGTCATCAGCAGGAACCTCAATAATGGTTCATATTACCTGATAGACTTACGAGAAGGATCATATACCTATGAAGAGGAAACAACTCGCCTTGGAACATTGCTCACCTTCGGCCTTATTATAATTAGAGCCACCGGCTCCTTTCCCTTTTTTGTACTCCCCCCCCAAATTCTGTACATACTTCTTTATGTTCAAATATAATAAAGCCGGCACCCCCGAAACTCGGGGTCTCTGACGTTTCAGCCTAACAAATTGAGCATGAGTCTTTATATTTTGAACATCAGTCACATGGGGGCTTCCAACTCAACGAGTCAGCCTTTAATATCCCTCATGACTAGGCTATAAGCCGCTAAAATATGGTTAAACTACCCGTTTGCTCAATGCGACTCCGAACAAGTGACCCCGTGTACTCTTGACAAGTCAATCCATCTGGACCCTAAACTTATCAAGCTTAAAACACCGGCTTGAGTCACGTGAGAGTCGGCATTCAGAGAGCTAGGATACCTGCTTCATTGAAGCAAGACTTGAGCCTCGAAAGCCAGTCTCTTTGCCGAGTCTCACTGAGCCGGCTTATTAACAGTTATTCATATTGTTAAATTTTTTTATTACCTTGTAACTTTTTAGGTACAATATTGTTCATATTTACCGGCTCATCAATGGGCGTGCGGGTTACAAACTGCATTCATATCATGACCAGATCAAACATATATATATCCTATGCACACAATTATTGTGGCATGATTCAATTTGGTCGGCTTATATTGACCCACCCTTTCTGATTCAATCAAACGCTCATTGAGCAAAACAATAGAGATATTCATAGAAAGGTAAAGAGAAGCACAATCATATTTTGGCAAACAGATCGAAAGATCAAAGTTTCATGGCAGCTTCGCCACAACAAGACAAGTGCAAACGTGCATGATGGCATGATAGAGCATTTGAAAGTTTTAAACTACCCCTATTACAGGCTCACATCAGGAGCCACAAATATTCAAAAAATTTCCCCTCACAACTAGGGGCTAGTCATTGTGGTGGCTTGTAGTAACCTAGCTTCAATGCTCTTCTGCGTCGGCTGCCTCAGGATCCTCCTTCGCCAGCTCATCTTCATCATCACCCTGCTGATCCTTCTGTACCCATCGGATTGATCTCAAAGATTCGAAATTTTTAGATTCCACAACTAAATCCGAGGCGTCAACATCAAGGGCAAAGGTGTTCTTACGTCGGGGTGGCACAAGCTCAAAAGGTTCATCCTTTGGTGCATTAACGCGCTCATTCTCCTTAGAATATGCAAGATGATATCTAGACAAGTCAACTACATCAGCTAGGACAGTCGCCAATGGCCGGGTCTCCCTCATTAACTTGGCAAAATCGTCATGAGTGAATTCTGAGCCGTCCAATTTATACTCGGGGGATCCATCTTTTAAAGCCGCCAGATGAAGCTCGGGCAAGTATGCTTTAGCACAAGCAAGCTCCATGTTAGCTCCAGCCCGAGCCACCAACTTGCGGTATTCAGTGACCCACTGAGGCACGGTGGATAGTTGTTTCAGCATATCTTTGATGCTCCTAGGCGGGTATTTCAAATTCTTCACTGCCATGATGGAAAAGACAGACCCTGTGAATAATTGCTCCACATAAGTGAATATGGCCTTCAACTTGATAATGGGCTCCTTCACCATGCTATCATCCTTTCGACCTGCATACAAAAACAAGTGAGGCAATGAGCCGCCATATCATCATCACCCGGCAATTCAAAATAGTAGAGATATAAGTACATACCAAAGATAGCAGTCAGCATCTCGTTAATGTGCTTCACGAGGGTGAGATGATTTTCTTTTATGGTACCAAGTTTACCCTCAGCTTTTTCAGCACGCTTCAGAAGGGCGGCTTTTTCTTCTTCAAAATATTTCTTGGCCTATACAAGATGATCATTGGCTTGGCGAGCGGAGTCCTCAAGACGTGTCGCCAAAAGTTCCGTCTCAGTCTTAAGTTTCATCTCCTCTTTGAGGCGTTTCTGCAGTTTCACAGCAACATATTCAACATCTTCTACATATCCCTGACAGACATGCAAGCACTATCAATAGCTATTTCTACAAAAGCCTCAAGTCGCCTTACAAAGTCGACTTGACTCTTGGGGGCTATGACACTTCAAAGTTATTTTCATTCTACAAAAAGTCCCGTGCAGTTGTAAACAATCCACACGGCACTTGGGGGCTAATGTGCCAAATTTTCAAAGCCACGATGATTACAAGACCCGGCTATTTCATAAAAATAAGCCAGCCCTTGGGGGCTACGTGATTTCGAGCTTACAAGATAAACATCTAATTCTTATGAAAGAAGACCCGACTCAACTCAACGAGATAAGCCGGCCCTTGGGGGCTAGATTAGTATTCTGTTTTCAACTCAAGCATAACTACCGACTCATTATCATCATAATGACTTGGTCCTTGGGGGCTACACATGCTTCTAGTATATATATTTTGAAGAACCAGCTTACCATTTTTCATAATAAGCTGGTCCTTGGGGGCTGAAGACAGTATATAAAGATAAGACAGTAAAGTGGGAATTTTACCTCATATTTCTCCCTGAGAGCATTGACTAAATTGATCTCAATTTCCCGGCTCTCAGTCAGCCGGGCCAAGTACTGGTCGTAAACATCCTCAGTACCAAGCGCAGAAGGATCTGGAAGTTCTACCTTGGCTTTTCCTTTGTCCATGTCCACCGACTCATCCTTCGCTATAATCTTAGCCAAAGAGGTGGAGACAATAGGAGCTTGGAAGCTCTCCTTAACAATGGCAACCTCTAGAGTACTCTCGTCAGCCGGTGGAATGGGGTCATCCACATGAGCCACCGGGCTAGAGGGATGAATCGGACTTGGTGGTGGTGAAGATGGTTTTGTTGACACGCCTTCGGGCTCCATTGGAATATCCATAAGAACCGGCTCATCCGGTCTGGGCATCTCAACGTTGGTTGCCAGCTCAACCCTAGCCTCCAGATTATTTTGTCCAGAAGGAGCAGCATCGGTGCTTGTCTCTTTTGGTGGGGGGTTCGGAGTGTCTTGGCCTGTAGCACCCGAAGATGACCCAGCTACACATTTGGACAAGATAGCTTTGGCCCTATAGTTACCAGAAATCAAGTATTACACGAAGGAAAAAGCAGTCTAAAGGTTAAATACATAAATGGATGCAAGTTCAGAAACTTACCCGCGATTGACGTTAAAAGCAGGAAGCTGTGTTGCCGTCGAGTCGCCCGAAGACGGAGAAGATTCCTGATAAAGTGAGTTTGAAGGGCTAAGTGGTTGTTTAAAGAGACCGGCTCTAGGACGGGAGGTGGTTGGACTATGTGGCACCTCGACACGTGGTTTGCGAGCCGGCGGCGCATGAGACAAGCCGGGGTCTAAGTCGCTCAAATCAATTCGGGTCTTGCGTTTTGATTGATCGGCGAATTGTGCTTTCTTCAAAAGGAAATCGGGAGCTGTGTGAGCGTCTGAATGTGACAATTTAACCTTCCGGACGGTTTGCCTTGGTTTCCTCGGGACAAACGTTTCTGAAGAACTAGAGGAAATTGGAATTACCTCAACTTCGCCGGCTTCACTGGACTCCGAGTCATCCTGAGAAGAAGGCGTGTTAGCAAGTTCAATAAATAGACGGCCAAGTTAGTCAAGCTTTACCTCAAACTCCGCCCTTGAAGACGAATCTTGAGCCATTTCCTTCATCCGGATTGAAGAAGGAATAGCAGCCTCAGAAGAAGCCTTCCAAAAATTAGAATTAGCCTGCAGAAAAACAAGCCGGTTAATAAGCATGGAACCACACACGAAAGAAAAGGAGAAATTAATATTCAAGTTTACACAGTACATACTCGAGGAGCCGGATTCTTCAAGTTGAATGGGGCCAATCCGGTTAGTTTACATTTTTCCTTGGAATGGGAAAAGAACTTCTTGGTTAGCTTGTCGATGGTGGTATCCCTCAAGTTTTTCTAGTGGAAACGTTGCACATCTCTGGATTCGCCAGAATAGTTGCACATTAAATCGCCCCTCACACTGACGGGTTGAATCCACCAGGTTATCCAACACCGGACCAGATCGATCCCAGTGAGGCCATGGGCATTGAGGGCCCTTAACCTCAGTAGCACGGGGGCCAACAGTTTTCTCTCTTCATCAGCTGGCCAACCCAAAAATTTCAGTGACACCAAGCCGTTCAGCTCTGAAACCCGGCAATGGGTTCTGGCCTTCGTGGGTAGTATTCTTACAATAAAATCAAGTTTTATTCCATCCCTTCGGATGACTCGCCAACTTGGTTTCAGGGAGAATATTATTTTTCCTCTTCTGCACGGAAACACCGCCCAACTCCACACTAACGCCATTCTTTGTTTCTGTCTGGCGGTTGAGGTAGAAAAGCTCTCTGAAAAGAGTCAAAGACGGCTCGATCTAAAGGTATACTTTGCATAGCACTTGAAATTGGCATATGCTGGTCATTGAGTTGGGACCAATATCCTGGGGGCGAAGCCCAAAAAAATGAAGGAGATCTCTGTAGAATTTAGACCCGGGTGGTTGAAAACCCCTTTGCAATTGGTCAGTAAAACAAACTATTTCTCCCACGTCAGGCTAGGGGATTGGTTCTTCTTCAGGTGCTCGCCAACCTAACTCATTTTGAGCCGGCAACAGGCCGTGGCTTACAAAGTTCTCCAGAGTGAGTACCGACTCATGGGACCTAACCCAGCCACAAGCCTTGCTAGTCTTGGGAGGCATCGTGACTTTTTCAATCAAAACTACAATGCGGGAAAGGGAAGAATATGATGAGATAAAGTTCAAGACGGCTCATAACATAATGAATTGGTTTTGTATGAAAACCAGGGGAAAAGGCGACTCAAATAAACCAGCATCTACGGTAATAAGGGCTTCAACTGAATTTAGGAGGAATGGTTGATTGAACAATTTTATTTAGAACGAGCCAGCATTTAAGTACATGATATGGACCAGGCGCTATACACTGAGCCGGTGAAAACAATTGATGGAAGTTAAGCCGGCAGTCTTACAAGAGGGAATAAGTGGCAGAAAGAAATGTTTGGAAATGACTTAGCACAATTCTCCTATGGATAAACAGTTTTCTACAACAGATGGAGGTCATACGGATCTAATATATGCACGGAAATAAAAGGAAAATACACTCTAGTCTGTGAACAAACCGAAACCGAGGATTTGCAAGGTTCTATAGGAGGGCTATTCTAGATATGTTTTCATGGAAAATGAAGTGCGGCAATCAAACTAGAATAATGGCCGCTCGAGAAAGATGGGAGCTCTAAATCTATGACGGTCATTCGAAGATGGGATGAACGATGAACACTGGCAAGCACCGAAGCCCTAATGGGGGAAAGATACATACCAGATCTCGTCGTGGAAAATAGATGGGGTTGGATGCGTCTTCTCCGGCAACGGCGAGAAGGATCCGGTGGCGTACGCAGCACGTCTTGGAGGTCCCGTCGTCGTCCTAAAGCTCCGGAAGGCTTCGGCTGTGAAGAGGGGTGCGAGAAATTAGAAGAAGTGTGGAAAGAGGATGAAGGTGTCCGGTTGGCCTATTTATAAGGAGGTGCGAAAATGTGAAGCGGCGCCGCTCGAAACGGAACAGGCATGGTAAATCTATGGCTGAGATTGCGCCTGGATTTTCGCGCCAGTCCAGAATTAGTGCTGTTTTCAAAAAAGATTCGCTATGATGGCTTTGAGCGACAACGGTCAGCAAGATGACGTCATGAAAGTATTAGTCAAAAAACACTAAGTGACAGCAAGGGGAGGATGACCCGGTGTGATATTAACCTGGATGAAGTCTTCGTCAGAAAAAAGAGCAAAAAATTGTCGGCTCATCAAGTGACCTCAGATTCGAAAGCTCAACATTCTCAAGATGGAGTTTAGCATGGATAAATCCAAACTAAACTGGGCACTAATGTTGGGGATATACCCCACGGGTATAACTCTCCCAATTCATGACTTGGATTCAACTAAGGCGGCCCACAAGGAAGATGCTCACAAGGGCGACAAGGCCCAGCGGGCGGCTCGTCCGAAAGACCGGCTCGATGGGGGTGCCTGGATAGCCGACTTAAACATGAAGACATAAGAAGTTCTCTTTTCCTTAAGGAGCAAGGGAAGGAGGAGTTAGATTAGGTCTCGGGTTGTTTTACGACCCGGACTCTGTTGTAAACTCCACGCCTCCACCTATATATAGAGGGGAGCCCTTGAGATAGAAAGATCAAGTAAGAAATAAGCAAACCCTCGAGAGCTAAGTTAGTGATTCCGCACCCATGTAATCGAGGTCATCATCAATATACGCAAAGCATGACGTAGGCTATTACCTCCATCGGAGGGGCCAAACCTGGGTAAACTCGTATATATTTCCCGATATACCCCTTTGAGTCGCCACCTAGCGGCGATGGCCTGACACTCAAGTTCTCCTCTGAGAACATCTACCATGACAAAACTACGACACGCGATCTTGTCCCTCCTCAGGGATATCGTGCTTGGCCATCTCAAGTAGCTGCGTCCACATGCCGGAGAGGTTGGTGTGGAAGAAATAGAGTACTCGTCCCGCCTCCTCGGGTTTATACTCCCACATCAGTTTTGTCCAAAGTTGGAGTGGGAGTACCCGACGATTGAGCATGACGTTGATTACGTCAGGAAGCTCAAGGTCCTTCTCAAGGGACCACCACTGGATCTTCCCACCGGAGTCTTCACCTTGTTGTCATTCCCCTAGGTGACGCGCTTCTCCATCCAGGACTTGAGCTTGCGAGGAGGTCCGGCCGAAAAGACAGGAATCTCGGCCTGGCCAGGGGCAAGCGGCTTGGTGATATAGAACCACTCGCACTGCCATTCCTTCACCATCTTGATAAAGGTGCACTTGAACCAATCGGCGTTTAGGTTCTTGCTGACCACGGCTCATCCGCTCTCCGCCAGATCGGGGCTGCTAGACTTCGGCTTGACCCCAATGGTCTTTAGACAAAGACCGAAGTGCAGCTCGTGGCGGAGGAAGGCCTCGCAGACCGTAATGAAGGAGGTCAGATGGGGGATGGAGTTCAGGGCCATATGGTGGAAGTCGATCCCGTAGTAAAACATTATCCCGCGCACGAAGGGGTGCAGCGGGAACCCCAAGCCTCGGATGAGGTGGGAGACAAACACTACCCTCTCCCCTGCTTTGGGAACGGGCACCTGTTGGCTAGCCTCTGGAGCACGGGCGCTGATCTCGTTGGAGAGGTACCCCACAGCGCACAGCTCCAGGATGATACCATCCATCATGGAGGAACCACCCCAGTTCCCATTGAGCGTATCAGCCATGGTTGGAGGGGGAGAATGAATTTCGCTGGAGAGAAGGGTGCGAGATTGGATCCGGGCACTGGAGCTCGACGAAGTAGTAGGCTGAGGGGGAAATGAAAGTTTAGTTGCTTACGCTATATTTTTACACTCTTATAGGTTGTTGAAAGGCCAAGAGTCCCTCCTACTACACCGATAAAAACGCCACCCCATAGAGATGCCGTTATGCACATGCGGGGAAACAAAATCTTGATGATATCCCCGATAAAATGGGCATGATCTCCACCTTGATGAGACATGCTAATGAAAAGTCCTCGGGCTGCGATTTGAGGAAGGTAGTAACTGCTCGACCTGTCGCGGGGTATGCCACTCCGATAAAGTTGTCAGGTTAAATTGAACTATTCATACCTACATGGTCGGCTTTCGAGGCTAAGCTATCCCACTTCTTTGGATAAAGAATTAGCTCTACTTGGTCTTGTTATGAGATGTTTTTTCTTTTAAGAACAGTTCGGGCGTTTTAAAATTGTAAAGGGGAACTCGTCTGTCAAGCCAAGGAATTTGGGTCCGAAGTTATCTTCATCAAGGGAATTATCCTCGACGTAGAAGACCAGTTCGGGGGCTACTGACGGTGTCTTGGACTAGCGGGTCCTAACCTAGTCGGCCCAGACTCTTCGGACTGGGCCCAGGGGCCCTCCGCCCTCTCAAGATGGGCCCCGGAGACTGCACTATGGGGCGTGAATGGGACTGTATCTACCGAAGACTTGACGTATACTCCAAGACTTCTCCTGCCACCTCTGTGCCCCATTATCGAACTTGTATCCCTAGATACCCTACCTGGCGTGTATATAAGCATAGGGTTTAGCCCATAGAGGGGGCTTCAACACAATATTACTCACCTAGCCTTAGGGTTAGAACACATCTCACGATCTCCAGGTAGATCAACTCTGTACTTGAAACTTCAGCATTGATATAAAAAAGAGCAGGACATAGGGTATTACCTCTATCAAGAGGGCCCAAACCTGGGTAAAACATCGTCTCCCTATTCCTATTACCATTCGTCCACAGATCCACAGCTCGGGACGCCCTACCCCGAGGTCTGCCGGTTTTCACACCGATAGAGTTGATCCATGCCAATAAAACGAGGAATGCAAGAGTAAGGAAGAGAAGTGGGTAAATTCGCAACCGTGAAGGTATGTCCTACGACCCCCGTCTTTTGCACTTGGATACTTAGAGTAGATGTAGTAGTTGTATGTTTGATATGTGTAGATGGGAGTAAGTCTTGATAGTTGATACAAAGGTTTTGCTCTAGTAGCTTAAATAATTTTGTAGCCTTTGTTTTCTCTAGTTTAGACAACTAAGACTTGCCATGTGACAATTTTTGAATGAAATGTTATTAACTAACTATAACTTTGCATAAGAGAAAGTCTTTCAAGACTTGGGAGTTGAGAAATTGTAGTAGAAGTGATGTTTGATATGCTCAACCCCATGTTGTTAATTTTAATATACACGATAGCACTTGTGGATTAAATTGTCTAGAGGAACTTAGTTGAAAGGTGGGTGAGATTATGCCAAAAATATGTGTTGTATATCTCAACATGGTGTTACAGCCTCCGACTGGTGACATGGCCTTTGCTACTATATATGTGTTTATGCGTGTAAATGTAGCTTCATCGCCCTTCTTGATGTTATGCTGAGGACTCCGATGGCCAATGAACGATCCACCAAGAGCGACAGCTCGGATTTCGGCTACGAGTTTGTTACCGTACTTAGTGGCAACACTAGAAACGAATATTATTCAGCTTTCTCTTTAGTGGGTGTGCATGTTGTAAATAAAGGGGACTGATCAACAGAGCTTGAAAGAGACATTACTGCTAAAGTTCCATAGCTTCCAAACATTAAGCCATAATGAAATCCTATGCATGATCACTTATTTGGTATAATCTCCTTCACATGACAATCAAAGTTCCAGCAAATAATTATTGAAACAAAGTGTTTAAGAGCCTACAGGAGGAGGCAATTGTGGGTGTTTTCATGAGCACTTGAGCATCATATTTTAGTACATGATTTCTACTCCCTAACTTATGTTTTTATGGCTCAATCTAAAGAAACTCTTCCATGCATTCTCGGCAAGCAAGTGTTGTCTAGATTAAATGAACTGAAGTGTTGCAAAGTTGTTTTATCTAGTAGATCAGAACATTTGTGTTGATTATCTTTGCTTCACTAACACTTGCACTATAACCATGCCACCATTGTATCTATGATAAATCTTTCAGGTCAAGAAGCGGAGGGCTATCTAGGCATACCGTTCATAAGTGAACCAGAACCTTCTCGTTATTTCGGTTTAAACAACCAAGTTCCTTATGCTTCGAATTTCTCTCTATGTTGCTCGAGGACGATCAAGTTTAAGCTTGGGGGAGTAGATGAGTGATATTTTTACACTCATTTCAACCATGTTCAACTTGGATATTTCACTAAAAGAGAGATATTCACTCCGCTATTGTCACTAATGACTAATGAATGCCAAGGATTCCACAAATCCTCTCTTTGATATTTTTTCACTGGAAATGGGCTAAAAAGGGAAGAAATCTCGTGGGAGAAAGGAAAGGAAGGAGAATGGAGAAAAAACAAGTCACCGGGAGGCGCTAGAAGGCAACCAGGGTCAAAGACGACATTCCATAGGATCGAACACGCCCGTATGAGTGGTCGTTTGACGAAGAAACCGAGGCAAGTCATCCACGTGAACAACTTCTATAAAAGGACCCCGTCGAAATGTCAACAGAACAGCACAGAGAATAGTATGGAGCATAGCCATAACCTCTTCATCATCATCTCCATCCACAAACCCTAGCCGTCGCCATTTTCATCTCCATAGCCATCTCCATCACCATAGTACTCTCTTATCCAGTTCCTACTTGTAATCGTGCATCGCACAAGGCATATATTGTAAGACATATTGCAATCAATCAATCCCAAGATGTGTTCTTCAATGATTTCTTCTCGTGATCTGATATCCATGTTTGAGTAGTTCGGTAAGGTATGGGATGAGGCATGAGCCTTGCAACCCTAGTTATTTGCTGAAGGGATCAATGAAAGCCTTTCACATAACGTCTTGTATGTGTGAAATAAAATTGTTTCGTGAAGTTTCTCCTGTCTTGTCCATGATCTTCATCCCTGCAGGTACCCAGGATCATGGAGATCGAGCACCAGTGAGGCTAGGAGCAAGGGGACCATGAAGAGTTATATCGAATACCGGTGATAGTAAGGTTTAGTAGGGTAACATTGATCATAATGTCGGTGTACTAAAGAACGGGGCCCTTTGTACCCGTACTTCTGCACAGACGACCGTGGCCTGCAGGCCAGCAAGATCTTGTCGGGCAAACTCCAGCCTGCAACGTAGCACCAAGCAAGGACCAAAGCAACCGACAAGCTTCCTTGCCGACGGAGAAGACCCGAGTGCGAGCGCACCCGCCAAGATCTCCACCACCAAGCCATCGCTCCATGTCGCCAGGCTGATTGTCTACATTAGTTAGGCGTCAAGCAGGCAGACGATTAGGTAGAGCTTGTCGGGACGCATGGCTGAATAGTGGATCTACATCAGCTTTAATGACACCCGTCACACGGTGTGGCAGAGGAATAAGAGGTAGCTGGGCGAAAGGCACAAAAGGAGAGGCGATCCTTGCCGGGAGACGTCACCCATGTGACACCTCATGGCGCATTCAATGCGCCTGTCCTAGTCTGTCAGAGTTAGGTATTTCCCACTATAGCTCCTGCCAGTAATTTTGGCAGGTATAGCGTACACTATTTACCCCGTGTAATGACCATTTTTGCCACTGTGGTAGCCCCAGGAGGCCCATGGCTACCTTTACAAAGGTCGACACCCTGTTCATTTGCACGCATAACCGCACTCCTTGTGCATTCATGGGCGGGCTGTAGCGCTCCTGTACTTTGGACTCATATGATCCACAAAACACGGGACATAGGGTTTTACGCTCCAGAGCGGCCCGAACCTGTCTAAACCCCCGAGTGTGCATAGATTGGTGATGCTCTTTATGCCCGAGGATCCCCACAGTTGAACCGCAAAGGGGCCCCGTAGGTCCCATAGATTGTCGTACGCTGACATCTTTGGCGGCAAAGCAGTGGAAATGTGGCTAGGATGAGCAGAACACTTGCGAATCCCCTTTTATTATAGGGGAGGAAGATCCAAGAGCTGCCTCTCCCAGTCCAAACGTGACGCGGTTTTTTAGGCACGTTAGCTCAAACGCCGTCTCGCTCCACCACTCCCACGACTCGTGTTTAAGGTGCATCGTGGGGCAAGGCAGTAAACATCATCATTATAACCGTGGGAAAACGAGGCCACGCGTATCTGTGCACTGCTTTGGGCCTAGCCCAACAGCATCACGGACTCAAGTGTGGCCCAGGCCCGGGGGCTCCTGTCGGTGTACTAAAGAACGGGGCCCTTAGTACCTGGACTTGTTCACAAACGACCGTGGCCTGCATGCCAGCAAGACCTTGCCGGGCAAACTCCAGCCTCCAAGGCAGCACCAAGCAAGGACCAAAGTAACCGGCAAGCTTCCTTGTCGATGGAGAAGACCCGACTGCGAGCGCACCCGCCAAGATCTCCACCGCCAAGCCATTGCTCCACGTCGTGAAGCTGATTGTCTAGATCAGCTAGGTGTCGAGGAGGCAGATCATTAGGCAGAACTTGTCGGGACGCGTGGTGGCGCAATGGATCTACAACAGCTTTAATGACACCCGTCCCACGGCGTGGTACGGGAATAAGAGGTAGCTGGGTGAACGGCAAAGAAGGAGAGGTGATCCTTGCTGGGAGACGTCGCCAACATGACACCTCACGGCGCATTCAATGCGTCTGTCCTAGTCCGTCCGAGTTAGGTATTTCCCACTATAGCTCCTGCCAGTAATTTTGGCAGGTATAGCGTACACTATTTAACCCATGTAATGACCATTTTAGCAAGTGTGGTAGCCTCTTAGCCTATAAAAGGAGGCCCATGGCTACCTTTACAAAGGTTGACACCCTGTTCATTTGCACGTGTAGCCGCACTCCTCGAGCATTCCTGGCCGGGCTGTAGCGCTCCTGTACTTTGGACTCATATAATCCACAAAACACAGGACGTAGGGTTTTACACTCCCGAGCGGCCCGAACTTGTCTAAACCCCGAGTGCACATAGACTGGTGATGCTCTTTGTGCCCGAGGATCCCCACAATTGAACTGCAAAGGGGCCCCATAGGTCCCATAGATTGTTGTACGCTGACATCTTTGGCGACAGAGCAGAGGAAATGTGGCTAGGATGAACGGTACACTTGTGAATCCCCTTTTATTATAGGGGAGGAAGACGCAAGAGGCGCCTCTCCTAGTCCAAATGCGGCATGGTTTTTTAGGCGTGTCCCCTCGGACGCCGTCTTGCTCCACCACTCCCACGACTCGCGTTCAAGGCGCATCGTGGAGCAAGGCAGTAAAAATCATCATTATAACCATAGGAAAATACGGCCACGCGTATCTATGCACTGCTTTGGGCCTAGCCCAACAGCGTCACGAACTCAAGTGTGGCCCAGGCACAGGGGCTCCTGTAGGTGTACTAAAGAACGGGGCCCTTAGTACCTGGACTTGTGCATAGACGACCGTGGCCTCCAGGCCGGCAAGACCTTGTCGGGCGAACTCCAGCCTCCAAGGTAGGACCAAAGCAACCGGCAAGCTTCCTTGCCGATGGAGAAGACCCGACAGTGAGCGCACCCGCCAAGATCTCCATCGCCAAGCCATCACTGCATGTTGCCAGGTTGATTGTCTACATCAGCTAGATGTCAAGCAGGCAGGCGATTAGGTAGAGCTTGTCGGGACGTGTGGCGGCTCAGTGGATCTACAGCAGCTTTCATGACACCCGTCCCATGGCATGGCAGTGGAATAAGAGGTAGCTCGGCGAACGGCACAGAAGGAGAGGCGATCCTTGCGGGAGACGTCGCCAACATGACACATCACGGCGCATTCAATGCGCCTGTTCTAGTCTGTCAGAGTTAGGTATTTCCACTATAGCTCCTGCCAGTAATTTTGGCAAGTATAGTGTACACTATTTACCCCGTGTAATGACCATTTTAGCCACTGTGGTAGCCCCTTAGCCTACAAAAGGAGGCCCATGGCTACCTTTACAAAGGTCAACACCTTGTGCATTTGCACGCGTAGCCACACTCCTCGAGCATTCCTGGCCAGGCTGTAGCGCTCCTCTACTTTGGACTCGTATAATCCACAAAATAGAGGACGTATGGTTTTATGCTCCCGAGCGGCCCGAACCTGTCTAAACCCCCGAGTGCACATAGATTGGTGATGATCTTTGTGCCCGAGGATCCCCATAGTTGAACCGCAAAGGGGCCCCATTGGTCCCATAGATTGTCGTACGCTGACACATAACCTTAGGGATTCATTAGGTGTAGTCATTAAACACCCAATGCTTTTGTATGATATTGTTATCTTAATTATCGGGGCAACCCCGCGAGACAGATAGGGCTTGTGGTAGGACAACTGATTCTTGATGCAGGACTCGAGCCGGTCAAGATGTTATTTGGACACATCCCCTACTCCGATACGAAGCAAGAACGTCTTGATGGGTGACTTCCCGAGCACAAACTAATATCATTTTTTATCCCAACACCAATACATGGTTGTAAGCATTAAGACCTCATCCCCGTATCTTCTTTTTATTATAAGTGTTCAATCACAATTTGTTTGCTGATCCGGTGAAAAGCTTGATTGAGACTTTAACATAAACTTGCTAGAGACCATTGCTTCAAGGGAGTCTTCCTCTCGTGGGTTCGATACCCAGGGTCACCTCTGGGGAAATAGGTGCGGGATACCCTTTCTTGTTCCAATACTGTATCAATAAAAAGGAGATATCAACGCCCTCCAGGCTCGTGGCCTCCTCGTGGGTCTTCTGGCCTCCTCCCGAAGCTTCCAGGGTCTCTTTGTGTTCAAAAATAATCCCCGTAAAGTTTCATCCAATTTGAACTCCGTTTGGTATTGATTTTCTTAAAAGTCCAAAAATAGCATATAATTGCATGTAAAGTATCCAAGATTGATAATATAATAGCACGAAACAATCAAAAATTACCAAGACCACCAAGGGAGCAAGTGTCTTTCAACAGCATGATTAGATTCACTGTTATGTCACTCACCTCTTTGAATTCCACTCGACAGGACAACCATCTGACTGGGTAAGAGAAATAATAGTTTTGGTTGCCAAGGTCAGTCTTAGCTAGAACATCTGCGCACGCAACACGATGAAGTTCCCAGAGAACACTACTTGAGGGACAATGGAGTTCATCGCCAGTCGATGCAGATCCGTTCTGCAAATGTGTGATGAAGGCTCCCATCAACGGGTTGTGAAGCTGTTGAGTGACACCCACAACAAGGGGCGCCCACAATATCCTATGTGGCCCTAGTTATTGTTTCCAAAAAATCCTAATATGCAAATGCAAACTTGATTTTTGAAAAGGTTTGATAGACTTTCCTTGTAATGGATACCGACGGGTGAGACTATCCGTTCGAGCCAAGGCATCTCAAACTATCACTCAGAATTTGCTGATACGCCCGTAGTTGGGCCATTAGCCACCCTCTTCCAAAGAGATTGATACCAGTATCACTGGGGTTTTCCACTAACTTGCTCGAACTTCACATTCTAGGGACATGCTCTTCTGAGTTTGCCATGGTCTCTTAGTTTGCAGTCAAATGGCACTTTGGGTTCGGCGATAAATCGAAATCTTACCATGTAAGACACAGTCGGTTTCCACAACGAGACCCTGGCAGACTCGAGGACTAATAACGGGGGAAAACCTCTGGGTAGGCCCACGGCTATGTAGGGCCTAGCCAATGGCTCAGACCCATGAAGATTACAATCAACCAGCTAAAGTGCCTACACAAAGATGACATCCTTTCAGTCGAACTAAGTTCTTCACGTAGTCACTAGCATGACCAGCAATAGCCGACCTTCTATAGTCGGCTAAGAGAGGCGTCGTGTCACGACGCGGTCCCGAGAGGGGCCCCGAGTCTCTACGCTTTTTGTGTCAGTCCCTAGATCGATTGTTGGCACGCACAGTTGACGATGAGATACCAAGAAATAACACATGCCATAGTATTACATCGCAGATCCAGTCTTCAATACAGTACATACCTGATGGTTCATGGTGTAGCTCACAATACAATCATGCAGCAAAAATAATATTCTAGTCTTATGGCATCATTAACACACATGCAGCAATTGAGTATAGCGTCATAAACCTACATCGTATTTCTCATTCGATACAGAAAATCATGCAACATGATACGTTGCAGCCACAAGGGTCGGTACTCTGAATGTATTGACAAGTAACACTACTTTGAAGAAAATCTTGGTTAGAAAACCAGTTTCATGACGAACTACATAGCCAATGTTTCCCTATCATGAAAACTCAAGGCCCTTGAGAAACATGAGGTCTACTACCTAAACTATTTTCCCGTTCGGGGTCACTACCCTTCCCCTTTTGCCAAACACATGGCTGACCATTGCCAACACATGACTCTACAAACTCATGACATGGCCAACAAATGACTTTGCCAACTCATGGCCTTGCCAACTCATGAATACCTTTTTCCCACGGAAGGCTACCCTTTACCAACCCATGTCTATCATTTACCATTCCATCACACCCCCACACAGGTAATCAACATTTCAAAACATGGTGTAATTTCAAAAGAAGTGCAACTTGCCTAGTAATCGTTGATGTCCTTCACATAAACAAATCTTGGTAACTGTTGAAGTTCATCACACACACAATCTTGACAAAGCTACTCTTTCTTTCTCCGAACAATCTATCATAAGTAGAGAGTACTCGTAAACAACCTTGCAAAACAATCTAACAAGCAAGTAGTGAATGGTGTCTGCGTAGACTGTGTTGTGTGATCATATGTCAAGTGTCAACTCATCAAGAGTTTTGTAAGCAACATAGTGTTCCTCACCTGGAATACGTGTGACATAAGGGTTCACATGTAAGTTACATATTAAAAGGGTTCATCTCATAAGGAGTATGTGATACAAAGTTGTGGTTGTCAAATTCTTCGAAAAGAATCTCGCAACTAGAGTCATGATCTATGAATCTTGGATAGCCAAGTTCATGTTCAAGTTTGAATAACAGTTCAAACTTTTTAACCTTTCATGGACTTGAATACACACTGGCTTGGCTAGGTTTCAAATATTTGACTAGGCCCAAATAAATTAATAGGTTCATTTAGGTTTCTAACATGATCTGAGTTAATTCAATTTGAATTTTATTTAGTTTATTTGAATTCAAATAGAAATAATTTTAATTAAGGTTTGAATCGAATCCCATCTAAGTCCAATATTTAAGCTAGCTTTGAGTTCAAAATATTTCATAAATGACTAAGGTTGGTTCCTGAATTCACTAGTAAATACTTCATTTTGGATTAATCAAATGACTTAAGTTCCATTTAGGTTTTTAATCTAAATTCAAATTAAGTTTATCATATTCCCTAAAGTCAAATGTAAACCCAAAATGATAACTAAAGTTTAGTTCATGTTTACCTCCCATTTAAGTTTTGAAGTAAAGTCAAATATAACCCAAGTCTTTACTAAGTTCATTTCATTCTTAAATCTTATTGCAGTTTAAGCTAAAGCTAAATTAGGTTTAAGACCTTAAAGTCTAATATAACTCCAACATAAATTGCTAAAGCTTAATTTAGGTTCCTTAGTGGACTACAAAAGGGTTTTATTCAATTTTAACTTAATGGTTTCAAAGTTGAAGTCCAATTAAGTTTGAATTAAATGCAATTCAAATTTAATCCCCTAAAGTCAAATAATAAACCAAAATATTCACTAAACTCCGTTTTAAGTGTCTAAGCTAAGTTGCAAAATAATTATTTCAACCCAACCTCTTATTTTTAAGTTAACAACCATATTATATTTAAATATTGTTTGAATTGTAGCTATAGTTAGACCATATTGAATTTCAAATTATTCAAAATCTAATTATAGTAGCTAAGTTGAAACTACAATTCACTAGTTTAATTTTGCAAAAAGAATCAATTAATTTGGATTTATAAATTGCAAGTTATGCCCTATTTAAGTTAATACTCATTTTGCCTAAATTCAAATTTTGAGGTGTTCAATTTCCAAATTTTACTTGTATGGGTGAAATTATATTTTGTAAGGATCTTTTTGCAAAAGAATCCCTCAAATTGGATTAACAGAATAAAAGTTATGAGTGTTTCAAGTTCAAGGGGGTTTTCTTCAAATCTGCCAATTAATTCAATTATCCAGAAAAGATTCGGATAATGTTTTGGATAATATTGGTCATATGTTTGGCTCCTATTGGTCGATGCCATTTTGATGAAGTGGGACGATGTGGTGCGTTAGATCGTGATCAAACGGTGAAGATTAGATCTAGGGGTTGGGGTTTCAGTGGCTCACTGGAATCTCGCTGGAGAGTCGCCGGAAAATGCGTATGCGGGGACGGACGGCTCGGTGTCGTCAGAAATGGAGCTCGGGTGATCATCAACGTCAGCGAAGGGGACGACGGGGTCCAGCGAGCGATGGTGGTTCTCCTGATGGTCGTGGTCGTCGTTGCGGACGACGAGAACGATGGTTGCAGCTTACCGGAGATGACGAAGATGGCAAAGAGCTTTGGAGAAAGACGCGGGCAATGATTTTGTGCACTTCTGGATGGGAGGCTGGGTCTGAAGATGCACACGAACCACACAAAGACGATGGACAACGTCTCAGTGGTTGAAGTACCATGCTCGCTGGATTTGAGCTCACAACAGCGGCGAGCTTTGGCTTTCGATGAACTTCATGCCCTCAATAGGTTTTTGGTGTGACGAGGATGTCTAGAGGGTGTGCGTGCGAGCGATGGATCTAGTGGTGGTTGCGACTGTTCGAGGCGGTGGTTGTGCTCGCCGGAATTGACTAGAGAAATTCTAGGTCAGGGAGGACCTCGGAGGTTCACCGACGAGCATCCCAACGACGAGAGGTGTTGTGGCGTTGGGGAATTTGGAGAGCACAACGAGGGGGATTTATTGGACATGGCCACGGGCGTTGGCATGCACGACAGCACGGGAGGTGGCCGGATGGTGAACGTAGGCGTGGACATGGGCGGTTCGCGTGCGCGTGAACGACGTGGGGCGGTTAGAGGTTAGGAGTGACCCTACCCTGCGAGGCCCGCCTGGCAAAGAAAGAGGGAAGAGAGAGAGAGAGAGAGAGAGGCGGTTGCTCGCAGGGATGGGCTGCGTTGCACGCTGCTGGACCAACCTAGCTAGGTTTTTTCCTTTCCCTTTTTATTTCTATTTTCCTTCTCTATTTTATTCATTGTTTCCATTTGATTTTAAGTTTGACTTTTCTTTCAATAACAAATTTTCCCTAAATTCATTTCTGAATATTTATGATTATGTCAACATTTTATTTGGCTCTTTTGAGCATATATTTTCTACACTTTTTTGTAGCCCTTGTTTAAAATATTTATTTGAATATGTTTCATTTTCCAAAACAGTGTTCTTCTCTTTTATTGGAGTTCATTTTCTGTTGACCCATTTTCAGTTCATTTTTTAATATTTATTTTGTTTATTTTCTGTTGACCCATTTTCAATCCATTTTTGACCCATTTTCAGTTCATTTTCTTGTTTTTACTCCTTTAGGGTTTTTGTTAACCATTTGTTTTTGGTGGTTTAGGTTTCAACTACTTGAGCAGGAAGATATGATGGTTGGAACATTTTCCAAGAATTATAATCTTGGTCTCTACGTAACCTGGTAAGGTGATGTTATGGTTAGCGCATCTGGACGAAGGGACTATTGTTATAATATCTTATTCAACAAGGTTAGCTCTTCTTCCATGAAGAAATTGTACCACTTATTATAGAAGTTGTTCCAAATGGATCTTTTGCATTCCCAAGGTCCGACCTTTACCTCATGACCATGTCGCTACTCTCCCGAAGCATGATTATGGTACTCCAAACTTCAACAAGAACATTGGAAGCGCAATGTTGAATGTTTCTTGATCAATTATCCAGGCACCGTTATATGGGTAAAACGTCATGAAGTTACTTGCCCCTTTATCTGAATGGTTATGTACTTGATGTCCTCTCATGTATATCACGCTCTATTTGTCCTTGGGAAAGATACACTCCTAATATTTGTGTATAAACATATTTTCCTTTCCATTGGTCTGTTTAACCTTTCTTGTAATATATATGATCTATGCAGTAATAATTCCCTGCTCATGTAAATACCCCGGTGTACAACACTGTCAGTACAAGCCTGTTACTATGGTTGATATCATTTCGGTAACCATCGATGGACGATAACTTTGCCTATTGCTCCGACTTGTTTTAACGAGCAGGAAAATGGTTCTTTTCGTCCCTCGCTCTTGGTACTGACATTGTTGCCAACATAGCTGACAGATTGTCCTATGACAAACCTTGTATCGTGACCACACAAGAGGCCACTGCCCTTCTTATTCATCATGGTGGTATGAATGTTGATCACTCAGATTCTGAACATCCTAATGATTCGAAAATACTCATGTCCTCAAATGCATACTGGTGCAGTGTGCTTTATATTTCTGTAGTCCTTGCGACTGCATATTCTAGTTACCCATGTGATCGATTATCATTGTAACTCGAGCCTTTCATTCTTTAGAATTCCTTACGGAAACTCTCTCATTAATTATTGAGTTTTATGTAAATGACCATGTGATCCTTGTATCCAAATTTACCATTGCACTTGGCTTCGTATGCGTTTCCACAAGCCACCTTCCTTGAGACGATCCATGCTACTTGTGAGCTGTGTTGGGTTTTTCCCCAAAGTGGAAGGGTGAAGCAATATAGTAGCGTTAACTATTTACCTCAGTGGGAACCAAGGTTATCGTACCAGTAGGAGAACCACGACAACTTGCGTCAACAATACCTGCACACACAAAACAAAACACTTGCACCCAATGCGGGCAAGAGGGTTGTCAAGCCCCTTGAACTCGTAACTTCCAAGGATTACTTCTGATTGTGATAGATAGATAAATATAAAAGTAAAATAAAAAGAAAGTAAATAAACTTCAGCAAGGTTTTTAGGTTTTTGTAATAAGATTTGAATAGACCCGGGGGGCATAGTTTTCACTAGAGGCTTCTCTCTCGAACGCATAGCATACGGTGGGTAGACAAATTACTATTGGCCAATTAATAGAAAGGCGCATAGTCATGATGTTATTCATGGCAATGATCCTGTATATAGGCACCACATATGTGACAAGTAGACCGAAACGATTCTAATATTACTCCACCAATCAACCGCTATGCAGCATGCATCTATGGTATTAAGTTCATGACAAACGGAGTAATGCTTTAAGCAAGATGACACAATGTAGACAAAGTAAGACCAAGCAATATGTTCAAATCCCATCGTTTTACCCTTAGTAGCAACAATATAATATGTGTCTTGTCCCTTCTGTCATTGGGATATAGAGCCCCGCAAGATTGAACCCACTACAATGCACTCCTCCCACTGAAGATAAATCAATCTAGTTGGCCAAACCAAACCGACAGATCGGACAGGCTTGCAAAGCTATAACAATCATGCATAATAGAATTAAGAGAAGACTCAATTACTTTTCATGAATAAACTGATCATAAACCCACAATTCATCGGATCCCAACAAACGCACCGCCAAAGAAGATTACATCGAATAGATCATTGCGAGAATCACGAAGAACTTTGTATTGAAGATCAAAGACAGAGAAGAAGCCATCTAGAGCTACTAGCTATGGACCCGTAGGTCTGTGGTGTACAACTTACACATCATCATGGAGGCAACAAAGTTGATGTAGATGGCCTCCATGATGGATTCCCCCTCCGGCAGAGTACCGAAAAAGGCCTCCAGATGGGATCACAGAAGAATAGAGACTTGCGGTGGCAGAAAAATTGCTTCGGGTGGCTCTCTGATGTTTTTTGTATAATTGGGAATATATAGAAGTGGAATTAGGTTAGGTGGTGCCATGGGGGGGGCACAAGCTAGGGGGCACGCCCTACCCCCCAGGGTGTGCCGGCCTAGCTCGTGGCCACCTCCCAAAGCTTACTGGGTCTCTGTCCAAAAATAACTCCCATAAATTTTTATCCAATTTGGACTCTGTTTGGTATTGATTTTCTGAAAAGTCTAAATGCAGGCCAAAAAAAGAAACTAACACTGGCACTGAGTTAATAGGTTAGTCCCAAAATTGATATAAAATAGCATATAATTGCATATAAAGTTTTCAAGATTGATAATATAATAGCATGAAACAATCAAAAATTATAGATACATCAAAGACGTATCAACATACCCAAGCTTAATTCCTGCTTGTCCCCGAGTAGGTAAATGATAGAAATAGAATTTTTGATGTGGCATGCTACCCAACATGTAATCTCTTTCAGGTGTAGATATTGAGAAACGATGAATCAATTAACATTAACATAATAATATCCATGAACATAAGAAGCATAATCATTACTGTTGCAAAATATACGATCATTAAAGAATGTTATCCCCTGCTCATTTTATCATATTAAGCATGGCATGACTCTGTCTTCACTGCATAAGTATAAATCATGAGCACCCCAGTGTCAAACCACGCAATTGGATTGAACTTTTAACATGCTTCAGCATTTTCAACTTCACGCAATACATGAGCGTGAGCCATGGATATAACATATGGGTGGAATAGAATATGGTGGTAGATATTAAAAGGAGTCAAAAAGTGGGAAAGTCTCACATCAACTAGGCAAATCAACGGGCTATGGATATGCCCATCAATCGATATCGATGCGAGGAGTAGGGATTGCCATGCAACGGATGCACTAGAGCTATAAGTGTATGAAAGCTCAAATTAAACCAAGTGGACGTGCATCCCACTTGCTTGCTCGTAAAGACCTCGGGCATTTGAGGAAGCCCGTCATCAGAATATACAAGGCAAGTTCTATATGAAAAATTCCCACTAGTATATGAAAGTGACAAAACTGGTGACTCTCTATATGACGAAACATGGTGCCACTTTGAGGCACAAGTGTGGTAAAGGATAGTAACATTGCTCCTTCTCTCTTCTTCTCTCTTTGTTTCCTTTTTTATATGGTGTGCTCATTTGGCTTCGCCCATTTTTTTCCGGAGTCTCATCCCCACTTGTGGGGGAATCATAGTCTCCATCATCCGTTCCTCACTGGAACAATGCTCTAATAATGATGATCATCACACTTTTATTTACTTACAAATCAAAATTACAACTCGATAAAGAACAATACGACTCTATATGAATGCCACTGGCAGTGTACCAGGATGTGCAATGATCTAGCGTAACATGTAATCAATGATGAACGGTGGCTTTGCCACAAATACTATGTCAGCTCTATATGATCATGCAAAGCAATACGACGTTGAACACACAAGTCATGTGATGGAACAGTGGAAGTTGCATGGAAATATATCCGGAATGGCTATGGAAATGCAATGATAGGTAGGTATGGTGGCTGTTTTGAGGATGATATAAGGTGGATTATGTGCAATAGAGCGTATCATATCACATGGTTTGGATGCATGATGAAGTTTGCACTGACTCTCGAGGTGAGAAAGGGCAATGCACGGTATCGTGGAGGCTAGCAAATTATGGAAAGGTGAGAGTGCGTATATCCATGGACTCACATTAGTCATAAAGAACTCATATACTTATTTTGAAGCCTTATTAGATCTCTCAAAGCAAAGTACTACCGCATGCCCCTAGGGAGGAGGTTGGCATGAGTTGACCATCGCGTGCCCCCGATTCGAACAACACGATAGGATTTCATTTCGACATAAAAATGCTCACACCTCATGATCAGTATTTCAAAGATAATTAAATAGCAAACTTTAATACCGATATTCCTACTAACCAATTATCATGAACTGATACGTCTCCAACGTATCTATAATTTTTGCTTGTTCCATGCTGTTATATTATCATTCTTGGATGTTTTACAATCACTTTATAGCAATTTTATATCATTTTTTGGGGACTAACCTATTGACATAGTGCCAAAGTGCCAGTTGCTGTTTTTGCTTGTTTTTTACTTTGCAGAATATCAGTACCAAACGGAGTCCAATCGCGACGAAACTTTTTGGAGATTTTTTTGGACCAGAAGACACCCAGTGGTCCAAAGAAGTGCCAGAGAGGTGGGTTGTGGAGGCCACAACCCACCAGGGCGCACCAGGGGGCCCCCGGCGCGCCCTGATGGGTTGTGCCCTCCACGGGGCCCCCCTCCACCGCCTCTGATGCCTATAAATACCCAAATATTTAGAAAACCCTAGGGGAGTCGACGAAAAACACATCCAGCCGCCGCAAGTTCCAGAGCATCAAGATCCAATCTAACACCATCACGGAGGGGTTCATCTTCTTCATAGGTACCTCTCCGATGATGCGTGAGTAGTCCACCATAGACCTACGGGTCCGTAGACAGTAGCTAGATGGCTTCCTCTCTCTCTTTTGATTCTCAATACAATGGTCACTTGGAGATCTATTTGATGTACACTTTTGCGGTGTGTTTGTTGGGATTCGATGAATTTTGAGTTCATGATCAGTTTCTATCCATGAATATTATTTGAGTCTTCTTTTATCTCTTATATGCATGATTACTTATAGCCTCGTATTTCTTCTTTGAATCTTTGGTTTAGTTAGGCCAACTAGATCGATTTTTCTTGCCATGGGAAGAGGTGCTTTGTGATGGGTTCGATCTTGCGGTGTCCTTTCCCAGTGACAGAAGGGGCAGCAAGGCACGCATGTATCGTTGCCATTAAGGATAACAAGATGGGGTCTATTCCTACATGAATTGATCTTGTCTACATCATGTCATCGTTCTTATTGCATTACTCCATTTTTCCATGAACTTAACACACTAGATGCATGCTGGATAGCGGTCGATGTGTGGAGTAATAGTGGTAGATGCAGGCAGGAGTCGGTCTACTTATCTTGGACATGATGCCTATATAATGATCATCGCCTTGGATATCGTCATGATTATTTGATCTTCTATCAATTGCCCAACAGTAATTTGTTCACCCACCGTGTGCTATACTCATGAGAGAAGCCACTAGTGAAACCTACGGCCACCGGGTCTACTTTTCCAACATATTGCTTTTCGATCTATCTTTTTGCCTCTTTGTTTTCAGATCTACTATACCAAAAACCCAAAAATATATTGCTGCACTTTTTATTTGCCCTTTTTATTCTGTGTTCTTGAGAGATCTATCTCTCCTATCTATCATTACCTAATCTATCTTTTTACCGTAGAGAGATTGACAACCTCACTTACGCGTCGGGTTGCAAGTATTAGTTATTTGTGTGCAGGTGCTGCTTATTAGGTGGTGGTGATCCTCCTACTGGTTCGATACCTTGGTTTCATAACTGAGGGAAATACTTACTGTTGATGTGCTACATCACCCTTCCTCTTTGGGGAAATACCGACGCAGTCTCAAGCCACGTCATGAACCTATATCCTTCCATATTACTACATCGAGGTAATGAACCCATGTTTCATCTTTGGTGACCTACATGAAAGTTTTTATTATATCCCCCTTGAATACCTATCCTTTTTGGACTAGTCTTATAACGCGTGCAAATTACCATTACTTATGCCTTATACACTCAAAAGGATTTAAGTGAAGCATGAGAGTTCAACTATTTCTATAAAATACGACCGCCATCGTTCCCTAACAAGATATAACGAATCACTAGAGCAAGTGCCTAGCTCAAAAGATATAAGTGCAGCACATAAAGTATTCTAACAAATTATGATGAAAGTTTGTCTCTCTAGGAAAGTGTGTCCAGAAAATGATGATTGTAGCAAATTAAAAATAAAATAAACTATAATACATGACGCTCCAAGCAAAACTCATATCATGTGATGAATAAAAATATAGCTCCAATTGACATTCCGATAGATTGAAGACGAAAGAGGGGATGCCTTCCGAGGCATCCCCAAGCTTAGATGCTTGGCTATTCCTTGTATTACCTTGGGGTGCCTTGGGAATCCCCAAGCTTAGGGTCTTGCCGCTCCTTATTCTTTCATCCATCATTGTCTCACCCAAAACTTGAAAACTTCAGCCCACAAAACTCAACAAAACCTCATGAGATCCGTTAGCATAATAGACATATCAAATACTTTAGGTACAATTATAAATTGATTCATATTTTATTATTGCATAATAGGTACTATATTACAACTTCTCCATGGCTTATACACCCCCCCCCCCCCCGATACAATCCATGGCATCATCAAAACAAGCAAACTATGCAAGCAAAAACAAAATATGTCTAAAACAGAACAATTTGTAGTGATCTGTAATAAAACCATACTTATGGAACTCCAAAAATTCTTAAAAATTAGGAAAACCTGGAAACATTGTATATAAATACTGTGTAAAAAAATCAGATCAAAATGATGCTCCAGTAAAATCAGAGGAATTATGCACTTAGCATAAAAGTTTCTATGTTTGCACAACATCAATTCTACTATGTTCCAAATCATCCCAAAAGCTTTACTTGGCACAAACACTAATTTGAACATAAAAACACAAATATTACAGTAGCAAAAATTGTGTGAACTCAAAATAATAGAAAGTAAAAGGAAAATTTAAAGATAACTATTGGTTTGCCTCCCAACAAGCGCTATTGTTTTATGCCCTTAGCTAGGCATAATGCATTGTTTCAAGTGTTGTCGTCCTTCCAAATAATCCCATAGGTGGCCCTCATAATAGATTAATAAGGTGATCTAATCCTCTTTCTAGGGAAGTGTTCCGTCCCTTTCTTTAATGGGAATTGGAATCTTATATTACCTTCTTTCATGTCAATAATCGCACCTATGGTTCGTAGGAAAGGCCTACCAAGTATAATAGGACAAGACGGATTGCATTCAATATCAAGCACAACGAAGTCCATGGGCACATAATTTCTATTAGCAAGAATAAGCACATCATTTATTCTGCCCAATGGTTTCTTAATGGTAGAATCCGCTAAATGCAAGTTCAGGAAACATTCATTTCTATCGGTGAGACCTAGCAGATCACATAAAGATTTTGGTATAGTAGAAACACTAGCACCAAGGTCACACAAAGCATTGCATTCATAATTTTTAATATTTATCTTAACAGTAGGTTCCCATTCATCATGGAATTTTCTAGGTATTGAAACTTCTAATTCAAGCTTTTCTTCATGAGCTTTTATCATAGCTTCCACAATATGTTTAGTAAAAGCTTTATTTTGTTCGTAAGCATTAGGTGAACTTATCATGGATTACAACAAGGAAATACATTCAACCAAATAACAAATTTCATAATTAATGTCCTTCTAATCCAAAATAGTGGGCACATCACTATGTAAAGTTTTGACCTCTCCAAACCCATTTTTTTCATTTTTATCATTATGATCATCACCCTCCGAACAATTGCGACGCATTCTAGCTAAATTGACTCATCTCCATTCCATTTTTCATCAAGTTTTATATTGGTAAAAAATATTCAATAGGTGAAACATCTATCATTTTAACATCTTCATCATGATTACGATGAAAACCGAGAGGAATAGCCTTTTCTACGAACTCTCGCTTAGCTCTCAACCTAGCGGTCCTCTCCTTACTTTAATTCAGAGGGATTTTGATGGATTTAATAGACTCATTTATATCACGCTTAGGTGGAAACGTTTTACTATTAAGAGTTTCCACATCATGAGCAATCATATCCATGTTCTAACCATATCATCAACTTTATGTATTTTTTCTTGTACCATAGTATTGAAAATCTTTTGAGAACTAATAAATTCTTGAATGGTGTTCTCAAGATAAGAGGGTATCCTATTATTGTTGTTGGAAGAATTAGGATAGGAATTACCATAATTATTAGAGGAATTACCGGGATACTCTCTAGGATTGAAATTCCCTCTATAAGCATTGTTGTTGAACTTATTCTAGAGACAAAATTCACATCAATAGCATCATTATTTTGCTCAATCAAAGAAGATTGTGGCACATCATTGGGATCAACATGAGCATTTTTCTTAGCAAACATATTCGTAAGAGAATCCAACCTTTACTGCAAGAAGGTCCTAAGACGACACATGCATCTGAGACCCTTTGACCAAACTATGTGCGATCCATCAATCCCAAATGGCATAGTTCTAGCTCCGTCGGTAATACAACAAACTGTGTGCAATGGCTGGTCCATCTGGCATGATTTAGATGAGACTTTCGTGTGTGAAGCATGGCATACAGTTTGTTCTTATGAACTATTTGTGATTAGCCAAGATAACACAAACGGTTAACAAAATACATATGTGTGTGAAGTACGGCATATAGTTCACTCGGATAAATTCTTTGTGCTGATCCAGCAGAACACAAACGAGTTAGCATAAGAAGGTGTGTGTGATATCCGGCAAACAGTTCATTCATACGAATTGTGTGGGAAGACCAATAATAATCCAAATGATTCATCCGGACAAGTTGTGTGTGTTGTGAGCAGACGATTGCTGCCAAACAATTGTTAGCGATTGATGAAATGATTACCGATGCTACGTAGGGAAGTGTCGTTTGCCCGTATTAATATCGTAGACGTTTTATTATTATTACCTGTCTGCCTGCGCATCACCCTGTCTTCCTCTCTCGCGTCTTGTCACCGCGTTGCCGCTCGAGGATTCCAATGCACGATTCAGCACCGCACAGGCATTTATTTTGCCACGCGTCGGATCAATCAGCCTGTTCCCGCGCAGAACCAAGCAGATTCCCGCGCACAAAACCGTGCTACAGCTCTAGCTTCCCGCCCAACTCGGTGAAATCCCCCAAAACCCCAATGCTTGCCGCCTGATATATAAACCCTCACGGCCGGCGACTCCACATTGCCTTCATCCCCTCCCTCCCCGTAGCTTATCTAGTTTGCTTCTCCCCATCGCCAATGGCACCGGTCGGTCGTTGTCACTCAGCCACTCCGCGAGAGGACAACTCCAGCTGGGAGGCTTCACCACGTCGGCACGGAAGTCCTCTGAAGCGTGTATTGCACGTGGCGTTCCTGGTGGGTGTGCGCACGCCACCCACTACACGCTCTGCCACCGCTGCCCGAAGGCAGCTGCTGCCGGCGGCCGCCATGGCCGCCACCCCACTGGAAGCCGCCGGGACCTCCACCCTAGCGGTGGCCTCCTTGGCCGCCACCACACCGTCACCCGCCTTGGCCGCAACCCCATCGTTAGGCAGCGGGGGTATCAAGCGCTCTGCCATCGCGACCCGAAAGCGGTAGGTGGAGGCCGCCAAAGGCCCGCCACCGGGATATTGCGTCGCAAACCTTGTGCACTACATCTACTTCATAGAGAAAGAGGTGGAGCGCCAGGACGCGCACGCGAAGAAGCTCACCGACGTCGTGGCCATAGGAGAAGCCGCTACGGCGGCGCGGAATGCAGAGATCTACGACCAAGTCCCGCCGCTTCGAGGAGGCACGTCTGGAGCAGCGGAGGGAAGCATTGATAGGCAACAGACTCGACTCCACCAGCTCGTCGGTAGGCTCCTCCTCCTCCTCTGGCTCTTACTTAGTGCGCTCGATTCTGCTGGGAGTAGTACAAAGCCCCTTCGTAGTAGCATTTAGGGGCTATTTTGTTTAGTTCATCTAACTATAGATATGGTTGAACTGTACCACGTACTTTAAATTGGCTAGTATATGTAGTTGAACTAGCTATTGTAGTACATGGTTGGCAACAATTGGGGACCCGTCATGCTCGGTTCACCTGTCGAGTTGGACTGTTTTTGTACAAAGACCACTCCTTAATCTACGAATGAAATCTATGTTTAGAAAATTTTAGTTGCAAAACTGCACCCTAATTGTGATTTTGTTCCTGCAAAATTTGACAAATGTCAGTGCTACAATGTTGGCAAATGCCAATGTTACCAGATCGACAAATGACAATGTTTCCTGCAGAAACTGGCACTGGGCACTGAGTTAATAGGTTAGTCCCAAAAATCATATAAATAGCATATAATTGCACATAAAGTATTCAAGATTGATAATATAGTAGCATGAAACAATAAAAAATTATAGATACGTCGGAGACATCAATCTATTCGTGTATCACAAGCAAGATTCATTCCGCGACACTCTGGACCTTTCTTTCATTCCTCTTAGGCATTACATGTTTTCCTACATAGATGAAACTATTCATATCTTCTCAAGTCACTGTCGGTGCACTAGAATAGGGGTATCCAGTGCCCCTAACTTATGCATAGACGGTAGTAGCAAAACCCGTTGGGAAGGCTACAACATCACCAAGCAAGCATTCAAGAACCAGCATCCGGCAGCAACAAACTGCGGAAGGCCAAGCAAGCACCGGCAACACTAGCACAACGGCCCAGGAGGTGCCCAAAACGCGCCAGCCACACCCTCGGAGCCTACCGGGGACCGAGGCGCGCACATCTCCAAGAGACCAGGCAAGCCATCCCCCGGCAAGCACGAGCTAACCAGCCACCGCTCCACCGCATCGCTACGCCAGTCACTTATCGATGCGGTGTCGAGCCCTCAAGCGGCTAAACAGCTCTCGCTAAGCACGTGGCGGTGCACCGGAAGGCAAGTTATATCTAGTTGACACCCGCCCTGCAGCGTGTCAAGACCATAAGCAACGGCTAGCCAAGCGGTGGTAAGAACTTGCCGGGGATGCACCCCCGAGCGCCACCTGGACTAGTAATCATGGTATTTTGTCCTAAATGCTAGAGTTAGCTATGATAGCTCTGTTAAGCTATCTAATCGATAGATAATGACTATTTTGCCATTGTGGTAACCCCTTGCACTATAAAAGGAGGCCCAAGGCAACCTAGCTCAAGATTCGGACCTTGGACACTTGTACTCGCGTAGTAGCTCACCCCGACAGCAGCTCTTGCCGGGGTTAAGTGCTGCGTGTTCTTCGTGTGCCTCTGATAAATCCACCAAAAGTAGGAGTAGGGTTTTACACTTAGCAGCGGCCCAAACCTGGGTAAAATGCCAATGTCTTGATCGTCGCGCCATCTCATGCTCTCCTCTCTTTGTGCAACGTGACCCCCCTTGCCGAACCACATAGGGGCCTCTGGTCCCATAGGTGATCGTGAGCATCCGTGCCCCGACATCTTTGGCGTGCCAGGTAGGGGGCGTGCATCATTTGCGTGAACCCGAGTTCGTGAACGGCGAATCGATCTTCATCATCATCTTCTTCATCCATGGCTCCCAAGAAGAAGCCCAGCGCGGCCGCGCATCCCTCCACTTCGAAGGCTCCCTCGCATGCAGCCGCGGGCACAGCGGGCGTCATGGCGGGTGCGAGTGGGGAAGGCGTCGTGGGCGACGTGGCTGGCGCAGGCGGCGCCGCCGTCGTGTCCCCCACGGCCGAGGTCGGAGCCGGGAACGCGGGAGAAGAGCAATAGCAACAACACCCTGGCGACCGCGCCCCTAGCACCGTGAATGGAGGGGACGACCGATCACCGCCTCCCCGTCGTGCGGATGGCCGTGGTCGTCACGGCGGCACACAATCCGGAGCAAGCCGCGACCCCTCGTACGCGCCCATTACCAGCATGGCTACTGGGCGCACGCCTTGTCCAGAACAAGACGAAGCGCCGAGCGGAGCCGCGAACCCGCGAACTCGGCCTCCCCCACGTCGGACCGCCCCGGCGAGCGGCGCACGGCATCAAGAGCACGGTGGCGCCCCTCTTGGTTCCACCAGGAGCCAGGCGACGTCGCGGTCCGCCTCTTTCGCCTTGCCGGACACAGCGTCAAAAGCAATGGCACGAGCCCAGCTCCTGCTTAACTTCCCACCCGCGGCTGAGAAGATGGTGAGTGGAGAGCTACCATCCAGGGTCTGATATCTTTCGTCGAAGCCAATAAATCTCAGCACGCGGAGCCATCACAGCATGTGCATACGGCCACGGTGGCTCGGGTCGGCGATCGTGTCGAGGGGGGCACACCAACGGTGCAGTCCCCTCCGCGACAGCAAACCCAAGAGCAACCGCGGCGAGCTTCACGTGCTGATGAGTTCGACGAAGCATATATGGCCTCGTCCGGCCCACGCGATCGCCGGGACCAGCGGCGTGTCCTGGAGGATCGGCAGAAAGAAGACGCGCGCATCACCATCGAGCGGCGTCGAGAAGCACACTGTTAGTCTGACAGGCGCAATGGCCCAGACGTTGGCGACCCCGCGCCCAGTGCTGGCGGGTACCTGCCTTACGAGGTGGGATGACCTGCATTCACTCGCGAGTTGCGACAGGTCCACTGGCCGTCGGCCCGAGCCTTCAAGCTGGAGCTGACGGAGAAATATGATGGAAAGCTGAATCCGACGGAGTTCCTGGGCATCTATATGATAGCCGTTCAGGCTACCGGAGGAAGAGATGAGAAAGTGCTCGCCAACTACGCGAAACGTAGTTCCAATACCTCTGATGCGGTCCACCCTAAGAGCAAGCCAAAATTCTAGGTGAATGAAAGGGCAACTGCAGTTCAGTCTTTGATTGACTTCAACACAACTTACCCTTTAGGGTAATAGGATGCCACTACTTTCCCTTTAATCATTCCAGTTGGATAAAAAGATAGGAATAGGGATTTTCTTCTTGATCCAATCGGTACTTACTTCCCTTTGGCACTTAAGCCAAATGTGAGGTCGTGGCTGATGCACCTACCAGAAAACTCCATCCCATCTTGGGCTGATCTGTGCAACGAATTCGTCGGTGCCTTCACAGGCGGCCATCAGGAGCCAGGACAGCCCAGCGATTTGCAAGTCCTACCGCAAAAGGAAGGAGAAACCTTGCGGAAGTACATTCAGAGATTCAGTCGAGTGCATCGCAACATCCCAGAAATGCACCCCGAAGCTGTGATTGCCGCGTTCCATTCAAACGTGCGCAACAGGTGGATGCGGGCCAAGATGAATGTGAAACTACCCAAGACTGTCAATGAGCTGTACACCATGGCGGACAAATGTGACCGGGCTAAGGAAGGAAGGCGACTCCCTGGAGAGGAGGCTGGCGTCGAAGTCCACTCAGACGACGACGACGCCCCCGGCTCGAAGGGGAGGAATCGAAAGCGCAAGGGAAAGGAGGTATTGGCTGTGGAGGGCTCTGGTAATCTTACTGCCGGCAAGAAGGCCAAGTCCGAGACCCCCGACAAGGAAGCTGCCGCATGCGCTGATTGCCGGGAGGCCGCAGCAGCAGAGAAAACTGGGGAGCCCGACGGGCCGTACTGCAAGATCCACCGCACCAAGGGCCATGACCTCCAACAGTGCCGCCAGGTTGAGCAGCTCATTGAGAAGCAGAAGGCGGAGTACGAGAAGCATGACAAGGAGAAAAGCCAAGACACTGTTGCCGGGAAGGGCCGTGGCGGCAGAGGAGGCCGCCGCGACAAGACCCCACATCAAAAGGAAAGGCCAGCCAGAGGCCGAGAGAGGAAGGCAACAAAGGATATGAGTGAAGATGAGGATGACGAGGAGGATTCCAGTGACCGAGAGTTCCAGAAGGCAACCGAAGCCATGTGTGTTGACAGGGGTGCATCTTTGCACTCCTCTCACCGGCAGCTCAAGCAGTGGGCGCGTGAGTTCAACACTGTGGAACCTGCCGCAGAGTCCGGAAAGCCACTCCGATGGTCCCGCACGCCTATCATCTTTGATGAAGAGGATCACCCTGATCGCACCACCGCGGTCGGGTGTTTGCCATTGTTGGTTTCTCCAACGATCCGCAACCTCAAAGTCACCAAGATGTTAGTTGACGGCGGGGCAGGATTGAACTTGATCTCCCCAAAGGTAATCGAGAGGCTGCAAATCCCTGACGAGGAGCTCAAGGCTACGGGCACTTTCCAAGGAGTTAACCACGGCAGGAGCCGACCCAAGGGGAAGATCACTTTGCCTGTGACGTTTGGCGGGGAATTAAACTACCGGACCGAAAAGGTGGTGTTCGATGTGGTTGAGCTCCCCCTGCCTTACAACGGAATTCTTGGTCGCCCAGCCTTGGCAAAATTCATGGCAGCATCCCACTATGCTTATAACACCTTGAAGATGCCAAGACCCATTGGAATCATCTCTGTCCCTTCCGACAAGAAAGATGCAGTCATATGTGTAGATAAGATGTATCAAGACGCGGTAGCAGCTAAAGCCGCGGAAGCGCCGGCTCCCGCCAAGGAATCAAGGAAAGAAGGGAAGTCTAGCAGATATACCGGCAAGGACTCTAGGAAGCGCGCCTCTTCGGAGTGCGCTGTGCCCATCGAGGATCTGCCGGAGAGTTCCACTAGCAAGAAAGCCAAGGTCACCTATCCTGAGATGAAGAAGGTCCCGGCAGGGCAGGATGGCGCTGGTGGCACATTCACCATCAGCTCCACCCTTACTGACAAATAGGAAAGCGCGCTCGTTGCCTTCCTACGGGTGAATGTCGATGTGTTTTCCTGGCAACCATCTGACATCGCCGGTGTTCCCAGGGAGGTAATCGAGCACCACCTTGCTGTCTGCCCCCACGCCAGGCCCGTCAAGCAAAAGGTTAGGAAGCAAGCCTTGGAGCGGCAGCAGTTCATCGCCGAAGAGATCAAGAAATTTGAAGCAGCTGGTCTGGTCAGAGGAGTGTTGCACCCAACCTGGTTAGCCAACCCGGTGGTGGTGCGCAAGGCGAATGGTAAATGGAGGCTTTGCATAGATTTCACCGACTTGAACAAAGCATGCCCGAAGGACCCCTTTCCCTTGCCGCGCATCGACCAGATTGTTGATTCCACTTCTGGGTGTGACCTGCTTTCCTTCTTGGACGCTTACTCCGGATACCACCAGATCTTCATGGCTAAGGAAGATGAGGAGAAGACCATGTTCATAACTCCGTGCGGCACGTACTGCTTTGTACGGATGCCCTTCGGGTTAAAGAGCGCTGGTTCTACCTTTGCCAGAGCCATGCGGACTGGATTTGGACCACAGTTGCACAAAAATGTAGAAGCCTACATGGACGATATAGTTGTCAAAACCAAGGATGAAGCAACTCTCATAGAAGACTTGGAAGAGACTTTTGCAAATCTGCGCAAGATCAACCTGAAGCTCAACCCAGAAAAATGTGTATTTGGCGTCCCATCCGGCAAGCTACTTGGGTTCTTTGTATCTCAGTGGGGGGTAGAAGCAAATCCCGACAAGATCAAGGCAATTGAACAGATACAGGCACCCAAGACCATCAAGGATATCAGACGTTTGACTGGGTGCGTTGCCGCTTTAAATAGGTTCATATCCAAGTCCGCCGAACGCGCACTGCCGTTCTTCAAAATCCTGAAGAAGGCAGGCCCGGTAAGGTGGACCTCGGAAGCAAAAGCAGCGCAGCAAGATCTGAAAACCTACCTTTCTTACGCTCCCACCTTAGTCCCTCCTAAACCACAAGAATCGTTGCTGCTATACTCGGCGGCAACGAATCAAGTGGTTAGTGCAGCGCTGGTGGCACAGCGAGAAGTAGATGAGGATGCGGCCGATGCTGCCGGGGATAGAACCGAAGCTCCTGCGGCAAGACCCAATGCACAACTAGAGGGATCTCGGCAAGCTGACGAAGGCAGTTCCAAGGAAGTGGCAAAAAGGAAAGTGGTGCAACGGCCGGTGTACTTTGTCAGCTCCCTGTTGCAGGGGGCTAGATCAAGGTACTCTAGAGTGCAAAAGCTGATCTTCGGTCTCATCATGGCCTCGATGAAACTGCGCCACTACTTCCAAGCCCATCAGATCACCGTCGTCACTCGCTTCCTGCTGCAACGCATATTGAGGAACCCCGAAGCTACCGGCAGGATCGTTGAGTGGGCCCTTGAGTTGTCAAGTTTTGGCTTAAAGTATGAGAGCACTTCCACAGTTTAGAGCAGAGCATTGGCGGAGTTCATTGCAGAATGGACACCAACACCAGATGAAGAAGTCCCAGAGACAGTCCTCCCCGACAAAGAAGCACCCAAAGATTGGGTCATGTACTTTGACGGTGCTTTCTCGCTCCAGGGTACCGGAGCAGGCGTGCTCCTCGTCGCCCCCACCGGAGAACACCTCAAGTATGTGGTCCAGATGCACTTTCCCCGGGAGGAAGCCACCAACAATACTGTTGAATATGAGGACTCCTTGCCGGACTCAGAATCGCGGTGGAGTTGGAAATCAAAAGACTGATCGTCTAAGGAGATTCACAGCTTGTGGTGAAACAAGTCAACAAAGACTATCAAAGCCCGTTGATGGAAGCATACGTGGAAGAGGTGAGGATACTGGAGGAGTGCTTTGATGGATTGCAAGCAGAGCATGTGCCCCGTGCGGAAAATACCATCGCTGATCATCTGTCAAAGTGCGCTGCGCAAAAGCTCCCTGTGGAACCAGGAACCTTTATCCTCCACCACACTCAACCTTCGGTATCCTCTTCAACGATGGCCAGGAAAAGAAGAAAACTAAACTCCGGCAAGCATTTCCCGGTAGAGCTTCCCGAAGCCGCTGGTAGAGAGGCTACCGGAGGCAGCCTCGTTCCGCATGGTGAGCAGCTGTCTCCTGCGTAACCCCAGGTTCTTATGGTCGATAGAAGCGCTCCCACAGATGAGGAAATGCCTTTAGTCCTAGTTGTCGAACCCCAGGCTCCAACTTGGGCACAACACATAGTCCGTTTCCTTCAAACAGGAGAACTCCCCGAAGAGCAAGAAGAGGCCGAAAAAGTAGCCCGCCGGTCAAGTATGTACCAGTTTGTCGATGACACTCTGTACAGAAAAAGACCCAACGGCATGAAATTGAAGTGCATTTGCCGGGAGGACGGACTAGGGCTGGTGGCGGAGATTCACGGAGGTGTATGCGGCTCGCACATTGGATCTAGAGCCCTTGCCGGAAAAGCCTTCCGGCAGGGTTTCTATTGGTCCACTGCCCTCCAAGATGCAACTGAATTGGTCACCAAGTGCGAAGCCTGTCAGTTCCACTCCAAGAACATCCATCAACCAGCGCAAGCTCTCCAAACAATCCCTTTATCCTGGCCCTTCTCAGTCTGGGGGCTCGATATTTTGGGCCCTTTCCCCCGCGCTGTCGGGGGCTTTGAGTTCTTGTTCGTGGCAACCGACAAGTTCACAAAGTGGCCTGAGGTAGAGCCAGTGAGGAAGGTGACCGCGCAGTCAGCTATCAAGTACATGGAAGGACTGGTGTGTCATTTTGGAGTACCCAACAGAGTGATCACTGACAACGGCACCCAGTTCACGAGCCGCGCCTTCATGCAATACATCCAAAGCCTTGGAAGCAAGGTCTCCTTCGCCTCTGTTACCCATCCAAGGAGCAATGGGCAAGTCGAGAGGATGAATGCTGAAGTGCTACGAGGACTCAAGACAAGAACTTACGATAGGCTGCGGAGGAGCGGCAAGCGCTGGATAGATGAGTTGTCGGTGGTTCTTTGGTCCCTCAGAATGACACCGAATCGAGCTACCGTCCAGACTCCCTTCTCCCTGGTTTACGGGGCGGAAGCAGTGCTCCCCACGGAACTCATATACGGGTCACCTCGAGTACTTGCCTACGACGAAGTAGAGCAAAAGCAGCTGCGGCATGACGATGCCACGCTCCTCGAGGAAGATCGTCTCCGGGCTGCTATGTGTGCTACACGCTACCAGCAAGCACTCCACCACTATCATAGACGCAAGGTACATGCCCGGAGCTTTGAGGAAGGCGACCTTGTCCTTAGGCGTGTTCAGTCTGCCAAGGGTACCAACAAGTTGACGCCAAAGTGGGAAGGCCCTTACCAGGTAGCACGAGTCACCAGACCTGGCGCAGTCCGTCTGGAGACCGAAGATGGCACCAAGGTGCTTAACTCATGGAATATTGAGCATCTTCGTAAGTTCTACCCATAAGGCGCGGCTGCCGGGCGTAGTCCCCGGCAGCCACCTTTTGTACAAGCCTTGCCGAAGTTGCATGTAACCCTTTGTACAAAGCCAGACGCAGACCCTGAGCAACAATAATAAAGCTAGGCATTGCATCATATCATGGCATCGCACAATCATTCTGCATCCTTTATGATTGCAATATCATTGCCTATTTACTAAGAGATTTGTTAGAGTACTTGTTGAGTCTATAATCCTTGTTGCTGCACTCTCTCCTCAAAGGATAGAGACCTCTTGCCCTGTGTGTTTTAGCACCAGATAAATATGGAAGGAAGACGAAAGAACGAGGATGGCGGCCCAGCATACTCCAGAAGGGGATACTGCCTAAAGCGAGATAAGTCTAATCACGTACCCCAAGTTTATGCTCCCTAAAAGGAATCCTTACCCTCTTTTCGAACGTGTTCGGTGGAGTTCCCCTCACGTGGTAGAAACCTTTGCCAGGACGAGCTGCTCCTCAGCTTCTGATACTTATCATCTCTGAGGGGCCGCGCCAATACCGACAAGGACCCCTGCCGGAGAACAACACCAGCCTGCTGCCGGGGGCTCCCTCCCTAGCGCTCGCGGTTAAGAGTGACCCGGCAGGCGATCCCGTGGGGAGAGGATGAACGCATTGACACAGTAGAAACAAAGAGAGAAAGGGATAGTACTCAGGGAAATAAAATAACATTCATTCATTCGTTTGTTAATACAAATCGAATACGAATTACATTGCGATTAACTAAAGCTTGGCGAACGCCTACATCTTTTGACTTATAAAAAGATAAGTGCCCCGTAATGCCTTTCTTGTCCCTCTCCTCCTAGGAGATAGGTGAAGAAGAAGTAGAGGGCAAAAGGAGCGCCTGGCTGGGATTCGGCGCTTCCCCGCCAGGACCAGAGGGACGCGTCCGACGAGCAGAAGGGCCCCATCCCTAGGCAGGGTGGACGAAGCCGACGGGCCGGACAAGACCGACAAGGGGAAAGAAGGCAGAGGGCAGGTGCAGATGGTTGCGCTGCCGGAGCCCAGCTGGTGATGATGGTGCTGCCGGGGAACGCGAGGTGTCGGAGACCACATCCGCGCTCCTGATGCGTCGTGGGTTCCCAACCGCCATCGTCTTCCTCATCGCCACAGCTCGAGGGAATGCCTCCGCCATCACCCAAGCTCCCGACGCGGCAGCCCGGGGACCCCACAGAGAGCATGGTCGTCCCCGGTGGCCAAAGGCGGGGAATTTCCCTAGCCTTTAAGAAGCACGCGCAGATGAAGAACTCCCTCCAGTACGTGCCATCCAAAACACTGCGGGTGGAGGGCTTCACCGCGATAAACGGCAACCCACGGCTGCAACCACACACACGCCAGTGGCGGCCGTGCGGACGGTTTTTCTCCATCGCGATCCACCGCGACGCTGCGTCTCCGATGCAGACTCCGGCACGATGTCGACCACGCGGCGCTGCATCAAGGCTAAAGAAGCGAGCAACGCGGCGGCAGGCGTGCCGCCACAGCTGTCTCCGACGCGGCCACCACGCCGCCCGCTCCCTCATCCGAGACTCCTCCAGCCAGCCTTCAGCTCAGAGTCATCGACCCAGAGCGGGGACTGGGCGCGGACGCAAGGGGAAGGCCCTGCGAACACGCTTGCCAGGCCCCTCCCCCTAAGCATCAAAAAGGAAAGGGCGACTCAAGGACGAACCAGAAGTGAAGGACGAGTAGTGAGGACTTGGGTATAAGGAGGAGATGGAGCTGGATGAGCATCGCTGCCGTGACCCCCTAATTTATAGGGGAGAGCACGGGGGCTGGCTCTCCCCCCCGCTCCAGAGCGGCCGCCCATCTCCACCAATCCCACTACCCATGACTCACGGGCGAACAGGTAACCACCCCATTGCTCCAATCCATGGCACTGCGGTTTCTGCCACGATCGGGTCTTTAAGTCACGAGCACCCACCGCAAGCTCCTTGCTATGCATGCGGCGCGCGTGGCGGAAATGGCCTGAGGTGGTGGGGCAGTCCTGACTAGTAAATTGGCAGTTACCTCCTCACATTGCGTGCCTGTGCATAAATTTTGGGCCTGACCCAATGACACTAAGCAAGCGCGTGTGGGCCAGACCCGGGGACTCCTGTCGGTGCACTAGAACAGGGGTATCCAGTGCCCCTAACTTATGCACAGACGTTAGTTGCAAAACCCGTTGGGAAGGCTACAACATCACCAAGCAAGCATTCAAGAACCAGCATCCGGCAGTAACAACCTGCGGAAGGCCAAACAAGCACCGGCAACACCATCACAACGGCCCAGGAGGGGCCCAAAACGCGCCAGCCACACCCCCGGAGCCTACCGGGGACCGAGGCACGCACATCTCCAGGAGACCCAGCAAGCCGTCCCCCGGCAAGCACGAGCTAACCAGCCACCGCTCCACCGCATCGCTATGCCAGTCACTTATCGATGCGGTGTCGAGCCCTCAAGCGGCTAAACAGCTCTCGCTAAGCACGTGGCAGCGCATCGGAAGGCAAGTTATATCCAGTTGACACCCGCCCTGCAGCGTGTCAAGACCATTAGCAACGGCTAGCCAAGTGGTGGTAAGAGCTTGCCGGGGATGTACCCCCGAGCGCCACCTGGACTAGTAATCATGGTATTTTATCCTAAATGCCAGAGTTAGATATGATACCTCTGCTAAGCTGTCTAATCAATAGATAATGACTGTTTTGCCATTGTGGTAACCCCTTGCACTATAAAAGGAGGCCCAAGGCAACCTAGCTCAAGATTCGGACCTTGGACACTTGTACTCGCGTAGTAGCTCACCCCGACAGCAGCTGTTGCCAGGGTTAAGCATTGCGTGTTCTTTGTGTTCCTATGATAAATCCACCAAAATCAGGAGTAGGGTTTTACGCTTAGCAGCGGCCCGAACCTGGGTAAAATGCCAGTGTCTTGATCATCGCGCCGTCTCATACTCTCTGCTCTTTGTGCAACGTGACCCCCCTTGCCGAACCACAAAGGGGCCTCTGGTCACAAAGGTAATCGTGAGCGTCCGTGCCCCGACAGTCACTCTCATTATGATTCATGTGTTCCAAAACTCGGGAGATACGTATGTGTTTCATTCATTAGATAACCCTAGATGATTACCCCTTACAGAATTCTATCATTTCCGAGTTAACCCTTATCCTTTTCGTAAGTACAATGAAGATCCAGAAGGAAGAATGACAACTTTGTCACGTTGCATTGATGCGGAGAAATAAAGACTTGAATGCAGTGGACCGACCTCTTCGAGAAGAGAAACCAAGACCGAGGAGACTCGATAGAATTTTGTAACCAGACCTTTCCCCCTTACCTTACCTCTTAAATCTTTGGACGAGATTTCTTTTAGTGGAGCAGATTTGTAACACCCCTGTAATTAAGGTACAGTGAACACACCCTAATGATGCCTTGTCATCTTATTTTGCTAAGCTTAATTGTCACTTAGTTGAAACTCAAGTCAAATTCAAATTCAAATGCAAGTTAAATTATTATTTCATCAAGGTGTCAAACAAAATTGTTGATTGGGCTGCAAATGATCACTAAGTAATTGACATGTGGGAACCAACATCATTTGAATATTTAAAATGCCCTTAACTTGTTTAAAACTGAACCAGGAACATTTAATCGAGATATTTTAATTTACACAAATACTTAAACTGCTCAAAATAAATTGAGACTTGTTGTGCTAGAAAACACTGCCTGGTATTTATGTGTCAAATACCATGTTGAACGAAAATCATTAGAAAAACTACAAGACAGTTAGAAATAAAGAAAATAGAAAAATATAAAAGAAAAGAGAAACCCCCACTGTTGGACTGGGCCGCAAGTGCAAAGTGCAGCCCAGCCCAACTCCTCCCACCATCATCTCCCCCTGTTCACCAGGGCATCGTGGCCGCGTGCGCCGCGTCCATGCTGCAGGTGAGCCACGTGGTGGCCATCGGTTGTGTCCCCGCTGTGGCTAAGACCACCCATGACACCCTGGAAACCCTAGCCACCCTTTCCCCCTCTCCTCGCTCGCTTGCCCCAATCTGGACTAACCGAACGACCACCGACATGACCCTCCTCGTCCATGTGGTCACCGAGCTCCTCTAAGGCTAGAAGTGTGTCCAGGAGCTCCGCCGCTTTAGTCTTCGTCGTCTGCACCATCGGATCGAAGCCGAGGAGCACCGGCACCATCACCTGCTTCATCTTAGTCCTTGGATCACCGCCGGCAATATTCCTCGATTCCGTCCGCTCTGAAACTCCGAGGCATTCATCGGGCCCCCATGTGCCTCCCCTCTGAGCCTTCGCTCCTTCCCCTCTCTTTGTTGCCTCGAACGCATCCCCTAGCTGCTCTACCGCCGATGCCGAAGCTCGTCAGCAGACTGCTCCGCCGCTCCCGCAGCTTGATCTTTTGTAGCTTGTGTCCGAGCACGTCACTGTGCTCAGCATCACCATAAGGACCCGTAGCAACACGCCCGTTGGTCATGTCGTGCCCCTAGCGTTGTTCGCCATCGAACCCGACTCCTACCACTGCTACTTCTCGATGTCGTCATCCCTGCAGGCCACCTCTGCACCAGCCATTGCTTCCGTTCGACGCGCGACACTGTCCGGGTTTGAACGCGCCCGATGGCGTGGCTTGGACTGCGTCGGTATTTCCCCAAAGAGGAAGTGATGATGCAGCACAGCGACGATAAGTATTTCCCTCAGTTATGAAACCAAGGTTATCGAACCAGTAGGAGGATCACCACCACCCAATAAGCAGCACCTGCACACAAACAACAAATACTTGCAACCCGACGCGAAAGAGAGGTTGTCAATCTCTCTACGGTAATAAGATAGATTAGGTAGTGATAGATAGGAGAGATAGATCTCTCAACAACACAAATAAAAAGAGTAAATATGCAGCAAGATATTTTGGGTTTTTGGTTTTGTAGATCTGAAAACAAAGATTGCAAAAAAAAGGTAGATCGGAAAGCAATATGATGGAAAAGTAGACTCGGGGGCCGTAGGGTTCACTAGTGGCTTCTCTCATGAGTATAGCGCACGGTGGGTGAACAAATTATTGTTGGGCAATTGATAGAAAATCGAATAGTCATGACGATATCCAAGGCGATGATCATTATATAGGCATCACGTCCAAGATAGGTAAACCGACTCCTGCCTGCATCTACCTCTATTACTCCACACAAAGACCGCTACACAGCATGCATGTAGTGTATTAAGTTCATGGAAAAACGGTGTAATGCAATAAGAACGATGACATGATGTAGACAAGATCTATTCATGTAGGAATAGACCCCATCTTGTTATCCTCAATAGCAACGATACATGCGTGTCTTGCTGCCCCTTCTGTCACTGGGAAAGAACACCGCAAGATCGAACCCATCACAAAGCACCTCTTCCCATGGCAAGAAAAATCGATCTAGTTGGCCTAACTAAACCAAACATTCGAAGAAGAAATACGAGGCTATAAGTAATCATGCATATAAGAGATCAAAGAAGACTCAAATAATATTCATGGATAGAAACTGATCATGAACTCAAAATTCATCGGATCCCAACAAACACACCGCAAAAGTTTACATCAAATAGATCTCCAAGAGACCATTGTATTGAGAATCGTAAGAGAGAGAGAGAGAGAGAAGAAGCCATCTAGCTACTACCTACGGACCCGTAGGTCTATGGTGGACTACTCACGCATCATCGAAGAGGCACCTATGAGGAAGATGAACCCCTCCGTGATGGTGTTTAGATGGGATCTCGTGGTTCTGGAACTTGCGGCGGCTGGAATTGCGTTTCGTCGACTCCCCTAGTGTTTTTGGATTTCCAGGGAATTTATAGGCATGATAGGATTGTATTGAGAAAATTTGTTTTGAAAATTTAGAGATGGCACATACAAATTTGCTTGGAACGGCATGGAAATACCGCATATAGGTAGGTATGGTGGACTCATAAGACAAAACTTGGTTTAAGGATTTTGGATGCACAAGTAGTATTTCTACTTAGTACAAATGAAGGCTAGGAAAAGATTGGGAAGCAACCAAACCAAGAAACGAAAAATCATATAAGTGAGCATTGAACATAACTAACACCGAATAATGCACCACAAGTAGGATGTAACTTCATTGCATAACTATTGACTTTCGTGCATGCATAGGGAATCACAAACCTTAACACCAATATTCCTACTAAGCCTAATTACTCACTAACATGACTCGCATATTACTATAATCATGTTTCAAAACCATTACAAGGAATCAAGTTTAATTTGTCCAATGATCTTCATGAAAGTTTTTATTATATCCTCCTTGGAGATCTATCACTTTGGGACTAGTTTCATATATTGCCATTGCTTTTTGGCAAGCTCAAACAAATTTAAGTGAAGCACATGAGGATAAAGATTTCATCTCTCATAAAGGTATAAGTGAAGCATGAGAGAATTTCTTCAAAACTTTACTAACTCTCAAATTAATCTAAGTAAAGAATGAGAGTATTTCTACAAAAGTTTCCAAGCACACCGTGCTCAAAAAGATATAAGTGAAGCACTAGAGCAATTCCTATAGCTCAAAAAGTTTAAGTGAAGCACATAGAGCAATTCTAACAAATCATAGCATGATTGTGGCTCTTTCAAATAGGTGTGTACAACAAGGATACAAAGGAAAAACAAACAAACAAAGCAAGCAAAGATACAACACACTCCAAGCAAAACACATGATATGTGACGAATAAAAATATAGCTCCAAGTAAAATACCGATGGTCGTTAGAAGAAAGAGGGGATACCACTCGGGGCATCCCCAAGCTTAGTTGCTTGTTACTCTTTGGATATATCTTGGGGGTGTGGTAGCATCCCCAAGCTTAGGCTTTTGCTACTCCTTATTCCTTCATCCATCATGATCTCACCCAAAACTTGAAAACTTCAATCACACAAAACTCAACAAAATCTTCGTGAGATCCGTTAGTATAAGAAAGCAAATCACTACTTTAGGTACTGTTGTAAACCCATTCAAATTTTATAATTGCATTATACCTACTGTATTTTAACTTTACCATGGCTCATACCCTTCGATACAACCAATAGATTCATCAAAACAAGCACACAATGCAACAAAAACAGAATCTGTCTCAAACAGAACAGTCTGTAGTAATATGTACCATACCCAAACTTATGTAACTCTAAAAAAATCTGAAACATTAGGACAACGTACGGAATTTTTTAAGGAACACTGTGTTAAAATTTCAGCTCAAGATCACGTTTCAGCAAAAAATGAAAATTCATATACTGGACGCAAAGTTTCTGTTTCAGATTCAGCATCACTTCTACTCATCCTATGAATCATCCTAACGGTTCTACTTGGCACAAACACTAAATAAACCATAAAAACACAATCATAACAGAGGCATAATTGTGTCAACACTCAAAAACAGAAAGGAAAAAGCAAAAATTTATTTATTCATTGGGTTGCCTCCCAACAAGCGCTATCGTTTTACGCCCCTAGCTAGGCATATTGGATAGATTCAAGTATTGTCATCTTTGGTTTTCAACTATTCAATAACACAACTAGATTTCTTCAAGGATTTAGCATGCATGTTCTTAATGATAACACTCCTAGGAAGAAAACCAAAAAATGCATTCTTGTAAATAGGATCTCTTATGTTTTCAACAAAGTCGGGATGAATACTAATCATTTTAAGATCTCCCTTGTGCCCACTAGGTGTAGCAACTTTGTTCTTAGTAACTTGCGTGGTCTTGCCAATTTTTACGGGAGTTTTTTCAATATATTTGATAGAAGAAAAAGACGAACCCAAATTACTAAAAATCTCTTCCAACTTATCAATACGGTAAGGACTTTCTTCTACCCTTTCATTAACTACGGTTTATTTTGCCATTAGTAATTTAACTAGCAAAGTGGCCCGCTCGTTGCGCGGGCTAGAACTTTAGATATTTTAATAATGACACGTATTATTTGATTTGTGCGAAGAAGATTTGGCATCATCCTTATTGGTTTATATTTTTTAATGTAAAATTATAATGACATATAGTAATTTAGCATTATTCTATATATGAGTGAAAAAGTATAGCTGAAAAGTGTAGACTATATATTTTTGTCAAATTAATTTCATATATTATGCTTTATGAAATAAATATTACTGAAAAAGTGTAGATGATATAATCTTTTATATTAACATTTGTATATTTTGCGATGGCATCATCTTGAACTTTATAAGCATTATAAATATTTATTTTATTTTATGTAGACATGTTGTTACTCCTATTGACACTCTTCATTGCATAATACACAATATTTTAGACATTAATATTTTCTAAAGGTGGAATTTGAATCCACATTACTATTAGTGGATGAAAAAATAAGTTTTTATGAAAGATATAATGAATATAATATGTAAAAAAATTTATTATATTTTTTATGTCTTGTTTGCATTTGTTTTCATTTAAAATAAAACTCCAGAAATATTTAATGACTTATCTTAAACCATTACTTAGGATGGGAATTATTTTTATAAATAGCAATTCTATTTTGAGTGCACATCAAGTTAGTTCATGTTTTAGTCTTATATAGAATATATTTATTTGGAAATACTTAAGAGATATTTTTTATAAGATTAACTAACTAATATTTTTGAATTTCCTTTTATCTTTTTGGGTTCTTTTTTTATTTGAATAGTGGGAATTTTTAGAAATAGTTAAGTATTTAATGCTTTGAAAAATCTATTAGAGAGATTTGTTATGTTCTTATAGGTTAAACTAAAAAGGGAAATATCAGTTTAGAAAGAGAATGTTGTGTTATCGTCTACCTAGGTGCTTATGAATATTGGAACTATAAGATAACTCAAGGTAGCTAAAATAGGTGATGCTTCGCTGATTTCCAATGTTCGTTGTTCTTCACATAAATTTATGATTCTTCGTTTTTCTCGTTTCCGGCCTTTTGCGTGGTTCTTGCTTGCCCCTAGATGCATCTCTTATATATGTAACAGCAAATAAATGACCACGAACTCTCAAGTCTTCGGATTCAGTAATGAATCATCATGTATGTACTACTTCTGTTTATCCATCGGTTATTATTATTTTGAGCTAAAAAGACATTTTTGCTACGGTATGAGATATATTTGGAATGGTTATGTAGATCTAGCTATACTAATTTATGGAATTATAAACACTAACCACGGGGCAAAGCTGATTATGTAGTATTAGATGATAGCAAAAGAAATTGATACACGAACACATACTCACATGCAATTTTTTGTCGGGAGGCCATTAATTTACGAAGACGTTGGTTGATGACAAAAGAACATGAATGTATAAACATCGACACTAATCTTGTGAACACCATGTTCTGAATCTATAGACTGCATGCTTGGCTCTATTCACGTGGAATGGAAAGCTTTCATACCCTATGTCAAACTTAACTTGAAAAATCACTTATCAATAGAAGTGTAGGCAACAAATTAACTCAATCTAAAATTGTTGTCTGTATCGAAAAAAAATATACCCAAGATTAGCACTACATGGCTAGAACGATCATATAACACAACAATCAGATTGTGGATATGTTCTCTTAGTACTGTAAATGTGGAACCGTGACATAATCATGCCATTAGTGCTTGATCCAAGCTTAAGTTAATTAACTCAGATGAGCTTTGTCGATGCTTTGTAGATTAGACCAAGAAAAACCTAATGCTTAGACGATTGTATGAGCACATGTATTCATATTGTGCCCACCTCCAAACAATAAAGTACTAAGACATATGTTTATTTAGGATATAGTACTTTCTACATCGTAACCTACCTAATTTCAGATATTTCAGCCCAGATACAAATTTACTCTAGGTGGCAAAAACTCAAACTGATTAGGCGCATTTGTCATGCATGCACAAACTACTTCCCTTGTAATTAGTACATCTCTGAGTGTGTCTCATGCTCATGTTAATAACTGAATCGCACAAACAAATTCTTTGAACCGCGCACTGTAGAAAACATAGTATTTAACTAAATATGTACCTTATATATCCTGCCATGGGGGGATGCAATGCATGGGTGCATGGCTCCCTAAATATTTGTGCATCCATACCATCTATCAGATCAGATGAATGCACTATATATCTAAGAAAGTGAATCAAAGTATGAAGACCGTGTAGGCCTGTGAAAACATTTGACCTATACTAAATAACTAATAGATAACTGAAAGATCACTCCTGCGCGGTCACATTTGAAGCTTTTCGTAGATCATGCAATTGTGTAAATACTACAACCCAATCTGATGAAGTGGCTATAAGAAAACCAAATCAAACATATAAGAGCGTCTAATTATAAACGAACTGAAGGTTCATTATGGGATGAAAAAATCGATCTTACTGTGGATCCATCCCCTCAAACATATACCTGAATCCACGTTCTAAGTTCACAAATCGATGATAGACCCCTAGATGTAGAAGCGAACTGCATCGGATGCTTGTCGCGGCGTTGGAACCGGACATCACCGAGCTTGTAGAAGAAACGGCTGGATGAAAGCCAGCACAACCACACACCTAAGTTTTTCTTGGAAGTAGTCTGGCCTGCGCTGAAACAACGTAAATTGAGTAGCGGATGGAAACTCCCAAACGTCATTGTTTTGGCAACCTTGTCGGCACCGAACTTGTAGCAGAAACGGCTCGTTGAAAGCCGGCACAACTGCACACCTAAGTTTTGCTTGGAGGTGGTCTGGCCTGCGCTGAAACAGAGGAAATTGAGGAGTGGAAGGAAACTCCCAATAGTTAGTGCTTTTGCAGCCTTGTCGCCGGTGCCGGTGCTTCCTCTTCTCCTGTCCTTTAGTGCCTACTCCAGGACCGATTCCCCTCCACACCGGTGGAAGAGGTGGTGGTGCTCTCACGATCAGAATTGGACCAGAGCATCCAGAGGCAATCCATGGACGTTTTTCCTATTAATGCATGCTTGCTTGCATGGATGCATGCATGCATGTTGCCAGGCATCAGGCATGACCTACAGTCCTAGATTTAGTCACCCAAATTGCTTGAGCCGCGGTTTTCATGCAACTGACTATTTCCCGTACGTGTGTGTGGGACATGATGGTTGAAGTTAGTTTCATGTGCGTGAACTTAGTTGGCTGAAGCAGAATTAAAATTTGATGTCAAGCTTGCAGATCTCACCTAGCAAAGTTATTTGTCGGAGTTCTCTCCGACTGTGCACCTCGACGCCCTTCTCTGGTGTTTGTACTAATTAATACATCCTCTTCTCAGCCCCTAATTGTAGTTCTTTGCTTGCGTCAATTACTCCAGCCTGTTCTCTTGGTGCTTTGCTGCAGTAATTACTTGTCCGGTCCTCCGTCGTATCTCATGTTCCATGGCTTCTTTGCATGGCAGCAGCAGATCGCATGCTCGTGGCATGTTTCATCTCCAGGTTGACGCTGCCATAACAACAACCATTATAGAAGACACCATGTAGACCATAGGAACGCCGTGTTCGGCTCCGTCCAGCCAGGTGCAACCAACAGTCGCCATGTCGCCCCGGAACACCCATATTCGACTCCGTCCGGCGCAACCAACAATAACCATATCGCCCACTGGAAAACCCATATTCGGCTCCCTCCGTCCAGACGTAAATACCTCCGGCCGTTTGCCTGTTTTTGTCTTATCGCTCAAGCATCGTCCCTTAAAGCTAGATTGGAAGGAGATGAAACAATTTCCAACAGCTAGATTGGATGGAGAAGGAAGAATTGTGTGGGATAAAATTGATGACCACGTCATAGGGTGAAGAAGGATCTCATCTGTTCTTTTTTTAACCTAGGATCTCATCTTGTTTTCATAATTCTCAAAAGGGGAAGGTATAGGCGAGGGATGACCAGGTTATTATTATAATGGCAATGGTGGGTAATTTTCCACTTAAGTCAAATCTAATGGTTGTGTAATTTTTGTTTATTAAATTAACGGTCAGATATTTCTAATTTTTGTGAGATTTTCTAACATATTTATCTTTTTCTGGTTATCCCATCAAACACCTTTTATATATAATAGATGGCATCTCCCGCCTTAGCCCCAATTTTATTAGAATGATTATGCAACCTTTTATCCAGATCATCAAGATGTTCTTTAGTAATCAACTTCTTTTCAATAGCATCTAATCTCTCCATAACATGTTCGAGAGTTAAAGATGTTTCATTGATCATGATAGGTGGTGATCCCACTAAACTTCCCAAAGCATTAAAAGCATCCAAAGATAGACACATCAAGAAATTCCCACCGGTAATTGTATCAAGGACAAATATATACCAAGTGGTGATGCCAACATAAAAACTGCGAAGAAGAACAACGGTAGATTGCTTATGGATAGATCTATTATGAGCATTGCAAATCCTATACCAAGCATCTTTTAAGTTCTCGCCTCCCCTTTTCTTAAAATTAAGAACCTCGTTATCGGGAGTACATGCAACAAAGGAAGAACTGGCCATAGTGACAAGGCAAGAGATCAGGCGAGAAAAAGGGCAAACAAAGAAGAAGGCAAATAAAATGGCAAATTGGTGAAGTGGGGGAGAGGAAAACGAGAGGCAAATAGCAAATAATGTAATTGCAAGGAGATGAGATTTGTGATTAGGAACCTGGTAGATTATGATGGAGTCCCCTCGGCGCCTATGATAGGCACGTAGAAGAGACTGCTTCCTCCCCGGCAACGGCGCCAGTAATTCCTTTGACGTGGCTTGGACTGCGTTGGTATTTCCCCAAAGAGTAAGGGATGATGCAGCACAGCGACAGTAAGTATTTCCCTCAGTTATGAAATCAAGGTTATCGAACTAGTAGGAGGATCACCACCACCCAATAAGCAGCACCTGCACACAAACAACAAATACTTGCAACCCGACGCGAAAGAGAGGTTGTCAATCTCTCTACGGTAATAAGATAGATTAGGTAGTGATAGATAGGAGAGATAGATCTCTCAAGAACACAAATAAAAAGAGTAAATATGCAGCAAGATATTTTTGGGTTTTTGGTTTTGTAGATCTGAAAACAAAGATTGCAAAAAAACGTAGATCGGAAAGCAATATGATGGAAAAGTAGACCCGGGGGCCGTAGGGTTCACTAGTGGCTTCTCTCATGACTATAGCGCACGGTGGGCGAACAAATTACTGTTGGGTAATTGATAGAAAATCGAATAGCCATGACGATATCCAAGGAGATGATCATTATATAGGCGTCACGTCCAAGATACGTAAACTGACTCCTGCCTGCATCTACCTCTATTACTGCACACATCGACCGCTATCCAACATGCATCTAGTGTATTAAGTTCACGGAAAAACGGAGTAATGCAATAAGAATGATGACACGATGTAGACAAGATCTATTCATGTAGGAATAGACCCCATCTTGTTATCCTTAATAGCAACGATACATGCGTGTGTTGCTGCCCCTTCTGTCACTGGGAAAGAACACCGCAAGATCGAACCCATCGTAAAGCACCTCTTCCCATGGCAAGAAAAATCGATCTAGTTGGCCTAACTAAACCAAAGATTCGAAGAAGAAATACGAGGCTATAAGTAATCATGCATATAAGAAATCAAAGAAGATTCAAATAATATTCATGGATAGAAACTGATCATGAACTCAAAATTCATCGGATCCCAACAAACACACCGCAAAAGTTTACATCAAATCGATCTCCAAGAGACCATTGTATTGAGAATCGTAAGAGAGAGAGAGAAGAAGCCATCTCGCTACTACCTACGGACCCGTAGGTCTATGGTGGACTACTCACACATCATCGGAGAGGCACCTATGAGGAAGATGAACCCCTCCGTGATGGTGTTTAGATTGGATCTCGCGGTTTTGGAACTTGCGGCGGCTGGAATTGTGTTTCGTCGACTCCCCTAGGGTTTTTGGATTTCCAGGGAATTTATAGGCACGATAGGATTGTATTGAGAAAATTTATTTTGAAAATTTAGAGATGGCACATACAAATTTGCTTGGAACGGCATGGAAATACCGCATATAGGTAGGTATGGTGGACTCATAAGACAAAACTTGTTTAAGGATTTTGGATGCACAAGTAGTATTTCTACTTAGTACAAATGAAGGCTAGCAAAAGATTGGGAAGCAGCCAAACCAAGAAACGAAAAATCACATAAGTGAGCATTGAACATAACTAACACCGAATAATGCACCACAAGTAGGATGTAACTTCATTGCATAACTATTGACTTTCGTGCATGCATAGGGAATCACAAACCTTAACACCAATATTCCTACTAAGCCTAATTACTCACTAACATGACTCGCATATTACTATAATCATGTTTCAAAACTATTACAAGGAATCAAGTTTAATTTGTCCAATGATCTTCATGAAAGTTTGTATTATATCCTCCTTGGATATCTATCGCTTTGGGACTAGTTTCATATATTGCCATTGCTTTTTTGCAAGCTCAAACAAATTTAAGTGAAGCACATGAGCATAAAGATTTCATCTCTCAAAAAGGTATAAGTGAAGCATGAGAGAATTTCTTCAAAATTTTACTAACTCTCAAATTAATCTAACTGAAGCATCAGAGTATTTCTACAAAAGTTTCCAAGCACACCGTGCTCAAAAAGATATAAGTGAAGCACTAGAGCAATTCCTATAGCTCAAAAAGTTTAAGTGAAGCACATAGAGCAATTCTAAAAAATCATAGAATGATTGTGGCTCTCTCAAATAGGTGTGTACAGCAAGGATACAAAGGAAAAACTAACAAACAAAGCAAGCAAAGATACAAGACGCTCCAAGCAAAACACATGATATGTGACGAATAAAAATATAGCTCCAAGTAAAATACCGATGGTCGTTAGAAGAAAGATTGGATGCCACTCGGGGCATCCCAAAGCTTAGTTGCTTGTTACTCTTTGGATATATCTTGTTGGTGCGGTAGCATCCCCAAGCTTAGGCTTTTGCTACTCCTTATTCCTTCATCCATCGTGATCTCACCCAAAACTTGAAAACTTCAATCACACAAAACTCAACAAAATCTTCGTGAGATCCGTTAGTATAAGAAAGCAAATCACTACTTTAGGTACTGTTGTAAACCCATTAAAATTTTATAATTGCATTATACCTACTGTATTTTAACTTTACCATGGCTCATACCCTTCAATACAACCTATAGATTCATCAAAACAAGCACACAATGCAACAAAAACAGAATCGGTCTCAAACAGAACAGTCTATAGTAATCTGTACCATACCCATACTTATTTAACTCTAAAAAATCTGAAACATTAGGACAACATAAGGAATTTTTATAGCAACACTGTGTTGAAATTTCAGCTCAAGATCACGTTCCAGAAAAAAATGAAAATTCATATACTAGACGCAAAGTTTTTGTTTCAGATTCAGCATCACTTCTACTCATCCTATGAATCATCCTAAGGGTTCTACTTGGCACAAATACTACATAAACCATAAAAAACACAATCATAACAGAGGAATAATTGTGTCAACACTCAAAAACAGAAAGGAAAAAGCAAAAATTTATTTATTCATTGGGTTGCCTCCCAACAAGTGCTATCGTTTTACGCCCCTAGCTAGGCATATTGGATAGATTCAAGTATTGTCATCTTTGGTTTTCAACTATTCAATAACACAACTAGATTTCTTCAAGGATTTAGCATGCATGTTCTTAACGATAACACTCCTAGGAAGAAAACCAAAAAATTCATTCTTGTAAATAGGATCTCTTATGATTTCAACAAAGTCGGGATGAATACTAATCATTTTAAGATCTCCCTTGTACCCACTAGGTGTAGCAACTTTGTTCTTAGTAACTTGCGTGGTCTTGCCAATTTTTACGGGAGTTTTTTCAATAGATTTGATAATAGAAAAAGCCGAACCCAAATTACTAAAAATCTCTTCCAACTTATCAATACGGTAAGGACATTCTTCTACCCTTTCGTTAACTACGGTTTATTTTGCCTTTAGTAATTTAATGGCATCTCCCGCCTTAGCCCCAATTTTATTAGCAAGATTATGCAACCTTTTATATAGATCATCAAGATGTTCTTTAGTAATCAACTTCTTTTCAATAGCATCTAATCTCTCCATAACATGTTCGAGAGTTAAAGTTGTTTCATTGATCATGATAGGTGGTGATCCCACTAAACTTCCCAAAGCATTAAAAGCATCCAAAGATGGACACATCAAGAAATTCCCACCGGTAATCGTATCAAGGACGAATCTATACCAAGTGGTGATGCCAACATAAAAACTGCAAAGAAGAACAACGGTAGATTGCTTATGGATAGATCTATTATGAGCATTGCAAATCCTATACCAAGCATCTTTTAAGTTCTCCCCTCCCCTTTGCTTAAAATTAAGAACCTCATTACCGGGAGTACACGCAACAAAGGAAGAACTAGCCATAGTGACAAGGCAAGAGATCCGGCGAGAAAAAGGGCAAACAAAGAAGAGGGCGAATAAAACAGCAAATTGGTGAAGTGGGGGAGAGGAAAACGAGAGGCAAATGGCAAATAATGTAATTGCAAGGAGATGAGATTTGTGATTAGGAACCTGGTAGATGATGATGGAGTCCCCTCGGCGCCTACGATAGGCACGTAGAAGAGACTGCTTCCTCCCCGGCAACGGCGCCAGAAATTCCTTTGACGTGGCTTGGACTGCGTCGGTATTTTCCCAAAGACGAAGGGATGATGTAGCACAGCGACGGTAAGTATTTCCCTCGGTTATGAAACCAAGGTTATCGAACTAGTAGGAGGATCACCACCACCCAATAAGCAGCACCTGCACACAAACAACAAATACTTACAACCCGACACGAAAGAGAGGTTGTCAATCTCTCTATGGTAATAAGATAGATTAGGTAGTGATAGATAGGAGAGATAGATCTCTCAAGAACACAAATAAAAAGAGTAAATATGCAGCATGATACATGCGTGTCTTGCTGCCCCTTCTGTCACTGGGAAAGAACACCGCAAGATCGAACCCATCACAAAGCACCTCTTCCCATGGCAAGAAAAATCCATCTAGTTGGCCTAACTAAACCAAAGATTCGAAGAAGAATTACGAGGCTATAAGTAATCATGCATATAAGAGATCAAAGAAGACTCAAATAATATTCATGGATAGAAACTGATCATGAACTCAAAATTCATCGGATCCCAACAAACACACCGCAAAAGTTTACATCCAATAGATCTCCAAGATACCATTGTATTGAGAATCATAAGAGAGAGAGAGAGAACAAGCCATCTAGCTACTGCCTACGGATCCGTAGGTCTATGGTGGACTACTCACGCATCATCGGAGAGGCACCTATGAGGAAGATGAACCCCTCTGTGATGGTGTTTAGATTGGATCTCGCGGTTCTGGAACTTGCGGTGGCTGGAATTGTGTTTCATCGACTCCCCTAGGGTTTTAGGATTTCCAGGGAATTTATAGGCACGATAGTCGGTTGAGGCGGTGCCCGAGGTGCCCACCACCCACCAGGCCGCGCCAGTGGGCCTCTGGCGCGCCCTGGTGGGTGCTGGCCACCCTGGGCCCCCTCTTCTGGTGTTCTTTGGCCCATCTGGTTTCTTCTGGTCCGTAAAAAATACACAAAAATCCCCGCAGCGTTTCCTCTCCGTTTGGTACTTATTTTCTGCGAAGTAAAAAACAAGCAAAAACAGCAACTGGCACTTTGGCACTATGTCAATAGGTTAGTCCCAAAAAATGATATAAAGTTGTAGTAAAATGATTGTAAAACATCCAAGAATGATAATATAACAGCATGGAACAAGCAAAAATTATAGATACGTTGGAGACGTATCAGCATCCCCAAGCTAAATTCCTACTCGTCCTCGAGTAGGTAAATGGTAAAAACAGAATTATTTTATGTGGAATGCTGCCTAACATGTTCATCACATTCTTTTCTTTTGTATAGCATGGACATTTGGACTTGTAAATGATTCAAAGCAATAGTCTAGTTTTAACATAATGACTTCAATACTCAAGCATGTCAACAAGCAACCATGTCTTTCAAAATATCAACACTAAAGAAAGTTGTCCCTAGCGCATCATGCTCAATCATTGATCCATTCATGAAACACACTCAAATATTAGCTATGCCCAATGCTCAAGTACGATCATAGTGCCCCCTAGTTGGTGCTTATAAGAGAAGATGGAGGCTCAAAGCAAAAATAAAAATTGCATAAAGTAAATAGATAGGCCCTTCGCAGAGGGAAGTAGGGATTTGTAGAGGTGCCAGAGCTCAAGGTTTAAATTGAGAGAGAAAAATATTTTGGGTGGCATGCTTTTCCTGTCAACGAAAACGACAAAGTAGCTCACAATACTTTCCATGCTAGATATATCATAGGTGGTTCCCAAACAGAAAATAAAGTTTATTCCTTTTTCCACCAAACTTTCACTTTCCATGGCGGGCCGTATCCACGGTTGCCTTCCATACCAACACTTTCCAAGGAATTTATTATTTGACAACATAAAGTAAATATTTTTTGTTTTTCATTTCAGGAATGGGCATCCCTATTACCGCCGCACTCTCGTGCAATGACAAGTGAATAAACACTCATCTTGAGAATAACACATCTAGCATGGAAAAATATTAGACATTCCCCACTGTTTCATGAGCGGTACGAGCACACAAAAGAGAAAATTTATTTTGAAAATTTAGAGATGACACATACAAATTTGCTTGGAACGGCATGGAAATACCGCATATAGGTAGCTATGGTGGACTCATAAGACAAAACTTGGTTTAAGGATTTTGGATGCACAAGTAGTATTTCTACTTAGTACAAATGAAGGCTAGCAAAAGATTGGGAAGCAACCACACCAAGAAACCAAAAATCACATAAGTGAGCATTGAACATAACTAACACCGAATAATGCACCACAAGTAGGATGTAACTTCATTGCATAACTATTGACTTTCGTGCATGCATAAGGAATCACAAACCTTAACACCAATATTCCTACTAAGCCTAATTACTCACTAACATGACTCACATATTACTATAATCATGTTTCAAAACCATTACAAGGAATCAAGTTTAATTTGTCCAATGATCTTCATGAAAGTTTTTATTATATCCTCCTTGGATATCTATCACTTTGGGACTAGTTTCTTATATTGCCATTGCTTTTTTGCAAGCTCAAACAAATTTAAGTGAAGCACATGAGCATAAAAATTTCATCTCTCAAAAAGGTATAAGTGAAGCATGAGAGAATTTCTTCAAAATTTTACTAACTCTCAAATTAATCTAAGTGAAGCATCAGAGTATTTCTACAAAAGTTTCCAAGCACACCATGCTCAAAAATATATAAGTGAAGCACTAGAGCAATTCCTATAGCTCAAAAAGTTTAAGTGAAGCACATAGAGCAATTCTAACAAATCATAGCATGATTGTGGCTCTCTACAATAGGTGTGTACAGCAAGTATAAAAAGGAAAAACTAACAAACAAAGCAAGCAAGATACAAGACGCTCCAAGCAAAACACATGATATGTGACGAATAAAAATAAAGCTCCAGGTAAAATACCGATGGTCGTTAGAAGAAAGAGGGGATGCCACTCGGGCCATCCCCAAGCTTATTTTCTTGTTACTCTTTGGATATATCTTGGGGGTGCGGTAGCATCCCCAAGCTTAGGCTTTTGCTACTCCTTATTCCTTCATCCATCATGATCTCACCCAAAACTTGAAAACTTCAATCACACAAAACACAACAAAATCTTCGTGAGATCCGTTAGTATAAGAAAGCAAATCACTACTTTAGGTACTGTTGTAAACCCATTAAAATTTTATAATTGCATTATACCTACTGTAGTTTAACTTTATCATGGCTCATACCCTTCAATACAACCCATAGATTCATCAAAACAAGCACACAATGCAACAAAAACAGAATCTGTCTCAAACATAACAGTCTGTAGTAATCTGTACCATACCCATACTTCTGTAACTCTAAAAAATCTGAAAAATTAGGACGGCGTAAGGAATATGTATAGAAAGACTGTGTTAAAATTTCAGCTCAAGATCACGTTCCAGCCAAAAGTGAAAATTCATATACTGGACGCAAAGTTTCTGTTTCAGATTCAGCATCACTTCTACTCATCCTATGAATCATCCTAACGGTTCTACTTGGCACAAACACTACATAAACCATAAAAACACAATCATAACAAAGGCATAATTGTGTCAAAACTCAAAAACAGAATGGAAAAAGCAAAAAATTATTTATTCATTGGGTTGCCTCCCAACAAGCGCTATCGTTTTACGCCCCTAGCTAGGCATATTGGATAGATTCAAGTATTGTCATCTTTGGTTTCCAACTATTCAATAACACAACTAGATTTCTTCAAGGATTTAGCATGCATGTTCTTAACGATAACACTCCTAGGAAGAAAACCAAAAAATTCATTCTTGTAAATAGGATCTCTTATGATTTCAACAAAGTCGGGATGAATACTAATCATTTTATGATCTCCCTTGTGCCCACTAGGTGTAGCAACTTTGTTCTTAGTAACTTGCGTGGTCTTGCCAATTTTTACGGGAGTTTTTTCAATAGATTTGATAGAAGAAAAAGCCGAAGCCAAATTACTAAAAATCTCTTCCAACTTATCAATACGGTAAGGACTTTCTTCTACCCTTTCGTTAACTACGGTTTATTTTGCCTTTAGTAATATAATGGCATCTCCCGCCTTAGCCCCAATTTTATTAGCAAGATTATGCAACCTTTTATCTAGATCATCAAGATGTTCTTTAGTAATCAACTTCTTTTCAATAGCATATAATCTCTCCATAACATGTTCGAGAGTTAAAGTTGTTTCATTGATCATGGAAAAGTAGACCCGGGGGCCGTAGGGTTCACTAGTGGCAAGTATTTCCCTCAGTTATGAAACCAAGGTTATCGAACCAGTAGGAGGATCACCACCACCCAATAAGCAGCACCTGCACACAAACAACAAATACTTGCAACCCGACGCGAAAGAGAGGTTGTCAATCTCTCTACGGTAATAAGATAGATTAGGTAGTGATAGATAGGAGAGATAGATCTCTCAACAACACAAATAAAAAGAGTAAATATGCCGCAAGATATTTTGGGTTTTTGGTTTTGTAGATCTGAAAACAAAGATTGCAAAAAAAAGGTAGATCGGAAAGCAATATGATGGAAAAGTAGACTCGGGGGCCGTAGGGTTCACTAGTGGCTTCTCTCATGAGTATAGCGCACGGTGGGTGAACAAATTATTGTTGGGCAATTGATAGAAAATCGAATAGTCATGACGATATCCAAGGCGATGATCATTATATAGACATCACGTCCAAGATAGGTAAACCGACTCCTGCCTGCATCTACCTCTATTACTCCACACAAAGACCGCTATCCAGCATGCATGTAGTGTATTAAGTTCATGGAAAAACGGTGTAATGCAATAAGAACGATGACATGATGTAGACAAGATCTATTCATGTAGGAATAGACCCCATCTTGTTATCCTCAATAGCAACGATACATGCGTGTCTTGCTGCCCCTTCTGTCACTGGGAAAGAACACCGCAAGATCGAACCCATCACAAAGCACCTCTTCCCATGGCAAGAAAAATCGATCTAGTTGGCCTAACTAAACCAAAGATTCGAAGAAGAAATACGAGGCTATAAGTAATCATGCATATTAGAGATCAAAGAAGACTCAAATAATATTCATGGATAGAAACTGATCATGAACTCAAAATTCTCGGATACCAACAAACACACCGCAAAAGTTTACATCAAATAGATCTCCAAGAGACCATTGTATTGAGAATCATAAGAGAGAGAGAAGAAGCCATCTAGATACTGCCTACAGACCCATAGGTCTATGGTGGACTACTCACGCATCATCGGAGAGGCACCTATGAGGAAGATGAACCACTTTGTGATGGTGTTTAGATTGGATCTCGTGGTTCTGTAACTTGCGGCGGCTGGAATTGTGTTTCGTCGACTCCCCTAGGTTTTTTGTATTTCCAGGGAATTTATAGGCACGATAGTCGGTTGAGGCGGTGCCCAAGGTGCCCACCACCCACCAGGCCGCGCCAGGGGGCCTCTGGCGCGCCCTGGTGGGTGCTGGCCACCCTGGGCCCCCTCTTCTGGTGTTCTTTGGCCCATATGGTTTCTTCTGGTCCGTAAAAAATCCCCAAAAATCCCCGCAGCGTTTCATCTCCGTTTGGTACTGATTTTCTGCGAAGTAAAATACAAGAAAAAACAGCAACTGGCACTTTGGCACTATGTCAATAGGTTAGTCCCAAAAAATGATATAAAGTTGTAATAAAATGATTGTAAAACATCCAAGAATGATAATATAACAGCATGGAACAAGCAAAAATTATAGATACGTTGGAGACGTATCACGCGACAAGGCTCCTAACGGTCGGCGAAAACATGATCCCGTGCCCCTCCGCCGTTCTTTCTGTAGTCGGAGGAGTGCCGGCGTTCAAACGTTGGATTGGTCACTGCCTGGTACCCCCGCCTATTAGGTAGTTAGTTTGGAGCTAACAGCCCACTAACATGTGGGCCCTTTCACTATAGCAGTTAAGTTAAGCCACTGTCACTGACGTGTAGGCCCCACCTACTAATTAACTTAATTAAATTAACTTAACTCACTTTTAACTCTAACAGTCACTAATAGCTGGGTCCCACCGGGCCTAGTGGACCAGTGAACTGTTGACTAGGCTAGTCCGGCTCAGTGACATGTGGGCCCCTTTGACTCCTTTGACCACACATCTAGTCAATAGCTGACCTGCTAACTCATCAGGCTGGCCCCATTGTCAGCCTCTATAACGCATCTCTAGGTACACTATTTATGTACCCATAGCAATTATATTTACTATAATTTTGAATTAAAATGAATCCAGTAAACTTTGGAAAATCATATAAAATCATCTATAAACCAAAAGAAAATAATTTATATCTGAAAGTTGATTAGAAAAATATGACGAATCTAAATATGTCATCCACACCCCTGTCAAGCCCCTCTAACATAATGAACCTGGACATTTTTGCATTAGGGTCAATATATCGACTAATACCTTTGGAGTTGGGAAAACATTGCCAAATGTTTTCCTTCTTTTAAAATGTTTAGTGCGACATTAGAGCATATCATCAACAAAGATTGCCATGACATGCATCTTTGTTGCATTTGTATGCCAGTTATTTATCTGTTTCCCCCTCTCCTCTATTCTTTCGGTAGACCCTGAGACCGTTGTTGACCCCGAGTACGACTACGTCATCGACGACCCCTCTGAGGGAGTCCGGGACTAAGGGGTCCTCGGGATGCCGACCTATCTCGAGTGGGCCGAACTAATAAGGTACTCGGTGGCCGCTCTGGGGAGATCGAACTATACGGGGCTCCGTGGTCAGGAAGGAAACCTCGGGTGTCGTGGTGCGTCTGTCAAGTAACGAATGGGTGTGTTTAAACCCTCGGTAGCAACCGACTACATGTAACCCTAGGTACCCCTGGTGTCTATATAAACCAGGGGGTTTAGTTCCTAGAGGACAAGTCAACTCATCTAGGGTTTAGCTCATTTGATCTCGAGGTAGATCGACTCTTTAACCATCATACTCATCAATATAATCAAGCAGGACGTAGGGTTTTACCTCCTCACGAGGGACCGAACCTGGGTAAACATCGTCTCCTTCGTCCCATGTTAACCATCGATCCCAGATTCATAGTTCGGGACCCCCTACCTGAGATCCACCGGTTTTGACACCGACATTGGTGCTTTCATTGAGAGTTCCGATGTGAATCGCCGAAAGATCGATGGCTTGCTTAATCATTAGTGATGAAGTCTATAACAAGGACATCTTCATTCCTGGTCAGATCTTCGCTTTCGGAAGCATCGTGCTCCATGCCGATCCCGCCAGCCGCCTCAGCTAGATTGGAAGTTTTACCCCCGATCAAGAAGTCAGGTTCGGGAACCTACAGTTCATCGCTGACTCCCGGGGAGATCTTGTTTTAACAAAGCTCTCTGCCCTCCTTGAAGGGCCCATGAGCCCCGATGCCTTGACTTCGGGAGCGAGAAACCCCGCCACTAGGGCGACCTCGGTCTCTAGTTCGGCCTTAAAGCCTAACGCTATCAATATGCCTGAGTCAGCCACGGCCGCATACGGCCCGGGGGCGTCCTCGAACGACCCCAGGGCGATGGCGCCGCAAGCTGACCCCAGGCGCGCGTGTAACACCGACTCCGCCGAAGTCCCATCACTGGATGAGCTGCTCAGTCGGATTCAAGCCTTGGGCATGACCGACGGCCGACCCTCGGTTTACGACCAGATTGGGCTGAGGCTGGACGACATGGAAATTCATGTCCCACCGGTAACACACTTGATTGCCACCATAGAGTGCCCGGCCGGAAGTATGTCCCTCCAACCAACAGAGTTAAAAACGGTTTACATCCCGATCTCCGGTCACCTGGATCCTTTTCACGACTCAGAATACGGACTCCCCCCGAGTACCGATTCGAGACCGGCAGCCGATCTAGCACACAATCCGCAGTCCGCACAGCAAGGCCCGGTCGATGCCACAGACTCCAAACCCGTCGCGCTTAACCCCACAATGACACTGAACATGGCCGTCAGTGCGCCGGACGCGCACCTCTCTGGGGCATGAAATTTTTCCCCACCCACCACCCAAATCGAGCGCTTTCCAAGTGCAGGAGAGCCCGGCACAATGGGCTTACCGGAGGTCAAACAACAGCCAGGGGAATCGGTCCATCATTTGTGAGCCAGATTCCTCCTCAACAAAGATAGGATGGAGGGCTGTAACAGCCAGGAGATGATTGCAACCTTCCGGCGCAATTGCCATGATGAAGGAATTCTCAACGCCCTCGCCCATCGCTGGATTCAAAACTTCTCCGAGCTGTCGGACCTGGTGTGAAAGTACTGGGCCATGGAAAGCGCGTGGAAAGCACAGCAATTGTGCATGGAGCCAGTCCATGCCGAACAACCTAGAGGAGTTCGGAAGAGGCTCATGCCCCCGCAATGGCGGGCCAAACATGCACCCGTCGAGAAAAGGAATAAATACCATACAAAAGAAAGAACCGTCCTTGATGGACTATTGGACACGCCATGCCTCATACACTCCGCTTCGCAAAACGCAAGCCCGACTCACAGCCTCCGAGCTTGTTGGGTCGTTAGGCAAGTCGCGAAGAGCGGAGAGGCCATCCTTGCAGCCCCACCCCCAGGCAGACGTTCAGCAATGCCACATGAAAACAACGCTGAGGTCCGAATGATCTACGAGACGTTTTCCTCTAAAAGTCAGAGGAAGAGAGCTCTTCGAGAACTCAATCAGATACACCAAGTGGAAGCAAGGAAATCATGGACAGATACACCGATAACTTTCAGCGAGGATGACCAACCGATAACCCGCACAGAGCGAGCACCTGTCGCCTTGGTCCTCAACCCAATAGTAGATGGCTTTAGGTTGCACAAGGTGCTAATGGACGGTGGCAATGGTCTAAACCTCATCTACAAGGATACCTTAGACAAAATGCAGTTCGATAGATCTCGAATCGAATGAAGCAGCACAACTTTTCGAGGAATCATCCCCAGAAAAGAGGCACGCTGTACAGGCTGAGTCACCCTCGATGTAGTATTCGGCACTCCTGACAACTACAGATCCGAAGAACTTCTCTTTCATATCGTGCCCTTTCACAGTGGCAACCACGCCCTCTTAGGGCACGACGCCTTCACAAGATTTCAGGCCATACCACATTATGGTTATATGAAGCTCAAAATGCCGGCACCCAACGGCGTGATCACAGTTATAAGTGACCCGGATAGATCCCTTCGAGACGAAAATAAAACGGCATCACTTGCCCTTGAGGCACTAGCTGAGACCCTCGCTGCAGTGGAACTGACCACACTCCATTCTATTGTAGATAAGGACGACATGATCCTCGGTAAAAGGCCAAAATCCACATCGTTCAAACCTGCAGATGAAATCATAAAATTTTAGGTACACCCAACGGACCCCAACAAAACGACGTCCATCGGAGCTCAGCTGGACCCCCCCGGTTGATGAAGCACTGCGCACGTTCTTGCGCAAAAATTGGGACATATTCACCTGGCACCCCTCAGATATGCCAGGAGTCCCACGAAGGCTGCCATAACACAGTTTGAACATAATCGCCAACTTCAAGCCGGCCAAACAGGCGCTACGCCGATTTTCCGAATCCAAGCGTCAAGCTATGGGTGAAGAACTTGCCAAACTACTTGAAGCCGGATTCATCAAAGAAATCAAACACCCTGAGTGGTTGGCAAATCTGGTCATGGTACCGAAAAAAGACAAATCCTGGCGGCTTTGCGTCGATTTCAAAGACCTCAACAAAGCGTGCCCTAAGGATCCTTTCTTTTTACCCCGCATTGACCAGATCATCGATGCCACTGCCAGACATGACTCACTTTGCTTCCTCGATGCTTATGTCGGATACCATCGGATCAAGATGAAGGTGTCCAATCAAGCTGCAACCGCCTTCATCACCCCCTATGGGCCATTCTGCTTTAGCACAATGCCTTTCGGGTTAAAAAATGCAGGCGCCACATACCAGCTCATGATTCAGACATGTCTGGAAAAACATATCGGCAAAACAGTCGAGGCGTACGTAGACGACATGGCATCAAGACTAAACATGTCAGTCAGTTGGTGGCGGACCTCGGTCAAACCTTCGCTAGCCTACGGGAGTACGATATATGACTCAACCCGGACAAGTGTGTCTTCGGAGTCCCTGCCGGTAAACTACTCGGATTCATTGTCTCCCACAGGGGAATAGTGACCAACCCGGCCAAGATCGAAGCTCTATACCAACTAGCGATCCCCACAGAGCTAAAACATGTTCAAAGACTAGCAGGCTGCATGGCGGCGTTAATCCGCTTTATCTCCCGCCTTGGTGAAAACGCTCTGCCACTCTACAGGCTGTTGAAACAAACCAAAAACTCCGAGTGGAACGATGAGGCAGCAGCCACACTGGAGGAAATCAAGACACTGCTAGCCAGTAACCCCATACTAGCAGCCCCTCGTATTGGTGAACCGATGCTGCTATACATCTCAGCCACCAACCGGGTCGTCAGTGCGGTCCTCGTGGTAGAACGGGAGGACGAGGGCCACAAATTCCGGGTACAAAAACCAGTCTACTACGTATCGGAAGTGCTTACTCCGTGCAGGTCCAGATACCCACAATATCAGAAGATAGCCTACACAGTGTTCATGGCATCACGCAAGCTAAGACACTATTTTCAAGAGTGTTCGGTCATGGTGGCCTCCGAGGCACCCCTGAATGATATAATCAACAACAGGGACGCTACCGGCCGCATAGCCAAACGGGCCATCGAACTCCTTCCATTCGAAATCAATTACAAGCCACGCTAGCTATTAAATCTTAGGTGTTGGCCGATTTTCTTGCCGAATGGACGGAGGCCGAGCTCCCCGGAGAATATAGCACATACTCACACTGGACAATGTACTTCGACGGATCCAAGACACTTGTCGGACTGGGGGCTGGAGTTATCCTCACATCCCCCACCGGAGACAACATCCGATATGTACTACAGATCATGTACGCCGACTCAAACAATGCGGCCGAATACGAGGCACTGTTGCACGAACTTCGGATGGCAACATCAATGGGTGTACAATGGCTCGAAGTACGGGGAGACTCTAATCTTGCCATCTCGCAAATCAATGGTGAATTTGATGCTAAAAACCCAAAAATGGTAGCTTACAGAAATGTCGTCCTCAAGATATCCGCACGGTTCGAAGGGCTGGAATTCCACCATGTCTCCAGGGACAGCAATCAAGTTGCCGACGTCCTCGCCCGCATGGGCGCCAAACGCGACCCCGTCCCTAAGAACACCTTCCTAGAGAAGCTCTTCAAGCCGTCCGTGGTATGGCAAGACGACGGCAAGGACGCTATAGCCAATGGAGCAGAACAGATCATTCCCCCCATAGTCGAACCAGATGAGCAAATCATCAGCGGTTCCGCAATTGAAGAAACACCCTCGGCCCATGAAGTCATGGCAGTAATCGCACCATGGACAGAACCCTTCCTTGCCTACCTTCTATGCAAAGAACTCCCCGATGACCAGACGGAGGCGAGACGCATAATCCGGCGATCAAAAGCCTACAAGGTCCATGAAGGAGAATTATACAAAAAAGCACTACTGGGGTCCTCCAACGGTGCATATCCGAAGAAGAAGGAAGGCAGCTCTTGGCAGAGATACACGCAGGCATGGGTGGCCATCACGCAGTAGCGCGGGCCCTGGTAAGAAAGGCCTTTCGAGCCGGGTTCTTCTGGCCCACCGCTCGAGCGGACGCCCACACACTCGTCCAACATTGTGTCGGTTGTCAGCTCTTTGCAAATCAAAGCCACATGCCTCCTACGGCTCTTCGGATGATACCCACACTACTAGAAAAATGGCTATAGCCAATATCCCTAGTAATGGCGCACCATGGGTGTGGTGCGCCACTGCTATATAGCAATGGCGCACCAGAAACAGGTGCGCCATTGTTATTTTTTTAGTAGTGGCGCACCACCTGAGCAGTGCGCCATTGCTATTTTTTTCCACCCCCCACCCCCACCAGACATAGCAATGGCGCACCACACCTAGGTGCGCCACTACTATGCTACATAGTAATGGCGCACCTTGGTGTGGTGCGCCATTGTTATGTCTGGTGAGGGTGTAGGCCTGCGTGTGTGAGAGACATTAGTAATGGCGCACCCCCCCCCTAGTGCGCCATTGCTAAGGTTAGCAATGGCGCACCAGGGAGGGTGCGCCATTACTAATGTCTCTCACACACACAAACACACCCCACCACACACACAGACACACCCACACACCCCCCACCCCCCCCCCACCCCCCCCCCCCCCCGTGGATCGCCTTTTCGGTTTAAAAAAATAAAAGAAAATGATAAAAGATTCAAAAAAAATAGATGCCCATGTGTTATGTGTTCTAGTTGTTACGAAAATTAACAAACATGAATTTTGAATTTTTTTGCAAAAAAAAACCCGCCGTGTTTCGGTAAAATGGCCGTAACTTTTGCATACGACCTCCGATGAAAAAGTTTTTTATATGAAAAAGATACTACTCGAAAAGTTACATCCGAATTTGACTGGCTCTGCCAGTTATCGATTTTTTAGAATCCTCAAAACCTAACAGAAAAAACGTTACAGCCATTGTTAGATCTGGAGGCAAAATAATACAAAAATTTTAAAAAATTAGCAATGGCGCACCAGTGCATAGTGCGCCACTACTATTTTCCCGCCTTCAAAATTCAAAAAAATTTAAAAATAGTAATGGCGCACCACACCCAGGTGCGCCATTACTAAGGTACATAGTAATGGCGCACCTCGGTGTGGTGCGCCATTACTATGTAACACATGGCACACCACGTACGCACCCACCCACCCCTCTCCTTCCTCTCTGCTTATCCCCTTCCTCCTCCCTTCTCCTTCCCCGTTTCTGTTTCCCCTTCCCCTTCCCCTTCCTCCTCCCTTCTCCTCCCTGCTCCGGTGACCGAGCCACAGGAGCGCCGCCGCCCGTCGCGCCTTCCCTTCCCCTTCCCCTTCTTCCTCCCTTCCCCTTCATTCTTCTCCTCCTCTCCTCCTCTCCTCCACTCCATCTCCTCCTCTCCGGCGACCTCCTCCTCCTCACGGTGCTCCTCCTCCTCCTCACGGTGCTCCTCCTCCTCCTCACGGTGCTCCTCCTCCGGTGACCTCTTCCTCACGGTGCTCCTCCTCCGGCGACCTCCTCCTCCCACCTCTCCTCCTCACGGTACTCCTCCTCCGGCGACCTCCTCCTCCCACCTCTCCTCCTCACGGTGCTCCTCCTTCCTCTCCTGCTCACGGTCCTCCTCCTCTCGGGCGACCTCCTCCTCCCTCCTCTCCTCCTCACGGTCTCTCCTCCCTCCTCCTCTACTTCCGGCCACATGTGGAGCTCCCTCGGCACAAAGAACGTAAAAGATCCAGGTCGAGAACGAAATTTGAAAAAAATTCAACCAAAAAAAACGAGCAAAAAAACGAGCAAAAATAATGAGCCAGATCTAGATCTAGATCCAAATTCAAAATTCAAAAATAGCAGTGGCGCACGGTGGGGGTTAGACGGTGCGCCACTACTATTTTCCCGCCTACAAAATTCAAAAAAAAAAAGTTACCAGTGGCGCACCTGTAGCAATAGTAATGGCGCACCAGAGATGCGCCACTGTTACCTGCAATACTAATGGCGCACCAGAGGTGCGCCATTAGTATTTGTTACTAATGGCGTGGTAATAGTGGTGCACCTATAGTGCGCCATTAATGGCAGAAATAGGTGCGCCACTAACAGCCTTTTTTCTAGTAGTGCCATTACATGGCCTTTCACGGTGTGGGGTTTAGACATGGTCAGACCACTTAAAGGGGGGACCAAGAAAAAGAAATACCTACTGGTCATGCTCGACAAATTCACTAAATGGATCGAAGCAAAACTAGTAAGTTCAGCTAAGTCGGGGTCGGTCATCGACTTCATATCCGGCGTGGTGCATCGTTACGGTGTCCCACACAGTATAATAACGGAAAATGGATCCAACTTCACTGCCCAGGAGGTAAAGGACTGGTGCGCTAACTTGGGCATCAAACTCGATTATGCCTCGGTGTATCATCTGCAAACCAATGGACAAGTCGAACGGGCCAACGGCCTCATTATGAGTGGTATTAAACCTCGTCTTGTTTGATCCCTTCAAGAATCTGACTGTCATTGGGTGGTGGAACTTGATTCTGTGCTGTGGGGTTTGCGTACCACCCCGAATCGATCAATGGGATACACACCATTCTTTATGGTGTACGGGGCCGAAGAGGTCCTCCCCTGTGATATCATCCACGACGCACCTAGGGTGCGCATGTAGGAAGAAAAAGAGCTCGAGCTAGATCGGCAGGATGACCTAGATGCCTTGGAAGGAGAGGGCGATATAGCTCGGGCCCGATCTACTTTCTAACAACAGCAGGCTCGGTGTTACCAAAGCAGGGAGGTTCGTGCAAAAGTCTATAATGTGGGCGAGTTGGTCTTATGCCTCCCAGAGAAACAGAAGCATAAACTCAACCCAAGTGGGAGGGCCCTTTCATAATTGATGAAGTACTGACAGGAGGAGCCTATCGCCTTCGCCACCCGCAGGACAATCGCCTCGAACTGAACCCATGGAAAGCAGCTCGCCTTCGGCGCTTCTACGGCTAGACCGGTGTCGTCACCTTCTCTAAAACCCTTGTATTTTCCTCCCCTTCCTTGTTTTCTTCTACAGGATTGGTTGGATTTTCTCAGGCTATGTTCGGTTAAACCGAACTATGTTAAGATTTCATCGGCATACATTCTCAAATGTTTTACCCGGTAACGCCTGGGGGCTTCTTAATGAAGCAAAGCTATATTGTTTTCTCCAACTATTTGTCTTGTATGCACCTTTCCAGCATCGTTTTGCGCCGTTTTATGCACCAATTGGGCTTAAGATTTATCCAAGCCGGGTTGCCTTGCTCTTGTGCTTACCCCCTGCGTTCCCGATTGTTCTGCTAGGGGATAAAGGGAGCACCTCTGCGATTGTTACGACCGGCTTGCATGGATACGTACCTCAGACGGGTGCAGCCGAAGTCTAGCGTTCTTAAGAAACAAATTGGTCGGCCACAGAGGAAGAAAATACAGTTGGTGATCTTCGCCACAAACAGGGGTCATTCCCCCAAAGTAGCAAACTATCCACATAATACGGGTACATGGCTATGACGTCCATGATCTACGTAGTAACCTGAAGAAAGGAACCCATAGAGGAACTATTTTCTTCGGAAAATGTTTCCTACGTTAAACGGTAATATAACATACCTCCCTATGCGCGTTTCGTCTGTTCGCACCAGAAGGCCGGATTGCCTAGTTCACCGAAATGATTCCCTGTTATCGCAGGATGCACAGTACGGAACACTCCCTAGCTATTAGCGATGGAGGCAGAAGCCGATGGCCGGTTAAGACAACGTTTACAACACGGGTTGAGTCGGTTTGATATAAAGTACATAGTTACATAGAATCAAACACTAGGCTGTCAGTCGAGATGATCTATTATGGCGTCCAGGGCGCAATCCTCTTGTGACATATGAGTGGCGGGCATCACTTGGTCATAAACCAAGTGCACATGTGCCTCTTGACCATCCGGCCCAACCCGAGCCAAGTGCTCTGGGTTGAGTTGGTAAAGCGGGTATTCACCATGGCCCATGCCTCTCGCGCTCCCTCTCAACAAGCCAAGGTCTTCCATAGCTCAAAATGACTTCGAGCTCCTCTAAATTTATCGGCCAGCTCTGCCATCCCTTCCGGAGGCGTCTGAGCTGGCCAGAGTGCCTTGATCATGCTCTTCAAAGCTTTCCGAGCCCGCTCGTGCACAACGGACAGTTCCTTTAACAGGTCCCCTCCGAATGAGCTGATCTCTTCCTCGGGATGCCCGGTCAGGAGACCTAGGTAGGAAATCAAAGTTGCTCCTTACACTCGACACGATAAAAATACTTCATGGAGTTCTAGGTTAGAATTTCTCTTACAGAACATGCCACCCTTTAATCTCTAGTTCTCTTCGCGGGCTTGTGTCAATTGAGTTTTCAAGCTCTCAATTTCTTCGGCTTGTCGCTGATTTTCCGCCTTGAGCTGGTTCTTATCCTCCAGACTTCGAGTCAATACACGATGTCCAGCCTCCAATTGGGATTCAGCATACCTTTGAGATTTTCGGGAAGCATCCAAATCCTTCTGCAGCTGCCCTATGGACTCGGCTGCTACGAAACAATCTTTCGTCAGAAAATATGTCCTAAACAAGTTCCGGACATAAGCAATACTTTTTACTCACCGTGCGCCTCTCTGGTGAACTTTTTCACCTGCTCAAGCTCGGCCTTAATATCTTGCAGCTCCGCTCGACTCGACTCGAGGTCTGCCGACAACTTCTCGTTTTGTTGCTTTGAAGCCTACATATACACGAAAACAATATTTAGACCCTTAAATTTGGCCGTCCCGTCCAAATTAAGGCTCAGGGGCTACTGGGTTAGGAATTGTGTTCGGTCGTCAAAGCTGACCACTCACCTGCGGGCTGGTGGACATTATTCTAGCGGCTCCATCGAGTCTCGCTCGAGCGGCACCGAGGCAAGAGTCCACTGAATTAAGAGCATTAAACTCTTGGTCAAAAAATATTGGGTGACGCAATGACTCCCTTCGCCGCCGATGATTCATCGCGCTTTCAACCTTGGAATTAGTAACCGAGACATCCCCCGAGTCCTCGGGAGGTTGGCCAGTAACAGGGACTCCCACATCCGCTTCGGCGCGTGCTGAAGACCTCAGTCCATGAGGACTGTCTGACACCTTCTCAACGTCTTCGGATGGAGGCGGATGTACCCACCTCCTAAGTATGTCGGTCAGAAACCGTGAGTGTTTAAAATGGATAAAACAAAGATCATATTGCAAGGTTAAACACCTCTTGGTGGGGGGAGCGGTCGATGTGACTCCCGCCGTCGTCCCTCGCTCGGGAGTCTTGTCGCTATTTGATGCAGACCTTGTCGGGGTAGCCCTCAAGGGTATCCAGCGTGTAGTCCGGCGACCCTTCGGGGTAGAAGTCGGTATGAATGGAATGACGGGAGGTGCGCGTCCTTTCCGAGAAGAAGCCTTCTTTTTGCTTATTACGGAGGAAGGGAGCGATCCGGGGTGATCGGCCTGAAGGGCTACCTTAGATTCATCGATACTCCTCTGGTAAAAGGTCCCGTCCTCAAAATCGATTGAAATCTCCGGATCGTCATGAAATCCGGGGTCATCGCTACGTGAATAATCCTCCGGTTGCGGAGCGGGGCAGTTAACTGTCTCGATCCAACGCTGTTCAGAAAGACACGGAGTTCTGATTAGTAAAATCAAAAATTAGTGGTCCGAGTTAGGGAAGTGTGAATGAACTTACCCATTCAATGGGGTTATGGGTTGAGTAACCTTCCCTGATCTTCAGGCGGGCGAAATCTTCTTTTTCCCCTTTAAAGAGATCGGCCAATATGGCCACCAACGCTGCCTGATCGGCGGGCCCTTGTCGTTGGGAACGGGTTGTGTCGCTTGTCCCTTTGTAGCGCCACAGGGGGTGAATCCTCTGTTGCAGAGGTTGAACACAACAGGTAATGGCAGCGGCCATCACGTAGATGATGGTTAGCTTGCTATGAGCTAGCAGTTTCACCTGGGCGGCTAGACACTTTACCTCAACGCTCTCCTCTTGGGAAGAGCTCTTCGGATGCCAATTAAATCATTTCTTTAAAGGAGCGTTGGAGTATTCGGGCAAACCCCTTTGAGTTGGGTCGAATAAGGGGACGTCCTCAATATAAAACCACTCTGAAGTCCACTCTTCGGAGTCCTTCTTTGGGGTCCCGATGGGATATCCCGTCCCAGCTATACGCCACACTTCGGCTCCACCCACTTCCTGGATTGACCCTCCCCGAGTGCGGGAGACGAGGTAGAAATACTTTCTCCATAGATCAAAGTGGGGCTCGCAGCCTAGAAACATCTCGCAAAGGGCAACGAAGCCCGAGATGTGCAGGATAGAGCCGGGGTGAGGTTGAGGAGTTGGATCCCATAGAACTCCAGTAAACCCCTCAAGAAGGGGTGAATGGGGAAGCCTAGGTCTTGTAGGAGAAAGGAGGTGAAGCATACCCTCTCGTCCTGGCGGGGAGCGGGGAAGCTCTTCGCAAAGGCCTCGCCGTTCACGGAAGTCAATCCAGCGCGAGTGGGTGCTAGATCCGAAGCAGGGAGATATCCCTGAACCTCAAGATTGCACAACTGAAGGAGGGAAACGGAACAGCTTGCCCAGTCACCTGGAAGGGGACCATGAGGGCGCGAGGAGGAACCTGGAGCGCTTGCCATATCTCCAAGTTCGTTGATTCTAGGGCCTCTTGGTGGCGAGGGGGGAGGAAGTGTTGCTTGCGGCAGGTTTGACTTGCTTAAAATAGGGGTTTCCTCCCTCATCCTATTAAGGGCAATTCTGTAAAAGACTGTTTGGGTACCTGCCCTCTATTGATGTACAAGAATCGAGGGGTTTCATTGACCCTTGGACAGAGAAATTGATACTGTGGGCCCGTGACGTTTTTGGCAGATGAAGGTTTATCAGTGACCAGGTTATTGTCCGACGAACCAGAGGAGAAGAGAACTCGCCTCGCAAGCCGAAGACCTTGGGCGGGCGAAGCTGCAGGAGATGGAGTACCTCGGTGTTGGAGGCAAGTTCGGGGGCTATTGAGGGAGTCTGGGACTAAGGGGTCCTCGTGATGCCGACCTATCTCGAGTGGGCCGAACTAATAAGGTACTGTGTGGTCGCTGTGGGGAGACCGGACTATACGGGGCCCCTTGGTCAGGAAGGAAACCTCAGGTGTCGTGGTGCGTCCGTCAAGTAACGAATGGGTGTCTTTAAACCCTCGGTAGCAATTGACTACATGTAACCCTAGGTACCCCTGGTGTCTATATAAACCAGGGGGTTTAGTTCGTAGAGGACAAGTCAACTCATCTAGGGTTTAGCTCATTTGATCTCGAGGTAGATCGACTCTGTAACCATCATACTCATCAATATAATCAAGCAGGACGTAGGGTTTTTCCTCCTCACGAGGGCCCGAACCTGGGTAAACATCGTCTCCTTCGTCCCTTGTTAACCATCGATCCTAGATTCCTAGTTCGGGACCCCCTACCCGAGATCCGCCAGTTTTGACACCGACACCCTCCTTCTCGACAAACCTTCCATGCAAGAAAACCCCCTTGATCATTATGATATCACCTATCTTTCTCTCTACTTCTTGCATTAGAGAGTCGGAGTTCGGTTGGTATCTTTATCGGTAGATCCTATACTGCTGCATAGCCTGTCTTTACTACTACTGTTCATACCATACATGTTTTCCTATATGCTTAGTATAGTTATGCTAGAGTCTCATGAGTGGCCCTACATCTTCCCGTTTGCCATGCTATATTATCAGGTCGTAATCCCTTCGGGCGATGATCACGGATATATTATATAATACAACAATACTTATGATATTGTTCGGAATGGGGGCTGAAGGGAGGCATAGTACCATCCAGGTAGTGATGGGCCTGGTTTTCGGACAGCCCAGGTGATTCACCGAGGCAGAACGATAGGACAAGTGGAGACCACCTACGAGAGAGGTGGGTCTGGTCCCTGGTCGGTGTCCGCGGTTATTTAATAATACCATGCTTAACGAGATTTGGGTATTTGATTTGAGACTGCCACTAGCATATACGCACTAACCGCCACGCGGGATAATGGTTTATAGGGCCCTCGATGTCGTCAATTCCTCCCGAAAGTTCTATCAGATGTCACAATGGAGTGGCTGATTTTTTAGGTGAGCGGATGCCTGCTGTGCATACAGCGGTTGGCTTGGTCCCTGCCGAGTCGCGCAACATACAGGAGTGCTTAGGATGATGGACACATGACCCCTTCGCGCTTAGGATGTAGACCGACGTGTTGATCTCTCTGAAGATCCTAGGTAGGACTTTGGCGTGTCGATCATCCGAGGCCAGGCATTACCCAGAAAAGTGTGTCCGGCTAGAGGTAATCAAGCGTATTGGGTTATGTCGTGCACCCCTGCAGGGAAGTTAAACTAGTCGGATAGTCATGTTTTAGTGGTATTTTCACGGCAGATGCCATGGGATGGCTAAGAGAGGTGAGAGCAAGGCTACGATGGAGATCTAGGATGGGACTGCGTAACAACACACGGTGATATACCCAGGTTCAGGGCCCTCGCTATGGAGGTAACACCCCTACTCATGTATGGATCTCTATCATGAACACAAGGCATCCATGGTTGCTCCTAGAGCTGTTTCAACAGAGGAAGATGAGAGCTCTAGATCTGCTCTCTCCCTTGAGTGAGTGTGTGTGTGTGTGTCTAGTGGTGAAAATGGCCGACCCCTCGAGAAGGCCCCCTGGGTCACCTTATAAGCATGGTGATCAGGGGACAAGAGAGTAAAGCAGGGAGTAAAAAGGGGGGCCTCATGGGACCCAGTTGGCTGCTCCGTCTTGTCGTGAGGTCACGTAATGGGTGGCACTATTTGTCAATAGTGCTCGACTGTAGCAGTATGGCTGACTCTAAAGTCTGTCAGCCACAGTTTCTTCTGCTCGTGTCCGACGAGATGCCTGATGTTGACTTTGCTCAGCTGCAGCCGTCCAGGCTTCAGTCGGCAGGCTGCAGCCGGCCAGGCTCCAGCCAGGCGGCCCACAACCAGCCCCAAGGCTCCAGCCGGCCAAGCTGCAGCCAATCGGGCCCCAACCGGCTAGGCAGCCGATCTTCTTCGGTTATCTTGTTGATTCATGGGATTTGGCATACCAGGGGTTACTCCCCCGACATTGTTCTGAAATGTTTTCTTGTCCCCTTAAGCCTACCCGGGGGTCATCCCCCCGACACGCGTCCACGACAACAGACAGCTTGGAGATGTATGTCGATCTTATACTACTTGAACTGGATACTTGATAAAACACACCCAAATAACAGACAGATACCCCCTCAGATCGCTTTCTTGCACGGAGTTGAGGAGAGGATCTTTGGGTAGGTTATTGTTGGAAATATGCCCTAGAGGCAATAATAAATTGGTTATTATTGATACGTCTCCGTCGTATCTATAATTTTTAATTGTTTCATGCCAATATTATACAACTTTCACATATTTTTGGCAACATTTCATATGATTTATTGGACTAACATATTGATCCAGTGCCCAGTGCCAGTTCCTGTTTGTTGCATGTTTTTTGTTTCGTAGAATATCCATATCAAAAGAAGTCCAAACGCGATAAAAAATTACGGAGAATTATTTTGGAATATTTGTGATTTTTGGGAGGTGGAATTAATGCAAAAGGAGGCCAATAACCACCACGAGACACCAGGGCGCGCCCCAGGGCCCAGGCGTGTGGTGGTGTATCGTGGCCTCCTTGTAAGTCGGTTGGAGCTCTACTTCGGGCGCAAGGAAGCTTATATCCGGAAAAAATCATGTTAAAATCTCAGCGCAATTAGAGTTACAGATCTCTGGGAATATAAGAAACGATTTTCGGCCATAAAACAGGAACGCGAAACAGAAGAGAACAGAGAGGGAGATCCAATCTCGGAGGGGCTCCTGACCCTCCGCCGCCATGGAGGCCATGGACCAGAGGGGGAATTCTCCTCCCATCTAGGGGGGAGGCCAAGGAAGAAGAACAAGGAGGGGGGCTCTCTCCCCCTCTCTCCCGGTGGCACCGGAACGCCGTCGAGGCAATCATCATGATGTCGATCTACACCAACAACTTCGCCGCCGTCAACACCAACTCTCCCTCCCCCTCTATGCAGCGGTATAGCACCTCTCTTCCCCGCTGTAATCTCTACTTAAACATGGTGCTCAACTCCGTATATTATTTCCCAATCATATGTGGCTATCCTATGATGTTTGAGTAGATCCGTTTTTTCCTATGGGCTAATTGATGATCGTGGTTGGTATGAGTTGTATGTTTTATTTTGGTGTTGTCCTATGGTGCCCTCCGTGTTGCGCAAACGTGAGGGATCCACGCTGTAGGGTGTTGCAATATGTTCATGATTTGCTTATGGTGGGTGGCGTGAGTGACAGAAGCACAGACCCGAGTAGGTGGGTTGTTGCGTATGGGAGTAAAGAGGACTTGATACTTAATGCTATGGTTGGGTTTTACCTTAATGATCTTTGGTAGTTGCGGATGCTTGCGAGAGTTCCAATCATAAGTGCATATGATCCAAGTACGGAAAGTATGTTAGCTCATGCCTCTCCCTCATATAAAATTGCAATAATGATTACCGGTCTAGTTATCAATTGCCTAGGGACAAATAACCTTCTTGTTTGACAAAAGCTTTCTACTAAACAACTAATTTTTATTATCTTGCAATTTACTCGTAATTTTATTCCCGCAAAGTACTTCTAGTTTTATTCGTGCAAACTATCCTATCACCTACAAAATAGTTTCATACTTGTTCTAGGTAAAGCAAACGTTAAAGTGTGCGTAGAGTTGTATCGGTGGTCGATAGAACTTCAGGGAATATTTGTTCTACCTTTAGCTCCTCATTGGGTTTGCACTCTTATTTATCGAAAAAGGCTACAAACGATCCCCCTACACTTATGGGTTATCAAGACCTTTTTCTGGCGCCGTTGTCGGGGAGCAATAGCGTGGGGTGAATATTCTCGTGTGTGCTTGTTTGCTTTATCACTAAGTAGTTTTTATTTTGTGCTCTTGTTTTCTATCTTTAGATATGGGTAGGAAACTCAAAATACCAAAAAATAGATGTACTTGGTGGTCCAAAAGTTGAGGAACCACTAGTGTTCCGTACTGTCGAAGAATATTACTTGGATCATCTTCGATCCATTTGTGCTCGTGCTAAAAACCCAACTAGCTTAGTTGAGGGAAAATCATTAAATGAGCATGCTTATTTTGTGCGACACCATTTATCTCAAAAAGGGAAACTTTTGTGGCATCATATTAATAGTTTGTATTGCTATGCTTTCAATTTATGCGAAATACATGATTTTACTTGTTGTTCCGAAGACCCTAAGAAACACCTTTTCTTCCAATGTGAGTTTAAGGATAATGGAATCATATCTTCTTATTCCAAGGGTGTTTATAATTACTATGATATTGAACAAATTGAAGAATTTGTTGCTTTTAAGGGTGCCTATGAAATTGCTTCTTTGATTGAAAAGTATGATGCTACTCTTTACAAATCTGAAAATTTTGCCATACTTAAATACTGCTATGAAAACTATGCTTCCAATGTTTATGTTAAAGAATATATTGAGGACTCCTCCGCTGTCCAAGAAGAGACTAATATTTTGCAGGAACCTATGGAGGAGGAAGTTGCTGAAATTGTGAGCTCATTAGATGAAAAAGATGAGGAGGAGAGCGAAGAACAAAAGGAGGAAGAGGGGATTAGTTACCCGTGCCCACCTTCTAACGAGAGTAACTCTTCAACCCATACATTATTTAATTTCCCTTCATGCTTACTGAAGGATGAATGCTATGATAATTGCTATGATCCCGTGGATTCTTTTGAAATATCCTTTTTTGATGAACTTGATGCTTGCTATGCCTGTGGCCAAGATGCCAATATGAATTATGCTTATGGAGATGAACGTTCTATAGTTCCTTATGTTAATAATGAAATTGTTGCTATTGCACCCACACATGATAGTCCTATTATCTTTTTGAATTCTCCCAACTACACTATATCGGAGAAGTTTGCTCTTATTAAGGATTATATTGATGGGTTGCGTTTTGTTACTACACATGATGGTTTTGATGAATATAATATGTGCTTGCTTCCCCTACTTGCAATTATTATGAGACAGGAACTACATCTCCACCTCTTTATGTTTCCAATACGATAAAATTGCAAAAAACTGTTTATACTATGCATTGGCCTTTACTTGATGTGCATGAATTGTTCTTTTATGACATGATGATGCATAGGAAGAGAGTTAGACTTCGTCATTGCATGATATATGTTGCTTTGTGCTCACTACTAAATTACAAATCATTGTTAATTAAAATTGGCTTTGATATACCTTGGGATCCGAGTGGATCCATTACTTGAGCACTTTATGCCTAGCTTGATGGCTTTAAAGAAAGCGCTGCCAGGGAGACAACCCGGAAGTTTTAGAGAGTCGTTTTATTCTGCTGAGTGCTTTTATAAAGTTTCAAAACAAAAAAATATATAGGGGAACCTAAAACTTCACGAAAAGAAAAGTGAAAGTGAGAGAGACGAACATCGTGAAAGTGGGGGAATTCCTTGAACTTTGTTCATGCCCATGGAAACTTTGTGAATCTTGAATCACAGAAAATTTTCAACAAAAATAATAATCCCCTTGTACAAATCCATTGTATTATAAAAATATTGTGCCAAGATTTTCCTTTAGGATGATTAGATTGCTTGTTGGTATGTGCGGTGTAAAAACAGAAACTTTGGCTGTAGTGCGTGAATTTACATTTTTAAGGGTTTTTTACATCTGTGCCCCTCGTTCCTTAGCTGTATTCATCCATCCCCACGCTCTTAGAATTTGCTCACGTTTCCCCACTCTCTTGTCCAAAACCCTCACGAAAGGTCACAACGGAGGATGCCGTCGGGTCAATGGTTTGACCGTTAACTCTAACTAGTGGGGCCGCGTCGTAAGGGCAACTCCAAATCGTACGCCCACGTCCGCTTGGGGCAAGATGGACAGACGGGCCATCACTCATGGCGGCGCCAACCTACCCCCACCGCCCAAAGTAAATGTGCACACGCGGTGGGGCCCGGTCGTCAGCCACCCACCTTCGTGTCGTCGTCCTATTTTAAGTGGAAACCCGTGGACCGGCCAGTCACACCCCACACAGTAGCTTCCGCTTCCAAAGCCAATCCTGCCCCCTCCACGCCCGACAGTTTCTAGAAACCCTAGCCCGCCGCCATCGCCATGACCTGGCCGTGGTCCGGGAAGGGGAAGCACGGCCATGAGGCCGGCTCATCCTCTGGTAGGCGCCGCTCCGGTCGCTCTAGGAGCCCACCACCACCGCCGTCGCCGCCGCCTGCTCTGTCCGCTCTGCCCACATTTGCAATCGGTCCGCCGGCCGCCCCGCAGCGCACGCGCCCGTACGTCAGCACGGAAATATGCCGTAGGTACCGGGAGACGGCCACGCCATTGCCGTGGGGAGATGCCCACCTCCCGAACAACTGGCATCTGTCCGCGGATCGGGTTCCAATCCCCCCGGTGCCGATAAGCGGCTGCGCTCGCCGTGAGGAGATCGACCGACGTCGCACGCGCCTGCCTCCAGATCTCCTCCACGACCCAAGGGACAGCATCAACTCGCAGATGTGGGATACGTGTCTCCACGACAAGCATGACCTGCGGCGGCAGTCTTTTTTTGCCGCTCGTCCACCTAGCCCACGGCGACGACGTGCTGCTAGCCCGCCCCAAGTGCGTGGTCGTAGGCGTGTCCGCGGCCTCACCCCGACACCATCTCCGTCCCCGTCACCACCACCTCCGATGACCGAGGAGGAGGAGGCCGAGCTCATTAGGCGTGTCATGGAGGAATCCGCACGCACGCACGACGAGCGTCAATGGACGAACATGGAGGGCGTTGGCCCTCTCTACGGCCGGCGACGTGGCCATCCCTGAGCTGGAGATGGCCATCGTCGTCAAGGAGGAGGTGAAGGAGGAGGTGGCGGAGGAGCTGGCCCTTGCGGCGTGGAACCCCCGGCTAGTGGGCCAGTCGTGGGATGGTCGGCAACTGCGTCGGAGATGGCCGACGCGCTGGCTGTCCAGCCGTGGGAACCGACGCCGCCGCGGTCACCCGAACCGAAGCAGGAGCCACGGGAGGAGGCGTTGCAGGCACCGCAAGCGCCTCCGGACTGGCAGGGGCCGCCAGCCCACCTTCGGGAGCCGCCTCCCTACGTCGACCTCACCAGCGACGACGACGAGTAGGACGATGCTCCTAAAGACAGCGGCGGCTTCACCGGCGGGCGGAGTTGTCTATATTTTACATGTGTTATATTTTTATTTGTGTTTTTATATTAGTTGCTACTGGCATTGTGTATAATGCACTAGAACTATCGCCGGCCTCTGTGGTCGGCATTGATGTTTAATTAAAGCTAATGTATGGTGATGTGATGTGATGTGATATGATGTGACCGGTATCACACCCGCGCCAGACTGAACAGCAGAGTTAGAACCCAACCAAATACGATTACCCTTCTTATATTATCTTACCGAAAAGTTTGATAGGGTTAGGCAGATGCCCCATTATTCATAAACAAGAAGAAATCCAGTGAATAAATACCTGCATCTGCAATAAGATAGATGGCCATCATCTAACCACTTATATGCCACCAATCCTATGTGATGTTTGGATATGATGAGATTTGATGATTAATTAAGGTAAAAACTTGAATTTGAACTAACATTTGAATTATAAGCGACATGTTGAAAGAGGCCTAAGTTGTAATGATCATGTTACCCTATATTGAAATGATCTACCAGCAAACAAAACAAAAATAGACTCCTAAACCCTAACCCTAAACGCTAACCCTAACCCTTTATTACAAAACCCATTTATATGAAGACGGTTTAAAATTTCAAAAATGAAAAATATGTTCGGATCCTTCTTACTCACACTGAAATGGAGCTCTGGTGATTTTTTAATTTTTATTTTATTTTTCGTAAACATAAACCCACTGTCGCTCTCTTCTCGAACTCTATACAACCCCGTACGTGATAGCTCATATGTGTGAAGGAGTTTTCATGGAAATGCCCATAAACCAAGATTTTTTTTTGCCATAACCATGTCACATACAAAGGCATTGTGAGCAGGTTTTACATTTTTTTGAATTTTTTTGAATTTTGTTCTTCTCGTTTGAATTTGGAAACGGTAGCTCATCTCAAAAGAAGTTTTTTCTTAAAAAGGTCCCTAAACCGAGGTTTATATTTTTTAGGGTAAATATGTCTTATAAAACAACGAACATGGAAGGTTTCATATTTTTTGATTTTTTTTTGAATTAGTTAAGGTCATTTGAAAGTTGGTCAAACTTAAGATAACCCTGCTGACCGGCTCAAAACCCCGCAGCATCTCTACAAACACTAAAGTCGAACTGCAGTCGTCCGATCATACCATAGTGCCAAGCGAAAACCGTCGGATATGGTCTTCTACAAGGATACGGGCAGGCTGCGTGCAGGCTCCGCGTCGTTGGATCACATGGACGGCTCTGCATTGTTGGATCGTTGGGCGATCCGCGAGACGTTGGTTCTGCTCACCCACTCGCCCGCGGGAAATAAAAAAAATCCTTCGCTACGCGTTGACTGTCGAGGGAGGAGGCACCGCTCCGGCTCCCCGTCATTATCCATAGACGGCTATTTAAGACGGAGGGCGTCCCCCAGCCCTACCTCATCCGCATGCTCCCTCTCCCCGCCGGCACCCGAGCACTCCCCTCTGCGAGCCCATCAGCCATGCCACCATGCCGCCAGTACTACACAGTCGAACACCGTCTCTTCCTCCTTCGGCAGGCCCAAATCCGGAGGCAAGCGAGGCTACCTCTGGAACCGGAGGAGGATTTCTAGGAGGGGTTGGAGATGGGGGAGGAGGAGCCAGAGGAGGCGCCGCCGCAGCCGGAGGAGGAGGCGCCGCCGCAGCCGGAGGAGGAGGCACCACCGCGGCAGCCGGAGGAGGAGGAGTCGCTGCAGGGGCGGAGGAGGAGGCGCCGGAAGTGGAGGCACCGCCGGTCTACTATCTGTGGCCCGACCAGGTGGTGATCCTCAACTCCATCCGGTCGGAGCAGGCCCGGTGTCTTCATCAGCAGCAGATGGAGGCAGCACGGGCAATGCAGGAGGAGGCGCAAGCGGCGGCGCAGGCGGACCAGGCTCCCGCGCAGGCGGATCAGACTCCGGCGCAGGCAGATCAGGCCATATCCGACGACGAAGACGCGTAGTGCACTACGTAGTACGTAGGATATATATTGTATGCTGCTATTATGCTCTCTGAGCTATGTTTAGTTGAATCTGGTTGCTGGTTCTATTCTATGCTTCAAAAAATATATTGCATGCTTTTGTACATGGAGGGAGTGACATATGGGTGGGTAAAAAAGGTGGGCGAAGCTCGCACGTAGTACTGCACCCTGGCCTCGGTCTGTGGCACCTGGAAGGTGGAGACGCGTGCGAGAAGAGAGGAACCAGCGGCAGCGACCGTCGCTGCGTTCGTGGCGGTGCATCGGCGCATGCAGGTAGGCTAGCTGGATCACGTGGCATGTATAGTAGGCTTGCTGGCGGCGCACGTCGATCGGTATGCCCTAGAATTTAATTGCCATGCTGAATTGATGTTGCGGAGGTCAAAGGCGGAGACGGTGTGAACTATGAATCGATCGAGGAGGCGCGTGCGAGAAGAAACAAACCGGCAGCAGCGACAGTCGCTGCGTCCGTGGCGGCTCACAGGAAGGCTGCGTCCGTGGTGGCTCGCGTCGGCGCATGCAGGCAGGCTAGCTGGATCATGTCGCGCATGCATAGCAGGCTTATCGTGGCGGCGTGCATCAGCGCATGGACGCGGGCGTTTAATTCAACGGCCCAAACGAAATCATGGCCCAACGGTCCAACCAGCGCCACCGTCCAACAGGCGACATGGTCCAGCGCGGCCCCACACGTCAGAATGGTCGAAGGAGGGCGACACAGTCCAAACGCGGTCCCACTTGACAGGTCCAACCGGCGACACAGTCCAGCGCGGCCCCACACGTCAGAGTTAATGGTCAAACCATTGACCCGACGGCATCCTCCGTTGTGACCATTTCTGAGGGTTTTGGACAAGGGAGTGGAGAAAAGTGAGCAATAGTTAAGGGCGTGGGGATGAATGAGTACAACTAAGGAACCAGGGGCACAAGAATAGAAATCCCTTTTTTAATGGAATGTCAAAAGTTTCTGAAATTTTTACACAGTATTTCTATACAATTTTTTTACTTCTTCCTAATTTTTCAAAAAATTTGGAGTTACAGAAGTATGGTCAAAGTTCAGATTACTACAGACTATCCTGTTTAAGACGAATTCTGTTTTTGATGCATTGTTTTGATGAAACTATCGATTTTATCGGTGGTATAAGCCATGGAGAAGTTATAATATAGCAGGGATAATGAAAATATAAAATATGAATGGGTTTGCAACAGTACTTAAAGTAGTAATTTGCTTTATTATACTAACGGATCTCACCAGATTTCTGTTAAGTTTTGTGTGGATGAAGTGTTCAAAGATCGAGGAGGTCTTGATATGAGGAGAAGGCGGAGAGGCAAGAGTTCAATCTTGGGGATGCCCAAGGTACCCCAAGTAAATATCCAAGGAGAGTCAAGCGTCTAAGCTTGGGGATGCCCCGGAAGGCATCCCATCTTTCTTCAACAAGTATCGGTATGTTTTCATTTTCGTTTCGTTCATGTGATATGTGTAAATCTTGGAGCATCTTTTGTGTTTAGTTTTCACTTTTATTTTATGCACCATGCTGGTATGAGATAGTCCATGGTTGATTTATAGAATGCTTATTGCACTTCATTTATATCTTTTGAGTATGGCTTTATAGAATGCTTCATGTGCTTCACTTATATCATTTGAAGTTTGGATTGCCTGTTTCTCTTCACATAGAAAACCGTTATTTGTAGAATGATCTTTTGCTTCACTTATATTTATTAGAGAATGGTCTTTTGTAGAAAGAATTAAACTCTCTTGCTTCACTTATATCTATTTAGAGAGTCAACAGGAATTGGTCATTTGCATGGTTAGTCATAAAATCCTACATAAAACTTATGGATCACTGAATATGATATGTTTGATTCCTTGCAATAGTTTTGCGATATAGAGATGATAATATGTCGGAGGTACTAGTGGATGATTGTGTTTAGTAAGATATTGGTGTTAAGGTTTGTGATTCCCGAAGCATGCACGTATAGTCTCCCGTTATGCCAGGAAGTTGGAGCACAATTTATCCTTGATTGTCTATCTTTGTGTGAAGGTCGGGGGCGCGCGATGGTTAACTCCTACCAACCTCCCCCCCTAGGAGCATGCGTAGTAATACTTTGCTTCGAGGGATAATAAACTTTTGCAATAAGTATGTGAGTTCTTTATGACTAATGTCAGTCCATGGATTATACGTACTCTTACCTTTCCGCAATTTGCTAGCCTCTACGGTACCGTGCATTGCCCTTTCTCACCTCGAGAGTCGGTGCAAACTTCGCCGGTGCATCCAAACCCCATGATATGATACGCTCTATCACACATAAGCCTTATTATATCTTCCTCAAAACAGCCACCATACCTACCTATTATGGCATTTCCATAGCCATTCCGAGATATATTGCCATGCAACTTCCACCGCTTCCATTTTGATGACTTGAGCATTCATTGTCATATTGCTTTACATGATCGTAAGATAGCTAGCATGATGTTTCCATGGCTTGTCCGTTTTTTGATATCTTTGCTACGCTAGATCATTGCACATCCTGGTACACTGCCAGAGGCATTCATATAGAGTCATACTTTGTTCTACTATGGAGTTGTAATGTTGTAAGTAAATACTCCCTCCGTTCCTAAATATAAGTCTTTTTAGAGGTTTCACTAGGGGCTACATACGGAGCAAAATGGGTGAATCTATACTCTAAAATATGTCTATATACATCCGTATGTAGTCCCCTAGTGAAACCTCTAAAAAGACTTATATTTAGGAACGGAGGGAGTAGAAGTGTGATGATCATCATTATTCATTATTAGAGCATGTCCCAATGAGGAAAGGATGATGGAAACTATGATTCCCCCACAAGTCAGGATGAGGCGCCGGACAAATATAAAAAGAAAAAAAAAGAGAAAAAAAGAAGAAGAAAAAAAAGGAAAAAAATGAGAGACAAGGAGAGAAGGGGCATGCTAATTCCACACTTGTGCTTCAAAGCAGCACCATGTTTTTCATATAGAGAGTCTCCTATGTTGTCACTTTCATATACTAGTGGGAATTTCTCATTATAGAGTTAGATGCACACCCACTTAGTTTCAGTTTGAGCTTTCATACACTTATAGCTCTTAGTGCATCCATTGCATGGCAATCCCTACTCCTCGCATTGATATCAATTGATGGGCATCTCCATAGCCCGTTGATTAGCCGCTTCGATGTGAGACTATCTTTCTTTTTGTCTTCTCTATATTAATGTCTACCACCGCATTCTATTCCACCCATAGTGCTATATCCATGGCTTGCGCTCATGTATTGTGTGAGAGTTGAAAATGCTGAAGTGCGTTAAAAAGTATGAACCAATTGCTTGGCTGACACTGGGGTAGTACATGATTTATACTTTGTGTTAAGAAGACAAAGCATGACAAGGCTATATGATTTTGTAGGGATAGCGTCCTTTAGCCTTGATATTTTGAAAGACATGATTGTTTGTTGGGATGCCTGAGTATTAATGTCTTTATGTCAAATTATAGACTATTGCTTTGAATCACTCATGTCTTAGTATTCATGCCATGATTAGATATATGGTCAAGATTATGCTAGGTAGCATTCCACATCAAAAATTATCTTTTTTATCATTTACCTACTCCGGGACGAGATTAAGCTTGGGGATGCTGATATGTTTCCGTTGTATCTATAATTTTTGATTGTTTCATGCCAATATTATACAACTTTCACATATTTTTGGCAAATTTTATATGATTTATGGGACTAACATATTGATCCAGTGCCCAGTGCCAGTTCCTCTTTGTTGCATGTTTTTTGTTTCGCAGAATATCCATATCAAACGAAGTCCAAACGCGATAAAAAATTACGGAGAATTATTTTGGAATATTTGTGATTTTTGGGAGGTGGAATCAACGCAAAAGGTGGCCCACAGCCACCACGAAACACCAGGGCGCGCCCCAGGGCCCAGGCGTGTGGTGGTGTATCGTGGCTTCCTCGTAAGTCGGTTGGAGCTCTACTTCGGGCGCAAGGAAGCTTATATCCGGAAAAAAACATGTTAAAATCTCAGCGCAATCGGAGTTACGGATCTCCAAGAATATAAGAAATGGTTTTCGGCCAGAAAACAGGAACGCGAAACAGAAGAGAACAGAGAGGGAGATCCAATCTCAGAGGGGCTCCTGCCCCTCCGCCGCCTTGGAGGCCATGGACCAAAGGGGGAACTCTCCTCCCATCTAAGGGGAGGCCAAGGAAGAAGAACAAGGAGGGGGGCTCTCTCCCCCTCTCTCCCGGTGGCGCCGGAACGCCACCGGGGCAATCATTGTGACGGCGATCTACACCAACAACTTCGCCGCCGTCAACACCAACTCTCTCCCCCTCTATCCAGCGGTGTAACACCTCTCTTCCCTGCTGTAATCTCTACTTAAACGTGGTGCTCAACTCCATATATTATTTCCCAATGATATGTGGCTATCCTATGATGTTTGAGTAGATCCGTTTTGTCCTATGGGCTAATTGATGATCGTGGTTGGTATGAGTTATATGTTTTATTTTGGTGATGTCCTATGGTGCCCTCCGTGTCGTGCAAACGTGAGGGATCCCCGCTATAGGGTGTTGCAATATGCTCATGATTTTCTTATGGTGGGTGGCGTGAGTGACAGAAGCACGGACCCGAGCAGGTGGGTTGTTGCGTATGGGAGTAAAGAGGACTTGATACTTGATGTTATGGTTGGGTTTTACCTTAATGATCTTTGGTAGTTGCGGATGCTTGCTAGAGTTCCAATCATAAGTGCATATGATCCAAGTACGGAAGTATGTTAGCTCATGCCTCTCCCTCATATAAAATTGCAATAATGATTACTGGTCTAGTTATCAATTGCCTAGGGGCAAATAACCTTCTTGTTTGACAAAAGCTTTCTACTAAACAACTAACTTTTATTATCTTGCAATTTACTCGTAGTTTTATTCCCTCAAAGTACTTCTAGTTTTATTCGTGCAAACTATCCTATCACCTACAAAATAGTTCCATACTTGTTCTAGGTAAAGCAAACGTTAAAGTGTGCGTAGAGTTGTATCGGTGGTCGATAGAACTTGAGGGAATATTTGTTCTACCTTTAGCTCCTCGTTGGGTTCGACACTCTTTTTTATCGAAAAAGGCTACAAATGACCCCCTACACTTGTGGGTTATCAGTTATCATATTTCCTTGTTCATGATAATCGTCTATTATCCATGCTAGAATTGTATTGACCGGAAACTTAAATACATGTGTGGATACATAGACAACACTGTGTCCCTAGTAAGCCTCTACTAGACCTGCTCGTTGATCAAAGATGGTTAAGGTTTCCTAACCATATACATGATTTGTCATTTGATAATGGGATCACATCATTAGCAGAATGATGTGATGGACAAGAACCAACTGTAAGCTTAGCATATGATCATATCACTTAAGTTTATTGCTATTGCTTTCTTCATGTCAAGTATCTCTTCCTAAGACCATGAGATCATGCAACTCCCGGATACCAGAGGAATACCTTGTGTGCTATCAAACGTCACTTCGTAACTGGGTGATCATAAAGGTGCTCTACATGTATCTCCGAAGGTGTTTGTTGGGTTGGCATGGATCGAGACTGGGATTTGTCACTCTGTATAACGGGGAGGTATCTCTGGGCCCTCTCGGTAATACAACATCACAAGAAGCTTGCAAGCAGTGTGACTAATGAGTTAGTCATGGGATCTTGCATTACATAAGGAGTAAAGAGACTTGCTGGTAACGATATTGAACTAGGTAAGGAGATACCGGCGATCGAATCTCGGGCAAGTAACATACCGATAGACAAAGGGGACAACATACAGGATTGACTGAATCCTTGACATCGTAGTTCGACCGATAAAGATCTTCGTGGAATATGTAGGAACCCATATGGGCATCTAGGTCCGCCATTGGTTATTGTCCGGAGAGGTGTCTCGGTCATGTCTACATGATTCTTGAACTCGTAGGGTCCACACGCTTAACGTTCGGTGACACTAGAGTAGTATTCGGATATGTGTGTTGGTAACTGAATGTTGTTCGGAGTCCCGGATGTCGCGAGGAGCTCTGGAATGGTCTAGAGGTAAAGATTTATATATGGGAAGTCATGTTTCGGTCGCCAGAAAAGTTTTGGGCATTACCGACAGTGTACCGGGAGTGCCGAGTGGTGTCCGGGGCTCCACAGGGGGGTCCACCTGCCTCGGGGCCCACATGGTCTGTAGGGGGGCACCCTGGCCTATATGGGCCAGGGGCACCAGCCCCAATAGGCCCATGCGCCAAGTGGTAGGTGGGAGGGAAGAGTCCTAAGGGGGGAAGGCACCCCCCTAGGTGCTTTGGGGAGGGAGGAAACCTCCCTAGGCCGGCGCCCCCTCCCTTGGAGGAGGGGACAAGGCTGTCGCCCCCCTCCCCCTTGCCTCCTATATATACTGGGGGCAGAGGAGGGGCTGGACACATGAATTCCTACGCCCAACGGCAGCCCTCCCTCTCCCATTACTCCAGTTTCTCATCAGATCGGTTCCGGCAGCGTTTGGCGAAGCCCTGCCGACACTGTACCACCACCATCTCCACCACGCTGTCGTGCTGGTTGAGATTCCATCTACTTCTCCTCCCTTGCTTGCTGGATCAAGAAGGAGGAGACGTCATCGAGTTGCGCATGTGCTGAACATGGACGTGTCGTCCGTTCGGCGCTAGATCGGATAGGATCACGATTGAGATCGTGAAGAGTACGAGTACATCAACCGCATTATAAACGCTTCCGCTTAGCGGTCTACAAGGGTACGTAGACACACTCCCCCTCTCGTTGATATGCATCTCCATAGATAGATCTTGGGTGTTCGTAGGAAAAAAAATTGTTTTCCATGCAATGTTCCCAACAGTTATTGCTATATGTATGTGCAAGATGATACCATATGCGCTCCTCTCTTCTAGTGCTGAAAGATGTAGTTTTCGATAGGATGAGCTTTTCCCCCTTATTCTAGCATTCTGAAGTCCAAAGATATAGCCCCATTCATTTGATAACTATGCATATCTAGTATAGTTCTGATGTAAGTCTTGCGAGTACTTTGGATGAGTACTGCCTTACTACTCTTTTCGTTCGACCCGGTTGCTACAACAGTTGGTAGCTCCGCGGATGCAGGTTACCACGACAGTGGTTACTACGTGGAGACCGATGACCAGGAGTAGTCCGAAGGTCCAAGGCAGGAGACCCCGTCTTTCGATCTAGCGTCGTTGTTTTGCTCAGTCTTCTTAAGGCAAAACTTTTCTAACTATGTCTGTACTCAGATATATTTTCTTTCATGACGGATGTATTATGGGTCCTCTTGACACTGGCTTGTAATATAAAGATTTTTGTTTAAATTTGTGTCGTAGAGTTGTGTTGTGATATTAGCGTGAGTCACCGTCCGTGATCGTGCATGCTGTGTGGATGATTAGTGCACGATTATAAAAAGGGGCGTCGTACCTAGCTAGTCGACCGCACTGTAGTTTAGGTTTTTTCATTTCCCTTTTTATTTCTTGTTTCCTTTTCTATTTTGTTTGTTGTTTCTATTTTATTTTGAGTTTGATCTGTCTTTCAATGACAAACTTTTCCTAAATTCATTTCTGAATATTTAGGATTATGTCAACATTTTATTTGGCTCTTTTGAGCATATATTTTCTACACTTATTTGTAGCCCTGCTTAAAATATTTATTTGAATATGATTCATTTTCCAAAAAAAAAATTTTCTGTTTTTATTGGACTTGGTTTTCTGTTGACCCATTTTTAGTTCATTTTTGAATATTTATTTTGTTTATTTCCTTTTGAAATATTTCTTGTTTTAACCCTTTTAGGATTTTTGTTAATTGTCTGTTTTTGGTGGTTTAGGGTTCAACCAAAGCATAACCAAGTTTCAACTACTTGCATAGGGCATTTAACCCTCTAGGTTGATCAATCAAAGCAAACAAAGCCAATCATGAAGCATTTCCTAGGCAATGTTGGTTGTCTAGCAAGCAATCATAGATTTTCCTAGAATACTTTTAACTCACGTGTGAAATTTTTAACATACCAGATGTAGGAAAAATCTAAAATGTGACGCGTCGCCCATGATCTCCATGAAGCATTTAAGGCAGTTATTACCCAATAGTGAATATCTAGTTAACTATGGTCATTACTGCTTAGCTAAGGCCATGAAACAGTCGGCCGTGTCTAGCCGTTCCTGCTACTATTAATATCAGCCTATTATGACACACCTCCTAGCGCGCTCTATATAAGTGAGGAGAAGGGCACCGGGTTAAAGTTTGATCTCCATGGTAAACTTACGCGCAAAGGCAAAAATACCACACACAGGAGTAAGGTATTACCTCCTCCGCTGAGGGTCCATAAACAATGGTGTGTACTGTCATTTATACCTTTCGATAGACACGACGCTCCTCCATACACATCCCTATACTATTGTCAAAAGAATAACCACGACAACCAACTACCCCTTATAATGGCTGAGGTGGACCATTTATCTTACAAACAACACGGTGGTGATAACCAACTACCCCTTATAATGGCTGAGGTGGACCATTTATCTTACAAACAACACGGTTGTGATAACCAACTACCCCTTATAATGGCTGAGGTGGACCATTTATCTTACAAACAACACGGTGGTGATACGACCAGTAATACATGTGACCGCGCAAATCTTTGTGGTTCAATGGTTGTGATATAGGATGCAGCTGAGCCTGGTCCCATAAACAGATTTCCACTTGTCCATCCCGTAGTTGAATTAGTAGTTATAAGATATCACTAAAATATACTCCCTCTGTAAACTAATATAAGAGTGTTTAGATTACTAAAGTAGTGTTCTAAATGCTCTTATATTAGTTTACGGAGGGAGTAGAAGAGAGAATATAGACAACAATAGGCAACAATATTTAACAATCATCTCACCAATAACATTTCATCCAGACGGAGAAACTCGAGTGAAATTTGTGTGTTTCCGCACAACGAACAGGCCATAACGTTACACGTGTCCAACTTGAGTTTTTGGTACCGTGTAGATTGGCCGAGACCAAAACAGGTCGTTTGTACAACAATACAGACATCATCCTTCATGCTTAGCAATGGTGGGGAGGTCGTCGTCCTTTTCAATTGCAAGATTAGTGCATCAAGATCAAGATGAGGCGTGATTCTAGCCAGGAAATCGTTGTTGGATTTCTCCCTGTTACCAAACTGGTAGCTGCTTCTGCAATCGCACGACTCTGCATTCTAGATCTTGTGAACACTGTATCCAGCTTCTTCAGTATTCAAGCTGTCGTTCCAGCTCTGAAACTGTGACCCTCCGAACTGTACTTCCTTAATGCCCAGATGACTGCAGAGAACCAAACAAACCCGAATAAGATTGAATTGTTCTTGCATATATGAATACCATAATAAAAACTTGAGAAAATGGAGAAAAATGCGAAGGTAGCAGTGTCATTCTGGCATTGTACCACCCGGGGAACTAGCAGTCAGGCAGATTCATCTAAACGTATGAAGTCAAACAAGAACTAGACACCTACTTGCCATTATTCAGACAAAACAATGATGAGTGCGACGTTGGTAAAGAAACAAATCCATTAATAATAATATACATTCCTTTCAGGTGGTGTACGCCGTTTTCTTCCAAAGGCAATTCAGCATAGCGCTTACATAAATCGCTTGCAGGCAGTCAAGCACACAATAATCAAAGACCAGAATGTGCTTAAAATTTGCTGCAGCTTTGAAAATTTACAAGTTCTGTAACTAACTGCACTTCAATTTGGATGTGTTTTCCGGAGAGTGAAAATGTTACTCCTGGTAAATTTAAAACCATACAATGTCTAAGAACTTACCTACAAAGTAGAAATAGCAATTGCTTCACTTTAATGAAAAAAGGAAAATAAAAATCAATTTGTTGCAGCAGACCATTGTAAATGGAAGTATGGGACATAAATGATTGTGGACCTAAGTGGTTCATTTAAACACGTTTTGGGTGCGCAATTCTTGAGTTCATGGACTTGAGTGTTCCTTCACCACGAGTTTATGGACTAATGATGGTACCTTTTACTCAAAAAACATTGCAGTGTCATCTGTGACAGGTTGTAAAGACCCTACACACATAACTAGGTAAGAACTAGTGCCTTCCGTTCCATTTTAATTTGATCAACAGATGCTACACCATGATTCCAAATTAATACTATTTCTCAGACATGACTTTCATGAGGCATGCAAAACAGAAAAATAGAGGGAATACATATAATGTGAAGTATATCTAAGGATCCAACTGCATCATCCTAGTGTTCAGATCCTGATGAACTGAGAGTAACAGTATACAGCAACAATGATAAAATAGCAACAAGTGATTCCTCAAAAGAAAAATGAAGTTGAAGGTTCAAAGTCTCACTCAGAATTTATGGTGGTTAATGAATTAAGCAGGATGTCCAAAAGCAATGGATCTTGAATACCAATGTCCACCCTGGGGAGATCAATAAGATCAAAGCAAAGAGTCATGGCTGATGTCAAATGCAACTACATCTTGAACAAGTACAAGATGCATAATATTTATGTTCGAAAGATCTACTTTAATTGAAGGGACTAGATATTTCTGACTCAAGCAGCCACATAAGCCTGAGAAAAACGATATCGGTGTTCCAGTAGATGTTGCACAAAGGTATAGTATATTAGTATGATAAATGTCATTCAACGAAGAGTTCCAGTAGATGTTGCACAAATGTATACTATATTAGTATGATAAATGGACAGTTCATACAGTTTAGATGCTTGTCATAAGTGGAAGCAGTAACAATTTCAGTCAGAGTTGGGACGTCATACTAACTGATTTTACATACATGCAATAAGTCATGGCAGGCTTATTGCACCAACAATTTGGTCAAAAGTCTGAGGTCGCACCAACCAATTTCTGAAAATTAAACCCAGATTCAATGGTCTTTATATTGCACATGCTCTTGTTGCATGCAATGTTATACTTTGCAAAATATTGCTTATACAAATAACTGATAATGTCATTAAAGAAAGAATGTTGTGAGGCCAGATAGAATAATCATGAAATCAGACTGTGGAATGACAACCTTGTTCAAATTACCCTGCCATAACTCACATGCCAACATGAAAAAAAAAATACAATCAACTGTTTGTAACAAGGGCTAGAGAAAGAATCCACACCAGACACGTGCTAGGTTCTCTTGAATCTCTAGATCACCGATGTTGTAAAAGGATGTTGGGGTGGCGTTTGCTGCTTCAAGAGCATCATAAGTTGGTCTTTTACAATCTAAACTCAACTGCGACAGCTGCAAAGGAACAGTAGTTTCTTACTGCAAAGTAGGAAAGTCCAATTGAAGAACTGAAGTGCCACAATATGCAAGATAATAGCAGATGTTAGGTGTTACATTCCTTTTATGTCAGCCATTTCAGCAAACACCATAGGATAGTGAAAGTGAACACTATGAATTAGCTGTGTGGTGAGCCACGTAAGGTCTTTTACCAGTTTCAAAATGACAAATGTCCCATAATTAGCTGATGTAAGGATTATCATACCGTGGTATCATCATAGTTGAAGTATATGAGAAAGAAAACAAAGGATTTGCCCTCTACAAACTTCAGAAGGGGCCGTACATCTGGTGCAATAAGTATACCTGCATATTCATGGAATTGCACCCGCCAAGGCGTCCAAGTATATGCCATGATCGCAGAGCCTGCAAGTACAATAAAAAGGAAAATTGCAACATCATTTGAATATATTAACTGCTACATAAAGCATCCCGAGTAATTTATTTTGAAGGAAAAACGAAAGAACTCACGTCACAAATTAATTTCACATCTTTTGGCAATAGAGCATTGTAGAACTCAAACCATATATATGAATTGGAGAAATCAAACCTAGCATGGGCAAGAAAAAATACAAATTAGTTACACTAGCAAAAGATCGTGAATATATCTTGTACACATGGTGCATGTATGAGAGTATGGAAGAAAACAGCGCTTTATCTTTAGTCAAAAAAATGGAAAAAAAAAAACTTGCACCTAGCACCAAAGTTGTGCTCGCATCGCTCTCCAAGGGGGCGGCACGCGCGAACCCTAGCCGCCGCTGCCCCGTCGCTCTCCTCCTCAACCTCCGGCCCTGGCCGCTGCCGGATGAGGCCGACGGGCAAAGCCCGGCTCGCCGGATGGCAGCGGCAAAGCAACCTCCCCTCGAGTGTGGCATGTCGCCCTGGCCGGCTCAGCCTGCTCACGACGTGGTGGCAGAAGCCGGGGTGACGGTGGATGGTGAATCTTGTGGCGACCTGCTCGTCTCGAGTGCGGCTGACCATGGGGCAGTCCGGCTCGCATGGGATTCAGCCCCAGTACCTAGATCTGACGGTCACAACGACAATTGTCGTGGTTGTTGGGATGACAGTAGCCAGTGCAGTGGTGGGTGATCACCTGTAGCGCCCGGATTCGAGGCGGTGGCCCCTGATGGCGCTCGGGCTATGGGCAGTCGGCGCATGGCGAATCTGGGCCACGATGTCATGCTTCCTTGGTTGTGGTGGCGCTTGTCGAGCGCATGAGGTCGGAGGTCTTTAATGCGCGGTGTGGTGGCGGTAGGTTGGTGTGGACAGCCTATATCAGGCTCGGAATAGGGTGGCTCCCAGCAAAAGGATGGCTCGATATTGGTCGGCCCGACAACGGTGTCGCCGGTGTTGTCACCTTCCTGGAGGCGTCGTCGAGGATAGTGTCGCATTCCTTCTCGAATGCTCCAAGGAAACCCTCGGTCTGGCTTCTTCTCGATTGGATGATGGCGGCACCGTGTGTCATGCGCCTCTTGAGGCTGTGGCTGCTCTTCTTCTCAGTTGGCGTTGTCTTGATGTGATCTAGAGGCATCGGAGTCTTCCATCTGCGATCAGGGTGGTGGGTGTGCATGTTTTAAAAGAAAACAGCCAACGGTGGGATCTCCACCTGAAAATGATCTCATTTCGAAAAGAGATTGATCCAGTTTATAAGGGAAACTGGATTGAAAACCTAACAGATCGACGGTCAGGTGTGCATGGTGAAGCATTCCAGATGTGGACTCGGCTCCTTGATGGCCTTCGGATGTGGACTCGGTCGCTCGTTCCCCTTTGGCTGCGCCAATAGCCTCAAGGCTTCAGGGTTTCGTGTCGCAGATTTGAACTCATCGTATACAGCTGTGGTGTTCCTATGCAACCTCTGAGGACAATGGAGAGGACAGCCCTCCGTTTCCTTCTTTTTGGCGCTTGCCAACTCAGTCTCGGTGCAGTTTTTGTTAAAACTAGGCAAATATTTGCTATTTTCATCGATTAAGAAGAGAGTTGTCTAGTTAATTAGAGGAAAACCGGACAAAAACCTAGATTACAAACCACACACGGGGCACCGGTGGACATCCTAGCTACTAACAAGATCACGACACAACCGGATCATCGACACCAACCAAGAGCGTCATCGCCATCATCCATCACGCCTGATCTCTTAGGCTTGTGATTGCCTGTTGTAATCCCTTATCTTGTCTTCTTCACTCCTCTTAATGGAAAGGAAGCAAAAGAACCCATATTTCTCGAGAAACAGCCGGTGGTTGGATGGTTAGGAGGGCAGTGGTACCCTGAGCCCACCAGGTATCAAACCCTAGGTTTGACGCTTTGGTGTCTCATAAAAGCGGAATATTCTTTCAGCGGGAGGTGACGTTCCCGTCGATAGCTAGGCGGTTGTGGTGGAAAGAACTCATGTTTCTTTGGATGAAGTTTACCCTCTTTTTGTGCCAGCGAGAATCAGATCCAACTCAGAATAGTGCTCTTTATTATAAGGGTGTGTCTAGGGCACATCTAGATGTGACATAGTTATTGCACATCTAAATGATTAAATCAAGCATAAAAAAGAAAAGAAAAAGAAAAAGAAAAAGAAAATATTCACACGAATCTCCACGTAAGATCAATGAAATAGGACTTAGATGTGCAATACTTATGTCACATCTTGATGTGATTTAGCAAAACCGTTATTATAAATATATAAAGAGTAGGCGTAGTTGAAAGTCAGAAATTACTTGTTGCTGCTGTGTTTCGTCCAAAAACAAGAGAGTATGGAAGACATAATTACTTGTTGAAGACGACCTTCATGGGATTGGGCGAGCCGGTCTTGGCCTGCACGATCTTGTGCCGCTTCTTCTTTATCCTCTCCTCCATCTACCAAATCAAAGAAACAGACCCACATCATTAGAAGGACAAGTCATAGAAGAAGGGGCGGAGAGGAGAAAAGAATTAGTGCTCACACGGGACTGGGCTTTCTTGGGGTCGTCGAAGTAGTCCCCCATAATGTCCGCGATCTCGGGGTCGGGGTCGTGGTCGTGGTCGTGGTCATCCTCGGCGTGCTGCCCCCGACTCGGGAACCCCTCCTCCTGGAGCTCCTTCCACTCCTGCTCCTCCTCTTCTGTGGCCGTTGCGTGTACCGTTTCCCCTGCGCTTCGGCGGGCCACGAGGCGGGAGGAGGGCCTGAGCCCAGGGAGGACGCGTGCGCGCGGAGTAGCTGTCGCGGTTGGGAGCGGTAGCGCGGAGACGGTGAGGTAGCCGCCGAGGAGGGTGGGGAGCATCCTGGTGCGGCCGGGTTTGTTTGCTGGCTGCTGATACCCTGCTGGTGGTACTGAGGAGATTGTGAGGCGCGTGTTCCGGCCTCTAGGCCCGCCGCGCCGCCAGGATGAACGGGGCGGTACGTCGGAGGTTGAGGAACGAAGACTGGGACCCGGGAGCGTAGCAGTGTATAGTGGATGAGGAAACAAAGAAGAGAGACGGGGCCAATACAGAGGCCGGCGGGCCGATCTACACCAAAACACCAAAGCTCGTGCGGGCCGGGTCATGGGCCAGGCACGACACGGACTAAATGGACCGTGCCCGACACACGACACGCCTGGGCCCTAATCGAGGAATACTCCTTTCAAAAATTACTTTCACTTTCACGTTGTAACAAGTGGCGCACTACATGTGTGTCATTTATCGTAACCTGAAAGTTTTCTTTTTATTCGTAGATCCGTATTTTTAAAATGTTTTATTTCTTAAATCGTACGTTCAAATCTCGAACTGTTTTCACCGTTAGATTCCTCGTGTCGAGATCTTCAAAATTAAATCCCATATTGATAGGTTTTGACAAAAAAAATTATGAAAAAAACCGGACAAAAAAATCGTGCCTCTCGCGAAAGAAAAGAAAAACCGTGTTTTTTTCCGTTTCCGAGAGGCACTGCCGTGCCTCTCGCGGAAGCAAAAATGTGCCTCTCACGAAAGAAAAAAAAAAGAAAACACATTTTTTCGTTTCCAAGAGGCACGGCCGTGCCTCTCGCAAAAGCAAAACTGTGCCTCGCACGGAATTAAAACCGTGCCTCTCGCGAAAAAAACAGAAAACACATTTTTTTTCCGTTTTCGAGAGGCACGGCTGTGCCTCTCGCGAAAGCAAAACCATGCCTCTCGCAGAAGCAAAACCGTGCCTCTCGCGGAAGAAAAAAAAACAAAAAACACATTTTTTTTCCGTTTCCGAGAGGCACAGTTGTGCCTCTCGCGAAAGCAAAACCGTGCCTCTCGTGGAAGAAAAGCCGTGGTTTTCGAGAAAAAAAATGAAAACATGTTTTTTCGTGATTTTTTTTTATTTTTTTTCAAAAGTTAAGAAAGACCGGTGGAAAACCGGAACACCGAAAAAACCCGAAAAAAACACACCTAAAAAGCCGAAAACGCGTGCGGAGAAATAAAAAAATCCGGAGGAAACGCTCAGAGCGCGACACGTGGCGATGGCTGAGAACGTGTGAGTGGCGGCGCGTGAGAGTGATCGTTGGGAGGTTTCCGAAGGAGCGCTCGCTAACTAGTTGCTCCCGGCCAGAACTGCATGGCCCTTTTTTTAAGTCGTGTTTTTAAAATATACTAGCAAAAAAGGCCGTGCGTTACAACGGAAGAAAAAAGTGCCTTCACCCTCCTGCGAGGCTTGAGAATGAGACTCTCCTTTCTCAACGATGTTCAATTCATAGCATGTTTAATAACATAAAATTAAGGTCAATGCTAGTGATTATAAACAAAAATAATAACTTATTCTGGATTTATTTTATGTTTTCTGAATTAGAATTATACAAATTATAACAATGCACATGTAAATATTTGAATGCATATCAATATATCACATTCGATATAAAATGGACCATCGTTGAGAAAAATGTTTGGAAATTTCAATAACAAATGATACTCATGCGTGCTTGCATATTTGCCATAGATGGTTGAATCTACGACACACAAATTCATTTATCAATTATCACTTACTTAAGGTGTTTATAGGCTGTAAACATTTTTGCATGTATCAAACTCAAAATCTATTTCAACATTACAAATGTTACAGTTGACTCTGAACCAATATCATAACACCTTTAGCATATGTATCTATAGCAAACATGCCCGCAACCGGAGGAAAACGTTCATCTACCAATCTTCTACTTCACCCTATGATATCTCATATGTATATCTTTATTAGCCAATTTTTCGTTTGTGCTCTCTTTTCTCTGCAGTACAAATTTTACTTGTTCCAACGTTCACAGATAGTTCGATCATAAGTGAAGAAAATTATGCGGAGTTTTCTAACTGGATGGAGGCACTGGTTGTATTGAATATTATTTAATTGTGATTAACATTAAAGTGCACACCGATGACGACATGAATGCTTAATTAGGATCTTCTACGAAAATACTATTAACCAACTCAATTATGATGTGACTATAGAATTAGTTTTTTCTCAACATAAATGTCTATGCTCAACAATGCAACAATGGCATACCAGACTATTCAAAAATTTGGATTCGGTTTTTCTTGCCGAAATGAATTCTTGAATTTTTAAATTCTATTTTGTGCAAAAAGATGTGTCAACCACCTTGGGTTTCTCCCTAACTCTAAAGACTCTGCCAACTATATATTTAATCTAATGTATGTATGTATGTATGTATGTATGTATGTATGTATGTATGTATGTATCTATAAAGACCAAATGGTAAAATAATTTGTATGGATTTTAGCTATCTCTTCTGTATGGTGATTCAGCTTCCTAGTACAATGCAACTGGAGGATTAGCATCAGCCACGTCCATGACCACCACTTGTACATTCAGATGTATCCATATATACCCTGAGCTAAACCATACTCCATACTCCAAACTTAGGTTAAATGTCTGTCGGCGCCCGTTCTTCCGTTCTCCATGTTCTCCATGTCTGGTCGGCCATGAGCCCGTCGTCCACGTCCGGCGTGATGGTGCTCACCGAGGAGGCTAAGATTGTACGGCGTGCCGAATCTATGTCTATATTTTCCGCACAGGTGCTTTGTATTGTTAGATCAGGGTTCACTTAGTCCCACGTCATCCACTATCCTTTTACAACTTTGGATTTAATTTTAATCTGTCTTGCTCATATGCAAGTAACATTGTGTTCTCTTGTTATGATCCTTCATGCCGCTTGTTGATTTGAACTGGTAGTTGTATTTAAGTTGATAGCTTTAGGTAAAACTAAGCAAGGTGGGACTATGCAACAACCTAAAAACAGAAGCCGGTGAGCGTATGTTCGTGAGATTCGTTCGAACGCAGGCTATGCACCTTTTTTCTTTTTCTAAAATTGTTATTACTACAACTGATGTGGGTAGGCCCAACATGGCCCGTCAAACCAGCTTGACCTAGTGGGTTGGGGTAGAACAGGCGGAGGCCCAGATGGCTGATCCTTGCTTCGTTAAAAAAAGATGATTAATCCTTGCGAGCAGCAAACTACAAATAAAATAATCTGTTGTATAAGAACAAAATACTTGCTCCATCGTGGTGTCTAGGCATGTGGTGCATCCGCGTGGAGGTCCTGGGTTCGACTCCGAGGAGGAGCCAACTCTTTTTTTATTTACGCGCCGAAGAAAGAAAACAACAAAATTCACGTGAAAAAACGTATTATGACACGGGAGGAAGCATATTATGACGGTGAACGGACAAAAGCAATCCGTGCTTTATTATTAGGTAAAGATATATATACACCTAAAATATAGGCCAATGGGCCTAAATAACCAGCCCAACTTGAAAAATATGCAACCCAGCATGCTAAACGGTTCAACGTGACGGCCCGTGGTTTACTAACTAGACCGTGCATAGGGCTGGAGGCGCAACATGGCCGGCACAACACAGACCGCTTACTAACCGTGCCCTTGTGGGTCGTGTCGTGCCTAGCACGATTAGCATGGGTAGGTCTAGGCCGGACCATATCGGGCCGTCCCATTTGGCCAGCTTTGATCTGCACTCTTAATCTTCTGGGCCAGGGCGAACAAAAGTGGTCAAGCTTCCAGCCCACCAAGTCCAGTACGGTAGTCCTCTTATTTTTTTCCTTTCTAAAAAAGAAAGAGTTGAATCACTAGTCAGTTGCGAGAGATAAGTTGTGAGGAAAGCTCGGGTGTAGATTTTTTTGTAAGTAGTTGTGGAAGATAAGGTGGTGTTGGGTTGGGCTATAAATTTTCTGAAAGCCACTCCATGAGATTTTTTTTTTGAATCTAAACACACTCGCTTATTGATAAATAATGTTCAAAGGGATACAATTCAAGTCTGGAGGGCTCAGAAGCCACACATGGCGCCCTAAATCTAGACCATAAGCATGCTTAGCAAGGCTATGTGCCTCATGGTTTATTTCATGACCTTTCAAGATGAAGGTGCGGTGCTGAAGGAGCTCATGTTGGAGCACGCGGTACGCTACGCTAGCGCCAAATAAAAATTTCTACCGCGCACCCAAGAACATGCTGCTGGAAATAGATCACGGGATCGGGTTTACAACTAGACGCGCAGTCATCGCAGCGGAAGTAGAGTTGGTGATGCGTGTAGTCGATCAGCCAATTCATCTCCTCCTCGTGTAGCCGATCTCCCACGAACAGCGATCTCCCACGAACAGCTCCTCGCGGATCCCTCGAACAGTTCCTCACGGATCCCTCGAACGGTTCGTCCAAGCACCGCAGATGCGATGCCTCCAAGGTATCCACACGTATGGGGGCAGCGTCGGGCGGCGGACTGCTAGGTCCGATCGCACGGCATGGTGGCGTGGGGAGTGGCGGTGGCTGTCGACGGGAGGAAAAAGATCAACCCTGAAAGGTGTGCCCACTCCCCTTTATATAGACCTCCGAGGTGGTCTCAACACTTGAGGCCCACGACGAGTCTATCCCATTTTCCATTCGGATCCAATCCGAATGGGCTGCAATCCCTTAAGTGTGCGACCCTATAGGTTCACGTACACATGGACACGACCCGAGTCGATAGTCGGTAGCGGCTCCTAGCAGAACGTGCCAACTCTCATGTGTGCGCAAAGTCGTTAGACGAACCTCGACAATGTGTCATATACAACATTCCTTTTGCCTCATGATATAGGTTGTAGAGCTCAAGGCGAGTACTTGTCACCCTTGTGGTAGCTCGACATCTCTTCTCGAAACCGTGATGCAGATTCCCGAACTGGGTTAACACTTAACCCATGTCGCATGGCCATGCTTTCTGAATCTGATCACACGAGAGGGCCCAGAGAATATCTCTCCTCACGGAGGGGCAAATCCCATCTTGGTTAACCATGTCTCGCGGCATGTCTCACGACTCACCCGAAAGCTACCTTTATAACTACCCAGTTACGGAGTAGCGTTTGATAGACCCTAAGTAAGTTGATCATCATCCCGAGAACATGCGATGACCTAAGGTCTAGGACATGGCATATACATTGTGCTTGAGACTAACAGATGACATTATCTCGCTGTGTCTCAAAGTGGGTCTGTCCGACTCGGTGATCTCAATCCCCGAGTCCATACTATCAGTTTAGCATCTCTATGCACATGACTTGTGAAACGTAGTCATCAACTGAATCGTATACTAGTAAAGGATATGTGTCCGCATAACCTTAACAACTAGGGACTATTAGAACAATCATCATACTATATATAGTCTCACAAATAAGTCACATACTTATTGATACATATCATTGATGATGTTCAAGGACAGTACAAAATACTCATGAATACATAGGAAACGAAATCATCACATGATTGCCTCTAGGGCATATCTCCAACAGCTCAGCTGTAGCGGTGATCTCCTTCGCTATGCTTGCATACATTCCTTCGATGCCTAGGTTGATGTCATGCACCACCCCTTTGCAATCTGAAGCAATAACTACATGTGATAACGACATGTCTAGACAAGCGCAAGTGCCTCCCGAAAAGCTAGTGCATCGAGTGTCGCCAGATCGGTGACGCACACACATATGATCACCGAAGAGTCCAAATAGTTCCCATCGTAGTTCCTGCACACCGCATTGTAAGATCCCTCATTGTTAGCTCTAGAAACGGCTCCATCGACCCTGATCATGGCTAAGCCCACTGGTGGTCGGATCCATCTAGACTTGGCGATGGTTGATGCGGTCGTGGAAGTGTGGCGCACTTCCTTGGACTTGCATTCATCTAGCTCACGAATATACTTATGATGAACTGGTGCGTAGATATGGGCCTCTAAAAAAATGCTTTCATGTAGGGCTTGTTGACGGGAGAACCAGATGGCCCAAAGGGTTATCAATACATGACTAAACCTGCGGTGGGAAGAACAACCATTAAAACAAATACCCACTGTTTAGCATCTGGCTCGGTAGTGCCATTCAAAATCTGATAAAGTTCTCGGTCCTGCAAAGCCCATACACACCGAGCAACGTTGCAATGCAGGAGCGAGTGCTGCCATGAATGAGTTGCTCCACACAAACTACAACTTTTGATGGTAGACATGTTCAGACGGTGCAGTAAGTTAGCTGTTGGGATGGATTTGTCGGATTTCGGGCTCCGCAAAACCCTAAGAAGTTCGAACCCAGGGGCGTGTGCGAAGACCCCCAACGGCTTCACTCCCTTCAAGCTCGCACCTCGATAACCCTGCTCGATAGCAAGGGAGAAGATAACACACGAGAGTTTACCCAGGTTCGGGCCGCTGCGAAGCGTAAAACCCTACTCCTGCCTTTTGGTGGATTGCCTCACGAGGAGGTTTGTGGATGAACTAGTACAGTGGTGAGTTGCCTCACCAGAGTGTTCGCGGGTGGTTCTCCCTCTCTCTCCCTTCGCCGAGCAGCCTAGTCCCTATTTATAGCGGCCCGGGTCCTCTTCCCTTATCGCAAGGGTGGGAAGGAATCCCACAACGGCCAAATTCAAAGGGGGACAGGAGGTACATCTTATCCTGACGAAAGGTGGTCTTCGCCTGCAAAGTAGTCGATGGTGATGCAGAGGTGGGCTCGGTGATGACGTCCGTCCTGCGGGGCTTGGGGTCTTGGTCTTGTTACACCGGAAGGGAAACCTTTGGGGACGCTTTGGGGACCTGTGCTCGTCCTTGTCTCCTTTGCACCAAAGAGGAACCTGTTCCCTCTGGCGCCCTGGCGCCCGCCTAGCCTGGTTGGCGTCATCCTCGACCTCCGGAGGCCGAGCTCTGCATAGAGATCATCGCCGCTCGGGAGGAGGCCTGGGGAGGCCTACTCCCCCGCGAGTCTTGGCGCCGTTTCCCTCGCGAGCTTGGGGTCTCGCGAGGGCCTTGTGCTTAGGGTGGCCGCGCTGGGCCGTACTTGGTCGTCGAGGTGGGCCATAGGTAGGCAAGTCTGGGTACCCCCGTTCCCAGGACGCCGACAGTAGCCCCCGGGCCCAAGGCGCGCTTGGGTTGGCTTCCGGGCGAAGCCATAGGGGACGACCCGAAGCGCCGCGGGCCCCCACTGCCAGCGGGCCAGGCCTGACATGCGGCGCCCTCCGAGACGCTAGCGCCTACTCCCCTTTGCGCTGCCTCGGCGACTGCCCCGGCTGACAAACCGTCTGGCGCACTCCTCCGAGCAGTCACTGTTCCCCATCAATCTGGTCGCCCATCTCCCTCCTTCCGCGGCTCACTCCTTCTCCGTCGAATCCTCCGTCCGTCCGGCTCGGCCGCCCGCCATGGCTCCCAAGAAGAGAGGGGGCGAGGCCTCGAAGGCACCGGAACCTGCGCCGACGCCAGAGCCCGCGTTAGGTCACTCCTTGGTGGTTAATCTTGTGGGGTTGGAGAAGGTCCGCCTGGCGGTCGCCGCCGGCTCCAACGAGTGGGGGGCGACCAAGATTTGGCTGGGCTCGCGGCCTCTGGAGGCCACCTGCATTCCCCTTCATCTCCACGCCCTCCTCTCCGGCTTGCTGCCGCCGTTCTCGGACTTCTTTTCTGCCGTGCTCACGCACTACCAGGTTCATGCGCTTCATCTCGACCCTGGCTCCATCGTCCTCCTTTCTGCCTTCGCGTTCTTGTGTGAGGCCTTCATCAGTGTCTCCCCTTCTGTGGCCCTGCTTCGCCACTTCTTCTCTCTCCGATTGAACCCCGGGGGGCACTGTTCAGGATGCGTGTCCCTGCGGGCCGCCGATGCGACGGCCAGCGGGGCCCCCGACGCCCAGCTTTCACCGAACGCAGAAGGCTTCCAGAGGCAGTGGGTGTATGTAGATGCTGCTGAGGCCGGCTTCTTGCTCCAACCCCCGTCGGTTCCTGCAGAACCAAACCCTGGGTGGGGAAATGTGGAGCTTGACGACCCGCGGCTTGCGCCCGTTTTGGCCAGGCTGGCGGAACTGAGGGAGTCCGGTGTGACGATGGCGATGGTGGTGCGGGAGGTCTCCTGCCAGCGAATTGCTTCCCTTCAATGCCATTCCCGCCCGATGTGGACCTTCGCGGGCCCTTGCGACCCCATGAGGCTCCAGGTTCCCTCTCTTCTTCCTAGCGTGCTGCGCGAGCTACTCCGCCGCCTGACCGGCGGGGATCCGGACGAGCTTCCCCGGAGCGGCCTTCCCTTGTACAACCGCCCGGACGGGGAGGCCCTTGCCGGGAAGATGCCGCGTTTCGAAGAGTGGGGGCTCCTCCCTTTGGCGAAGGCGGGTCTCCGGGATGATCCCTCCGTGATGGCTTCGAGGCCAGGGGGTCCTGAGCATGCTGGGGCCGTGACTCCCCTTTTGGCCGTGGAGAGGCGCCCTACGTCGCCCACCCCTCGGGCTGTCGCCGAGGCCATGCCTGGGAGTGAAGGTGATGCCCTGACGACGGAGGCGGCCGCCATCTTCGCTGCTGGATGCCTGGGGTCAGATGCCGACACGCCGTACCCAGGCCCCCGCGCTTGCCGGAAGAGGAAGAGGCTCGGGGGCAGCCACCGCCCGTCGCCGTGGGTGCCGATGAAGAGGAAGTGGGTCGCCTTGGACGAGTAAGTGTCCGTTCCCCTCAGCCTTTCCTGGTGTATTCGTCCTGAATCTCTGTTTCGCAGGTTCCCCTCTGCTGAAGAAGAAGGCGCGACGTCACCGCCGCCTCCTAAGGCTACTGGGCCCATCGTGGCCTTGGCACCAGCAGTCTTCGGGGCCCCTCACGGTGGGGCGCCCGTGCCCGAGCTTGCGCGGCCCTCACGGGGTCTTGTGCGTGACTTCCCTGCGAACTTCTTCATGCCTGCCCCCACCCCGCAGGGATGAGGCTAAATCCTCCGCTGGTGGTCTTCACTGGAAATCAGCCACGCCGTGCACCAGGGCCTTCTTTGAGCGACGGCACGGACCTCCGCGGGGTGCGGCCTCCGCTCGGGGGAAGAGGGGAGGAGCCCCAGGCCTCCGCGCGCGCATTGGGGACGGGCGGCCCCTCGCCTGCCCTTCCGACCGGCCCAGGGGAAGGTGGAGATCCCAGTTGGGCCCTCAAGCTCACATGCGACCAGAGCGCCGTGCGGCACGGTTTGCTCTAGACCGCGGAGAACGCGCTGGGTCGTCTGGGGACGGAGCTCATCTCCGCTGACACTCGTCTCGAGGCAGAGCGCCAGCGCCTTACGCGCGAGTGGCATCATCTTGAGGTTGCCGTCAACCTCGGCCGCTTGCAGTGCGAGCGCGCCCACGCCGTCGCCGAGGAGTCCCTTGCCGCAGCGAGGGAGGCCCGCGACCGCGCCCTCGCGGAGGCCCACGCTGCCGACTGCCAACACAAGGCCTTGGAGGAACGCTTGGAGGAACTTGAAGCCTCCAACGCCGCCCTTGAAAGGCGAATCCAGGTACACTGGGCCGCTCTTGACGACATGACGACCGAGCCAGCCGCCGGCGGCGCGGGGCCCCGCATACCCGAGGATGCGCTGGCGATGGAAGCGCTTGAGCAGATTCTGGAGCATGAGAGGCTGGAGGTGAGGGAACACCAGGTGTCTCTCGCCGAGGACTCCCTCGCCTCCCGCGAGGCGAAATTTCAGGAGGAGGTCGACGACAAGGTGGCGGAGGCTTGGCGTTCCCTCCTCCAGGACTACCGCGCGAAGTTGAAGCTCCAGGAGTCCCGTTACTACAAGCGACGCGACCACCTGAAAGGCGAGGTTGATGCCCTCAAGAGAAGGTTAGATCAAGAGGAGCGACGTCGGCAAGCCGCAATGGATGCCCAGGCTGCTGCCAAGGCCGAGCTATCTTTTCTCTATAAGCAGGTAAAGGGCGTTGCTTCCCTCGCGGAGAAGGCTTCGGACGAGGCGGATCGTGCCCGCGGCCTTTAGCACACGCGCTCCAAGATGTTCCAGTCCCTCGAGAAGAGGGCCAACCGGGCCTTAAGCAATATCTGTGGCGCGAGCGTCTCGAGCCCCCTGGTTCCTGACGACGCAGGGTACCTGGGCTTCTTTTCCAGGGTCATGGAGTGCCTTGAGGGGGGCGCGGAGAAGATCCGCCAGCTCGTGGGGGAGAAACGCCGTGACCTCCTTGCGCGGGTGGCCTCGCATGTCTTCAGCCACCTTCTTTGCCTCGATCCGCACTTCGACTTCGGGGCGGTGCTTGCCCCGGTGTCTGAAGTGATCTGAGGCGCCCTTGCCGAGTGGGTGGAGGACCACGTGGAAGACCTGATCGTGGGATTTTCTTCTGATGAACTGAGGACCACGGCAGAGCCGGGGACCGCGAGCTCGGCAGCAATGGTGATGAAGAGGGCGATGATGACGACGCGTGTCCATAAGTAGTCTTCGCGTTTGCTTGTCAGGGTTACGAGTGCTGCCCTGTGGCGGCTTGAGCGTATTTTGGAAGGACCTCCGAGGGTGTTCCCGTGTGGCATGACACACATCGTTGTATGTCTTTTGCCGAAAACTCCTGCCGGCCAGGATATTCGTGTCGCACGAGCGTCCGAGCATTTATGCCCTGGTAGGGTATGCGCGGTAGCGCATCCACTGCGCCCGGCTTCCGCTTCAGGTCGCGCGTGAGAGGGGAGGGGTCCGGCAGTTGCCAAACTTCCCCAAGAAAATGAGATACCAAACAGAAATCATTACCAGAAAAAATGACCCCCCCTTACTTCCAGAAGAAAACCGCAAGAACCTCAAGTTTTATTCCAAAAGATGGCAAATTCGAATACAAAATGGGCAAAGAACAGCCGCGTCCAGCACCTAGGCTAATCTTCGTCTTCGTCTTCTCCCCAGCGCGGAGCGTAGGGCTTCCACGTTGCGTGGGCATAGCCATTGGAGGGCAGTGTTGTCCGCCAGCGCGGAGCATGGGGCTTCCACTTGGGCGTGGGATGGAACCCCTCCGCGTCCTCGGGGGGCTCCGGGCGTATACAACCCACTCATTATTACGTGAGAGTGTCACGGGTTGAGCTTGGGGGTGCGCTGGGGGCTCCATGCCTCCTTGACACGGAGCCCCTTCCCAGCCCCCAAGCGCGATGCTGCGACGTGGGGATGGCCTTGGACGGGCCCTTGAGCACGAGGCGAGCCCCCCATGCTCTTCGTAGGGAGGGCCCATCACGGGACAAGGTTTCCGGCCCCGCAAAGCCCGGGGATGGACGTCGTCATCGTAGCGGTGCCGCCGCCCCCTGCGCTTCGGGCGGGGCCCAGCGCAGGGGCCCTCCGCCACGTGCGAGGCCGGCGCCCAAGGCGGTACCCCAGCACGCCATGCTGAGGTGTCTGGGAGCCCCGCGCTGGTGCCCAACCACCCATCCCCAGGTGGACCGAGCCGGACCCAGGGACGTCGGTGGGTACGTGATCTCCCGCCGCTGGTTGAGCGAGACCTGGCCTGGAGACATGGGCGTGTGTTCCACCCTCCGTCTCTGGGTAGGAGTCGCCTTGCCTAGGGACATGGGCATATGTTCCACCCTCCGTCTCCAGGATGGGGGCACCTGGCCTGAGGACATGGGCGTGTGTTCCACCCTCCGTCTCCAGGTTGGAAGCACCTGGCATGAGGACATGGGCATGTGTTCCACCCTCCGTCTCCAGGCTGGAGTCGCCCTGCCTGGGGACATGGGCGTGTGTTCCACCCTCCATCTCTAGGCTGACGACCCCCGGTCCGCGGACCCAGGCACTTGCCAAGGGTAGCCCCCCACCAGCGGGTGCGCCTCACAAGGCCGCCAATGCCAGGCGTCCTCATGAGGCCGGCCCTGCCAGCCGCCCTCGTGAGGCTGTTCATACCAGCCCCTATGAGAGCCGCTCGCGAGGTCGCAGATGCTCCTCCTGTTGTCGTGGTGGCCGGCGCTGCTCCCATCATGGCCCGGGCACCCGCCAACATGGTCGTGGTAGAGTTGTGCGAGCTCCCGGATGCGGGTGTAGACGGGTCGTCGGGCGTCCTCCCCTGACGCCCCGGGTGCGTTGGGAGGCTCGTTGCGGCGCCTACCCCGCATAGCTGGCAACTCCCATCGGCCCTCGTCCGCACCGGGGGCTAACTCATGCGCGCCTGATGAGCTGGGCCGCTCTCCCAGCGGGTGTGGGCCACGACACGCTTCCTCCGCGCGTCTGCACGTCCTCAGCGTCTCGGTGGTGGGTTGAGCAACCTCCTGGACACGAGCCCCCTGGTCCGTCCCATAGAGAAATGCCTGGGCCTCGCCGGCCGTGGTGGCGTGCCCGGCCGCGCGACATACCCTGCTGTGATAGCGTCCGCGAGCGTCGTGGGAGGGCTGCAGCTCACGGGCCACGAGGAGCGCGATTCGCCCGCGCGCTGGGTCACGGCGATCCCGGGGGGGTGACGCCGCGATGCGGACGCCGAGGAGGGCCAGGGCAGCGAGAGCGCGCCGCGTGGTTGATGAGGGCAACAGCCCCCAGTGCCTGTCCAAGGCCGGGCTAGAGACGACGTCTTTCGATGGAGGAGTAAGGCGACGCGGGATGTCGAGGTCTGCAGGCGTGGCCCGAGCAACGCAGGCAGCCCGTCGTTCGGCGCGGGCTCGGCGACCCTTGGCCATGGAAGCGTCGAGCGGAGGCGAGGCGAAGCTTGGGTGAGGATCCCAACACGCCCCCTACCTGGCACGCCAAATGTCGGATTTCGGGCTCCGCAAAACCCTAAGAAGTTCGAACCCAGGGGCGTGTGCGAAGACCCCCAACAGCTTCACCCCCTTCAAGCTTGCAGCTCGATAACCCCGCTCGATGGCAAGGGAGAAGATAACACACGAGAGTTTACCCAGGTTCGGGCCGCTGCGAAGCGTAAAACCCTACTCCTGCCTTTTGGTGGATTGCCTCACGAGGAGGTTTGTGGATGAACTAGTATAGTGGTGAGTTGCCTCGCTAGAGTGTTCGCGGGTGGTTCTCCCTCTCTCTCCCTTCGCCGAGCAGCCTAGTCCCTATTTATAGCGGCCCGGGTCCTCTTCTCTTATCGCAAGGGCGGGAAGGAATCCCACAATGGCCAAATTCAAAGGGGGGCAGGAGGTACATCTTATCCTGACGAAAGGTGGTCTTCGCCTGCAAAGTAGTCGATGGTGATGCAGAGGTGGGCTCGGTGATGACATCCGTCCTACGGGGCTTGGGGTCTTGGTCTTGTTGCACCGGAAGGGGAACCTTTGGGGGATGCTTTGGGGACCTGCGCTCGTCCTTGTCTCCTTTGCACCAAAGAAGAACATGTTGCCTCTGGCGCGCTGGTGCCCGCCTGGCCTGGTTGGCGTCATCCTCGACCTCCGGAGGCCGAGCTCTGCATAGAGATCTCCACCGCTCGGGAGGAGGCCTAGGGAGGCCTACTCCCCCGCGAGTCTTGGCGCCGTTTCCCTCGCAAGCTTGGGGTCTCGCAAGGGCCTTGTGCTTAGGGTGGCCGCACTGGGCCGTACTTGGTCATCGAGGTGGGCCACGCCCTGGACCGCAGGCAGGCAAGTCTGGGTACCCCCGTTCCCAGGACGCCGACAGGATTGTTGGGCCAGCCTCCACTGAAAGATTTTGAACTCTGAATGGATAGCTATCATCCATAACTTAGACCATGAATTCTGCTCAGTCTCTATATTCGAAGAATCTGGTCTGCCCTCTAGCCATGCCTTGCGTCTTTATTTTGTGGAGACTACCATGCGGTACGCCGAACGTACGGTGAAGACTCCATTTTTCTCATGTGACCATGTAACACCCCCTGTAATTAAGCTACAATACCTCGTGATAATGATGGTGTGTCACCTCTTTTGCTAAGCTTAATTGTCGGTTGATTGAAACTCAGCTCAAAAATTCAAATTCAAATTCCAAGTCAAATTATTTTCTTCCAATAGTAAAACTAAAATGTTCGCAATATTCATAAATTCCCCTGATCATTTCTCATGTTGAAACCAAAATCATTTGACTCACCCGTTAATCCCTAGTAAATTATAAAGTGGTCTAACAACAACTAAATAGTCATTTCAAAATAAACAAATGTTTATGTATTTTTTCCAAACCACTTGGAACTTTGTGTGCAATTTTAATATATTGCATACTATTTATGTGCTAAATTTCAAGTTCCACAAAAATCAAATGATATTAAAATAAAATGAGTGCTAACTTAGTCTATAGCAAATGACATGTGGGGTCCCTTTGCTAACTAATCATTTAATTGAAATTTGTGACAATGACATCTGGGTGCCCCCACACCCTGTTAAACAGTCAAACCTTGACTTGTCAACTGTTGACTGGACCCCCTAGAACCACATGTAAGCCTCTCTGCTAGGTACACACTTGAGTACCCGTAGCAATAATCATTTAATTTCAAAATTAAATAAAATCCAGAATATTGTTAAAACTTTGAAAAATCATATAAAATAATTCGTAACTCGGATGAAAAAGTTCTATATATGATAGTTGATCAAAAAAATATAAAGAATCGGAATATCTCCTCTGCATACCTACGAGACCCCTCTAACATGTGAACTTGGACATCTTGCATTAGGATCATCTGGTTGAATAAAACCCGGAGCTGGGAAAATATTACCAGATATTCTCCCTCTTCTTTCAAAATGCTTAGTAATGCATTAGAGCATATCATCAACACACTTTGACATGGCATGCATCCTTGTTGCATTTGTATGCCCGTTATTTATTCCGTCCCCCCTCTCATCTATTCTTTCAGTAGACCCCGAGACTTACGCTGACCCCGAGTACGACTACGTCGTCGACGACCCGTCCTTCTTGGCAGAGCTTCCAGGCAAGCCAACCCCCTTGATCATTCCGATATCGCCTATTCTTTCCCTATATTTCTTGTATTGGAGAGTCAATTCAGTTGATGCTTTACCGATAGATCCTATTCTGATGCATAGCCTGTTGTTTATAACTGTTGTTGATACCTTACATGTTATCTACTATTCTTAGTGTAGTTATGGTAGAGTCTCATCAGTGGCCCTACACCTTGTCTGTTTTCCATGCTATATTATCGGGCCGTGATCCCTTTGGGCGATGATCATGGATATACTATATAATACTACAATACGTATGATAATTGTTCGGACTGGGGCTGAAGGGACAGGTGGTACCATCCAGGTAGTGATGGGTCTGGGTTCCCGACCGTCCCGAGTGATTCATTGTGGCGGAGCGATAGGGCAGGCGGAGACCACCTAGGAGAGAGGTAGGCATGGGCCCTGGTCGGTGTCCGTGGTTATTTAATAATAACACGCTTAATGAGATTTGGGTATTTGATCTGAGACTGTCACTGGCATATACGCACTAATCTTCGCGCAGGATAATGATTATGGGGCCATCGGCATCGTCAGTTCGTCCTGAAAGCTCTTTCAGATGTCTAATTCGGAGATGCGGCGCGGAGACTAGCAGATATCCTCCGAATGAGGTGAGGCTGGGCCGCCCTCGCGACGTGTAGGAGTGCTTAGGGGTGAGCGGCCGAACTACCCCTTCGCTCTTAGGATGTAGAGCGGCAGGGACTTCTCTGGAGATCTTAAGGTAGGACTTTCGCGTGTCGATCATCCGAGGCCAGGCATTACCCAAAAAAGTGTGTCCGGGCACAGGTAATCGAGCGTATCGGGAAATGTGGTGCACCCCTGCATGGAAGTAAACTATTCGAATAGCCGTGTGCATGGTAACAGGACGCTTGGATATATGAGAGTATCCCAATCCTATACTAACTTAAACCGGATACTTAATAAAAGACACCCAGATAAAGGTTGTAATAGCTCGATGATCGCTTTCTTGCAGGGAGTCGAGAGATGATCCCTGAGTGTGATGCTACTATATAAATACTTATATGTTGTTATTATATTTGCTCCTCTCTTCTGATGCTGCAAGAGCGGATAGTCTTCGATAGGATGAGCTTCTCCCTCTTATTCTGGCATTTCTGCAGTTTAGTCCAAAGATATAGCCCCATTCCTTTGATATCGATGCATATCTAGTATAGTTCTGATATAAGTCTTGCGAGTACTTTGGATGAGTACTCACCGTTGCTTTGCTATTCTTTTCCTTCAACCCGATTGCTGCAATATCCGGTATCTTCGCGGGTGCAGGTTATTTCCGCTTGTGCTTACTATGTGGACACCGACGTCGAGGAGTAGTTCAAAGGTCCTGGGCAGGAGGCCTGCGCCTTTTCGATCTAGTGTCGTTGTTTTGCTCAGCCTTCTTAAGGCAAACTTGTTTAATATTGTTTGTACCCAGACTTATGTTGTTTGTTGACTAATGTATATTGGGTCCTCATGGCCCAGGCTTGTAATATAAAGATTTATGTTTATTTTTTGTCATAGAGTTGTGTTGTGTTATTAACGTGGGTCACCGTTCGTGATTGTGCACGGTGCATGTATGGTTAGTGCACGATTATAAACTGGGGCGTCACAAGTTGGTATCAATGCCGAGTTCATGTAGGAAGCTCCCTCGAATCTCCTTGGTCGATGTTGAGTCTAGTCTTGAAAAACTATTTTCTAAACTACTAACCATGTTGTGTGGCTTACGGGCCCACATCACCTATGGATGGGATTAGAATCTTTTATTCCTGTTCTTTACTCTGGGTTCTGATCTCTTTTCTCTTGGGGTTAATGATTTTGCTAACTCTAACTCTAGGTTCTCATAACAACTTCATTCCGGAGAGCCACTCATTCCTGATGAACTCTTGATGTCTCAAGATATTTCGAAATACTCTCTGATTTGCCAAGAACCATTTGAACCTACAACCTTTGTTATTACTCAACGTCGATAGTCCCAGTCTATAGTCGTATGCACTTGTCGTTCATACATTCCTACTCTTGCACTGATTAAACCGCCCCTATTATTTTACTCACGACGACTAAGAAGAAATCTCATTGTGCTAGTAGTTGTCAGACCCGAAACAATGATGACCGTGGTGCTGATAATCCTCCACTGCTGCCCTGTGTCGAGGCTACGATGCAACAGTTTGAGCTTAGCTGACAATTTATGGGGAGCTTAGTGGACCGCATGGGAAATAACAATGCTCATCAGGAGCCTGACCCAATCTCAGTTCCGGAGTTCGTGCGCCTCAACCCTTCCATTTTCCACAACTCCTCAAATCCTATGGATGCTGATGATTGGCTTCATGAAATCTTGTTCGAGATGGAGTCAACTAATGTTGCCCCTGCCAGTTACGTCACCTTTGCAACATTTCACCTGAAAGGTCCAGCTGCTCAATGGTGGGAAAGCCACAGGCATTCGTTGCCTGTTGGAACGGTCACCACTTGGCTAGAATTCCAGACTCCCTTCCGTGCACGTCACCTCAAGGACTTGTGGACAAAAGGAAGAAGGAATTCGGAAACCTCACTCAGGGCACGATGACACCGAATGAATATCAGAGGGAATTCCACAATTTGTCTCTCTATGCTGAAGATGACGTCTCCACTGACGCACGCAAGAAGGAGAAATTTCATGAAGGACTGGATCATGTTTTGAAGCTTGCCCTTAGTCTCCATGAATTTATAGACTTTGCAACGCTTGTCAGTAAAGCTATTCGCTGAAACTAGTCAGATTGAGCACCAGGAGTCTCTTAAGCACACTCATGATGTTGGCTCATCTTCGGGTCCGTCTTCTCAGAAGCGTCGTGTGTGGATTTCGCACAATGTCCATCACCAACCTGCCCCAGCACCAAGACCATCTTATGTTGCCCCTCATCTACCTCCACCATCGAGACAACTCAGAATCCAAGGTGGACAACCCAATGCTATGGCTCCTCGCCCTGCATGTTGATCCTGCCATAAGTGTGGAATGTCAGCTGATTATGCCAAGTTTTGCCCACAGAAACAGAATCAGAATACCAGTCCGCCTGTTTCCGGTCGTGGTCACACTACTGTAGGATGGTCTAAAGATGACACATCAATCAGAGACCCTTCGACGAAACGGTGTGCGATGCATGAATCGCAAACGGTATAGTTCAAGCTCCGTCACTAATGACACAAACTGTGTGCGATGGTGGATCCATCAAATATGATTCAGAAAATAGTTGCGTGTGCGATCTACGACAGACAGTTTGTTCTTATGAATTGTTTGTGATTAGCGAAGATAATAGAAATGGTTAACAAAACGACATACGTGTGCGAAGTACGGCATACAGTTCACTTGGATAAACTGTGTGCGGTGATACAGCAGAACACAAACAATTCGGCATAACAAGATGTGTGCGATATACAGCAAACAGGTGAGTAATCAAAATCGTGTGCGAACACCAGAAATAACACAAACGATTGGTGCTAATAACCTATGTGTGTTGTGGGAAAAGGCTTGCTGGTATACAATTCTCAGCGATTGATGAAATCACCATCGACGGGTTTCGTAGTTTAGTCCGTGTGTACTGTGATTTGCTCTGTTTGCACAACATCTATGTTGTGCCTACAGAACAACAACATATGTACTTATAAGAACATGATTGCATAAACAAAAAAGAACACAATGCAATTTCAAATATTGTAACACAAATACTAGCAATATTACGAGGTTCAAATTCCAGCATTACAAGGCCCAAATTCAAAGATTACAAGGTACAAACTGATATTATAAATCAAATCCAATCTTTAGGATCCATGGGATGAAATATTTCTGCGACGGGATCAGCCACCGAGAAGTCATATATCGGCTCGATAGAATCGCTTTTGAATAATCTGTCATATGAACTTCCAAAGTGAAAATCAGCTTCTGCAGAGCCTTTTCCATTCCGCTGTAGACGCCTCCGCTGATCAGTAAACCATCCATTGTGGCACACTAAATATAGTGCAAACCTCATTACCTTGAGCACCCTTGCTTTCTGAACAAAGAAACTGGCGAATTGAATCTCTGGATTGGTGCCTCGGTACTCGTTCAAAGTAATTTCCGTGAGATGGAATTCAAGGCATTCGAGGGGATTGTTATGTTGCGCCACCTTTTCCACTCCAAGTCATGCTTGTATCTGCAAACGAAGACAACATATCAGTGCTTAGATGCCGTTTTGAACACTATGGGCCTCTTTGATTTGCATGATTTATAAAATACACTAATAGATTGACATGCCATCTTCGATCGTTCATGATTAACATCTCAAAAAAAATTATAGTACATCTGTCATTGTAATCATGGGGAAAATTATCAACAAATCGAACTCCGTTGTGATTAACAATTAACAGGAAAGGAACATCACCTGGACGTACAGCATTCCATGCACGGAAAGCATATAAGGAACTTAACATCTTCATCCAGATCGGGGCCGATAGATTGTAGTGCCAAGATCTTCATTTTGCGCAGAGACAATGCGAGGCCTGTGGGAATCATTTTCTGGATGACAGCCGAACATAGATCAACAAAAACTAGATAAAATGTGATGTACAATAATAAGAATGAGAAGAAGATTGTTGTACCTGAACGGGTATGGATCCAATTGTAACAAGTTCGGAGAATTCAGCACACGAATAGCCCACTATCAATTTCGGTGAGTCAATGACCCTGATTCTTGTTCGACCTTCTTTATCAAGTACAAACAATCTCTCATGGAAAGGCGCATTCTCAATGACCATATCATGAAACTCCCCAACTGACATCGTGTCGCGGCACCAGCCATGCACATAAATCATACGGAGATTCATCGTAGCGATGTGGAGGCTACTGAACCCAAACATCATCTGAAGACGAAGGTACTCGAGTGTTGTACAACCGTAGAGCAGGCGCTCCAAATCCTCTTTTGAGATGCTGATGCCAATGAGCTCGAGGTGCTTCAGTTTAGGGAGATGAAGAGCGTGCGGAACATTAATCTTGGGGAAAAGGCACCGCATGAACGCAGTGCGGCGCAGCGTGGGCACGAGGTGGAGGACGGATGGAGGGAGCGAGTGCCCATGTCCATCAACAAAGTTGAGCTCCTCGAGCTGATCTAGGGCGGGGGATAAGAACCACTCGTGAAACTTGGGTTCGGCCTTGCAGTTGGAACGGAAAGTGCCGATGGCAAGGCGTCTGACTGGCGCAGTGTGCGTGGCGAGGATGTGGGACAATGCGTCCAAGCATTTGCGATCCCCGCTGCAGAGCTCGTCGTTGTCGAGGAGGTCAATGGGGGTGGAGTGCCATAGGGGGCGCCACTGCCTGGAGAGGATGGTGGTCTGCACAACAGATTTGATGAAGAACACGCTCGCCTGAGGCTCGTGTGGTTCAGCCTCGACCCGCCCCCACTTGTTGCCCACCTCGTCGTCCATCAAAAAAGGAGGCGATCCTCGGCGGCGGCCCTTATAGATAAGACCGGAGGAGAAGGTGGAGCATTAATGGAGAAGTTGGGAGAGAATAGGGCTGTGGGTGGAGGTCCGAGATCAAAGGGCTTGATTCCCGGTGAGCCAGCTGCGCCTACGCGGCGGACTGCTCGCACTCGTCCCTTTGAGCCTGCGCGGTGGACTGCTCGCGCGCGTCCCGTCTAATCAAATCTGCACCCACAACACCTCCTAGCCAATAAAATATAGTAAATTATACCGGTTGCTAATATTGTCACCAAAAATGTTAAATAATAGAGAAAAAGTATACACTTGTTGCTAATACTGACATTTAATTATATTGACATATATTTGTATTATTATAAATTGCACGAACATTTTTTTGTATGTATATTTGAACAATTATGAAACATAATTTACTTAGTTTGTATGTATAATGTTTATACCGCACGAATAATTAAATGTTATGTTTGTTATTGAGATTAGAATTTACAAACCTTTTACAGATTTCTAAAAATACTTAGTTTTACGTTAATTTTCACACTTCCCTGACAGGCGGGGCCCACCTCTCATAGAGGCGAAGAAAAATAATGTCCCAATTTGAGGTGGTTTGTGAAGAAAAAAATAGGCCACCCGCCCTCCTCTCAGCCTTCGAGTCACTGACAGCGGGCCCATGCCACGATGGCATGCGAAGTCAACATTAATTTCATACACAAACATGATTTACACCGTATTTGCACGTCCGAGCCAAGTTTTTGCACCAGTTCATTGTACGCAACAAGTTCTAGCACCAAAGTGACCGTTTACGCCAAGTTCAAGTGCCAAGTGCGTTGCCGCCCGAGGAATCCAGTGCACGCTTAGGCACCGCACAGGCGTTTCTTTTGGCCACGCGTCTGCTCAATGAGCCCGTTCCCGCGCACAAAAGCGCGCTACCCACGATGCTCCGCCACGGCTGCCTGAAGACAGCTGCTGTCGGCGGCCACCGTGGCCGCCTTGGCCGCCACCCCACCGGCAGCCACCGAGGCCGCCACCATAGTGGCAACCGTCTTAGCTGCCACGACACCATCGTCCCTCTTGGCCCCGACCCCGCAGTAATAGTGGGCACACACGTACACACATCCGAGAACGCGGGCCCACGTACGCCATCCCACACGGTTTCTAAAAACCATAAAGCGTTCCGTGCTTGGGAACTAAAACCATCAATAAATCTTGAGCTTGTTTCCCGTCATATTCCAAATTACCACACGCTAAATTTATTGCAAATCAGTTCACACCTACCAAACCTAAACGTGTTCCCACTTAGCAGCTGTTTACTGTAGTAGGCTATAAAACACCTACTCGAAAATTACCGCACATTCCTCACCCCGCCACCAAAAAAACAGGCCTTTCTTTGTTAGTCGTTCATTCCGTCTGCCATGGCCGGTAGGAGGGGGGGGGGGTTCTGGGTCGAGATATAACATGGGAAGAAAGACCAAGGCCGCGGAAGCAACCAAGAGGTCCCGCCACCGCGCCGGGGAAGCGCCAGAGAGCTTTAGCCACACCGTGTTTGCCGTAGCAGAGATGTCTGGTGGCGCCACGGATGCCCATGAGGATCTTTCGCGGAGAGGCGACGACTATCACAATCACAAGTGCATTCGCCTCGGAGGCGAAATGGACGAGTTGGCAGTGTTGGATTCCTCAGCCAGGGACGACATGCGCGCTGAGCTCGATAAGAAGGAGGCGGTGATTGATGCCTTGGTGAAGCTGCTGGTGAAGAGCGAGGCCTCGGTTGACAAGGCGACCGGCCTCGTGATGAAACTTATGGAGGAGAACGCCGTCTGGAAGAAACTGCTCGAGAAGAAAAGTGCCTTGGAGGCGAGGCAGAAAGAACTCATCGAGGAACTTTTGGAAGACTTGGCAAAGCTCCACATCGAGCGCGAGGGGCTGGTGAAGGAATCTGTGGCACGTGTCAAGGAACTTCATGTGTACGTGACGCAGACCATCGACGCTCTCGAACAAAAAGCCTGCACCATGGCCGCAATGCGGAAGATGGCAGAGGAGAGGCGAGAGAAGATGGAGGTCGTGGAGGAGATGAAGAAGGAGATTGAGGAACTCCGCGCCCAACAATCCATCAAGAATTAGATAGCAGCGGCCCAGATCATTTGTTGTGTCTTCCTTCTTCAACCTCTTCCTTCTTCTTTTGCCCCTGTGTCTTTGGGGAGTTGCCGCATGTGGCATTTTTTATTATCATGGATATGTAAGAGAATTATTATCCTTTGCCGGTGTGAATTTGTCGTTATATTATTTCGTTCGTATGTACATGTATACGAGTCAAAAATAGACAAAAAGTCAAGTTCTCAGCGAGGCACGAACAAAACAATGGTTATGTTGAGCAGGGCAATGGGATCACAAGCAAACTAGTCACTCCGTCCAGGCGCATTAACCGCATGATAAACAGCCGGTCGAACACCATTAATTCAGAAGTTGGGAGCGAGGCGAGCGGGGGGTGGAGGTCAAAGTATCGCTTCCTGATGAGCATGTGCAGTAGACTGCTCTCATGCCTCCTGTCGAGCATGCGCGGCGGACAGCTCTCACGCATCCTATCGAGTCTGCGCGGCGGACAACTCACACGCGTCCCGTCGAGCCTGTGCGGCAGAAAGCTCGCATGCGTCCTATCATCAACCAGCTGCACGCACGGCACCCCCATATCAAGTAAAACAAATTGGACGTGTGGCACCAAATGGTTATCATACAAGTTTTGTATTTACGGAAATTCAAGAACCAAGATTATCAATGATTGCGGTCGATCTATCATGTCTAAATGTTTCTAATTCATTCACATTCGTTGCATGGGACCTAAGCAAGCAGCGAGGGACACAAAATGATTTTCCAATGAATTTTTGCGCACCAGAGCATGTGCTTCTAGTTCAAAATTTGAACTACGCATATTAAATCCCTATAAAACTCAATTAATGTATAAAAAGGGTCGAATTGGTGCACTAGAGGACGCATTGAATGTAATTTCGCCACCAAAGGTGACATGTTCCCTATCGAAATCACGAGACCAGAGCATGTGCTTCTAATTCAAAATTTGAACTATGCATATTAAATCCCTAGAAAACTCAATTAATGTACAAAAAGGGCCGAATTGGTGCACTAGAGGACGCATTGAATGTAGTTTCGCCACCAAAGGTGACATATTCCCTATCGAAATCACGAGGCTTCTTGCATAAGCTTTGGCTTGTAAGATGCATGTCCCAATATTTGTGCCAAATTCATCAAAAAATGCACACCATATATGTGTCATGGCATGACACTGTCTAAGTTTCGTGAATTCGTGACGAGCTTTGGGTTCTCGGGGATTTTAAAACCAATATTCTCAATGTTCGCGGCCTAGTCACGACGCCTGGATGTTTGTAATTCAGTGACCTTCAGTGCATGGGATCTAAACATGGACCCAAGGACACAAAATGGTTTTTAATCCATTTTGGTGCCCTGGAGCACATGCTTGTAGTTCAAATTTGAGTTCTTCGCATTAAGTGCATGCCTAGAAAACTCAAATGTTGTTTCGACCACATAGGTGACATGTTCCCAATCGAAATCACGATACTTCTCGTGGGAAGCTCCAATTTGTAAGAGGTTTGTCCCAAAACTTGTCCCAGATTGATCAAAAAAATTACCATGCTTATAAGTGTCGTGTCGACACCCCAGTTTCAATAATGTCAGACGAGTTTCGGATTTATGGGGATTTAAAAGCAAATCAACGTTTGTGGCCTAGTCACGATGCTGAGATGTTTGTAATCATTGCATGGGACCTAAACAGGGACCCAAGGACATAAAAATGATTTTCTATCCCATTTTGGTGCCCTGGAGCATGTGATTGTAGTTCAAATTTGAATTATGTACATTAAATGGATAGAAAAGCTCAATTAATGTATAAAGGGCGCCAAACGAGCCCGGTATAATTCCACATTTTAGCACTGCACTTGTATTAGTCTATGTTGCATGTAGAAAAAATATCAACGCAAGAAGAGACATTGAATGTTGTTCCCTTCACAGAGGTGACATGTTCCGTATCGAAACCATAATGCTTCTTGAGAGAAGTTTTGGTGTGCAAGAGACTTGTCCCAAATTGGACAAAAAATTACCATGTCGTATAAGTGCCGTGTCATGACACCGGGGTAAGTTTCAAGAATTTCAGATGAGTTTTGGATTTATGGCGATTTAAAAGCCAAGTTTCTCAATGTTTGTGGCCTCGTCATGCCTCCGAGATGTTTGTAATCCATTCACATTCATTGCATGGGACCTAAACAAGGAACCCAAGGACACAAATATGTTTTTTCAACCTATTTTGGTGACATGGAGCATGTGCTTTTAGTTCAAATTTGAATTATGCACATTAAATGCCTAGAAACTAAACTAGTGTAGTATAGAAAAGGCCAAACGAACCATGAATAATTTAAAGCAGTTCTATACGCCCGCCTGGAGCCCGTGCGTGTGTAAGCACGATGTGCGCACGTGTCGTGCTAGCTCGAGCTTCCTTATTTCATAAGTTATCCAATTTGTATTAAAATGGTGTTCTATCCAAACATGCTTCTCCCACCACTCCCCCAATCGGTCTCCCGCCACACCCCAATCAGTTTCTCGTCGAAGCGCCGACTCCGTAATCAATCTCCTGGATGAGGAGGACGAGACGGAGCAGGCCGGAGAGCAGGCAAAAGCGGCATCGTGCCATCGAGCATGAGCGAGATGTCATCATCAGCCCATGTAGGTGTCGGCAGGAGGCGCCATGCCACCATCGCACCCGGTTTCTAGTACTACCAGAAACATCTGCGATACGTAGCTGGTCCCACGAGGTGCCCATCGGGGCACGCCTTGTAAATGATAGGAGGCAACCCTTACCAGCAAGTTACAGCGTCCCAGCTCCTAACCCAGTCGAATGGAACTCATAAGTTAAGCGTGCTTTGGGTGGAGTAGTCCAAGGATGGGTGACCGGTTGGGAAGTTGCTAGATCTCAAGGTTCATTTAGGCGGTGTGATACAGTATAAATGCCTGTAGTGATATGTCATTCTGGCTAAATAAATCTTGAGATCCTTGTTTTGAAAATATCCATGATTTTCTTTTGCTGTTTTGAAAATATCAATAAATGCTTGTAGTGTCATTCTGGCTAAATAAATCTTGAGATCCTTGTTTTGAAAATATCAATAAATGCATGTAGTGTCATTCCAGCTAAATAAATCTTGAGATCCTTGTTTTGAAAATGTCAAGGATCAATGACGTGTGTGTGTGAATCCTCTTGCCTGTGTGTGGACCATGCCTACATTGTGCGGTTTCCGATGACAAACCTATCGGTGGGTCCTTAGGGTTTGTCATGCCTTTTACTAACAATGCTGGAAGGCCAAGGATGGGTGACGATGTGTGTGTGTGTGTGTGGACCATGCATGCATGCCTCCATCGTGCGGTTTTTGACGACACATCTATCGACGGGCCACTATATAGGGTATATATATATATATCCATTTGACTGACAACGTTAGAACGCTAACCTAGCTACGTGTCATGTGTGTACGTGGGTGGGGGGGTACCATATATACGTCCATAACCTAGGTAGTAAACATATAACCAATAAAAAGGGGGGTATGCCCAGATTTCTTAGCTAGGTGCATGCACATCATAGTGTTGTGCATTGTGTATTTAGACACCGGACCACACCCTTTTCCTATATAAATTTGGCCACATGCATGGCGATGGTGTTCTTCTAGCCCCGCTCAACCGATCTTCGACGACGCGCCAACTCGTGGGACCGCACGGTCTATATATCCCTCTTGACCGACAACAATATGTGATGGTTTGACCAAATTAAGGTATAAATTCTCTTGGTTGTCTTACGACAAGTGAGGCATGGCTAAATGTGTGACAAAGTTTGAGCCAGGTCATGTGTTCATAGGATCCCCTCCTCCGACACATACTGTAGGGCCAACACCCTACGTTTATGTCATGAACCCTTTTCTGTCACACTGGACATTTTTAGGCATGCACATATGCATCATGTACCACATCAAAGTTGTGCATTGGGAATTTAAACATGACAACACACCATCTTCGTAGATATATATACTTCATCCATTCCTATATACAAGTCTTTTTAGAGATTTCACTATGAACTACATACATATATATGTATATATATACATACTTCAGAGTATGGATTCACTTATTTTGCTCCGTACGTAGTCCGTAGTGGAATCTCTAAAAAGACTAATATTTAGGAACACAGGGAGTATATATTTGGGCCACTAGTGGGCGTGGTTGTGTTTTGACCATCTCTCGCGTTTCGTTGTTACCGTTTACCCTAAAAGATGCTATTATCTAAAATAGCAAACAAATCTCACGAAACAACCGTATGCGATTGTATCCCCAACAGACACGAGTGTGCTACTCTAACCGTGTGCGATGCCCGTACACTGCAAAATCAACTCCACGTAGTGGTGGCAACCGCAAGCGTCAGCCAGTGCAAAGGGGTAATGTGCACAGTAAAAACCCAAACCCGACGGCGACCTATAAAAGATCCTGCCGCCGGCGGCTAACAGCTAATTTTTTCTGCCGATAGCTCGCTACCACCACCACACACACCAAATGGAATCGGTGCTCAACCATGGGGATGTGTATGGCGCCGTCCTGATAGTGTTGGACGACGATGTGATAGAGGATTCCGATGCGTTGGCCACCATGGCGGGCAATGACAAACAGCCAGCTACCGCGGCCGACAACGACGATATAGAGGATTCCGACGTGCTGGCCTCCATGTCGGTCAACGATCAACGGCCATCTGCCGCGGCCGACGATGATGACGACGACCCCAAGTTTCAGCGTTGGATGCAGATGGCCATCGCTCTGTCCGTCCAGGAATCGGGCCTCGATGCGTTCCTGTGTGACGAGGACAAGCGCCGTCTCAGTGTCGGTGTGGAACAATCTATCACATCTGCGGATGCCATCCACAACGCGGCTAGGTATCTGAAGCGGCATAAACGGCGGGAGACTGCAAAGAGGAAGCGGTTGATGAAGAACTCAGATGCAGTTGGCAAAAAGAGGAGGGAGCAGGACCAAAAGGCGGCGGAGCAGGCCGCCATATGCCTCTCAGCCGTGTTGGAGGTGAGTGCAGGCCTTGCAGCTGCGGTGGCAGCCCTAGCAAGAGCGGCCACGGCGACCAGGGACGCAGCTCTTGCGAGAGCGGCGCCCGTCTATATGCCAATGGCCCACGCGGACGCCACGACAGCTTCATCGACGACAATGGCTGCCCTGGGGAATGCCACCGCAGTGAAGGTAGGTTTGTCCATAGTGGCACACCTGATGAGAGGCGCCACGGTCGCTCCGGCCGAGCTAGCCCCGCCGGTCGCCGCCGTGGAACCAGTGGAGCTCATTGACTTGACGAGCTCCTCTGAAAACTCCTTCTGCTCATGACGAGGGTGTAGGCGTGACATTTGTATGCATCCATGGCGTAATGAATATTTTGTGCAGCTCATCTTCATGTAAATTGATGAACTGTTTGTGAATTACCTAGCGTATGAACTAATGTCAACTAATCCGCTGCAAAATACGACATTTTGTGGTGAAAATTAGCCTAATGTTCATGTCATATGTTTGTGGGCATGTGAAAATTTAGGATGAATTTCACGTCTGCGTCTGAAAATGAGGATGAACCGTGTGAGATGAACCCTCCTTGAGAAATATCAGAAAAAGCTACCCGCCTTGAGCGATGCAAAAATTCGTGGTTTCGCGGCACGGTATTTTGTTACAGCGTACACACTTTATTATGTTTGGACCGTGTGCGATCTTGGTTGCACCTGCCCCGCTTCAGTTCCTTTACCAAAATTTAAGTGGAAGCGGTATTTCAACTACCGCCCTCCATTGTCCACCACCGAGCCTATAGTAAAATTTCAGCTGTCGAGGCATTTGAACCGTCGCCATCCCTCGTACACCACTATCTCCACCTACACCATTACTACTAAAATTTTCAGTAGCGGTGGCACATCCGCAAACACCCCCTGTCCCTGTCCACAGCAAGCCCCCTCCCCTTCCTCCCCCGCTTGAACCCTAGCTCGCCCCCGCCGCCGCCTTCCACCACCAATCTCAGTCGGCCTGCCCGTGCCTCATAGCTAAACAAGTTCAGGGTCCCAACCGATCCACATACACCATCGCCGCCCTGAGTTTTTATATGAGGCCGGCGGTGTCCCTTCCCCCAGATCCCCATCGAATACTCCAGAGAGTCGCAACCTAATCAGCCCGACCACATATCCCGTGGAGCTCGAGGAGCGTACGAGCAAAAAGTGATCTAGCATGGCCTCTCTGCCATACGCTGTCGAGGTGGGTGCCGTTCGTGCCGACCCTTCGATCCAGGAGGAACACCTCGCCACAGAAGCCGTGAGGACGTTGACTACGTTGCCATGCCGAAGGCTTCAAGTCTGTGCGCTCGCGTATTCCTAAATCTCAGGAGAGCCGGCTACGACATCAAGCTCGTCAACATCACCGGCTTCACTCGGGCCATGTCACAAGTTAAGTGGTCCACCGGCAATGCCTCTGGTTCAACCGCCGTCGATCTCTTCAAAGGCCCCGCTGTTGATGTAATGCCCAAGATGCGATCCTATCCTCATTTTGGCTCGAGGGCCTCTACAGGGATAGAAGCGCATCTCGTCGTTTCGCAAGAATGGATATCATTACAAGTACATGTAAAGAACAGATGAGTATATGGAATTGGCTTACACTCGCCACAAGCTAAATCAATATCACATCATACAACATCATATTCAATCATCATACAGAAGAGCAGGGTCCAACTACGGACGAAATCAAACGATAAAATGACATCCATCCTTGCTATCACAGGCTGCCGGCCTGGAACCCATCCTATGATCAAAGAAGAAGAAGAACTCCAAATCAAACAAACATCACACTCATGTCAAATCATCGCATTACCTGTACCTGCAACTGTTGTTGTAGTAATCTGTGGGCCACGGGGACTCAGCAATCTCATTTCCAAGGGTATCAAGACTATTAAAGCTTAATGAGTGAGGTATGGTTAAGTGGTGAGGCTGCAGCAAGCACTAAGCATTTATTTGAGAGGCTAACTTATGAGTACAAGAATAAGGGGGGGGGGTGATCGTCGCATAAACGGACGTGATCTAGTAATGATCACTAAGTGATCCTGAACACCTACTTACGATCAAACATAACCCCACCATGTTCTCTCTCGGATCAGAAATTCACGAGAAGAGACAGTCACGGTTACGCACATGGTTGGTGTATTTTATTGGAGTTTACTTTAAGTTCTCTATGACCGGATATTAAACAAATTTCCAAGTTGCCACATAACCGCGGGCACGGCTCTCATGAAAGATTTAACCCTGCAGGGGTGCTCCAACTCATCCATCACAAACTAACCACAAGTTGCGTTGGAATTCCTCAATCGCGGGAGAACCCGTAGTATCTTGCGGAATTCCGATGGAAAATATCAACCTCGAGATAGCCCGAAGTGTCCTCGAAATCCCGCGCACAAGACGTTCGAGAAAGGTAAAACAAATCCAGCAAGACCGCCCGACGTGCCGACAATCCCGATAGGAGCCACATATCTCGTTCTCAGGGCACGGCAGATGAGCGACGCGTATAGTGGCCTGATAGAAATCTCCCAAGTTACCTTGGGTTGGCCTCGCACAATGCTCTATTTTGGACCAACGCTCATGAGGAGCACTGGCCCGGGGGTTGATTAATTATCCGCGGGTGCTGGCGGGTCCCTATACATTTTTAGTTGTTATTAGGCAAATGTAGTACCAATGTTGGGCCTTGCCAGAAGAGTTTTATCCCAATACGAAAATCAAGGGGGTCCCCATAACAACCCCGAGCATGTTAGGAGCGCTCAATATGGAACATAACACCGGTACACAAGTAACTAGGGCGGCAAAAGTGGAACAAAACACCGAGCAAAAGGCCAAGCCTTCCACCTTTTACCAAGTATATATGTGCATTAAATTAAATAGCAATAATATTGTGATATCTCAAAAACATCCATGTTGGCACATGGAACCAATTGCACCTGCAACTAGCAACGCTATAAGAAGGGCTGAGCAAGCGGTAACATAGCCAAACAACGGTTTGCTCGGATGTGGAGGGTTAGGGGCTTATCATGGCATTTTGGGAGGCTTGACAAACAAGTGGTAGGTAGCGAGACAAAGCGATAGAAACAAGACAACTAGCATGGCAATGATAGTAATGGTATCTAGGGAAATGGTCATCTTGCCTGAGATCCCGCTTGGAAGAAGATCGAATCCGTGAAGTAGACGAACGCCGTAGTCGAACGAATCCTCACACTCCGAACGCTTTCGAATCTCTATCGAGAAGAAGCAATCCGAAAACAACAATCAAAACACGATAAACACCACAACATATTCATGACATGATGCGCAAACAAACATGATGCACGTCCGGTTTAATTATGCAACGCATGGCAATAACAACAAACAAATACTACACATTAAGTGAAGCTCAATATGCAACGAGTTGCATATTGATGAAACTCCACATTCGAATTATTTAGTTCACTCTCGTTAGGTGCACGACAATATTAAATATTATTAAACATGGCAATAGGTGAAGCATAATGAAACTACACTATCTAGGCATCTTAAATGAGGTCGGAAACAACTTATAGTATTCCCGAAACGACCCCATGTGCAAATTATGAATTCGGTCCAGATCTGAACTAATCATGTTTTATATTTATTAAACAGGGAAATAAAGTGCATAATGATACGCTACTCTTCATTCTAGGCATTTTTGCATATATAGAACATTTGAAACGGAGCTACGGTCTAAAAGGTATGACAAACACAAGGTGAATATACCATGAATGCAACATGCATGTGAATGACAACCACAAACATACCAAATCATGGATGCAGCAAGATATTATGAAACTACATGAAATTCTAGTCAAGTTTCATATATGGCATGTCCAAAACGGAGCTACGGTTCAACCACAACAACCAACACAAGTTTTATTTAAAATCTTCCCAAAACAGCAACATAGCATATTGCACACATGAAAACAACAAGCTACAAGATTCTAAAATGTACAAACTAAGCATGAGACTTAGTGAAAATCACAGTTTTTAACAGAGCAATTTTATCACAAAGGCATATTGGCAGCAGTAAAACTATATGCTACATGTCATATATGGGCATGAAACTTAACCGCATGGTAGAGGACATGATGCACTACAATTCATCCCATTATGGCAACACCAAATTATGCACAGATTCATGGCAAACATCAACACAACATGGCATTCTGAAATAACCAGATTCTCAGACTTAATCATGTGAAAATTAGAGTAGACAAGAGCAGCAGTTTTTTAACAGATTGACATGTTGGATAGCAGAATTAATTATGATGCAAAACCTATTCATGCAAACTATTGGCACAACATGGTAGAGCACAACATGATTTACAATACATCCCATTGTGGCAACATCAAAGGAGCTATAGATCAATAGCAAACCACCTGGCAAGACAGCAACAAAATAACACAGATTTCAGACTTAGAAATGTTTTAGCATCTCAAAACAGCCATATTTTATATCATGTTGGCAACAAGAAAATAACACCTAAACATGCATTTCTATAGCAACCAAAAATACCAGGGCCTAGCACACATGTCCAAGGGCATATCTCATGTTTGCAACTATTCCAAAATATGCATGGATTAATTCACACGAAATAAACAAAAGGGCATCATAGCAAAATAACATGCACACCAATTTGCTCAAAAGACAAAACTAAATGCACAGATAAATTATATGGATTTTTCTACCCCGAAATCATATATAATATGTGGGTTATTACTATAAAACAAATGACACAACATATATGTGAGATTAGGGCATAAACCGTTTTAGCAAGCTATGTATGCAAATTAAATGCAACCATCACATTACATATTTTTCTCATGCATGAAAATGGGATATAATTAATCTACACATTTTTACATATATGGTTTGATTAATTTGGATGCACAGTTAAATAATTATGCGCAATGCAAAATCATGACATTTATGCGAATTGAAAGCAAACCTCACAATAAACATTTTCATGCATGAAAGTGGGATATTAATAATCTACACGAAATTCTACATGTTTTCATATATGAAGTATTTTGATACGATGCATGGTTATTTATGTCTGAGCAATGCAAATTAATGACACTTTTTCTGAAATTAGCAAACTAGTGGGAAAAAACGATAAATTCATAGACAGGAAAATAAAATATACACGGGCCGAATCTGTTCTAAATGGACTAAACTAGGCAAGCGGTGGATACTATATTGCGCTTAGGGTGATGGATGGGGCAAACTGGAGGCTCACCTTGGGCCAGCGGAAGCTGGGCCGACTCGGTGATGCAGGCCGGGGCAGGGCGACTGGGCCTGGGCGCTACGCGGCCCACCAGCGATCGAGGTGCTGGTCGCGTCCTCCTCGTCTCGCCTGAACGGAGGCAGGAGGTGGTGGAGCTGAAGAAGCCCACCGGGGCGGGGAGGTGGTCTCCGGTGAGCTGGGACAGTGGGGCCTGGCCGGAACGGGTAGATCGGAGGCAGGGCAACCCGTTCCCGGCGACGAGGGGCTAGGAGGCTTTGAAGTCGAGGAGATCGGGCGGCGATTGCTCATGGCGATCTGCAGGATGGGAGGGACAGAGAGGATAAGAACCTGAGAAGGAAGAGAGAGTCACAGGGCAAGGGGGCTCACCTAGGTAGGGTGTTCGCCGACGGCGGCACTCCGGTGCCCCTCCAGTGAGGCGGTGGGCAGGGGTGGCACGGGGCAAGGAGCTCGGGGCTCCCTCCCGATCGAGATCGAGGAGGAGCTCTCCTGCGGGGAGCGGTAGCGGATCTGGGCCCCGGCGGCGACCGGATGGGCCCGGGAGGGCCTCGCTCGGGCCGCGGCGGCTGTAGGCGCTAGGGAGGCGACGTGGCAGCGCCTGAGAGGCCGAGGGCGTCTGCTGCGGCGGCGCCGACTGGGCCAAGTGGCGGCTAGGGTTTGGGCATGCGCGGAAAACGATGCAGATGCTAGGGCTAGCCATTTTAGGCAGGGTAGGGGTGTTTAAATAGGAAAGGGGGCTAGGTTTAGGGATTTTTAGCCCGATTCGAGCCGTTCGATCGTGATCGGATGGCTCCAATCATGGGGTTAGGTTAGGTGGGTTGTGTGCTGTGTAGAGTGGTAGTGGGCTGAGATGAGAGGGAGGTGGCAGCCCGTGGCATGATTTTAAAACCTAAAAACGTCCGGTAATTAAACCGATGACGCACCGCTACGGTCGACCGTTGGGGTATCAAACGACCTCCGATTGCGACGAAATTTGGCAGGCAGTCGACCTACAATAAAACAAGACCATGTGCCAACTTTCAACCCAATCCGAGAATAATTCATACCTACTTTTAAAAACAAGATTTTATCGATGCCGCGGGCGTGTGCGTGTGTGGTTACTCTCGAAACGGACGTCCACGAGAACGGGGAGAACTGGCAACTACGAACGGATGCAAGTTTTGAAAACTGACGGCAACGGAGTACCGATGCTATGCACATGATGCGAATTACGTGATGATGAATGCAACAACCAAACGAATCATACGATGACAACGGATTTAAAAAAAAGGAATCTTCAGGAGCGTCGGTCTCGGGCTGTTACAGCTGATCTCCTCCGCCTCGCGGTCATGGATTTGCGATCCTTCTACGCCATCGAGCCCCTTTTGTCATTTCTGAAGGAAACGTTCTACGGCGGTGGCTTGGGATCCTTAGCTCCAAAGTCAGATCTCACCGACCAAGATAAGGGCACACACTACGGCTGTTACAAGGGGAACATCCCATCTGTGACATCAGGAAGCGCACCCTGGGCACCACAAATTCCAAGTGGAAGGAGCCCATCTATGACAAGTGAGGCAATTAACATCCTTTGAGCAAATCATACTTTTTCTAGCTAGCCCTCTCGTACCCATTGTTATATTAGCTTTTGCCATGCGATAATCATGCATTGTTTAATTGAACATTTGTCCAGTTTTCAAGCAGATGCCTTGCTTTTATGTATCTGGTTGTTAGGTTGGTACCATTGAGTATTTGTCCAGTTTTTGATAGCTATAGTTGGTTGTTAAAATGAGCATATATGCCTTGTTTCTTTCAGTTATTCACAATGTGATGTTCATTATGCGCAACTATGAACTGTGCAGTTCAATTTCATCAATACCACCTGTTATGCCTAGTGATGTTAACCAGTGCCCTTAACTCCCGCTTTAAACATTTATGCCTTGTTTCTCTGAATTTAGTTGTCAGGTTGGTTGTAGTGAGCATTTGTCTAGTTTTCAAGCAGATGCCTTGCTTTTCTGTATCTGGTTGTTCGGTTGATTGCAGTGAGCATTTGTCTAGTTTTTAAGCAGATGCCTTGCTTTTCTATATCTTGTTGTTAGGTTGGTTGCATTGAGCATTTTTCCAGTTTCCAATGGCTATATTTGGTTGTTATAGTGAGCATATATGCCTTGTTTATTTCGGAGCCGGATCCTCTAACTTAGAGAAGGAAAGTCACGGTGCAACAATGCTCGTCTAGTGTAAAATGAAGAAGGAATGTTAGGAACTATTAGCAAGTTTTTTACTTTTGGTAATTACTACAAATATAAAAAATCCAAAATTAATTTTATTTCACCATCAACTTGTTTGTATGTAATTACTATGAATGTACATACTAGATCTGTAATTTAAAAATTAATTTAAGTCATTTTAGCCTTAATTGTATGGATTAATAGAAGGAAAGTTAGAGTACTGTAGCTTCTCTAACATCCCTCGTGTATGTTAGAGGATCTAGTCCCGTTTATTTCAAGCAGATACCTTGTATATTTGGTTAATGTTAAGCCTGTTGTACTTATCATTACTTTCCATGTACTTGCACAGGACAACAATGGGAGTGGCCGACGTTTTCCACCGAGGTTTTTTTCATCCCTCCGCTTATACTCCATCCGTTCCATAATGTAGTGCATATAGATTTTTTTGAATAGTCAAACTTTGCAAACTGTGAACAAATGTATAGAGAATACTATTTATATATATACCACACTAAAATGTATACAATATTAAAGTAAATTTTGTGATGTATCTAATGAAATGGAATTGCAATTCTAGATGTATATGTTTTTCTCTACAAACTTGGTCAAAGTTAGTAAATGTTGACTTCTCAAAATGTTTATACGCAACACATTTGTGGAACTGATGGAGTTAAATATTACACCATTCTTGTCGTGGTTTTGTCAACCCGGCAGATGTCCTCGTGACAGGACTTAGGTGTGAGGCCATCGCCGCTAGGTGGCGACTCGAAGGGGTTAAACGAGAGAGAGTCGGGTTTACCCAGGTTCGGCCCCTCCTATGGAGGTAATAGCCGACGTCCTGCTTTGTGTGTATTTGATGAGTAGATCTCGATTACAAGGGTGCGGAATCGCTAACCTAGCTATCGAGAGGTTGAAACTTGAGTCTTTCACCCCTAGAGTCCTGCCTTTATATACAGGTCAAGCCCTAGGGCTTACAATAGAGTCCGGGTCACATCATGACCCGTGACCCACAACATCTCTAACTTGTCTTGCTTCTTAAGGAAACTTAACAGGTGTCCTTAGCTTCATGGGCTTTGAGCCGCTGTCTTCAGGTGCTGGGCCGCCCGGTGTCTTAGTTAGCCGCCGCCTTACTTATCTTGTATTTAGGACCGGCCCATTTTAAATTGGTTGCAGAGTTGTTGATATGTTAACCCGGCCCAACATGGCGGGCCATACCGTGGAGCTATATCCCCGACATTAGGCCCCAGATTGATATGAATCCATTCATGTCAATAGATCTTTCCTTCCTTTGGCGGCTCATCCTTGAACTGGTGCCTTCTATGAATTTCATGACGTCGGCTTGTTCCACTTCCAGACTACATTTTCTCCAACTCATGCTTGTTGTGACGTCATCCTTGCTGATTGTTGTTCTTCAAAGTCATCATAACATACCCCTTCGAAGACTGCGCCAAATCTAGGTGGGTGCGAAAGTCGAGGCGCGCTTGTAGCCACGAATTTACCATGGTCGCTTCGTTTTTCTCGGTGCCGCTTCACTTTCTTCCCCTTATAAATAAGCCCACTGGGCTCCTCAGTAACTTTTCCTCATCGTCTTCCTCCTCATGTCTCTCCATCGACCGAGCACCGTCAGAGCTCCCAAATTGACTCCAAGGTCTTCGGCTCCATTGCCGGCGTCATCAAGCCTTCTTGGAACCGCTGAAGCGAACTCGATCATCTTCGTCCCTGCTTCGACACCATCTGGTATGAATCCCCGCCGTTTAGGGTTTCGGCATTTTCGGTGTTACTGTCTTCGTAGTGTTCATCTGAAACTTCGTTAGTAGATCCACACATTGTCCGCTCATCGCGGTGTATTCTTAGAACGACCTCCGCTCCATTTCATTTAAAGTAGATCTAAAATGAGCCATCGGGGGTTATCCTTTGGAACGCTGCAGTTTTGGTTGTTCCGTCAGTTAGAACACATATATTGCTGTTTTTCCTTCGTTTAATTAGATCCGCCTGGAGAGAAACTTTCATAGAAACCTGTTTGTGATCCAATGTTTCTGCTAAGTGTTGAAGATATGCCTTCGGCCTTCTTGTATTTCACCGGCTCATAACAATACCTTAGTGTAGGCGGCTTATAATCTGCTCCGGCTTATCTTTCTCATTATTCTTGTAGCTTATTGCATAACCCGCCATGGCTCCGAAAAATCCCAAAGTTTGTAACTGGGCAAAGAGGAAAGAATCCAAGCTTACCTTGGTGAACCTCATGGATCAGGGCTTCTTGCCTGCTTGAAAGACTATAAAATGGCGAGCTCCTGAAGAAGAGTTGTCCCCACAACCACAACGTGGAGAGGTTGTAGTATTTACTGATCATTTGCGCAGAGGCTTTCGCCCTCCCGGCTCAAAATTCTTCAGGGACCTCTTGGACTTCTTCAAGCTCAGGCCTCAAGACATTGGCCCAAACTCCATGACCAACATCTGTCAATTTCAAGTGTTATGTGAAGTGTACCTTCAGATTGAGCCGTCCGTGACTTTGTTTAGAGAGTTCTTTTATTTCAACCGCCAAACGGAGACGAAGAACGGTACTTCCTGCGAACTTGGCGGCGTCTCCATCCAGAAAAGGAAAAACAGCGCCTTCCCAGAATCGAAGCTGGCGAGTCACCCAAAAGGGTGGAACAAAACTTGGTTCTACTACAGAGATACTTCACCTGAAGGAGAAAATCCTCTGCCAGGTTTTAGACTAGAAAGATTTAGTGGCAAAGAGGAATTTCTGGGTTAGCCAACTGACGAAGAGAGAGCTTATTTAGCACCTCTTCATGCAAAACTGAGGGCCCTGACCGCACATGGTCTGACTGGGATCGACCTGATTCGCTGCTGGTTAAAATGGTGGGTCCAACCCGTCAGTTTGAGGGACGGCTTGATGTGCAACTATTCAGGCGCCTCTAATGATCCTCAGCGGTTTTCTCATGAAAACCTTACTGACGACGCCCTTACCAAGGAAACTAAGAAGTTTTTCTCTGACTCAAAAGAGTTATGCAGCGTCACTGGCTTGGGTCCGTTTTACCGTTTCAACCCGCCACCTCAGGTATCAACTATTTCCATTGTCTCTTGTCAATGTTACTCTTGACTCGCCACTTACTTATTATATACTTTATGTATCTGCAGGCGGATTCTGGCTTTTGGAAAGTTGCACCTCAAGTCTCCGTTCCTGCTACGGGTAAAAAGAATGCCCCAGTCTCCGTGTCATCTTCAGAGGAGGATTCTGAGGTAGAACTCGACTCTCTCGGCCGCCTGTTTAATGAGCTTGCTGACGCACCTTCTTACTAGGGCGAATCGGAATTTAGCCAAGCCGGTGAAACTGAGGTAACTCCAATTTCCCCTAGTTCTTCGGAAACGTTTGTTCCTCGAAGACCAAGACAAACAGTTTGGAAGGTTAAATTGTCACACGCAGAAGCTCATTTGGCTCCTAATTTTCTTTTGAAGAACACACAGTTTGCCGGCTCATCGAAACGCATGACTCGGGATGATGAAGACCCTAGTTTATCTCATACGCCGCCGGCTCGTAAACCACGCCTTGTGGTCCCCCCCATAGTCCAACTGATTCTCGTCCTAGAGCCGGTTTGTTTAAACAACCTCTCAGTCCTTCAAATTCCCTTTATCAGGATTCTCCTTCATCATCGAGCGACTCGAGCGCGTCACAACTTCCCCCTTTCAATGTCAATTGCGGGTAAGCTTTTATCTTCGTGAAGTCTGTCTTATATCTTTCATTGTTTTGATTCCATCGTACAATAACTTTTGTTGTACTGATAATCCAGAGCCAAAGCTGTTGTGTCCAAACGAGCAGGCGGGTCGTCCTCTGGGACATCAAACCAAGAGACGCCAATTCTTCTGAAGATGACTCCAATGGTTGATTCTTTTGAAAAGGGACTTGATGCGAGGGTAGATCCGGAGGCTACCACTGAGATACCCGGAGCAAATGAGCCGGTTTTTATGGATGCTCCTCCTAAGATTGAATCATCCATCTTTCCTTCCAAGTCAGCTTGCGTAGATGAACTTATGGCGTCATCTGACCACAACGTTCCAGCCGTTGTGTTTAAAGAAAATTTGCAAGCCCCCACTGCTTCCACTTCCTTAGCTAAAATTGGGAGCAAGGGTGAATCAGTGATTTTGGATAAGGAAAAAACCAAAATGGAATCCCTGGAATTATCCGTGCTTGGTGTTGAAGACCTGTATCAAGAGTACTTGACCCGGCTGTCTGAGAGCCGAGAAATTGAGAAGAGCATGATAAATGCTATGAAGGAAAAATATGAGGTAATCTCCTTATTTTATCATTATCCTGCATACTATCATTAGCTTCCAGAGACCAACTTGTTATGATAAGCTGGTTTTACAGAATGACTGAAAACCTGTAGTAACCGTGTAGCCCCCAAGGGCCGACTCATCTTCTTGAGATGAGCCGGGTCTTTTTAATAGGAAAGAAGTTCGACGTGTAGCCCCCAAGGGCCAACTCATCTTCTTGAGATGAGTCAGGTCTTTTTAAGATGAAAGAAGTTTGACCTGTAGCCCCCAAGGGCCGACTCATCTTCTTGAGATGGGTCGGGTGTTTTTAAGATGAAAGCAGTTCGACCTGTAGCCCCCAAGGGCCGACTCATCTTCTTGAGATGGTTCGGGTCTTTTTAAGATGAAAGAAGTTCGACCTGTAGCCCCCAAGGGCCGACTCATCTTCTTGAGATGAGCCGGGTCTTCTTCCCTGTCTTAGTTTCAAAAGAACCAAAATACATTAGCCCCCAAGTGTCGAGGACATTGCTTGCAATTTTCTTGGGACTTGTAAATATAATTGCTGATGCCTGTTGCTCGTCCATCAGGGATATTGCGAAGATGCTGAGTCTGTTGCTGTGAGACTGCAGAAACGGCTCAAGGAGGAAAAAAGATTGAAAGCTGAAGCCAAGTCCATGGCGTCTCACTTTGAAAATTCTGCCCGTCAGGCGAACGAACGTCTGGAACAGGCCATAAAACTGGTTGATACGGAAAAGGCCGTCCTGACCAAACATGCAGAGAAGGCCGAGAAGAACTTTGGCCCCGTGAAGGAAAAATACTTCACTCTCGTGAAGCAGATCGATGATATGTTGACAGCAATCTTCGGTACATGTTTCGTCCCGCCTTTGTCAATGTGCCCGTTTTATGAACCTTGCGGCAGTTTATTTCGCTTTCTCTTATGTGCAGGGCGAAAGAACCACAACCTCGTAGAGCTGCCAATTGTAAAATTGAAGACCATTTTTACGTACGTAGAGCAGCTGTTTACAGGCTCCGTATATTCCATCAGGGCTGTGAAGAACCTAAAGCATCCGCCGAGAAGTATCAAAGACATGTTGAAGCAGCTTTGTACCGTGCCACAATGGGTGATTGAAACTCGGAAATTGGCGGCTCGTGTAGGAGCGAACATGGCACTTGCTCGGGCAAAAGCGTATCTGCCAGAATTGGATGTGGAGCTTTTGAAAGGCGCCTTCCTGGAGTTTAAACTTGACGGGTCAGCATTCACTCGTGAAGATTACGCAAAGTGCCTTTTGGAGACCCGGCCACTGGCGTCTTTGATAGCCAACGAGGTAGATCTTTCAAAATATCATCCAGCCTACACTGTTGATAATGAACGCATTAACGCGCCCAAGGGCGAGCCGTCTGACCTGGTGCCACCTCGCCGTAAGACAACTTTTGCTCCTGACATTGATGCATCAGCTCTTGTTGAAGGGACCGCAAATTTTGAATCTTTGCTCTCAATTCGTTGGCAACAGAAAGGCCAGCAGGTTGATGACGATGAGCCGGCGGGGTCAAATCCAGAGGCGGCGGATGATAGAGCCTGAAGATACCTCGGAAGCTGGATGAGTCGCCTCCCCAGAACAAGCCCCCTGGTGTAAGAACTTTTGTGAAAAATTATGTGGCTCCACTATGAGCCTGTAACAGGAGTAGTACTCTTCACAACTTTGAATTTGCTTTGTCATGCCATCGTCCACGTTGGCACCTTTTGCCAGTGCTGAAGTATGATTTGACAAGCTTCTGTTAATATGCTCATGGTACTCTTTTATTGTTTATTTCCATACCTTCCTTGCTTAATGCCTGACGAATTTTGCTTATAAAGCAAATCTTGGAGTAAGCCGGCAACATAGCTTGGTCTGTCGAAACTCAAGTCAATTGATTTTTTCCTTCAATGATATTGAAGACGGATGATCCGGAGACTGGTCATGATATGAACTCGGTTATGTAACCCGGCCACCCAAATATAAGCCGGTAGCAAGGGTAATATTGTACTTGAAAAATGTGAGTATATATATATATATATATATATATATATATATATATATATATATATATATATATATAATCCGGCTCAGTGAGACTCGGAAAAAAGGAGACTGGCTTTCGAGGCACAAGTCTTGCTTCAATGAAGGGGGCATAATAACCCATGCTTTATCCTAGCTTTCTGCATGCCGGCTCTCACATGACTCAAACCAATGTTTTAACCTTTAAAAGTTCAGGGTCCAAAAAAGGATTGACTTTAAAGAGTACATGGGGTCATCTCATTGGAGTCGCACCAAACATACAGGCAGGTTTAACCATATTTTTGTGGCGTCTTTGCCGGGTCAAGAAGGTGAGAAAGCTAAACTCGATGAGTTGGAAGCCCCCAAGTGACCTATGTTTCAAACAATAAAGGCTCATGTTCAATTTATAGGATGAAACGACAGAGGCCCCGAGTTTCGGGGATGCCGACTTTATTATATTTGAACATAAAGAGGTATATACAGAATTTTGCAGGGGGGGGGAGAAAAAAATACAAAAAGGTGAGCCGGTGGCTCCTAAGTGTAATAAGGCCGTAGGTGTGCGATATTCCAGGGCCGGGTTGTTTCCTCCTCAGAAGTGTATGAACCATCTCGTAAGTCGACCAAGTAATATGAACCATTATTGAGGTTTCGACTGATGACGAAAGGACCCTCCCAAGGCGGGGAGAGCTTGTGCATCCCTGTTTGGTCTTGAATCAGACAGAGAACTAAGTCGCCTTCCTGAAAAGTATGGCTTCAGACTCTACGGCTGTGGTAGCGACGTAGGTCTTGCTGGTAAATTGCAGATCTTGCCGCTGCTAAGTCACGCTCCTCTCCAAGGAATCCAGGGAATTTTGGCGTGCTTGCTCATTATCCGTCTCGACATAGGCAGTCACCCGAGGCGAGTCATGACGAATATCACTTGGGAGGATCGCCTCAGCTCCGTAAACCAAGAAGAAAGGAGTGTATCCTGTGGATCTGTTTGGCGTTGTTCGAATACTCCAGAGTACGGAGGGGAGTTCTTCAACCCAAAAACCCGGGTTTGCTCAAGGGGCACCATGAGCCGGGGCTTGATTCCTCTCAAGATCTCCTGATTGGCTCTTTCAGCTTGCCCGTTGGACTGTGATGTGCTACCACTGCTAAATCGAGCCGGATATGTTCCCGTTGGCAGAATTGTTCCATGGCTCCCTTGGACAAATTAGTACCATTGTCAGTAATGATGCTATGAGGGTAACCAAAACAGAAAATCAGCTTTTTTAGAAACTTGACCGCGGTCTCCGCATCGCAATTACTGACCGGCTCTGCCTCAACCCATTTGGTAAACTTATCAACCGCCACCAATAAGTGGGTCTTTTTATCAGAAGACGGCTTGAATGGACCAACCATATCCAGCCCCTAGACTTCAAACAACCAAGTAATTGGGATCATACGCAACTCCTGAGCCGGTACATGAGCCTGTCGACCAAACTTTTGGCACCCATCACACTTGCGCACAATCTCCTCAGCGTCGGCATGAGCCGTCAGCCAATAAAATCCATGCCGGAACGCCTTGGCGACCAGTGATCGTGAGCCAGCATGGTGTTCGCAATCGCCAGAATGGATTTCGTTAAGTATCTCCTGGCCTTCCTCAGGCGAAACACACCATTGAAACACGCCAGTGCTGCTTCGGCGATGTAACTCGCCATTGACGATCGTCATGGACTTTGATCGCCGGATGATTTGACAAGCATCAACTTCCTCCTCTGGGAGCTCTCCTCGGGTTAGATAAGCCAAACATGGCACAGTCCAATCAGGGGTGACATGTATGGCCGCCACCAGGTGTTCCTCCGGGTCAGGGACAACTATATCCTCTTCCGATGGTAACTTGACTGACGGATTGTGAAGGATGTCCAGGAAAACGTTAGGCGGCACCGGCTTTCTTTGTGAGCCAAGCCTAGATAAAGCATCAGCCGCCTCATTGAGCCGGCGATCTATATGATCAACCTGATACCCTTGAAATGACCTGCCACATCAGAGACCGCTCGTCGATAAGCTGCCATAAGGGGGTCCTTAGAGTCCCAAGTCCCCGAAACTTGTTGTGCCACTAGATCTGAGTCGCCCAGACATCTGACCCGGCTAAGGTTCATCTCTTTGGCTATTCAAAGCCCATGTAAGAGGTCCTCGTACTCATCTACAATGTTAGTACATGGGAACATGAGCCATAGAACATAATAAAATTTGTCACCTTTTGGAGAAGATAGCACGACCCCAGCCCCCGAGCCTTCCAGCTGTCTAGACCCGTCGAAGTGTATAGTCCAGTACGTGGTATCTGGCCTATCCTCTGGAATCTGTATCTCTGTCCAATCGCTGATGAAATCCACCAATGCTTGAGACTTGATGGCGGTTCGGGGCATGTACTTCAAGTGGTGGTCACCAAGCTCAATGGCCCACTTGGCTATTCTGTCCGTGGCCTCTCGGTTTTGTATGATATCACCGAGGGGCGCCGAACTGACCACGGTGATCGGGTGTTCCTGGAAATAATGCTTCAACTTCCGGCTCGCCATGAAGATCCCGAAAACCAGCTTTTGTCAATGCGGATACCACTGCTTGGAGAGGGTTAAGACTTCACTAACAAAATAAACTGGATGCTGGACTGGATATTCCTTTCCTTCCTCTTTCCTCTCGACCACAACTGCAACGCTGACCACCTTGGAGTTGGCAGCAATGTACACGAGCATAGGCTCTTTATCCATGGGAGCAGCTAAAACGGGCGGGTTAACAAGCTGTTGCTTAAGTGCCTCAAAGGCCCTGCCTGCTTCGTCTGTCCACTTGAAGTCGCCTGATTTCTTCAACAACTGGTAAAAAAGGGTCACCTTCTCACCAAGGTGGCTTATGAACCGGCTTAAGGCCGCAATGCGCCCAGTGAGCCGCTGAACTTGATTTATGTTCGCCGGCTTGGATAATGATGTCACGGCTTTTATCTTGTCCGGGTTGGTCTCGATGCCTCGCTCAGAAACCAGAAACCCTAACAATTTTCCTGCGGGAACGCCAAAAACACACTTCGCCGGGTTAAGCTTCATCTTGTATACTCGAAGATTGTCAAAGGTTTCCTTGATGTCATCCAAGAGTGTCTCTTTCTTCTGAGATTTCACCACAATGTCGTCAACGTAGGCATGAACATTACGTCCGATTTGTGGCTTAAGGCAATTCTGGACACAACGCTGGTAAGTCGCCCCGGCGCTCTTGAGCTCAAAAGGCATGGAAACATAGCAGAAAGCCCCAAAGGGGGTGATGAAAGCCGTCTTCTCTTGATCTTCTATCGCCATCTTGATCTGGTGATACCCAGAGTATGCATCCAAGAAGCATAAACGCTCGCAACCCGCCGTAGAATCAATGATTTGATCAATACGTGGAAGGGAAAAGGATCCTTGGGACAAGCTTTGTTGAGATCTGTGTAGTCAACACACATGCGCCAAGTGCCATTTTTCTTCAAAACCAGCACCGAGTTAGCCAACCATGCAGGATGAAAAACTTCCACAATGAACCCAGCAGCTAGGAGCCGGGCCACTTCTTCTCCAATGGCCTTGCGTCTCTCCTCATTGAAGCGGTAGAGGTACTGGCGCACTAGCTTCATCTTGGGATCTACATTAAGGTGGTGCTCAGCAAGTCCTCTCGGGACTCCAGGCATGTCATATGGTTTCCATGCAAAGATGTCCCGACTCTCACAGATGAACTTGATGAGCGCTCTTTCCTATTTGGGATCCAAGTCGGTCCTAATAGTGAACTGCTTGGATGAGTCGCCCGGTGTGAAGTCGATCTGCTTCGTATCCTCAGCCGGCTTGAACTTAAGCATGGGTTCCGACTCATTATTGGGTTTCTTGAGCGGGCTCATATCAGCCGGGTCAACATTGGCAGTATAGAACTTCAACTCCTCTGCCGCACAGGCCAACTCGGCGTAGGCCGCATCTCCTTCCTCGCATTCCTCAGCTATCTTCCGGTTTCCTTCCACAGTTATGGTCCCTTTGAGTCCCGGCAACTTGAGCTTGATATAGACGTAGCACGGGCGGGCCATGAAACGAGCGTAAGCCGGCCGCCCAAAGAGAGCATGATAAGGGCTTTTTATCTTGACAACTTCAAACATCAATGATTCGCACCTGTAGTTGAATTCATCTCCAAAGGCCACATCGAGCTTAATCTGCCCAATCAGATAAGTAGACTTTCCAGGGACGATCCCATGAAAAACTGTCGTTGAGGGAAGCAACGTGCTCTCCGACAGATTCATTTGAAGGAACGTCTCATAATACAATATGTTTATGCTGCTACCTCCATCCATTAATTTTTTGGATAGAGTATATCCACCAACCTGTGGTGCCACCACCAAAGCTAAGCCGCCTGGGTTGTCGACCTGGGGGGGATGATCTTCCCTACTCCAGGTAATTGCGTGTTCGGACTAGTTAAGGTACCTAGGGACCGCCGGCTCAACCATGTTGACAGCCCTGCTCTTGACCTTGCTATCCCGCTTGCAGGTGTTGGTGGTGAACACGTGGTATTGACCACAAGTTAGCTGCCTCGGATTTTTCTAAAAAGTACCTTGGCCATCATGTTGCTGGAGCTTCGCTCCTAAGTTGTCGTGCGCTTCATCAGAGCCGCCAAGGGCTCCGGAGGCGAGTGACGCCTGCGTCACCGTGCTTATCATAGCACGGGTCGAAACCTGGACGGAGAGATCACGACGTTCCTCGCAAGTCTCCGTCCCGGGCGACCCTCCAAGTTTAGAGTCTGAGTTGATGACGATTGTTTCTTCGACGGTCAGCTCGTCCAGGGGGCCAACTTGTGACTTCGGCTAGCTTGACGCCGGCCGGATTGAGTACGCCGAGCCGGCTCGACGATGTTGGAGCAGATGTCCGGCTCACGCACCATCACGCCGATCTTGCCGATGAAGACTTGGATCCTACCAAAGGGGACCCGGTAACCATACTCAATTGAGTCGGCGTCGGGGCCCCAGCCAGAGTCGTCGATGTAGATCTTGCCGCGGCGGCTTTTGGTCATACGACCGACCACATAACTCCCAAACCCTGGAAGGGCTCCCTTTGAGAACTCAAGTCCACCGGGCGAGAGCCCCACGGTGGGCGCCAACTGTCGTGGTTTTGTCAACCCAGCAGATGTCCTCGTGACAGGACTTAGGTGCGAGGCCATCACCGCTAGGTGGTGACTCGAAGGGGTTAAACGAGAGAGAGTCGGGTTTACCCAGGTTTGGCCCCTCCTATGGAGTTAATAGCCTACGTCCTGCTTTGTGTGTATTTGATGAGTAGATCTCGATTACAAGGGTGCGGAATCGCTAACCTAGCTATCGAGAGGTTGAAACTTGAGTCTTTCGCCCCTAGGGTCTTGCCTTTATATACAGGTCAAGCCCTAGGCCTTACAATAGAGTCCGGGTCACATCATGACCCGTGACCCACAACATCTCTAACTTGTCTTGCTTCTTAAGGAAACTTAACCGGCATCCTTAGTTTCATGGGCTTTGAGCCGCCATCTTTAGGTGCTGGGCCGCCCGGTGTCTTAGTTAGCCGCCGCCTTACTTATCTTGTATTTAGGACACGACCCATTTTAAATTGGTCGCAGAGTTGTTGATATGTTAACCCGGCCCAACATGGCGGGTCATACCGTGGAGCTATATCCCCGACAATTCTGCAACTGCATTTTAGCTTCTAATATTGGCTTGTTGCTTGTAGGTACATATGTCCTTGGTAAAGATCCATGCCTAGACCCTTTTGCATGTGGGGCGATGAAATATTCATGAACCAGCATCAAGTGAGGAAATGATAAGGATTGTTAGGGAAAAGAGACGAACGATGCCAATTAGAATATTTGTTTACGCTCTATCCAACACAACAGTGAGTTGTAGGATGGTAACTACGAACTCCGAAGCCTTTTGTTAGTACTGCCCATAATGAGTTGTCACACAACAATGTCTGAATCTTTTTCTTTTGCAGTGGTTCCCAAAGCAGTTTACTCAAGATTACCTCACAAAGTACATGATTGCTGGACATGCAATGAAGGTTAAAGTATATCATCGAGACTACAATGAGTATCAAGAAGTCGTAATGAAGACAGTGAAGGATGGGGGGGGCGGCCATCACTAGGGGTTGGCCTAGAGTCGTTCGTGCTTTAGGCATGGAGGAGGTCACAATATGGGCATTCTGCTTAACCTTCTCCAGCAACCAGAATGTCTTTTGGCTCTCTCTTTACCATCTTTAATACAATCGTGGTTCCATCATTCTTTATTTTTCCATTCTGTAGTTTTCCTTTTTTAACAAATTGATGCTTATGTAGTTCTTGAGTATATGTACATGTGAATCGATATTGCATTCGTACTTCAACCTATATTTAAACATGATTTCCTACTTTCAAATTTAAATTATGTGAATTATGAACGCAGGTATTAAATTAGGGGTAAATTATGCTCTGCAGGCCAATACAATGCACACAGTTTGAGAAAGCAAAACGTCTGCGATCAACTTTAAGATCACACACGTTTCTCCACTCGCGGCGTGTGCGATGAATCTCTGATGCGCACACGATCAGCCGACAAATAGCGTGTGAGATTAACAACACCAGCGCACACAGTTACTTATCAACAAGTGTTTCTGATAGTCTCCTTATCACACGATTTGGTATCGTGAACTGTTTATGATGTCGTGGCCATCGTAAACATTGGTGAAAGAAGAACGCGTGAGATAGGCCTTCATCTGACACAGGTAGTCAGGATGACACGTTTGGAAAGTATGGATCACACGTTTGGGATGTTTTGTAAATCACAAACGTTTATCAAAAGCGTCACATGTGGGATAGATTCACCCTTCGCATAACGTTTTATAATGATAAACGTATGCACTCTTATATCCTATCACATACGGTCATAGTGGAACTAAATGTGTGTGATAGTCCCCTTATCATACACGCTTTATAATCATGAACTGTTTGTGATTCGGTGCACATCGTAAATGGTGCGCCACAGAATAGCATGTGCGACGTTAGTGCGATCTCACACGAGTTGCAAGGATGGGCCGTATGGGAAGTCCACCATATCTCAAACGGTTGACCGGTGACTCTCGTTTGTGATAGATGCGGACATCCCATACGCTTAGTTTTGCCAAACGTTTGCGTTCTTTGGTCACCATCACTGATGATTTTTCTGTGTCGTGTGGGATGGACCCCCCTATCGCCCACACATGTAAGGCGACGGTTTGAAAGTACATTGCGGAAATAGGTTAAAAACCGTTTGTATAGCACGTCGCTGCACCAGTGTCATGCCAACCATGTTGACCTTGAAAATCTCAGGGGAACCAAACATCGTGATGGGTACCCTTCCTGTTAATTCAGTACTAGCTTCTGTTCTCTTTGATACAGGAGTATCACATTCTTTTGTCTCTAAAAATTGTGCATACATGCATGGTATAAATTATGAAAGGATGCATTCTCCATTAGTTGTTAGTACGCCTAGATCCGAATGCCGTGCCACCATGATGACCCATGATACCCCGATTTAAATTGAAGGACTGCAATTCCTTGCATCTCTCATCGTCCTCCAGTCTTCCAACATAGATGCCATCCTAGGAATGGATTGGCTGAAAGCTCATTGTGCCTTGATTTACGGTGCCGCTAAAACAGTCCAACTCTTACACCCTTCCGAGCAGATAGTGAGCTACTCAGCTTGCAAGATCCAAGATGCCGAAGCACAAATATATGCGATAAATGATTTAAATGCATCACCGTTGGTTAACATCGAGAATATTCTGGTCGTCCATGACTTCCATGATGTCTTTCCGGAAGAACTTCCAGGAATACCACCTGCTAGAGTTGTTGAGTTTGTCATCCACTTGACACTAGGCACCACTCCTATCGCCAAGCGCCCATACAAAAATGCCACCACATGAACTTATCAAGCTTAAGAAAGAAATCGAAGAATCACTTCGCAAATGATTGATTCATTCTAGCTCTTCTGCATGGGGTGCCCCTTCTATCTTTGTTAAGAAGAAGGATGGAACTAATCGCTTGGTTTTTGATTATCGTCGTGTTAATCAGGCGACGATTCAGAACAAGTATGCCCTTCCTAGAATCAACGACTTGTATGATCAACTTGCTAGATCATATGTCTTCTCTCAACTTGATTTGAGGTTAGGATACCATCAGATTAGGGTCCGCAAAGAGGATATTCTGAAAACTGCCTTCGTTACTAGCTATGGATCATACGAGTACACCGTCATGTCCTTTGGCTTAACCAATGCTCTAGCCACCTTCTATCAATTGATGAACTACATCTTCATAAATTCCTTGACAAATTTGTCATGATTTATCTTGATGATATTTTGGTCTATTCCAGGAATGAAGAAGAGCACGTGGAACATCTTCGGCTTGTATTGAAGAAGCTTCGTGAACATCAGCTTTATGCCAAATACTACAAGTGTGAGTTCTCGTACCTGAAGGGACCTATCTTAGCCATGTGATTTCCGTAGAAGGCATTGGTGTTAATCCAGAATGAATTCAGGCTGTTCTTGAGTGGACTCCTCTGAAGAATGTCAAGCAAGTTAGAAGTTTTCTCAAACTTGCCAGCTATTGTCATTGTTTTGTCGAGAACTTCTCAAAGATTGCAAAGCCATTGAATGACCCGCTCCAGAAAGGCAAGAAGTTTGAGCGGACATCTAAATGCCAGGAAAGTTTCCAAACCCTGAAAGACAAGTTGACTTCTACCCCAATGCTTGCTCCTCCAGATACTCATAAGGACTCCGTGATCTATTGCGACGCCCCTCTACAAGGATTAGGCAGTGTCCTAATGCAGGAGCGTAGAGTGATTGCTTATGGCTCTCGCGAGTTGCGTCCTCATGAGGATAACTATCCAACGCATGATCTCGAACTTGCTGGAGTTATCTATGCTCTGAAGTTATGGCAACATTACCTTCTTAGTAATCTTTGAGAGATCTTCACAAATCACCAAAGTCTGAAGGACTTATTCACTAAAGCCAGATCTAAACCTTAGTCGGCAAAGATGGATGGAGGCAATATCGGACTACAACCTCGGTATTTCTTATACCCCAGGCAAGGCTAATGTAGTAAATAATGCCTTGAGCCGCAAGTCCTATTGCAACAACCTCATGGTTCAGCAAGCACAACTCCTTCTTTATGAAGAACTTCGCAAGTTGAACCTCCATATTGTTCCCTAGGGTTCTCTCAATAACCTGGTTGTTGAACCGTATCTCGAGTGCAACATCAAGGTTATTCATAAGTATGACAATGAAGTCGAGAAGATTACACGTTATCTCACTGAAGGAAAGCCCTCATTCTTCTTCGTTAATGATGATGGCGCCTTGTTCTTCAAAGGTCGCCTGGTGGTTCCTAGAAAAGACAACCTGGATTTAACCCCAAAAGTTATGAAAGAAGCTCATGATACACCTCTGTCTATTCACCCTGGTAGTACCAAGATGTACCAAGACATTGATCAGAGATTTTGGTGGCCTAACATGAAGTGAGACATTGCTTGCTATGTTGCTGAATGTGACGCCTGCCGTCGTATCAAAGCAAAACATCAGAGGCCTGCTGGAACTCTACAAGCACTTGCTATTCCTGAATGGAAATTGGACAATGAGATGGACTTCATCACTGGATTTCCCAGATCACAGAAGGGTCATGATGCTATTCTTGCCGTCATCGACCAACTCTCCAAGGTTGCTCATTTTCTACCCGTCAAGGAAACCATCACTTCTAGTTAGTTAGCAGATCTATATGTTTCAAGAATTGTTGCACTCCATGGTATTCCATTGGTAATCAGCTCAGACCATGGCAGCCTTTTCACTTCAAGATTATGGGGAAGTTTTTAGGAAGCTATGGGAACTCATCTGTCTGTTAGCACCGCTTTTCACCCCTTGTCCCAGGGTCAAGTTGAACGAGTCAACCAAATTCTTGAAGACATGCTTCGAGCTTGTGTTATTTCTTTTGGCAAGAAATTGGAGGAATCTCTCCCGTATTCTGAATTCTCATACAACAATAGCTATCAAGCTAGTCTGAAGATGGCACCCTTTGAAGTATTGTACGGACATAAGTGTCGAACCCCTCTAAATTGGTCCGAAACTGGGGAACGACCACACTTTGGTCCGAATATTATCCAACATGTTGAAGAACAAGTTCACGTTATTCATGAAAATCTGAAGACCGCTCAGTGTCGTCAGAAGAGTCAGTACGACCGTCATCACCAAGGGATGGTCTATCAACCTGGCGAAAAGGCTTATCTTCGTGTCACTCCAATGATAGGTGCTCATAGTTTCAGAATCAAGGGCAAGTTAGATCCTCGCTACATTGGTACTTTCCCCATTCTTGAAAGATGTGGAAATGTGCATATCAATTGGAACTGCCATGGAACCTTTCTCAGGTTCATGATGTCTTCCATGTGTTACAACTCCAATGCTGCTTCAAGGATCCGATCCGAGCAGTGGGTCATGAAGTTCTTGAATTGCAAGACCTCTCTTATAAAGAACATCTGGTCCACATTCTTGATCAAGCTGAACGTTGCACCCATCAGAAGGCAATCAAGTTCCTTAAAGTTTTGTGGTCGAACCATTCTAAAGATGAAGCCACTTGGGAACGTGAGGATCATCTTAGTGATGAATACCCTGCTCTCTTTTCATCTACCTCTTAAATCTCAGGATGAGATTTCTTTTAGTAGAGGAGATCTGTAACACCCTGATACTTGTAAACTGCGTTGGGATTTTCCGTCAAGAGGAGGGGATGATGCAGCAAAGCATGGGTAAGTATTTCCCTAAGTGAGAACCAAGGTTATCGAACCAATAGGAGAACCACACAAATTCCCGTCTTCAGCGCCTACGCACAAAAGAGCAAACACTTGCACCCAACACGGGCAAGAGGGTTGTCAATCCCCTTGAACTCGTTACTTGCAAGCGATAAGTCGTGATAGATAGATAATTTGATAAATATAAATAGTAAATAAAAATAAAGTAAATAATGGCAGCAAGGTATTTAGAGTTTTTGTAAATATAATTGTGAGGAGACCCGGGGGCCATAGTGTTCGCTAGAGGCTTCTCTCTCGAAGAAGGCATACTGTGGGTAAACAAATTACTGTTCGGCAATTGATAGAAAAGTGCATAGTTATGCAATATTTATTCACTACAATGATCATGTATATAGGCATCACGTCCATAAACAAGTAGACCGACTCCTGCCTGCATCTACAACTATTACTCCACCCATCGACCGCTATCCAACATGCATCTAGAGTATTAAGTAAAAACAGAGTAATGCTTGGAGGATGCTGACATGATGTAGACAAAGTAAATCCAATCAATATGAATAAACCCCATCGTTTTACCCTTAGTGGCAGTAATACAATACGTGTCATGTCCCTTTCTATCACTGGGATTGAGCACCGCAAGATTGAACCCACTACAACGCACCACTCCCACTTGAGGATAAATGAATCTAGTTGGCCAAACCAAACCGATAGATCGGAGAGCATTACAAAGCCATAACAATCATGCAAATAAAATACCAGCTAGTATTCAATATCTTTTCATGAATAATCTGAACATAAACCTACAATTCATTGGATCTCAACAAACACACCGCAAAGATTGATTACATAAGATAGATCACCGCGGGAATCGCGGTGATCTTGGCAATGAAGAGCATAGAGAGAGAGAGAGATAGCCATCTAGGTACTAACTACAGACCCGTAGGTCTGCGGTGAACTACTCACACATCACCATGGGGGCAACATAGTTGATGTAGAGGCCCTCCGTGATCGATCCCCCCTCCGGCAAGGCACCGGAACATGGCTCCAAATGGGCACACGACGAAACAGAGACTTGTAGCGGCGGAAAAAGTGTTTCGGGAGGCTCTCTAGGGTTTTTGCAATATTAGAGAATTTACAGGCTAGAGATCAGGGCTAGAGGGCCGGGGAGGTGACCCCAAGCCATCAGGGCGCATCCACCCCCTAGGCGCGTCCTGTCGGCTTGGGCGCACCTCGTGTGTCCTCAGGTCTTCCTCAAAAAGCTTCCAGGTCGTATTTTGGTCCAGAAAAAACCATCAAAAAGTTTCGTGGTATTTGGACTTCGTTTGATACAGTATTCCTGAAAAGCCTAAAACACGCAGAAAACAACAACTGACACTTGGAACTGGGTTAATATGTTAGTGCTCAAAAATAATATAAAACAACAAGTAATTCCTAAGAAGTATCCTAGAATGATAATATAATAGCATGGAACAATATAAAATTATAGATACGTCTGAGACGTATCAACATACCCAAGCTTAATTCCTGCTCGTCCTCGAGTAGGTAAATGATAAAAATAGAATTTTTGATGTGACATGCTACCCAACATGTAACCTCTTCAGGTATGATCATTGAGAAACTATGAATCAATAAACATTAACATAGTAATATCCATAAGCATCAATAACACAATCATCAACTTTCAAAATATACGATCCTTAAAGAATCTTTACCCCCCATTCTTTTATCATATTAGCATGACATGGCTCCGTCTTCACCACATAAATACAAATGTGAAGCACCACAGAGTTAAGCCAAGCAATTGGATCATACTTTTTCACATGCTTCGGCATTTTGTACCTCACTCAATACATGAGCGTGAACCATGGACATAGCATATAGGTGGAATAGAATGTGGTGGTAGGTTTCAAAGGGGTAAAAGTGGAGAAGAAAGTCTCGCATCAACTAGGCGGATCAATGGGCTGTGAAGATGCCCATCAATTGATATCAATGGTAGGAGTAGGGATTGCCATGCAACGGATGCACTAGAGCTATAAGTGTATGAAAGCTCAAATGAAACTAAGTGGGTGTGCATCCAACTTGCTTGCTCATGAAGACCTCAAGCATTTGAGGAAGCCCGTCATCGGATTATACAAGACAAGTTCTATAATGAAAAATTCCACTAGTATATGAAAATGACAAAACATAAGACTCTCTATATGAAAACATGGTGCTTTCTCCAGGAACAAGTGTGGACAAAAGAGGTAGTAGCACTGTCCCTTCTCTCTTTATCTCTCATTTTTTCCTTTTCTTTTTCTTTCTTTCTTTCTTTCTTTCCTTTCCTTTTTCTATTTTTTCCTTTTCTTTCTCCTTTTTTTGTCCGGAGTCTCATCCCGACTTGTGGGGGAATCATTGTCTCCATCATCCTTTCCTCACTGAGACAGTACTCTAATAATGATAACCATCACACTTTTATTAACTTACAACTCGATATGAAAACTACTAAACAATATGACTCTATATGAATGCATCTGGCAGTGTACCAGGATGTGCAATGATCTAGCGTAACATGTAAACAATGATGAATGGTGGCTTTGCCACAAATACTATGTCAGCTACATGATCATGCAAAGCAATATGACAATGAGTGCACAAGTCCTATGATGTAACGGTGGAAGTTTCATGGCAATATATCTCGGAATGGCTATGGAAATGCCATTATAGGTAGGTATGGTGGCTGTTTTGAGGAAGATATAATGAGGCTTGTGTGCAACAGAGCGTATCATGTCACGGGGTTTGGATGCACCGGCAAAAGCTGCACCGATCCTCGAGGTGAGAATAGGCAATGCACGGTACCGAAGAGGCTAGCATATATGAAAAGGTGAGTGTGCGTACATCCATGGATTCACATTGGTCATAAAGAACTCACATACTTATTGCAAAGCTTTATTATCTCTCTTGAAGCAAAGTACTACTAGCATGCCCCTAGGGAGGAGGTTGGTAGGAGTTAACCATCGCGCGCCCCGACCTAAACAACACTAGGTTTTCAACGAGGAATAAGAATACTCACACATAATCACCATGCCATAACCAATATTTAGATGAACAACAAATTAACAACCTTTAACTATCAATATTTCTATTAACCAACAACCATGCACTCACACCCTTTCATATTACCACATCAATATCATTAACCCACAATTTCTCTTTTATGTGTTACATCAAGGTTTGGATTATGCACTCCTTGAATACCTATTATTTTTGGACTAGTCTTATAACCCATGCAAATTACTGTCACTATATATTAGACTCCCAAGAAAATTTAAGTGAAGAATGAGAGTGCAATTATTTCTATAAAATCTATATGCCACTGTGCTCTAAAAGATATAAGTGAAGCACTAGAGCAACTGCTTAGCTCAAAAGATATAAGTGAAGCACATAGAGTATTCTAACAAATCATGGTGAATGTGTGTCTCTCTCAAATAGGTGTGTCCAGCAAACAATGATTGTGGCAAACTAAAGCAAAATCAACTAAAACACAAGACGCTCCAAGCAAAACTCATATCATGTGATGAATAAAAATATAGCTCCACTACTGCAGGATGGTCCAAAGACGACACATCAGTCAGCGACCCTTCGATGAAACTGTGTGCAATGCATGAATTGCAAATGGTATAGTTCAAGCTCCGTCACCAATAACGCGAACTATGTGCGATGGCGGACCCCAATACGATTCAAAAAAGACTTATGTGTGTGATTTGTGCCATATAGTTCTTTCGTATGAAATGTTTGCGATTAGCTAAAATAACACAAATGGTTACAGAGATCCAGATGTGTGCGATAGAGGGCACACAGTTCACTACCATCAACTTTGTGTGATGATACAGCAGAACACAAACGATTCAGCATAACAAGATGTGTGCGATATACAGCAAATAGGCGAGTAATCAGAATCGTGTGCCAACACCAGAAATAACATAGACGATTGGTGCTAACAACATGTGTGTGTTGTGGGGAAATGCTTGCTGGTATACAATTGTCAGCGATTGATGAAATCATCACCGACGAGTTTCGTAGTTTAGTCCGTGTGTACTGTGATTTGCTCTGGTTGCACATCTATGCTGCATATAGGTCACTCAGGTGAACTATTTGCGATGAGCGAAAATAACACAAACGGTTGCACAGATCAAGATGTGTGCGACAGACGGCATACCGTGCGCTCAGATGAACTGTGCGCGATGAGCCAAAATAACACAAACAATTCGGCATAACAAGATGTGTGTGATGCCCAGCAAACAGGTCAGTAATCTAAATTGCGTGGAAAGACTGAAAATAACATTGATAGGTAATAACACAGACAACTCCAGGTAATAAGCACCTGATTCAGAAAATGATTGCACAAATTAACATTCGTACTCCTACATAATCAACTAAACAACATAATAGCAACATTACATATTAGCAAGGTTCAGAAAGCAGCAAAATGGAAACAACTACTCTTCGGCGTTGTTGCGGGGCTGGCCTATTGGTTCGGCGATGTTGAAATATTGTCTGCACTCACGCAACATCCTCTCTCGGGAAGAAGGATCCACATCTGAGTCGGCGAGGACCATGTTCTTGAAGACTTCATAGGCCCGACCATTCCTCTGCTCCTGCTCAATCACACTATCTGTGGTCTCATGGAAAATCCCGTCCACGGCCAAAGGCGGGCATGCGACGCTCCTATGACGGAGATTTTCCAAGCGGCTGTAAACAACAAAGCCATAAGCTGCACGCTCTGCTAGAGCGGTAGCAGACTCTAAGGAGGATGCTACCCTTACCGCGGCCAAATCCGCGCAAGCCGCCAAGGCAACGACGACCTCATTGGTGCATGCTGCCCTTGCGAAGGACAAAGCTGCGCGTTTCGCATACAGAACCACGTTTGCCCGCAACAGATCTGATGCAACCTCCATCTTTTCCGCTCTTGCCGCCAAGGCCTCCGCACCCTCATCAGTGCGTACCGCCACCGCCGCCGCGGGCTCCTGCGTGCGTATGAGATGCGGCAACCCCACGCCTTCCACGATGGAGAGGGGGTCCAAGATTCTGATGACATGTGTAATGCTGAGGATTTTGTGGAGGCGAGGACAGTGGGGAGAACAAGGCCAGATTTGGGGCTGCGAGAGGGGGAAAGAGACGATGGACAACGAACAGTGGTGATATTTATTTATGACCCTAGACACGATTGCAGACAGTTGCTACATTCTTGCCGTGTGCGATTATGTGTGCACCGAAAAGAATTCAAAAACTATGAAAATGCTGGGTATTCTATGATCTAACGGCCCCCAACGCCCTGGTGCATAAATTAATGACGTCATACACATGTCCCGCAAACCGTGTGCCATGCAGAATAGATATATCACACCCAAGTGTAAAATACGAAGCGCCTCCAATGAGTCACGGAACCACACACGGGTGTAAAGTAACAACTGTGTGCCACGACTCATCGCCCGTCGTCGCCTATACCCTCACCAATGGTGGATGGTCATCGCTCATGGGCTCCATTTAGTCTTCCCGCCCTAGAGCCAATGCTTCCCGCGCAAGCGCAAGCGCCAGCCACAGTGGTAAATTGTAAAATCCCCAATCCCCTTGACAGCAACTATCTATAAATAACCACAGCGATGGCCGCCGGCGGCGAGTCACTGTCCCCTGGCTAGTTGCCACACATACCGGCAAACCGATGGAGTTGGGTGACGGAGGAAACGAGGTTGCCGGCGCGATGGTCGGCTTGAGGGTTGACGGCCATGCCGCCACCTCTCCCGACAAAAGCCAGAGGAGGCAGGAATCACAACATAAGCAAGCCAGCAGGTTAGCCAGGGTCATCTTGAAAGCAGCTAGGGATCGCCAGCGAGCGATATTGTGGGCTCGGCGCAGAGTGCGCCAGATGGTTCGGGCGGCGGAGCAGGAATCGCTATGACGCAAGGACAACTGCGGCAGTGACCACCACACGAGGCACAGGCTTATGTCCTAGATGGAGGAGGATGCAGCTCCGGACGCCGGGGGAGGCTTGGAGGCCGTGGCTCCAGCACTGGCAATAGTCAGGGTCTTGTCGGCCACCGGAACGATGTACCAAGACCCGGCAGACGCGGCAGTCCTGGTGAGAGCTGCGCCCGAGGCAGTACCGGCGATCACCAATGTCGAGGCTGACCCTGCCTCAGCCGATCAAGGTGTAGGTCATTGACTTGGCGACCTCCTGTCCTCCTGACCCAAGGAACGACATGATGGACGATGGGAGTTGTGCATGCTGGGTCGGTGTTAGGGGCAGTAGCACTTTTGTGCACGCGCAATTCATATATATTATATTGATGTAAATTAGCAAGCTAATGTTTTGTAAATTACTCTGCCAACTAGGCACTGGACCAATTTGAGCATGTAAATGCTCGATTGAATTGTGCATGCATGCCAAATGTGTCAATTGTATGTGCTGGCCTATCTATATATATCATCTCATTTTGGAATGTGATCAATTAATTTGAGAAATGCCTTCTGGAAATCACCGCTGATCACCACTTGGAAACACGTGGATATCATATGATCCATAACTTAACAATCTTGACAACCATATGATCCATAACTACATACTTAAGATAGTAACATTGAGCGCATTTTATGAAGCACATGGCCAACAACCACAACTATACACTGGAAGCAACTTGATCACGGCATTTCGGCATCTCGTGAATGAAATGGAAGATCCCGTCACTGCCTTTGTAGAGCATGAGTATAACAGTGTCTACAATTTTCAAACGTGGACGCATTGCTAGGACAACGAAGAACCTATTAATTTGAATGGTTCCATTTGTGCGGGAAATGCAGTACCTTGCGATCACTTTGGCATTCCTAGTAGGCACAAGTGTGATAGGACCACGCCGGGGAATAGGTTCAGGAACAGCTGCAACGGGCAATTTCTATTGCAATGAAGAACAAAAACCAACTATAACCTACCATTGAAGCTATCTATAGTTTATGAACAAAAATATAAAAATAACATTTTTTACTAGCATCTTGTTAACACAAATGGTCTTGTTCAATGTGTTCAGTAGTGGTAGATTTTTTCCCATCCCAAATCCAGCATTCAAACGTTCTATTGGTAGTTTATGAACAAATTTTATGCCATGCTCAAAGTCTTTCTAGTGAAATTTGGTATGGTGAGTAACATATAGATTTTTAGCTATGCATCAAACATATCCTGCGTAAAAAGTTGAAAGTGCTTATTTATTCAGGACAGTGCAGAAGAATAGTGGGCATACATTGGTAATTAGATGTTGCTGCTTGATACTTGTGATCTGCGTTGGGTTTTTCGTGAAGAGGAACGGGTAATTGCAGCACAAAGCGGATAAGTATTTCCCTCAGTTATGAAACCAAGGTTTATCGAACCAATAGGAATACAATCCTCAACTGTGTTCACCGACTGCACACAAATGAACAAATGACTTGCGCCCAACGCGGGCAAGAGGGTTGTCAATCCCCTTGATCTCATTATTTGCAAGCAAATAAGTTGTGTAGATAATTGTTGATAAATACAAATTGCAAAATAAATAAAAAGTAAATAAAGGAAGGGAGGTAATAATAGCGTGTGCGAATATATAAGTGAATAGACCCGGGGGCCATAGTGTTCCCTAGCGACATCTCTCATGTTGGCAGCATACGGTGGGTAAACAAATTATTGTTGGGCAATTGATAGAAAAGTGGATAGTTATGCGATGTTCACGACAATGATCATGTATATATAGGCATCACATCCATAAGAAAATAGGCCGACTCCTACCTACACCTATTACTATTACTCCACTCATCGACCACTATCCAGCATGCATCTAGAGTATTAAGTAAAATAGAGTAATGCTTGGAGAACGATGACATGATGTAGACAAAGTAAACTCAAACAATATGAACGAACCCCATAGTTTTATCATTAGTAGCAACAACAAAAAGACACATCTTGTCCCCTACTTTATCACTGGGATATAGAAACTCGCCAGGTTGAACCTACCACAACGCACCACTCGCATCGATGAAATATCAATCTACTTGGCCAAAGCATATCAATAGATCAGAGAGCATTACGAAGATATAATGATCATGCACTTAAGACATAATGTAATTCAGAGGCATCTCAAATACTTTTCATGCATAATCTGAACATAAACCCACAATTCATCGGATCCCAACAAACACACCGCACAATAGGATTACATTGGATAGATCAAAGCGAAGATGCGATGATCATTGTATTGAAGATTATAAGAGAGAGAGATTGCCATCTAGGTACTAGCTATGGTACCGTAGGTCTGTGGTGAACTTCTCACAAATCATCATGAGGGAAGCAAGGTTGATGAAGAGGCCTGACGTGGCTTGAGACTGCGTCGGTATTTCCCCAAAGAGTAAGGGATGATGAAGAGGCCTGACGTGGCTTCAGACTGCATCGTTTTGAGACTGCATCGTCATTAAAATTTCATTATTGTATTATATATACTGTATTTCAACTTTACCATGGCTTATACCCTTCAATACAACCCATAGATTCATCAAAACAAGCACACAATGCAACGAAAACAGAATCTGTCTGAAACAGAACAGTCTGTAGTAATCTGTACTCTAACCATACTTCGGTAACTCTAAAAATTCTGACACATTAGGACAACGTAAAGCATTTCTATAGCAACAGTGTGTTAAAATTTCAGCTTATTATCACGCTCTAGTAAAAAACGAAAATTCTCGCACTGGAGTCAAAGTTTCTGTTTCAGATTCAGCATTATTTCTACTCATCTTATGAATCATCCTAAAGGCTTTACTTGGCACAAACACTAAATGAAACATAAAAAACACAATCATAACAGAGGCATAATTGTGTCAACACTCAAAAACAGAAAGAAAAAGATGAAAATAAATTTAGTCATTGGGTTGCCTCCCAACAAGCGCTATCGTTTTACGCCCCTAGCTAGGCATAAAGCATAGATTCAAGTATTGTCATATTTAGTTTTCAACTCCCCAATCACACAACTAGATTTCTTCAAAAATTTAGCATGCATGCTCTCAATGACAACACTTCTAGGAATAAGACCAAAAAATTCATTCTTGTACATAGGGTCTTTTACTATTTCAACAAAATTGGGATGAATACTAATCATTTTAAGATCTCCCTTGTGGCTACTAGATGTAGCACCTTTGTTCTTAGTGACTTGTGTGGTCTTGAAATTTTTTACGGGAGTTTTTCAATAGTTTTAACAGAAGAAAAGGCTGAACTCAAGTTACTAAAAATTTCTTCCAACTTATCAATCCGTTAAGGACTTCCTTCTATTCTTTCGTTAACTACGGTTTCCTTTTCCTTTAACAATTTAAAGGCATCTCCTGCTTTTGACCCAATTTTATTAGCAAGATTATGCATTTTCTTATCCAAATTTTCAAGATGTTCTTTGGTAATCATCTTCTTTTCGATAGCATCTAGCCTTTCCATGACATGTTCGAGGGTTAAAGTTGGTTCATTAATCATGAGAGATGGCGATCCCACTAAACTTCCCATAGCATTAAAAGCGTCCAAAGATGGACACATCAAGAAATTCCCACCGGTAATCGTATCAAGGACGAATCTATACCAAGTGGTGATGCCCACATAAACAATGCGAAGGAGAACAACGGTAGATTGCTTATGAATAAATCTATTATGAGCATTGGAAATCCTATACCAAGCATCTTTTAGGTTCTCCCCTCCCCTTTGCTTAAAATTAAGAACTTCATTCTCGGGAGTACACGCAACAGAGCAAGAACTAGCCATAATGACAAGGTAGAAAAACAAGAGATCTGACAAGAAAAAGGCAAACGAAAAAGAGGGCGAATAAAACGGTAAATTTGGTGAAGTGGGGGAGAGGAAAACGAGAGGCAAATGGCAAATAATGTAATTGCAAGGAGATGAGATTTATGATTAGGAACCTAATAGATGTTGATGGTGTCTCCTTGGCGCCAGAGATTGACACGTTGAAGAGACTGCTTCCTCCCCAGCAACGGTGCTAGAAATTCCTTAGACATGGCTTGAGACTGCGTCAGTATTTCCCCAAAGAGGAAGGGATGATGCAGTACAACGACGGTAAGTATTTCCCTCAGTTATGAAACCAAGGTATCGAACCAGTAGGAGAATCATGCAACACTATGTAAACAACACCTGCACACAAAGAACAAATACTTGCAACCCGACGTGAAAGAGAGGTTGTCAATCTCTCCACGGTAAAAAGATAGATTATGTTGTGATAAATTGGATAGATAGATCTCGCAAGAACACAAAATAAAAGAGGCAAATAAAAAGTGCAGCAAGGTATTTTTGGGTTTTTGGAATAATAGATCTGAAAACAAGAGCGGCAAAAAGATAGATAGGAAAGCAATATGTTGGAAAAGTAGACCCGGGGGCCGTAGGTTTCACTAGTGGCTTCTCTCATGAGTATAGCACACGGTGGGTGAACAAATTACTGTTGAGCAATTGATAGAATATCAAATAATCATGACGATATCCAAAGCAATGATCATTATATAGGCATCACGTCCAATATTAGTAGACCAATATGATTCTGCATCTACTACTATTCCTCCACACATCGACCGCTATCCAACATGCATCTAGTGTATTAAGTTCATGGAAAAATAGTGTAATGCAATAAGAACGGTGACATGATGTAGACAAGATCTATTCATGTAGGAAAAGACCCCATCTTGTTATCCTTAATAGCAACGATACATGCGTGCCTCGCTGCCCCTTCTGTCACTGGGGGAGGACACTGCAAGATCGAACCCATCACAAAGCACCTCTTCCCATGGCAAGAAAAATCGATCTAGTTGGCCTAACTAAACCAAATATTCGAAGAAGAAATACGAGGCTATAAGTATTCATGCATATAAGAGATCAAAGAAGACTCAAATAATATTCATGGATAGAAACTGATCATGAACTTAAAATTCATCGGATCCCAACAAACACACCGCAAAAAGTCATTACATCAAATAGATCTCCAAGAGACCATTGTATTGAGAATCAAAAGAGAGAGGAAGCCATCTAGCTACTGCCTACAGACCCATAAGTCTATGGTGGACTACTCACTCATCATCGGTGAGGCACCAATGAGGATGATGAACCCCTTCGTGATGGTGTTAGATTGGATCTCACGGTTCTGGAACTTGCGATGGCTGGATGTATTTTTCGTCGACTCCTCTAGGGTTTCTGGAATATTTGGGTATTTGTAGAGCTCAGAGGTGGTGGAGGGGGTTTCCGAGGCGGCCACAACCCATCAGGGCGTGCCCGGGGCCCCTGGCGCGCCCTGGTGGGTTGTGGGCGGCCTGGGCTCCCTCCTGGTTACTTCTTTTTCCCACTGGCCTTCTTCTGGTCCAAAAAAATTCTCCAAAAAGTTTCGTTGCGATTGGACTCCGTTTGGTACTGATATTCTGCGAAGTAAAAAACAAGCAAAAAATAGCAACTGGCACTTGGCACTATGTCAATAGGTTAGTCCCAAAAAATGATATAAAGTTGCTATAAAATGATTGTAAAACATCCAAGAATGATAATATAACAGCATGGAACAAGCAAAAATTATAGATACGTTGGGGACGTATTAGCATCCCCAAGCTTAATTCCTACTCGTCCTCGAGTAGGTAAATGATAAAAACAGAATTTTTGATGTGGAATGCTGCCTAACATGTTCATTACATATTCTTTTCTTTTGTAGCATGGACATTTGGACTTCTAGATGGTTCAAAGCAATAGTCTAGTTTTTACATAAAGACTTTAATACTCAAGCGCTAACAAGCAACCATGTCTTTCAAAATATCAACACTAAAGAAAGTTATCCCTAGGCCATCATGCTCAATCATTGATCCATTCATGAAACACACTCAAATATTAACTACACCCAATGCACAAGTATGATCATAGTGCCCCCTAGTTGGTGCTTTATAAGAGAAGATGGAGACTCAAATTTAAAATAAAAATTGCATAAAGTAAATAGATAGGCCCTTCGCAGAGGGAAGTATGGATTTGTAGAGGTGCCAGAGCTCAAAATTTTAAATTGAGAGAGAAAAATATTTTGGGTGGCATGGCTTTCCTGTCAACGAAAACGACAAAGTAGTTCTCAATACTTTCCATGCTAGATATATCATAGGCGGTTCCCAAACATAAAGTAAAGTTTATTCCTTTTTCCACCATTCTTTCACAATCCATGGCTAGCTGTATCCACGGTTGCCTTCCATACCAACACTTTCCAAGGAATTTATTATTTGACAACATAAAGTAAATTTCTTTTTCATTTCGGGACTGGGCATCCCTATTACCGCTGTACTCTTGTGCAAAAACAAGTGAATAAACACTCATCTTGAGAATAACACATCTAGCATGGAAAAATATTGGATACCCCCTACGTTTCATGAGCGGTACGAGCACACAAAAAGGAAAATTATTTTGATATTTAGAGAAGGCACATACAAATTTGTTTAGAACGGCATGGAAATACCGCATATATGTAGATATGGTGGACTCATAAGGCAAAACTGGGTTTAAGGATTTTGGATGCACAAGTAGTATTTCTACTTAGTACAAGTGGAGGCTAGCAAATATATTGAGAAGCAACCAATCAAGAAACGAAAATTCTCATAAACGGGCATTGAGCATAACTAACACCGAATAATGCACCGTAAGTAGGATGTAATTTCATTGCATAACTATTAACTTTCGTACTTGCATAGGGAATCACAAACCTTAACACCAATATTCTTACTAAAGTATAATTACTCACCAACATGACTCACATATCACTATCATCATGTCTCAAAACTATTACAAGGAATCAAGTTTAATTTGTCCAATGATCTTCATGAAAGTTTTTATTATACCCCTCTTGAATATCTATCACTTTGGGACTAGTTTCATATATTGCCATTACTTTTGACAAGCTCAAACAAATTTAAGTGAAGAACATGAGCATAAAGACTTCATCTCTCAAAATAATATAAGTGAAGCATGAGAGGATCTCTTCAAAATTTACTAATTCTCAAATTAATCTAAGTGAAGCATGAGAGTATTTCTTCAAAATTTCAAAGCACACCGTGCTCAAAAAGATATAAGTGAAGCACTAGAGCAATTCCATAGCTCAAAAAATTTAAGTGAAGCATATAGAGCAATTCTAACAAATCATGGCATAATTTTGGCTCTCTCAAATAGGTGTGTCCAGCAAGTATACTAGTGACAAACTAAAAAGCAAAGGAAGCAAAGACTCAAATAATACAAGACACTCCAAGCAAAACTCATGATATGTGACGAATAAAAATATAGCTCCAAGTAAAATACCGATGGTCGTTAGAAGATAGAGGGGATGCCACTCGGCGCATCCCCAAGCTTAGTTGCTTGTTTCTCTTTGGATATATCTTGTGGGTGTTGTAGCATCCCCAAGCTTAGGCTCTTTTCACTCCTTATTCCTTCATCCATCGTGATCTCACCCAAAACTTGAAAACTTCAATCACACAAAACTCATCAAAATCTTCGTGAGATCCATTAGAATAATAAAGCAAATCACCACTTTAAGTACTATTGCAAACTCATTAAAAATTTATTATTGCATTATATATACTGTATTTTAACTTTACCATGGCTTATACCCTTCAATACAACCCATAGATTCATCAAAACAAGCACACAATGCAACGAAAACAAAATCTGTCTTAAATAGAACAGTCTGTAGTAATCTGTACTCTAATCATACTTCGGTAACTCTAACAATTCTGAAAACTTAGGACAACGTAAAGTATTTGTATAGAAACAGTGTGTTCAAATTTCAGCTTATTATAACGCTCCAGTAAAAAATGCAAATTCTTGCACTGGAGTCAAAGTTTCTGTTTCAGATTCAGCATTATTTCTACTCATCTTATGAATCATCCTAAAGGCTTTACTTGGCACAAACACTAAATAAAACATAAAAAACACAATCATTACAGAGGCATAATTGTGTCAACACTCAAAAATATAAAGAAAAAGATGAAAATAAATTTATTCATTGGGTTGCCTCCCAACAAGCGCTATCGTTTTACGCCCCTAGCTAGGCATAAAGCATAGATTCAAGTATTGTCATATTTAGTTTTCAACTCCTCAATCACACAACTAGATTTCTTCTAGAATATAGCATGCATGCTCTCAATGACAACACTTCTAGGAATAAGACCAAAAAAATTCATTCTTGTAAATAGGGTCTTTTACTATTTCAACAAAATTGGGATGAATACTAATCATTTTAAGATCTCCCTTGTGGCTACTAGATGTAGCACCTTTGTTCTTAGTGACTTGCGTGGTCTTGCAAATTTTTATGGGAGTTTTTCAATAGTTTTAACAGAAGAAAAGGATGAACTCAAGTTACTAAAAATTTCTTCCAACTTATCAATCCGTTAAGGACTTCCTTCTATTCTTTCGTTAACTACGGTTTCCTTTTCCTTTAGCAATTTAAAGGCATCTCCCGCTTTTGACCCAATTTTATTAGCAAGATTATGCATTTTCTTATCCAAATTTTCAAGATGTTCTTTGGTAATCATCTTCTTTTCGATAGCATCTAGCCTTTCCATGACATGTTCGAGGGTTAAAGTTGGTTCATTAATCATGAGAGATGGCGATCCCACTAAACTTCCCATAGCATTAAAAGCGTCCAAAGATGGACACATCAAGAAATTCCCACCGGTAATCGTATCAAGGACGAATCTATACCAAGTGGTGATGCCTACATCAAAATTGCGAAGGAGAACAAAGGTAGATTGCTTATGAATAGATCTATTATGAGCATTGCAAATCTTATACCAAGCATCTTTTAGGTTCTCCCCTCCCCTTTGCTTAAAATTAAGAACTTCATTCTCGGGAGTACATGCAACAGAGGAAGAACTAGCCATAATGACAAGGTAGAAAAACATTAGATCTGACGAGAAAAAGGCAAACGAAAAAGAGGGCGAATAAAACGGTAAATTTGGTGAAGTGGGGGAGAGGAAAATGAGAGGTAAATGGCAAATAATGTAATTGCAAGGAGATGAGATTTGTGATTAGGAACCTGATAGATGTTGATGGTGTCTCCTCGGCGCCAGAGATTTGCACATTGAAGAGACTGCTTCCTCCCCGGCAACGGTGCTAGAAATTCCTTTGACGTGGCTTGAGACTGCGTCGGTATTTCCCCAAAGAGGAAGGGATGATGCAGCACATCGACGGTAAGTATTTCCCTCAGTTATGAAACCGAGGTATCGAACCAGTAGGAGGATCATGCAACACTATGTAAACAACACCTGCACACAAAGGAAAAATACTTACAACCCGAAGCGAAAGAGAGGTTGTCAATCTCTCCACGGTAAAAAGATAGATTATGTTGTGATAAATTGGATAGATAGATCTCGCAAGAACACAACATAAAAGAGGCAAATAAAAAGTGCAGCAAGGTATTTTTGTGTTTTTGGAATAATAGATCTGAAAACAAGAGCGGCAAAAAGATAGATCGGAAAGCAATATGTTGGAAAAGTAGACCCGGGGGCCGTAGGTTCCACTAGTGGCTTCTCTCATGCGTATAGCACACGGTGGGTGAACAAATTACTGTTGGGCAATTGATAGAAGATCAAATAATCATGACGATATCCAAGGCGATGATCATTATATTGGCATCACGTCCAAGATTAGTGGACCGAAACAATTCTGCATCTACTACTATTACTCCACACATCGACCTCTATCCAGCATGCATCTAGTGTATTAAGTTCATGGAAAAACGAAGTAATGCAATACGAACGGTGACATGATGTAGACAAGATCTATTCAGGTAGTAATAGACCCCATCTTGTTATCTTTAATAGCAACGATACATGTGTGCTTCGCTGCCCCTTCTGTCACTGGGAGAGGACACTGCAAGATCGAACCCATCACAAAGCACCTCTTCCCATGGCAAGAAAAATCGACCTAGTTGGCCTAACTAAACCAAAGATTCGAATAAGAAATATGAGGCTATAAGTAATCATGCATATAAGAGATCAAGGAAGACTCAAATAATATTCATGGATAGAAACTGATCATGAACTCAAAATTCATCGGATCCCAACAAGCACACCGTAAAAAGTCATTACATCAAATAGATCTCCAAGAGACCATTGTATTGAGAATCAAGAGAGAGAGAGAGAGAGAGGAAGCCATCTAGTTACTGCCTACGGACCCATAGGTCTATGGTGGACTACTCATGCATCATCGGAGAGGCACCAATAAGGATGATGAACCCCTCCGTGATGGTGTTAGATTGGAGTCGCGGTTCTGGAACTTGCGGCAGCCGGATGTATTTTTCGTCGACTCCTCTAGGGTTTCTGGAATATTTGGGTATTTATAGAGCTCAAAGGCAGTGGAGAGGGTTCTCGAGGTGGCCACAACCCATCAGGGCGCGCCCGGGGCCCCTAGCTCGCCCTGGTGGGTTGTGGGCGGCTTGGGCTCCCTCCTGGTTACTTCTTTGGCCCACTGGCCTTCTTCTGGTCCAAAAAAATTCTCCAAAAAGTTTCGTCGCGATTGGATTCCATTTGGTACTGATATTCTGCGAAGTGAAAAACAGCAACTGGCACTTGGCACTATGTCAATAGGTTAGTCCCAAAAAATGATATGAAGTTGCTATAAAATGATTCTAAAACATCCAAGAATGATAATATAACAGCATGGAATAAGCAAAAATTATAGATACATTGGAGACGTATGAAGGCCCTCCGTGATCGATCCCCCCTCCGACAGGGTGCCAGAACGGAGCTCCAGATGGCCTCGCAACGGAACAGAGACTTGCGGCGGCGGAAAAAGGGTTTCAGGAATGCCTCTCTTATTTTTAGGGTGAAAGAGAATTTATAGGCCGGAGAGGGGCGTTGGGAGGCAGCCGAGGGAGGCACAAGCCATCAGGGCGCCACCCTGGGGCACGCCCTGTTGGCTTGTGCGGCCCTCGTGCAGCCCCCGACCTCCTTCCGAAGCTTCCAGGTCTTCTTTTGGTCCAGAAAAAATCATCAAAAAGTTTCGTGGCAATTGGACTTCATTTGGTACAGTAAACCTGAAAAGTAAAAAACACGCAGAAAACAACAACTGGCACTCGGCACCGGGTCAATAGGTTAGTGCTCAAAAATATTATAAATTGGTAAATAATGACCCAAAAGGTATCCTAGAATGATAATCTATCAGCATGGAGCAATAAAAAATTATAGATACGTTGGAGACGTATCACTGCTGTCTAGGAAACAGAGTCAGAAAAGGAAATCCCAACTGGTTGCTCGCTAGGAAACAGTGTTGGAAGAACACTAACCTGGATTAGAATCTGGTCAGATGATGCCGTTGGGGAAGTAAACATCCATGTTAAAACCAGGCTTCGGTGTACACACTAGAATTTTACTGTCACATTTAAGTTCATAAAATTGGGATAATTTCCTCCAAAGGCACGCATCAAAATAGGGGCGACCAACGTTATCATTTTTTACCCGTACTTTCATTGTACATCCATGGTTCATGGTCAACATGACATCAATGGAGTCATAAACTAAGTAAAGGCCAAGATTTTCGTGTACACATGTTCTTGCAAAGCAGGGGATGTACTGCGGGAAATGGTAAGATCGTTACATATAATAGAACAACAAAACAAATATGGAAGAAATTGAGAGAACATAACAATATCTGATATCAAAGTACAAAAATATGTAATTAAACACATAATGTGACCAAGATGACATGCAAGTATGAGGGTAGTTGAAAGAACAGTACAACATAAATTTCCCTAGTTTAGAAGAAAAAAAAATCCTCTTTGACATCTATGATGCGTGTGACACCTTTTATCCAAATTTAGCAATGTATAGTACATGCTCATAATATTAGGCCATGCCAACCACGGTAGGGTGAGATTGCACATACCGTGCACCCGCTGAAGTCGTCTGGTATGGTGAGATAGAACTTCTTGTCCGTCTGGACGCCGCCACCACACTTGCCTGATTTGTGCTTGCATTGTGTACACTACGAATGAAAACCCTTGAATCAGCTACAAGAAAAATTCATCGACGGCTATTTTCCCCGGGTGATTGACACAGACATACAAACTGCAATAAGGGATGCTCAAATATTCCGCAAAATTAATTACGTGGTTCTCCATTAGAAAGAAAACCCGCCCAATCCCATAGAAAATCCCGCATAAATCCCCAATCGAGCGGCGTCGAGAAAGTCAGCGTCGATAGGCGTCGGCGAGGGGATGAAACAAAATGCGCTAGCGTTCGTCGGCGGCAGCCGGCTGCGATAGGCCTTGTCAAGCTCAAAGATTTGGGTGGGCCGGGGTCGAGAACGAGCAACCATATAGTAGTGCGAATGAGGACGAAGGGGAAGAGGGCAGAGGTTGAGGGTCTGCATAGGAAACGGTTCGTAAATAGGAACCGTGTGTGATTAATGTCATTATGATATGTCATTACGAACTAAAATCCCAACTACAGTATACGGGTGTGATGAAAGAGGTGTGGATTGACCATGCGTGATCCGTGTGGCTGGGGTTTTGGCCAATCAGAATGCAACACACAATAGGATGAACGCACACGGTTCCAGAAGGCACACGGTCTTCACAAAGTAACCGTCTGCCCAAACAAATCACAATGTTTGAAGGAAAACCCATATTTGCTTGGTCGTTTCTCCATGATTTATTTTCTATGATCAACATACCCACTAGAATGCAACGTGTTCAAATTTGACATTTTTTCGATCTTTTTTTACTATATTTAGGCTTTTATGTGCACTTTCCAAACATTTACTGCTTATAATTCAAGTTCGAACGTTCTGTACATGAAAATGTGTTCAAAAGCGGTTCAAAAAATCATAATTGTGTCATTGAATAACTTTTCATATATTTTACCGGAAATTAATATAATATTAAAGGATATGTGTGGGAAGAGGCAACCAAGGATGTGTCGTTTATTGGATTTGTAACTCTAGAAAAATGGAAAACATGCCCGACAAGCATGATACCTCGTGTGGTGCCTTGGTATGACCTCAATTTGACGTGGTAAATATTTGAGGAGGTTTGGGTAATGTCGCCATACACACTCTTCATATATCGAACCATCACCTATGAAGTTTCATGGTTCGGGGAGCGAAATCGCTATGTTTTGAAGGGGAACCCATATTTCCTTGGTCCTTTTAATTTGATTTATTTTCTACAATCATCATACCCACTACAATGCTCCGTGTCCAAATTTGACATTTTTTCGGCTTGTTTACTATATTTAGGCTTTTATGTGCACTTTTCTAGGCCTTTTGTGCTATATTCAATTTTGGACAATCTATAAATGAAACAAATGTAAAAAACGGTTCTAAAAATCATAATTGTGGTATTACATAACATTTCATCTATTTTACAAGAAATTAATTGAAATTAAAATGATATGTATGGGCAAAGGCAACCATAGATGTGTCGTTTATTGGTTGTTAACTCTAGAAAATGGAAAACATGCCTGAAAAACATGATACCTTGTGTGGTCCCTTGTCACGACCTCAATATGGTGTGTCAAACATTTGAGAAGGTTTGTTTAATGTCGTCATACACATCTTCATATATCGGACCATCACCTATGAGGTTTCATGGTTTTGGGAGGGAGATCACCATGTTCTGAAGGGGAACCTATATTTCCTTTGTACTTTCTCCTTGATTTATTTTCTATGATCAACATGCCCACTACAATGCACCGTGTTCAAATTTGACATTTTTTCGGGCTCGTTTACTATATTTAGGCTTTTATGCGCACTCTCTGGGCATTTACTGCTCATAATTCAAGTTCGAACATTATGTATATTGAATTGTGCAAAACAAAGGTTTGAAAAATCATAATCGTGACATTGAATAACTTTTCATATATTCCATGGGAAAATTAATAAAAATTTAAAGGATATGTGTGGGAAGAGGCAGTAACATATATATGGTCATTTATTGGGTTTTTAACTCTAGAAAAAAAATGGAAAACATGCTTGAAAAACTTGATACCTTGTGTGGTGCCTTGGCATGACCTTAATATGATGTGTCAAATATTTGAGAAGGTTTGGCTAATGTCGTCATACACACTCTTCATATATCAAACCATCACGTAGGTAGTTTTGTGGTTTTGGGAGGGAAATCGCCATGTTTTGAAGGGAACCCATATGTCATTGGTCGTTTCTCCTTGATTTATTTTGTATGACCAACATACCCACCACAATGCACCATGTTCAAATTTTACATATTTCCGGGCTCATTTACTATATTTAGTCTTTTACATGCACTTTTTTAGGCACTTACTACTTATAATTCAAGTTCAAACATTCCGTACATGAAAAGGTGTTCAAAAATAGTTCGAAAAATCATAATTTTGTCATTGAATAACTTTTCATGTATTCTATAGGAAAATAGTAGAAATTTAAAGCATATGTGTGGGAAGAGGCAGCCACATATGTGCCATTTATTGTTTTTTAACTCTAGAAAATGGAAAACATGCCTGAAAAACATGATACCTAGCGTGGTGTCGTTATGCGACACCAGTATGCTATATGGTAAATATTTGAACACCAAACAAAGTATTAATTATGTCTATGTCGATATGTGTGGGAAGAGGCAGCCACATATGTGTCATTTATTGGTTTTTTAACTCTAGAAAATGGAAAAGATGCCTGAAAAACATGATACCTAGCGTGGTGTCGTTATGCGACACCAGTATGCTATGGTAAATATTTGAACACCAAACAAAGTATTAATTATGTCTATGTGATACTATCAGTTTTCCAAAAAATACAGTTTTAATCGCAAACGTTTTCTTACAACGAACCATTTGCAAAACGTTCGATGGCACGAGAGAGCGAAGGCTTGTAATATGCGTGCGAGCTCGCTTTTAATGTTGATTTGTGCATGCTAGAGCTTTGCCACCCTGCAGTTATTTGCAGTGGCAGCTGCATGGGCACTTAAGTTCCTTGGCAACGCTACCACGCCTGGTATGTTGACGAGGCCATGCGTCTGGCAGCACGCAATGATGATGGCTCAGGTTCTCAATGACCGTGCAAGTTCTCGATGACCGTGCATGCTTTGGAAACATGCATGGTTGCAAAGCACAGCCAGGGCACGCCGTGGCAAATTAGGTAGCCAGAGTAGGGACTGCAACATCGTATATATCAATATCGAGAGCTATAAAAAACCACTGAACTATATGACTTTCCGGCCATGTCCCAGAGCTATCTCCACGCGTTGATCATGCCACCTCTCCGAACACTAACTAATAAGGAAGCGATGGCATGCCGCCGCGCTGAGTTCATCATAGCCCGCGACCGCACACTAACTGATAAGGAGGCGATGGCATCCCACCGTGCCGAGTTCTTCGCCGCCCGCGACCGCACACCAACGTGGGCGGACTATGAAGCTGCCTACGTCGAATGGGCGAAGGATGAAGCGGAGGCCAAAGCCGCACAGTCCGAGCGGAAAAAGGAAAAAGCATGCAAGAAAAGAGAGTCCATCTACGCCAAGAAAGAAGAGGCCGCACACGCTGCCGAGGAGAGCTAGGCGGAGATCCAAGCACGGTGGGTTGCCACTGGCATGGCCGAGATGGAGAACGACTCGCTCTGTCCATCATGGCCCGATGCCTCCACCTACCATCAAGATCGCGGCGGTAGCTACCAAAGCCATTGACGAGAGCTGGCCATAGATCCAAACACGGTGTGGGCTGCCGCCGATAAGGCCAATAGTGATTAGCGAGGCCTTCTGGCAAGCAACGGAGAAGTAGTTTGCGTGTGTGTCGCCTAAACGTTTGTTTAATTAATTATGAGCATCCAAGTACTAGTACTTACCCCTACTAGTAGTTTTTAGAGCAAATTATGATCTGCGAATTTGAGTACGTTCATCGAGTGTACATTTTTTTGATGCGGGATCACCAATTTTCCCTTTTCTCGCACATGGGTATTTGATGCGCTTCGTCTGCGACGTGTTTCCCCTGCATAAGGTTTGAGTTTCGTAGCAAAATTTCCAGTAGGCGCACGATTTCAGAAACTATTCCTCGCACCCCATACCCACCCATCACATTTCCCTCTACCCCGCTCTCCCTGCAGCCCAAACCGCCAGCGCCGCAACCAAATCTATGTTCTGCCCTAGCCTCGCGCATCGATCTAGTGAGGTAACCACCGATCTCCATCACCACCCCGGCCCGATTGCTCAGATGGAGCCTGCGAACCACCCTCATGCCTCCACATCCCCACCCCTTATCGCCGAGCATCCCCGCATAAGCCCAACCACATATCACGCGGAGGTCGAGGAGCTGCAGTCGATGGCACGGTGGCCGATGTGCATGTCGACCTAGAGGAACACCTTGCTGCCGACTCCGCCAACTTGGTGCGGGCTTTGGCCGAGATGAAGTCCCCACACTTAACATTTACTTGTTGCTTGTACACGTATATATGTGAGCAGTACTGATCCATGTTTCGACCTACAGGAACACCTCGCCGCCGACTTTGGATGGGCTCTAGTCGAGATGAAATGACCAAGCAACTACTCCTCGGGATTTACCAAGTATGAGTTGTCCAGTTCAATTTTACCAATACTAGTTGCAATGTTTAACTGTGTCAATTTTAGTTTCACCGGTACAAGTTTTAATCACCATGTTAGGTTGTCTGTACTTTGTAGTTAACACGTCCGTTGTTTATTTTAGTTACGCGCACTATGTTGTTCAAGTATGAACTGTCCAATTCAATTTCACCAATACCAATTACAAACTTACAATGCCTATGCTAGGTTGTTTTAAGCCTGCTGTAGTGAACAGTTATATCCATTTTTTACGTTGTCTATGCAATATTGTGCTACTCTTCGCAATGAAGATATCACTTGAGATGTTGTCCTACAATTACCATTGGATATTTTTGGTGGATGTTAACCCTGTTCTAGTTGACATGCCTTTCCATGTACTTACGCAGGGTCACAATGCACGATGATGTTGTTTATCGTCGAGGTTAGTCACATCCCAATATCTTATAGTATTTTACATCATTTGTGCAATTACAGTTTAGCTTCTAACATTTACTTGTTGCTTTTGGGTACATATGTTAGCGGTACTGATCCACGATTCGACCCGTAGGAACACCTCGCCACCGACATTGGGAGGGCTCTGTACGAGATGAAGTGCCCCAACAACTACCCCTCGAGATTTACCAAGTATGAACTATCCAATTCAGTTTTACCAATACCAGCTGCAATGGGTATGTTTTTTTACGGTTGATGTGTCAAGCCTGTGGTAGTAAACTTGGCTAGCACATCTTAGCTATTTTCCCTACCCTTTTCTAGACAACTGGGCCATTTTCTACTCTAGCAGCACCTGGCTCGCGATGTTTAACCGTGTCAATTTCAATTTCTCCGGTACAAGTTTTAATGACTAGGTTAGTTGTTTGTACTCTGTAGTTAACACGTCCGTTGTTTATTTCAGTAATGCACACTGATGTTCTAGTATGAACTATCCAGTTTAATTTCACCAATACCAGTTACAATCTAACAATGCCTATGCTAGATTGTTGTTAAGCCTGTTGTAGTGAACAGTTATATCCACTACTCTTCCTCTATCCCTTTTGCTACTGTGCTACTCCTCTCAATGAAAATATCACTGGAGATACTGTCGTCTAATTAACATTTGCTATTTTTGGTGGATGTTAACCCTGTTGTATTTAACACACCTTTCTATGTACTTATGTAGGGCTACAACGCGCGATGCTATTGTTTACCATCGAGGTTAGTGATACGTCTCCAACGTATCTATAATTTTTGATTGTTCCATGCTTACATATTATCATTCTAGGATACTTTCTGGGTATTTATTTACCAATTTATAATATTTTTGACCACTAACCTATTGACCTAGTGCCCAGTGCCAGTTCCTGTTTTCTGCGTGTTTTTGCCTTTTCAGAGTTACAATACTAAATGGAGTCCAATTGCCACGAAATTTTTGGTGATTTTTTCTAGACCAATACAAGACCTAGAAGCTTTGGAGGAGGGCGAGGAGATGCACCAGGGGCCCACAAGCCATCTGGCCGCGCCCCCAGGGGAGCGCGGCCAGATATGTTGTGCCCCCCTGGAGTGTCTCCCGGTGTTGTTCTCTGACCTATAAATTCACATCTACCCTAAAAACACCAGAAGCGCTCCCGAAACACTTTTTTCGCCACTGCAAGTCTCTGTTTCGACGGGAGGCCATCTACACCTCCGTTCCGGCACCCTGCCGGAGGGGAGATCGATCACGGAGGGCCTCTTCATCAACCTTGCTGCCCTCGCCATGATGTGTGAGTAGTTCACCGCAGACCTACGGGTCCGTAGGTAGTACCTAGATGGCAATCTCTCTCTCTCGATCTTCAATACAATGTTCATCGCATCTTTTCCTTTATCTATCCGATGTAATCCCTTTGTATGGTGTGTTTGTTGGGATCCGATGAACTGTGAGTTTATGTTCAGATTATTAATGAAAAGTATTTGAGTCAAACCTGATTACTATGATTCTTATTTGCATGATCATCATAGCTTTTTAATGCTCTCCGATCTATTGAGATAGTTTGGCCAATGATACGTCTCCAACGTATCGATAATTTATGAAGTATTCATGTCATATTTGCCTATGTTTTTACTATGGTTTTATGATTTATTGGGACTAACCTATTAATGGTTGCAAAAGTGCACAAGTTCTTGTTTCACACTTTGATGTGCAGGAATTAATTGAAAATTGTCGAAAAAACGCAAAAGGAGCCTTGTTGGAGGAGGACTCTGACTTTCCTGAAATCTATCCACGAACAGTTTTTAGAGATCGTCAGTTTGGCCCCCGAAAATGGCGTCATATGGAAAAAGCTAAAACTAAGAAAGTGTGGGGAATTTTATGGCATTGATTCTGGACTCCAAATTTGTCCAAAACGGAGTTCGGATGCGATCTGTAGACCCGTTTTACTCGAGAAAAATATCTGATTAGGGGATTACGAGAATTGATGACGTGATTGAGTCCAACTCTTACCATATCTGATGTATTCGGCCAAGCCACGACTTTGGGGACTCATGAGGGCTGTGAGGAGTCCCTAAGAAGGTTCTAGAGGTGCCCAAGAGCCATTTGATCAAGGGTCCATCCATCGGAGGGCCATAGAGCACCACAGAGGCACATATAAGGAGAGAAAAACCCTAATTTCGGGAGAGCCACCAAAAGCCATGAAACTGCCTCTCCCTTGGCAGCCGCCAAGAAGGGGAGAGGCTCCTCCATTGCAGCACCAAAACCAAGGAAGAAGAGAGGTCAAGGGGCCGCCGCTCGTCGCCGGCACCGTGGCCGCCATCGCCTCCATCTCTTTGAGGCTGCACCTCTCCATCAACAACTCTCTCTTTCTCACCATGATAATGCGTGTGTAATCCACCTTGGGGCTGAGGGTTTGTACCGGTAGCTATGTGTTTAATCTCTCTCTCTCTCTCGTGTTCTTGAGATGGCACGATCTTGATGTATCACGGGCTTTGTTAATATAGTTGGATCATATGGTGTTTTCCCCTCTCTATCTTGTTGTGATGAATTGCGTTTTCCCTTTGAGATTTTGTTATTATCGGATTGAATACTTTTATGGATTTGGGAGCACTTGATGTATGTCTTGCATGCGGATACCCGTAGTGACATTGGGGTATTCAAGTGATTCACTTGATATATGTTATGGCGTCAACTTGCGGATTCCGGTGACCTTGGGGATGTACGCATAGGGGTTGATTGCACGTTTTCATGCCTTGTTCTCCGATAGAAATCTTAGGGCACTCTTTGAGGTTCTTTTTGTTGGATTGAGTATTATGAATCTGAAATTGTTTGATGTGTATCGTATAATTAACTCATGGATACTTGTGGTGACATTGGAGTATCTAGGTGACATTCGAGTTGGTTGATGAGTATCATATGGTGTTATTCTAGTACTAACTCTTAGATATATCGATCGAAAAGGATAACTTGGTGTTATTTTAGTACGAACTCTTGGATAGATCGATCGTAAATGATAACTTTAAGGTGGTTTCGTACCCTACAAACAATTTCTTCTTATGTTCTCCGCTAGATAAGAACTTTGGAGTGATTCTTCGTTGCACATTGAAGGACGGTTATGTGATCCAATTATATTAGCATTGTTGAGAGATTGCACTAGCGAAAGTACGGACCCTAGGCCTTGTTTTCAAGCATTGCAATACCGTTTGTGCTCACTTTTGTTACTTGCTACCTTGCTATTTTTATATTTTCAGATTATAAAAACCTATATCTACCATCCATATTGCACTTGTATCACCATCTCTTCGCCGAACTAGTGCACCTATACAATTTGCCATTGTATTGGGTGTGTTGGGGACACAGAGATTTCTTGTATTTGATTACAGGGTTGTTTGAGAGAGACCATCTTCATCCTACACCTCCCACGGATTGATGAACCTTAGGTCATCCACTTGAGGTAAAATTGCTACTGTCCTACAAAACTCTGCGCTTGGAGGCCCAACAAAGTCTACAAGAATAAAGTTGCATAGTAGACATCAAGCTATTTTCTGGCTCCGTTGCTGGGGAGGTGAGTGCTTGAAGGTATATCTTTAGATCTTGCAATTGATTCTTTTAGTTTCTTGTTTTATTACTAGTTTGGGTTATAAAATAAAATTACAAAAAAATGGAGTTTAGGTTGCATCAATTGTTTCGTCTTTTTAATGTCTTTCGTGAAAATGATGGTTCGAAAAATTGTCCTCAATTGGTAGAGGAAGAGTTTATGAAAATACTTAATGAGAATTCCTTGAATGATGAGCATGATTGCAATGTTGCTAGTATGAATTCTCTGAATATTCATGATCCTAGTGATATGCAAAGCAACAAGCTTGGGGATGCTATGTTTGATGAAGATAATATTTTTAGTCCCCCAAGTTTTGATGAGCTAATTTATTATGATGATGACATGCCTCCTATATATGATGATTATTGTGATGACATGTATGCTATAAAGAGTGCTAGTAACCATGAAACTTTTCATCATGATTTTCAAAGAGGTTATGTCAATCAAGTGTCTCATGATGGTTATTTTGTTGAGTTTGCTCCCACTATTATGTATGAGAAGTTTGCTTGTGTGGAGAGTGATAAATTTTCTATGCTTGTAGATCATGAAAAGAATGATTTATGTGATAGTTATATTGTGAAATTCCTTCATGATGCTACAGAAAATTATTATGAGGGAGGAACATATGCTTGTAGGAATTGCAATAATATCAAGTTTCCTCGCTATATGTTCAAAGTTTGGAAGTTATGCTTGTTTTGCCTTCCTATGCTAGTTGATTATTGTTCCCATAAATTGTTTGCTCACAAAATCCCTATGCATAGGAAGTGGGTTAGACTTAAATGTGCTTGTCATGAGATTCATGATGCTCTCTTGCATGTTTCAATTACTACTTTTTATGTGAGCATCATTGAAATCATCATGCCTAGCTAAAAGGCATTAAAGAAAAGCGCTTGTTGGGAGACAACCCAACACTTTTCCTTTCTATTTTTGTGTGTTCACATGATTAAGCTACTGTAATAATCATGTTTTGTGTCTTTTATTTCAGTAAAGTGCCAAGTAAAGCCTTTGGGATGACACACAAGATGAGTAGAATTGATGCTGAACCAAAACAGAAACTTTTGAATAAAGTACAGGAATTTTCATTTTTTACTGGAGCGTGATAATGATCTGAAATTTTTACAGTCTTCACATATAAATTCTTCAGGTATTCCTAATTTTTAAGAATTTTTAGAGACAGGTAAGTATGGCTATACTACAAATCTTCACAGACTGTTCTGTTTCTGACAGATTCTGTTTTGCATGCATAGTTTGCTTGTTTTAGTGTTTCCATAGCTTATATTTAGTGGTATAAATTATGGGAATGATAGAATACAGTAGGTATCATGTGGGAACAATTATAAATCCTGTCTTGACTGTACCTAAGTGAATGATTTATCTTTATTACACTAACCCTTCTCACGAAGTTCCGTTAAGTTTTGTGTGATTGAAGTTTTCAAGTTTTGAGTGAGACACCGATATGAGGAGAATAAGGAGTGACAAGAACCTAAGCTTGGGGATGCCCAAGGCACCCCCAAGGTAATATCCATGGAACACTCAAGCGCCTAAGCTTGGGGATGCCCCGGAAGGCATCCCCTCTTTCGTCTTCAACACTATCGGTATATCTTACTTAGAGCTATATTTTTATTCATCACATAATATAAGTTTTGGTTGCAGCGTTATTTTATTTTGTTATTTTATGTTAGGTGTTATTTATAATCTTGTTTTTCAATAAAAAGTTCCAAGAATTACCTTTAGGATGCTTGAATTGCATGTTTGATGTGTGCTGTGTAAAAACAAAAACTTTTGCTGTAGTGTTTGAATTTTCATATTTTACTAGAACATGGAAAGTTTCTGAAATTTTTACACAGTGTTGTAATATAAATTATTTATCACGTCCTAAAGTTTAATAATATTTTGAGTTACAGAAGTACACTGGTTTAATTGATTGCTACAGACTGTTCTGTTTGGACATATCGCTGTCATAGTTTTGTTATCTACTTATCCTATAGTTTCCATAGCCTATATTGGTAGATATAAATTGTGGAAATGATAGTATATAGTAGATAATGTTTGGAAATTATTATGCAACTTTTCTTGGTAGTACATGAAGTGTTGACTTGTTCTTATGTGTACTAACCTATCTCACGAGTTCTTTTTGAGTTTTGTGTGGATGAAGTTTTTGAGACTTAGGTGAAACCGGGATATGAGAGGATTGAACGAGATAAAAAAGCTCAAGCTTGGGGATGCCCAAGGCACCCCAAGTGAATATTTCAGGAAGTCTCAAGCATCTAAGCTTGGGGATGCTACGCATCCCACCTCTCTTCATCAAACAAATATCGGTTAGCCTATGTTGAGCCTAAATTTTTATTTGTCCACATGATATGTGATATTCTTGGAATGAATTTTTATTTAGTTTGCTGTTTGAATAAAATACTCAGATCTAAAAATATTTATTGGGAGAGAGAGTCCTCACATAGCTACTTAATTGTTTGACTACTCATTGATCTTCACTTATATCTTTTGGAGTAGCTTGTCATTTACTCTTGTCCTTCACTTATATCCTATGAGTAAATTGTTGAAGGAATTGAACACCGTGAAGTTGAAATTAAATGTTCATATCATGCCCAGTAGTAGCTTCACATTGGGTTTAGAAAGTAAAATCTATTGAAGTTTTACAATAACAATATTGGTCATACAAGCAATTCGTGAATAATTAGTATAAGATAGGGAACTTTCACATACAAATATATTATCTTGGCCATCTTCTATGATTGTGAATATCCAATAATTTTTTTCATACTTGAGCAAATTAGTTGAAGTTGGACAAGGAAGACAACCTAATGAGTTATGGTTGTGTATATTTGCATAGAAGTTATATTGTTATGGATCCCCAACATGTGGTGCTTGTTTAGAACCTTTTGCTAGCCAACACTTCGTACTAAGTAGAGATACTACTTGTGCATCCAAATCCTTGAGCCAAGTTTCTTCCATAAGAGTCCGCCATACCAACCTATATATGGTATTTCACTGCCATTCCAAGTAAATTTGCATGTGCCACCTCTAAAAATTTCAAATGAACACATGTTTTGTGTGCCTGGACCGCTCATGGAGCGATGGAGGGCGGTCAGTATCTTCCATGTTAAGCGGGTTATTCTCATGATGAGTGTTTATTCACTCGTCCTTGCACGAGAGGGGCGGTAATAGGGATTCCCAGTCCCGAAAAAAATGCAAATAATTAAACAAAACTCCCCTAGGAATGTTGTTGGTATGGACGGTTCCTGTGGATTCGGCTAGCCGTGGAGTGTGTTTGTTGGTGGAGGGGGAGTCAACCTTTACTTTTACTGCTTGGGAACCGCCGCTAATGTGTTTAACATGGAAGATATTGATAACTCTTGGTCGTAACGTAGATAGGAAGGGTGCACCTCTCAAAACTATATTCATCTATATTTTTAAACAATGAGCTCTGGCACCTTTGCAAATCCCTGCTTCCCTCTGCAAAGGGACAATCTATTTACTTTCATGTTATTTACTATTCATGTTGAGTCAACTTCTTATTCCAACCTCGGTCTATTAGTTGGCAAGCATCATGTGGTGGGGAAAGATCCAAACATGTATATCTAGTCAAATATATTTGATCATGATTTATTGTTGTTGACAATTATCTCTATGATAAATGAGTTGGGACGCGAAACATTAAGCCCCTATCTTTCTTTGTGTTCTATGGATGCCATTTGTTCTAAAAATATGCTTTGAGTACTAGTAATCATAGAAGACTATATGATGATTGAGTATGTGGAGCTCTTAATTAGACTTTGTTGAGAATAAGTTGAATTGCAATTGTTTGGTGACTAAGAACATAGGTTGTTAAGTTTCAAGAGAATTCATTGTTTGAACCATAACATGTGAATTGGTTGCTACTTTATCATGATGAGTTTTATGAGAAAAAATTGCTGGTTATGATGCTAGAAAAATTGATTGGAATTATCATTGATCACACTTATATACTATGCTAGCATTCACACTTCATAAATTATTTAATTTATCATTTACCTACTCGAGGACGAGTAGGAATTAATCTTGGGGATGCTGATACGTCTCCAACGTATCGATAATTTATGAAGTATTCATGTCATATTTGCCTATGTTTTTACTATGGTTTTATGATTTATTGGGACTAACCTATTAATGGTTGCAAAAGTGCACAAGTTCTTGTTTCACACTTTGATGTGCAGGAATTAATTGAAAATTGTCGAAAAAACGCAAAAGGAGCCTTGTTGGAGGAGGACTCTGACTTTCGTGAAATGTGGCCACGAACAGTTTTTAGAGATCGTCAGTTTGGCCCCCGAAGACGGCGTCAAATGGAAAAATCTAAAACTATGAAAGTGGGGAGAATTTTATGGCATTGATTCTGGACTCCAAATTCGTCCAAAACGGAGTCCGGATGCGATCTGTAGACCCGTTTTATTGGAGGAAAATATCTGATTACGGGATTACAAGAATTGATGACGTGATTGAGTCCAACTCTTACCATATCTGATGTATTCGGCCAAGCCACGACTTTGGGGACTCATGAGGGCTGTGAGGAGTCCCTAGGATGGTTCTAGAGGTGCCCAAGAGCCATTGGATCAAGGGTTCATCCATCGGAGGGCCATAGAGCACCACAGAGGCACATATAAGGACAGAAAAACCCTAATTTCGGGAGAGCCGCCAAAAGCCACGAAATTGCCTCTCCCTTGACAGCCACCAAGAAGGGGAGAGGCTCCTACATTGCAGCACCAAGACCAAGGAAGAAGGGGGGCAAGGGGCCGCCGCCCATCGCCACCCGTCGCTGGCGCCGTGGCCGCCATCGCCTCCATATCTTTGGGGCTGCACCTCTCCATCAACAACTCTCTCTTTCTCACCATGATAATGTGTGAGTAATCCACCTTGGGGCCGAGGGTTTGTACCGGTAGCTATGTGTTTAATCTCTCTCTCTCTCTCTCTCTCTCTCTCTCTCTCTCTTTCTCTCTCTCTCGTATTCTTGAGATGGCACGATCTTGATGTATCACGGGCTTTGTTAATATAGTTGGATCATATGGTGTTTTCCCGTCTCTATCTTGTTGTGATGAATTGAGTTTTCCCTTTGAGATTTTGTTATTATTGGATTGAATACTTTTATGGATTTGAGAGAACTTGATGTATGTCTTGCATGTGGATACCCGTAGTGACATTGGGGTATTCAAGTGATTCACTTGATATATGTTATGGCGTCAACTTGCGGATTCCGGTGACCTTGGGGATCTACGCATAGGGGTTGATTGCACGTTTTCATGCCTTGTTCTCCGATAGAAATCTTGGGGCACTCTTTGAGGTTCTTTGTGTTGGATTGAGTATTATGAATCTGAAATTGTTTGATGTGTATCGTATAATTAACTCATGGATACTTGTGGTGACATTGGAGTATCTAGCTCACATTAGAGTTGGTTGATGCATATCATATGGTGTTATTCTAGTACGAACTCTTAGATAGATCGATCGAAAAGGATAACTTGGTGTTATTTTAGTACAAACTCTTGGATAGATCGATTGGAAAGGATAACTTTAAGGTGGTTTCGTACCCTACAAACAATTTCTTCTTATGTTCTCCGCTAGATAAGAACTTTGGAGTGATTCTTCGTTGCACATTGAGGGACGGTTATGTGATCCAATTATATTAGCATTGTTGAGAGATTGCACTAGCGAAAGTACGGACCCTAGGCCTTGTTTTCAAGCATTGCAATACCGTTTGTGCTCACTTTTGTTACTTGCTACCTTGCTGTTTTTATATTTTCAGAATACAAAAACCTATATCTACCATCCATATTGCATGTGTATCACCATCTCTTCGCCGAACTAGTGCACCTATACAATTTGCCATTGTATTGGGTGTGTTGGGGACATAAGAGATTTCCTGTATTTGATTGCAGGGTTGTTTGAGAGAGACCATCTTCATCGTACACCTCCCACGGATTGATAAACCTTAGGTCATCCACTTGAGGGAAAATTGCTACCGTCCTACAAAACTCTGCGCTTGGAGGCCCAACAAAGTCTACAAGAATAAAGTTGCGTAGTAGACATCAGCCAACTAGATTGATATTTCTGCGGTGGGAGTGGTGCGTTGTAGTTGGTTCAACCTGACGAGTTTCTATATCCCAATGACAGAAGGGGATAAGTTGCGTCTTTGTGTTTTTGCTACTAAGGATAAAACGATGGGGTTTATTCATATTAGTTGAGTTTACTTGGTCTACATCATGTCATCGTTCTCCAAGCATTACTCCGTTTGTCATGAACTTAATACGTACAGAGGCAAGCATAGAAGCGCTCTTGAAGTGGAGTAATAGTAGTAGGTGCAGGCAGGAGTCGGCCTATTTGCTTATGGACGTGATGTCTATATATACATGATCATTGCCGTGAACATCGCATAATTATTTGCTTTTCTATCAATTGCGCAACAGTAATTTGTTTACCCACCGTATGCTTTGCTTATGAGAGATGCCACTAGAGAATTCTATGGCCCCCGGGTCTATTCACTTACAAATTCACAAACGCTATCATTACCTTGTTGTTATTTATTACCTTCTATTTTATTTTGCACTTTACTATTATTTACAATTATCTACACAACTCACTTGCTTGCAAATAACGGGATTAAGGGGATTGACAACCCTCTTGTCGGCATTGGGTGCAAGTTGTTTGTTCTTTTGTGTGTAGCCACTGAAGACGGTTGAGGATTGGTATTCCTATTGGTTCGATATTGGTTTCATAATTGATGGAAATACTTACCCACTTTGTGTTGCGATTACCCGTTCCTCTTCACGGAAAACCCAACGCAGATCACGAGTATCAGGAAGGATTTCTGGCGCCGTTGCCGGGGAATACCATCACCAACTATCAAGTAACTTCGCACATAATTTCATTCACTTGTTCTTCTTTTTATTTGCTGTTATATTTAGTTTGTCTCATAAAAATCAAAAAGTCAAAAATATTTACTTTACTAGTTTGCTAGTTTGCTTGTTTCGTCTCTAGTTTGCTTGCTTGCCTAGCTTTGTTATCTTTATCTTTATCACACACAAACAGAAAGTAAAAGGTAAAAATAAAGATAAATGGATCCTCATCCACTTGCTAATCTTTTCAAAAGACCCAATTATGTTGAAACAATTGCTAGTGATAGTTCACTAGATTATCTTTATGAGGTCTTGCTTGAAAATCATGAATCTAAAAATTGTGAAATTTATAAAGTGATTCATTATAGTTCCTTGAATGAAAAGCATGATTGCCATGATGTTAGTATAAATTTTATGAATATCAATTGTGCTAATGATCTTAATTGGGGTGATAATCATGATGTTTCTTGTGATCTTGATATTTCTATGCTTCATGATGAATCTATTATTGATTATGATATTTGCAACACTACTAAAAGTGGGTTTGATCCCACAACCTTGGACGATTATAAGACTTGTATGCATATGGATCATAAACAGAATATTTTACATGATAGTTATACTGTTGAGTTTGATTATGTTCCTACATGTAATTATTATTAGAGAGGCAAATATGGTTATAGGAATTTCCGTGTTACTCAATTATCTCTCTTTGTGTTGAAATTATTAATGCTTCACTCTTCCTATTTGCATGTGCTAGATATTTCTTGTCTTGATAATTTGTTTTCCTATAAAATGTCTATGCATAGGAAGTATGTTATACTTGAATGAGTTTGTCACATGCTATATGATGCCCTCTTTGTGCTTTAATTCTTATCTTTTATGTGAGCATCATTAAAATTTCAAGCCTATCTTAATGGCTATAAAGAAAGAGCTTGTTGGGAGACAACCCAATACTTTCTGTTTTTGTGTGATAACATGATTGTTGCCTCTGTAATAATTATTTTTTTATGTTTTAATTAGGGTTTGTGCCAAGTAAAGCCTTTGGGATGACTCACAAGATGAGTAGTAACGATGCTGAATCTGAAACAGAAATTTTGACTCCAGTGCAGGAATTTTCATTTTTTTACTGGAGCATGATAATGATCTGAAATTTTAACACAGTATTGCTATACAAATTCTTTACGTTGTCCTAATTTTTCAGAATTTTTAGAGTTACAGAAGTATGGGCTCTTTGCAGATTGCTACAGACTGTTCTGTTTTAAACAGATTCTGTTTTGCCTGCATAGTTTGCTTGTTTTGATTATGCCATGGACTATATCAGGGGGGTGTAAGCCATGGGGAAGTTAGAATACAGTACCTATTATGCAAAAATGAATTTGAATCAATTTATCACAGTACCTCAAGTATGCAATATGTTTCTTATACTAACGGATCTCACGAAGTTTTGTTGAGTTTTGTGTGATTGAAGTTTACAAGTTTTGGGTGTGATCACGATAGACTACGGAATAAGGAGTAGCAAGAGCCCAAGCTTTGGTATGACCAAGGCACCCCAAGTATAATTCTAAGGAGACTCAAGCATCTAAGCTTGGGGATGCCCCAGAAGGCATCCCCTCTTTCGTCTCAATCCATTGGTATGTCACTTGGAGCTATATTTTTATTCATCACATGATATGTGTTTTGCTTGGAGCGTTGTTTGCTTTTGTTTGCTTTTACTTTCAGTTTGTCACAATCATCATTTGCTGAACACACCTCTTTGAGAGAGACACGCATTCATGATAATTTGCTAGAATACTCTATGTGCTTCACTTATATCTTTTGAGCTAGGTAGTTGCTCTAGTACTTCACTTATATCTTTTTGAGCACGGTGGCATGTATATTTTATAGAAATAATATGCTCTCGTTCTTCACTTATATTTGTTTGAGGGCTGAGTAATAGTGACGGTAATTTGCATGGGTCATAAGACTAGTCCAAGAATATTAGGTATTCAATGAATGATAATCAAAACCATCGTGAAGCACATGTAGAGAAGTTGTGGATTAATGGCATTGATGTGGTAATATGAAAAAGGTGTGAGCCAAAAAAAATTGATTCGAAGAAGTGTCGAGATTAAGAGATGTTGACTTGTTATTCATCTAAAAATTAAAGAGGCATGGTGTCGGGGATATTACCCACGGTTTGACCCGGCCAGGAGAATGACCCGGCCCATCATTTGGCGGCTCATATTGGCGCCGTGTTTTATCGGGTCAACCTGGACGGCAAGGCCCAAGGCCCGGCGTGCACCCCGGCGGAAGGCGACTCATAGACGGGCCTGGAGAGCCGGCTCACAGAGAAGGTCCAAGGAAAGGAAAGACTCCCTCGCAAAGGAAACAAGACTCAGATTAGGATTCAAGAGAGACTAGTCCTAATCCTACTCCTAGTAGGACTCTACATGTAAACCTACCCTTTCAACCTATATAAGGAGGGGTAAGGCGCCCGAAGAGGGACAAATTCAAGTCATTAGAGATAGACAGATTAGAGGCTCTCGAGATTAGAGGTAGCGATTCCGCACCCTTGTAATCGAGATCATCATCATCATCAATACACACAAAGCAGGACGTAGGCTTTTACCTCCATCGGAGGGGCCGAACCTGGGTAAACTCGCGTCTCTCGATTCTGACCTACCCCTCTCAAGCTGCCACCTAGTTGCGATGGCCTCACGCCTAAGTTCTCTCACGAGGACATCTACCGTGAGTCAAAACCATGATAGTTGGCGCCCACCGTGGGGCAGGCGCACGGTGGTATTGTGTTCTTGGAGGGATATTTTTAAGGATCGAGATGCTCGTGATTTATCAGATGAAGAGGAATCGGGTGAGAGGATCTGCGTCATCGACGAGTAGTAGGAACATCATATCCGAGATTGTGACTGAGGGAAATTAGGGTCGCATCCGTGCACTGATGCGTCTTGCGATCTGCCGAGACGGGCAGAAGACCGAGCTGTTTTTTGTCAACCAAAATAGACGTGTCAAATCAGTCTGTATCGGGATCAATTCAAATTAGCGCAGTCCGCGAGTCGCCGTACTGCTTCATGTAGTACTATTCCACGAGAAGCAACGACACGTCTAATCTCAAAGCTTAAGACCCGAGGCTGCTCACGATCTGACCAGCCATACCAAAGCGACTCAAAGCCATCAAAAGCAATCAGAGAAGATAAGAGCTACTACCGGATCACTATCATAGAGAGGGAGCTACGCCACGGAGAAAGCAGTAGTAGCAGCAACGGAGAAAGAAGCAGAAGCAAACGAGCTACGCCATGGCATCCGGCCGGCCTCTATGAGAAAAAAACGCCACCTCGCGTCGTGTGAGGCACAAAGGATCAAGAAGAGATGCGCCGGCCCTGTCCATCATAAAAAAAAGAGGACACGGACTGGAGAGGACACGGACTCGACAAGGCCGGCCCCGACCCGGAAACAACGGAGACCGTCGGCCTCCGCCCTTGCCTCACCAAAGCAAGCCCTCCACCGTAGCTCCGGGTCGCCTCTGCCGCCATGCTCCATCTCGCTTCACCTCTTTCCCCACTGCGCCTCGCCTCCGCCGTGACCTCGACTCGCCTCCTTCTGCCCCGGCTACGCGCGCCCTGCCTCCACGTGCCGTTGCACCGGGCGGCTCCGCCTCCACTCGACCGAGCCACTCCGGGTGCCCTACACCGCGCCAGGTCTGCTCCTCTTCACCCTGCTCCACCGCCTGGCCTTGCCTCCGACATGGCCTTGCTTCAAGCCGGCTCTCACCATCTAGTTCACCTCTGCCACTGGTGACCGCCGCAGGCCTCTGGGGCTCCGCCGCCTCCTCTGCAGCAGGGACCCCCGCCGGTGATGTGGGTCCGACTGCAGCAGCACATGCCTCCACAGTACGCGCCTCCGCCGCCGCGGACTCGCCTCGCACGCCCGTTGACTCGCCGCTCCTCATGCGCCCGCCGGCTCGCCGCTCCTCTAGCGCCCGCCTCGCAGCGCCTCCGAGCCAAACTGCGCCTGCCTCGCCGCGTCCCCCCTCCCGCGCCCACCTTGCCGTACCTCCCATCTCCACCACCGGCCACACCGTGCCTGCTCGCCTCCGCCGCGGCGTCACCTCGCCCTGCCTCGGCCTCTCACTAGTGCGGATCTGATGGAGTCGAGCGGGAGGGGCTCTAGGTTGCCTACAATGGTTTCCCTGGAGCATACAACGAGGTTGCGGCAAAGAAAGATTATCCAAATTGCCAGACGGTGCCCTGCGAGCACTTTGATACTGCGTTTTCAGGCTTTTCAAAACTGGATAGTTGATAGGGCAGTACTGCCACTTGAGAATACTCTGGGCAGTAGTATACATCGGAACTATGATCTTTTACTTCGGCATGAGCTGTACATTGTTGGAGAGGTTTGCCTTGCAGTTGGGCATTGCTTGTCATCAATCATCCCCAGGCTCTTGCGCAAAGTGAGCATACACTGACAGAGTTAGGAATTGAACATAGACAAGATGTTGATGACACTGTTGGTGCAACAAAGTTAGCCGCAGAACAAATGCTCCAAGATATTGGTGCTGTTGCCAGTTCATTAGCTGCTGAACTTTATGGACTAGGTATTCTTGCTGAACATATTCAGGACGAAAAAGTCAATGTCACCCGCTTTATGATGCTTGCTCGGGAACCTATTATACCTCGGTTGATAAACCATTCAAGCACTTGCAGTTTTTGCACTGAGGGAAATCAATGTCACCAAGATAGAAAGCCGTCCACATAAGAAAAGGCCTTTTCGTGTAGCTGATGATACTCTCTCCACACGCGTCAAGTACTTTGACTACCTGTTTTATGTCGACCTTGAGACGTCTATGATCACATTCCGTGGTGGCGAATGTTGCGCCCGCTAGGTCACGGACTCACGGTAGCATGCGGGGAGTCACTAAGCAAAACCATACGCAGTTCCATGGTTGGCAGCACATAGTCATCAGAAAAGTCTGCGCACAGGTTATGCGTCGACGAAATACATAAGACCGCAAATACAGAGCTCACACCAACATACTCATACACCAGCGTTCGCCCACGCCACACTGTCCGACGGACATGCGTGCAGGCCGCCACCCGTGCGGTCCAGTCTACATCAACGCGTCGCGGCCGACTCGCCCGTCCGCACCGATGCACAACGATGCGGTCGACTCGCGCGACCACGCCGGTTTACAACGTCGCGGCCAACTCGCGCGACCACGCCAGTTTACAACGTCACAGCCGTCTCTCGCGCCCTCGCCGGCTCGCAACGCCGTGGCCGACTCGCATCCGCACCGGTTTTCAATGCCGTCGCTCCCGTGGTCCAGTCTACATCGACGCGCTGGTGCCGCGCCTGCTCACTCAAGCCGCCCAACGGACGCTCGTGAGTTGTCGCCCCTGCGGTCCAGTCTACATTGACACGCCGGTGGCGTGTCTGCCCGCATGAGCCGCCAAACGAATACGCGCGTGCCACCGCCCCCGCGATCCGGTCTACTCCAACAACGCTGGAACAAAGGAGAAATACATATATCTATTATCAGCCTCCAGCCGCGCAGGGTTGTCCAATGGGTAGGCACATTGGTCTGCTTCAGCACATCGGAGAAATAAGAATCATACATGGAAGAAACATCCCTGGAGAAGCTATAATTTGAGCCGGCAAATTCAAAGCCATTGGCAAAAGAAAAAAGGGGGGCTCTGGAGGAGCCATGAGAGCTGGACCAAGAGATAATAGCAAATAATGGGTCCAGAGGCGTATGAACACAATTCGGACAAAAATGGCTTTGTTATGCCAAGGACATATGATGAGCACCAAGAAGATCATCAACTCACCGACCTCTGGCCTCAATAAATATCATCTTTGAGCTGTCAACTCTACAACAGCTTATGCAATAGCCAAGTATGAAGACTCTCAAGTCAACTCCTCGAGCCGCCTTAAGACTCGGGGGCTACACAGTCATGACTCGGCAGATTCAACCGGGCTCAAAAAAATTAAAGAACCCCGGGTCATGGCAGGGAAGATAACCCGGTCCCGGGGGCTATTGCCTTATTGGCTAAAAATTGAAAGTCGCCCAAGAGGACAAGCTGCCATGATGTGCTGTTCAAACATGGGTGCCCTGCCTTATTGGCGAAAAATTAAAAGTCGCCCAAGAGGACGAGCTGCCATGATGCGCTGTTCAAACATGTGTGCCCTACCTCATGGGCGAAAAATTAAAGGTTGCCAAAGAGGACCAGCTGCTATGATGCGCTGTTCAAACATAGGCATCCTGCTTTATTGGATCATCATATTATCATATTATGATCAATGGAATAAAGCCGGCTTATCTGGAACCCAAATATTTTGCAGTATTAGCATTGTCTCCTGTATATCCTATGCTGAGCTTTTCCATGATCATAGGTCACTTGGGGGCTTCCAACTCACTGAGTTTAGCTTTCTCACCCTCTTGACCCGGCAAAAACGCCATCAAGATATGGTTAAACCTGCCTGTATGTTTGATGCAACTCCGATCAGATGACCCCGTGTACTCTTAAAAAGTTAATCCTTTTTTGGACCCTGAACTTTTAAGGTTAAAACATTGGCTTGAGTCATGTGAGAGCCGGCATACAGAAAGCTAGGTTAAACCATGGGTTATTACGCCCGCTTCATTGAAGCAAGACTCGAGCCTCGAAAGTCGGTCTTTATGTCATGCATTGAAAACTGGCACTTTATATTCTGTTATCACATACATACATCATCCTGCATTGCATCATGCATCATGCATCATACATACATATCAAGCCGGTCATCAATCCGGGTTACATCGTAACCTCTGCAGGAACAAATAGATCTTTGAGTGCCAATATGGCTGGATCTTCATCATGGTTCATCATAACCAGTATTAAATGATTGGGGTTTTTCAAGCCAGCTCGGAAGGAATGACTATTCTCGAAGAGCCGCCCTATCACATATAATGCCGGGTCATCTAATTGACCGGCTCTTGGATTTTTCCAACTTGTGCTCTGTACTAAACTACAACACTTATGGATTTCTCAAACATATATTTGCCGGGTTGCACCGCAACCACGAGCAGGGATTTCATTTCAAGGACAAAGGCATTGTTCCAAGATATCCATTCAAACAATAAAATACCAGGTTACATTATAACCACGGGCAAGGATTCATTCAAGTCAGATCAATATCAGTTCAAAAGAACTTCTGAAGTGCATTATGATGGGTTATATTATTCTCATACAGTCCCAAGTCGCTGCAGGCATACGACCCGACACTTGGGGGCTACATCATATGATGTTTTTCTTTTCGAAGGAGAAGTGCATATAAGTCCCGAGTCGCTGCAGGCAAACGACCCGGCACTTGGGGGCTACACAACTCAGATCAAAATTTCTAAAGTCCCAAGTCGCTGCAGGCATGCGACCTGGCGCTTGGGGGCTACACTGTTCAACTGTTTAAACAGATTATAAGGTCCAAATTGAAGACCCGACCCATCACATACGGATGAGCCAGCCCTTGGGGGCTACACATGTGAAATACAAGACATTCAGTCCATATCTGGTGACTCAGATGACAACCCAGATTTCTCCACAGCTATCTATTTACAACATTCAAAACCAAGTTCAAAAGTCCCAGGTTGTTGCAAGCAAAACAACCTGGCCCTTCGGGGCTACACTAGCTGAAGCTTTATAAAATATAAGACAATTATAAGTTCCAGGCTGCTGCAGGCAAGACAACCCACACTTGGGGGCTACACAGTGAAAGATATTATTGCAAATCACCAAGTCGTCATGAACTGATAAACTTGGAGCTTGGGGGCTACAGATAATATGGATATATCAAAAAATTGAAGAACACTTTCAAGCTGTCAGTTATGACCAAGACTGGTCTCATTTTTTGATGGAGGTCTGCAAAGATCATTTTTCTCCAAGTGAGTCATAGAAAGGTGCCAAGATCCCCGCGTCCCATGAAGTGGTTCAACAACAGACGAATTTCTATTCCCAATATTTTCATCAAGCCGAAGCAATGGAAGCCGGTTCAACCTCATATGGTTTTCTTATCTCCAATTTTTTTATCAAAGCTAAATCATTGGAGGCCGACTCAACGGCATATGGGTGTTTTATTCCCAATATTTTATTGCAAAGGACACGTACTTGCAAGATGATCATGAAGACGGCTCGTTAATATGAAGAAGAAACCCGGATTTTCGAGGAGCCACCTTATTAAATTAAGCCGGCCAGGGGAGCAAGTCGGTCGCTTAACATATTTAGTAATCTTATTTCAGGAGCTTACCATGAATAAATTCAAGCTAACCTGGGAGCTATGTTGGGGATATTACCCACGGTTTGACCCGGCCAGGAGAATGACCCGGCCCATCATTTGGAGGCTCATATGGGCGCCGTGTTTTATCGGGTCAACCTGGACGGCAAGGCCCAAGGCTCGGCATGCACCCCGGCAGAAGGCGACTCGTAGACGGGCCTGGAGAGCCGACTCACAGAGAAGGTCCAAGGAAAGGAAAGGCTCCCTCGCAAAGGAAACAAGACCCAGATTAGGATTCAAGAGAGACTAGTCCTAATCCTACTCCTAGTAGGACTCTACATGTAAACCTACCCCTTCAACCTATATAAGGAGGGGTAAGGCGCCCCAAGAGGGACAAATTCAAGTCATTAGAGATAGACAGATTAGGGGCTCTCGAGATTAGAGGTAGCGATTCCGCACCCTTGTAATCGAGATCATCATCATCATCAATACACACAAAGCAGGACGTAGGCTTTTACCTCCATCGGAGGGGCCGAACCTGGGTAAACTCGCGTCTCTCGATTCCGACCTACCCCTCTCAAGCCTCCACCTAGTTGCGATGGTCTCACACCTAACTTCTCTCACGAAGGACATCTGCCATGAGTCAAAACCACGACACATGGTGATGATGTGTGAGCATTTATATTCCTCGTTAAAATCCTAGTGTTGTTTTGAGTCGGGGGCGCGCGATGGTTAACTCCTTCCAACCTCCTCCCTCAGGGCATGCGAGGAGTACTTTGATTTGTGATAAAACTAATAAAACTTGGCAATAAGTATGTGAGTTCTTTATGACTAATGTGACACCATGGACATACGCATTTTCACCTTCTCATATTTGCTAGCCTCTTCGGTACCGTGCATAGCCCATTCTCACCTTAAGGATCGGTGCAAATATTCGCCGGTGCATCCAAACCCCGTGACATGATACGCTCTGTTGCACATAAGCCTCATTATATCTTCCTCAAAACAGCCACCATACTACCTATTATGGCATCTCCATAGCCATTCCGAGATATATTGCCATGCAAATTCCATCACCACTTCACATGACTAGTTCGTTCATCATCATAATGCTTTGCATGATCGTATAGAGCTGACATAGTATTTGTGGCAAAGCCACCGTTCTTCATATTTTTGATACATGTCACGCTAGATCATTGCACATCCTGGTACACTGCCAGAGGCATTCATACAGAGTCATATCTTCCTATCAGTTCTTCATGTTGAGTTGTAAGTAAATAAAAGTGTGATGATCATCATTATTAGAGCATTGTACCAGTGAGGAAAGGATGATGGAGACTATGATCCCCCCACAAGTCGGGATGAGACTCCGGACGAAAAATGAAATAAAAATGAGGGAGGCCAAATGAGCCCACCATATATAAAAAAAGAGAAAATGGGGGAGGCAAAAAAAAGAGAAAAGCCCACCATAAAAAATAAAAAATTGAGCGAAAAGAGAGAAGGGACTTTGCTACTATCCTTTACCACACTTGTGCCTCAGAGTGGCACCATGTTCTTCATATAGAGAGTCTCCTATGTTGACACTTCCATATGCTAGTGGGAATTAACTTTTCATATAGTAAACTTGGCTTTTATATTCCTATAACAGGCTTCCTCAAATGCCCGAGGTCTTCATGAGCAAGCAAGTTTGATGCACACCCCACCTAGCTTCGGTTGAGCTTTCATACACTTATAGCTCTAGTGCATCATTTGCATGGCAATCCCTACTCCTCGCATTGATATCTATCGATGAGCATCTCCATAGCTCGTTGGTACGCCTAGTTGATGCGAGACTATCTTCTCCACTTTTTACCCCTTTGATATCTACCACCATATTCTATTCCACCTATATGCTATGTCCAATGGTTCACGCTCATGTATTGCGTGAAGAATAAAAAGCTGATGCATATTGAAAAAGTACGATCCAATTTCCTTTTGGACACCATGGTTCTTAACATTTGTATCTATGTGGTGAGGACGGAGTCATGCCTTGCTAAGATAATAAGATGAATAGGGGTAAACATTCTTTTAGGATCGTATACTTTGAAAAATTAATGATTTTGTTTCTTATACTTATAAATATTACTATGTTGCTGTTTGTTAATTCATCATTTCACAATGAGCTTACATACCAAAGATTACATAATGGGTAGCATGTCAAATCACAAATTCTGTTTTTATCATTTACCTACTCGAGGACGAGCAGGAATTAAGCTTGGGGATGCTGATACGTCTCCAACGTATCTATAATTTTTGATTGTTCCATGCTTACGTATTATCATTCTAGGATACTTTTTGGGTATTTATTTACCAATTTATAATATTTTTGAGCACTAACCTATTGACCTAGTGCCCAGTGCGAGTTCTTGTTTTCTGCGTGTTTTTGCCTTTTCAGAGTTACAATACTAAATGGAGTCCAATTGCCACAGAACTTTTTGGTGGTTTTTTCTGGACTAATACAAGACCTAGAAGCTTCGGAGGAGGGCGAGGAGATGCACCAGGGGCCCATAGGCCATCTGGCCGGCGCGGCCAGATATGTTGTGCCCCCCTGGAGCGTCTCCCGACGTCGTTCTCTGGCCTATTAATTCACATATACCCTAAAAACACCAGAAGCACTCCCGAAACACTTTTTTCGCCACCGCAAGTCTCTATTCCGACGGGAGGCCATCTACACCTCTGTTCCGGCACCCTGCCGGAGGGGAGATCGATCATGGAGGGCCTCTTCATCAACCTTGCTGCCCTCACCATGATGTGTGAGTAGTTCACTGCAGACCTATGGGTCCGTAGGTAGTACCTAGATGGCAATCTCTCTCTCTCTCGATCTTCAATACAATGTTCATCGCATCTTTGCCTTGATCTATCCGATGTAATCCCTTTGTATGGTGTGTTTGTTGGGATCCGATGAATTGTGAGTTTATGTTCAGATTATTCATGAAAAGTATTTGAGTCAAACCTGATTACTATGATTCTTATTTGCATGATCATCATAACTTCGTAATGCTCTCCCATTTATTGAGGTAGTTTGGCCAACTAGATTGATATTTCTTCGGTGGGAGTGGTGCGTTGTAGTAGGTTCAACCTGATGAGTTTGTTTATCCCGGTGACAGAAGGGGACTAGTTGCATCTTTGCATTGTTGCTACTAAGGATAAAACGATGGGGTTTATTCATATTAGTTGAGTTTACTTTCTCTACATCATGTCATCGTTCTCCAAGCATTACTCCGTTTGTCATGAACTTAATACGTAGAGAGGAAAGCATAGAAGCGCTCTTGAAGTGGACTAATAGTAGTAGGTGCAGGCAGAAGTCGGCCTATTTTCTTATGGACATGATGCCTATATACACATGATCATTGCCGTGAACATCGCATAATTATTCGCTTTTCTATCAATTGCCCAACAGTAATTTGTTTACCCACCGTATGCTTTGCTTATGAGAGATGCCACTAGAGAACTCTACGGTCCCCGGGTCTATTCACTTATAAATTCACAATCGCTATCATTACCTTGCTGTTATTTATTAACTTTTATTTTGTTTTGCACTTTACTATTATCTACAATTATCTACATAACTCACTTACTTGCAAATAACTAGATCAAGGGGATTGACAACCCTCTTGCCGGCGTTGGGTGCAAGTTGTTTGTTCTTTTGTGTGTAGCCGCTGAAGACGGATGAGGATGGGTATTCCTATTGGTTCGATAAACCTTGGTTTCATAACTGAGGGAAATACTTACCCACTTTGTGCTGCAATTACCCGTTCCTCTTCACGGAAAACCCAACGCAGATCACGAGTATCAGTTAGTCACATCCCATTGTCTTATACTCCCTCTGTCCAAAAATAAGTGTCTTAAACTTGGTACAACTTTGTACTAGAGCTAGTACAAAGTTGACACGGTTATTTTGGTATGGAGGGAGTAGTATTTTACATCCTTTGTGCAATTGCAGCTTAGGTTCTAACATTTATTTGTTGCTTCTAGGTACATATGTCAGCGGTACTGATCCACGCTTCGACCCCCTTTGCATATGGGGCAATGAGATAAATAGGAACAAGCATCAAGTGAGGAAACTAAGAAAATTTGTTAGGCAGAAGAGACATATGATTGGAATTAAACTCTTTATTTACACTTTATCCAAGACATCAGTGAACTTTAGGATGGTAAGTAATCTGTTTCCTTCTTTTCCTCCCTAGAACAAGTTACTCTATTAGACATGAATACCTAAAAGTTGTCTCTTTTGAGTGGTTTCCGAAGGAATTTACTCAAGATTACCTTGCAAACTACCTAACCAGAGTGGAGGCAGCGAAGGTTATAGTATATAATTCATGCTACCATGATAATAGTCTAGAAGTCTTCCTGGAGGCGGTGAAGGATGGATGGGCGATCATCGCAAGGGGTTGGACAAAAGTTGTTCGCGCCTTTGGCATGGAGGGCACATTATGGGTATTCCGCTTCTTCAACACCATCGACAGCCAAAAGGATTTACAATTCTCTCTTCACCTTTATAGCCTCTAGTGCTATATATTGTGGTTCATCGTATTTAATTTTTTGCCGAACTATATATGTAACCATCGAATATACTGAGCTTTTGATTTATGCATTGGCTGTTGAACCATTGTAATTAGGCTATGTATTGATGGATGTGAAATCCACATTTCATAATTTTAAATTTTTAAATTTCCAATTCTAATAATAAATTAACAAAAATAAGCTATTAGGTAATAAATTACAGTGCACACAGTTAGAATGAATAAATCATGTGCGATGGTCTCATATATTACACACGATTGTTTGAAAAATAGCATGTGTGATTATCAGCTTTACAATACACGGTCGCATATTTTGCGCATGTGGGTTGTGTGCAATGTCACACACGCGTTTGCACGCCGTAAGCATGTGCGATTGCTGTCAATAGCACAAACGGTTCCAAACATGCGTGTGTGTGTAATGTAGGACGATAAGAAGACGGTTGGCATACGAATCGCATGTGTGATCGGAATAACTATCGCACACGATTATTAAATTGGCACGTTGGCGATAGTAGAGCCACCGCACACAGTTAAAAGTTTCAGACTGTGTGTCATAATGTACCTATCACAAACATGCCATGGGATTAAATGTTTGTGATGTCCATATTTCGCACACGAATATATCTGCGCCATTGTCGCGGATGTGTGGTTGATCACAAACGTAACGTCCAAGTGTGGCATGTGGTATAGGCTACGAGTTCGCACACGCTTACTTTAGCCGAATCGTCTGCAGGCGCTCGCCCAATCACAGACGATGTTTCGGTGTCATGTGGAATGGCCCCCCCTATCGCCCACATAGGCAAGGCGACAGTTTGGAACTGTGTCGCGGAAAGGGGTTAAAAACCGTTTGTATAGGACCTAACGGTACCAGTGCTCCAAGTGACATACCGATGGATTGAGACGAAAGAGGGGATGCCTTATGGGGCATCCCCAAGCTTAGATGGTCGAGTCTTCCTAGAAGATACCTTGGGGTGCCTTGGGCATCCCCAAGCTTAGGCTCTTTGCCGCTCCTTATTCCTTCATCCATCGTGATAGCACCCAAAACTTGAAAACTTTAGCACACAAAACTCAACAGAAAACTCGTGAGCTCCGTTAGTATGATATGTAAATAAAAAACTTTAGGTACTGTTATAAATTGATTCATATTTTATTATTGCATAAGGTACTGTAGTCTAACTTCTCCATGGTTGATACCCCCCGATACAATCCATAGCATCATCAAAACAAGCAAACTATGCAAGCAAAAACAGAATCTGTCTAAAACATAACACTCTGTAATGATCCGCGCAATCACCATACTTCCTTAATTCCAAAATTCTGAAAAATTAGGACAACCTGGGGAATTTTTATACCAATACCATGTAAAAATTTCAGATCAAAAACACGTTCCAGTATAATCAGAGAAATTCTGCACTGGACGCAAAAGTTTCTGTTTTTGCACCGTATCAATTCTACTTATCATGCAAGTCACCCCAAAGCTTTACTTGGAAAAAATAATAATTTAAACATAAAAACACAATCATTAAAGTAGCAATAATCATGTTATCACACCATGACAGAAAGTAAAAACAAAAATTAAAGATAACTATTGGGTTGCCTCCCAACAACCGCTATTGTTTTATGCCCCTAGCTAGGCATAATGAATAGTTTCAAGTGATATCATCCATAGTATTCTCATCTTGGGGAGGAGGATACTAAAAGACAATAGGACACACATCATCAAATAATATCTTGGCATTATCAATGCTACTTTCCTTAAAGCCTCCCATATTCTCTCTTACTATCCAAGAATATTGTTTATTGATGGCACTGAAAACTTGTTGGATAATCTGAATAGGAGGAACTTCTTTACTTGTGTTTTCATCAAAAGTATGGTTGTCTCTAAACACATCCCTCATCATATAGTCCTCATTATATAAAATTTCGTCTATCACAGGATGTTCACAACTCATATTATAGTGATCAAAGATATCCTGAGCCTCTCGTACTATGTAGTCAAATTCATGCATGAGGATAAGAGTGGCCATCTTCTTAGCTCTAGGGTCATTTATGACTGGTAACTCATAGAAGAGCCTTTGTAAAGTAGGGTGAGTAAGCATAAAATCTTCTTTCAAGCTTAAGAACAAGAGTGGAAATAGCATTGGTGTAACTTTTGGTTGTTTTAAAGATTGGTGTATCCTTGCAAGCCAAAGTACCCATACGGTTAAAGAATTCTTGGATAATGCTTTTCCCTACGATATTCCCCTTCCCCGCAACAAAAACTTACATCTCGATGTGGGGGAGTTTCCTCTTTGGGGGTTTTATTTTCATCATCCTTCTCAATGATGAAATCAGACATGATAGCAACTTCAAGCAAGCAAACAAGCAAACTAGATAGTAAACTTGATAACTAAGAAAACAAGAAAATAGAAATATTTTTGTATTTTTTATTTTTATAGCATGAAAAATATAACAGAAATAAAAAGTAGAACACGTGAATGATAATCTGTGAATAGGTACTTGATAGGAATTTGATGATGCTCCCCGGCAACGGCGTCAGAAATCCTTCCTGATCTCTATTATTAAAGGGCATTCGAACGTCGTGATGGTTCGACCTCGCTCCCCCTTCCACCCCCTCGACCGCACGCAGTAAAAAATATTGCTTCATCTCACCCGCATGAGGAAACCTGGAAAACCAACCAACGCTCCCACCCATTGTGGCTAAAAATTAAACTGTCGCCAGACACACACGTCCCGCCCCATCTGTCCCCAATTCCTCGCTCCCGATCTTGTCTCTCTCCGGGCAAAAATCGGCACCACCTGTGCTCGCCATCAAGTGCCTACACCCCTCTCCTCGCTACCTTGCCATCTGATCTCTTGTGTCGTTTGGATCTAGGGAAGGGGATGCCTTCCATCACATCCCTTGCGCCCACAGAGGAAGGAGCACAACGGCGGTACTGGCCTAAACGTCACAAAGGAAGAGCACTGATGGTTCCGGCGAGTGGTGGGCAAGGCAATGGTGTTGTACCACAACCGTGTTTATGGCGGCTGTGTGACGGTGACTTGTAGCTGTTGGAGCATGGCCAGCGGCACACAAGCAAGATGATCTTTGAGCCACTCCGATCCCAAATTCCATCTCCTTTATCCCACACCACACCCATGGCGCTGTAGGAAGGCGAGAATGAGAGGGAGACACAGCCCAAGATCAAGTCAAACCTGCTCCTCTCCGACAACGATCTGGGTTTCGTCCTTCGCTACTTCCCTAAGGCAGCCATGCCTCGTGCCCCACCCATTCATGAGGTATGCTTGCAACCTATACCCTATCTATTGACAGATCTGAGACATAATGCCCTATTGCTCTTCTTGCCCTACCTCTCCCCACTCCTTACAAGGTATTTTCAGCCTTCAACTTCATTATATCCCGTTTGTTTATTGTTCAAATGTGTCTTGGCTGCTTAATGACACGACAATGATTGTCTTGATAAGTAAATTAGAACTTATAATCTTGATCACTTGTGCAAAGCCATTGTTACTGTATGGCGATGTAGCACAAGACATTAGTGATTGCATATTTTGTAATTGAGTTTCACTCTGAAGGTTATGCAAAAGTAGGTTTAGCTTATTCTAATGCTTAATTGGTAGGTAATTGACAAGGGTTATAACTTCTTTCAGTTTATTGTATAGACTTCAAATTATTTGAAGCTGGAGTATTCTCTTGTTTAGAGTTTCTTACATTGATATGGTGTTACCTTTTTACAAAGATGGGAGTCAGATAGATGTTGTCATTTTGATACCGCAGCTCCAGCAGCGCAAGATTCAATCAAGCATGGTCTGCTAATATGGAGAGTGCAAGACCTAAACTCCCAATATGGATGATTAGGCATTGAAGTGCGAATTGTGTCTTAAAGTTGCTTATGTTACTCTCGATGTATCGAATTTCTTCAGTTACATTAAGATCAAAATTATAGAACTTATAGGTTATGAGGGGTTATCCCAATTAATGGACATGACACCCGTGGGTGGTAGTCGGCATGAGTTGGTTCGGTACCATCACAAACATCAGGACGGGTAGACGGGGCAGCAGGGTGGAGGCCAGGGCGGCATTAGGCAAAAACACAGTGAGCAAGGCGATGGTGTTGTACCATGACACAGCCGTGTTTGTGGCCGTCGCGTGCTGGTGACTCGTAATTATTGGAGCAGGGCTAAGGGGCACACAAGTAAGCACTGGTGCTTGAAATTTGCTGGGCCAAGCAGCTATACATGAGTGGTACGCATCTGATTTTCGTTGTCAAGTTCTAAATGATCCCTTGAGTTCGCTGCCATTTTTATTTATGTTACAAAATCATATTTGCATGGTTTATCCTCATTTTAATGGTCTCTCAAAACTAAAGAGAAAACTATCATGTAACCAATTTTGAAAATTGAGTTTGAGTTTGGACGAAGAAAAGTTTACCAAATAAGACATCAAGGAACTTATATTTAGGGATATATAGGAGTACCACCCTCAACTTCTCAAGGATTACATGAACGACTCTAAGGAATGAGCTTTCTACATGGTAGGTTTCTGTGAAATGCTTGTAAGTTTTTTCTCTATTATTTTGTTAATGCAGCAACTTATGCCATTGGCTCTTGATCTTTTTTTGTTATGCAGTGATGTTGTCCATTTATGGAGGAAATTCGCTGACTTAGAAGATGATAGTGAAAAGAGTGGGGCGATCAACATGAAGCATGTTTCTCTCCCACGGTAACTTACATTATCACATTACTACCGATTGTGATTAGTTACACCTATATACCAGGTTCACAATGACTTGTGCCGCCATACGTAGCTTGTGCTAAAATTGCTTAAAAGTACCAAAATGCAATAGTTAATAGGCTTTTCTACAAAGGTCTCTTCATGTATAATATGAATTATTGTATTTCTTCATGGATTTTGAAAATTTGTGATTTTGATTTTGGGGCGATGTAGATTCTAGAATTTGCTATGGACATTTGGTCTGCTACATGCAGGGCTACAATGTCTGAAAATCAAATACTAGCAGGCTACACCAGTTCACTCTACTATGATTTCTCCAACAAATTGTCCTCCATAATCCTCAAAGGATTCCAACAAGTGTTTATTACCTATTTGTCACATATCGACCTGGTACCATTTTCCCATTTAACTTCAGACATCATCAGTCTAACATATTTCGCCTTTGCCACTCTCGCAGCTAGACCAGACGGAGTGGATTCCTCAGCGACATCAATCCAAAGTGCAAGTATCACCGATTGACACACTGGACAAATAGGGGAAGGGAATTTGTAACGCCCAAGATGCGATCCTATCCTTATTTTGGCTCGAGGGCATCGACAGGGATAGAAGCGCATCTCGTCGTTTCGCAAGAATGGATATCATTACAAGTACATGTAAGAAGAGATGAGTATATGGAATTGGCTTACACTCGCCACAAGCTAAATCAAGATCACATCAATACAACATCATATACAATCATCATACAAAAGAGCAGGGTCCGACTACGGATGAAATCAAACGATAAAATGACATCCATCCTTGCTATCCCAGGCTACCGGCCTGGAACCCATCCTAGATCGACGAAGAAGAAGAACTCCAAATCAAACAAGCATCGCTCTCACGTCAAGCATCGCATTACCTGTACCTGCAACTGTTGTTGTAGTAATCTATGAGCCACAGGGACTCAGCAATCTCATTTCCAAGGGTATCAAGACTCTTAAAGCTTAATGAGTGAGGTATGGTTAAGTGGTGAGGTTGCAGCAAGCACTAAGCATTTATTTGAGTGGCTAACTTACGAGTACAAGAATGAGGGGGGATGATCGCCGCATAAACGGACGTGAACTAGTAATGATCACTAAGTGATCCTGAACACCTACTTACGTTCAAACATAACCCCACCGTGTTCTATTTCGGAGCAGGCCTCACGAAAGAGACGGTCACGGTTATGCACATAGTTGGTGTATTTTATTGGAGTTTACTTTAAGTTTGATATGACTGGGTGTTAAACAAAGTTTCCAAGTTGCCACATAACCGCAGGCACGGCTCTCATGAAAGATTTAACCCTGCAGGGGTGCTCCAACTCATCCATCGCAAACTAACCACACGCCGCGGGAATAACCTCGACCACGAAACCCGTGATCTCATTAGAAATTCCGTTGGAAAATCTCAACCTCGAGATAGCCCGAAGTGTCCTCGAAATCCCACACACAAGACGTTCGAGAAAGGTAAAACAAATCTAGCAAGACCGCCCAACGTGCCGACAATCCCAACAGGAGCCGCGTATCTCATTCACAGGGCACGGCAGATGAGCGATGCGTATAGTGGCCTGATAGACATCTCCCGAGTTGCCCCAGGTTGGCCCCGCACAGTGCTCTATTTTGGACCAACGCTCATGAGGAGCACTGGCCCGGGTTGTTAATTAATTATCCGTGGGTGCCGGCGGGTCCCTATGCATTTTTATTAGTTATTAGGCAAATGTAGTACCAATGTTGGGCCTTGCCAGACGAGTTTTATCCCAAAACGAAAGTCAAGGGGGTCCCCATAACAACCCCGAGCATGTTAGGAGCGCTCAATATGGAACATAACAACGGTACACAAGTAACTAGGGCGGCAAAAATGGAACAAAACACCGAGCAAAAGGCCAAGCCTTCCACCTTTTACCAAGTATATATGTGCATTAAATGAAATAGCAATAATATTGTGATATATCAAAAAGGATATCCATGTTGCACATGGAAAACAATTTGCACCTGCAACTAGCAACGCTATAAGAGGGGCTGAGCAAGCGGTGACATAGCCAAACAATGGTTTGCTGGGATGTGGAGGGGTTAGAGGATTTTCATGGCATTTTGGGAGGCTTGACAACAAGTGGTAGGTAGCGAGACAAGCGATACAAACGAGACATCTAGCATGGCAATGATAGTAATGGTATCCAGGGAAATGGTCATCTTGCCTGAGATCCCGCTTGGAAGAAGAACGAATCCATGAAGAAGACGAGCCAACGTAGTCGAACGAATCCTCACACTCTGAACGCTTTCGGAACTCTATCGAGAAGAAGCAATTTGGAAGCAACAATCAACACATGATAAACACCACAACATATGCAAGACGTGATGCGCAAACAAATATGATGCATGTCCATACAATTATGCAAGGCATGACAAAGCTCAACAATCAAATAGTACACATTAAGTGAAGCTCAATATGCAACGAGTTGCATATTGACGAAACTCCATGATTGAATTATTTAGTTCGCTCTCGTTTATTTATATGGCAAGTTTAAATGTTGTTTAACATGGCAAGAGGTGGAGCATAAGTAAACTAGACATCTAGGCATATTAAATGAGGTCAGAAACAACATATGGCATTTCCGAAACGACCCCATGTGTTAATTTCGAAATTGGTCCAGATCTGAACTAAACATGTTTTATATTTATTAATCAGGGAAATAAAATGCACAATGAGATTCTACTCGTCATTTTAGTCGATTTACATATATAGAACGTTTGAAACGGAGCTACGGTCTAAAAGATATGGGACACACAAGATGAATATGCCATCAATGCAAAATGCATGCAAACGACAACCACAAACATGCCAAATCATGGATGCAGCAAGATATTACGAAACTACATAAAATTCTAAGCAAGTTTCGTATATGTCATGTTCAAAACGGAGCTACGGTTCGACAATAGCAAGCAGGTTCTAGACATAATCTGCCCATAACAGCGACATGGCATTTTGCACACATGAAAACAATAAGCTACAAGATTCTACAATGCACAAACAAGACATGGGGCTGTAGCCTACAACACACACTTCATTTCAACTTCATATATCACACTCAAAAGAGTCATGGATCACAAGGAAATAAGCTCACAAGACGGCAATAAAATATAACAGATTAGGATTTAGTGAAAATAACAGTTTTTAGCAGAGCAATTTTTATCACGAAGGCATATTGGCAGCAGTAAAACTATATGCTACAGGTCATATCTGGGCATGAAACTTAACAGCATGGTAGAGGACATGATGCACTACAATTCATTCCATTATGGCAACATCAAATTATGCACAAATTCATGGCAAACATCAACACAACATGGCATCATGAAGAAGACAGATTCTCAGACTTGGTGAAAATTAGAGTAGACATGAGCAGCAGTTTTTAACAGATTGGCATATTGGACAACAGAAATAACTATGATGCAAATCCTATGTATGGCAACAAATGGTACAACCTGGTGGACAACCACATGCTTAACAAAAGACTCCTTTGGAGCAACCACAAAAGACCCCTAGAACACTAGCAAATCATATGGCAACATGGCAACAAAATAACAGTTTCATACTTAGTGAAATTTAACTCTCTCAAAACTGCAGTTTGACTAGGCATGTTGACATGGCAATAACAGTAGCATAGCAATCATTTATATGCATGTCAAGGACACTAACAGCAAGAAGACATGACCCACTTCAAATCATACCATTGGCACATATACAAAGGAGGCATGGTTTGGTTAATATGATGCTCACAAAACGGAACTGTTCATTAACAGATTTCAGTTTTAACACGATAGCAACTTGAGAGCAAGAAATGAACATGTTAATGAAGTTCTACCTAGCAACCAGAGGCATGGCATCAAAGTAGACATATCCTAGAGCAAAACTCATGAAGACACCACATTCAAAAGGCCTACGGATTAGATGCAATCATCCGCGCAACATTGAATAAATTAACAGATTATCACACTACAACGGGATGCACTTTTGCAACAAAGTTTTGAGCACCTAGATGAGTACTAATATTAATGCAAATGATGCCATCATGTAGAGCATGAAGAATAGATCAATTCTCATGTATTACACTTTGTATTTGGATGCACGGTTTAAAAGTTGCAGATGTTTTTAAAATGCATATATGATGATGAAATTTAGGGACTTAGAAAAACAAATATACCCCTCGGTGAATCGGGACGGGGGGATCCGGGATGGGCGAATCCGGGCGTTTGGACGGGCAGCTCGGGGCGGACGAGGCCGACCCGGGACGACACGGTCCCGGCAGCCGCTGGAGGAGGAGCCGGCCATGGCACGACGGCGGCGATGGCCACTGGCCGGAGGAGGAGGAAGGAGACGGCGCGAAACGACGGCGGTAAAGCGACGGCTCCATGGGGCGGTGAGCTCGGGTGGCCGGCGCCATGGCTGCAAGGCTAGGGGTCAGGGCGGCCATGGCAGATGGCGGTGACTGGCGGCTGGGCGGCGAGGGCGCGGGCGGCGATGAAGAGGCGGGGCTCGGGGTCGCCGGTGGGAGGAGGCCGGGCGCCGGCGGCTAGAGGCAACGGCGGCTCGGTGGCGGGGAGCGCGAGGCTGCTGGCTCGGGCGGCACAGGGCTCGGCAGGCGGCGGCGCGTGGGCTTCGCTCGGCCCGGATCGAGCCCGGGCGGGCCGCGGGGAGGGGAGGCTGGCTGGAGACGCGACGTGGCCGCGTCCGGTTGGCCGGGGCGAGGCGGCTGGCCAATGGGGTGCCGCCAAGTGGCACTGGAGGGTTGGCCGGAGCAAAATTGGAGGTGGGTGGCGGCGACTACAAGGCAAGGGCATGGATTTCGAGGGAGGAGGTGGAAGAAGGCCAAAATGGAAGGGGGCGTCTATTTATGGAAGGGGAGCTAGGGTTAGGGGTTTTTAGCCCGATTCGAGACGTTAGATCTTGATCGGACGGCTCCGAACGTGGGGTAGTGTAGGTTGGGCTAGGTTAGGTAGTGGGCTGTGGAGAGGGGGCGTGGGCTGAGAAGAGAGGGAGGTTCGCGGCCCGTGACAGAGTTTTAAACCTTGAAAAACGTCCGATAATTAAACCGATGACGGTGCCGCTACGGTCGACCGTTCGGGTATCAAACGACCTCCGATTGCAACGAAATTTGGCAGGCGGTCTACCTACAATATCACAAGACCGCACGCCAAGTTTCGTCCCAATCTGAGAATATTTTATACGCACTTTTGAAAACAATATTTTAAAGATGTCGCGGGCGCGTGCGTGTATGGTTGGTCTCGAAACGGTCGACGACAAGAATAGAGAGAACCGACGACTATGAACGGATGCAAGTTTTCAAAACGACGGCAACGGAGTGCCAATGCAATGCGGATGATGCGAATGATGCGATGATGAATGCGACAACCAAACAAATCGCACGATGACAACGGAATAAAAGGGGAATCTTCTGGAGCGTCGGTCTCGGGCTGTTACAACTCTCCTCCACTTACAAGAGATCTTGACCCAAGATCATAGAATGAGAAGAGGAAGAGAAAGAGAAGAGGTGAAACTTAGTTGCTTCTTTGACAAACGAGTGAAACCAACGAAGCTTGAAGGATGCCAGAGATGAAGAATGATATGAGAAACAAGCAAGAATTCAAAAGAAAATTTGGGGAGCACTCCGGTAGAAAAGAGAGGCAAAACTTGATAAGACGGAAAGATCTTGAGAAGAGGACACAACACCCCGGTTAATTGAATAAGCAATGGAAGATCATGATATTGATAAACGAGATGATGGTTCGAGAAGAGCAACATCACAATGCCTCCGGAACAAAAGAATTGAAGCTATAACGCTAGAAAGAAAAGAGAAGATAAGAAAATGATTACTTCTATCACAATTGAATTGAAGAGCATCCTTACAAGAAGAATTGAATGGAGTTGTTGGAAAATCAACAACGAAAAGAATAAGCTTGTTGTGGGCTTATGGAAAAAATCTCAAAATCGTGGGGTGACAACCGGCCACAAACGGAAACAATTGATTGCTTGCGAGCAACAAGATATGCAAAACTTCTTACACCAAGAGGATACAAGACTACTTGGATCATTGGGAAGCACCATAATAGCGACAATCCTTAGGAAACACTTTAGGTGAAACCCAATCCAAGATAATTCCAAGAATGAACTATGGGTTTAAATATCTCATTCATGAAAATTTTCCTTCGAGACTTCTATGAATCAAGAATGCTATAACACCACCTCAAAAGATAATGGAGAATGACTTGCACTTTGAAATGCAAGATAAGAACACTTGGGGTACTACCACAAGAATCTTGAAGAATACTTTGAGAAAGAATTGAATCCTTAACTAACCACCATGAATAACCATCAGGAAGAACTCCGGAACGAAAGGACGATAGAAAAGAATTGAAGCTTGCAAAATAACAAGATTGAGGCCTTTCTATGATTTAGAGGAAGCTTGCGAGAGATACTTGAGAAAAACTTGGAGCTCCGGAAAAGGAAAGATGAGCAACTTAGAATCGAGAATTTGATATCATGAAAATCTCCGGAAGAAAGGTTGAAATCACCTTGATGAAACAAGAATACAAATCATGTTATGCTTATCTTCATCAAGTTAAATTGATGACAAACAACAGATTGGCATACTACTTATTCTTCTTGCAAAAGATTGAAGAGAGATGAAACAAGCTTGAAGACGACTTGAACAAAATTGTTGGATTTTGGGCTCCGCAAAAGCCTAAGGAATTCGAACCCAGGGGCGTGTGCGAAGATTCCCCAACAGCTTTGCCCCCTCCAAGCTCACAACACAATACCCCCGCTCGATGGCGAGGAAGACGATGGCGCACAAGAGTTTACCTAGGTTCGGGCCGCCGCGAAGCGTAAAACCCTACTCCTGCTTTTGGTGGATTGCCTCGCGAGGAGGTTTGTGGATGAACCAGTACAGCGGTGTGTTTGCGGGGTGATTGCTTCCTCTCTCTCTATCGAGCTGCCTGGTATCTATTTATAGCAGCCCGGGTCCTCTTCCCTTATCGCAATGGCGGGAAGGAATCCCACAACGGCCAAATTCGAAGGGGGACAGGTGGTACACCCTATTCTGACGAAAGGTGGTCTTCGCCTGCAAAGCAGTCGATGGTGATGCAGCGGTGGGCTCGGTGATGACGTCCGTCCTGCGGGGCTTGTGGTCTTGGTCTTGTTGCACCAGAAGGGAAACCTTTGGGGGTGCTTTGGGACACCGCGCTCGTCCTTGTCCACTTTGCACCGAAGAGGAAATTGTCCCCTCTGGCGCACTGGCGCCCGCCTGGCCTAGCTGGCGTCACCCTAGTCCTCCTGAGGCCTAGCTTTGCATAGAGGTCTCCGCCGCTCGGGAGGGGGCCTGGGGAGGCCCGCCTCCCCGCAGGCCTTGGCGCTGCTTCCCTAGCGAGCTCGGGGGCCTCGCGAGGGCCTTGCGTTGGGTGCGGCCGTGCTGGGCCGTACTTGGTCGTCGAGGTGGGCCACACCTGGGGCCGCAGGCAGACAAGTCTGGGTACCCCGGTATCCAGAACACCGACAGAAACACCGGTAAGAATTCAAAAACGAATGAGGATACCAAGAATGAATGAAAATACATGAGAACGAAGAGACCATGATCCGCCTAATAGAAAACTTCAACAAGGCACCAGAATAATTGAGAGATGAACGAAGAGACAAGAATTGAGAAGAATTTGGGAACGAAAGCTGAAAGCTAAGAATGAAGAAATCTTCTGAAATGATGGCCTTCGGAGGATCTAGAAACAAACACTACACTGAAATGCCTTGGATAGATATGGAAGGAATTGCTCATGATCGAAAAGTAATTCAGAGGATAGCAACAAGCTGAAACCATGAATCTTCAAGAGACTAGACAAAGATTTAAGAGAAACACTCCTTCGGTCTTCAACGCTGAGAATGATGATGAAAAACCACACCATGAATTACTAAGACACTCTGGAATAATGAACAAAGATAGGTTGAGCCAACGATGAAAATTAATTCGAAACGACCTTGGAGAAGGACTATGACTAATGGAATCCATTCTTACGTCATTAGACAAGAGCTTGAGATCTCCGGAAAAGATTAGAAGAGTCAGGTAAGATCATGGGGAAGAACCTGTGGGTTATGGGCCCACTCAGAAGAAACCACCGTTGAAACGATAGGTTAGGAGAGAAATTGCACCGGTACAATTAAGAAATTGAAGAGGTGAGAACCTCGAACTAATACAGGACGATATGAATGGAAATGAAAGTCTTCTGAGATATTTTTAGCACTCCGGATAGGATGGAGAGAGGTGAATAAACAAGAGAGGTTTGCCTAAGAATTTCCAACACGGAAAAGCATTTAAAGGATGAAAAGGATATGATGAACACCGAGAAGTTGAATTGAATCCAGCGGAAAAGAAAACAAAGATGAAGACTAAGAAATGATTAACTAAGCACTTTGAGGATCTTCACAAAGAATCACCGGATATCAAACGGAAGAAAAGATAGCGGAAGCATCAATGGAAATAAAGGCACTTGGATGACAATTTAATCATTTGAAGAAAAAGGGCGGGAGGGTGGGAAAACAAAGACAATTTGAGACAGATGAGATGAACTCCGGAAAGAAATATGAGGATTGATCTTGCAAATATTGGGGAGGAATGAATTATCTCGATGAGAAACACACCGGTTAGGAAAGATATGAAATCACCACTTGACAACGAAGCAACTCGAATTACCATACTCCAACCAAACAAAGGATGATGCTTTTGAATTTAGCCAGAAACAAATACATAACTCATTTGCATTTGCTAGAAGGATAATCCTAGGTAACTACTTTAATTCCCGCCTAAGAACTTCCGAAATCTTTCTGGTTATGCAATCTGGTCCAACGGATACATGGATCAATTACTGAATAAAACACTCAACTCCTAGCAATAATACTACCCACCAGTGTGTCACATCCATCAACACATAACCACAGAAGCCTCGTAAACACATCTACCTCAGACCCTCGTAATCACAACGATACTAAAGATGGCAGTACATGTGATCCCGCTCCCCAGTATTGGGTGCCGCCACACTCTTCACACCACGAATAGTATTGAAGCAATTTCAAACATCCGCGTCCTGAGGTACCAAGGAAACTGAACGATAACGATGTGTCAAGAATCCCCTGGAGCTCTACTCCTCGGAAACCGGAGGCACCAAGAACAGAATTCCGATCACATCGACATCATAGAGGTTCCAAAATACCCGCGTGATCCTAAAAAAATTTGAGTGAGAAGAGGAGTAGAATTAAAATTCCTACGTCAGGATTCCTCACCAGAGCATAGAAGAGGATTAAAGTAATCCTACTCTCCGATATATAACTAGACTCAAAATAGTTTTTAACTAGACTCGACTCGGCCAAAGTTCGATCAATCAAGGATTCTCCTAGGTCGGTACAGGCTCTGATACCAACTTGTAACGCCCAAGATGCGATCCTATCCTTATTTTGGCTCGACGGCCTCGACAGGGATAGAAGCGCATCTCGTCGTTTCGCAAGAATGAATATCATTACAACTACATGTAAGAAGAGATGAGTATATGGAATTGGCTTACACTCGCCACAAGCTAAATCAAGATCACATCAATACACCATCATATACAATCATCATACAGAAGAGGAGGGTCCGACTACGAACGAAATCAAACGATAAAATGACATCCATCCTTGCTATCCCAGGCTGCCGGCCTAGAACCCATCCTAGATCGATGAAGAAGAAGAACTCCAAATCAAACAAGCATCGCTCTCACGTCAAGCATCGCATTACCTGTACCTGCAACTGTTGTTGTTGTAATCTGTGAGCCACAGGGACTCAACAATCTCATTTCCAAGGGTATCAAGACTATTAAAGCTTAATGGGTGAGGTATGGTTAAGTGATGAGGCTGCAGCAAGCACTTAGCATTTATTTGAGTGGCTAACTTACGAGTACAAGAATAAGGGGGATGATCGCCGCCTAAACGGACGTGAACTAGTAATGATCACTAAGTGATCCTGAACACCTACTTACGTTCAAACATAACCCCACCGTGTTCTATTTCGGAGCAGGCCTCACGAAAGAGACGGTCACGGTTATGCACATAGTTGGTGTATTTTATTGGAGTTTACTTTAAGTTTGATATGACTGGGTGTTAAACAAAGTTTCCAAGTTGCCACATAACCGCAGGCACGGCTCTCATGAAAGATTTAACCCTGCAGGGGTGCTCCAACTCATCCATCGCAAACTAACCACACGCCGCGGGAATAACCTCGACCACGAAACCCGTGATCTCCCTAGAAATTCCGTTGGAAAATCTCAACCTCGAGATAGCCCGAAGTGTCCTCGAAATCCCACACACAAGACGTTTGAGAAAGGTAAAACAAATCTAGCAAGACCGCCCAACGTGCCGACAATCCCGATAGGAGCCTCGTATCTCATTCTCAGGGCACGACAGATGAGCGACGCATACAGTGGCCTGATAGACATCTCCCGAGTTGCCCCAGGTTGGCCCCGCACAATGCTCTATTTTGGACCAACGCTCATGAGGAGCACTGGCCCGGGTTGTTAATTAATTATCCGCGGGTGCCGGCGGGTCCCTATGCATTTTTATTAGTTATTAGGCAAATGTAGTACCAATGTTGGGCCTTGCCAGATGAGTTTTATCCCAAAACGAAAGTCAAGGGGGTCACCATAACAACCCCGAGCATGTTAGGAGTGCTCAATATGGAATATAACACCGGTACACAAGTAACTAGGGCGGCAAAAGTTGAACAAAACACCGAGCAAAAGGCCAAGCCTTCCACCTTTTACCAAGTATATATGTGCATTAAATGAAATAGCAATAATATTGTGATATATCAAAAAGTATATCCATGTTGCACATGGAAAACAATTTGCACCTGCAACTAGCAACGCTATAAGAGGGGCTGAGCAAGCGGTGACCTAGCCAAACAATGGTTTGCTGGGATGTGGAGGGGTAGAGGATTTTCATGGCATTTTGGGAGGCTTGACAACAAGTGGTAGGTAGTGAGACAAGTGATACAAACGAGACATCTAGCATGGCAATGATAGTAATGGTATCCAGGGAAATGGTCATCTTGCCTGAGATCCCTCTTGGAAGAAGAACGAATCCATGAAGAAGACGAGCCAACGTAGTCGAACGAATCCTCACACTCCGAACGCTTTCGGAACTCTATCGAGAAGAAGAAATCCGGAAACAACAATCAACACATGATAAACACCACAACATATGCACATGTTGCACAAACAAATATGATGCATGTCCATACGATTATGCAAGGCATGACAAAGCACAACAATCAAATACTACACATTAATTGAAGCTCAATATGCAACGAGTTGCATATTGACGAAACTCCACGCTTGAATTATTTAGTTCGCTCTCATTTATTTATATGGAAATTTTAAATGCTATTTAACATGGTAAGATGTGGAGCATAAGTAAACTAGACATCTAGGCATATTAAATGAGGTCGGAAACAACATATAACATTTCCGAAATGACCCCATGTGTTAATTTCGAAATTGGTCCAGATCTGAACTAAACATGTTTTATATTTATTAAATAGGGAAATAAAATGCACGATGAGATTCTACTCATCATTTTAGTCGATTTACATATATAGAACGTTTGAAACGGAGCTACGGTCTAAAAGATATGACACACACAACATGAATATGTCATGAATGCAAAATGCATGCAAACGACAACCACAAACATGCCAAATCATGGATGCAGCAAGATATTATGAAACTACATGAAATTCTAAGGAAGTTTCGTATATGGCATGTTCAAAACGGAGCTACGGTTCGACAATAGCAAGCAGCACAAGTTATAGACATAATCTGCCCATAACAGCGACATGGCATTTTGCACACATGAAAACAATAAGCTACAAGATTCTACAATGCACAAACAAGACATGGGGCTGTAGCCTACAACACATACTTCATTTCAACTTCATATATCACACTCAAAAGAGTCATGGATCACAAGGAAATAAGCTCACAAGACGGCAATAAAATATAACAGATTAGGACTTAGTGAAAATAACTGTTTTTAGCAGAGCAGTTTTTATCACGAAGGCATATTGACAGCAGTAAAACTATATGCTACAGGTCATATCTTGGCATGAAACTTAACAGCATGGTAGAGGACATGATGCACTACAATTCATTCCATTATGGCAACATCAAATTATGCACAGATTCATGGCAAACATCAACACAACATGGCATCATGAAGAAGACAGATTCTCGGACTTGGTGAAAATTAGAGTAGACATGAGCAGCAGTTTTTAACAGATTGGCATATTGGACAACAGAAATAACTATGATGCAAATCCTATGTATGGCAACAAATGGTACAACCTCGTGGACAACAACATGCTTAACAAAAGACTCCTTTGGAGTAACCACAAAAGACCCCTAGAACACTAGCAAATCACATGGCAACATGGAAACAAAATATAAGTTTCAGACTTAGTGAAATTAGGGATTGATGCACAAACATACAAGGCAAATCCTTGATAAATCAGTAGTACCCAACGTTTTTCCTTGATTTTCTTTCAGGACTTCGTCGGGTACAACCTGGATACAAAAGGTGAGCCCCAAGCTCAGCGGTGGCGGTGGCGAGGTCAAGTCAGAGTACGATTTCCTCTAATGCCGCCACCACCGTCCGGAGGTAGATCCACCACTATGTCGTGGAGATCGATCCGGAAACACAACCCCACAAGCGGGACCTTGGCTTTCGAATCCCTCGAGGGCACCAACGCGCCCTCCGAATCCTTCCAGGACGTCGGTGCGCGAGCTACTCGAAGTCATCGCCCTTGGTCTGGACACCGAGGGCACCGTCGTCGTCATCGCTGCCACTGGAGGAGCCAGAGTCACTGCCACTCAAGCCTTCCACGCAGCACTCCAGGTGGGCCCCCAATGCCCCGAAGAACTTCATGGAGAGGGTGGCGGAGCCGTCAAACTCAAAGTGAAGGAGATGCCCGGGCTCGATCCCCTGGGAGCGAGCGAACGACTTCCACCCTCGCGCCAGGAACATGGCGCCCCAGTGGAGAGGTCGACCGCCACCCACGCGGGCCCATCATGGCTGCCGTCAGCATGGAGCCACAAGCCTCAAGGGCGATGGGCCTCCATGGTCCTCGCAAAAAGATCGGGAAGACACAGCCAGCTCCGGCGTCGCCGGGGGACCACCACGAGGAACTCTTGCAAGAGCCCCCACATGGAGCCACGGGGGAGATGCACCTCCACGACCGCCGCGGTTCGGCGGAGCCGCCCGCGCGCGGCCCCTGGACACCGGCTGACCGCGGGAGCTGGACCCGACCTCCGTCACCGTCACCACAATGTGCATCGGGCTCTAGGGGCTGCCCCTCCCGGCGCCCCTAGGGCGTCGAGCGCGACCGCGACCCCTCGCCATTGCAGAGGGAGCGCTCTGGAAGCGGTGGCCAAAGGAAGAAGGAAGGAGCACCAAGCAGCTAGGGAAGAGCATGGAGTCGCGGATGAGCAGCACCCTCTTCAACCCCTCCCTATTTATAGGGGCCAAGCCAGAGGGGAAGAAGAGGGGGTGACTCTCCGCGGACCGTAACGAGTGCACACTCATACACCGACAACTTCAGCGACCGCCCTCCCCGGCCAATAGCGAGCGTCGCGCATGCTATGCATCACCCAAGGCGTAGTCAAGGTGGAAGAAGGAACGGCACCAATTAAATGGCGAAGGGCAGGCGGGCGACGCATCATTTCCCCCGCTGCTTACCCCAAGGAAAGGCCAGGGGGCTGGCCACCCATGCACCGACGTGACCACTCATTGTCAAGCGTGTTGCTTGGGCGACCACCCCTCTCCAACAATGCTGTCATCCGCGATAAATGCGCATCGTGGGAAATGCCAGTAAAAGTCATCATAACTATAGGAAAACACGACCGCGCATGCCCGTGCACTGATTTGGGCCTAGCCCGACAACGACGCGCGTGCGTGTATGGCCCAGGTCCGGGGGCTATTGTAGGTGTACTAAGAACTGGGGGTCCCTTGTACCCAGACTTGTGCACGGGCAGCCGCCTCAGGCCGGCAACCCCTTGTCGGGCTTGCACCAGCCTCCGATGCAAACAGAAGCCAAGACTAGAGCAAGGCGACCAGGCCCTTCACCAGGCAGAGTAGCCCGCCCACAGGCGTCCCCAGCAAGATCCCAACCCGTCAGGCCGCCGCTCCACCTCACCAGGGACAATTGTCTACATCGGTTGAGGTGTCGGGCGGGCAGGCAGAGCTGGTCGGGGCACATGGCTACAACGGTAGGCCTGTTGCAGCTATAACGCCACCCGTCCGGTGGCGTGGCAGCATAATAAGAGGTAGATGGGTGGACGACACAGAAGGAAAGGCAATCCTTGCCGGGAGACGTCGCCAGCGCGCCACCTCATGGTGCATTCAGTGCGCATGTCCTTGTCCGTCAGAGTTAGGTATTTCCCACTACCACTCTGACGACAACCACTGTAGCTGTAAGAGCACACTCTACAGCTTGTAAATGACCATTGTAGCCTTTGTGGAAACCCCTTGGACTATAAAAGGGGGCCCATGGCTACCTTGAGAAAGGTCGACACCCTGTCCATTTGCACCTGTAGTTGCACCTCTCGAGCATCCTTGCCGGGTGGCTGCGCCCCTGTATTTGGACCCAGATATACACACACACAGACAGGACATAGGGTTTTACGCTCCCGAGCGGCCCGAACCTGTATAAACCCCATGCGTAGTCAAGGCCGACTGATGCTCTTCGTGTACTCGACGCCCCTGTCGAACTGTAAAGGGACCCTGCTGGTCCCATAGATCATCGTGAATCACACCCCCGACAAAATGAATTCTGAAGAAGAATCTGAAGAATATGAGGAAGAGGAGGAATCTAAGGAGGAGTCAGCCTCTGGTGTGGCGAGCCTAGATCTCGCTACTGCTTTCGTCAGCAAGTCCACCTTCAACACTGAGGAAAGTGGTGACGACTCCAACCTTGGCAATGACGACTATGCTCCCACCTATTGCTTCATGGCAAAAGGTGCCAAGGTACTCAAACATTGTACCCCCTCTAAATCTAATGAAGGCGAATCTAATGAAAACATGAAGCCTAGCTATTCCAAACTTACAAATATTGCCACTAAACAACAAAATGCTTTGGAAAAGATTCAGAAGCTGCTAGACAAAAGCGATGACCTATTGAATGAGGAAATGGATCGAACTCAAACTCTGACTGATGATGTTCAAAATCTTCAATCTAAGTATGATAACCTTCAAAGTCTTCATGAAACTCTCTTAATCGATCATGAGAAGCTTTCTTATGAATTTCTTCAAAGAAAGCAAGATCTTGAGAAATTAAGGGTGTCTCATGAAGATCTTCAAAGGGATAACGATTCTTTGCTTGCTCAACAGATCAGTTACACTCAGGAAGATTTCGTTCCACCTTGTTTGAAATGCATCGAATGTGAAGCTGCTAATTCCTCATCTGAAAGTTCAAATGCTTCTATTGCTGCAAATTCTTCAACTATTTCTGTGGTCACAAATTCCTCATGAGGATACCACAAGTGTCACTGATGAAAATGCAGGGTTGAAGGAATTGTATGCGACAGACATATACAAAAGCCTCAAAGCGCATCAAACCCTTTGCGATGTGCTTAAAAAGCAGATTCTGAACAGGAGTCCCATGAAAGAGGGTATTGCATTTGAGAGGAAATTCAATGTTGATGGATCCTACTGGAAACCTGAGCAGTACCCCAAAACTACATGGGTTTCTGCAAAAGGACCTCCTGTAGATCTATCCACTTTATCTGGGTTTACTTGTGAATCTTCATATTCTTCTGATGAGTCATTTGACTCTAACTATAAACTGTTCAAAAATCAGAATGGTGAAGTATTTGCCAGATATGTTGGTACTAACTGCAGGAACGGTCCTCCGATGAAGAAAATCTGGGTCCCCAAAAGGTACCTTGAAAATCTTCAAGTGAATGTCATCATGACACCACCAGTGAAGAACAGGAACCCCAGATCAGATTCTTCATTTGGACCAAAGTCTTCACAGGGACCAAAGTCCTCACATGGACCAAATTCCTCATATGGTCAAAAGTCATATCATTCTCATGCTAATGCTTCTGTTTTGCAAGGAAAATCTAAGGGTCATGAATATGTGCATTATTCTTCAAATCATTATGTTCATAAGTCCTCAAAGAATTTCTGTGCTTATTCATATGAGTACTCTAACCCCCCCCCTCCTGTGAAACGAAGTGCACTTGCTTCATTGCCACCTTTCTCATATGGAGCTCACAAAATGATGAACTCTTTACCACCCCTCCAGATGTGGGTGGTGAAGAAATTGAACTAATCTCTTATGCAGGTCAGGTCTCCAGACGAACTTAAACATCTGATGAAATTGCTGGAGACCTGAGGAAATGCTTGAAAGGATGCAAGCCAATCACGAAGAAATGAATCATTCATTTCTCATGTCCTCACATTACTTTTCTTACTATACTATGTGATGAAATTCTATCTGATGAATTTGATGTCATATTCTTCACTCTGAAGTATATGTGTTCATAAGTGGTACGAATTCATCTGCAGGATGAGTCACCCAAAGCAACTGAATGGGTCCTCGACAGTGGATGCACCAACCACATGACTGGTAACAAGCATCTATTGATGGACATTCCACTTGCTCCATCTCATCTGAAGCATATCACCTACGCTGACAAAGGAAAAAAGAAAGGTATTGGGTCTAGGTAAGGTTGCAATCTCGAAGGATCGACACATGGATAAGGTGATGCTTGTCGAATCCCTCGGATTCAACCTCATGTCTGTCTCCATGCTCTGTGATCTTGACATGGTTGTCATCTTTGGCAAATATCGTTGTGTTGTCGTCATGGAATCTGACAAATCCAATTTCTTCGAAGGCTTTAGGAGAGGAGACTTGTATATTGTTCATTTCTCTACAGGTCCACAGCCGGCCACATGTCTACTTGCAAAAGCTTCAGAAGGCAGACTATGGCATCGACGACTAGGACACGCTGGCATGAGGAACTTGCACACGCTCGCAAAGAAAAATCACTTCATTGGCATTGAGGGTGTCAAATTCCTCAAGGATCACTTGTGTGGGGCTTGTGAGTCTGGAAAGAAGACCAGATCCAAGAATCCCTCCAAGACTATCATGACTATCACTCGTCCTTTTGAATTGCTTCATATGGATCTCTTTGGTTCCACTCACTATGCCACACTAACAAATGTTGCATGCTTATACGGCTTTGTTATTCTTGATGACTTATCTCGTTATACTTGGGTGCATATTATCTGGTACAAATCTGAAGTGCAAGAAGTCTTCAGACAATTTTCTTCAACGGCCTCAACAAATTTCGGCGTTAAGATCAAGCATATCAGGAGTGATAATGGGACCGAGTTCAAGAACACTGGTCTTGGTGACTATCTTGATGAACTTGGTATTACTCATGAGTTATTTTCCCCATATACTCCTCAGCAGAATGGCGTCGTGGAGCGCAAGAATAGGACTCTTGTTGAGATGGCTCGCACCATGCTTGAAGAATACAAGAGCCCTCGTCGTTTCTGGCCTGAGGCAATCAATACTGCTTGCCACATCATCAACAGGGTATATCTTCACAAATTCATCAAGAAGACTTCATATGAACTCCTCAGTGACAAGAAACCCAATGTGAGTTATTTCAAAGTCTTCGGTGCTAAATGCTGGATTAGAGATCCTCACCACAGTTCTAAATTTGCACCAAAAGCACATGAATGCTTTATGCTTGGTTACGGAAAGGACTCACACACCTACAGAGTCTTCAACACCCATCACAATAAGGTTGTTGAAACTGTAGATGTGCGGTTCGATGAAACTAACGGCTCACAAAGAGAGCACCTGCCTCCTGTGCTAGATGAAATGCCTCCTGAGGAATCCATCAGGTTCAAGGACATTGAAGATGTGATACCCACTGAAGAACTTCTACCTCCTGAAGAAGTTGTCTCGAACATTGAAGACATTCATGCCGGTGCACCTAAGGAAAATGGCACTGAAGAAAATGATCAGCCTCAACAAAGTCATCAACCTGCTCATCCAAGAATAGCAAATGAAGTGCAGATTGACAAAATCCTCGACGACATCAATGCACCAGGTCCCCTCACTTGCTCAAGAGCTTCACATTTGTCTAAATTTTGTGGGCACTTTGCTTTTGTCTCTATCACAGAGCCCACCAAAGTTGATGAAGCATTTATGGAGCCTGAGTGGATTCAAGCTATGCAAGAGGAATTGCATCAATTCAAGCTCAACAACGTGTGGGAACTTGTCAAGCGCCCACATCCTCGCAAGCACAATGTCATAGGTACCAAGTGGATCTACCGCAACAAACAAGATGAACTTGGTCAGGTAGTGAGGAATAAGGCCCGTCTTGTAGCACAGAGCTACACACAGGTTAAGGGAATTGACTTTGATGAAACTTTTGCATGTGTTGCTAGATTTGAAGCTATTCGTATATTGCTTGCTTATGCTAACCATCACAATATCATCTTATATCAAATGGATGTGAAAAGTGCATTCCTCAATGGTAAGCTTGAGGAAGAAGTATATGTTGCTCAACCCCCAGGTTTTGAAGATCCTAAGCATCCTGACAAAGTCTTCGGACTCAACAAGGCCCTTTATGGCCTCAAGCAAGCCCCTCGGGCGTGGTATGACACTCTGAAGGAATTCCTCATGAAGAAAGGCTTGAAACCCGGTTCACTTGACCCAACTCTTTTCACAAAATCTTATGATGATGAATTATTTGTGTGCCAAATATATGTGGACGATATTATCTTTGGCTGTACTGACAAATGTTACAGTGACGAATTTGCCTATATGATGAGTGAAGAATATCAAATGTCTATGATGGGAGAGCTGAAATTCTTCTTAGGCCTTCAAATTCGTCAACAACGCAATGGCATCTTCATCTCTCAAGAGAAATACCTCAAGGATGTCCTGAAGAAATTCGGCATGCATGATTGCAAAGGCCTCAAGATTCCTATGCCCACAAATGGTCAACTCTGAACTAATGAAAATGGTAAAGATTTCGATCAGAAGGTATATCACTCCATGATTGGCTCTTTATTGTATCTATGTGCATCTAGGCTACATATTATGCTTAGTGTTTGCATGTGTGCCCGTTTTCAAGCAACACCGAAGGAATCACACCATAAGGCTGTGAAGCATATTCTTCGATATCTAGCTCACACACCAACACTAGGATTATGGTACCCCAAGGGCTCAGATCTTGACCTCATTGGATATTCTGATTCCGATTATGTTGGAGATCATGTGGGCGACAAGTTAACATCAGGCACATGTCATTTCCTCGAACGATCCTTAGTCTGTTGGTCCTCGAAGAAGCAGAACTGCGTGTCAGTATCTATTGCTGAAGCTGAGTACTTTGATGCTGGTTCCTATTATGTTCAATTGCTGTGGATGAAGCAAACCCTCAAGGACAACGGCATCAACATGAAGAATGTCCCTCTCTACTGTGACAACGAGAGTGCCATCAAGATTGCTCACAACCCAGTTCAACACTCGAAGACTAGGCACATCCAGATTCGTCATCATTTTCTTCGTGACCATGTGTTGAAGGGCGACATCTTCATCGACCACGTGAATACTGAAGAACAACTGGCTAATATTTTCACAAAGCCCTTAGATGAAAAGCGATTTTGCAAGTTGCGGTGTGAGCTAAATATCTTAGAATCTTCGAATGTTCTTTGAAAGAACACTCATCCTAACACTTATGCAAAATTGATGACTTTGATGTGCAACACACGAAGTAACATTTTTCTTCAATCAATGAAGACTAACTCTCTAAGTGTGAAGAAATTAATGAAGAATTTGATTCTCAGAATCCTACGACAATTGTACGCGGTGTCTGAAATCATCATTCTTATACGGTGGGTCATGCCACCAACCATTGTTGAAATTCTTCAAAATTGAGTTTTTCATCATTTTGCAAATTCTTCAAATTTTCAAATTCCTCAAGTTTGCAAATTCCTCAAAATTTCAAATTCTTCAAACTTTTCAACGGGTGTTCTTCATTTGAGTTTCTCTTCATTGAATATATATATATATATATATATATATATATATTTGAGTTTTCAATGTCCTCAACATCATTCACTTATTGCTAATTCTTCAAGTTGATTTTCTTCTAAGTGAATGTGATCGGACCCGTTTACCCTCTATGCTAAACTCAACCCAGTATGTTCACAAATTCTTCATATGCGTTCTATTTGAAACCCGTTCAAAATCTTCACTGTGTCCTTGTCAGCTGAAGAATTTGTGAACGAAACTTAAAAAAAAATCGATTTCAATTTTTGGCGGTTGCCGCTCAAACCGATTCCGATTCCCACGACAGGATAACTCGCGATCCCCCACTATATCCACTTCTCAGTACGTGGGTGACACATGTCGCTAGGATAGCTAGCGTCACGGGTATGAATGTCCAAAATCTTTGGGCGTTTAGTTTTTCACCTCCACTATAAATACCCCTCCCCCTTTCATTGCTCAGAGTTACTCATCTCGCTCTCACTCCTGTCGCTCTCAAACTCAACCCTAGCGCCGTCGCTAAACTTCATCGTCGCCGGAGAGGAAGAGCTTCATTGCCTCGACCTCCTCACCATCGTACTCGCATCAGCCGCGGAAATCTTCACTCCGCCACCGATGTAGCTGTCTTCCACTGCCAAGTTAGGGCGTGGGAGATCTGGACAGACGAACTTCACTATTCAAACTCCCAGTTCGTCGAGTTCTTCATCAAGGGTAATTAAAACATGATTTTACTGCCCTATTTTGATCCTTATGATTTTCCCAAAATCCTCAAAAAGTGTTTATTCTTCAGCAATCCACTTCTTAAGCACCGAACAACTTCCTTCTCTTGATTTGTTTCTCTAAGTTATTATTTTCTTCAAGATTCCTCAATTGTGTGGATCCTCAAATCTGACAACTCTGGAACCTAAGTCAAGAACACTTAGTGAAATTCTTCAAGACATCTATGGTCAAATTCCTCAACTTGATATGATTTGAAAAATTTCTGAGAACGCATATGACCTCTTCTAATTCTTCGCACCTATACTCAGTTCACAGGTACAAAATGTCTGCTGATGAATCCCTAGGTTCTCATCTACTTAACTCATTTGCAGCGTTCCTCGAACAAAAATTGCATACATCTTCAGAATCTTCAAAAGTTCAAAATCCTCAAGTGAAGAAAATGGCAGATGGGAAAAGACCTCAGAAAGAAGGAAAGAAAGCAGAAACCAATACTTGTTTTGAAATACCTGAGGATATATACCTTGAGTACTGGACTCCTGATGAAGAAACTATGGGAAGGAAACCAAGGAGAAGCGCAAAATTTGCATACAGAGAATTGAGAGGAGATGGGTAAGGGAATGGAAGGAATGTCGTTATGTAGCTCCAAAGTACATGAAGAAATTCACTATTAATCCTCCCTGCCAAAGACCTCAACTGGCTGAAGGCAAACAAGAAGATCCCACTAGCATCATGAGTGGTGAGGACTTTCCCAAGGAGTGAGCCAAACATCAAGCCACACTGAAGAAAACTGCTAAGGAGGCAGTGAGGAAATTCAATGAAGAATCTGCTGCCGCTGCAGCAGCTGCTGGGGCCTCTGCAAGTGAATCTGCCCCGAAGAAGGCTATGAAGAAGAAATCTGCCACAAAACCAAAGTCTTCAAGCTCAATGCCCTCACGGCCAAGTTCCTCAACATCAATTTCCTCACAGCAAAATCGTCAAGCTACTTATTCAAAGACTACTCCAACTCCCACTGTTGCTGCACAATCCTTAGTTCCTGCTGCTAAATCCTCAACACCTGTGCATCTTACCACGTGTCAGCGCACTGTAGGTTCCTCAATTGCTTCAGGGGCATCTGAAACTTCCTCAGCCCAAGCACTTTCTTCAAGCAGTCCAACCTTGCTGAAAGTGAAAGCAACTGCTGGACGAGGCAGGAGACCAAGTCCTCATCCAAAGAAAGTGATCTTCCATGTTCCCTCAGAATATGAGGAAGATGAAGAAAATGATGATGAACTTGCTTCTATCATTAGAAACAAACAAGAGAGAGTGGCTTAGGCAAAGGGCACTCAAATTCCTCTTATGTTGGATCCAAGGATTGTGCTCGATTTCATTGACATATGGCACAACGATCCTCACACTCCAATTGATGATTTGAAGCTGCCCCTGGCCCAAGTCATCTACTGCCTGCTTTCATTACTGAATAAAAATGGAAATATGAAAAGGCTAGAAAGGCCAAGAAAGATCAGTACAATAAGGAGTGATTCTTGAAGAACAATGTTCTGAGTTTAACTCCCGACTAACTTGTGTCCACTCAAGCTGAAATCCAAAGCCTCAGCGATGAATATGACCGATACTATGCTGATTGGAAAGGTTCCAAGGTCAGGTTTGTCAATGTGGCTGATAAAGTCATCAAGGATCACAACACAAGGGTTGTTGCTTGCTCGCAACCACAAATTCCTCAGGCTGGAACATCAGCTCAGCCTGCTGAAGAAACTGCAAGCGCAGCTGAAGAATTTCATGCTGCTGAAGAATCTGCCAGGGCGACGGCATCAGTCGAGCCTGAAGAAAATGATCCACCTTCACCCCAAGCCCCCCCAACAAATTCTTCAAGGGTGAAGAAAGTGACACTTCCTTCTGCATCAGAAGTGAAGAAAACAAAGGATGCGGAGAAGGAAGCCGCACTGAAAAGGAAAGCATCATCTGCAGATTCCTCAGCTGCAAAGAAATTGAAGAGTTTGCCAAGTTCTTCAACAAAACCTATTGATGCAACTCCTATCTCTGTTGTACCTGCCTATGAAATTGTTCCATTTGGTGAAGACTATGAAATCCCAAATGATGAAGATGAAGATAATCACTTTGCTGCTTCTTCAGAGCAGATTGATGAAGAAATAGAGGTGGAAGCAAATGCTTCAACCCCTCTGGTATCATCGCCGCAGCCTCAGTTTACTGCTGAAGAGGCTGGAGTTGAAGAAATGGATGAGGATGTGGATATTGGAAATACTACTCCACTTATCAATGATGAATAGTGGGAAGTTGCACACCCCAATTCATCAATAACCACTCCTCTCACCCAAATTTCTCAGTCGCCTGCTCAAACTGAAGAAATTCTGATAGGGCCTGAAGGCCATCCCACTTCACTTCAGTCCATTCCTAAAGAAATTCCAACTGCATCAGTTGAAGAAAATGCTGCCCAAACTGCACCTGAGGAACCTGTCACTCAAATTCCTTAGACAGAAGAAGTTGCAATTGTGCTAAGAGAGGTTGTTGGACGGTATAAGCCAAATCGTCAACCTAAGCCCTTGCTGCCCCTCAAAAGCACAAAGCGGCCCAAGTTCAACAAGGCAAATTTCTTCGATGAGCATCATTTCTTCACTGGAAAAAAATCCTTATGACTCACCAGGAATCAGGCACAAGAGGTTTTGGACTCATACTCAAGTGAATTTCTATTCTGCTGTTCTGTTTGACAAGAGCAAAGTCTTCGAGCACCAACAAATTCCTCATGTGGATATGGAGTCCATTCCATGCTTTAGCCCAGTCCTCAATGTTCTTCATGAAGCTGGTCTCCTACCTTTCTATGCTGATATATGTGAATGGAATGAAGAGCTTATTCTTCAGTTCTATGCTACCTTGCACATCTGTGGTGATGCCTCTGATGTTAATTCCTGGATCCTCGACTGGATGACTGAGAACATTCACTATACTGCTCCATCCACTGAATTGCTTCGAGCTGTCCCAGTTGGAATTCCCTCAGAAGGAGAAAGATGCATATATGAAGAACCTGAACTTCCAAATCATATGATGCAAGTGCTGATGAAGCCTTTGCCTCAAGGCCAAGCTCCAAGAACCACCTTCCTAGTGAAGGATTTGTTGTATGGGCCCAGGGCCATCTACCGCATTTTGACCAAAACCCTCAGTCAAATCAAAGGCCACAATTTTGAAGAAGAAGAAGTTGTTGGCATCATGAAGAATCTGCTGTTCAATATCATTCATGGGATTCCCATCAATTTCACGATTTCTTCATGAGGACTTTGGCCAATATTGCGCTATCACCATTTGAATTGAAGCCTTATGCTCCCTGGATAATGAAATTTGTTAGATCAAGGTCTTTAATTCCTGACAAGGCTGACTTTCATAATCACTTCAGCTTTCTGCCTCCGATTGAAGTCCTCAAAAGGACATTTTCCTCAGTGGAAGGAAAAGGCAAGACTATTGTTGAAGAAGGCTCTCGTCCATTGGATGGTCAGTTCCGCAAAGCTCCATCTTACTCCACCAATGATGACTCTGCCATGCAAGATTCTGCAGCCAAGGCCACAACCCAAAATCCTCAGGGTTCAGCCCCTCGTGTGATGACTGATCGTGAGCTTCTGCTAAGTCTTCATCAGAAGATCGATCGCAACCACAAGTGGGTCAAGTGTCAGTTTGGTTCCATTTTTCAAAACATAACGGTGATGCAGAACTCAGTGAGGAAGAACCACTACTACGTGCATGAAATCCTCAACCGCAGATGGGCCATCCTCTCACACGTCAAGACTCTTGAAGAACTCAAGGAGATGGATTTTCCGCAGAACTTTGACTGGTCTCATCTTCCTGAGAAGAAATTCAAGAAGGTCAAAGTTCCTCTCCTCGTCACAAGTTCATATTCTTCATCGCGCGCGACGGATGAAGCTGAGGATCTTGACGACACTGCTGCGGGCGCTGTATCAACAAACCACCCCGACAACAACGCTGGACCTCAGGATGAAATTCTTCAGGGGCGTTAGCCCACAATTTTTGTCCCTTTTCATCACTTGATGACAAAAGGGGAGAAATTTGAGTTAGTCTTCAAGCGGGTCTCTATATATGGGCTGTTTTTTTGCTTAAGTTACAACTCTTGCTCTTCTGAGGTGTTTGTTTGATGAGTCGTAAACTTAAGTCCGATGGTGGTCTAACTCTTTTGAACTGCTTTCCGCATGCTTATTTACTCAAGTACCTTATTGCACGCATGCTGAATTTCGTCAGACACAAGTTTCCATCATGCATTTCAATTTCCTCATGATATATGTTAAATGCGTGTATGGATTACAAGATATAGGGGAGAGATCTCCAAGATTTTATCCTGCCATTCGCATTTGCAGTCCAAAGCAAATTCGTCAAATATGCACATCTTCAGGGGAAGTTCCTCTATATCTTGCAATCAAATTCCTCAAACTCAGTACTTACACTTCATATGTTTATCCCCGTTGAAAACTTAACCTATTTGTCATCAATCACCAAAAAGGGGGAGGTTGTAAGTGCATCTAGTGCCCCTTAGTGATTTTGGTGTATTGAAGACTTATAAGTTAAGGGACTAATATGTTTGTGAGTGTACACAAGCTCTATAAGTCGCTGAGGAGTTTGATATATACGAAGAATGTTGACCCCTAAAAATGAATGTCTTTAGCTGAAGACTTTGGTATTTCCCTGAAAACTTTGATATTTCCCTAAAGACTTTGAAAATGAAGAATTTGGTGTGACCTTGAAGATATTGATACGAGGACTATGAAGCTCAATTTTTTTTTGTTTACGTAGTTTCATTTCCTTTCTTTGTTTCATAGGAAACATCGTACTGTTAAAGGGGGTCGAGGTAATACTAAGGAAAATTTTCCAAGTGGTGCTCATCTTAAAGCCTACACATACCCAAAACCTTCGAGTGAAGCCTTTTGAAATCTCTTGCAGTTCAGTCAATTTCTTCAATGATAGAGACGAAGTTCTTCTGGTGTCTGAGGAATTGGTTCTGACTGAGGAGTTAGGATTTCGCCAGTGCGAATTGCTTGTCGTGAGGAATATGATAGCCCTAAGGAATTTGAGAGTTCAAATCTTCGACCGTTGTTGTGCCTTGCGCCAGCTGTCCAGATATCGTATCCACATAACGGTCATATCATTAGGGGCATTTATGTCATATCATGCCGGGTTGCACCCTGGCTATAAATAGCCGCCCCCACAACCACTAGCTGGTTGGCTGCTCCGAGAGAGATTGACAAGTGTCATTTGAGAGCAACCCATCCTCAAGGAGTTTGAGAGAAAATCATTAGTGAGGAAAAACCCAAAACCGAAACCATCAAAACCCAAAGTGATTGAGCATCACTGAAGAGATTGTTGCTGTGTGGAACCAACACTTTTTACCTTTGAAGATTGTGCATCTTCCAGACGGTTAGGCGTCATGGTCTAGAGCATCCAAGAGGAAATTGTGGATCGCCGGGTGACCAAGTTTGTGAGGGTTTGGAAGTCTACCCTGAAGACTTACCACGAGTGTTGGTCAAGGTCTGTGTTACCTTAGCTCAAGGAGAATATGGTAAGGACTGTGTGTCCTGGGACTGTATGTCCTTTTGTTTAAATACTAAGCCGCTCCAAACCAGACGTACGACTGTCACAGAAGTTGGAAATGGGTCATCAAATCATTGTCTTCACCGAGCTCCTGGTTCTATTTCCTTAACCCTTTCATTTCCTTGTAAACTTGTTGATGAAATTGATTGTTACTGTTTGAAGACTTTGACTGAAGACTTTCTCAGTTTCCTCATCTCAAATCCTTCAGTCACTTTGTCTATCGCCTGCTTATCCTGTTTTCATGCTACTTGTGCTCTGTGTATGTTTCATTTCTTCATGATGACTATGCTACTGCTATGTTTCACATGCACTTGAGTACTTATTCCGCTGTTAGTATTTCGTCACTTAGCAAATTCCTCAACTAGTAATTCCTCAGTGACGAATTTGTAAAAATCGCCTATTCACCCCCCCTCTAGTCGATATAATGCACTTTCAATATTACACAACCGTCAGCGATCATTCGCGTCTGCACTGCTTTAAGTCAATGCACACACTTCGTTTTTGCCAACCGTTTGCCATTTAGTGCCCACAATAATGGGAGCTTCTCTTCAAACCGACGCGTCCCCAATCAAGCCGGGAGGGGAAGCTTTGCGCGGTTGCACACGGGAACCTGTGCGGTTGCGCGGGAACATCCTCACCAATGATACGTTGGCGGCACTTCGAGCTACCGCATGGCCAAACGAACCGCGTGTTCGTGCGCTGGTCAAGCTTGCACAACAATCCTCTGTCGGGTACGCGGTGACAAGACGTGCCAATTACAGCCCGTCCAGCCCCCATTTACTCTACCGCTCTTTTAATCTATTGTCTCTCTTCAACCTTTCCCCACAACGCAAGAAACACACCCACGACTCCAAATACATAGAGCATATCCTGCACGGCTCCAATGGCGGAGTTCCCTGCGGCTGCCGACGACGAGCGGCAGTTCACCATTCGTGCCTACGTGGACACCCACGTAAGGTTCAAGAACCTCATGGTGGTGTACACAAATGACCCGGTCTGGGTGGAGAACTCCATCCACACCATGGAGCAGTTACTTGCCTTTGACAAGTACTAAGTGGTCGGCTTCGACCTCGAGTACACTGGCGGTCGTGTCGGGCATGATCCGAAGGTTGCCATCGCCCAGCTGTGCGTGGGCCATTACGTCCTTGTCTACCACTACTGCCTGGCCACAAGGCCTTGCGAGCATTTCGCCAGGTTTGTCAACAGCCCCGACTACATATTCGGTACGGTGGACACCACTAACGATGAAAAGGTGCTCAAGACCATGGGCTTGGTATGACGGAATCTTGTGGACATCCAATGCCAGTACAAGATCTTGGGCAGCGAGGAGAATCATAAGGACTCCCTGGTAGACCTCGCCATGGCCGTCATCGACACCTGCTATAGAGGCATGAAGGATGTGTGCAAGAAGAAGAAGGTTGCCTGGCACCGCGCCTGGGTCCGAAGACTGGATGAAGATCAGGTCAAGTACGCGGCCAAGGACGCGTACATAAGCTAAGAGATGTGCAGGCGGATCGTTGAAATGAGGAAGTGCCTCTGTCCTGCGCCAACCGGCACCCCTCGTCATAAGAAGTATAGATGAATGATTTGATGATCATTACTACTAGTTTAGTATGCGTGTAGTTGAGGTGTGCAAATGTTATTTGTAGTCAGTAATGTAATTGGATGCTTATTCAGGTTATGCAACCATGATGTTGTTCTGTGTTGTTCTGTAGACAGAGCATAGATGGTATGCAAACAGAGCGAATCACATCGCTTACGATTAGAGAAAGGAACACGTCGGTGATGATTTCAACAATCACAGACAATTGGGTGCGAGCAAGTGTTTGTCCGCAGCACACACATCTTATTATCAGGAATCGTCTGTCTTTTTATCAGTCTTCACACACAATTCCGATTACGGACCTGTTTGCCAGGTATCACACACATCTTGTTACGCTGAGTCATTTGTGTTACTTTTGATCATCACAAATAGTTCGTCCGAGCGACCTGTTTGCCGGGTATCACACACAATATCAGAAGACGAATCTGTAGTGTTATTTTGCCTCATCGCAAACAGTTCATCCGAATGAACTGTATGCCGTACATCACACACACCTTTATCTGGTGAAGCATTTGCGTAATACTGGCTCATCGCAAGCAGTCCATCTGTCACAACTGTATGCCACGTATTGCACACGCAACTATTTTCTAAATCGTATTTGATGGATCCACGATCACACACAGTTCGTGTCATTGGCGACGGAGCTTGAACTATACCGTTTGCGATGGCACGATCGCACATAGTTTCGTCGAAGGGTCTCTGATTGATGTGTTGTCTTTGGACCTTCCTGCAGTAGTGTGTCATCGTTCTCCAAGCATTACTCTGTTTGTCATGAACTTAATACTTGGGGAGGCAAGCATAGAAGCGCTCTCGACGTGGAGTAATAATAATAGGTGCTGGCAGGAGTCGGCCTATTTGTTTATGGACATAATGCCTATATACACATGATCATTGCCATGAATAAAGATTGCATAACTATGCGCTTTTCTATCAATTGCCCAAAAGTACTTTTTGTACCCACTGTATGCCTACTACATGAGAGATGCCACTAGAGAACACTACAGCCCCGGGTCTATTCACTTCATATTTACAAAATCTTTCAATACCTTGCTGCCGTTATTTGTCTTTTATTTTATTTTGCAATTTACAATATTCAACTTTCATCTACATACTTCACTAGCTTGCAAATAACGAGTCCAAGGGGATTGACAACCCTCTTGCCCGCATTGGGTGCAAGTGTTTGCTTCTTTGTCTGAAGATGGGTGTTGCGGGCTACTCCTATCTGTTTGATAAACCTTGGTTCTCAACTAAGGGAAATACTTATCTATACTATGTTGCATCACCCGTTCCTCTTCACGAAAAACCCAACGCAGATCACAAGTATTAGGAAGGATTTCTGGCGCCGTTGTCGGGGAGTATCACCAACCTACTATAAAGTTACTTCGCACAAATTATCATTCACTTGTTCTACTTTTTATTTTCTATTATATTTTTCTTGTTTTGTAAAAATCAAAAATACAAAAATATTTATCTTTACTAGTTGCTACTTTACTTGTTTTGCTTGCTACTATGGCTAGTTCCACTCCGGACATGCCTTCCCCTCCTTACTTTGGAGAGGGTTCCCCAATTTTGGATTTCAAGCAACTAGTCGATGAGTCCCTTAAAGAAGCTTGGGATAGATTACTAGAAATACAAATGAGAGCTAATCCCAAAATTCATATCAAATTGCTCCTTGGAAGTTTTTATGTTGGTTTATCCTTATCTCATCGACGTGTCTTGGATTCTATGTTTGAAAAAGATTTCCTTGTGAATAATGCTTTTGACACTTATGAAAAGATGAAAAACATACTTGGACAACCCAAAATAGAAACCATTGAACCAACCATATTGGTGTGTTTTCGTCAAACCGAGTTAATAAAGGAAACTAAGGCCATTATGGAAACCAATTTTAGAGGGTTATACAACATGTCTACTAAAATCAATGGAAACATAGTAATGCAAAACAAGAAATTTGATACTATGGATCAAAAGATTGATGCTCTTAATGTTTTGAAGGATGAAATGAAAATTCTAAATAGTAAGTTGGAACAACTTGTTCTTAGTGTCAAAGATGACAACACTTGAAACTATGCAGTATGCCTAGCTAGGGGCGTAAAACAATAGCGCTAGTTGGGAGGCAACCCAATAGTTATCTTTAATTTTGCTTTTTTACTTTCTGTTTGTGTGTGGTAACATGATTATTTCCTCTATAATGATTGTGCTTTTATGTTTAAATTAGTGTTTGTGTCAAGTAAAGCCTTTGTGATGACTTACAAGATGAGTAATATTGATATGTTTGCTATACTAATGGATCTCACGAAGGTTTTGTTGGGTTTTGTGTGCTGAAGTTTTCAAGTTTTGGGTGCTATCACGATGGATGAAGGAATAAGGAGCGGCAAGAGCCTAAGCTTGGGGGTGCCCAAGGCACCCCAAGGTAATATTAAAAGGAAGACTCAAGCGTCTAAGCTTGCGGATGCCCCGGAAGGCATCCCCTCTTTCGTCTCAATCCATCGGTATCTCATTTGGAGCTATATTTTTATTCATCACATGATATGAGTTTTGCTTGGAGCGTCGTTTGCTTTAGTTTGTTTTTGTTTTAGTTTTTCACGATCATTGTTTGTTGGACACACCCACTTGAGAGAGACACAAGATCACTATGATTTATTAGAATACTCTTTGTGCTTCACTTATATCTTTGTAGCTTAGCAGTTGCTCTAGTACTTCACTTATATGTTTTAGAGCACGATGGCATATAGATTTTATAGAAATAATTACACTATCGTTCTTCACTTATATTTGTTTGAAAGTTAATAAATAGTGACGGTAATGTAACGGCCTGAGACCGACGCTCCAGATGCCTTCCATGTTTGTCGTGACTGTCGCGTTAATTATTGTTTGTTGCATTGCATCATGTCTTCATGCCATTAAGTTTTACCAACCAAATGTTTCTCGATTAACAAATCGCATAGATCTCTTGATCTATTTAAATTGAGGGAATTCACATGGTGGTTTCTCTTTATAACATATGCTCCCGATATTTTAGGGAGCTACTATTAAACATTCCATTAACTGGAAATAACCAAAACACACTTGCAATTTAAATCCCACGCCTTTTCTATCTCAATTCTTGACCTCAAACTTTGTTTTTAAATTCTTTTGTCCTTTTCCCAAGTTCCACCTAATATCTCAACATTTTTCCGACCTCCAACCACCCACTTCCTTTTAACCATTTGAATTTGATTTAAATGAGTTTGAATGCAAACCTTGGAATCAGTCCCACTTCTATTTTCTTGGACCAAGCACCATTTTGTGAGTTTAGGGAAATAACCCCCTATGCTCAGATTCTTTCCTAACCCCTCTCTTTCTTTTCTTCATTCAACATTCTGTTTTTTTGTCTCTTCCATTAATTCAGAGACAGGGAGAAGGAGAGAGCCCAACCCAGCCGGCCACTTGGGCCTCCTACAGCCCAAAAAGCCCAGCCGGATCCCTCCTCTTCTAAAACCTAGCCCGATCCCCATCCCTCGATCTCCTCCCTCTCTTCCCGACATCACCGCCACCCACACACGCACTCCCACGCCAGGAGCCCCGATCCCCATCTCCCTTGTCTCCCTCTCCCTTTCCTCACTCACACCCAACGCCGGCGACTGCTAGCCCCCGCCGCAAACCCTCGGCCACTCCCTCTCGTTCCCCAGCTCTCCACTCGCGCCTCCCATGTCAGCCACTCCGGAGAGCCCAGGCCTCTGCGGCGCCCTTCCTCTTCCCCGCACCCGAGGCCTCCTCCTCTAGCCTCCTCACCTCCTTGTCTCGTCGTTGCTATGTTCCGGCGCCCCAGCCTCCCCGTCGCTCCTACTCATCGCCGTGCCCCTCTCGCGCCCCGGCAACCGAGCAGCCCCGCACCCCTAGTCCTTCGATGGCCAAAGCCTCCTCCAGCCATGGATGCTTCCCTTGCACCATGCCTCACTCCAACCACTTGCTGCCCCGCCACCTTGGCCTCCATGCGACAGCTGCTGCTCTCAACCTCGCCCATCAATGCCCCATGCCTCCATGCCGCTGCCTCGTGCGACCACCTCCCGCGCGCCCGAGTGCCTTTCATGGCCGTTGACCCCGCACCCTGCTCGCTCCTTCCGCTGCATGCTATCCTCGTTGCGGTCGCTAGCCGCACACCACGGCGCCCACACCCGTGGTTGAGTCGGCCTCAGGTCGCTCCTTTGCTGCTCATCGCCCGCCCCCTTTCCAAAGTTGTTGCCATCGCTGCTTGTTGCGGCTACCTGTGTTGCTCACCTCCCCTACTTCGCCGCTTCTGCCGTGGCTGTCGTGCCCAAGCACCTGCCCTCACCACAATGACCACCTTCCTCTTGCCACTCCCGAGCTCCCTCCTGTGAGCAGTAGTTCCAACTAGACCTTGCATCTTTTGGCCATGCCTTCCCATGGACAGGAACAACAACGGCTGTTGCGAGCATCATGTCCGCAAACGCCGCTGCCGTCGGATGCGACTTGTTCATTTTGTCCTTTTGATGATCCGGTCGTCCCGAAGCATTTTGTCATGTTCTGATTTGGATTCGCCAAGACCGTTGTGTTCGACTACACAAACGTCAAGACTCGCAAGACCCGAACCTCGACGACTCGCCAAGAACAACTACAACATGTGTACCACTACCCCGTCGTGTACGTCTACCGCCGACTCCCGAAGATCTAGGATTCGTCGAGATCCTCTCCGACAAGTGTACCACTAACCGTCGCCGAAGGCCCATGTACCACTACTTCCACGACGACCAAATGAACATCCACATCGCATCGAACCGTTCCGCCTCGCCCGCCCGATTCGAAGGTATAAGCTCGAAAAGACCGCCCGTGGACGAATGAACGTGTGATATGTGTATGAAATGCTTGTGTTTGCACAGATAGAATTGTTAGTTGCAGGTACCTCGACTCTTGCCACCGACACGTGGGAACCCGGTAACCGGGATCACCCCACCATCTTTGCTTGACACGGACACAACCACACTTGTTCTTTTGCACCGTCATCTCAATGAGTTGCCGGAACCGAAACATTGTCGTGACACCGTTTTCGTATTCATCGCCGTGGCACCCAATTCTTCCGCCATGCCGACAAATGCTCTATATCATGTTTATGTCGACGTTTTCATAAAAATGCACAATATTTGATCATGTCATCCTCATGCATGCTAAAAACAATTAACATGATGTTTGCATTGAGATTTCCTAAATGCCATGTTAAAACGGTTTGTCTCATATCTAATTAACCGTAGCTCCGTTTTAAATGAACTACTTATGTAACTTGCTTATAAAAATGTGTAGAATAACATGACACACTTTATTTTGATGTTTAACAAATATAAAATATGTTTAGGACAGATCTGGACCAAATTCTATAATTGCATATGGGGTCATTTCGGAAGTGTTATATGTTGCTTCCGGCCTCATTTAATATGCATAGATGTCTAGTTTACTTATGCTTCACCTCTTTCCATGTTAAACAACATTTAAACTTGCCATGTAAATAAACGATAGTGAACTAAATGATTCAAACGTGGAGTTCCGTCAATATGCAACTCATTGCATATTGAGCTTCACTTAATGTGTAGGAGTTGATTGTTGTGCTTTGCCATGTCATGCATAACATGCATCATCCTTGTTGTATATCATATCATAAATATGTTGTGGTGTTTATCATGTGTTGATTGTTGTTTTCGGATTGCTTCTTCTCGATAGAGTTCCAAAAGCGTTCGGAGTGTGAGGATTCGTTCGTCTACGTTGGTTCGTCTTCTTCATGGACTCGATCTTCTTCCAAACGGGATCTCAGGCAAGATGACCATTTCCCTGGATACCATTATTATCAATGCCATGCTAGATGTCTCGTTTCTATCGCTTGTCTTGCTACCTACCACTTGTTTGTCAAGCCTCCCAAATGCCATGAAAAGCCTCTAACCCCTCCACATCCCAGCAAACCATGTTTGGCTATGTTACCGCTTGCTCAGCCGTTTTTATAGCGTTGCTAGTTGCAGGTGCAAGTTGTTTCCATGTGAAACATGGATATTTTGACCTATCACAATATTATTGCCATTTAATTTAATGCACATATATACTTGGTAAAAGGTGGAAGGCTTGGCCATTTGCTCGGTGTTTTGTTCCACTCTTGCCGCCCTAGTTACTTGTGTACCGGTGTTATGTTCCATATTGAACGCTCCTAACATGCTCGCGCGGGGTTGTTATGGGGACCCCCTAGACTTTCGTTTTGGGATAAAACTCGTCTGGCAAGGCCCAACATTGGTACTATTTGCTTAATAACAACTAAAATTTACATAGGGCATGATCACCCCGTGGATAATTAATAAACCCCCCTGGGTTAGTGCTCCTCATGAGTGTTGGTCCAAACTAGAGCCACTTCCGGGGCCACCTCGGGGCATCTCGAGGGATTTCTATCAGGCCACCGTACGTACTGCTCATCCGGTTGTGCCCTGAGAACAAGATACGCGGCTCCTATCGGGATTGTCGGCACGTCGGGCGGCCTTGCTGGATTTTGTTTTACCTTTCTCGAACGTCTTGTGCGCGGGATTGTGAGGACACTTCGGGCTATCTCGAGGTTGGGATTTTCCATCGAGATTCCGCAAATACTACGGGTTTATCCAGCGGTTGAGGAATTCCAACGCAGCTTGTGGTTAGTTTGTGATGGATGAGTTGGAGCACCCCTGCAGGGTTAAATCTTTCATGAGAGCCGTGCCCGCGGTTATGTGGCAACTTGGAAATTTGTTTAACATCCGGTCATAGAGAACTTGAAGTAAACTCTAATAAAATACACCAACCGTGTGCGTAACTGTGACTGTCTCTTCTCATGAATTTCTGAACCAAGAGAGAACACGATGGGGTTATGTTTGACTCGTAAGTAGGTGTTCAGGATCACTTAGTGATCATTACTAGATCACGTCCGTTTATAGGACGATCATCCCCCTTTATTCCTGTACTCGTAAGTTAGCCACTCAAATAAATGCTTAGTGCTTACTGCAGCCTCACCACTTAACCATACCTCACCCATTAAGCTTTAATAGTCTTGATACCCTTGGAAATGAGATTGCTATGTCCCCGTGGCTCACAGATTACTACAACAACAGTTACAGGTACAGATAATGCGATGATTTGACGTCAGCGTGATGCTTGTTTGATTTGGAGATCTTCTTCTTCTTCATCGATCATAGGATGGGTTCTAGGCCGGCAGCCTGGGATAGCAAGGGTGGATGTCATTTTATCGTTTGATTTCGTCCGTAGTCGGACCCTGCTCTTCTGTATGATGTTTGAATGTATTGTTGTATTAAAGAGATCTTGATTTAGCTTGTGGAGAGTGTAAGCAACTTCCATATACTCATCTCTTCTTTACATGTACTTGTAATGATATCCATTCTTGCGAAACGACGAGATGCGCTTCTATCCTTGTCGAGGCCCTCGAGCCAAAATAAGGATAGGATCGCATCTTGGGCATTACAAGTTGGTATCAGAGCCTGTACCGACCTAGGATCCCCCTTGATTGATGAACTTGGCCGAGTCGAGTCTAGAAAAAAAAAACCTATTTTGAGTCTAGTTATATATTGGAGAGTAGGATTCTTTTTACTCCTCTTCTATGCTCTGGGGATGAATTACGACTTAGGAATTTTAATTCTTCCCCTCTTCTCACCAATTTTTTTTAGGATCACACGGGTATTTTGGTACCTCTATGATGTCGATGTGACCGGAACTCTGTTCTTCGTGCCTCCCGTACATATGGATTGGACCCGGGGAGTTGAGCTCCAAGGGGTTCTTGACACATCGCTATCGTTCAGTTTCCTTAGTATCTCAGGACGCGCATGTTCGAAATTGCTTCAATACTATTCGTGGTGCGAAGAGTGTGGTGGCACCCAGTACTGGGGAGTGGGATCACATGTATTGCCATGTTTAGCATCGTTGTGATTATGAGGGTCTGAGGTAGATGAGTTTCCGAGACCTCTGGTTGTGTGTTGACGGATGAGATACACTGGAGAGTAGTGTTATTGCTAGGAGTTGAGTGATGGATAAAAACTTCGTGTATCCGTGGACCCGATTGAATAACCAAAGATTTCGGAAGTTCTTAGGTTGGAATTCAAGTAGTTACCTAGGATTATCCTTCCAACAAATGCATGGTGGGTTATGTATTTGTTTCCGGCTTGTTTCAGAAGCCTCATCCTTTGTTTTGTTGGAATATAGTAATTCGAGTTACTTCGATGTCAAGTGGTGATTTCATATTTTTCCTAAACGGTGCTCTCATGTTTCTATGGGAATGCTAATCCTTTTCCTCAAGCAAATTGTCTTGTCAAATCTTAATCCTCACCAGTGTGTTTCTCATCAAGATAATTCAATCCCTCTCCAATATTTGCAAGATCTATCATCATATTTCGTCCCGGAGTTCTTTTCATCCGTTCTAAGTTGTCTTTGTTTTTCCCCGCCCTCCCGCCCTTTTCTTCTATAATCAAATTCTCATCCAAGTTCCTTTCTTGCATTGATGCTTCCGCTATCTTTTATTCCGTTTTATATCCGATGATTCTTTGTGAAGATGGTCAAGTGTTAAGTTCATCATTTCTTCATCTTTGCTTTCTTCCCTGGTGGATTCAATTCAAGCTTTCGGTGCTCATCATATACTTTTCATTCTCTAAATGCTCTCCCATGTTTGAAGTTCTTATCCAAGCCTCTCTATTTTATTCATCCCTCTCTTTCTATTCTATCTGGAGTGCTGAAGATATCTCAGAAGATTCTTGTTTTCATTCAATCCTTTAAAATATTTTGAGGGTCTCACCTCATCAAAGATTCATTTGTGTCGGTGCAATCTCTCTTTTCCTAATCAATTGTTTCAATGGTGTTCTCCTTTGAGTGGGCCCATAACCCATAGGTTTTCCCCCGGGATCTTACCTGGCCCTTCTAATCTTTACCGGAGATCTTAAGTTCTTTTCAAATGTGACGTAAGAATGAATTCCATCAGTCATATTCCTTTTCCAAGATCGCTTCTAAATGTTTTTCATCGCTGCCTCAACTTTTCCTTATTCATGTTCCGGAGTGTCTCAGTAATTCATGATGTTGTTTCTCGTCATCATTCTTAGCGTTGAAGATCAAAGGAGTGTTTCTCTTAAATCTTTGTCCATTATCTTGAAGATTCATGGTTTCAGCTTCGTGTTATCCTATCAAATTGTTTTTGACCATCATAAATTCCTTTCATATCTATCCGGAGCATTTGGGTGTTGTTTTCATTTCTCGATCCTCCGAAGGCCATCATTTCAGAAGATTTCTTCGTTCTCAGCTTTCAGCTCTCATTCTCAAATTCTTCTCAATTGATGTCTCTTCGTTCGTCTCTTAATTATTCCGGTGCCTTGTTCAAGTTTCTATTAGGTAATCTTGATCTCTTCGTTCTCACGTATCCCCATTCGTTTGCAATTCTTACCGGTGTTTTCCTTGAAGACTTCTTCAAGTTTGTGCTCTATCTCTCTCTTCAATCTTTTTTTAAGAGGAATAAGTAGTATGCGAAATCCATTGCTTGTCATCAATTTAACTTGATGAAAGATAAGCATAACATAAGAATCTTATTCTTGTTTTCAACAAGGTTATTTCAATCCTTCTTCCATAGGTTGTTCATGATATCAAATTCTTGATGCTAAGTTGTTCATCTTTTCTTTCCGGAGCTCAAGTTTTCTCAAGTATCTCTTCGCAAAGTTCTATCTAAATCTTGCAAGTTCACAGTCCTAATCTTCTCAACCTTCATTTATTTTGATCATTCCTTTGTATACGGAGGTTCTTCAAGGAGTTAATTCTTTCTCGAAGTGTTCTTCAAGATTCTTGTTGGAAGATGTCATGACGAAGATGCGGTCCTATCCCTATTAAGGCACGAGGGCCTCGACGGGGATAGAAGCACATCTAGTCGTTTCGCAAGTACAGTAAACATTGCATACATGTAGGAAGAGATGAGTATATGAGTTGGCTTACACTCGCCACAAGGTATCTTACATGTCCACACAAATTATTCAAAAATCATCCAGAAGACAGGGTCCGGCTACGGACGAAATCAAACGGTAAAAGAAGCAATGATAAGCTGTCTTGCTATCCCAGGATCACCACCACGAAGCTCCCTACTCATCAGGATACGTAACATACATACGCCTACGTTCTTCATCATACTCCCACTTCAGCTGTGACAAATCATCTGGCACGTACTCGTCAACACCTGAACCTGTATTGTTGTAATCTGTGAGCCACAGGGACTCAGCAATCTCATAACCCGGGTACCGAAACTATGTAAGCCATTAGGTGAGGTATGGTTAAGTGGTGAGGCTGCAGCAAGCACTAAGCATGTATTTGGTGGCTAACGTACGAGAAGATGAATGTAAATATGGTGGCCTACGTATGACGGTCTTGAACAAGCATGATCACTAAGCGATCCTGAACACCTACTTACGTCACACATAACCCCACCGTGTTCTCTCTCGGTTTATTTCACGAGCAGAGACAGTCATGGTTACGCACACAGTTGGTGTATTTTATTTGAGTTCACTTCAAGTTAACTATAACCGGGTGTTAAACAAATTTCCAAGTTGCCACGTAACCGCGAGCAAGGCTTTCCTAAAGATTTAACCCTGCAGGGGTGCTCCAACTCATCCATCACAAACTAACCACACGCCGTGGGAATAATCTCGACCACGAATCTCGTGATCTCCTAGGCAATTCCGTTGGAAAACCTCAACCTCAGGATAGCCCAAAGTATCCCCGGAATTCCTCGCGCAAGACATTCGAGAAAGGTAAAACAAGTCCAGCAAGACTGCTCGATGTGTCGACGAACCTGATAGGAGCCGCGTATCTCGTTCTCAGGATACGACCGGATGAGCACAGCGTACAGTGGCCTGATAGACATCTCCCGAGTTGCCCCGGGTTGGCCCCGCACACGACTCTAGTTTGGACAAACACTCATGAGGAGCACTTGCCCGGGTTGTTGATTAATTATCCACGGGTTAGCTATGCCCTATGCAATTTTATTAAGTTGTTTAGCAAATGTAGTACCAAAGTTGGGTCTTTGCCAGACAAGTTTTAGTCTGAAACGAATGGTCAAGGGGGTCCCCATAACAACCCCGAGCATGTTAGGAGCGCAAAATATGGAACATAACACCGGTACTCGAAACTAGAGCGGCAAAAGTGGAACAAAACACCGGGCAAAAGGCCAAGCCTTCCACCGTTGCCAAATATATATGTGCATTAATTTAAATAACAGTAAATAGAGTGATATGCCAAATATCCATGTTGGCACATGGAACACAATGTGCACCTGCAACTAGCAACACTATAAGATAAGGGTTGAGCAGCGGTAACGTAGCCAATCAATGTTTTGTTAGGAATTGAAGGGGTTAGAGGCTTTCATGGTAATTTAGGAGGCTGATAGTTTAAGTGGTAGGTAACGAAAACATAACGGTAGAAGCGAGACATCTAGCATAGCAAAAATAGTGTCGGGATCCGGGTATGATCATCTTGCCTGTTGGGTCTTCAGAGGGACAAAGAGCTGGGTCCTCGTAGTTGTACTCTCCTGGATCCTCGTACTCAGGCTCGACACTCGCGTCTACCCAAGGAGAAACAACGCCAAATAAACATACAAACAAAGTGCAATGCACAATCAAGATGATGCATGACCAAGTTGAAGTATTTAACATGGCAACCCAATGCTAGTCATGTTTCTCATGCAATTATCAAGTTTTTTTAGTATTCCGGACAGAACCTCAAGTTTAGTTATTTGAACATGCATTATCATGGCAAATATGAATGCTTCATGCAAAATCTATGCAAATGTATATGTAGAACATTGCAAACGGAGTAACGTAGCTCACGGTACACTCACGGCAAGGTACGAACGTCAAAGGAGACAAAACACCAGATGAGGGAGGCCATGGGCTATTCCTTGGTATTCCAAGGATGCCACTGGATAGAAAATGAAAATCTAGCAAGAATAGAGCTAAAGATCAAGCAAAACAATGGAGTATAGCTCCCACAAGTCACAAAACAATCCAACACAATCTGCCCACAAACAGGAATATGTCATCTTGCAACACACATAACCAGAGCTACAACAAGTTTCAAATCACAACCAAGGCATGGACATGAAGTATACAGCATGCACAACAATTCATCTATCTACAGCAACATGAAAGGAAGCATAGATCAATGGCAATGAAGCCCACAAGATGGCATGTTGAATCTGTTTTAAGGGACTTAGTGAAAATTCCAGTTTAACGGAATCTGAGTTAACATGATACCAACTTGACAGAAACTTTTATATATGCTACAGGAACTTTCATGGCATGAAAATTAACTGGATTGTAGAGGGAAACATGTATTTCAATTCATTACTTTATGGCAACATCAAAATGTGCATATATCACTGGCTACCATCCTCACAATATGACATATTGAAATAACAGATTCTCAGACTTAGTGAAATTTAGCAAGGGGCAAACAGGGCACTTGTTAACAGAATAGCATGTTGACAGCATGTTTTACATAGGATGCAATAGCCTAATCCACAAGATCTTGGCACACATCTACAGAGGATGACAAGCATAACAATGCATATCATTGTGCCAACTCCAAAGGAGCATCATATACATGGGAATCATCTAGGTAACATGGCAACAAAATAGCATGTTCAACACTTAGTAATATTTGGGCATGTGAAAACAGATTTTTAGTGGCATGTTAACATCAAGTTTCCCACTCCTAGCATGAACTATCATGGCATGCAAAAATATCAGGGGCTAGCACATACACAAATGAGCATATTCCATGTTGACAAGTTCATCATATATTGCAAGGATTAAATCATGTGAAAAAGACAATATGGCACAATATCCCAAAATAACATTCTTACAACCATGTCCAAATGACAAAACCAACCACACCATTGGATTCACTAATTTTTTCTACCCCAAAACCATATGCCACATGCCTATATTACTGTTGATAAAACTCCCACAATTGCTTTGGAAAAAATGACAAGCCACTTAATACATCCTATATGCCAAAATTGGCATGTCCTAGATTAGCTGACAGATTTGGAAAGAACCAAATCTGGCAATTATTCCTTAAAAGGAAATATCTACAGAAATCACAGAAACAATAAAAAAACAAAATGCAAAAAAAGGGGCCTACCTGACAGTGAGCCAGGGGCCCTGTGAGGCTGACTGGTGGGCCATGGGCCCACTGTCAGGGTTATCACAAACCGAATTAAAAAGGAGCCCGGGTGGGGATCGAACCCGAGTCTCCCCTGTACTGGCGCGCGACTGCTACCACTAGGCTACGACTTCGGCTCTGACTGAAGGAGGCCCTAGTGCAACAAATACAGAGAAAGGGGGGGTCTTTCTTGCTCCGACGCCAGAGGCCTGATGACGGCGCCGGCGGCGACGGAGGCACACATCGGAGGAACCAACCACCAGCGCGGGCGCGGAATCGAGCGACGGCTCCATTCCTATGGTCATCTAGCTGGTAGGCGCGTGGCAACAGGGCTCGGGCCCGAGCTTTTGCTTGGCCGGGCATGGTGACTACAGCGGCAACAGGCGATGGCAACGCAATCGGGAGAGCGACAGAAAGGGTCGGAGAGGAGCGGTTGCTCACCACGGGGCACGGTGGACAGGGCGCTGGCTCGGGCGAAGACGAAGGAGGGTTGGCGCGGCCTGACGACGCGAAGCTCCTGGCCACGACGATGGCGTCGACGGGGCCGATGGCGTGGAGGCTCTCTCCACCTCCTAGCACCGGGAATTGGACGCGGGCCGCACCAGGGACCACCCCGACATCCTGGACGGAGCGGAGGACGCCACCGGAGGGCTAACAACGGCGAGGAGGCCGGCGCTCCTCTGCTCCTCTCTCTAAACTTCTCGCTCTCTCTCTGAATCTCACCGAGCTATCAGGAGGAGAAGGGGAAGGGAAGGAAGGTGGCGGCAGCTCGGAGGAAAGGGGGGAACCCTAGGGAGGGAGGCATGGACGCCGAGGTTTTATAGCCAGGGTGCTGGTCGTCGTGGCTGCCATGGCGGCCATGCCTCGTTGCTCTGCTCGGACGATGTGAGAGGGAGGTGGACAGGAGGAGGGCGACGCGAACGACAGAGAGGCTGGCAGGTGGGACCGGGTCGGCGCCACGCTGGAAAGAGGGGGAAGGGAGCGACGCTCGGCTATGGGCCGCGGGAGGGCTAGCTGGGCCGCAGAAGGGCTGTGGGAGGGAAGCCAAGGCCCAAGCGGCTGTTCTCTCTCTCTCTCTCTGCTGAGACAAAAGGTTTTTTTTTCTTAATTTTAAAACAGAAAAGAACAAAACAAAGGCGAGGGAAGATGGGTAGGGTTTTAAGAAAACTAAATATATATTGGTACTCACAAAAATGTAGCTGGCATTTTTAGAGCAACAAAATAAAACACCTTTTGATTAAATTGGACTCTGTTTTGCAAGGTTACAAAAGTCAATTAACTGGAAACATATTTGAGAGACTGCTAACAAATCCAAACAGAATTTTTAGAAGTGGAGCAACATTTTAGTTATGGGAAATAAGGAAGTCAAAACATCACATATTGCAATATTAGGAAAAGGGAGAGGTGGTTATGGTTTAGAGAAATTGTGGGGGGGGGGGGTTCAAAACTAGTTTTGCACACACACACACTCACAACCACAACACCATAAGCCAAGCAAGTAAGATGCACTAATGACAAAATGATGTGATGATATGATGAACATGATGCCATGATGAATGATATGAAGCCAAATAATATTACTCAAACCACATGATGGCAAAACTTGGAAGGTTCATACATGGCATATTACAAAGGTGGCAAGGGAATGCACTTGGGCTATTACAACTCTCCCCCACTACATGAGGATCTCGTGCCGAGATCTAGGAACGGAAGAATTCGGGAAATTCGGAACGGAGATGGTCCTCTCGTTCCCAAGTGGCTTCTTTGTCGGAGTGATGTGACCACTTCACCTTCAGAAACTTGATTGACTTGTAGCGAGTCTTATGCTTAGTTTCTTCAAGGATAGCAACTGGATGCTTATGATAGGATAGGTCTTCTTGGAGATCAATGTCTTGGAGATCAACAGTGCGCTCGGGAGTCTTGAAACACTTCCGGAGCTGAGAGACGTGAAACACATCATGCACATTTGAGAAATTGGGAGGAAGCTCGAGTTGGTATGCAAGGTCACCCCTCTTGCCCACAATTTTGAAAAGACCCACAAAGCATGGAGCAAGCTTCCCTTTGATGCCAAAGCGTTGAGTGCCCTTCATGGGAGACACTCTGAGATAGACAAAATCATCGATCTGAAAGGTCATGTCATGATGCTTGCTATCATAATAGCTCTTCTGACGAGATTGAGCTACTTTGAGATTTTCATGAATGACACAGCACATTTCTTCTGCTTCAGTGATCATGTCATTTCCAAGGATTTGACGCTCACCGGTTTCAGACCAATTGAGCGGGGTGCGCCACTTCCTGCCATAGAGAATCTTTAAAGGAGCCTCGCCGGAACTGGCTTGGAAGCTATTGTTGTATGAGAACTCAGCAAACGGTAGACAATCTTCCCACTTCATGCCAAAATAAATCACACAAGCTCTGAGCATATCTTCAAGGATTTGATTGACTCTCTCAACTTGACCACTAGTCTGAGGATGAAAAGATGTACTGAAATGGAGATTGGTCCCCATTGCAGTCTAGAAGGAATCCCAAAACTTGGAAGTGAAGATGCTTCCACGATCTGAGGATATGAGCTGGGGAATACCGTGCAAAGAAACTATCCTTAACGTGTACAGCTCTGCCAGGTGAGTTGTCGAGATAGATTCTTTGACCGGAAGGAAGTGGGCAACTTTGGTGAGCTTGTCGATGACCACGAAGATGGCATCATTTCCTCTCTTGGACTTAGGAAACCCATTGACGAAATCAATCTTAACATGATCAAATTTCCACTCTGGGATGGGCAAAGGCTGAAGGAGGCCTGCTGGACGTTGATGTTCTGCCTTCACTCTGCAACAAACATCACACTCGTTCACAAACTGAGCAATCTCACGTTTCATACGAGTCCACCAGAAGGTTTGCTTGAGGTCCTGATACATCTTGGAACTTCCTGGATGAATTGAGAGGAGGGAATTATGTGCTTAATTCATGATAACCTTTCTGAGATCACCTTTTGGAACCACCAGACGGTCCTCGAAGAACAAGGTATCTTTGTCATCAACACGGAAGCACTTATACTTTGGAATGCTCTTGGCCACACCTTTCTTCACTTTCTTGACCATAGCATCAAGAAGCTGAGCTTGGTGAATCTAATCTTCCAGAGTCGGAGAGACTTGAAGATTTGCAAGAAATCCTTGAGGAACAACTTGGAGATTGAGCTTGCGGAAGGCTTCGCAAAGCTCGGGTTGGAGAGGCTTGAGAATGAGACTATTGCAGTACGCCTTTCTGCTCAGCGCGTCTGCAATGACATTTGCTTTTCCAGGAGTATACTCAATGCTTGGATTGTACTCCTCGATCATTTCCACCCAACGTGTTTGCCGAAGATTGAGATTGGGTTGAGTGAAAATGCACTTCAAGCTCTTGTCGTCGGTGAACACCTCAACTGGTCTTCCCAACAATAGATGTCTCCAGGTCATCAGAGCATGAACAACTGCCGCCAACTCAAGATCATGAGTAGGGTAGTTCTTCTCGCTAGTCTTTAGCTGACGTGAGGTATAAGCCACAACCTTCTTATCCTGCATGAGAACACCACCAAGACCTTGGAGGGAAGCATCACAGAACACTTGGAAAGGCTTTGATTCATCTGGAGGAGTCAGAACTGGAGCTGAAGTCAGCTTTTCCTTGAGTGTATTGAACGCCACATCACACTCAGGAGTCCACACATACTTGACACTCTTCTGAAGGAGGTTAGACAGAGGCTTAGCAATTTGAGAGAAGTTCTCCACGAATCTTCTACAGTAACTTGCAAGCCCAAGGAAGATTCGAAGCTGCTTGACATTCTGAGGAAGCTCCCACTTCACAATTGCCTCAACTTTCTCAGGGTGTCCTTTAATGCCCTCGGCAGAGATGACATGCCCAAGGTACACCACTTCATTGAGCCAAAACTCACACTTGGAGAACTTAGCATAGAACCGATGCTCTCTTAGCTTGTCAAGCACAAGTCGGAGATGCTCTGCATACTCTACTTCGGTCTCCGAGAAAACAAGAATGTCATCCAAATACACCAAGACGAACTCATTCTTGCAAGGAGAGAATATGAAGTTCATCATTCTGGAGAAGGTCGGAGGCGCATTAGCTAGACCAAAGGACATGACGGTGTACTCATAAGAGCCAAAACTCATCCTGAAAGCAGTCTTTGGAATATCTTCTTCACGAATACGGATATGATGATAGGCCATACGAAGATCTAACTTCGAGAAAACCTTTGCACCTTTCAATTGCTCAAACAACTCATTGATGTTGGGAAGTGGATACTTGTTTCTGATTGTCTTCTTGTTCAATGGACGGTAATCGACACATAGTCGGTCCGTGCCATCCTTCTTCTTGACAAACAGAACACCACAACCCCAAGGTGAAGAACTTGGTCTGATTAAACCCAGACGCTCTTGTTCATCTAGCTGCTTCTTCAATTCTTTTAGCTCTTCGGGGCCAAGCTTATAAGGATGCTTGCACACCGGTTCAGTTCCAGGCTCGAGTTCAATCACAAACTCCACTGGCCGGTGAGGAAGCATTCTTGGCAATTCTTCTGGAAAGACATCTTCATACACCGAGACAACGGGAATTTGGGATATGGCAGAAATCTCACCCTTCTCATTGAGAGAAAATAGACGAATCGTGTCATCGCGAGCAGCCAAAATGATCACATCTTCAGAAGGATGAGTCAATTTGACTTCTTTGGCTTCACAATCAACATAAGCCTTGTTCATCGCCAGAAAAACCATGCCAACAATAAGATCAATATCGGAATTGCCGAGAATAATTGGAGAGGCAAGGAAGGAATAGCTGCCCATCTTGATGGAAACATCCGGAACCACCATCCTCGCATGCATGAAAGCACCCGGGGAAACTACTGACAACGGCCTAAGTAACTGCTCATGATGCAAATGATGCTTGGTTGCAAAAGGTCTTGAGATAAATGAATGCGATGCACCAGTGTCAAACAAAACTTTTGCAGGAGTAGAATTCACCAAGAGGTTACACAATATCACTTGAGAAGAATCCTCTGCTTCAGCTGCATTGACCATGTTCACTCTTGCTGACTTGGGATTGTGCTTCACCATAGCACTGCCTGGGGCCTGATAGGAGGAGGAGGCGGAAGACGCCGCTGGTTGGTGCACTTGTTGGAGTAATGGCCCTTCTGACCACACTTGTGACACGTAACCTCTGAGAGCGGACGGAAGTTGCCTGGAGGAGGAGCATTTGCTGACTTGGGTGCCTGAGGCCTCTGCTGAAAACCTGGGTTGGGTGGTTGGGAAGGTCCACGACCACCGTGCTGCTTCTGCTGCTGAGGACGAAATGGAGGAGGAGGAGGAACCCAATACTTCTGCTGCTTAGGAAAAATCTGAGAGCTGGACGAAGAAGGGTTGGAGTCTCTGAACCGCTTCTTGGAATTCTCAAGCCTGAGCTGAACTGCCTCGAACTTTAGAGCCAAGTTGTAGAACTGATCAAACACAAGAGGCTCGTGAAGGACGAGAGCAATTTGAAGATCATCCCTGAGGTCGCCTCTGAACTGATAAATCTTGGACTTCTCATCAGGAACATCTTGCTTAGCATAGTGGGCCAGATTCTCAAACTCAGAGTTGTACTAATAGACAAACATACTCCCCTGCTTCAGATTCCTGAACTTCTCACGCATACCCTCGACAAAGCTCGTCGAGATATGATGAGCTCTGAAGTCACAGTAGAAATCATCCCAAGAGACTGCACGGCCACCTCTGGAATCCTTGTACTGCTGCCACCAATCTGCTGCCTGATCCTTGAGCTAAAAAGTCGCGAACTTGACATAGTCTTCTGGCCTGACATTGCTGCACTCAAAATGCTTGTTCATGTCACGGAACCAATCGTCTGCATCGAGAGGCTGATCACAACAAGTGAAGGACTTGGGCTGATTTGCGAGGAACTGGTTCAGAGTGGCGAACTGCGGCTGATTATGAAAATTCCCTTGATGACCTTGTTGTCCCTACTCCCTTTCCTGCAGCAACCTGAGCAACATCTGAGTGTTGGCATTGGTTGCAGCCATCATAGCTTGCCAAGCTTCTGGAGGTGGAGGTGGGGGTGGTGGACGATCAGACTGCTCTCCATCACGACCCTGATTCCCACGAGTTGCTGGAGCCATCCTGAAGACGAACAAGATTATCAGCACACCATTGACAAAGATGATTGAAATAAGCTGAATCAATGGCTTGAAAGAAATTGCAACGGTATATCATCAATTGCATTCAAACTGCAAATAGTAAGAACGCCTTCTACAGGATCGTGATAACATCATTAGATCATGAAGCCACTTGAAATAACACAACAAGTATTGAGCTAAGGTTGCTCGAAACAAATGTATAAACCACCATAGATCTGTCAGAAGATGATCCTAGGTAACTACTGGAAATCCCACCTAGGAACTTCCGAAATCTTGGTTATGCAATTGGGTACACGGATACACGGAGTTTTTATCCATCACTCAACTCCTAGCAGTAATACTACTCTCGAGTGTATCACATCCCTCAACACACACCCAAAGACCTCGGAAACTCATCTACCTCAGATCCTTGTAATCACAACGATACTAAATATGGCAGTACATGTGATCCCGCTCCCCAATACTGGGTGCCGCCACACTCTTCGCACCACGAATAGTATTGAAGCAATTTCGAACATCCGCGTTCTTAAGTACTAAGGAAACTGAACGATAATGATGTGTCAAGAATCCCCTGGAGTTCTACTCCCCGGGTCCAATCCATACGTACGGGAGGCACCAAGACATGGACACAACCACACTTGTTCTTTTGCACCGTCATCTCAATGAGTTGCCGGAATTGAAACGTTGTCGTGGCACCGTTTTCGTATTCGTCGCCGTGGCACCCAATTCTTCCGCCATGCCGACAAATGCTCTATATCATGTTTATGTCGACGTTTTCATAAACATTGCACAATATGTGATCATGTCATCCTCATGCATGTTAAAAACAATTAACATGATGTTTGCATTGAGATTTCCTAAATGCCATGTTAAAACGGTTTGTCTCATATCTAATTAATTGTAGCTCCATTTTAAATGTACTACTTATGTAACTTGCTTATAAAAACGTGTAGAATAACATGACACACTTTATTTTGATGTTTAACAAATATAAAATATGTTTAGGACAGATCTGGACCAAATTCTAAAATTGCATATGGGGTCGTTTCGGAAGTGTTATATGTTGCTTCCAGCCTCATTTAATATGCCTAGATGTCTAGTTTACTTATGCTTCACCTTTTTCCATGTTAAACAACATTTAAACTTGCCATGTAAATAAACGAGAGTGAACTAAATGATTCGAACGTGGAGTTCCGTCAATATGCAACTCGTTGCAAATTGATCTTCACTTAATGTGTAGGAGTTGATTGTTGTGCTTTGCCATGTCATGCATAACATGCATCATCCTTGTTGTGCATCATATCTTGAATATGTTGTGGTGTTTATCATGTGTTGATTGTTGTTTTCGGATTGCTTCTTCTCGATAGAGTTCCGAAAGCGTTCGGAGTGTGAGGATTCGTTCGTCTACGTTGGTTCGTCTTCTTCATGGACTCGATCTTCTTCCAAGCGGGGTCTCAGGCAAGATGACCATTTCCCTGGATACCATTACTATCATTGCCATGCTAGATGTCTTGTTTCTATTGCTTGTCTCACTACCTACCACTTGTTTGTCAAGCCTCCCAAATGCCATGAAAAGCCGCTAACCCCTCCACATCCCAGCAAACCATGTTTGGCTATGTTACCGCTTGCTCAGCCGTTTTTATAGCGTTGCTAGTTGCAGGTGAAAGTTGTTTCCATGTGCAACATGGATATTTTGACCTATCACAATATTATTGCTATTTAATTTAATGCACATATATACTTGGTAAAAGGTGGAAGGCTTGGCCTTTTGCTCGGTGTTTTGTTCCACTTTTGCCGCCCTAGTTACTTGTGTACCGGTGTTATATTCCATATTGAGCGCTCCTAACATGCTCGGGGTTGTTATGGGGACCCCCTTGACTTTCATTTTGGGATAAAACTCGTCTGGCAAGGCCCAACATTGGTACTATTTGCTTAATAACAACTAAAATTTGCATAGGGCATGATCACCCCGTGGATAATTAATCAACCCCCCCCCCCCCCGGGCCAGTGCTCCTCATGAGTGTTGATCCAAACTAGAGCCACTTGCGGGGCCACCTCGGGGCAACTCGAGGGATTTCTATCAGGCCACCGTACGTACTGCTCATCCGGTTGTGCCTTGAGAACGAGATACGCGGCTCCTATCGGGATTGTCGGCACGTCGGGCGGCCTTGTTGGATTTGTTTTACCTTTCTCGAACGTCTTGTGTGCGGGATTTCAAGGACACTTCGGGCTATCTCGAGGTTGAGATTTTCCATCGGGATTCTGCAAATACTATGGGTTTATCCCGCGGTTGAGGAATTCCAACGCAGCTTGTGGTTAGTTTGTGATGGATGAGTTGGAGCACCCCTGCAGGCTTAAATCTTTCATGAGAGCCATGCCCGCGGTTATGTGGCAACTTGGAAATTTGTTTAACATCCGGTCATACAGAACTTGAAGTAAACTCTAATAAAATACACCAACCATGTGCGTAACCGTGACTGTCTCTTCTCGTGAGTTTCTAAACCGAGAGAGAACACGATGGGGTTATGTTTGACTCGTAAGTAGGTGTTCAGGATCACTTAGTGATCATTACTAGATCATGTCCGTTTATACGACGATCATCCCCCTTTATTCTTGTACTCGTAAGTTAGCCACTCAAATAAATGCTTAGTGCTCGCTGCAGCCTCACCACTTAGCCATACCTCACCAATTAAGCTTTAATAGTCTTGATACCCTTGGAAATGAGATTGCTGAGTCCCCGTGGCTCACAGATTACTACAACAACAGTTGCAGGTACAGGTAATGCGATGATTTGACATGAGCACGATGCTTGTTTGATTTGGAGATCTTCTTCTTCTTCATCGATCATAGGATGGGTTCCAGGCCGGCAGCCTGGGATAGCAAGGGTGGATGTCATTTTATCGTTTGATTTCATCCGTAGTCGGACCCTGCTCTTTTGTATGATGTTTGAATGTATTAATGTGATCTTGATTTAGCTTGTGGCGAGTGTAAGCCAATTCCATATACTCATCTCTTCTTTACATGTACTTGTAATGATATCCATTCTTGCGAAACGACGAGATGCACTTCTATCCCTGTCGAGGCCCTCGAGCCAAAATAAGGATAGGATCGCATCTTGGCCGTTACAGGTAATTTGCATGGTTATAAGACTAGTCCAAAAATAATAGGTATCCAATGAGTGCATAATCAAAACCACATGTAGCACATAAAAGAGAATATGCGGGTTAATGATATTGATGTGGTAATATGAAAGGGCATGAGTGCATGATCATTGGTTAGTACAAGTATCGTGAATTAGAGGGTGTTAACTTGTTGTTCATCTAAATATTTTTTATATCATTGTGATGATGTGTGAGGATACTTATTCCTCGTTGAAATCCTAGTGCTTTTTAAGTTAGAGGCGCGCGATGGTTAGCTCCTCCCAACCTCCTCCCTAGGGCATGCGAGTAGTACTTTGCTTCGAGAGAGCTAATAAAATCTTGCAGTAAGTATGTGAGTTCTTTATGACTAATGTGAATCCATGGATGTACGCACTCTCACCACCTCATATTTGCTAGCCTCTTTGGTACCGTGCATTGCCCATTCTCACCTCGAGGATCGGTGCAACCTTCGCCGGTGCATCCAAACCCCGTGACATGATACACTATGTTGCACATAAGCCTCATTATATCTTCCTCAAAAGAGCCACCATACCTACCTATTATGACATTTCCATATCCATTCTGAGATATATTGCCATGCAACTTCCATCGTTACATCATATGACTAGCACTTTCATTGTTATATTGCTTTGCATGATCATATAAGCTGACATAGTATTTGTGATAAAGCCATCGTTCATCATTTTTTATACATGTTACACTTGATCATTGCACATCCTGGTACACTGCCAGAGGCATTCATATAGAGTCATACTATAGTTTTCATGTTGAGTTGTAAGTAAATAAAAGTGTGATGATCATAATTATTAGGGCACTGTCTCAGTGACGGAAGGATGATGGAGACAATGATTCCCTGACAAGTCGGGATGAGACTCCGGACGAAAAATAAAAGAAAGAAAAAAAAAGAAAAAAAAAGGAAAGAAAAAATAAATGAGAGAAATGAGAGAAGGGATAGTGCTACTACCTCTTTTTCCACACTTGTGCCTCAAAGTGGCACCATGTTCTTCATATAGAGAGTCTCTTGTTTTATCACTTTCATATGCTAGTGGGAATTTTTTATTATAGAACTTGGCTTGTATATTCCGATGAAGGGCTTCCTCAAATGCCCGAGGTCTTCATGAGCAAGCAAGTTGGATGCGCACCCACTTAACTTCATTTGAGCTTTCATACATCTATAGCTGTAGTGCATCCGTTACATGGCAATTCCTACTCCTCGCATTGATATCTATTTGATGGGCATCTTCATAGCCCGTTGATACGCCTAATTGATGCGAGACTTTCTTCTCCACTTTTACCCCTTTGAAACCTTCCGCCATATTCTATTCCACCTTTATGCTATATCCATGGTTCACGCTCATATATTGTGTAAGTAATTAAAAGCTGAAGCGTGTTAAGAAGTACGATCCAATTGCCTGACTTGACACAGTGGTGCTTGATATTTGTATTTATGTGGTGAAGACGGAGCCATGCTATTCTTGTATGATAAAATGAATAGGGGGTGAACATTCTTTAAGGATCGTATATTTTGACAGTTGATGATTATGTTGCTTATGTTTATAAGTATTACTATGTTGATGTTTGTTAATTCATCGTTTCTCAATGATCGTACCTGTAATAGATTACATGTTGGGTAGCATGTCACATCAAAAATTCTGTTTTTATCATTTACCTACTCGAGGACGAGCAAGAATTAAGCTTGGGGATGCTGATACATCTCCAACATATCTATAATTTTTGATTGTTCCATGCTATAATATTATCATTCTAGGATGCTTTTTGGGTGATTATTTACCAATTCATATTATTTTTTAGCACTAACCTATTAACCCAGTGCCTAGTGCCAGTTGCTATTTTTTTGCATGTTTTTGCCTTTTTAGGTTTACAGTATCAAACGAAGTCCAATTGCCCCAAAACTTTTTTATGTTTTTTTCTGGACCAAAAGAAGACCTAGAAGTGTCAGGAGGAGACCAGAGACCGCACGAGGGAAGGAGCACACAACAGGGTGCGCCAGGGGGGTGACCGTGAATTGATGTGTGATTCCTCCCTCGGGGGGGGGGGGCACGACGCCCCTCTCTGGGCTATAAATTATAATAGATCCCAAAAACCCTAGAGAGCCTCCCGAAACACATTTTCCGCCGCCGCAAGTCTCTGTTCTGCCGTGTGCCCATCTGGAGCCCTGTTCCGATACCCAGCCAGAGGGGGATCGATCACTGAGGGTTGATGTGTGAGTACTTCCCTACACACCTACGGGTACGTAGTTAGTACCTAGATGGCTATGTCTCTCTCTCTCTCTCTCTCTCTCTCTCTCTCTCTCTCTCTTGATCTTCAATACAAAGATCACCACATCTTCGCGATGATCTATTTGATGTAATCACTTTGTACGGTGCGTTTGTTGGGATCCGCTAAATTGTGGGTTTATGTTCAGATTATTCATGAAAAAGATTTGAGTCTTCTCTGATTTCTATTATGATTCTTATTTGCATGATTATTATAGCTTTGTAAATCTCTCCAATCTATTGAAATAGTTTGGCCAACTAGATTGATATTTCTTCAATGAGGGGGTGCGTTGTAGTGGGTTCAACCTGACGGGTTTCTATATCCCAGTGACAGAAGGGGACAAGATACGTCTTTGTGTTGTGGCCACTAAGGATAAAACGATGGGGTTAATTCATATTGATTGAATTCTCTTTGTCTACATCATGTCATCATTCTCCAAGCATTACTCTATTTGTCATGAACTTAATACTTAGAGAGGCAAGCATATAAGCGCTCAACGTGGAGCAATAGTAATAGGTGCAGGTAGGAGTCGGCCTATTTGCTTATGGACATGATGTCTATATACACATGATCATTGCCGTGAATAAAGATTGCATAACTATGTGTTTTTCTCTCAATTGCCCAACAGTTATTTGTTTACCCACCGTATGCCTACTACATGAGAGATGCCACTAGAGAACACTACGGCCCCCGGGTCTATTCACTTATATATTTACAAAAGCTTTAAATACCTTGCTGCCATTATTTATATTTTATTTTATTTTGCTGTTTACAATATTCAACTTTCATCTACATACTTCACTAGCTTGCAAATAACGAGTCCAAGGGGATTGACAACCCTCTTGCCCGCGTTGGGTGCAAGTGTTTGCTTCTTTGTGTGCAGTCACTGAAGACGAGAGTTGCGTGCTACTCCTATTGGCTCGATAAAACTTGGTTCTCAACTAAGGGAAATACCTATCTATACTATGTTGCATCACCCGTTCCTCTTCACGGAAAACCCAACGCAGATCACAAATATCAGCTACCTGGCCCTCGCTCCTGAGCTGTGCCGTGTGGTGTGGCACGACAAGTTCAAGCTGGAGCTTCCTCCTCGCTACGACGGCAGCGCCAACCCCATGGGGTTCCTCCTACTCTACACCATCAGCATTCAGGCCTCGAGGGGGGACGACCGGGTCATGGCGAACTGGTTCCCCATGGCCCTCAAGGACGCAGCGCGCGCATGGCTCATGAACCTCCCCGAGGTGTCCTTCTCATCGTGGAAGGACCTGTGCAAGCAGTTCATCGTTAACTTCATGGGCACGAGCGACCGTCCCATCACGCTCAATGACCTGCGGGCCGTGCGCCAGTGTCCTGACGAACCCCTCCGCAAGTTCATCCAGTGCTTAAGCCAGGTGCACAACAGGATCACGAAGGCCTCTGATGCCGCGATCATCTCTACCTTCATGAGCGGCGTCACCAACGTGAAGATGCACAAGAAGATCTCAGTCAGGGACGAGCTTGACTCCATAGCAAAGCTCTTCATCCTCGCCGACCGTTGCGCCAAGGCCGAAGAAGGACGTATATACCTCCACAACGACCCTGACGCTGAGCCTGGCGCGGTGAAGTCCAAGGGCAAGGACCCCAAGCGCAAGGGCCCTGTCGTGCTCGCGGTAGAGCCGGATTACAAGCGTGGCCATGACCGCGGTGAGGCCAAGAAGGACGACCGCCCTGTCTGCGCCTACCACAATGTGAACTCCCACAACACTGAGGACTGCTACGAGCTTAGGAAGCTTCGCGAGGGCCGCACTGATTGCTGTGGCAGCCGCAAGGAGTGTGGCAGGGGGCGCGGCGGTGGTAGCGGAGGCAGCCGTTGGGACGACAAAAATGACAATGGTGCCGCCAGCAACAACCGTCAGGGCTGGCAAAACCAGCCGTGGCAGGCTGACCCTTAGGCCAACGCTGCCCCGTCGCGCGCCAACGAACACCATCCCGCTGAGAATGCTGGGGACTACCAAGAACCCCACAGGGTGGCCTGCATCCTCGATGGGGCTTGATACGTCTCCATCGTATCTACTTTTCCAAACTCTTTTGCCCTTGTTTTGGACTCTAATTTGCATGATTTGAATGGAACTAACCCGGACTGACGCTGTTTTCAGCAGAATTGCCTTGGTGTTATTTTTGTGCAGAAATAAAAGTTCTCGAATTGACCTGGAAATTTACGGAGAATATTTTTGGAATTAATAAGAATTATTGGCGAAAGAATCAGCAGCAGGGGGCCCACCACCTGGCCACAAGCCAGGGGGGCGCCCCCCTCCCCCTAGGGCGCGCCCCTGTGGCTTGTGGGCTCCCTGTGGCTCCTCCGACCTCGTTTCCACTTCTATATATTCCTATTCGGGGAGAAAAAAATCAGAGAGAAGAGTTCATCACGTTTTACGATACGGAGCCGCCGCCACCTCCTGTTCTTCCTTGGGAGGGCAGATCTGGAGTCTGTTTTGGGCTCCGAAGAGGGGAAATCGACGCCGTCGTCATCACCAACCATCCTTCACCACCAATTTCATGATGCTCTTCGCCGTTCGTGAGTAATTCCATCGTGGGCTTGCTGGACGGTGATGCGTTGGATGAGATTTACCATGTAATCGAGTTAGTTTGGTTAGGGTTTGATCCCTAGTATCCACTATGTTCTGAGATTGATGTTGCTATGACTTTGCTATGCTTAATGCTTGTCACTAGGGCTCGAGTGCCATGATTTCAGATCTGAACCTATTATGTTTTTATGAATATATATGTGTTCTTGATCCTATCTTGCAAGTTATAGACACCTATTACGAGTTATGATCCGCATCCCCCAGGGTGACAGTAACTGGGATTCTTTCCGGTGATTACCGTAGTTTGAGGAGTTCATGTATTCACTAAGTGCTAATGCTTTGGTCCGGTTCTATATTAAAAGGAGGCCTTAATATCCCTTAGTTTCCACTAGGACCCCGCTGCCACGGGAGGGTAGGACAAAAGATGTCATGCAAGTTCTTTTCCATAAGCACGTATGACTATATACGGAATACATGCCTACATTACATTGATGAATTGGAGCTAGTTCTGTATCACCCTATGTTATAACTGTTGCATGATGAATGCCATCCGACATAATTATCCATCACTGATCCATTGCCTAGGAGCTTTTCATATATTGATCTTTGCTAAGTTACTTCTCCGTTGCTACTGTTACAATCACTGCAATACTGCTACTGTCACTTTTGCCACCGTTACCGTTACTTCCATATTACTTTGCTACTGAATACTTTGCTGCAGATATTAAGTCTTTCAGGTGTGGTTGAATTGACAACTCAGCTGCTAATACTCGAGAATATTCTTTTGCTCCCCTTGTGTCGAATCAATAAATTTGGGTTGAATACTCTACCCTCGAAAACTGTTGCGATCCCCTATACTTGTGGGTTATCAAGAATGTTTTCTGGCGCCGTTGCCAGGGAGCATAGCTCTATTCTCTGAGTCACTTGGGATTTATATTTGTTGATCACTATGAAGAATCTGAAAGATTCAAAAACCAAGATCTATCCCTCAACTACGAGGAGAGGTAAGGAACTGCCATCTAGCTCTGCACTTGATTCACCTTCTGTTATGAGTAAATTTGTGACACCACCACCTGCTATTGATTCTGATACGTCGCAAGTAATTGATGATGCCACTTCTGCTATGCATGATGCTTATGATGATACTTTGGTTGATAATACTGTGCCACTGGGTGAATTTCTTGATGAACAAATTGCTAGAGTCAATGCTAGAATTGATGATACTTCTGAAACTGATGATATTATTGAAACTGAACACTATGGGACACCTGCTAGACCTAGCTCTCCTAGATATGAATTGCCTAATATACCTAAGGGTTATGTTATGGAAGGAGAGGTAGCTAGGGACTTTCTTGCTTGTAAGGATAGAGATGATCTTAAAAAATTACTATGCAAGTGGAAGGAAAAATCTTTGAATGCTAGAATGCAATATGATCCTAAGTTTGCTACTTCACCTATCTTTGTTACTGATAAGGATTATGAATTCTCTGTCAATCCTGAGGTAATTACTTTGGTTGAATCTGATCCTTTCCATGGTTATGAATATGAAACTGTTGTGGCACATCTTACTAAATTGAATGATATAGCCACCCTATTTACTCATGAGGAAAAAATTCGTTATTACTATATTCTTAAGTTGTTTCTTTTCTCACTAAAGGGTGATGCTAAGATATGGTTTAATTCTCTTGCTCCTGGTTGTGTGCGTAGTCCCCAGGATATGATATATTACTTCTCTGAAAAATATTTCCCTGCCCATAAGAAACAAGCTGCCTTGCAGGAAATATTTAATTTTGTGCAAATTAAAGAAGAGAGTCTCCCACAAGCTTGGGGGGGGGGGGGGGGGCTTCTCCAATTACTTAATGATTTGCCTGATCATCCTCTCAAGAAAAACGAAATACTTGATATCTTTTATAATGGACTAACCGATGCTTCTAGGGACCACCTAGATAGTTGTGCTGGTTGTGTTTTCAGGGAACGAACTGTTGAACAAGCTGAACTACTATTGAATAATATATTGAGCAATGATAATGATTGGACTATTCCCGAACCACCTCCAAAGCCAACTCCGAAGAAAAGAGGTATTCTATTTCTCAGTCCTGAAGATATGCAAGAGGCAAAGAAAGCTATGAAAGAAAAAGGTATTAAAGCTGAAGATGTTAAGAATTTACCACCTATTGAAGAAATACATGGTCTTGATACCCCGACACGGGTAGTAGAGGTAAATTCTCTCCGTAGATTCGATGAAAGTGATATTCCTTATAATAAGCCTGCTAGCCAATGCTTAGATGAGTTTGATAATTTTGTTGTTAAGCAAGAAAATTTCAATGCTTATGTTAGTAGACAATTGAAACATAATGCTTACATGATTGATCGCTTAGGAGACTATATGAGTAGAGCTATCAATGATCTTAAGCTTATTAGTAAACATGCTTCCATGGTAACTACTCAAGTAGAACAAGTACTTAAGGCACAGAATGATTTGCTTAATGAGATGAATTGTAAGAACAATGATCATTCTGTTAGAGTTGTGACTAGAGGTGGTAGAATGACTCAGGAACCTTTGTATCCTGAGAGCCATCCTAAGAGAATTGAGCAAGATTCTCAGAGAGTTAATACTGATGCACCTAGTCATTCTAGTAATAAGAGGAAAAAGAATGATGATAGGACTTTGCATGCTGCTAGTGAACCTGTTATAGATACACCTGAGAACCCAAATGATATTTCTATTTCTGATGCTGAGACACAATATGGTAATGAACATGAGCCTAGTGATAGTATTAATGATGATGTTCATGTTGATGCTCAACCTAGTAATGATAATGATGTGGAGATTGAACCTGCTGTTGATCTTGATAACCCACAACCTAAGAATAAAAGATATGATAAGAGAGATTTTGTTGCTAGGAAGCATGGTAAAGAAAGAGAACCATGGGTTCAGAAACCCATGCCCTTTCCTCTTAAACCATCCAAGAAAAAGGATGATGAGGATTTTGAGCGCTTTGTTGAAATACTTAGACCTGTCTTTTTGCGTATGCGTTTGACTGATATTCTGAAAATGTCTCCTTATGCTAAGTATATGAAGGATATCGTTACTAATAAAAGAAAGATACCGGAAGCTGAAATTTCCACCATGCTTGCTAATTATACTTTTAAAGGTGGAGTACCAAAGAAACTAGGAGATCCCGGAGTACCTACTATACCATGCTCTATTAAAAGAAATTATGTTAAAACTGCTTTATGTGACCTTGGAGCTGGTGTTAGTGTTATGCCTTTCTCTCTATACCGTAGACTTGATTTGAATAAGTTGACACCTACTGAAATCTCTTTGCAAATGGCTGATAAATCAACTGCTATACCCATCGGCATTTGTGAGGATGTGCCTGTCGTAGTTGCAAATGTTACTATTATGATTGACTTTGTTATTCTTGATATTCCCGAGGACGACAGTATGTCGATCATCCTTGGTAGACCCTTTTTAAACACTGCAGGAGCTGTTATTGATTGCAACAAAGGCAATGTCACTTTTCATGTTAATGGTAATAAGCATACGGTACACTTTCCGAAGAAACAACCTCAAGTTCATAGTATCAACTCTATTGGAGAAATTCCAACAATTGTTATTGGAGGTTTTAAATTCCCTCTCCCTACTGTCAAGAAGAAGTATGAAATAATTATGATAGGGGACATGCCTGTCCCCGTTGAGGTAACTTAGTGTTATTCGAAAATTCTCCGGTTTCATGCTATTCGAAGGGAGTTTGTTAATAAGACTTGATCAACCTTATTGATGGATTCTTTTTGATGAGCATGAGATGGATGAATTTAGGAGGCATAACCTTCTGTACCCAACTTTTACTCTCTGTTATTTAGTTTGAATTAAGTAAAAATGCTATTATTTTTCTGTTTTCTGATTTATCCGTGTAATAAAAAATGACCTGGAAATAAAAGTTCTTCAAATGCCCTGAAAATGTAGTATGATTTTTTCTAGAATATTTTAGAATTTTTGGCACTGAGAACACATCAGGGGAGTGCACCAGTGGGCCACAAGCCTGCAGGGCGCGCCCACCCCCCCTGGGCGCGCCCCTGTGGCTTGTGGGTCCCACGTGGGTCCCCTCCACTCATTCCAGCACCCATCCACTTCGTCTTCCTCCAGAAAAAATCCCACCATTTCTCAAACCCGTGTTCTAGCTCATCTTGCTGCCATTTTCGATCTCCTTGTGTAAAGCTTCATTCGCAAAACTGTTTTGGAAGATTGTTCTTCGGTATGTGACTCCTCCAATGGTCCAATTAGTTTTTGTTCTAGTGCTTTAATTATTGCAAATTTTTGCTGCTGTGGTGACCTTGTTCTTGAGCTTGCATGTCAAATTTATATGGTCCCAAGTAGTTTTGATGCATGATATAGCCTCTAGGCATTTGTGGGAGTAGTTGCTATAAGTTTTGTTGAGATTGGTTCACTTTTATTTTGAGTCACTAAAAATTTCAGAATTTTTCAGAGAAATAAAAGATGTTGAGGAGATTATACCAAGGTGGTTCCTCGAGCAAGAAGGCCCCGCGACTCGCGTTACATGAGCCCGATTTTGAACCACCGAGGGAAGCACAAGTGCGGCCCTGTGAATGGCCGTCGGATCAATTCATGGTTCAGGCAGGTTTCAAAGAAAAATTTTACACGTACGTACGAAATGCCGACCTGGAAGATTTCATTTCAGACCAGTGCAAGCAATATTATCAACTCACTGATTCCTTCGTGCGGAGAAAAAACGGAGACACTTTATAACCAGAGAGGAGGCAAACGAGTACGAGAGAGAGGCGGAGGCCGCTCGCCTCCACGCTGCCGCCATTCAGGCAGTAGCTGCCGCAGCCCAGTACAACCCCAACTACGATTTTGGATATTATCTGGGCCAGCCATGGCATTAGACCAACTTAGGCCAAAAGCCTAAGCTTGGGGGAGTACGTATTTCTCACCGACATTACATTCATGTTCACACACTCATTCCAATTGTCGGTGTTCATACTTTTTCATTGTATTATCCATGTTAGTTTATTTATCTTTCTCGCTTTCTTCTTGCGTATTTAATAAACTTTGAGAAAATCCAAAAAAAAATAGTTCTAGCCTTACTTTCTAGTTTGCCTAGTTGTAGCACTACAAGAAAATCCAAAAAGATTTCTCGTTCTTCTTTTGCTTGTTGGGAGCTTTCCCGTGTAAATAGTTTTTCTTGTTCTTATTTTGAAATTTCTTTTCTTTGGGTCGTATGGAGAAGACCACGATGAAAATGTTGAGTGGCTCTCATATTCATTATTGTTTACCTATCAGAGAGCCCAAAGTATCTTGTCTTCTCCTTTGAGTTATTGTTTGCAGATTCTAGCTTAGTCCAATGCACGTGCACTCTTATTATTATTTCCAACGTTCGGTCGTGCAAATGAAAGGCAATAATGACGATATATGATGAGAAGATTGAGACGAAGAAAAGCTGGTATGAACTCGACCTATTTTGTTTTTGTAAATATGATTAGCTCATCGTTCTGAGTTCAGCCCATTATGAATGAAACATGTTTGCAATAACAATTAGAGATTATAGTTGCTCATGCCATGCTTAATTAGCTAAGAGTGAATAATGGTTTGTCCTGAGTGCCAACATGCATGTTACAATGGTTGTGATGCAGTATGATAGGGTGGTATCCTCCTCTGAATGATTCGAGTGGCTTGACTTGGCACATGATCACGCATGTAGTTGAAACAAAATCAACATAGCCTTCACGATATTTATGTTCACGGTGTTTTATATCCTACTCATGCTTGCATTCAATGTTGGTTAATCTCAAAGCATGTTCATGACTGTTGTCGCTCTTTAGCTGGTCGCTCCCCAGTCTTTTGCTAGCCTTCACTTGTACTAAGCGGGAATACTGCTTGTGCATCCATATCCTTAAACCCAAAGTTGTTCCATATGAGTCCACCATATCTACCTATATGCGGTATTTACCTGCCGTTCCAAGTAAATTTGTATGTGCCAACCTCTAAACCCTCAAATAATATTCTATTTTGTATGCCCGAATCGCTCATGTAGCGACTGGGGGCGGTCAGTATCTTCCATGCTAGGTGGGTTATTCTCACGATATGTGTTGATTCACTATCATTCACGAGAAAGTGGCTGGTAATCGGGATGCCCAGTTCCATGCTCAAAAATCAAATCAAAATATAATGAAACAAAACTCCCCCAGGATTGTTGTTTGTATGGACGGTACCCATGGATTCGGCCCGCCATGGAGTGTGATTGATTGGTGGAAGGGGAATAAAAACTTTACCATTCTATTTGGGAACCGCCTATAATTTATCTAGCATGGAAGATGGTGAAAACTCTTGGTCGTCATGTTGACAATGAAAGCATACCGCTCAAAATTATTATTCATCTCTGATTTAAAAAGCTCGAGCTCTGGCACCTCTGCAAATCAATGCTTCCCTCTGCGAAGGGCCTATCTATTTTATTTTACTGTCGAGTCACCCTTCTCTTATAAAAGGCACCAGTTAGAGAGCACCACCGTCATTTATATATGCTTTGCTATTAATTGATATTGGGTATGAGTGTGACTGGATCTCTTTTACCATGAATTACAATGTCTAGTCAGTCCTTGTTCTTCAAAGGTGCTCTGCATTTATGTTTTGCGGTCTCAGAAAGGGCTAGCGAGATACCATTATGTCATATTGTATCATGATTGTTTTGAGTAAATTGTTGTCATCCAAGACTTATTATTATAGCTCGCTAGTTGATTATGCCATTGATATGAGTAAATGTGAGATCTAAGTGTTATTGTGAATGTGGTTAGTTTATAATCTTAGCTGAAACCTGAACACCAGTTAGACATATTTACAACAACAAGATCAAACAGAGTTTGTAAAAGTTTTTCTTTATCACTTTCAGTTTGTCAACTGAATTGCTTGAGGACAAGCAATGGGTAAAGCTTGGGGGAGTTGATACGTCTCCATCGTATCTACTTTTCCAAACTCTTTTGCCCTTGTTTTGGACTCTAATTTGCATGATTTGAATGGAACTAACCCGGACTGACGCTGTTTTCAGCAGAATTGCCTTGGTGTTATTTTTGTGCAAAAATAAAAGTTCTCGGATTGACCTGGAAATTTACGGAGAATATTTTTGGAATTAATAAGAATTATTGGCGAAAGAATCAGCAGCAGGGGGCCCACCACCTGGCCACAAGCCAGGGGGCGCCCCCCCCCTAGGGCGCACCCCTGTGGCTTGTGGGCTCCCTGTGGCTCCTCCGACCTCGTTTCCACTTCTATATATTCCTATTCGGGGAGAAAAAAATCAGAGAGAAGAGTTCATCGCGTTTTACGATACGGAGCCGCCGCCACCTCCTGTTCTTCCTCTGGAGGGAAGATCTGGAGTCTGTTTTGGGCTCCGTAGAGGGGAAATCGACGCCGTCGTCATCACCAACCATCATTCACCACCAATTTCACGATGCTCTCCGCCGTTCGTGAGTAATTCCATCGTGGGCTTGCTGGACGGTAATGGGTTGGATGAGATTTACCATGTAATCAAGTTAGTTTGGTTAGGGTTTGATCCCTAGTATCCACTATGTTATGAGATTGATGTTGCTATGACTTTGCTATGCTTAATGCTTGTCACTAGGGCCCGAGTGCCATGATTTCAGATCTGAACCTATTATCTTTTCATGAATATATATGTGTTCTTGATCCTATCTTGCAAGTTATAGACACCTATTACGAGTTATGATCCGCATCCCCCAGGGTGACAATAACTGGGATTCTTTCCGGTGATTACCGTAGTTTGAGGAGTTCATGTATTCACTAAGTGCTAATGCTTTTGTCCGGTTCTCTATTAAAAGGAGGCCTTAATATCCCTTAGTTTCCACTAGGACCCCACTGCCATGGGAGGGTAGGACAAAAGATGTCATGCAAGTTCTTTTCCATAAGCACGTATGACTATATACGGAATACATGCCTACATTACATTGATGAATTGGAGCTAGTTCTGTATCACCCTATGTTATAACTATTGCATGATGAATGCCATCCGACATAATTATCCATCACTGATCCATTGCCTACGAGCTTTTCATATATTGATCTTTGCTAAGTTACTTCTCCGTTGCTACTGTTACAATCACTGCAATACTGCTACTGTCACTTTTGCCACCGTTACCGTTACTTCCATATTACTTTGCTACTGAATATTTTGCTGCAGATATTAAGTCGTTTAGGTGTGGTTGAATTGACAACTCAGCTGCTAATACTCGAGAATATTCTTTGGCTCCCCTTGTGTCGAATCAATAAATTTGGGTTGAATACTCTACCCTCGAAAACTGTTGTGATCCCCTATACTTGTGGGTTATCAAGAACGTTTTCTAGCGCCGTTGCCGGGGAGCATAGCTCTATTCTCTGAGTCACTTGGGATTTATATTTGTTGATCACTATGAAGAATCTGAAAGATTCAAAAATCCTTATGATGATACTTTGGTTGATAATACTGTGCCACTGGGTGAATTTCTTGATGAACAAATAATACTGTGCCAGTCAGGCCCCCCGTCCAACCGCCACTTCAAGCAGTTCTCCCGTGAGGTGAATGCGGCCCTCCAGGCGCTCGAGTCCGCTAGCCGCCTCAAGTGGTCTGAGATCCCCATCTTCTTCCACGCCAACGACGACCCCAAGTCCACGAAGGCCGTGGGGGCCGTCCCCTTGCTGTGCACTCCCACTATACCCAATGTGGCCGTCACCAAGACGCTCATCGACGGTGGGGCGGGCGTCAACGTGATTTCGGTGGAGACCTTTGAGACACTGCAAGTTCCTTACGAGCATCTGATGCCCACCAGGCCCTTCTCGGGTGTCACCAACGCCTCCACTATCCCCCTGGGGTAGCTGTGACTTCCCGTCACCTTCGACACTCGCAAGAAGTACCACACGGAGTTCATCGACTTCGACGTGGCGCACATCTTCCTGCCCTACAACGCCATCCTGGGCTACCCGATGCTCTCCAAGTTCATGGCCGTGACCCGCCACGTCTACGGCCTCGTCAAGATGCCTAGTTGCAGCGGCAACATCACCATCCGCTGCGATGAGAAGGACGCGATGCACACCCTCGAACATGCCTACAAGGCGACCGCCGCCGCATACCCGGCTGATGAGGACATCCATGGGCCTACCGAGGAGGCATCCGCGAAGAAGAAGCCCTCACTAGTGCAGGCGCCTGCTATACAAACGGTTTTTAACCCCTTTCCGTGACGTAGTTTCAAACTGTCGCCTTGCATGTGTGGGCGATAGGGGGGGCCTATCGCACACGACACGAAAAACCCGTTGGCGATGCCTGCTCCCGGTCACACACGATAGGAAAAATTATGTCGTGTGCGATTGGAAGGACTATCACAAACAGGTATTTAGGAGAAATCATGTGAGATGTGCATACCATCCCACACAGTGAATCCCAAACATACATTTCCGTTCGTATTGTACATCACACACAATTTTCTGCTTAACATCGTCTGTGTTAGGGGTGGCCATCACGCACGGTTCCTAGAAGAAAATGTTTGGCATAGGGTTGTCCATCACACACACGTTTTATGTGAAAACGTTTGCGAATGGGTTTTCTAACACACACAGTTTGCGCCCGGAAATCGTGTGTGATTGTTCACTGATCCGACACGCCAATTTTCCAGCAAGCGTGTGGGTATGTTGAGGTCATTGCTGACGGTGTTCTACGACAAACCGTCTGCAATATGAAACCCCAATAATCAGGCTAATTGCTCTATTATTTATAATACAGCTAGTAAACAAATTGATACTTCAGATCAAGCACACAATATATTTTATTTCGTATTACGGCAACCAGGATTTCATAGTTGAAATACATCAGAGTACAACATCATATAGGCATATACTACCTACCTACCCAATTACACGACAGGACCGAGTTTCACATGCAACATCTAAAACCTTTGGAAAATAGCATCATATACGGTAAATAGACAGATGAATCTCGTCTAGAAAACTATTGAAGCGGAAGGCAAATATTGAGCCTTCCCTGATGTCGAAGGTTCTTGCAACTTTATGCCAGTGCCTGTGGATGGTTGCCCGCCCATCCTTCATCCTCTTGAGGAAGACTTCAAGATTATACCGTGGGTGATGTATGAATACCTTCCTCGCCTCTTGACCATAGAGGTGGTTTGAGACGTACTCATCCATGAACTGCTTTGGAAAGGACTGGAAACAAAGATATGCGTAAATTTCGTTTCTAAAAATTGAAATGTCAAAAAGGGAAAAAAGACAAGGTAAAAGAGATAGTACCATCCTATAGTTCACTGATGTCTTCTTCATTGTGCAGACAAACAGCTTGTTGTTTTTCGTCGCAAGTTTCTTTATCTTAACAATCTTTCTGAGTTTCTTGATTTGACTGATATTCATGAACACATCATTTCCCCACATGCAAAATGGGTCGAACAGTGGGTCTAAACCTCTTACGGCAGGACCTACATGTGCAAGACTAAATTATTGTTAGAAACATAAATATTAGAATGGTTCCTCCAATTGCACAATAATGTGCTATTAGCCAAAGGATCATGAAAATGCAAACCTCGATGGTAAACCTCAGTGTCTCCCATTGTTCCCCCTGTAACGTGTTTAAGAATAGATATTGATCAGTAAAATCTTTTAGTGAAAGATAAACGCATTGCATATCCAACATATGAATTCAAACCACATGGAAAAGACAAGCGTGCTAAGAACTATGAAATATAGCAATTGTAGGTTTCACGTGCATAACAAAACAAAATTGTACCAACAATAATTGAACATGACATTGCAGATGATCACCAAAACAACTGAACCAAACAGTTAACTGAGCATCACATTGCACAATACAACATAGTACGTAGTAGAAGGTCAGATTGCATAGTAGCATTACATTGCATATTTCACTACAGTTTCTTAAGGAAAGGCACAAGCAGCACATGCAGCAGGTAAAACAAACATGCGTAACAGGCGTAGCTAGCTAAACATAGGTCATTAGTAATTAAGCTTAAAAAACAAGATATTCCTCGTCCTTGGAGATATTGATAACGATGGGCTTGGACGAGGGCGAGGCCTCCACATCATGGGTGCCCTCCTCTTAGTGGTGAGTTGCCTCAGCCTGTCTGGGCACCAACCTGCCTGCTATGGAGTTGAGGAAAGCACGGGCACGCTGAGAAAACCACACGGAGTCGTCGTCGAAGGCAACAGCGGAGCCCTGGAGAAAACACAACGAGCTGTTGTTCAAAGCAGCCAACCGCGTGGCGGCGTCCGCACGCGAGGTGTCGACGGTGGCCTCGTGGTCTAGATGCTGCTCCAAGATCTGGGGTTCAGCACACATGGCAGCCATCAGGGACTCATCCGCGCGTGCGGCCGCGATTTGCTTCTCCGCTGTCGGGTGCTCCTTGAGATCCTGGCTATACTGCGTGCACCATGTCTTTCGGCGGTGATTATGTGGGGTGGGCCGGTGATTTTGGTGGAATGTGTCGCGCCGGCGGTCGGGCCATGTGGAATGGAGGAGGAGGGGGTGGAGGGGGGAGGGGGTATTGGGAAGGTTTGGATTACCTGACTATGACTAGATGGATGAGGCAGAGCAGCAGGAAGGAGCGTCGCCGGCGAGGAGGCGGCGCTGTAAGCAAGCAGTGAAGGCTTGAACTTAGGAAATGAAGGGGAGCAGGGGGGATGGGAAATGTGGCTTTTGGTTGGTACGAGGGGCGGGGGAGGTAGATATTTGCACGACAGCCCAAAATTTCGTTCGGTGCGGCGAAAAAGTAGCGCGCACAGTCACATCGGACACAGTACCTTTACCATAACTGTGTGCGATATTCAACAACACAAACGTATGCTATAGTTTATCCCGTGTGTGATGAGACTGAACGTGGAAATTTTGGTCTCCAAGCTTCCGGCGTAAGACATCGGATAGTACATTGCACACGGTACTTGCATTTCATGTTCATTAGGAAGAGAAAATGGGGATACGGCGACAAATTTTGGTCCGAATTTCCCTCGTTACATTGGTCATTGCTAAGTTTAACAACACTTGCAAATTTGAGTAGTACTACACAAAAGAGCCTACAGCACTGCCCGCACTTACTTAATCGAGCAACTAATAAACATTAGTTAATTGACTTAAACATTACTGTAACAAAACATCATCGCTCTAGACAGAGACTAATATTCCTCCTGGCATTCGTCGATCTCCGCCGCCTCCTGGATGACCAGCTCCCGCTCGACGAACTCCGGGGAAAGGAGATCCATCGCCATATACTCCAGCATCTCGCAGTCTTCGTCCACCATCTCTTTGGATAAGGCCGCCATGAGCCGGGCGTGGGCGGCCTTGCTCCGGGCATGGACGGCCACAATCTTGGCTAGGGAGGCCTTCAACGAACGGACGCCTGCTCGAGCACACTCAGCGATTACCAACTCAACGGAGGTGGGTTGTCGACCGGTGTCGGAGAAGGCAGATGTGATTTGTGCAGCGACCGACACGAGATGGGTGTGGGCGGCCTTGAGATGGGACTGGGCGTCCGCCATCAGGGCTACAGCGACCGCCGAGGAACTAGCAGCTAATGTGACATTCTCGCCATTTTCTATCCCCGTCGCGGTTGTTGTTGCCGCCCTCTCAGCTGCAGTAGCTGCCCTTTCGGTTGCTGTAGCCCCTCTATCGTAGGTAGCGGTCGCGTTCAAGCATGTTGAGACCGCGCTCATGGCTGATGCGTCCGCGCTCGGGCCGGAGTCGGTTGCCGAAGTTGCCCTCATGATGGGGATCCACGTCCCCATCTTTCACGGGCGACGATTGAAAAGTAAAATGGTCTGAGGAGTCAGTGCGGTAAACTGGCCGGCGGTGTACTGCAGACGACGAAGCTTCTGGCCTAAGCCATGCATTACGAGGATTGGCCCAAGATATTTTGTACTGCACCACACACGATTCATGAACGTCAACTGTTTGTGAAATACTTAATTTTGAAAATGTTTTTAAAACAAAAAATGAGGTTAATTCGAGACGGTGTTTGGATTGCAATAAGATTTATGTGCAGTGAACACTGACCAATAGTTGTGTCGTTCTAAAATATGGAATTATTCAGGGTCTATTTGCCATTTTTATAAATTAATTGAGCTTTCTAGACATTTAATGTGCATAATTCAAATTTGAACTATCGTCCCAATGTCCGTGCATCAAAATGGGATGAAAAATCATATTAGTGTCCATGGCTTCATCTTTAGGTCACGGGCAATAAATGGGAATGAACTTCAAACATCTCGGCATCTTGGCTCAGCCACAAACATTGAGAAACTTGGTTTTTAAATTGTAAATCCAAAACGCGTCAGAAATTCTAAAAACTTGGCATGTTGTCATGACATGGCACATATGTTCCATGGTAAAAAAAATTGTACAACATGGGACAATTTAGCCACAAGTCCCTTACAAAGCAGAGCTTCTCACTTCAATCTTTGAGGTCTCGATCAGGAAAACCTCACCTTACGTAGGCAAAACGACATCCGCTCATCTTCTCGCCATGAACTTTTGTTACGGGCAACTCGCACCAGTAAGAGTGTCTTGCTAAAATATGGAATTATTCAGGGTTCTTTTCTCATTTTCATACGTTAATTGAGTTCTCTAGGCATACAATGTGGATAATTAAAATTTGAACTAAAATCACAAGGTCCGGTGCATCAAAATGAGTTGAAAAATCATATAAGTGTCCATGGCTACTTTGGGCCCCATGCCAGATATGGGAATGGATTTCAAACATCTTGGGGTCTTGGCTCGGCCACATACATTGAGAAACTTGGTTTTACATTCATGTATAAATCAAAAACTCGTCAGAAATTCAGGAAACTTGGCATGGTGTCATGGCATGGCTCATATGTGTCCTGATGATAAATTGTCCGATTTGGGACAAGTTTTGGCACAAGCCCTTACAAACCTCAGCTACTCACGGGGAGCTAGCTTTTGTGGTTTCGATAAGGAACGCGTCACCTTATGTGGGCGAATCGACATCCGCTGCCTCTTCTCGTCTTGAACTATATATTTCTAGAGGCAACATATACCAAAATGAGTGTCGTTCCAAAGTATGAAAGTATACATGGTTTGTTTGGGCTTCTTATACATTAATTGACTTTTATATGCATTATTTAATGTGCATAATTCAAATTTGAACTACATTCACAAGGTACGGTGCATCAAAATGGGTTGAAAACCGTATAAGTGTACATGCATCTTTAGGATCCCATGCAATATATGGGAATGAATTTCAAACATCTCGCGGTCTTGGCTCGGCCATACAAACATTGAGAAACACGGGTTTTAAATCATGTGTTAATCAAAAACTAGTCAGAAAATTCATGAAACTTGGCATGGTGTCATAACATGCATGGCTCATATGTGCCCTAGTAAAATAATGTCCAATTTGGGACAAGTTTTGGCACAAGCCCCGCACAAACCAAAGATTAATTATCACGTGAAACTTTGTTGTTTCGATATGGAATGTGTCACCTTATGTGGGCGAATCGACATCCGTTGCCTCTTCTCGTCTTGAACTATTTCTATAGGCAACATATACCAAAATGAGAGTGTCGTGCCAAAATATGAAATTATACATGGTTCGTTTGGCCTTTTTATACATTATTTGACTTTTATATGCATTATTTAACGTGCATAATTCAAATCCGAACTACAATCAGAAGGTCCGGTGCATCAAAATGGGTTGAAACCCATATTAGTGTGCATGCATCTTTAGGTCCCATGCAAGACAAGTGAATGAATTTCAAATATCTCGGGGTCTTGGCTCGGCCACAGAAACATTGAGAAACTATAGGGTTTTAAATCATGTAAACCAAAAACTCGTCAGGAGATTAATGAAACTTGGCATGGTTTCATGAACATGGCACATAAAGGCGTCATAGCATTTTGTTTTCCTATCTGAGACTCGTTTTTTAATATATATTTTCTTTTAGAGCCAACATTGAGAATATTAGTTAAATTATAGTAAATCTAGAACTCAAACAAAATTCAAGAAATTTGGCATGGCGTCATTATATAGCACAAATATGATGTGTTATTTTTCGTGTCATTAATAGCAAACAAAAGCTTTTTGGAACAAAGAACTGTCATGTTTCCACGCAAACGGTTGCATTATTTTCAAACCGTTGGCGTTCTACTGCCCTTTACGTGCTGCCAAGCGTCGCACTCTTTTATTGGCTAGGGCTTAGGAGGTGCCGTGTGAGCAGCTGCTTGAGTTGACAGGAGGCGTGCGAGCTGGCATCCGCCGCGCAGGCTCACTGGGAGGCGTGCGGGCAGTACGCCAAAGACTCACCGGGAATCGAGCCCTTTGACCTCCGTATCCGCCCTCCTCGCTTCCAACTTGTCCATCAATGGTGCCCGAGCCGCTGTTTAATAGGCGGCTTTACTGCCCACTCACTCACAATCCTCCATATATCTTCGTCTCACATTCCCCTCCATCTTCAGACCTCCACGGCGACCTACGCCATGCTGCAGAAGGATCATATGCCACTAGTCTTCCGGTTTGGTGAAGATGACACCGAGCCAGAAGAGATAGAACATGAAGACGAATGGGACGCCATGGACATGGCCCTGGAAGAGTTGCATGCCGCAGCGGATGCTGCCCCGATGCACTCGCCATCAACCATCACCGCTCCTGCGCCAGCAACCATCCCCGTGGCATTGATGGGCTAGTCGCCCAGCATCATCGCAGCGCTGGAAACCGCGGGCGTCAGGGAGGTCCCCACCGACCCGCGTGAGCTCGTGTACGTGCAAACGCCAGCGCCTCCTCCTACCCCCGTGCTCGTGCGCGCCCTTGCAGACGCCAGGCCGGTCCCAGTGCGCGTGCCCACACCAACGGCGCCCGACCCCTTGCACGCGCCTGCACCCACCGCGCTCGTGCCCGTGCGTGCACCTGCACCCGTCACGGCCCCCTCAGCGGATTGGGCCGCCGCCGTCGACAGCTTTCTGGCAGCGCCGCTAGTCGCCGCCCCCGGCCCCGCGCCCGTCGATCACGCGACGACCAACTCTTTGATTGTGAAGTCCATAACATTCTAGTCTCGGTTGAAGAACTATACAATTGCGCCTCGGAGCAAGAGAACGCCGCCGCAGGAGGCCACCGCCGCCGCCACCGCCGCAACTAGTTTTCTTTATATTGTATCTCGGTTGTATGAATGTAAACTGAAAGCTTGACTGAATGAAATCTATGGTTTGATGAACTAAGTATTTGTCTCTGAATTCACGTAGCAAACAAAAAACCATCATAGTTTTATCTGAATGAACACACATCACAAACGGTTCAGGTTGAATACCTGTTTGAAGATCGACAACTATCTTTCCTTCGCCCGTAAGCCAAGTCAAAATATTGGCACGAAGGATTGGTCCAGTGCGTCATTGCAAACGTTTCTCGAATATGATCCGTGTGCCTAGTACAGACAATCCGGGAAGATTTGCATCTATCATACTGGGTAAATTGCCATGTGTCAAATTGGAAACATTGGCATCTGTCGATCTAGTAACATTGGCATTTGTCAACATTGTAGCACTGGCATTTGGCAAGTATTGCAGAAACAAAATCACAATTAGGGTGTAATTTTGCAACTGAAATTCACTTTAAACATGGATTTCATTCATACATTAAGCACTAGTCTTTGTACAATACAGTTCAACTCGACAGCTTAACCGAACAAACTTTTCCCCAATTGTTGCCAACCATGTACTGAATTAGCTAGTTCAACTATATACTAGCTAATTAAAGTACGTGGTATAGTTCAACCATATCTATAGTTAGATGCACTGAACAAAATAGCCCCTAAATACTAGTACTACGGAGGGGCTTTGTACTACTTCCAGGAGAATCGAGCGCGCTCAGTAAGAGCGAGTGGAGGAGGAGCCTGCCGACGAGTTGGCGGAGACGTGTCCATTGCCTGCCAGTGTTGCCCTCCGACGCTCAAGACGCCCCTCCTCGAAGCGACGGGACTCTGCGTAGATCTCCGCATTCCGCGCCGCTGTTGTGGCTTCTTCTCCGGCCATGGCATCTGTGAGCTTCTTCGCGTGCGTGACCTGGCGCTCCACCTCCTTCTCTAGGAAGTAGATGTAGCGCGCAAGGGTTGCGACGCAGAAGCCCGGCGGCGGGCCTTTGGCAGACTCCACCTCCCGCATTCGGGCCTTCGTGGCGGCGCGGGTTATGACCCCGCAGCCTGACGGCAGGGTCGTGGCAAAGACGGACGACGGTGGGGTGGCGGCCGCGGCGGCGGAAGGCGTGGTGGCGGCCACGGCAGCCACCGGCAGCAGCTGCCTTCGGGCAGCGATGGTGGAGCGTGTAGTTGGTGGCGTGAGCACACCCACCAGGGACGACACGTGCACTACACACTTTAGAGGACTGTCGCGCTGACGTGGTGAAGCCTCCCAGCTAGAGTTGTCCTCTGGCGGACTGGTTGGGCGACGACGAATGGCCGGTGCCATTGGCGATTGGGGGATAAGCAAACTAGACAAGCTACGGGGAGGGGGATGAAGGCAATGTGGAGTCACCGGCCATGAGGGTTTATATAGCAGGCAGGCAAGCATTGGGGATTTCACCGAGCATGGCAGGAAGCTAGAGCCGTAGAACGGTTTTGCACACGGGAACCTACGCGGTTCTGAGCGGGAACGGGATCATCGAGCGGGCGCGTGGCCAAAACCCAAAAGCGGTGCCGAAGCGTGCACTGGAATACTCGGGCGGCAACGCGGTGACAAGACGTGAGAAAGGAGGTGTAGGATCACTAGAAGAGTGTCTAGAGGGGGGGGTGAATAGACTACTAGCTGGAATTTAAAACCTAACCTTTTCCCAAGTTAATTGGTTGGCAGATTTTAACAATTATAGCAACTCTAGCATACCCTACACATGCAAGTCAACAAGTATGGCAGCGGAAAGTAAAGACATTGCACATGGAAGTAAAGAGTTGAGATAGGCAGATCAAACGCATGAGGGACACGAAGATTTTTCCCGTGGTTCCGATAGGTGGTGCTATCATAGGTCCACGTTTATGGAGTCTTCAACCCACGGAGGGTAACGGTCGCGAGAGTCCACGGAGGGCTCCACCCATAAGGGTACATGAAGTAGCAACCTTGACTATTCCATAACGGCTTCCGTCCATGAAGGGCTAGCCTCACTATGGGTAGATCTTCATGAAGTAGGCGATCTCCTTGCCCTTACAAACTTCTTGGTTCAACTCCACAACACGAAGTAGGAGGCTCCCAAGCGACACCTAACCAATCTAGGAGGCACCACCCTCCAAAGGTAGTAGGCTCGGCAATGTCGTTGAACTCCTTACTCTTGTGCTTCAAGATGATAGACTCCTCAACACACAATCACTCTCTCACAGATTTGGCTATGGTGGAAGAGATTGAAATGGTGGAAAGCAACTTGGGGAGGCTAGAGATGAAGATACATATGGATGGAGTGGAATAGCTTGATCTCAACACATGAGTAGGTGGCTCTCTCTCAGAAAATAGGATGGGGCAAGTATAGAATAGTTCTGAGTGCTTCTCTTTCGAGTGGGTGGTGGTGAAGGGGTATATATAGGCATCCCCAAAAATCCAACCGTTACACCTAAAGTGACCAACTCGGTGACACCGATCTGTGAATCTCGGTGGTACCGAAGTGACCAAAAGGCAGTAACTTTTGAATCTCGGTGAGACCGATATATAATTCTCGGTGGTACCGATTAGGTGACCAACGGTCCGATTGCGCAACTCAGTGACGCCTATCCAGAAAACTCGGTGGTACCGATTTTGTGAATCGAGGTAACAGAAAGTTGGCAACCCAAACTCGGTGGCATCGAAGTGGAATCGGTTGGACTGATGTGCTAGGGTTTGGCATGGGTCTGTCTGAGTTTGGGAATCGGTGGCACCAAGTGGAAAGTGTTGGTTGCACCGATTTTGGATATTTGACTTTGGACAGACTTTTGTGGAAGAGCTTGTGGGTGTTTTTGGTGACTATCACTTGTGCACGTGGAGCATCTTGTTCACCAACAGTAACTTACCCCCTTTTAATAGTATTGGCTTTCCTATGGACTCAAAGTGATTTCTCACAAAGTAAAATGTAGAGTCCTCTTGCTTGAAGCTTTGCCAATCCATTTCCTTGCATCTTGGGGTATCTCCACAATCTCCATAATCCTTTTGCTAACACTCTCTGTGGACTTTATTTGAAATACACTAGGTAAAAGTATTAGTCCAAGAGACAATGTATGTTGTCATGAATTATCAAAACCACCAAGGGAGCACATTGTGCTTTCAATCTCCCCCTTTTTGGTAATTGATGACAACATACAATCAAAGGTTCAAATAGAGATATGCATGGATATAATGTAGACTTTGAGAGACACATGACTTAAACTTGCTCCCCCTAAATGTGTGCAATCCCTTTAAAGGATAGTTGCTTTGGAATGCATGGACACACATATAGTAGAAGGGATATAAGGAGTCATGTGTATGTTGGCTATATGCATCAAATATATATGAATGAGATGTATCCTTGTTCTAGACTTCACTCTTGCAAACAATATGTGCAAGAGGCAAGAGATCATCTTGATCAAAGATGTGATGCATTTACTTACCTTGAGTTCTTCAGCATTCTAGTAGTAGAGATACACTTGAGAAAACAATGTTAGGAAAAACAAGAGTATTCTACTAATCAAAAGCAATAGAGCTCAATGGTACCAAGATATGGAGAACATATAGAAGATAGTATTCCTTAAGATTGATATGTCTCCAAGATCATTTAGAGCTTTCTCCCCTTAGATATGAAAATAGTAGATCATCCTCTCCCCCTGAATCTTAGCATGTAGATATTGGGATTGGATAGGGTGAGAAAAGTCTAACATGACTAGTCAAATGAAATAAATACATTTTTCAAACATAGTTTTCTTTCTCCCCCTACGTTGGTGTTCTCACCTTGTCTATATAAGTATAAACTTCCCTCCCCCTTGATTATATCTCCCCCTTTGCATAAGCATGTATCTCCCCCTTTTAGCTTTGAAGCTTTGGTATTTCTCCCCCTTTGGCATTAATTTCCAAAAAGGTCATACATAGGGTCAGACACATGGATCATTAATTAAGAAGGGATCCTTGAGGACAAGGGTCATTGAGTGTAGGGTTCACAGAAATGAGAATCATAGATAGCATTAAAAACTGAGGGAATCATGGAAAATAATTTCTCTCCCTTTGGCTGATCTGAGAGTTTGTAAGACTTCTCCTCCTTTGAGTTAGGGATCCTTGAATAAAGTTTCTCCCCCTAATTTTTTTAAAGAAGGGATCATCGAAGAATTGAAAATATCACAATAGGATCTCTAAGGAAACAAGGATTCACTAATATGAATACAGATTGGAGAAGATATCAAATCGGTGGCTCCGAGACAAACAAGTCGGTGGTACCGAGATGTTGTTTTGCAGCTCATCTGCTAATTCGGTAGAACCGAGTTATTTGTATCGGCGGCTCCGAGGCTGAAACAGAAACTTGGCAATGTTTGAGAAACTTGCAAATAAATTTAGAAAGCTGGTAACAAAATGTTAAAAGAAATTTTCAAAGGAAATGCAAAAGATTTTACAAAAAGATATCAACTAGAGAAGATTTGAGTGGTTCCAAGAAATCTTGCAAAATAGAGAATGAACCAACCAAAATACTTAACTAGATGATGGGCGGTGATTAGGTCACATATATTAGAGTATATTAACTTAGGAGCCAAGCAAGAATACTTGATCATAGGTCATACTCATCGTTAAGCTCAAAATGGGGTTACCATTTTTTGATTAAGCATTTTAATGTTTTCATATCACTTGAGTTGCTTTACCTCATGACTTGGAGTAAAGCCTTTTCAAGGATATGAGTACATACCTTTGAGTGATGTTGATGACATGGCTTGTAGGTGAACTTGTTGAGGATGCTCGAGGTTGATGAAGATCATCTTGAGTTGGGAGCAATCCTTCTCGTTTTAGTACACTTGTCACCTACATGGGTTTGTCATGCAAGGAAGAACAATATATATCCATTTGACATGATACCAATTTTGAAGTACAAATATGTGTCAAGGATATGATTTTGTTTTCTTCTTCCTTTCATCATCAAGAGAGCTTGTGGATACTTGATCATGACAAGATTGCTTATGATTGGAATTGATGGCAATCTTGTGGAATGAAGTTCTTCCAAGTACCTACAAAAGGTTAGATGCAATACAAGGGAGCATAGAATTCCATGGTATAAGATAACATGTTAAGAGTATCATGGAAATATCAAGAAAGCTCATGCCCTTGCATGCATCAGAGTGAGTCTAGCTCAAGTTTGAAGCATCAATGATGTTCAACTCACTCCTCAAGTGGCAAAACGTTTTCTCATCAAGTGGCTTAGTAAAGATATCGGCCAATTGCTTGTTAGTGCGAACATGCTTAAGATTAATATCTCCTTTGGCAACATGATCACGAATGAAATGATGTCTAACTTGAATATGCTTAGTTCGAGAATGTTGCACGGGATTATGACCAATCTTAATAGCACTTTCATTGTCACAAAGTAATGGAACATTTTTAACATGAATTCCATAATCCTTAAGCGTTTGTGTCATCCATAGTAATTGTGCACAACATGATCCGGCAGCAATATACTCAGCTTCGGCAGTAGATACAGATACCGAGTTTTGTTTCTTGGAGGACCAAGACACAAGAGATCTACCAAGAAATTGACAAGTACCCAAGGTGAATTTTCTATCAACCTTGTCACCGGCATAGTCCAAATCGGAATAGCCAACAAGGTTAAAAGAAGTTCCCTTGGGATACCAAATGCCAAAGTTTGGTGTTTGTATGAAATATCTCACAATACGTTTCACGGCCAAAAGATGACACTCTTTAGGTGCAGCTTGATATCTAGCACACATGCAAACACTAAGCATAATATCGGGACGGGAGGCACATAGATATAGCAATGAACCAATCATAGATCGATAAACCTTTTGATCAACCGGTTCGTCCTCCTTGGTAAAATCAACATGTCCACTAGTAGGCATGGGAGTTTTCATACCTTTGCACTCTTGCATGTTGAACTTCTTGATCAAGTCCTTGGTATACTTAGTTTGAGAGATGAAGGTTCCTTCTCTGGTTTGCTTGATTTGCAGACCAAGAAAGAATTTCAGCTCACACAACATGGACATCTCATACTTCTCGGACATCAACCTTCCAAATCTTTCACTAAATTGTGGGTTAGTAGATCCAAAGATAATATCATCCACATAGATTTGGCACACAAATAATTCACCATTAACTCTCTTAGTGAATAAGGTTGCGTCAATTTTACCAATTTCAAAACCCTTTTCAATAAGAAACTTCGTTAAGCATTTGTACCAAGCACGAGGGGCTTGTTTAAGACCATAAAGGGCTTTACGAAGCTTGTAAACATGATTAGGTTTCTTAGGATTCACAAAACCAGGTGGTTGCTTAACATAGACCTCTTCTTCAATCTCACCATTTAAAAAGGCACTTTTAATGTCCATTTGATAAAGCGTGATATCATGGTGATTGGCATAAGCAAGAAGAATGCGAATAGCTTCTAGTCTAGCGACGGGGGCATAGGTCTCACCGTAGTCCATACCTTTGACTTGCGTATATCCTTGGGCTACGAGACGTGCCTTGTTGCATATGACTTGACCGTCTTCGTCTTGCTTGTTTCGAAACACCCATTTGGTTCTGATGATGTTGTGCTCGTCCTTGGGCTTCTCCACGAGTGTCCACACTTCGTTCCTCTCGAAGTTGTGAAGCTCTTCATGCATTGCGTTCACCCAATCCGGGTCTTCAAGAGCTTGTTATACCTTCAAGGGTTCAATGCTAGAGATGAAATAATAATGCTCACAAAAATTAGCTAAGCGAGTTTTAGAGCGAGTGATTCTCCCGGTTTGTATGTCACCAAAGATTTGGTTTAGGGGATGGTTCTTGGTCACTCTTGCACGAACTCGGGGTAGCTTAGGCTTGTTGGATGGTGGAGCTTCTTCATCATCATCATCTCCTTCATCTTCGTTGTTGTTGAAGGTGTTGTTTCCTTGAGGTGGTGGTGAAGGAGGTTGTGGTGGATCTTCATGATGTACTTCCTCTTCTTCATCATCTTGGCGTGTACCGCTTGTTGATGCCTCCATGTCGTGTTGAGGTTCACCTTGACGTGAAGTAGGGGCTTCCACTTGAGTTGATGAAGTGCTTTCCTTCACCTCCGTGGGACGAATTTTGCTGATGGACAAGTCTTGGATAGCTTCCGAAGGGTCCTTATCACCTACATCATTTGGCAATTGTTCAACTTGCGAACCATTAGATTCATCAAACTTCACATCTACCGTTTCTTCAACTTTTCAAGTGAAGTTGTTGTAGACACGGTAAGTGTGAGAGTTCGATCCGTAACCAAGTAGGAAACCTTCATGAGATTTAGGAGCACATTTAGTACGACGATGCTTATCAAGAATGTAGCACTTTCAGCCGAATACCCGAAAGTATCCAACTTGGGGTTTGTTACCGGTGAGTAGCTCGTATGTCGTTTTACCGAGAAGCTTGTGCAAGTAGAGTCGGTTCATGGCATGACATGTTGTTTCCACGGCTTCTGCCCAAAAGTGTCTTGGCGTCTTGTATTCGTCAAGCATCGTTCTTGCCATCTCAATAAGCGTCCGGTTCTTCCTCTCAACAACTCCATTTTGTTGAGGCGTGTACGTAGCCGAGAACTCATGTGAAACACCTTCTTCGTCAAGAAAGGTATCCACATGGGTGTTCTTGAACTCCGATCCGTTATCGCACCGAACCTTCTTGATCTTCACTTCAAACTGATTTTGCGCTTTGCGAATGAAGTTCTTGAAGATCTTTTGTACCTGCGACTTATCATCAAGAAAGAATACCCACGTAAATCTGGAAAAATCATCAACTATAACTAGACCATAGGAATTTCCACCGAGACTCTTGTAAGCATTGGGACCAAAAAGATCCATGTGAAGTAACTCGAGTGGTCTCCTAGTAGTCATGATATTCTTAACGGGATGACTTCCACCTACTTGCTTTCCAGCTTGACAAGCACTACAAAGTCTATCTTTGTCAAAGATAACATCTTTAACACCAAGTATATGATCACCTTTGATAAGCTTGTCTAGATTACGCATGCCAACATGTCCTAGTCTTCTATGCCAAAGCCAACCTTTAGAAGATTTTGCAATTAGACAAGTACGAGGATTGGATCTCTTAGTGAAATCGACAATGTATAGATCACCTCTACGGAAACCGGTAAAGACCATTTTATGATTATCTTGACGAAACACTTGGCAATCTACTTTAGTGAATAGCACATTAAAACCAAAGTCGGCAAGTCTAGATACGGAAAGAAGATTGTAGCCAAGGGATTCAACAAGCATAACATTTTGAATAGAGCTATCATGGGATATGGCCACCTTACCAAGACCAAGTACCATACCCTTGGAGTTGTCTCCAAACATTACGTACCTTCGCGGTCCATGGTTTGGTGTGATCTCTTCAAACATCTCTCTATCTCCGGTCATATGATCGGTGCATCCGCTATCGAGAATCCACTCTTTTCCTCCGGACAAGTAATCCTTGAAGTTTGCCATGAGACTTAGATTCTTCATGATCTTCTCATACTTGATGTCGAACAACTCATCTTCATCATAGTAGCCATGTTCCACATTGTCATCATGATGTGGGAAATCCTCGTCACAAGGAACAAGAGATTCGTTAGTGTTGTCATCATGACAATGTTCAAACTTGTCAATTCGAATGGCTTCTAGAATGATGTTGTTTATAGTTATGACATCTCCTTTAGCATGCATGAGGTCTCTAAGCTCAAATAGATAATCAGCAAACTTGGGATCACTAGGCGTCATTTTGTGAAAGGCAATAGTTTTATGGAGAATTTCATCAAGATTACTCAATGAATAACTTGGATATCGTTTCTCCAAGTCATTCCACAGAGTATAAGGACATTCAAAATTCTTCATTTGATTAAGCACATTTCTAGGCAATCCTCTAACGATGAGATTAACAGTTCTAAGATTGCATAGCATATCAATTTCCTCTTCATGTGTGGGATGTAAAGGATCAATGGGAGGTACATAGGGGCTCTTAACATACTTGCTCAATTGAAATTCATTAAATAGATCAAGCATCAAAGTTTTCCATTGACTATAGTACTCTCCATCAAGAATAGGCACTCTACAACTCAAACTCCCTATACTAGACACATCCATCTTCCTCCACGGTGATGAAACCGAAGCAATGGAGACCAATGCTCGGATACCACTTGTAGGATCACTAGAAGAATGTCTAGAGGGGGGGTGAATAGACTACTAGCTGGAATTTAAAACCTAACCTTTTCCCAAGTTAATTGGTTGGCAGATTTTAACAATTATAGCAAGTCTAGCATACCCTACACATGCAAGTCAACAAGTATGGCAGCGGAAAGTAAAGACATTGCACATGGAAGTAAAAAGTTGAGATAGGGAGATCAAACGCATGAGGGACACGAAGATTTTTCCCATGGTTCCGATAGGTAGTGTTGTCGTACGTCCACTTTTATGGAGTCTTCAACCCACGGAGGGTAACGGTCGCGAGAGTCCATGGAGGGCTCCACCCATAAGGGTGCACGAAGTAGCAACCTTGACTATTCCATAACGGCTTCCGTCCACGAAGGACTAGCCTCACTATGGGTAGATCTTCATGAAGTAGGCGATCTCCTTGCCCTTACAAACTTCTTGGTTCAACTCCACAACACGAAGCAGGAGGTTCCCAAGCGACACCTAACCAATCTAGGAGGCACCACCCTCCAAAAGGTAATAGGCTCGGCAATGTCGATGAACTCCTTGCTCTTGTGCTTCAAGATGATAGACTCCTCAACACACAATCACTCTCTCACAGATTTGCCTATGGTGGAAGAGATTGAATTGGTGGAAAGCAACTTGGGGAGGCTAGAGATCAAGATTCATATGGATGGAGTGGAATAGCTTGATCTCAACACATGAGTAGGTGGCTCTCTCTCAGAAAATAGGATGGGGCAAGTATGAAATAGTTCTGAGTGCTTCTCTTTCGAGTGGGTGGTGGTGAAGGGGTATATATAGGCATCCCCAAAAATCCAACCGTTACACCTAAAGTGACCAACTCGGTGACACCGATGTGTGAATCTCGGTGGTACCGAAGTGACCAAAAGGCAGTAACTTTTGAATCTCAGTGAGACCGATATATAATTCTCGGTGGTACCGATTAGGTGACCAACGGTCAGATTGCACAACTCGGTGACGCCGATCCAGAAAACTCGGTGGTACCGATTTTTTGAATCGAGGTAACAGAAAGTTGGCAACCCAAACTCGGTGGCACCGAAGTGGAATCGGTTGCACCGATGTGCTAGGGTTTGGCATGGGTCTGTCTGAGTTTGGGAATCGGTGGCACCGAGTGGAAAGTGTTGGTTGCACCGATTTTGGATATTTGACTTTGGACAGACTTTTGTGGAAGAGCTTGTGGGTGTTTTTGGTGACTATCACTTGTGCACGTGGAGCATCTTGTTCACCAACAGTACCTTACCCCCTTTTAATAGTATTGGCTTTCCTATGGACTCAAAGTGATTTCTCACAAAGTAAAATGTAGAGTCCTCTTGCTTGAAGCTTTGCCAATCCATTTCTTTGCATGTTGGGGTATCTCCACAATCTCCATAATCCTTTTGCCAACCCTCTCTGTGGACTTTATCTGAAATACACTAGGTAAAAGTATTAGTCCAAGAGACAATGTATGTTGTCATGAATTATCAAAACCACCAAGGGAGCACATTGTGCTTTCAGGAGGACGAACTGATGCGGAGGCACATGCATCAAAAGAATAAAACATCTGCGATATTAATACAGGCAAACGACACTTCCCAACGTAGCGTTTGTAATGATCTCATCCATCGTTGACAATTACTTGACAGCAACCGTCTGCCCACAACACACACAGCTTGTCAGTATGAATCGTCTGTGTTATTTCTGGTGTTCGCACACGATTCTCATTGCTCACATGTTTGCTGTATATCACACACATCGTGCTATGCCGAGGCGTTTGTGTTCTGCTGTATCAGCGCACACAGTTTATCCGAGTGAACTGTATGCCGTACTTCGCACACGTATGTAGTTTTGGTAACCGTTTATGTTATCTTCTCTAATCACAAACGATTCATAAGAACAAACTATCTGCCGTAGATCGCACACGCAACTACTTTCTGAATCGTATTTGATGGATCCACCTTCGCACACAGTTCATGTCATTAGCGACGGAGCTTGCACTATACCGTTTGCGATTCATGCATCAAACACAGTTTCGTCGAAGGGTCTCTAATTGATGTGTCGTGTTTGGACCATTCTGTAGTAGTGCCTCACTCCCTTAGGAGCGGGCCAAGTCCAAGAAGGCATCGCCGGGCGGGAGCGACGCGGGCCCCTCCCACACCTTCAGCGGTGGTCCCTTGCCCAAATAGGAAGGCATGCTCGTCGCCTCCCTCCGGGCAAGCTCTAGTGCGTCGGCTTGGATAGCATCAGGCATGCCCGGCCTGCCGAGGGAGGTGATCGAGCACCACTCAGTCGCAAACCAGAGCGCGCGGCTCGTTAGCAAGATCCAAGATACAGGAATCACCCGTGAAGCTCCCCACCCCCATCTCCAAGCCGTGCGGTGATACGTCTCCAACGTATCTATAATTTTTTATTGTTCCATGCTGATATATTATCATTCTAGGATACTTTTTGGGTCATTATTTACCAATTTATAATATTTTTGTGCACTAACCTATTGACCCAGTGCCCAGTGCCAGTTGCTATTTTTTGCATGATTTTGCCTTTGCAGGTTTACTATACCAAACGAAGTCCAATTGCCACGAAACTTTTTGATGAATTTTTCTGGACTATATGAAGACCTAGAAGCTTCGGAAGGAAGCCCGGAGGTGCACGAGGGCGCCACCACACATCAGGGCGTGCCCTGGGGGGCACCCTGATATGTGGTGGGCCCCTCGTGCGTCTCCCGACGTCCCTCTTCAGCCTATAAATTCTCTAATATCGTGAAAACCCTGAAGGCAGTCCCGAAACCCTTTTTCCGCCGCCCCAAGTCTCTGTTCCGTCGCGAGGCCATCTGGAGCTCTGTTTCGGCACCCTGCCCGAGGGGGGGTCGATCACGGAGGGCCTCTTCAACAACCTCGCTGCCCTCATGATGATGTGCGAGTAGTTCACCATAGACCTATGGGGCCATAGCTAGTACCTAGATGGCAATCTCTCTCTCTCTCTCCCTCTTATGATCTTCAATACAATGGTCATCGCATCTTTGCTTTGATCTATCCGATGTAATCCTATTGTGCGGTGTGTTTGTTGGGATCTGATGAATTGTGGGTTTATGTTCAGATTATTCATGAAAAGTATTTGAGATGCCTCTAAATTATATTATCTCTTAAGTGCATGATCATTATAGCTGTGTAATGCTCTCCGATCTATTGATGTGCTTTGGCCAAGTAGATTGATATTTCATCGGTGGGAGTTGTGCGTTGTGGTAGGTTCAACCTGGCGAGTTTCTCCATCCCAGTGACAAAGTAGGGGACAAGATGCGTCTTTGTGTTGTTGCTACTAAGGATAAAACGATGGGGTTCATTCATATTCTTTGAGTTTACTTTGTCTACATCATGGCATCGTTCTCCAAGCATTACTCTGTTTTACTTAATACTCTAGATGCATGCTGGATAGCGGTTGATGAGTGGAATAATAGTAATAGGTGCAGGCAGGAGCCGACCTATTTGCTTATGGACGTGATGCCTATATGTAAATGATCATTGCCGTGAAAATCGCATAACTATCCGCTTTTCAATCAATTCCCAACAGTAATTTGTTACCCACCGTATGCTGCCTACATGAGAGATGCCACTAGAGAACACTATGGCCCCCGGGTCTATTCACTTATATATTTGCAAATGCTATTATTACCTCACTGCCTTTATTTACTTTTTATTTATTTTTTATTTTATCAACAATTATCTACACAACTCATTTGCTTGCAAATAACGAGATCAAGGGGATTGACAACCCTCTTGCCCGCGTGGGGTGCAAGTCATTTGTTCATTTGTGTGCAGCCGCTAAAGACAGTTGAGGATTGATATTCCTATTGGTTCGATAAACCTTGGTTTCATAACTGAGGTAAATACTTATCCGCTTTGTGTTGCAATTACCCGTTCCTCTTCACGGAAAACCCAACGCAGATCACAAGTATCAGGAAGGATTTGTGGCGCCGTTGCCGGGGAATATCATCATCAACTACCAAGTAACTTCACACAAATTTTCATTCACTTTTTCTTCTTTTTATTTTCTATTATATTTAGCTTATCACATAAAAATAAAAAATACAAAAATATTTATCTTTGCTTGTTACTAGTTCACTTCTTCACTTGTTAGTTTACTTATTTTGCTTGTTACATTGCTTGTTCGGTCACCATGTCTCAAGATACTACTAAGTTGTGTGACTTCTCAAATACTAATAATAATGATTTTATTAGTACACCTATACCACCCACCACTAGTGCGGAGGCCTTTGATATTAATGCTGGATTGCTAAATCTTGTCATGAAAGATCAATTTTCGGCAAGTCCTAATGAGGATCCCGCGTCACATCTTAATACCTTTGTTGAATTATGTGACATGCAAAAGAAAAAGGATATGGATAATGATATTGTGAAATTAAAATTATTTCCTTTTTCACTAAGAGATAAAGCTAAGGCTTGGTTTTCATCTTTACCGCGTAATAGTATTGGAACATGGAATAAGTGTAAAGATGCTTTTATTGCCAATTATTTCCTCCTGCTAAGATCATCTCCCTTAGAAATCAAATGATGAATTTTAAACGGCAAGATCAAGAGCATGTTGTACAAGCTTGGGAGAGAATGGAATTAATGATAAGAAATTGTCCAACTCATGGCTTAAATATGTGGATGATTATCCAAAACTTCTATGTTGGACTAAACTTTGTGTCTAGAAATCTTCTAGATTCTGCTGCAGGAACTGTTCAAAAAATCGTCCGATTCAGCGATTTATCGTCCGATTCAGCGATTTAATGTCTGATTTATCGCTACTCGTGGGGTAACCGATAACATTATGCCTTATCGTCACCGTTTATCTTTTGGGGCGATTTATCGCTCTAACAAGCGATTTATCGGGAATCTACCGATAAATCAGGCCTATTCCTAGCAGTATGTTTACAAAAACTATGTTTATTTGTGTTTTTATGGACCTTGTTACGCAATATGTACTATTGTCCTATTTTGGTTGTCATTATACGAGGATTCAAAGCTAGGAATCAAAGTAACACTTTTGTCTAATATTTTTTTGGTGTTGATTATAGCATATCTCAGTGTTGGGAACGTGAGATTTGCAAAAAAAATGGGCAATTAATAGTTGACCGATAAAATCGATTAATCGGCCGATTTCCAATTAATCTTGAATCCCCACATGACCGAGACGCTAACGATAAGGGGTATCCTCAACATTGGCTGCAGGTGGTACCTTTATGGATGTGACCTTAGGAGAGGCCACAAAACTTCTGGGCAACATCATGACAAATTATTCTCAATGGCATACCGAAAGGGCTCCAACCGGTAAGAAGGTAAATTCTGTTGAAGAAATCGCAACTTTGAGTGAAAAAGTGGATGCTCTTATGAATATAGTTGCTAGTAAAAATGCTCATGATGATCCCAATGATGTTCCCTTGTCTACTTTGATTGAGAAAAATAATGATGTTGTTGATGTGAACTTTGTCTCGCGAAATAATTTCAACAACAATGCTTATAGAGGAAATTTCAATTCTAGACTGTATCCCGGTAATTCCTCTAACAACTATGGAAACTCTTATGGTAATTCTTATGGAAATTCTTATACAAATGCTAATAGCATACCCTATGATCTTGAGAACACAATTAAAGAATTTATTAATTCCCAAAAGGTTTTCAACACTATGGTAGAAGAAAAATTACATGTAGTTGACACTTTGGCTAAAAACATGGATAGAATTGCTCTTGATGTGGAAACTCTTAAAAATAAAGCTTTGCCACCCAAGCATGATTTTAGTGATGCTATTAAATCTATCCAAATATCTGTTAATGAAAGTAAGGAGAGGACCGCTAAGTTAAGAGCTAAGTGAGAATTCTTAGAAAAAGCTCTTCCACCCGGTTTTTACCGGAATCATGATGAAGATCTTAAAATGATTGGTTTTTCTCCTATTGAATCTTTATTTACCTCTCTGAATATAAATGATAAAGGGACTTGAGATGATCCAACTTTAGTTGAGAAGGGTCCCGTTTGCATGGAGGGTGATGATTTTGATGCTAAAACTGAAAAATGTGGGTTTGGATAGGTCAAAACTTTAACTAGTGATGTGCCCACTATTTTGGATTACAATGACTTTAATTATAATAATTTCTCTTTAGTAGAATGTATTTCCTTGTTGCAATAACTTTATTAGCTCACCTAATGCTTATGAACAAAACAAAGCTTTTACCAAACATATAGTAGAAGCTATGATAAGAGCTTATGATGAGAAACTTGAGCTTGAAGTTTCTATTCCTAGAAAATTGCATAATGAGTGGGAACCTAATATCAAAATAAAGATAAATAAATATGAATGCAATGCTTTGTGTGACTTTTGTAGTGTTTCAACTATTCCTAAAACTCTTGGTGATGTGCTTGGTCTCACTAATGTTGAAGGTTGTTCCCTCAACTTGCATCTTGTGAATTCTACCATTAAGAAACCTTTAGGTAGAAATAATGATGTGATTATTATTGCAAATAAAAATTATGTTCCTGTAGATTTCATTGTGCTTGATATTGATTGCAATCCTTCTTGTCCCATAATACTTGGAAGACCATTCTTACGAACTATAGGTGCAATCATTGACATGAAAGAGGGAAACATAAGGTTCCAATTCCCATTAAAGAAAGGGACGGAACACTTCCCTAGAAATATAATTAAACCACCTTATGAATCAATCATGAGAGCCACTTATGGGTGGAGTGTCAAATATGGCAATACTTGAAACTATGCATTATGCCTAGCTAGGGGCATAAAGCAATAACGCTTGTTGGGAGGCAACCCAATAGTTATATCTTTAAATTTTTGCATTAAAATTTATGTTTATTTTTAATATAATGATTATTTACTATGTAATTATTAGGTTTTTGTGTTTAAATTAGTGTTTGTGCCAAGTAAAGCCTTTGGGATGACTCACAAGATGAGTAGAATCGATGCTCAAACAAAACCGAAGCTTTTGTCTCCAGTACAGGAATTTTAATTTTTTTCTGGAGCATGATAATGATCTGAAATTTTTACACAATTTTTATATACAAATTTTAGAGGTTTTCCTAATTTTCAGAATTTTTAGGGTTACAGAAGTATAGGTCTTCTACAGATTTCTACAGACTGTTCTGTTTTAAACAGATTCTGTTTTTGCTTACATAGTTGCTTGTTTTGGTTATGCTAGGGATTGTATCGCAGGGTATAAGCCATGGAGAAGTTATAATACACTAAATATTATTAATTTATGAAATTTGAATCAATTTACAACAGTACTTAAAGTATGCAATATGTTTCTTATACTAACGGATCTCACGAGGTTTTGTTGAGTTTTGTCTGATTGAAGTTTTCAAGTTTTGGATGTTATCTTGATGGACAAAGGAATAAGGAGTAGCAAGAGCCTAAGATTGGGGATGGCCAAGGCACCCCAAGGTAATATTTTAAAGGCGACTCAAGCGTCTAAGCTTGGGGATGCCCCGGAAGGCATCCCCTCTTTCGTCTCAAATCCATCGGTATGTCACTTGAAGCTATATTTTTATTCGTCACATGATATGAGTTTTGTGTGGAGCGTCGTTTTCTTTAGTTTGCTTTTACTTTAAGTTTTCGACAATAATTTTCTGCTGGACACACCTATTTAAGAGAGACACACCTTCATCATAATTTGGTAGAATACTCTATGTGCTTCACTTATATCTTTTGAGCTTAGCAGTTGCTCTAGTACTTCACTTATATCTTTTTGAGCATGGTGGCGTGCAGATTTTAAAGAAATGATTTCACTCTCGCTCTTCACTTATATTTATTTGAGAGTTAATAAATTGTGACGGTAATTTGCATGGGTCATAAGACTAGTCCAAAAATATCAGGTATTCAAAGAGTAATAATCAAAACCATCATGTAGCACATATAAAGAAATTGTGGGTTAATGATATTGATGTAGTAATATGAAATAGGTGTGAGTTCATAATTGTTAAACCGTAGAAGTGCCGATATTAAGAGGGGTTGACCTTTTTGTTCATCTAATAATTAAATAGGCATGGTGATGATGTGTGAGCATTTCTATTCCTCGTTGAAATCCTAGTGTTGTTTCGGGTCGGAAGTGCGCGATGGTTAACTCCTACCAACCTCTTCCCTCAGGGCATGCGATTAGTACTTTGACTTATGATAAACTAATAAAACTTTGCAATAAATATATGAGTTCTTTGTGACTAATGTGAAACCATGGACATACGTAATCTCACCTTTTCATAATTTGATAGCCTCTTCGGTACCGTGCATAGCCCGTTCTCACCTCGAGGACCGGTGTAACTTTCGCCTGTGCATCCAAACCCCATGACATGACACGCTCCATTGCACATAAGCCTTATTATATCTTCCTCAAAACAGCCACCATACCTATCTATCATGGCATTTCCATAGCCATCCCGAGATATATTGCCATGCAAATTCCATCGTCAGTTCACATGACTAGTTTGTTCATCATCATATTGCTTTGCATGATCATATAGAGCTGACATAGTATTTATGGCGAAGCCACCTTTATAATGTTTTTGATACATGTCACACTAGATCATTGCACATCCTAGTACACTGCCAGAGGCATTCATATAGAGTCATATCTTCGTATCAATTCTCCATAATGAGTTGTAAGTAAATAAAAGTGTGATGATCATCATTATTAGAGCATTGTCCCTGTGGGGAAAGAATGATGGAGACGATGATTCTCCCATAAGTCGAGATGAGACTCCAGACGAAAATAAAGATGGGGGAGGCCAAATGAGCCCACCATCCATTCTGGAAAAAAATGAGAGAAGGGACTTTGCTACTATCTTTTACCACACTTGTGCCTCAAAGTGGCACCATGTTCCTCATGTAGAGAGTCTCATGATATATCACTTTCATATGCTAGTGGGAATTACCTATTCATTATTACAAACTTGGCTTGTATATTCCTATGACGGGCTTCCTCAAATGCCCAAGGTCTTCATGAGCAAGCAAGTTGGATGCACACCCCACTTAACTTCATTTGAGCTTTCATACACTTATAGCTCTAGTGCATCATTCGCATGACAATCCCTACTCCTCGCATTGAAATCTATCGATGGGCATCTCCATAGCCCATTGGTACGCCTAGTTGATGTGAGACTATCTTCTCCACTTCCTACCCCTTTGATATCTACCACCATATTCCATTCCACCTAAATGCTATGTCCAATGGCTCACGCTCATGTATTGCGTGAAGAATAAAAAGTTGATGCATATTGAAAAAGTACGAACCAATTGCCTGACTTGGACACCGTGGTGCTTAACATTTGTATTAATGTGGTGAAGATGGAGTCATGCCTTGCTAATACAATAAGATGAATGGGGGCGGTAAACATTTCTTAAGAATTGTATACTTTTAGGAATTAACAATTCTGTTTCTTAAACTTTGAATATTGCTATGTTAATATTTGTTGATTCATCTTTTCTCAATGAGCATACCTGAATAATATTACATAGTGGATAGCATGTCACATCAAAAAATCTGTTTTTATCATTTACCTACTCGAGGACGAGCAGGAATTAAGCTTGGGGATGCTTGATACGTCTCCAACGTATCTATAATTTTTTATTGTTCCATGCTGATATATTATCATTCTAGGATACTTTTTGGGTCATTATTTACCAATTTATAATATTTTTGAGCACTAACCTATTAACAAAGTGCCCAGTGCCAGTTGCTGTTTTTTGCATGATTTTGCCTTTGCAGGTTTACTGTAGAAAACGAAGTCCAATTGCCACGAAACTTTTTGATGATTTTTTCTGGACTATATGAAGACCTAGAAGCTTTGGAAGGAGGCCAGGAGGTGCACGAGGGCCCCACCACACATTAGGGCACGCCCTGATATGTGGTGGCCCCCTCGTGTGTCTCCCGACATCCCTCTTCGTCCTATAAATTCTCTAATATCGTGAAAACCCTGAAGGCAGTCCCGAAACCCTTTTTTCGCCGCCGCAAGTCTCTGTTTCGTCGCGAGGCCATCTGGAGCTCCGTCCCGGCACCCTGCCGGGGGGGTCGATCACGGAGGGCCTCTTCATCAACCTCGTTTCCCTCATGATGATGTGTGAGTAGTTCACCACAGACCTATGGGTCCATAGCTAGTACCTAGATAGCAATCTCTCTCTCTTATGATCTTCAATACAATGGTCATCGCATCTTCGCTTTGATCTATCCGATGTAATCCTCTTGTGCGGTGCGTTTGTTGGGATCCGATGAATTGTGGGTTTATGTTCAGATTATTCATGAAAGGTATTTGAGATGCCTCTGAATTATATTATCTCTTTAGTGCGTGATCATTATAGCTTCGTAATGCTCTCCGGTCTATTGATGTGCTTTGGACAAGTAGATTGATATTTCATCGGTGGGAGTGGTGCGTTGTGGTAGGTTCAACCTGGCGAGTTTCTATATCCCAGTGACAAAGTAGGGGACAAGATGCATCTTTGTGTTGTTGCTACTAAGGATAAAACTATGGGGTTCATTCATATTGTTTGAGTTTACTAAGTCTACATCATGTCATCGTTCTCCAAGCATTACTCTATTTTACCTAATACTCTAGATGCATGCTGGATAGCGGTCGATGAGTGGAGTAATAGTAATAGGTGCAGGCAGGAGTCGGCCTATTTGCTTATGGACATGATGCCTATATATACATGATCATTGCCGTGAAAATCGCATAACTATCCGCTTTTCTATCAATTGCCCAACAGTAATTTGTTACCCACCATATGCTGCCTACATGAGAGATGCCACTAGAGAACACTATGGCCCCCGGGTCTATTCACTTATATATTCGCAAACGCTATTATTACCTCGCTGTCTTTATTTACATTTTATTTATTTTGCTTTTATCAACAATTATCTAAACAACTCATTTGCTTGCAAATAACGAGATCAAGGGGATTGACAACCCTCTTGCCCGCGTTGGGTGCAAGTCATTTGTTCATTTGTGTGCAGCCGTTGAAGACGGTTGAGGAATGATATTCCTATTGGTTCGATAAACCTTGGTTTCATAACTGAGGGAAATACGTATCCACTTTGTGCTGCAATTACTCGTTCCTCTTCACGAAAAACCCAACGCAGATCACAAGTATCATGCGACGACAGGCGCATGTGCGTCGACTTCGTCTCCCTCAACTAGGCTCACCTCGCGAGCCCCTTTCCTCCTCCACCTCCGCGCATGTGTGTGCCTCTCAGCCTGGAGAATGCTGCAAGCACCTTCGCGAGGCTGATGCGCATGAGCCTGGAGTCCTGCATCGCAGATGTGGTTAACGATCATCGCTCAGCCCAGTAGGATCGAAAATATGTCTAGAGGGGGGTGATTAGACTACTTGACCAAATAAAAATTCTACCTTTTCCCAATTTTAGTTGTGGGCAGATTTTAGCAATGATAGCAAGTCAAGCACACCCTACACATGAATGTCTAAGAGTATAGCAGCGGAAAGTAAAGACAAGCACATGTAATAGAGGTAAGGGATAGGAAGATCGAACGCAATTGTAGACACGAAGATTTTTCCCGTGGTTCCGATAGGTGGCGCTATCGTACATCCACGTTTATGGAGTCTTCAACCCACGGAGGGTAATGGTCGCGAGAGTCCATGGAGGGCTCCACCCATAAGGGTCCACGAAGTAGCAACCTTGACTATTCCATAACGGCTTCCGTCCACGAAGGACTAGCCTCACTATGGGTAGATCTTCACGAAGTAGGCGGTCTCCTTGCCCGTACAAACTTCTTGGTTCAACTCCACAACACGAAGTAGGAGGCTCCCAAGCAACACCTAACCAATCTAGGAGGCACCACCCTCCAAAAGGTAATAGGCTTGATAATGATTATGAACTCCTTGCTTTTGTGCTTCAAGATGATAGACTCCTCAACACTCAATCACTCTCTCACAGATTTGGCTTCGTAGAAGGGATTGATTGGGTGGAAAGCAACTTGGGGAGGCTAGAAATCAAGATCCATATGGTTGGAGTGGATGATCTTGATCTCCACACAAGGGTAGGTGGTTCTCTCTCAGAAATTTGGATACGGGAAGTGGGGAATAGTTCTGAGTGCTTCTGTTTCGAGTGGGATGTGGTGGAGGGGTATATATAGGCATCTCCAAAAATCCAACCCTTACAACATTATTGACAATCTCGGTGAAACCGAAGCAAAACTCGGTTGTACTGATCTGTTCAAAATGTGGCAACTTTCGGAATCTCGGTGAGACCGATATAGGAATCTCGGTGGTACCGAAACGAGTGGCCGAGGGCAGTTTCCAAACTCGGTGAGACCGAAGCATAAACTCGGAAATTCCGATTTTATAAACTGGGTCACCAGAAGGTTGGTCACCGAAACTTGGTTGCATCGATGCAGTTTCGGTTGTACCGAAATGTTAGGGTTTGGCTAGGGTTCTGTCTTGGGTAGAAAATCGGTAGGGCCGGATGAAAACTTGGTGGCACCGATTTTGTGGATTAGGGTTTTGACAGAGTGTTCTTGTGGGAGAGCTTGTGGGTGTTTTTGGTGGCTAGCACTTGTGCACATGGAGCAATTTGTTCACCAACAATACCTTACCCCCTTTTAATAGAATTGGCTTTCCTATGGACTCAAAGTGATTTCTCACAAAGTAAAAATAGAGTCTTCTAGCTTGAAACTTTGCCAATCCATTCCTTTCATCATGGGGTATCTCCTCACAATTTATAGCCATCCCATCATTGGACTTTTCATGAAATATACTTAGTGGAATCATGAGTCCAATGACATATATGTTGTTATTAATTACCAAAACCACCAAGGGAGCAAATGTGCTTTCAATCTCCCCCTTTTTGGTAATTGATGACAACATATAGATCAAAGCTTCGACATATGATATAATCAATGAATAGAGTCATCGCTTTGAGAAGTATGTGATAAGCAAGAGCTCCCCCTAAATTTGTGCGCTATTTTGAATTTGCGTTTGAATGCAAATGCACAATCGATTAGGTTCATGGGGCACTCTTCCATGTCACATACAGCTTGGTGGTGTGCGAGAATAGTATGAATGAACAGCATAGCACAACACATCAAGCAAGAAGTGAATGATCATCTCATAAGCATCTCAAAAGATAGAACATAGTAGCAACACATAAGAAGTGCATGATCAAACACCAACAAGTTTAACGCAAACAAACAACCAAAAGATTTTAAAGTTTTGGAGAGCGATAAAAAGCAATACTCTCTCTCTCTCTCTCTCTCTCTCTCTTGAAGCCCTAATGATATATACAACTTCTCCCCTTTTGGCAACAAGTTACCAAAAAGTTCAAAGGTATAGGACCAATCGTCTCTCTGGGGCTGATCTCCTCCGGTTGTTGATGTAGGAGTCAAGAGAACCACATCTGCGAAGACTTCTACCGATGTCATGGAAGGGGTTGGAGTAGACACTGGAGGTGCTGATGGACCTGGTGGGACTGAAGGAGCTGCAGCAGGTGCTGATGAGGATGGTCTCAACTCTGAAGCTGGCACTGTTGCAGATCTAGCTTGGGTCTTGAACTGAGTGCTGGTCTTGAGAGGGCGACTGTCATCATCATCATCATCATCCTCTGAGGTGTGGGGAAGGGGTACTGAGTCCACCTCCTTCTTCAGCTCATCAACAGTCTTCGTCAGCCCATCCACCTTGTTGTTCAAAGTATGAAACTTGTTTTTAACAATGCTTTCTAGACTCTTTTGGTTCTTCAAAATCTCCGTGATGTCATTCTACATGCCTTGGATTGAGCTAAGGATGATGTCCAGCTGCTCATTCCTTGTCCTTGGTGCTGGAGCACTAGTGACTCTGGCTGCCTCAGCTACTGCCTGTGCAGTAGATGAAGCAGGATGATCTGGGTCCATCACCACAACATTGTCCTCGAACTCTGGCTGGAGAGGCATATGTGGTCGATCAAGTGCATATACATTCTTTTCAAGCTTTGAGTTGATAAGCATCTGAATATATGGTGCATATCCACATGATCTTTTTTGATTAGCAGCAGTCCTCTTCATAGTCTCAACAATCAAGTCCATGACCCTGAATCTGGTGTGAAGGTCAATGTGATGCAGCATGTTTATGGAGTATCCTCGGATCATCTTGTCATCATCTGATTTGGGCATCAAAGTGTACCTCATGATGGTGTTGGTGGTGGTCAGTCCTGCTTGCAGATAGTATACTGAGCCAAACTTATGTGAATGCACATAGTCAGCAGGAATCTCCTTGTACATCATTGCCATGGAATTATTATTCATCTTGGCCTTAGAGTACACATCCAAATCACCATCTTCTACCTGTGGGGCTCCTAAGATGGTAGCCCACTCTTCCACTGTGGATTCATACCTGACACCTTCTGTCATCCAGACAATTCTACCATCTCCATAAAAGTGAGCTGTCGAGTAGAATTGCATGATCATCTCATCACTCCAAGGGGTAAACTCTCTACTAACAAATGCATCGATGTCAATGGCCTTGAAGTTCTCTTGCACATGGGGAAAATAATCTTCATTCTAATGTAGTCCCAGTCTACATATCTCATATCACTCACAGCTGGGCTCTTGTCTAGCAAGACAGTCTCATAAATTTTTTGCTGCTCCTTGGTGTGAAATCTAGGATCAACAGCAGTCCTTCTCCTGGAGGCATAAGGGTCATTTGCTTGCCATAGCCTCAGCCCTGAGTCTTTCCTCTTCTTCATGTCCTCGACTATGGGATGAGTATCATCATGAGCTGGCAGATGGGGTCTGAGCTTCCTTAACACAAAAACTTCTTCCTCTTCATCCATAGTGGTAGATCTCTTGTTCTTGGCGGCAAGAGGGATATCTCTTGTGGTCCTCTTGGGCTTCTTGGGTGCTGAAGGCTTCTTGGGAGCAGATTTGGCGCTCTTAGCTAGTGCATCCTTGGGCATAGCATCTGCTAGAAGCTTCTTCTTCTTCTTGGGAGGAGCCTTGGCAGCTGGCTCTTCCACTTCTTCAGCTTCTTCTGGATCTTCATACATGGAAGTAGGTCTTCCAACAACATGAACAATTCTCTTCCTGCTTCTCTTCTTCTCAGCTGGTTTCTTGGGCATAGAGCTTCTGGCTGGCTCTATTGACATGGAAGCCCTAGCACTCTCTGGTGCTCTCATAGCTTTAGAACTGGCATACTCCTTCCTGACAGGCCTCCTAGATGAGGTGGCCTTAGATAAAGACTTCTTGGCAGCTCTGTCTGCTTTGTCTTGCCTTTGCTTGGCAAGAACCTCCTCTGGCACAAAATCAGAGTCCTCTTCATCTGAGTTCAATTTCCTCCTGGCTCTTGTAGCAGCCTTAGGCAGCCCATGAGAACTTGGGGTGCCTGGATCTTCTGAGGATGAGCTAGGCTCAGGACTAGTGCCTGGATTTGCATCAATGTTAGGCTCTCTGGAGTCATTCTGACTATCACCAGAAGCTGACATACTGTCCATGTGAATGGAGTATAGAAGAGCAGAAAGGTTGAGCATCACAAAAACACAGACATTTTTCTAAATTTAAACTCGGAAACTTTGGGTATGAACTACTGCAAAATACATTTCTGTTCCACCGGGTTGAAAGTTTCGGAGTCACCGAGACTGACCACTTGCTTAACAGAAACTTGGGCAGCCTTTTTGGTGTAACCGAAAAGAACTACTCGGTCTCACCGAAGTGGTTCTCAGAAACCTTGAAAACTGAATCGGTGGACCCGATTCTATCGACTCGGTGTCACCGAGATGCATGTTGCAGGAGTTCAGATCCAGAATTTCTTTGTTTTCTAATCTATGGATGATTCTCGTGGGATAGAAAGATTGCACACTGTGGATTGTAGATGGAAGTAACCTAATGCGCATGAATCAGATAGGGGAGCGCACAAGGGGCCGGATTCATGCCCTAGCTTGGCGATGAATCCGCTACGGCGGCGACGGCGGTGGAGATTTCCGTCGACGGCGTGGATCCCAACGGCAAAGGCGCTCGGGGAGGCAAGGGCGACGACCAAAGGGTCCTGGTGCGGCAGCTTAGGGTTGGGGACTTGGCGTTTGAAGATGAAATTTCAAAACGTCGGCTCCGCCGGATTAAGTACCCTTCACTGTCGGTGTCACTGGTACTAAATTTCGGTGTCACCGAGTTCCTCTACTGTCAGTTGACAGGGAAACTTGGTGAAGCCGAGATTGTGGTATCGGTGTTACCGAGGTGCAAAGACAGATCAACCCTAGGCATTCGGTGGAACCGAGATTTTCTGGTTGGTTACGCCAAGTTGCATTTTAGGGAGGTTTTGGAGGTCAGCCTTGACGAAACGGTACTCCGAGTGCTCCTCACACAGAGGGTTCGACAAATGCTTGTTCAAGTATTTGTGATGTAGGATGAATAGAACTTGAGGTGAGAAAGCATACATAGCAAGAGAGGGGTCCTAGGCATTCTTGTATATCCAATTGGCAAAAGAAGAACAAAAGCCAAATAGCTACAATTGGATATCCTCGAATGAATAAAGGTATGTAGACCAACATGCTCACACAATAAGGTATCAAATGAAATCATGGCAAACATGCACAAACATTCTAGCATCTATCAAGCACTTGGGCGATGACGTAGTCATCTATATATGAGTATATTGACTTAGGAGCCAAGTAAGAATACTTGATCATAGGTCATACTCATCGTTTAAGCACAAGCGGGGTTGCCACTTTTACATAAAGCATTTAATGTTGTCACATTCTAAGAGAGGCTTTAACTCAAGTCTTAGAGTAAAGCTCCCCCTTGATGTGACATCCCCCCTAAGAGGGATAAACTAAACTTGGGTTTTGTCGTAGAAGACTTCATGTCGGTGAGGAAGTGGTGGATGCTCATAGTTGATGAAGATCATCTTGAGTTGGGAGTTATTCCTTTTATTTCTTACTCTCCTCACCTACATGGGTTAGTCCCAAACACAAGAGACAAATACAAGTATATCTATGGACATGGAGTGCAAAGCATACATGATGATGTCCATGGATTCATTAATTACCTTGTCCCTTGCTTACCTTTGAGGGAATGTGTGACTCCTTGAACTATTGCATAATGTTGATGTTGATTGCAGCTAGTCCTTGCCAATAATGAATGTGAGTGAATTTCATTGGCGGAGTCACCCCTCAAGAACTTCTCTAGTTCTTCTTCTTGGGGGCCCACATCAAGTTGATGGGAATCCTCGGTGTTGAAGTGGCACTTGTAGAAGTTGAGCTTGTAGAAGCCTTGGGAACCCACTTGACCAAAGTTTGGGATTCATCTTCATATGAGTCAATTTCCTCTTGAAGCTTGTCCTTGCCCTTGAGCTTGTGATCTTGTGGTGGAAGGTCATCTTGAGCTTTTGTTCCCTTGGGAAGAGTATGTTCATACTTCTCCCTTTGAGGAACAAACTTGGGCTTGGGGTATGGACCTTCTTCCCATTCAACTCCATTTGCGTTGAAGTAGCCAATGCCATGGTTCTTCCGGTATCCTCCGTGCTTGCGTACAATTTCCTCAAATTGCTTACATCCGGCAAGACTTTTGAAGATACCCTTTTCTATAATCCCTTTCAATAGATCATTTTCTTGCTCAAGTGTAACTTGGCTAAGAGAATCGTTAGTGGAATCAGTAGAACTACTAGAAGCAATATCATTTGATTTATCATTTTTATTGCTACTAGTTGAAGAACCTTTCTTGCCTTTGTTACTAGATTGCTTAGTCTTAACTTGTGGCATGAATGTAGACAAGAGTAGTCGTTTGGCTAGATAAGAAGAAGTCTTCTTTCGGAGATCATCATTGATTGCTCTAAGAAACTCATGCCCTTGCTACAAGTTGAGCTTCTCGAAGCGTAGCTTCTCATGAGTTCTTACAAGCTCTCTATGATCTTCGAAAGTAGATTCATGATCTAACTTAAGAGTGTTCAATTCTTTAGTTAGTCGTTCTATTTCCTTCTTATCATCATCACACGACTTATCTTGATTAGCATGATCATTATCTAGCACATTTTGACTAACATCACTAGCTTTATCACATAGCAAGTCATCATCTCCAAGTAAGTTATCCTCATCGCTATCGAAGTCAAGATATTCAGGGTGTGATACCTTGGGGCCTTTAGCCATGAAGCAACTTCCACTCCCTTCATTTGGTGAATCAAATATGTCGTTGGAGTTGGAGGAAACGAGTGCAAGTCTGGCAACACCTTCATCTTGACTATAGTTGGAGTCGGAGTGATAGCTTCTCTCGTACTGGTTGTCGGAATCAGAGCTAGAAACCCATTCACCAACATGAGCTTGATGTCTTATTCTTGAGTAGCTCTTGGTGTACTTGTCCTTCTTCTCCGAATCCCTACTTCTCCTTGAGGGTCTTCATTCATAACGATCATCTCTACTCCTTCTCTCTCTTCGAGGTGACTCATCTCTTGAGCTCTTCCTTCTAGGTGACTCTTTCCTTCTTTTGTGGGGGGCCGTGCACTCATTGGAGTAGTGTCCGGGCCTTCCACAATTGTAACAATTCCGGTCATGACTAGATGAACGCTTTTCTTCATATCTTGAGTTGGAGTTCCTCTCTTTGCATCTACTCTTGTAGAACTTGTTGAATTTCTTGACCATGAGGCTTATCTCTTCATTGGTAACAAGGTTGTCGCTTGAAGTAGCTGGAACATCACTTGTGGATTTGTAAGCACCGCTAGACTTGTTATGAAGTTTTTCCTTGTCTTTGAGTGACATCTCATGAGCAACAATTCTACCAATGACTTCCGTCGGCTTGAGATCTTTGTAGTTTGGCATCATTTGGATCAATGTGCACACGGTGTCATACTTTCCATCCAAAGCTCTAAGTATCTTCTTGATGATGAATTTGTCGGTCATTTCTTCGCTTCCTAAGTCGGGAATCTCATTGGTGATGAGAGCAAGCCTAGAGTACATCTCCGTGACTCCTTCACCATCCTTCATCTTGAACTTGTCAAGTTGAATTTGAAGCACATCCAACTTAGATTCTCTGACAGAATCGGTACCTTCGTGCATATCAACAAAAGTATCCCAAATTTCCTTTGCATTCTCAAGACGGCTGATCTTGTTGAATTCTTCAGGGAATAGGCAGTTGAATAGAATGTCACATGCTTGAGTGTTGTATTGCAACATCTTCCTTCTTATCATCATCACACGACTTATCTTGACTAGCATGATCATTATCTAGCTCATTTTGACTAATATCACTAGTTTTGTCAAATAGCAAGTCATCATCTCCAAGTAAGTCATCGTCCTCACTATTGAAGTCAATGTATTCGGGGTGTGATACCTTGGGGCCTTTAGTCATGAAGCAACTTCCACTCCCTTCATTTGGTGAATCAAATATGTCGTAGGAGTTGGAGGAAACGAGTGCAAGTCCGGCAACACCTTCATCTTGACTATAGTCGGAGTCGGAGTGATAGCTTCTGTCGGAGTGATTGTCGGATTCGGAGCCGGAAACCCATTCACCAACATGAGCTTGATGTCTTATTCTTGTGTAGCTCTTGGTGTACTTGTCCTTCTTCTCTGAGTACCTACTTCTCCTTGAGGGTCTTCATTCATAATGATCATATCTACTCCTTCTCTCTCTTCGAGGTGACTCATCTCTTGAGCACTTTATTCTAGGTGTCTCTTCTCTTCTTTTGTAGGGGGCGTGGACTCATTGGAGTAGTGTCTAGGCCTTCCAAAATTGTAACAATTCTGGTCACGACTAGATGAACGCTTCTCTTCATATCTTGAATTGGAGCTTCTTTCTTTGCCTCTACTCTTGTAGAACTTGTTCAATTTCTTGACCATGAGGCTTATCTCTTCATTGGTTACAAGGTTGTCACTTGATGTAGGGGGGAGTGTCAATTGTAGCTTTGTAAGCACCGCTTGGATTGGTGTGAAGTTCTTCTTTGTCCTTGAGTGACATCTCATGAGCAACAATCCTTCCAATGACTTCCGTAGGCTTAAGATCTTTGTAGTTTGGCATCATTTGGATCAATGTGAACACGGTGTCATACTTTCCATCCAAGGCTCTAAGGATCTTCTTGATGATGAATTTGTCGGTCATTTCTTCACTTCCTAAGCCGGCAATCTCATTGGTGATGAGAGCAAGCCTAGAGTACATTTCTGCGACTCCTTCACCATCCTTCATCTTGAACTTGTCAAGTTGACTTTGTAGCACATCCAACTTAGATTCCCTGACGGTCGGTACCTTCGTGCATATCAACCAAAGTATCCCAAATTTCCTTTGCATTCTCAAGATGGCTAATCTTGTTGAATTCTTTAGGGAATAGGCAGTTGAATAGAATGTCACATGCTTGAGCATTGTATTGCAACATCTTCAATTCATCCGTGGTCGCTTCACGATCCGGTTCCTTTCCATCACCAAAGAATTCACCTTGCAAGCCAACACGAACAACAGCCCAAACGGCGGAGTTATGACCAAGAATATGCATTTTCATCTTGTGCTTCCAACTAGCAAAATTAGTACCATCAAAGTATGTACCTCTACGGTGGTAACTTCCCTCACTAGACGCCATAATCTCCTAGGTTGTGAAACCAATGCAATGGAGACCAAATCTCTGATACCACCTGTAGGATCGAAAGTATGTCTAGAGGGGGGTGATTAGACTACTTGACCAAATAAAAAATCTACCTTTTCCCAATTTTAGTTGTGGGCAGATTTTATCAATGATAGCAAGTCAAGCACACCCTACACATGCATGTCTAAGAGTATAGAAGCGGAAAGTAAAGACAAGCACATGTAATAGAGGTAAGGGATAGGAAGATCGAACGCAATTGTAGACACGAAGATTTTTCCCGTGGTTCCGATAGGTGGAGCTATCGTACATCCACGTTTATGGAGTCTTCAACCCACGGAGGGTAATGGTCGCGAGAGTCCATGGAGGGCTCCACCCATAAGGGTCCACGAAGTAGCAACCTTGACTATTCCATAACGGCTTCCGTCCACGAAGGACTAGCCTCACTATGGGTAGATCTTCACGAAGTAGGCGATCTCCTTGCCCGTACAAACTTCTTGGTTCAACTCCACAACACGAAGTAGGAGGCTCCCAAGCAACACCTAACCAATCTAGGAGGCACCACCCTCCAAAAGGTAATAGGCTTGATAATGATTATGAACTCCTTGCTTTTGTGCTTCAAGATGATAGACTCCTCAACACTCAATCACTCTCTCACAGATTTGGCTTGGTAGAAGGGATTGATTGGGTGGAAAGCAACTTGGGGAGGCTAGAAATAAAGATCCATATGGTTGGAGTGGATGATCTTGATCTCAACACAAGGGTAGGTGGTTCTCTCTTAGAAATTTGGATAGGGGAAGTGGGGAATAGTTCCGAGTGCTTCTGTTTCGAGTGGGATGTGGTGGAGGGGTATATATAGGCATCTCCAAAAATCCAATTGTTACAACATTATTGACCATCTCGGTGAAACCGAAGCAAAACTCGGTTGTACCGATCTGTTCAAAATGTTGCAACTTTAGGAATCTCGGTGGTACCAAAACGAGTGGCTGAGGGCAGTTTCCAAACTCGGTGAGACCGAAGCATAAACTCGGAAATTCTGATTTTATAAAATGGGTCACCAGAAGGTTGGTCACCGAAACTCGGTTGCACCGATGCAGTTTCAGTTGTACCGAAATGTTAGGGTTGGCTAGGGTTCTGTCTTGGGTAAAAAATCGGTTGGGCCGGATGAAAACTTGGGGGCACCGATTTTGTGGATTAGGGTTTTGACAGAGTGTTCTTGTGGGAGAGCTTGTGGGTGTTTTTTGTGGCTAGCACTTGTGCACGTGGAGCAATTTGTTCACCAACAATACCTTACCCCCTTTTAATAGAATTGGCTTTCCTATGGACTCAAAGTGGTTTCTCACAAAGTAAAAAGAGAGTCTTCTAGCTTGAAGCTTTGCCAATCCATTCCTTTCATCTTGGGGTATCTCCTCACAATTTATAGCCATCCCATCATTGGACTTTTCCTGAAATATACTTAGTGGAAACATGAGTCCAATGACATATATGTTGTTATTAATTACCAAAACCACCAAGGGAGCAAATGTGCTTTCAGGCCCACCGCAGCCCCACGCATGACGGCGGAGGGTGTTCCGGTACAAAACACATGGAACACCCTCCATCACCGTAAGTTCTATCCGTGCTTCACAGATACGAGCAAGATGGAGTTGTACACGCTCCGGGGCTCTCTCAACCCATGTTGCCTCTGACACGTGAGAGCCCCTTCCCACTCTCATGGAAACCCCATGCTCAGCGCTGGCGGATGCTCCTACCCACTCTCGTGGAAGCCCCATGCTCAGCGCTAGCGGAAACCCCATGCTCAGACATGGCTGCATCAACCTCAGGCTGACCTGTGTCCGCCACGACAACGTTTCTGTCATCCATTGAGGGGCGCCTCTCGGCCGCAGCCTCAAGCTGACCCGTTTCAAACACTGCAACATGTATCTTTATGTTATGTAGTGAACCTGCTTCATCCATTAATAAAGCTCATTTCCATCAGAATTTCTGTGTGCTTGCAGCTGAGTATGCCTCGGGAGGGGCGCGCGCTCGTGATCTCCCCCGTGTCTGTCATGCGAGCGGGGACTGGGTATGGTGTGTGTACTCGGGTCGTCCATGTAGCACTACAAAACCCAAGCGACAGAGCTCTGGCTCGTGGGCCTGCTCCCGTGTACGTCACCTCACCAGGTCCTTGGTGCTCTTGTCTCCCAACGTAACACCCACAGGCGACCTCGCGAGCGCGCCCTGCTGCGCTACTTGCAAAACTTGGCAATTCCCCTGATGCAGGATATTGAAGGCCTTCGGAGCCCCCCCCCCTCGCGAGGCCTCACGAGCTGCGTCCCGCGGACAGAAGGCTTTGCGAGGGACTGCGCCCCACGAGCCGCTCCCTGAGAAGGACTCGCTCCAGGCCATGCACCTCGAAGCAGCTAAGTCTAGACCACCCCACGCGGTTTCCCGCTCATTTTCTCCCTCTCAAAGCTTCTCGATTTCCCTAGCACGAGCCGCATGCGTGTCAAGGGGGGACCCTGAGCATCACGCCATGGGGACTCCTACCAGCCCCAAGAGCCCTACACCCTGTGGCCCTACTGAGCACATGCTCCAGGCATACCAGCGATGGTCGTAGCCCACCTCGGGGGATGGGTCCCGACGACGCAGGGCGCAAAGGCAATGCAAAGCGGGAAGAAAGGCCTTGGGAGAGAAAACGGAAGCGCGCAAGTACAACAAGTGCTTAAAACATAATGGTACCATACAAAATATTTTTCACTCCTGATATGTCTCCACGTATGTATAATTTTTGCTTGTTCCATGCTGTTATATTATCATTCTTAGATGTTTTACAATCATTTTATAGCAACTTTGTATCATTTTTTAGGACTAACCTATTGACATAGTGCCAAGTGCCAGTTGCTGTTTTTTGCTTGTTTTTTACTTCGCGGAATATCAGTACCAAACGGAGTCCAATCGTGACGAAACTTTTTGGACAATTTTTTGGACCAGAAGAAGGCTAGTGGGCCAAAGAAGTAACTAGGAGGGAGCCCAGGCCGCCCACAACCCAACAGGGCGCGCCCTGATGGGTTGTGGCCGCCTCGGGAACCTTCTCCACCGCCTCTGAGCTCTATAAATACCCAAATATTCCAGAAACCCTAGGGGAGTCAACGAAAAATACATCCAGCCGCCGCAAGTTCCAGAACCACGAGATCCAAGCTAACACCATCACGGAGGGGTTCATCATCCTCATTGGTGCCTCTCCGATGATGCATGAGTAGTCCACAATAGACCTACGAGTCCGTAGGCAGTAGCTAGATGGCTTCCTCTCTCTCTTTTGATTCTCAATACACTGGTCTCTTGGAGATCTATTTGATGTAATGACTTTTTGCGGTGTGTTTGTTGGGATCCGATGAATTTTGAGTTCATGATCAGTTTCTATCCATGGATATTATTGGAGTCTTCTTTGATCTCTTATATGCATGATTACTTATAGCCTCCTATTTCTTCTTTGAATCTTTGGTTTAGTTAGGCCAACTAGATCGATTTTTCTTGCCATGGGAAGAGGTGCTTTGTGATGCGTTTGATCTTGCGGTGTCCTCTCCCAGTGACAGAAGGGGCAGCGAGGCACGCATGTATCATTGCTATTAAGGATAACAAGATGGGGTCTATTCCTACATGAATAGATCTTGTCTACATCATGTCACCGTTCTTATTGCATTACTCCATTTTTCCATGAACTTAATACACTAGATGCATGTTGGATAGCGGTCGATGTGTGGAGTAATAATAGTAGATGCAGAATCGTTTCGGTCTACTAATCTTGGACGTGATGCCTATATAATGATCATCGCCATGGATATCGTCATGATTATTTGATCTATCAATTGCCCAACAGTAATTTGTTCACCCACCGTGTGCTATACTCATGAGAGAAGCCACTAGTGAAACCTACGCCCCCCGGGTCTACTTTTCCAACATATTGCTTTCCGATCTATCTTTTTGTCGCTCTTGTTTTCAGATCTATTATTCCAAAAACCCAAAAATACCTTGCTGCACTTTCTATTTGCCTCTTTTATTTTGTGTTCTTGCGAAATCTATCTATCCAATCTATCACAATCTAATATATCTTTTTACCGTGGAGAGATTGACAACCTCTCTTTCGCGTCGGGTTGCAAGTATTTGTTCTTTGTGTGCAGGTGTTGTTTACATATGTTGAGTGATCCTCCTACTGGTTTGATACCTTGGTTTCATAACTGAGGGAAATACTTACCGTCGCTGTGCTGCATGATCCCTTCCTCTTTGGGGAAATACCGACGTAGTCTCAAGCCACGTCAAAGGAAATTCTGGCGTCGTTGCCAGGGAGTAAGCATTCTCTTCAACGTGCCAATCTCTGGCGCCAAGGAGACACCATCAACATCTATCGGGTTCCTAATCACAAATCTCATCTCCTTGCAATTACATTATTTTCCATTTGCCTCTCGTTTTCCTCTCCCCCACTTCACCAAATTTGCCGTTTTATTCGCCCTCTTTTTCGTTTGCCTTTTTCTCGTCAGATCTCTTGTTTGCTTGCAATCTTGTTTGCGTAGTCACGATGACTCAAGAAAATACCAAATTGTGTGATTTTTCCAATACCAATAATAATGATTTTATTAGTACTCCGATTGCTCCTCCTGCCACTAGTGTGGAGTCTTGTGATATTAATGCCGCTTTGTTGAATCTTGTCATGAAAGATCAATTTTCCGGTACTCCTAATGAGGATGCCGCGTCCCATCTAAACACATTCGTAGAATTGTGTGATATGCAAAAGAAAAAAGATGTGGACAATGATATAGTAAAGTTGAAATTATTTCCTTTTTCCTTGCGGGATCGTGCAAAAATTTGGTTTTCTTCTTTGCCTCACAATAGTATTGATTCTTGGAATAAGTGCAAGGATGCTTTTATTACTAAGTATTTTCCGCCCGCGAAAATTATTTCCCTTAGAATAAAAATCATGAATTTTAAGCAACTTGAGCATGAACATGTTGCACAATCTTGGGAAAGAATGAAATTGATGCTAAGAAATTGTCCTACTCATGGTTTAAATCTTTGGATGATCATACAAAATTTTATGTGGGATTAAATTTTGTCTCTAGAAATCTTTTAGATTCCGTCGTGGGTGGTACTTTTATGGAAATTACTTTGGGTGAAGCTACTAAATTGCTAGATAATATTATGGCAAATTATTCACAATGGCATACTGAAAGAGCACCTACTAGCAAAAAGGTTAATTCGGTTGAAGAAATTAGTACTTTGAGTGAAAAAGTTGATGCTTTAATGAAGTTGGTTGGTATTAAAAATGCTCCTATAGATCTTAATGATGTGCCTTTGTCTACGTTGATTGAGCAAAATAGTGATTTCGTAGATGTGAATTTCATCTCGCAAAACAATTTTAATAACAATGCTTATAGAGGTAATTTTAGTCCTAGGCCTTTTCCTGGAAATTCCTCTAATAAATATGGCAATTCCTTAGAGCTAAAAGAGAATTTTTAGAACAAGCGTTTTCTAGTGATTGCTTTCAGAAAAATGATGAAGATCTTAAAGTGATTGGTGTTTCCTCTAGTGATTCCTTGTTTAGTAATATTAAAATTGATGGTAAAGGGACTGAAGTAGAGTCAACTTTAGCTAGAAGGCGTCCCAATAATTTGGAGGGTGAAAATCTTGATGCATTTTTTTGATGAAAGTGGGTTTGAAGAGGTCAAAACTTTAACTAGTGATGTGCCCACTATTTTCGAGTGCAAAGATTTTAATTATGATAGTTGCTCTTTGATTGAATGTATTTATTTGCTGCAATCCATGTTAAATTCACCCCATGCTTATGAACAAAATAAAGCATTTACTAAACATATCGTTGATGCCATGATGAAATCTTTTGAAGAAAAGTTGGAGTTAGAGATTTGTATTCCTAGAAAATTACATGATGAGTGGGAACCTACCATTAAGGTCAAGATTAAAAATTATGAGTGCTTTGCTTTATGTGATTTGGGTGCTAGCGTTTCCACGATTCCGAAGTCTCTATGTGATGTTCTTGGTCTTACCAATATTGAAGAATGTTCTCTTAATCTGCACTTGGCGGATTCTACTATTAAAAAGCCTTTGGTAAGAATTAATGATGTTCTTATTCTTGCAAATAGGAACTATGTGCCCATAGATTTTATTGTTCTTGATATTGATTGCAATCCTTCTTGTGCCATCATACTTGGTAGACCGTTTTTACGCACTATAGGTGCCGTGATTGATATGAAAGAAGGCAATATTAAATTTTAGTTTCCACTAAGAAAGGGCATGGAATACTTCCCTAGAACAATAATTAAGCCACCATATGAATCAATCATGAGAGCATCCTATGGAGCAAAAACCAAAGATGACAATACTTGAATCTAGGCTTTATGCCTAGCTAGGGGCGTAAAACGATAGCGCTTGTTGGGAGGCAACCCAATGAATAAATTTATTTTCATATTTTTCTTTCTGTTTTTGAGTGTTGACACAATTATGCCTCTGTTACGATTGTGTTTTGATGTTTTATTTAGTGTTTGTGCCCAGTAAGCCTTTAGGATGATTCATAAGATGAGTAGAAACAATGTTGAATCTGAAACAGAAACTTTGCCTCCAGTGCGCGAATTTTCATTTTTTTACTGGAGTGCGATAATGAGCTGAAATTTTAACAAAGTATTGCCATACAAATTCTTTATGTTGTCCTAATTTTTCTGAATTTTTAGAGTTACAGAAGTATGGTTAGAGTACAGATTACTACAGACTGTTCTGTTTAAGACAGATTCTGTTTTCGTTGCATTGTGTGCGTGTTTTGATGAATCTATGGGTTGTATTGAAGTGTATAAGCCATGGTAAAGTTAAAATACAGTAGATATAATGCAATAATAAAATTTGAATGAGTTTGCAACAGTACTTAAAGTGGTGATTTGCTTTATTATACTAACGGATCTCACGAAGATTTTGTTGAGTTTTGTGCGATTGAAGTTTTCAAGTTTTGGGTGAGATCACGATGGATGAAGGAATAAGGAGTGAAAAGAGACTAAGCTTGGGGATGATACAGCACCCCCAAGATATATCCAAAGAGAAACAAGCAACTAAGCTTGGGGATGCCGCGAGTGGCATCCCCTCTTTCTTCTAACGACCATCGGAATTTTACTTGGAGATATATTTTTATTCATCACATATCATGAGTTTTGCTTGGAGCGTCTTGAATTATTCGAGTCTTTGCTTGATTTGCCTTTTCGTTTGTCACTAGTATCCTTGATGGACACACCTTTTTGAGACAGCCAAAATTATGCTATGATTTGTTAGAATTGCTCTTTATGCTTCACTGAAATTTTTTGAGCTACGGAATTGCTCTAGTGCTTCACTTATATCTTTTTTAGCACGGTGTGCTTTGAAATTTTGAATAAATACTCTCATGCTTCACTTATATTAATTTGAGAGTTAGTAAATTTTGAAGAAATCCTCTCATGCTTCGCTTATATTATTTTGAGAGATGAAATCTTTATGCTCATGTTCTTCACTTAAATTTGATTGAGCTTGTCAAAAGCAATGGCAATATGTGAAACTAGTCCCAAAGTGATATATATTCAAGAGGGATATTTAAAAACTTTCATGAAGATCATTGGATAAATTAAACTTGATTCCTTGTAATAGTTTTCAGACATGATGATAGTGATATGTGAGTCATGTTGGTGAGTAATTATGCTTTAGTAAGAATATTGGTGTTAAGGTCTGTGATTCCCTATGCAAGTACGAAAGTCAATAATTACGCGATGAAATTACATCCTACTTATGGTGCATTATTCGGTGTTAGTTATGCTCAATGCCCGTTTATGAGAATTTTCGTTTCTTGGTTGGTTGCTTCTCAATCTATTTGCTAGCCTCCACTTGTACTAAGTAGAAATACTACTTGTGCATCCAAAATCCTTAAACCCAGTTTTGCCTTATGAGTCCACCATACCTACCTATATGTGGTATTTCCATGCCGTTCTAAGCAAATTTGTATGTGCCATCTCTAATTTTCAAAATGGAATTCTTTTTTTGTGTGCTCGTACCGCACATCAAACGGTAGGGGGTATCCAATATTTTTCCATGCTAGATGTGTTATTCTCAAGATGAGTGTTTATTCACTTGTCATTGCACGAGAGTACAGCGGTAATAGGGATGCCCAGTCCCGAAATGAAAAAAATATTTACTTTATGTTGTCAAATAATAAATTCCTTGAAAAGTGTTGGTATGGAAGGCAACTGTGGATATGGCTAGCCATGGATTGTGAAAGAATGGTGGAAAAAGGAATAAACTTTACTTTATGTTTGGGAGCCGCCTATGATATATCTAGCATGGAAAGTATTGAGAACTACTTTGTCGTTTTCGTTGACAGGAAAGGCATGCCACACAAAATATTTTTCTCTCTCAATTTAAACTTTGAGCTCTGGCACCTCTACAAATCCCTACTTCCCTCTGCGAAGGGCCTATCTATTTACTTTATGGAATTTTTATTTTTAATTTGATTCTCCATCTTCTCTTATAAAGCACCAACTAGGGGGCACTATGATCATACTTGTGCATTGGGTGTAGTTAATATTTGAGTGTGTTTCATGAATGGATCAATGATTGAGCATGATGGGCTAGGGATAACTTTCTTTAGTGGTGATATTATGAAAGACATGGTTGCTTGTTAGCAAGCTTGAGTATTAAAGTCTTTATGTCAAAACTAGACTATTGCTTTGAACCATTTAGAAGTCCAAATGTCCATGCTACAAAAGAAAAGAATATGTGATGAACATGTTAGGCAGCATTCCACATCAAAAATTATGTTTTTATCATTTCCCTAATCGAGGACGAGTAGGAATTAAGCTTGGCGATGCTGATACGTCTCCAACATATCTATAATTTTTGCTTGTTCCATGCTATTATATTATCATTTTTTGATGTTTTACAATCATTTTATAGCAACTTTATATCATTTTTTGGGACTAACCTATTGACATAGTGCCAAGTACCAGTTGTTGTTTTTTACATTGCAGAATATCAGTACCAAACGGAGTCCAATCGCGACGTAACTTTTTGGAGAATTTTTTTAGACCAAAAGATGGCCAGTGGGCCAAAGAAGTAACCAGGAGGGAGCCCAGGCCGCCCACAACCCACCAGGGCGTCGTGGCCGCCTCGGGAACCTTCTCCACTGCCTCTGAGCTCTATAAATACCCAAATATTCTAGAAACCCTAGGGGAGTCGACGAAAAATACATCCAGCCGCCGCAAGTTCCAAAACCACGAGATCCAATCTAACGCCATCACGGAGGGATTCATCATCCTCATTGGTGCCTCTCCGATGATGCATGAGTAGTCAACCATAGACCTACGGGTTTGTAGGCAGTAGCTAGATGGCTTCCTCTATCTCTCTCTTTTGATTCTCAATACAATGGTCTCTTGGAGATCTATTTGATGTAATGACTTTTTGCGGTGTGTTTGTTGGGATCCGATGAATTTTGAGTTCATGATCAGTTTCTATCCATGAATATTATTTGAGTCTTCTTTGATCTCTTCTATGCATGATTACTTATAGCCTCGTATTTCTTCTTCGAATCTTTGGTTTAGTTGGGCCAACTAGATCGATTTTTCTTGCCATGGGAAGAGGTGCTTTGTGATGGTTCGATCTTGCGGTGTCCTCTCCTAGTGACAGAAGGGCCAGCAAGGCACGTATGTATCGTTGCTATTAAGGATAACAAGATGGAGTCTATTCCTACATGAATAGATCTTGTCTACATCATGTCACTGTTCTTATTGCATTACTCCGTTTTTTCATGAACTTAATACACTAGATGCATGCTGGATAGCGGTCGATGTGTGGAGTAATAGTAGTAGATGCAGAATCGTTTCGGTCTACTAATCTTGGACGTGATGCCTATATAATGATCATCGCCTTGGATATCGTCATGATTATTTGATCTTCTATCAATTGCCCAACAGTAATTTGTTCACCCACCGTGTGCTATACTCATGAGAGAAGCCACTAGTGAAACCTACGGCCCCCGGGTCTACTTTTCCAACATATTGCTTTCCGATCTATCATTTTGCCGCTCTTGTTTTCAGATCTATTATTCCAAAAACCCAAAAATACCTTGCTGCACTTTTATTTGCCTCTTTTATTTTGTGTTCTTGCGAGATCTATCTTTCCAATATATCACAACCTAATCTATATTTTTACCGTGGTGAGATTGACAACCTCTCTTTCCCGTCGGGTTGCGAGTATTTGTTCTTTGTGTGCAGGTGTTATTTACATAGTGTTGCGTGATCCTCCTACTGGTTCGATACCTTGGTTTCATAACTAAGGGAAATACTTACCGTCGCTGTGCTGCATCATCCCTTCCTCTTTGGGGAAATACCGATGCAGTCTCAAGCCACGTCAACGCCCCACAGGATTACATTGATTGCACATGGGCAAAAGGAAGGGATCATTATCCATCACCGGGCCACCAGATGCACCGCCAGCACCTAGTCGGAATCCTCGTCCTCGCTCTTGACGCTCCAGGGGCTCCCGTCGCTTTCGCTCCCGCTGGATGAGTCGGAGCCGCTTCCGCTCTCGCTCTCCGCGTAGCATTCCATGCGGCCACCCGTGACCCCGAAGAACTTCACGAAGAGGGTCGCGTCTCTGTTGAACCTGAACTGCAGGACCTGCTTACGCTTCAAGTCGTGGGAACGGGCGAACGGTTTCCACCCCCGGGCCAGAAACATGAACCCCGGGGAGGAAAACTTCACCGCAACCCAGGAGGGGTCATTCCAGCAGTCATCCGCCTGCAGCCATAGGCCTAAGGGCCCGCTGTCCACCATCACCCTCGCAAAGGAGTCCGGGAGCCGGAGCCATCTGCGAGGCCGGCGCTGCAGCCCCACGATGAACTCGTGCGCGACCTTCGTTGCGTGGGCGTCCACCGTGTGGGAACCCTCCAAAGGAGAGGGGGAGTGTCGGGGATATAACCCCACGGTATAACCTGCCCTACTGGGTCGGGTCAACATGTTGGCGGCTCATGTGTCATACTCAAGGTGGGTCGTGCTGTTGCAGACAAGGCAGGCAAGGCGGCTTACCAAGTAAGCCGGGTGGCGGCCCAGCATATGAAGACGGCGACTCGAGGCCCAAGAGGCAGAAGACGCCGGGAGTTTCCTTGCTTGAGAGGCAAGGCGAGTTAGAGACATAGTAGGTCACGAGTCATAGCATGACTCGGACTCTTGTAAAACCTAGGGTCTTGACCTGTATATAAAGGCGAGCCCCTAGGGCTTAAAGACTTAAGTTACACACCCTCGAAAGCTAGGTTAGCGATTCCGCACCCTTGTAATCGAGATCATCATCAATATAGACACAAAGCAGGACGTAGGCTATTACCTCCATCGGAGGGGCCGAACCTGGGTAAACTCATCTCTCGTTCCCGATCAACCCCTTTGAGTTGCCACCTAGCGGCGATGGCCTCACACTCAAGTTCTCCTAAGAACATCTGCCTTGACAAAACCATGACAGTTGGCGCCCACCGTGGGGCCCTCGCCCGGTGGAGTTGAGTTCTCGAAGGGAGCCCTTCTAGGGTTTGGGAGATTTGCGGTTGGTCAGATGACCAAAAGCCGCCGCGGAAAGCTCTACATCGACGATTCAGGCTGTGGCCCTGAGGCCGACTCAATCGAGTATGGGTACCGGGTCCCCTTCGGCAAGATCCTCGTCTACATCGGCAAAATCGGCGCATCCGTGCCCGAGTCGGACATCTGCACCAGCATCGTCAAGCCGGCTCAGCGCGCTCAACCCGTCCGGCATCAAGCCGGCTGGCGTCACGTCTTCATTGGCTTCATCCAGGGAGTTAGCCTCTCGGATGAGCCGGCAGGCAACAGGGACACCCTCGTCAACTCTGATGGTGAATCTTCCATGGGAGACACCGAATCAATCTGTCCTCTTTACGATGGCAGACTTGGGGGCTCCATGGAGGCGGAAGCTCCGAGGGAGTTACACGAGCCGCCCCGTCAGGTCACTGGCTACATGGCGGGAACCGCGGGGGCTCATGATCTGTCGGCGGCAGGAGCCACAAACGGTGCTGGCGGGTCACGCAAGACGCCGGCTCAAGCCATGAGAGACTTGATGGTTGAGATGGCCAAACTCTTGGAGAATCATATCACTGCGGAGAACCAGGAAGCACGTAACGCGGAATTGGTGAAACTTCGCACGGAGATGACCAAGCTCCAACAAGAGATCGACGCCGAAAACACCCAGATGGTAGAATTACAGGCTCGTATCCATACTGAGTCGGAGTGCTTGAAGGCCGAAGCTTGGCGGTTAGGGCTCCGACGGGACGCCTCTGACACGATGCACCAGAGGAGACACCAGAGCCAGTTGTCGTTAAACCTCGAGCCGACTCAGTTGTTCGACAGCCCACGAACGCCAGGGGAGGATCCGCCTCGTCACGTAGGGCAGCAGATCGAGCCGGCTTAGCCTCCGCCGGTTCAACGCTTTCAGACGCCACAGGCTCACTTCTCCAACCCTGTCGACAATATGCTGGCAGCAACAAGTAATTTGGAAGCACTTCCTATTCATGGAAACACCCCGGTGGAGATTGAGGCAAGGAACGCCATAGAGATGCTGAAAATGGCCGTGGTGCAACAAGCGCAGTACTCTCACAGCCGAGACCGGATGCACTGCACGCCGTATGCCAGCCACAGCAAGAGTCGCCATGTGGAATCTCCAGCTATTTCTAGTGGTGGACGCAGGCAACAACCTCAGGTCTCCCCGACCCGGCATGTGTTGTCAGACGCCCAGGCGGTTCTCGATGCGGCCAGAGCCGCGCGATAGGCAGGGGGAAGCAGCGGCAGCGCGGGCGACTCACCAACTTCATCCTCAACAAGCCGCTGTGGGGGCTGGGGTAAACAGTAGGACGATTGGAATCCCTTGCTTATCCCCGGCTCTCCGTAGCGAGTGTAAGCCCAAGGACTTCAAAGGGCCTCACAAGGTGCAAACTACACAACATACCTTGAGCCAGCAGCATGGATCAAAAGTTACGAGCTAGCCATGGATATGCTCAACGTCAGCGACGCCGTGTGCGCAAAGTACTTGACCATGATGCTGGAAGGGCCGGCTCGCACGTGGCTGGAGAACTTGCCACCCAATTCCATCAACACTTGGGCAGAACCGAAGGAGCGGTTTATCAAGAATTTCTAGGGAACGTGCGAGCGACCAATGACAATTGTGGATCTTCAGCATTGTGTCCAGCGCGGGGACGAGTCGGCTCATCATTGGACTCGTCGGGTTGCCAAGATCATCCATTCATCGGACAGCATCACGGCGGCTCAAGCCGTCCTAATCTTGGAGAAGAACTGCCACTTTCTGTTGGAAATATGCCCTAGAGGCAACAATAAATTAGTTATTATCATATTTTCTTGTTCAGGAACAAAGTGTCCCTAGTAAGCCTCTACTAAACTAGCTCGTTGATCAAAGACGGTTAAGGTTTCCTAGCCATAGACATGAGATGTCATTTGATAACGGGATCACATCATTAGGAGAATGATGTGATGGACAAGACCCAAACTATGAACGTAGCATATGATCGTGTCAGTCTATTGCTATTGTTTTCTGCATGTCAAGTATATGCTCCTATGACCATGAGATCATGCAACTCACCGACACCGGAGGAGTACCTTGTGTGTATCAAACGTCGCAACGTAACTGGGTGACTATAAAGATGCTCTACAGGTATCTCTGAGGGTGTCTGTTGAGCTGGCATGGATCGAGACTGGGATTTGTTACTCCGCATGACGGAGAGGTATCTCAGGGCCCACTCGGTAATACAACATCACAATAAGCCTTGCAAGCAATGTGACTAAAGTGTTAGCCACGGGATCTTGTATTACGGAACGAGTAAAGAGACTTGCCGGTAACGAGATTGAACTAGGTATAGAGATACCGAAGATCGAATCTCGGGCAAGTAACATACCGAAGAACAAAGGGAACAACATACGGGATTAACTGAATCCTTGACATAGAGGTTCAACCGATAAAGATCTTCGTAGAATATGTAAGAACCAATATGGGCATCCAGGTCCCGCTATTGGTTATTGACCGTAGAGGTGTCTCGGTCATGTCTACATAGTTCTCGAACCCGCAGGGTCTCCCTCTCGTAGATGCTCATCACCATGGATAGATCTTGCGTGTGCGTAGGAAATTTTTTGTTTCCCATGCAACGTTACCCAATAGTGGTATCAGAGCTAGGTCTATGTGTAGATGAGATCACGAGTAGAACACAAAGGAGTTTGTGGGCGTTGATATTCAGATTGCTTCCTCCCTTGGTCTTTTCTTGATTCGGCGGTATTGTGGGATGAAGCGGGCCGGACCAACCTTACTCGTACGCTTACGAGAGACCGGTTCCATCAACTGACATGTAACTTCGTTGCATAAAGATGGCTGGCGGGTGTCTGTCTCTCCTACTTTAGTCGGATCGGATTCGACAAAGGTGGTCCTTGAGAAGGTTGAATAGCAATTTTTGTATCACCGTTGTGGTTTTTGCGTAGGTAAGAATAGTTCTTGCTAGATACCCGTAGCAGCCACGTAAAACTTGCAACAACAATTAGAGGACATCTAACTTGTTTTTGCAGGGTATGTTGTGATGTGATATGGCCAATTACATGATGAGATATATGTGATCTATGAGATGATCATGTATTGTATAGAATATCATGACTTGCATGTCGATGAGTACGGCAACCGGCAGGAGCCATAGGGTTGTCTTTAATTATTTTCGCTGTTTTGCTTTACTTTATCGCTATGAGTTAGCAATAGTCGTGGAAGCAACAGTTGGCACGACAACCTCATGGCGACACGTTGATGGAGATCAAGATGATGGAGATCATGGTGTCATGCCGGTGACGATGGAGATCATGCCGGCGCTTTGGAGATGGAGATCAAAAGCACAAGTTCATGGCCATATTATGTCACTTATGATTTGCATGTGATGTTAATCCTTTTATGCATCTTATTTTGCTTAGGATGACGATAGCATTATAAGGTGATCCCTCACTAAAAATTCAATATAAAATTGTGTTCTCCCCGAGTGTGCACCGTTGCGAAAGTTCGTCATTTCGAGACACCACGTGATGATCGGGTGTGCTAGACTCTACGTTCACATACAACGGGTGCAAGCCAGTGTTGCACAAGTGGAACACTCGGGTTAAACTTGACGAGCCTAGCATGTACAGACATGGCCTTGGAACACAAGAGACCGAAAGGTCGAACATGAGTCATATAGTAGATATGATCAACATAAAGATGTTCACCATTGAAACCACCTCAACTCACGTGATGATCGGACTTGAGTTGGTGAATTTGGATCATGTGACACTCGAATGACCAGAGGGATGTCAATTTGAGTGGGAGTTTTTTAAGTAATATGATTAACTAAACTCATTGTCATGAACATAGTCAAATGTCTTTGCAAATTATGTTGTAGATTACTAGCTCGCGCTGTAGCTCCCTTGAATTTTTATATGTTCCTAGAGAAATAGAGTTGAAAGATGATGGTAGCAAAAATGTGGACTGGGTCCGTGATCTGAGGATTGTCCTCATTGCTGCACAGAAGGCTTATGTCCTTAATGCACTACTCGGTGCGCCACCCCCTCAAGCGTCGTCTGTAGATGTTGTGAACATCTGACAAGCACGTTCTGATGACTACTTGATAGTTCAGTGCGTCATGCATTACGGCTTAGAATTGAGGCTCCAAAACATTTTGAACGTCACGGAACATATGAGATGTTCTAAGAGCTAAAATTGGGATCTCAGGCCCGTGCCCGTGTTGAGAGGTATGAGACCTCCAACAAGATTCTTTGCCTGCAAGATGAAGGAGAATATCTCAATCGGTGAGCATGTGCTCAGATTGTCTGGGTGCTACAATCGCTTGAATCGAGTGGGAGTTGATCTTCCAGATAAGATAGTGATTGATATAGTTCTCCAAGTCACTGTCACTAAGATACTAGAGCTTCGTGATGAACTATAAAATGCCAGGGATGGATATAATGATCCCTGAGCTATTCGCGATGTTTGACACCGCGAAGGTAGAAATTAAGAAGGAGCATCAAGTGTTGATGGTTAGTGAAACCACTAGTTTCGAGAAGGGCAAGGAGGGAAACTTCATGGATGGCAAGTCAGTTGCTGCTCCAGTGAAGAAACCCAAGGTTGAACCCAAACCCGAGATTAAGTGCTTCTATTATGAGGAGAACGGTCGCTGAAGCGGAACAACCCTAGATACTTGGTAGATAAGAAGGCTGGCAACGACGACAGAAGTATATTTGATATACGTGTTATTGATGTGTACCTTACTAGTACTCCTAGTAGCACCTGGGTATTGGATACCGGTTCGGTTGCTAAATGTTAGTAACTCGAAATAAAAGCTACGGAATAAACGGAGGCTAGCTAAGGGTGAGGTGACGATGAGTGTTGGAAGTGTTTCCAAGGTTGATGTGATCACCATTGCACGCTCTCTCTACCTTCGGTGTTTGCGTTGAGCAAGAACGTGATTAGATCATGTTTATTGCAATACGGTTATTCATTTAAGTTAGAGAATAACGGTTATTCTGTTTACATGAATAATACCTTCAATGGTCATGCACCCAATGAGAATGGTTTATTGAATCTTGATTGTAGTGATACACATGTTCATAATATTGATGCCAAAAGATACAAAGTTAATAATGATAGTACCACATACTTGTGGCACTGCCGCTAAATGTCATATTGGTGTAAAGCACATGAAGAAACTCCATGCTAATGGATCTTTGGACTCATTCGATTTCGAATCGGTTGAGACATGCAGAACATGCCTCATGGGCAAGATGACTAATACCCCGTTTTCCTGTATGATGGAGCGGGCAAGTGACTTATTGGAAATGATACATGTTGATGTATTCGGTCCAATGAGTGTTGTAGCGTGCGGTGGATATCATTATTTTCCTACCTTCACTGATGATTTGAGTAGATATGGGGATATTTACTTAATGAAACACAAGTCTGAAACGTTTGAAAAGTTCAAACAAATTCAGAGTGAAGTTTAAGATCATCGTGACAAGAAGATAAAATGTCTACGATATGATCGTGGAGGTAAATATCTGAGTTACGAGTTTGGTATACAACTTAAGACAATGTGGAAGTTGTTTCACAACTCAAGCCACCTGGAACACCATAGTGTGATCATGTGTCCGAACGTCGTAGTCGTGCTCTATTGGATATGGTGCATACTATGATGTCTCTTATTGATTTGCCACTATCGTTTTGGGGTTATGCATTAGAGACAACTACATTCACTTTAAAAGGGGCACCATCTAAGTCCGTTGAGATGACACCGTATGAATTATGGTTTGGCAGAAACCTAAGCTGTCATTTCTTAATGTTTGGGGCTGCGACGCTTATGTGAAAAAGGGTTTCAACCTAATGAGCTCGAACCCAAAGCGGACAAATGCATCTTCATAGAATACCCTAACGTAACAGTTGGGTAAACCTTCTGTCTTAGATCCAAGCACAAAGTGTTTGTTGCTAAAGCGGGTCCTTTCTCGAGAAAGAGTTTCTCTCGAAAGAATTAAGTGGGAGGAAGATAGAACTTGATGAGGTTGTTGAACCTTTGTTTCAACCAGAGAGTAGCGCAGCGCAGAAAGTTGTTTCTGTGGAGCCTACGTTAGTTGAAGAGGAAGTTAATGATGATGATCATTAAGCTTCGGATCAAGTTACTATCGAACCTCGTAGGCCGACAAGGACGTGTACTGCTCCTGAGTGGTACGGCAACCCTGTCTTAGAGGTCATGTTGTTGGACAACAATGAACCTACGAGCTATGGATAAGCGATGATGGGCCCGGATTCCGAGAAATGGTTAGAGGCCATGAAATCCGAGATGGGATCCATGTATGAAAACAAAGTATGGGCTTTGGAAGTATTACCTGAAGGGCGATAGGCCATTCAGAACAAATGGATCTTTAAAAGGAAGACGGATGCAGACGGTAGAGCCACCGTCTATAAAGCTTGACTTGTGGCAAAGGGTTTTTTCACAAGTTCAAGGAGTTGACTATGATGAGACTTTCTCACCCGTAGCGATGCTAAAAGTCTGTTGGAATTATGTAGCAGTTGCTGCATTTTTCGATTATGAAATCTGGTAGATGGATGTCAAAACAGAGTTTCCTTAACGGTTTCCGTGAGGAAAGGTTGTATGTGATACAACCAGAAGGTTTTGCCAGTCCTAAGGATGGTAAAATGTATGCAAGCTCCAGCGATCCTTCTATGGACTGGAGCAAGCATCTCGGAGTTGGAATATATGCTTTGATGAGGTGATCAAAGTTTTTGGGTCTATACAAAGTTTATGAGAAACTTGTATTTACAATAAAGTGAGTGGGAGCACTATAGAATTTCTGATAAGTTTATGTGGATGACATATTGTTGATGGAAATGATGTAGAATTTCTGGAAAGCATAAAGGGTTGTTTGAAAAGGAGTTCTTCAAAGGAAAACCTAGAATGAAGCTACTTAAATATTGGGCATCAGGATCTATAGAGATAGATCAAGACGTCTGATAAGACTTTCAATGAGTACATACCTTGACAAGATTTTGAAAGAGTTCAAAATGGATCAGTCAAAGAAAGAGTTCTTGCCTGATTTGTAAGGTGTGGAGTTGAGTGAGACTCAAAGCTCGACCACGGCAGAAGAAAGAGAAAGGATGAAGGTCGTCCCCTATGCCTTATCCATAGCCTCTGTGTAGTATGCCATGCTGTGTACCGCAACTGGTGTGTGCCTTGCCATGAGTCTGTCAAGGGGTACAAGAGTGGTCCAGGAGTGGATCACTGGACAGCGGTCAAAATTATCCTTAGTAACTAGAGGACTAAGGAAATATTTCTCGATTATGGAGGTGATAAAGAGTTTGCCGTAAAGAGTTACGTTGATGCAAGCTTTCACACCTATCCGGATGACTCTGAGTAGCAATCCCGATACGTATAGTGGAGCAGCCATTAGGAATAGTTCCAAGTGGAGCATGGTAGCATCTACAGTATAACATATAGTTTTGCAAGAGAACACACGGATCTGAATGTTGTAGACCGTTGACTAAAGACCTCTCTCACATACAAAGCATGATCGAACCACAGAACTCATTGGGTGTTAGATTCATAACAATGTAAATCACATAGCGATGTGAACTAGATTATTGACTCTAGTGCAAGTGGGAGACTGTTGGAAATATGCCCTAGAGGCAATAATAAATTAGTTATTATCATATTTCCTTGTTCATGATAAATCGTTTATAACCATGCTATAATTTTATCGATCGGAAACTCAGATACATGTGTGGATACATAGACAACAAAGTGTCCCTAGTAAGCCTCTACTAAACTAGCTCGTTGATCAAAGATGGTTAAGGTTTCCTAGCCATAGACATGAGATGTCATTTGATAACGGGATCACATCATTAGGAGAATGATGTGATGGACAAGACCCAAACGATGAACGTAGCATATGATCGTGTCAGTCTATTGCTATTGTTTTCTGCATGTCAAGTATCTGTTCCAATGACCATGAGATCATGCAACTCACTGACACCGGAGGAGTACCTTGTGTGTATCAAACGTCGCAATGTAACTGGGTGACTATAAAGATGCTCTACAGGTATCTCCGAGGGTGTCTGTTGAGCTGGCATGGATCGAGACTGGGATTTGTTACTCCGCATGACGGAGAGGTATCTCAGGGCCCACTCGGTGATACAACATCACAATAAGCCTTGCAAGCAATGTGACTAAAGTGTTAGCCACGGGATCTTGTATTACGGAACGAGTAAAGAGACTTGTCGGTAACGAGATTGAACTAGGTATAGAGATACCGACGATCGAATCTCGGGCAAGTAACATACCGAAGAACAAAGGGAACAACATACGGGAGACTGAATCCTTGACATAGAGGTTCAACCGATAAAGAACTTCATAGAATATGTAGGACCCAATATGGGCATCTAGGTCCCGCTATTGGTTATTGACCGTAGAGGTGTCTCGGTCATGTCTACATAGTTCTCGAACCCGCAGAGTCTGCACACTTAACGTTCGGTGACGTTTCGGTAGTATAGAGTTATGTATGGTGGTGACCGAAGGTTGTTCGGAGTCCCGGATGAGATCCAGGACGTCACGAGGAGCTCCGGAATGGTCTGGAGGTAAAGATTGATATATAGGAAGTCCCGTTTTGGTCACCAGAAAAGTTTCGGGTACTTCGGTAGTGTACCGGGAGTGCCGGGAGGGTACCGGGGGAACATCGGGAGGAGCCTCTCGCCCCAAAGGGCCTCATGGGCCATGGGAGGAGGTAAACCAGCCCCTAGTGGGCTGTCCGAACCCCCCCTACAAGGCCCATGCGGCTAGGGGTGGGAACGTCTAAGTGGAGGAAAGGAAAACCAAGTGGGGGAGGAATCCTACTCCTAGTAGGATTGGAGTTGGACTCCTCCACCTCCCCACTTCGGCCGACTCCTAGGGGCAGCCCTAGGGGCGCCGGCCCCTCCCCTCCCTCCTATATATACTAGAGGGAGAGAGGGCCAAAGACACCCAACCCTAAAGGCCACTCACCCAATCGATCGTTCCCTCTAGTTTTTAGCAGCGCTTAGGCGAAGCCCTGCTGGAATAGTTCCACCGCCGCCGCCGCCGCGCCATCGCGCTGCCGGAGAACTCATCTACCTCTCTGCTCCCTCTTGCTGGATCAAGAAGGCGGAGATCGTCATCGAGCTGTACGTGTTCTGAACGCGGAGGTGTCGTCCGTTCGGTACTAGATCGTGATTGGATCGCGGGACGCTCGGCGATTTGGATCGCGAAGACGTTCGACTACATCAACCGCGTTTCTTAACGCTTCCCGCTTAGCGATCTACAAGGGTATGTAGATCCACTCTCCCTCTTGTAGATGCTCATCACCATGGATAGATCTTGCGTGTGCGTAGGAAATTTTTTGTTTCCCATCCAACGTCACCCAACACTTTCAGCCGCTGGTCCAGAAGCTTGGCCGACTCAAGCGGAAGGTGCAGGATATGGGCGACTTGATGGATGTTCTTACTAGATACGCCAGGTCAGACAGCATAAAGGATCCTGGCTCAGACGAGGACAAGACTGGCAAGAACAGGAAGGGCGATGGTGGGAAGGGTCAGCAAAACCATGGGCACAATGGGAACCCAGGGGGACAAGGCAATAACAGTAAGCGAAAACAGCCCGATGGCGGGTCAGAATTCGTCGCTAATACCAACATAGGTTTTAAGAACCAGCGTCGCAACAACCGCCCGGGAGGAGCTTACAACGGGAACAAGCCGCGCAATTATGAGGAGGCTCTCAAGGCGCCTTGTCCCAAACATAGTACCCCGGATAAGCCGTCTACGCATTCATGGGAAAAGTGCTACATCATGCAGGAATTCCACAACCAGGCTTTCCAGAATCACCAAGGAGGCAATGGTGGGGGACATCCGGGTCAGCTCGGTCAGGGCGACTCACACGGCGGTTCATCTGGCGGATTTGCGGGATCAGGTTTCCCTGGCCAAGGCGGCTCAGGAGCAGGTTTTCAGCATCCAGGAAACAACGGCAATGGGCAGCGCTCCGGCCAAGGCAATCAGTAGCATAATAATCAAACTGGTTTTCAGAGCAATCCCAAGAAATTGATCAGTGGGCAATATCATGTTTTTACCACTAGCACTTGCAGGAAGGATCGCAAGCGAAAGCAGAGGGACGTTAACTTAGTTGAGCCGACGGTTCCAAGATACTTAAATTGGTATGGGAAACCAATTACTTGGAGCCGAGAGGATCACCCTCCACAGGTAGATAACCTGGGTGGTCTCGCCTTGGTGGTGGCGCCGCAGGTTGGCGGTTATACCTTGACGAAAGTCCTCATGGATGGTGGGAGCAGCATCAACATTCTCTATTACGACACTTTCCGGCGGATGAACCTTTCTAAAAACATATTGCAAACTTCAACTACGGTTTTTCATGGTATCGTGCCTGGGAAGTCAGCATACCCAATCGGGCGGATTAAGCTTGACGTTGCTTTCGGTGATGAGTTCAACTACCGATGCGAGTCCTTAACCTTTGAGGTGGTTAAGATTAAGAGCCCTTATCATGCACTTTTCGGGCGGCCGGCTTATGCTCGTTTCATGGCCCGGCCATGTTATGTTTATCTCAGGCTCAAGATGTCGGGTCCAAACGGTACCATAACTGTGAACGGCAGCATGAAGATAGCTCAGGAGTGTGAGGAAGGCGATGCAGCCTATGCTGAGTCGGCATGCACAGCAGAGGAGTTGAAGTTCTATACGACCAACGTTGATTCTGCTGATATGAGCCCTCTCAAGAAGCCCACTACTGAGTCTGAGTCACTGCTCAAGTTTAAGCCGGCTGAAGATACAAAGCAGATTGACTTCATACCGGGCGACTCATCTCAGCAGTTCACTATTGGGACCTGCTTGGATCCCAAATAGGAAAGCGCGCTCATCGAGTTCATCCATGAGAATCAGGACATCTTGGCATGGAAAGCTTCTGACATGCCTGGAGTCCCGAGAGAACTCGCAGAGCACCATCTTAATGTGGATCCAAAGATGAAACCAGTACGCCAATACCTCCGTCGTTTTAACGAGGAGAGACACAAGGCTATTCGAGAAGAGGTGGCCCGGCTTCTAGCTGCCGGGTTTATCATTGAAGTTGTTCACCCCGAGTGGTTGGCTAACCCGGTGCTTGTTCTGAAAAAGAACGGCACTTGGCGCATGTGAGCCTTTCCTAAGGATCCTTTTGCTCTCCCGCGTATCGACCAAATCATTGATTCTACGGTAGGTTGTGAGCGCTTATGTTTTCTGGACGCATACTCTGGTTATCATCAGATCAAGATGGTTGTTGAGGATCAGGAGAAGACGACTTTCATAACTCCTTTTGGTGCTTTCTGCTATGTCTCTATGCCTTTCGGGCTTAAGAGCGCAGGGGCAACTTACCAGCGTTGTGTTCAGAATTGCCTTCATCCACAGATTGGGCACAATGTTCATGCTTATGTCGATGACATCATGGTGAAATCTCAAAAGAAAGAGACACTCTTGGATGACCTCAAGGAAACGTTTGATAATCTTCGAGTGTACCAGATGAAACTTAACCCGGCAAAGTGTGTCTTTGGTGTTCCTGCAGGCAAGCTATTGGGATTCCCAGTTTCTGAGCGAGGTATCGAAGCTAACCCAGACAAGATCAAGGTGGTGAGTTTGTTGGGTAAGCAGGCAAATATAATCAAGTCCAGCGCATGGCTGGCCGTATCGCAGCATTGAGCCGGTTTATAAGCCGCCTTGGAGAGAAGGCAATCCCTCTTTATCAATTGTTGAAGAAAACAGACAACTTTATCTGGACTGATGCAGCTAATGAAGTTTTTGAAGCCCTCAAGAAGCAGCTAGCCGAGCCGCCCGTTTTAGCCGCCCCAACCGACAAAGAGCCCATGCTCCTGTACATTGATGCCAATTCTAAGGCGGTAAGTGTTGCAGTTGTCGTTGAGTGAAAGGAGGAAGGGAAGGAGTATCTGGTTCAGCGGCCGGTTTATTTCATCAGCGAGGTCTTGACCTTGTCCAAGCAGCGGTATCCGCATTGGCAAAAGCTGGTCTTTGGAATTTTTAAGGCAAGCCGGAATTTGAAGCACCATTTTCAGGAGCATCCAATTACCATGGTCAGTTCAGCATCCCTTGGCAATATCATACAAAATCGAGAGGCCACTGGTCGAATCGCCAAGTGGGAAATTGATCTTGGACATCACCATGTAAAATATGTGCCCCGAACTGCCATTGTTCTTGATATAGATTGCAATCCTACATGTCCTATTATTCTTGGTAGACCTTTCCTTAGAACGATCGGTGCAATTATTGATATGAAAGAAGGAAACATTAGATTCCAATTTCCGTTAAGGAAAGGCATGGAACACTTTCCTAGAAAGAAAATTAAATTACCTTATGAAACTATTATGAGAGCTACTTATGGATTGCATACCAAAGATGACAATACCTAGATCTATTGCGTTATGCCTAGCTAGGGGCGTTAAACAATAGCGCTTGTTGGGAGGCAACCCAATTTTATTTTTTGTTTTCTGTTTTTTTGTTTCTATTTTTGAGTGCTTTACACATTATTACCTCTATAGTAATTGTGTTTTATTGTTTTAATTAGTGTTTCAGCCAAGTAAGACCTTTGGGATGGTCTACGGTGATTGTTGATTTGATTTTGCTGAAAAACATAAACTTTTGCGCTCAGTCCAGGAATTTTATAAACTCACCAGAGAATCGAATGAGTCTGAAATGTTTACACAAGATTGATATACAAATTTCCCAGATTTTCCTAATTTTTCAGAATTTTTTGAGTTACAGAAGTATTCGAAGTTTACAGATTGCTACAGACTGTTCTGTTTTTGACAGATTCTGTTTTCTTTGTGTTGTTTGCTTATTTTGATGTATCTATGGGTTGTATCGGGGGGTATGAACCATGGAGAAGTTTGAATACAGTAGATATTACACCAATATAAATAAAGAATGAGTTCACAACAGTACCTAAAGTGGTGATTTATTTTTCTTATACTAACGGATCTCACGAGTTTTCTGTTGAGTTTTGTGTTGTGAAGTTTTCAAGTTTTGGGTAAAGATTTGATGGACTATGGAATAAGAGTGGCAAGATCCTAAGCTTGGGGATGCCCAAGGCACCCCGAGACATATTCAAGGATACCAAAGAGCCTAAGCTTGGGGATGCCCCGGAAGGCATCCCCTCTTTCGTCTTCAATCCATCGGTAAATTTACTTGAGGCTATATTTTTATTCACCACATGATATGTGTTTTGCTTGGAGCGTCTTGTATGATATGAGTCTTTGATTTTTAGTTTGCCACAATCATCCTTGCTGCACACATATTTTGAGAGAGACATGCATTAATCGTGAATTTATTAGAATACTCTATGTGCTTCACTTATATCTTTTGAGCTACGCATTTTGCTCTAGTGCTTCACTTATATCTTTTTAGAGCACGGTGGTGTTTTATTTTATAGAAATAAATGAACTCTCGTACCTCACTTATATTATTTTGAGAGTCTTTACACAGCATGGTAATTGGTTTAGGTTATGAATTTATTCCTAATATAATGGGCATCCAAGAGGGATATAATAAAAACTTTCATATAAAGTGCATTGAATACTATGAGAAGTTTGATTCCTTGCATATAGTTTTGAGATATAAAGATGGTGATATTAGAGTCATGCTAGTGAGTAATTGTGGATTGGTAGAAATACTTGTGTTAAAGTTTGTGATTCCCGTAGCATGCACGTATGGTGAACCATTATGTAACGAAGTCGGAGCATGATTTGTATAATGATTGTCATCCTTTATGTGAGGGTCGGGAGCGCGTGATGGTTAACTCCTACCAACCTCTCCCCTAGCAGCATGCGTCTAATACTTGGCTTCAATAACTAATAGACTTTTGCAATAAGTATGTGAGTTCTTTATGACTAATGTGAGTCCATGGATTATACGCACACTCACCCTTCCACCATTGCTAGCCTCTCTAGTACCGCGCAACTTTCGCCGGTGCATTAAACCCACCATATACCCTTCCTCAAAACAGCCACCATACCTACCTATTATGGCATTTCCATAGCCATTCCGAGATATATTGCCATGCAACTTCCACCGTTCCATTTATTATGACACGCACCATCATTTTCATATTGCTTTGCATGATCGTAAGATAGCTAGCATGATGTTTTCATGGCTTGTCCATTTTTTTGACGTCATTTGCTATGCTAGATCGTTGCACATCCCGGTACATCACCGGAAGCATTCATATAGAGTCATATTTTGTTCTAGGTATCGAGTTGTAATTCTTGAGTTGTAAGTAAATAAAAGTGTGATGATCATCATTATTAGAGCATTGTCCCATGAGAGGAAAGGATGATGGAAGCTATGATTCCCTCACAAGTTGGGATGAGTCTCCGGACTTTACAAATAATAAAAGAGGCCAATGAAGCCCAAACAAATAAAAAAAAAAGAGGCCAAAGATGCCCACCAAAAAAATGAGAGAAAAGAGAGAAGGGACAATGCTACTATCCTTTTTCTACACTTGTGCTTCAAAGTAGCACCATGATCTTCATGATAGAGAGTCTCCTATTTTGTCACTTTCATATAACTAGTGGGAATTTTTCATTATAATGCACACCCACTTAGTTTCTTTTTGAGCTTTCATACACTTATAGCTCTAGTGCATCCGTTGCATGGCAATCCCTACTCACTCACATTGATATCTATTGATGGGCATCTCCATAGGCCGTCGATACGCCTAGTTGATGTGAGACTATCTTCTCCTTTTCCTCACAACCTCCACCATATTCTATTCCACCTATAGTGCTATATCCATGGCTCACGCTCATGTATTGCGTGAAAGTTGAAAAGGTTTGAGAACATAAAAGGTGTGAAACAATTGCTTGACTTGTCATCGGGGTTGTGCATGATTTAAATACTTTGTGTGGGGAAGATGGAGCATAGCCAGACCATATGATTTTGTAGGGATAACTTTCTTAGGCCATGTTATTTTGAAAGGACACAATTGCCTTGTTAGTATGCTTGAAGTATTATTGTTTTTATGTCAATATTAAGCTTTTGTTTTGAATCTTATGGATCTGAACATTCATGCCACAATAAAGAATATTACATGGATAAATATGTTAGGTAGCATTCCACATCAAAAATTCTGTTTTTAACATTTACCTACTCGAGGACGAGCAGGAATTAAGCTTGGGGATGCTTGATACGTCTCCAACGTATCTATAATTTTTTATTGTTCCATGCTATTATATTATCTGTTTTGGATGTTTTATATGCATTAATATGCTATTTTATATTATTTTTGGGACTAACCTATTAACCTAGTGCCCAGTGCCAGTTTCTGTTTTTTCCTTGTTTTTGAGTATTGCAGATAAGGAATATCAAACGGAGTCCAAATGGAATAAAATCTTCGCGATGATTTTTCTTGGACAAGAAGAAACCTACCAGACTTGGAGAGGGGGGCAGGAGACCTGCCGGAAGACGACAAGCCTGCAGGGCGCGCCCTAGGGGGGGCACCCCCCTGGCTTGTGGCCCCCTGCAAGCCTCCTAACCCTAATCTTCCGCCTATAAATTCCCAAATATTCCCCCAATACCAAAAAGAGCCACGATAATACTGTTCCGCCGCCGGAAGCCTCTGTTCCCGTGAGATCCCATCTTGGAGCCTTTTCCGGTAATCTGCCGGAGGGGGATTCGATCACGGAGGGCATCTACATCAACTCCATTGCCCCTCCGATGATGCGTCAGTAGTTCACCTCAGACTTTCGGGTCCATATCTAGTAGCTAGATGGCTTCTTCTCTCTCTATGTTCTTCAATACCATGTTCTCCATGATCTTCATGGAGATCTATCCGATGTAATACTCTTTTGCGGTGTGTTTGTCGAGATCCGATGAATTGTGGGTTTATGATCAGATTATCTATGAATATTATTTGAATCTTCTCTGAATTCTTATATGCATGATTTCATATCTTTGCAAGTCTCTTCGAGTTATTGGTTTGGTTTGGTTTGGCCAACTAGATTGGTAATTCTTGCAATGGGAGAAGTGCTTAGTTTTGGGTTCAATATTGCAGTGTCCTCACCCAGTGACAAAGTAGGGGTAGCGAGGCACGTATTTGTATTGTTGCCATCAAGGGTAAAAAGATGGGGTTTTCATCATATTGCTTGAGTTTATCCCTCTACATCATGTCATCTTACCTAATGCGTTACTCTGTTCTTCATGAACTTAATACTCTAGATGCAGGCAGGAGTCGGTCGATGTGTGGAGTAATAGTAGTAGATGCAGAATCGTTTTGGTCTACTTGACACGGACGTAATGCCTATATGCATAATCATTGCCTTGGATATTTTCATAACTATGCGCTTTTCTATCAATTGCTCGACAGTAATTTGTTCACCCACCGTATTATTTTCCTTCAAGAGAGAAGCCTCTAGTGAAACCTATGGCCCTCGGGTCTATTTTCCATATTATATTTTCAGATCTATACACCAAAAATATCAAAAATACTTTGCTGCAATCTTTTTACTTTTGTTTTACTTTTCGTTTTAGTAATCTTTTATATCTATCTCTATCAGATCTCATCCTTGCAAGTAACCGTGAAGGGATTGACAACCCCTTTATAGCGTTGGGTACAAGTGTTTGATTATTTGTGTAGGTGCAAAGATTGGGGACTTGCTTGTATCTCCTACTCGATTGATACCTTGGTTCTCAACAACTGAGGGAAATACTTATCTACTTTGCTGCATCACCCTTTCCTCTTCAAGGGAAAACCAACGCAAGCTCAAGAAGTAGCACTCATGTGCCAGCTCAAGAATTGCGTATGATCCCAATTACTTGGCCGTTTACGATCTAGGGGCTTGACATGGTTGGCCCGTTCAAGCCGTCTTCTGATAAGAAGACCCACCTCTTGGTGGCGGTTGATAAATTCACCAAGTGGGTTGAAGCAGAACCTGTCAGCAACTGTGACGTGGAGACAACAGTCAAATTTTTGAAAAAAGTTGATCTTCCGTCTTGGCTACCCTCATAGCATTATTACCGACAATGGTACGAATCTATCCAAAGGAGCTATGGAACCGTTTTGTCAGCGTGAGCATATCTAGCTTGACTTGGTAGCGGTGGCACATCCACAGTCCAATGGACAAGCTGAATGAGCTAATCAAGAGATTTTGAGAGGGATCAAACCCCGGCTCATGGTTCCACTATAGCGTACTCCAGGCTGTTGGGTTGAGGAACTCCCCACAGTGCTTTGGAGTATCAGAACAACTCCAAACAGGTCCCCTGGATACACACCTTTCTTTCTGGTTTATGGAGCCGAGGCGGTATTACCAAGCGATATTCGTCATGACTCTCCTCGAGTCGCTGACGTGGCTTGAGACTGCGTCGGTATTTCCCAAAAGAGGAAGGGATGATGCAGCACAGCGACGGTAAGTATTTCCCTCAGTTATGAAACCAAGGTTATCGAACCAGTAGGAGGATCACCACCACCCAATAAGCAGCACGTGCACACAAACAACAAATACTTGCAACCCGACGCGAAAGAGAGGTTGTCAATCACTCTACGGTAAAAAGATAGATTAGGTAGTGATGGATAGGAGAGATAGATCTCTCAAGAACACAAAATAAAAAGGGCAAATAAAATATGTAGCAATATGTTTTTGGGTTTTTGGTTTTGTAGATCTGAAAACAAAGATTGCAAAAAGATAGATCGGAAAGCAATATGTTGGAATAGTAGACCCGGGGGCCGTAGGGTTCACTAGTGGCTTCTCTCATGAATATAGCACACGGTGGGTGAACAAATTACTGTTGGGCAATTGATAGAAAATCGAATAGTCAATACAATGTCCAAGGCGATGATCATTATATAGGCATCACGTCCAAGATAAGTAGACCGACTCCTGCCTGCATCTACCACTATTACAACACACATCGACCGCTATCCAGCATGCATCTAGTGTATTAAGTTCATGGAAAAATGGAGTAATGCAATAAGAACGATGACATGATGTAGACAAGATCTATTCATGTAGCAATAGACCACATCTTGTTATCCTTAATAGCAACGATACATGCGTGTCTTGCTGCCCCTTCTGTCACTAGGAAAGAACACCGCAAGATCGAACCCATCACAAAACACCTCTTCCCATGGCAAGAAAAATCAATCTAGTCGGCCTAAGTAAACCAAAGATTCGGAGAAGAAATACGAGGATATAAGTAATCATGCATATAAGAGATCAAAGAAGACTCAAATAATATTCATGGATAGAAACTGATCATGAACTCAAAATTCATCGGATCCCAACAAACAAACCGCAAAAGTTTACATCAAATAGATCTCCAAGAGACCATTGTATTGAGAATCATAAGAGAGATAGAGGAAGCCATCTAGCTACTGCCTACGGACCCGTGGGTCTATCGTGGACTACTCACGCATCATCGGAGAGGCACCTATGAGGAAGATGACCCCCTTCGTGATGGTGTTTAGATTGCATCTCGAGGTTCTGGAACTTGCGGCGGCTGGAATTGTGTTTTGTCGACTCCCCTAGGGTTTTTGGAATATTTGGGAATTTATAGGCATCAGAGGCGGTGGAGAGGGGCCCCGAGGAGGGCACAACCCATCAGGGCATGCCGGGGGCCCCCTGGCGCGCCCTGGTGGGTTGTGGTCTCCTCGGCCCACTCCCCCGGCACTTCTTTGGCCCACTGGGTGTCTTCTGGTTCAGAAAAAATCTCCAAAATGTTTCGGCGCGATTGGACTCCGTTTGGTATTGATTTTCTGCGAAGTAAAAAAACAAGCAAAAACAGCAACTGGCACTTTGGCACTATGTCAATAGGTTAGTCCCAAAAAATGATATAAAGTTGTTATAAAATGATTATAAAACATCCAAGAATGATAATATAACAACATGGAACAAGCAAAAATTATAGATACGTTGGAGACGTATCAGCATCCCCAAGCTTAATTCCTACTCGTCCTCGAGTAGGTAAATGATAAAAATAGAATTTTTGATGTGGAATGCTGCCTAACATGTTCATCACATTATTCTTTTCTTTTGTATAGCATGGACATTTGGACTTTGTAAATAATTCAAAGCAATAGTCTAGTTTTAACATAATGACTTCAATACTCAAGCATGTCAACAAGCAACCATGTCTTTCAAAATATCAACACTAAAGAAAGTTATCCCTAGCCCATCATGCTCAATCATTGATCCATTCATGAAACACACTCAAATATTAGCTATGACCAACGCTCAAGTACGATCATAATGCCCCCTAGTTGGTGCTTATAAGAGAATATGGAGAATCAAAGTAAAAATAAAAATTGCATAAAGTAAATAGATAGGCCCTTTGCATAGGGAAGTAGGGATTTGTAGAGGTGCCAGAGCTCAAGGTTCAAATTGAGAGAGAGAAATATTTTGGGTGGCATGCTTTTCCTGTCAACGAAAATGACAAAGTAGCTCACAATACTTTCCATGCTAGATATATCATAGGCGGTTCCCAAACAGAAAATAAAGTTTATTCCTTTTTCCACCAAACTTTGACTTTCCATGGCGGGTTGTATCCACGGTTGCCTTCCATACCAACACTTTCCAAGGAATTTATTATTTGACAACATAAAGTAAATATTTTTTTTCTTTTCCATTTCGGTAATGGGCATCCCTATTACCGCCGCACTCTCGTGCAATGACAAGTGAATAAACACTCATCTTGAGAATAACACATCTAGCATGGAATAATATTGGACACTCCCCACCGTTTCATGAGCGGTATGGGCACACAAAAGAGAAAATTTATTTTGAAAATTTAGAGATGGCACATACAAATTTTCTTGGAACGGCACGGAAATACCGCATATAGGTAGGTATAGTGGACTCATAAGGCAAAACTTGGTTTAAGGGTTTTGGATGCACAAGTAGTATTTCTACTTAGTACAAATGGAGGCTAGCAAATATATTGGGAAGCAACCAAACCAAGAAACAAAAATTCACATAAGCGAGCATTGAGCATAACCAACACCGAATAATGCACCACAAGTAGGATGTAACTTCATTGCATAACTATTGACTTTCGTGCATGCATAGGGAATCACAAACCTTAACACCAATATTCCTACTAAGCATAATTACTCACTAAGATGACTCACATATTACTATAATCATGGTTCAAAACTATTACAAAGAATCAAGTTTAATTTGCCCAATCATCTTCATCAAAGTTTTTATTATATCCTCCTTGGATACCTATCACTTTGGGACTAGTTTCATATATTGCCATTGCTTTTTGGCAAGCTCAAACAAATTTAAGTGAAGCACATGAGCAGAAAGATTTCATCTCTCAAAAAGGTATAAGTGAAGCATGAGAGGATTTATTCAAAATTTACCTACTCTCGAATTAATCTAAGTGAAGCATGAGAGTATTTCTACAAAAATTTCCAAGCACACCGTGCTCAAAAAGATATAAGTGAAGCACTAGAGCAATTCTATAGCTCAAAAAGTTTAAGTGAAGCACATAGAGCAATTCTAACAAATCATAGCATGATTTTGGCTTTCTCAAATAGGTGTGTCAAGCAACGGTACAAGGGAAAAACTAACAAACAAAGCAAGCAAAGATACAAGATGCTCCAAGCAAAACTCATGATATGTGACGAATAAAAATATAGCTCCAAGTAAAATACCGATGGTCGTTAGAAGAAAGAGGGGATGCCACTCGGGGGCATCCCCAAGCTTAGTTGCTTTTTTCTCTTTGGATATATCTTGGGGGTGTTGTAGCATCCCCAAGCTTAGGCTTTTATCATTCCTTATTCCTTCATCCATCGTGATCTCACCCAAAACATGAAAACTTCAATCACACAAAACTCAACAAAATCTTCGTGAGATCCGTTAGTATAATAAAGCAAATCACTACTTTAGGTACTGTTGCAAACCCATTCATATTTTATTATTGCATTATACCTACTGTATTTTAACTTTACCATGGCTCATACCCTTCAATATAACCCATAGATTCATCAAAACAAGCACACAATGCAACGAAAACAGAATCTGTCTTAAACAGAACAGTCTGTAGTAATCTGTACTCTAACCATACTTCTGTAACTCTAAAAATTCTGAAAAATTAGGACGACGAAAGGAATTTGTATAGAAACACTGTGTTAAATTTTCAGCTCAAGATCACGTTTCAGAAAAAAACTAAAATTCATATACTGGACGCAAAGTTTTTGTTTCAGATTCAGCATCGCTTCTACTCATCCTATAAATCATCCTAAAGGCTTTACTTGGCACAAATACTAAATAACACATAAAAACACAATCATAACAGAGGCATAATTGTGTCAACACTCAAAAACAGAAAGGAAAAAGCAAAAATTTATTTATCCACTGGGTTGCCTCCCAACAAGCGCTATCGTTTTACGCCCCTAGCTAGGCATAACGCATAGATTCAAGTTTTGTCATCTTTGGTTTTGGATCCATAGGATGCCCTCATGATTGATTCATATGGTGGCTTAAGTCTTGTTCTAGGGAAGTTTTCCATACCCTTTCTCAAGGGAAATTGAAAACAAATATTGCCTTCTTTCATATCAATCACGGCACCTATAGTACGTAAAAACGGTCTACCAAGTATAATGGGACAAGACGGATTGCAATCAATATCAAGCACAATAAAATCAATAGGCACATAGTTCCTATTTGCAAGAATAAGAACATCATTAATTCTTCCCAAAGGCTTTTTAATAGTAGAATCCGCCAAGTGCAAATTAAGATAACATTCTTCAATATTGGTAAGACCAAGCACATCACATAGAGATTTCGGAATCGTGGAAACACTAGCACCCAAATCACACGAAGCAAAGCATTCATAATTTTTAATCCTGAATTTAATGGTAGGTTCCAACTCATCATGCAATTTTCTAGGAATAGAAATCTCCAACTCCAACTTTTCTTCAAAAGATTTCATCATGGCATCAACGATATGTTTAGTAAAAGCTTTATTTTGCTCATAAGCATGGGATGAATTCAACATGGATTGCAGCAAAGAAATGCATTCAATCAAAGATCAACTATCATAATTAAATTCTTTGCAATCCAAGATAGTGGGCACGTCACTAGTTAAAGTTTTGACCTCTTCAAACCCACTTTTATAAAAAATATCATCAAGATTTTCACCCTCCAAATTATTGGGACGCCTTCTAGCTAAAGTTGACTCTACTTTAGTACATTCATTATATATTTTAACATTATTAAACAAGGAATCAATAGAATAAACATCAATCACTTTAAGATCTTCATCTTTTTTATGAAGGCAATCACTAGAAAACGATTTTTCTAAGATTTCTCTTTTAGCTCTAAGCATAGCGGTTCTTTTCTTACTTTCATCCATAGAGACATATAAAGCTTTAATAGATTCATCAATCTTAGGTACAAAAGCTTTCAACTTGAGATTTTCAACTTCATGAGAAATTCTATCAATGCTTCTAGACATATCATCAATCTTATTCAACTTTTCTTCTATCGTAGTATTGAAAGCCTTTTGCGCATTGATAAATTCTTTAATATTACTCTCAACATCAGAGGTGTTCCTATTATTATTGTAGGAAGAATTACCATAGGAATTACCATAATTATTAGAGGAATTTCCAGGAAAAGGCCTAGGATTAAAATTACCTCTATAAGCATTGTTATTGAAATTGTTTCGCGAGACAAAATTCACATCTACGGAATCACTATTTTGCTCAATCAAAGTAGGCAAAGGCACATCATTAAGATCAATAGGAGAATTTTTACTAGCAACCAATTTCATCAAAGCATCAACTTTATCACTCAAAGTACTAATTTCCTCTACCGAATTAAGTTTTTTACTAGTAGGTGCTCTTTCGGTATGCCATTGAGAATAATTAGCCATGATATTATCTAGCAATTTAGTAGCTTCACCGAAAGTAATCTCCATAAAAGTACCACCCGCGGCGGAATCTAAAAGATTTCTAGAGACAAAATTCAATCCTGCATAAAAAATTTGTATGATCATCCAAAGATTTAAACCATGAATAGGACAATTTCTTAGCATCAACTTCATTCTTTCCCAAGATTGTGCAACATGTTCATGCTCAAGTTGCTTAAAATTCATGATTTGCATCCTAAGGGAAATAATTTTCGCGGGCGGAAAATACTTAGTGATAAAAGCATCCTTGCACTTATTCCAAGAATCGATATTATTGCGAGGCAAAGAGGAAAACCAAATTTTTGCACGATCCCGCAAGGAGAAAGGAAATAGTTTCAACTTAAAAATATCATTGTCCACATCTTTTTTCTTTTGCATATCACACAATTCTACGAACGTGTTTAGATGGGATGCGGCATCCTCATTAGGATTACCGGCAAATTGATCTTTCGTGACAAGATTCAACAAAGCGGCATTAATATCACAAGACTCCGCACTAGTGGCGGGAGGAGCAATCGGATTACTAATAAAATAATTTTTATTAGTATTGGAAAAATCACACAACTTGGTGTTCTCTTGAGTCATCATGACTACGCAAACAAGATTGCAAGCAAGGAATAGATCCGGCGAGAAAAAGAGGGCGAATAAAACGGCAAATTGGTGAAGTGGGGGAGAGGAAAACGAGAGGCAAATGGCAAATAATGTAATTGCAAGGAGATGAGATTTGTGATTAGGAACCTGGTAGATGATGATGGAGTCCCCTCGGCGCCTACGATAGGAACGTAGAAGAGATGGCTTCCTCCCCAGCAACGGAACCAGAAATTCCTTTGACGTGGCTTGAGACTGCGTCGGTATTTCCCCAAAGAGGAAGGGATGATGCCGCACAGCGACGGTAAGTATTTCCCTCAGTTATGAAACCAAGGTTATCGAACCAGTAGGAGGATCACCACCACCCAATAAGCATCACCTGCACACAAACAACAAATACTTGCAACCCGACGCGAAAGAGAGGTTGTCAATCTCTCTACGGTAAAAAGGTAGATTAGGTAGTGATGGATAGGAGAGATAGATCTCTCAAGAACACAAAATAAAAAGGGCAAATAAAATATGCAGCAAGATGTTTTTGGGTTTTTGGTTTTGTAGATCTGAAAACAAAGATTGCAAAAAGATAGATCGGAAAGCAATATGTTGGAAAAGTAGACCCGGGGGCCGTAGGGTTCACTAGTGGCTTCTCTCATGAGTATAGCGCATGGTGGGTGAACAAATTACTGTTGGGCAATTGATAGAAAATCGAATAGTCATGACGATATCCAAGGTGATGATCATTATATAGGCATCACGTCCAAGATAAGTAGACCGGCTCCTGCCTGCATCTACCACTATTACTCCACACATCAACCGCTATCCAGCATTCATCCAGTGTATTAAGTTCATGGAAAAACGGAGTAATGCAATAAGAACGATGATATGATGTAGACAAGATCTATTCATGTAGGAATAGACCCCATCTTGTTATCCTTAATAGCAATGATACATGCGTGTCTTGCTGCCCCTTCTGTCACTGGGAAAGAACACCGCAAGATCAAACCCATCACAAAGCACCTCTTCCCATGGCAAGAAAAATCGATCTAGTTGGCCTAACTAAACCAAAGATTCGGAGAAGAAATATGAGGCTATAAGTAATCATGCATATAAGAGATCAAAGAAGACTTAAATAATATTCATGGATAGAAACTAATCATGAACTCAAAATTCATCGGATCCCAACAAACACACCGCAAAAGTTTACATCAAATAGATCTCCAAGAGACCATTGTATTGAGAATCATAAGAGAGATAGAGGAAGCCATCTAGCTACTGCCTATGGACCCGTAGGTCTATGGTGGACTACTCACGCATCATCGGAGAGGCACCTATGAGGAAGATGAACCCCTCCGTGATGGTGTTTAGATTGGATCTCGAGGTTCTGGAACTTGCGGCGGCTGGAATTGTGTTTCGTCGACTCCCCTAGGGTTTTTGGAATATTTGGGAATTTATAAGCATCAGAGGCGGTGGAGAGGGGCCCCGAGGAGGGCACAACCCATCAGGGCGCGCTGGGACCCCCCAGGCGCGCCCTGGTGGGTTGTGGTCTCCTCGGCCCACTCCCCCGGCACTTCTTTGGCCCACTGGGTGTCTTCTGGTCCAGAAAAAATCTCCAAAAAGTTTCGTCGCGATTGGACTTCGTTTGGTATTGATTTTCTGCGAAGTAAAAAAACAAGCAAAAACAGCAACTGGCACTTTGGCACTATGTCAATAGGTTAGTCCCAAAAAATGATATAAAGTTGTTATAAAATGATTGTAAAACATCCAAGAATGATAATATAACAACATGGAATAAGCAAAAATTATAGATACGTTGGAGACGTATCAGTCGCCGCTTATGTTGAAGCCGATAATGAACAAGCACATCAAGATTCCTTGGATGCTTTGGAAGAGGAACGTGACTTAGCAGCGGCCAGATCAGCTATATATCAACAAGACTTACGTCGCTATCATAGCCGTAGAGTCAAAAGTTGCACCTTTCAAGAGGGCGACTTAGTGCTCCATCTGATTCAAGATCAAACAGGGATGCACAAGCTTTCCCCACCTTGGGAGGGTCCTTTCGTCATCAGCAGAAACCTCAATAATGGTTCATATTACCTGATAGACTTGCGACCAGAATCATATACCTCTGAAGAAGAGACAACCCGGCCCTGGAACATTGCTCACCTGCGGCCTTATTATACTTAGAGCCACCGGCTCCTTTTCCTTTTTGTAACCCCCTCTGCAAATTCTGTATATACTTCTTTATGTTCAAATATAATAAAGCCGGCACCCCCAAAACTCGGGGTCTCTGTCAATTCAGCCTACAAATTGAGCATGAGTCTTTATTTTTTGAAACATAGGTCACTTGGGGGCTTCCAACTCATTGAGTTTAGCTTTCTCACCCTCTTGACCCGGCAAAAAATGCCACAATATATGGTTAAACCTTCCTGTATGCTTGATGCGACTCCGATCAGGTGACCCCGTGTACTCTTGACAAGTCAATCCACTTTGGACCCTGACCTTATCAAGGTTAAAACACCGGCTTGAGTCACGTGAGAGCCGGCATACAGAGAGCTAGGATAAATCATGGATTATCATACCCACTTCATTGAAGCAAGACTTGAGCCTCGAAAGCCAGTCTCCTTGCCGAGTCTCACTGAGCCGGCTTATTAACAATTTTTTATCATTATTACCATATGTTATTACTTCCTAAAATTTATAGGTACAATATTATTTATGTTACCGGCTCATATAAGAGTGTCCGGGTTACGAAAATTGTGATCATATAATGACCAGTTCAACTTAATATTCTACAATCAACTGTTGGGGAAAGATTTCAGAAGGCATGCTTATAAAGACCCGCCCATATTGATTCAAACAATAGCTCATTGAGCAGGGTACGCAGAAACATTCAGACATGAGGGAAATAAATGTTCATCTTTCAGCAACTGCGTGGAAGATCTAAAGCTCAAAGGCGACTCGGCCAAGGCAATACAAAATACAAGTCACGGGTTGTATGATTCCTAAGCAAAAGGATAAAAGGCGAGTTAACAAGGCTTGTTACAAGTACAAATCCCTCATCAACACGACGAGATCAAAAGTTTGAAATGTGCACGAAGGCACGGCACAAGCAAACAATTGTTGACTTCAAAATATTACAAGGCGCCATTGGGCCCAAACAGGTTGAATCAAAGCTTTTTCACTCATAAACCAGCCTCTGGGTTATCCAGGTTAGCCTCGAGCTGACCTCCCGCCTAAGCCGCCTCCAGGTCATCCTCCGCTGGGTCTTCTGGTTCTTGGATCTGAAGGTTGTCCACATCCCAGTTGCAATGGGTTAAGGCATGGAATACAACTTCTTCATTCAAGATGGAGGACAAGTCAACATCAGGGGCAAAAATGTGCTTACGACATTGTGGAGTCAGGTCCATCGGTTCAAAGGCGGGCGGCCGAACTCACAAGTTGTTAGCATCATAAGCCAGTTGATAGTTCTTCAACTCCATTTCAGCAACAAGTTGGGTGGCTAAGACTCGAGCTGCCTTGACGCACTGAGCATAGTCCACATTGGTGAATGCTAACCCGTCGTCCTTAAACTCAGGAAACCCTTTGGCCATCTCCACCGGATCAAGTTCCGCTGAGTAAGCCAAGGTCCGACTCAACAAAGATGTTGCACCGGCTCGAGCGGGTGATCTTTTCATCTCTTCAATCTATTTTGGGATTGTCGAGAGGAATCTTAGTACATACTTGATGAGTTTCACCGGCTCTTTGTTCCCCATAACAGCCTTGATTATGCAGTGGCTCCCAGCATAAAGTTGTTCAGTCAATGAATATACAGCCTTAAGCTTCAGCAAGCAGTTATCTTGGAGGTTGCGAGTCTGAGGACCTGCACAACAATTCAAGCACATAAGTCACCAGGCGATTTATCTTCATACATGACTATTTGAGCGGTTTAGCAAGAGCTCATAAACGTACTTACCAAAGATGGCCTGGGTCATGTGGGCAATGTGCCGCTTTAACTCGGATAGCTCTTCAGTGATGGGCTTTAGTTGACCCTCAGTGTTTTCTGCGCGCTTCAGCAAGGCGGCTTTTTCAGTCTCGAAAGATTTATTTTGTTTTTCACAGCTTGCCTTGGCTTTCTCCAATTCTTCCAAGGCAAGTCGAAGTTTTTGCTCAGCCTCTGCTTGGGCGGTTTGCCCCGCTTCAAGATCTTTTTTCAAGCCGGTCACATTTGACTCGGCTGATTTCAGAGCTTCCTGCACAATAGGGGTCATCATATTGTTCGGTCATAAGCCGACAGCAAGGTGCAGCATGACTACGATAAGAAAAATTATAACAAGTCTCAAGCAGATTGCAAGCAATATACTTGACACTTGGGGGCTAATGCATATCAGTTCTTCCAACCAAAATATTAAGAAGACCTGACTCACCTCAAGAAGATAAGCCGGCCCTTGGGGGATACAGGTTGATTTCTTCAAATTATACGAAGACCCGACTCATCTCAAGAAGATGAGACGGCCCTTGGGGCTACAGGTTGATTTCTTCAAATTATAAGAAGACCCGACTCACCTCAAGAAGATGAGCCGACCCTTGGGGGCTACAGGTTGATTTCTTCAAATTGTGAATAAGACCCGACTCATCTCTAGAAGATGAGCCGGCCCTTGGGGGCAACAGCAGTTTCATATGAACAAGACCCGCCTCATCTCATACAGATGAGCCGGCCCTTGGGGGCTATACAAGGATATATATAAGAATACAAGAGAGTGGAGCATACCTCATATTTTCTTTTCATCATGCCAACAAGGCTAATTTCCATATCCCGACTTGTGGAGAGGCGGTTTAAATATCAGGCATGCAGCTCGTCAGCACTGAGGCCCTCATAATTAGGGAGCTCGAGCTTGGCCTTCCCCTTCTCAAGTGCTGCCGCCTCATCCTTGGTGATAAATTTGGCCAACACATTGGGGGTCCCTGGAGCAGTGTAACCCGTCCCGGTGATAATTACGTCCTTGTCCTTTTCAGGAGGAGCGTCTCCAGTTCCCTTTTGAAGATTGGGCGGGTTAACATCAACTGTCAGAGTAGTTGCAGCATCTTCAGCTTCCGTATGTACTAGTTCAGAAGGCTGGGCGGTATGTCTTGGTGCTCCTGCTGATCTTGAGGATTCTCGGTATAAGCTTCAGAAGTCGCCAACATTGGATCTGCCGACTCAGGAACTTCGGGATTGATGGATGACTCGCCACCTTTTCTCTTCTTACCCTTGGCTTGGGCTCTGCAAATAAAGGCAACAAAGTAAAACATATGCAAGATTAAGCATGAATATGCAATACATGGTTTAAAGGAAATTTACCCTTTATTGATAACAAGGGGCGGCAGCTTCGTGGCTGTTGAGTCACCCGATGAAGGAGATGACTCCTGATAATTCAAATTAGAGGGACTAAGAGGTTGCCAGAAGAGGCCAGCTTTTGGAAGAGAGGGAGTTGGGCTATGAGGCACCTCATGATGTCATTTGCGGGCGACTGATTTGTCAGGCAAGCCGCCCACAAGGCCACCGGAGCTGCTCTGGGTGTGACGTCTTACTTCATGCTGAGTCTTCTTCAAAATAAAATTAGGATCCAAGTGAGCATTTGGATGAGAAAAGCATACTTTCCGAATGACCCGCCTTGTTTCCCTCGAAGACAAGGATTCTGAGTCGGAAGAGAGGGAGATTACCTCAACATCATCAGCCTGGCTTGTTGCAGCGTCGCCCTGAGAGTAAGAGGTGTTAGCAAGTTCAATAAAAATACAGCCATGGGAGACAAGTTTTTACTTTTGACTAGACGTCAACCGTTGTTAACTCGCCCCTTCTTGACGGCTCTGCTGCAGCCGCCTTATTCTTCTGGGTGGGTCTGGGCTTCTGAGCTTGTTGGGGCACGGATGCTCACGATCACCTATGGGGCTAGAGGCCCCTAGTGGTTCGGCAAGGGGGGTCACGTTGCACGAAGAGCGGAGAGCGTGAGACGGCGCGACGATCAGGACACAAGCATTTTACCCAGGTTCGGGCCGCTGCTAAGCGTAAAACCCTACTCCTGCTTTTGGTGGATTTGATTGAAAGAACACAAGTGGTGCCTCGCGCTCTATCCTGGCAAGCGTTGCCTTCAGGGAAAGAGCTGCTAGGTGAGTACAAATGTTCGGGGGTGTGAATCCTGAGCTAGGTTGCCTTGGGCCTCCTTTTATAGTGCAAGGCGTTACCACAGTGGAAAAATAGTCATTATCTATCGATTAGATAGCTTAGCAGAGCTATCATACCTAACTCTGGCATTTAGGACAAAATACCATGATTACCAGCTTAGGTGGCGCTCGGGGGTGCATCCCCGGCAAGCTCTTGCCACCGCTTGGCCGGTTGTTGCTTATGGTCCTGACACGCTGCAGGGCGGGTGTCAACTGGGTGTAACTTGTCTTCTGGCATGCCGCCACGTGCTTAGCGAGAGCTGATTAGCCGCTTGAGGGCTCGACACCGCATCGATAAGTGACTGACGTAGCGATGCAGTGGAGCGGTGGCTGGTTAGCTCGTGCCTGCCGGGGAATGGCTTGCCGGGTCTACAGAAAGGCGCACATGTCTTGGTCCCCGGCAAGCGCCGAGGACATGCTTGGCGCGTTATAGTCCAGGCTTGGGCTGTCACATCGGGCTTGTTGGAGTCTGGTCTTGATCATTCACTGGGATTGAGCGAACGTTGAAGGGTTTAGCTACTACCGCCTGTGCATAAGTCAGGGGCACTGGGTATCCCTGTACTAGTGCACTGACATGAGCCCCCGGGTCTGGCCCACACACGCTCGCCAAGTGTCGTTGGGTCTGGCCAAAAATCTATGCACAGGCGCGCAATGGGAGGGAGTAACTGCCAATTTATTGGTCCGTACAGACCCACCACCTCAGGCCGTTTCCGCCATGCGCGCCGCATGCATAGTGGGGAGATAGCGACGGGCGCGCGTGACTTAAAGTCCTGATACGATGGAGACGTATCAGCATCCCCAAGCTTAATTCCTGCTCGTCCTCGAGTAGGTAAATGATAAAAGAGATAATTTTTGATGTGGAATGCTACCTAGCATAATCTTAATCATATAATCTAATCATGGCATGAATATTAAGACACAAGTGATTCAAAGCAATAGTCTATCATTTGACATTAAGACAGTAATACTTCAAGCATACTAATAAAGCAATCATGTCTTCTCAAAATATCATGGCTAAAAGAAAGTTATCCCTACAAAATCATATAGTCTGGCTATGCTCCATCTTCATCACACAAAGTATTTAATCATGCACAACCCCGGTTTTAGCCAAGCAATTGTTTCATACTCTAGTATTCTCAAACTTTTTCAACTTTCACGCAATACATGAGCGTGAGCCATGGATATAGCACTATAGGTGGAATAGAATATGGTGGTTGTGGAGAAGACAAAAAGAAGGAGATAGTCTCACATCAACTAGGCGTATCAACGGGCTATGGAGATGCCCATCAATAGATATTAATGTGAGTGAGTAGGGATTGCCATGCAACGGATGCACTAGAGCTATAAGTGTATGAAAGCTCAAAAGAAACTAAGTGGGTGTGCATCCAACTTGCTTGCTCACGAAGACCTAGGGCAATTTGAGGAAGCCAATCATTGGAATATGCAAGCCAAGTTCTATAATAAAAAATTCCCACTAGTATATGAAAGTGGCAATATAGGAGACTCTCTATCATTAAGATCATGGTGCTACTTTGAAGCACAAGTGTGGAAAAAGGAATAGTAGCATTGCCCCTTCTCTCTCTCTCTCTTTTTTTTGGTGGGCTTCTTTGGCCGCTTTTTTTATTTGGGCTTCTTTGGCCACTTTTATTTATTTGTAAAGTCCGGAGACTCATCCCAACTTGTGAGGGAATCATAGCTTCCATCATCCTTTCCTCACATGGGACAATGCTCTAATAATGATGATCATCACACTTTTATTTACTTACAACTCAAGAATTACAACTCGATACTAGAACAAAATATGACTCTATAAGAATGCCTCCGGCGGTGTACCGGGATGTGCAATGATCTAGCATAGCAATGACATCAAAAAACGGACAAGCCATGAAAACATCATGCTAGCTATCTTACGATCATGCAAAGCAATATGACAATGATGGTGCGTGTCATAATAAACGGAACGGTGGAAGTTGCATGGCAATATATCTCGGAATGGCTATGGAAATGCCATAATAGGTAGGTATGGTGGCTGTTTTGAGGAAGGATATATGGTGGGTGTAATGCACCGGCGAAAGTTGCGCGGTACTAGAGAGGCTAGCAATGGTGGAAGGATGAGAGTGTGTATAATCCATGGACTCAACATTAGTCATAAAGAACTCACATACTTATTGAAAAAATCTATTAGCTATCGAAACAAAGTATTAGACGCATGCCCCTAGGGGAGAGGTTGGTAGGAGTTAACCATCGTGCGCTCCCGACCTCCACACAAAGGATTACAATCAATAAATAAATCATGCTCTGACTTCTTCACATAACGGTTCACCATACGTGCATGCTACGGGAATCACAAACTTTAACACAAATATTTCTACCAATCCACAATTACTCACTAACATGACTCTAGTATCACCATCTTTATATTGCAAAACTATTGCAAGGAATCAAACATATCATATTCAGTGATTTACAAGTTTTTTGTAGGATTTTATGACTAACCATGTGAATGACCAACTCCTGTTAACTCTCTAAATAGATATAAGTGAAGCATGAGAGTTTAATTCTTTCTACAAAAGATATGCCCACGCTCTAATAAATATAAGTGAAGCAAAAGAGCATTCTACAAATGGCAGTTTTCTATGTGTAGAGAAACAGGCAATCCAAACTTCAAATGATATAAGTGAAGCACATGAAGCATTCTATAAAGCCATACTCAAAAGATATAAGTGAAGTGCATGAAGCATTCTATAAATTGACCAAGGACTATCTCATACCAGCATGGTGCATTATTAAAATAAAAATAAAAAGCACACGACGCTCCAAGATTTACGCATATCATGTGACGAATAAAAATATAGCTCCAAGTAAACTTACCGATGGTTGTTAGAAGAAAGAGGGGATGCCTTCCGGGGCATCCCCAAGCTTAGTTTCTTGGGAGTCCTTGAATATTACCTTGGGGTGCCTCGGGCATCCCCGAGCTTGGTCTCTTTCCACTCCTTATTCCTTCATCCATCATGATCTCACCCAAACTTGAAAACTTCAATCACACAAAACTTAACAAAACCCTCGTGAGATCCGTTAGTATAATAAAGCAAATTACCACTTTAAGTATTGTTGCAAACACATTCACATTTTATTTTTGCATCATAGCTACTGTATTATAGCTTCTTTATGGCTTATACCACCGATAAAATCGATAGTTTCATCAAAACTAGCAAAACAATGCATTAAAAACAGAATCTGTCAAAAACAGAACAGTCTGTGGTAATCTGAATATCTACCATACTTATGTAACTCTAAAAATTCTGAAAAATTAGGAAAAAATAAACAATTTTCATAGAAGTACTGTGTAAAAATTTCAGAAATTTTTGACATCCCAGTAAAAAATGTAAATTCACGCACTACAGCCAAAGTTTCTGTTTTTGCACTGCACACACCAAACAAGCAATCTAATCATCCTAAAGGCAAATCTTGGCACATTATTTTTATAATACAATGGATTTATACAAGGGGATAATTATTTTTGTTGAAAAGTTTCTGTAATTAAGATTCACAAGGTTTCCATGGGCATGAACAAAGTTCAAGGCTAGCTCCCACTTTCACAATGCTCGTCCCTCTCACTTTCACTTTTCTTTTTGAAAAAGTTTTAGGTTCCCCTCTTTATTTTTTTGTTTTTGAACTATATAAAAGCACACAACAGAATAAAATGACTCTCTAAAACTTCTGGGTTGTCTCCCTGGCAGCGCTTTCTTTAAAGCCATTAAGCTAGGCATAAAGTGCTCAAGTAATGGATCCACCCGGATCCCAAGGTATATCAAAGCCAATTTTAATTAACAATGATTTGTAATTTAGTAGTGAGCACAAATTAACATATATCATGCAACAACGAAGTCTAACTCTCTTCCTATGCATCAGCATGTCATAAAAGAACAATTCATGCACACAAAGTAAAGGCCAGTGCATAGTATAAACAGTTTCTCGCAATTTTATCGTATTGGAAACATAGAGAGGCGGAGATGTAGTTCCGCTCTCATAATAATTGCAAGTAAGAGCAGCAAGCACATGCATATTATATCTATCAAAATCATCATGTGCAATGGTAAAACGCAACCCATCAATATAATCCTTAATAAGCGCAAACTTCTCTGATATAGTGTAGTTGGGAGAATTCAAAAATATAATAGGACTATCGTGCGTGGGTGCAATAGCAACAATTTCATTCTTAACATAAGGAACTATAGAAAGTTCATCTCCATAAGCATAATTCATATTGGCATCGTGGCCACAAGCATAGCAAGCATCAATTTCATCAAAAGGGGATATTTCAAATGAATCCAAGGGATCATAGCAATCAACATTGCATTCATCCTTCGGTAAGCACGAAGGGAAATTAAAAAATGTATGAGTTTAAGAGTTACTCTCATTAGAAGGTGGGCACGGGTAGCTAATCCGCTCTTCCTCCTTTTGCTCTTCGCTCTCCTCGTCATCTTTTTCATCTAATGAGCTCACAGTGTCAGGAATTTCTTCTTCCATAGTTTCCTGCAAAATATTAGTCTCCTCTTGGACAGCGGAGGAGTCCTCAATATATGGCTTAACATAAGCATTAGAAGCATAGTTTTCAAAGCAATATTTAAGTATGGCAAAACTTTTAGATTTGTAAAGAGTAGCATCATACTTTTCAATCAAAGAAGCAATTTCATAGGCACCCTTAAAAGCAACAAATTCTTCAATTTGCTCAATATCATAGTAATTATAAACACCCTTGGCATAAGCAGATACGATTCCATTATCCTTAAACTCACATTGATAGGGAAGGTGTTTTTTAGGGTCTTCAGAACAACAAGTAAAATCATAAATTTCGCATAAATTCCAAGCATAACATTGCAAAGTATTAATATGATGCCATAAAAGTTTCCCTTTTTGAGATAAGCGGTGTCGCACATAATAAGCATGCTCATTTAATGATTTGCCCTCAACTAAGCTAGTTGGGTTTTCAGCACGAGCACAAGTGGATCGAAGATGACCCAAGTAATATTCTTCGGTGGTACGGAACACTAGTGGTTCCTCAACTTTTGGAGCAACAAGTACATCTAATTTTTTTGGTATTTTGCGTTTCCTACCCATATCTAAAGATAGAAAACAAGTTAATAACAGAAAAATAAAAATTACTTAGTGATAAAGCAAACAAGCACACACGAGAATATTCACCCCAGGCTATTGCTCCCTGGCAACGGCGCCAGAAAAAGGTCTTGATAACCCACAAGTATAGGGGATCAGTTGTAGCCTCTTTCGATAAGTAAGAGTGTCGAACCCAACGAGGAGCTAAAGGTAGAACAAATATTCCCTCAAGTTCTATCGACCACCGATACAACTCTACGCACGCTTAACGTTAGCTTTACCTAGAACAAGTATGAAACTAGAAGTACTTTGTAGGTGTGATAGGATAGGTTTGCAAGATAATAAAGAGCACGTAAATAAAAACTAGGGGCTGCTTAGATAAAGAAACAACTAAGTTAGTCTTAGTAGAGAGCTTTTTGTCACAAGAAAGCTATTTGTCCCTAGGCAATCGATAACTAGACCGGTAATCATTATTGCAATTTTATATGAGGGAGAGGCATAAGCTAACATACTTTCTCTACTTGGATCATATGCACTTATGATTGGAACTCTAGCAAGCATCCGCAACTACTAAATATCATTAAGGTAAAACCCAACCATAACATTATAAGGTATCAAGTCCTCTTTATTCCCATACGCAAACAACCCACATACTCGGGTTTATGCTTCTGTCACTCAAGCAACCCACCATAGGCAAATCATGAACATATTGCAACACCCTACAGCGAGGATCCCTCACGCTTATGCGACACGGAGAGCACCATAGGACAGCACCAATAATAAAACATGCAACTCAAACCAATCATGATCATCAATCAACCCATAGGACAAAACGGATCTACTCAAACATCATAGGATAGCCATACATCATTGGGAAATAATATATAGCATTGAGCACCATGTTTAAGTAGAGATTACAGCGGGGATAAGGGGTGTTACACCGCTGCATAGAGGGGAATAGAGTTGGTGATGACGGCGGCGAAGTTGTTGGTGTAGATCGCCGTCATGATGATGGCCCCGGCGGCGTTCCGGTGCCACCGGGAGAGAGGGGGAGAGAGCCCCCCTCCTTCTTCTTCTTCCTTGGACTCCCCCCTAGATGGGAGGAGGGTTTCCCCTCTGGTCCTTGGCATCCATGGCGGCGGAGGGGCGGGAGCCCCTCCAAGATTGGATCTCTCTCTCTGTTTCCTTCTGTTTCTGCCTTCCCAGATTCTGGCCTTTCACCGTTTCTTAAATTCCCGGAGATCCGTAACTCCGATTGGGCTGAAATTTTAACACAATTTTTATCCGGATATTAGCTTTCTTGCGGAGAAAGAAGGGCACCAACCGCCTTACAGGGTGGCCACAAGCCAGCCTGGCGCGCCCTACCCCCCAGGGCGCGCCCCTATGGCTTGTGGGCCCCTCGGGCACCGCCTTCCGTTGTTTCCACTTCCCAAAATTCACATATATTCCAAAAAAATATCTCCGTAAGTTTTTATCTCGTTTGGACTTCGTTTGATATGGATTTTCTGCGAAACAAAAAACATGCAACAAACAGGAACTGGCACTGGGCACTGGATCAATATGTTAGTCCCAAAAATTGTATAAAAAGTTGCCAAAAGTATATGAAAGTTGTAGAATATTGGCATGAAACAATCAAAAATTATAGATACGACGGAGACGTATCAAGGGGCGATGCTCATCCATCCTTTCTTCCTCCTTGAGTCCGAATCCACAGAGCTCGCCCTTCTGCTTCCTTGTCTTGAGTTGCATTCCCCCTCCCGATGCTCAGGAGGAGGGGTTCAGCGAACGTGCTTGCAAAGCCTTCCCCTTGGACCCATGCTCAACCCCCGCCATGGATAGACGACTCTGAGCTGAAGGCTAGTCGGGGAAGTCTTGGATGGAGGAGCGGGCAGTGTGGTGGCCGTGTTGGAGACAACTGCGGCGGCACGCCTGCCGCCGTGCTGCCCGCTTCTTTAGCTTTGACGGGGTGCCATGCAGTCGACATCGCGCCGGGATCCATATTGGAGGTGCAGCGTCGCGGCGGTCCGTGGTTCCAGCATTCCTCCCTCAAGGTGATGGAGAAAAACCGCCCGCACGGCCGTTGTGGGCGCGCATACGGTTGCAGCCGTGAGTCGTCGTTCATCGTGGTGAAGCTCTCCTCCCGCAGCGTTGTGGGCGAAGTGTACGAGAGGGAGTCCTTCATCCACGCGTGTTCTTCTAAGGCGGGGGATGGAATTACCCGCCTTTGGCCAACGGGGACGACCATGCTCTCTGTGGGGTCCCCGGGTTGCCGCGCCTGGAGCTTGGGTGACGGGGGGGGGGGGCGTTCCCTCAAGTGGTGACGATGAGGAAGACGATGGCGGTCGGGAACCAATGACGCACCAGGAGCACGGATGAGGTCTCCGACGTGTCGTGCTCCCCGGTAGCACCATCATGACCAGCTGGGCTCCGGCAGCGCCACCATCCGCACCTGCCCTCCGCCTTCTTTCCCCTTGTCGGTCTTGTCCGCTCCGTCGGCTTCGTCCGCCCTGCCTGGGGACAGTGCCCTTCTGCTCGCCGGATGCGTCCCTCTGGTCCTGGCTGGGAAACGTCGAATCCCGGCCAGGCGCTCCTTTTGCCATCTGTTCCTTCTTCACCTAATCTCTAAGAGGAGAGGGACAAGAAAGGCATTACGGGGCATTTATCTTTTTGTAAGCCAAAAATGTAGGCGTTTGCCAAATCTTACCTGATTAGAATGTAATTTCTTATCCACTTGTATCGGAAATGAATGAGAAAAAGTATTGTCTTTCTTTCGCAAGTACTATCCCTTTCCCTTCCTTATTTATACTGCATCAGTATGTTTTGACTTTACGACACGAAGCTATCTGCCGGGTCATCATTCAAACCACGAGTGCCAAAAAGGGGAAACGAGCCCCCGGCAACAGGTTGGTGTTGTTCCCCGGCAGAGCTCCTTGTCGGTGTCGGCGCCGCCACCCCTATAAACAAAGGCAGGGGGACGGCTCGTCCCGGCAAGGGCTTTCACCACGCGGATGACTCCACAACCCGCAGTAAGGAAGATACTAAGGGTTTCCTTGAGAAATCGAAAGGTACTAAACTTGGGATATGCGATATACTTATCTTTTCCAAGCAGTATCTCCTTTTAGAGTGTGATGGGCCGCCATCCTTGCTTCTTTGTTCTCCTTCCCTGTTTTCTCGATGGTCAAACATGTAGGGTGAGAACAGTATCAAAGATTATGGTTCCATCAAGTATTCTAGCAAATGTTTATAACTTAAAAGCGATAACTTTGCAGTCATAAAAAAATGCATGATGAGCATGTAAGAATGATGATATGATGCAATGCCTAGCTTTATTATTGTTACACAGGGTCTGCGCCTGGCTTTGTACAAAGGGTTACATGCAACATCGGCAAGGCTTGTACAAAAGGTGGCTGTCGGGGACTGAGCCCGGCAACCACGCCTTACGGGTAGAACTTAAGAAGATGCTCAATGTTCCATGAGTTAAGCACCTTGGTGCCATCTTCGGTCTCCAGGCGGACTGCGCCAGGTCTGGTGACTCATACTACCCGATAAGGGCCTTCCCACTTCGGCGTCAACTTGTTTGCACCCTTGGCGGACTGAACACGCCTAAGGACAAGGTCGCCTTCCTCAAGGCTCCAGGCGTGCACCCTGCGGCTATGGTAGCAGCGCAGGGCTTGCTGGTAATGTGCAGCATGCACCGCAGCCCGGAGACGGTCTTCCTCGAGGAGCGTGGCATCGTCATGCTGTGGCACCCTGGCTCAGCAAACCGGGTTACCAGTGTTTCCAACCCAGAGATCATGTCTTCTGGAAACACACAACAACTTGGAACAGAACAGAACTGAACTTTATTGATAGACTTCGAGTACAAGCTCATATTTTACATCGATAGCAAGGCCAAAGGCACACCTGGTGCTATGACAATATCTACATTATTTATGAAACATAGCGGGCCTCGAAACTACTAGGGAAACTCTATGGCGTAGCGGAACATAGCGGAAACTCCATCCACAGGGACACTGCTGGGACACAGCCTAGTTAGCATAGCATGAACCATCGGGACCTCCATCCTCGGCTTCCCTGCATCTGGCATGATACGCCAGGTGAGTACTTTGAATGTACTCGCAAGCTCACGACAACCAAGTAATGCAGCAAACAATAGCATGGCAATTAACATGTTAAATTCTTAAGTGATTCACTTACTGTCATCAGTTATCAACTTACTCTCTTTCGGGTTGTCCCACAACCCTCGGAATACTCATAAGCCATCGAGTACTTCCGAACACAAGACGAGTTCTTCCATCAATATTATCAGTATTACGGTTGACCACCTAGTGAGGCCTGGACGGACTGTCCAACACCGTGGATGTGGCTATTCGAATAGATTTTACACTCTGCAGAGGTTGCGCACTTTACCCACACCATTGAGCACCTGGCCTCGTGATCCCATTCGGGTGGACCAGCATTGCTCCAACGAAACCCACCTGACCCGTGACTCTCCCATCGTACCACCGGCATTCATCCTCCCCCGGAGTCCTGCCTTGGGTGGCCCCTGTGTCACCTCGTGACACCTGCCACCGTCATGGCCAACTAAACTGTCCCAAACGGGGATGCCGGCACAATACTCAACTGGGCTCATAGGGTTACCGCCGTCTACCTGATCAGGGTAGCACGCATGCATAACCCTCCCTGTCTGGAGGTACCGGTGAAAGAGCACGGAGCCAGACCAAGTCAAGGCCGTCCCATACCGGCAAATGTGGTTGCACGGATAAGCCCGGGCAGGTGACTCCAGATCAACCGACTAAGTTTCATTAAGCAAGCATGTGGTTTATCCCAATAACTTAAAATGGCAGCAACTAAGCATTTAAATGAAATTGCTATGAATTATTATATAGCAAATAAATGAACATAATGCATTGAAATATGCAATGCTATTGAGATGCTTCAAAAGATGGATGTCCTGGCTTGCCTTGCTCTGTTGGGTTGTCCACAAACTCCTGGTCTTCAAAACCACAAAGATTTCCTTCTGAAAATATTTTAAAATAGCAAAGGAAAATGTCACATAACACATTTCTGTTTACTAGAAATACTGTGAGTAAGAGAAAAATACCAAAATTTATCAGCAAATAAAAGAGCTCAAGACAAACCCAATGCAAAAAGAATCAATTGATTTGGGCTTATAAATAAAAAGTTAGGAGTGGTCAAACTTACTGGTCAAATTTGATTTAAAAATGGAAAATCAGAAAAACAGCAGAGGGCCACTTCGAAGGCATACTTCGCTCGGGCGCCTCCACTTACCCCTTCGCGGGCGGGGGCTGAGCCGCCGATGGGTGGGGCCGGCCTGGTTTAAATAGAAAGAGAGGAGGGAGACAGAGGCTAGGCGGCTCACCGGCGGTGCTCGCCGGCGATAGGGACGGCGGCGGGGTCGGGAGAAGGCTGGGGTGGATCAGGCGTTCGACGATGGTTCCCCCTGTACCCGCAGCTCCTCCGGAGGTGGTCGGACGACGCCGCCCCCTTCTTCTCCGGCGGGTGGATGCTACGGCGGTCGTCGGGGATGGCAAATCCGGCAGCGATCCGGTCGGCCAAGAGCTCGAGGAGGACTAGTGAGACTTGCTGGTCTCGACGGTGGGCTCAGGTGAAGTTGGAGTGGGGTGGAGATCGCTGGCGACTAGGCTCGGGCGGCGGAGGATCTCCGGCGAAGCTCGAGGCCAGAGGGCCTCTCGGCCGTGGCTCATTGCTCTCGGAGTCGATTGGAGGGTGGAGGAGAGGGGTGAGTAGCTGAGCGAGGCCAGGTGTGGCCTTTTATAGGCAGGGGCGGAGCTCGGCGAGTTCTCTAGAATGGGCGGCGCTGTGGCCACGTCGCCGGGCAAGGACGGCGAGCTGGCTATCGCGAGGTGCGGCGAAGAGATAGGAGAGGGCAGGCGCAATAAATGCGCGCAGTGGCCGCACGCGGAGGAAGACGACGGCGGAAGAGCCACTGTGCCCGCACGGGTGCCACAGTGCGGCGCTGCGGTGGCGGCCGGCGAGAGCTTCTCCGGCGAGGGGAAGAACCTAGAATGGCCTAGGTGGATGGCGGGGAGCTAGTCGGCACAGGTGGACGTGGTACGGCGACGCGGGCGTCACACTCCGACGAGACCCGTGCCTAGCGGCGCCCAGAGCGTGGTTTTGGCAGGCTGGCTACGCGGTCACCGCTTGCACAGGCGCCCGTGGCGCGAGCTGGCCTGCCATACCATGTCTGGATCGTCGACCTCGCGTACTGTAACCCACCCGTGGCACTAGCTTACCCAAAGACTCACTGAGATGAAGTGTAACTTCATCCACAGTTTGCTGACAGAAAATGGGTGAGGTTCTAGAGAGGAGATGATCTGTGAATGAAGCCAACCAACTTGTCTGGTGTGAAACATGTTGGAAGGACTCCATGCTGGCCAAATTTGAGAAGGTTTGGATAAGATTTGAATGGGGTTCATGTGCAAACTATCATACTGGTCCAGAAACTTGATCTGCTTGTGGCACTCATATGGTAGATCGGATGGAGCTGAAATTTGGCATGGTGGAGTCATTTGAGGTAGAGAGGATGCCATAAAAATTTCATGGCAGCTGGCCGCTCCTAGCTAGTACTTCCTTCACAAGGGTTTCAGAAATGCAGTAACTTGGCAGAGCCTTGTTGCTCAAAATTTGTACTGGCAAAAGTGATATTTTTGGATATTGTGGCTAGATAGGATCCCTAATATCTCAGGAAATTTACTGGGAATTTTTTGAGCTAGGAAAATGGGAGTTGCTTCACAACTGACCAATTCTAACCAGAAAGAAAATAATTATTCTGGCCAAAATTTTGTATTGGGCTATGGAATGTTTTTGATGATTATGGGATTATATGATGATAAGAAGGTGTGACAAGAGTTTGGGATTTTTCTGATCATCAGAGCTATGGGTTGCTTCACAACCCATAATGATGCCATAATTCCCAAAGAAATAAAAGAAAAAAATGGAAAATATTAGAAAAATGGATTGTGGTCCAGAAGGTGTATGACATGGTGTTGGCAAGATTTAGACAAGGTGATGAGAGCTTTGGGTTACTTAGGAAAAGATTCAAGGATTCATAAGTCCATAGTTGACTGAAAAACCAACCAAAATGCAAATAAAACCAAAAAGATTTCGAAAAGAAAAAGTTGCCAAAACCCAGGGTGTCACACATGTCGTAGCTGTTGTTGCTCTACTTCATCATAGGCAAGCACTCGAGGTGACCCGTATATGAGTTCCGTGAGGAGTACTGCTTCCGCCCCGTACACTAGGGAGAAGGGCGTCTGGCCAGTAGCTCGATTTGGTGTCATTCTGAGGGACCAAAGAACCACCGGCAGCATCCAGCGCTTGCCGCTCTTCCGCAGCTTATCAAAAGTCCTTGTCTTGAGTCCTTGCAGCACTTCAGCATTCATCCTCTCGACTTGCCCGTTGCTTTTTGGGTGAGCAACAGAGGCGAAGGAGACCTTTCTTCCAAGGCTTTGGATATATTGCATGAAGGCGCGGCTCGTAAACTGGGTGCCGTTGTCAGTGATCACTCTATTAGGCACTCCAAAGCGGCACACCAGTCCTTTCATGCACTTGATAGCTGACTGCGCGGTCACCTTTCTCACTGGTTCCACCTCAGGCCACTTTGTGAACTTGTCGGTTGCCACGAACAAGAACTCAAAGCCCCCGACAGCACGGGGGAAGGGGCCCAAGATATCGAGCCCCCAGACCGAGAATGGCCAGGATAGAGGGATTGTTTGCAGGGCTTGTGCTGGTTGATGAATGTTCTTGGAATGGAACTGGCAGGCTTCACACTTGGTGACCAGTTCAGTAGCGTCCTGGAGAGCAGTGGGCCAATAGAAACCCTGTCGGAAAGCTTTCCCGGCAAGGGCCCTTGATCCAATGTGGGAACCACATACTCCTCCATGAATCTCTGCCAACAGCTTCAGTCCATCCTCCCGGCAGATACACCTTAATTTCACACCATTCGGTCGTCTTCTGTACAGGGTGTCATCAACAAACTAGTACATACTTGACCGACAGACTACTATTTTGGCTTCTTCTTGCTCTTCGGGGAGTTCTCCTGTTTGAAGGAAATGGACTATGTGATGTGCCCAGGTTGGAGCCTGCGGCTCGACAACAAGGACTAAAGGCATCTCCTCGTCTCCGGGAGCGCTTACCTCAACCGCGATAACATGAGGTCCCGCGGGAGGGAGCTGCTCGTCAACCGGAACGGGGTTTTCCCTGGCAGGCTCTCTACCAGCAGCTTCGGGAAGCTCTGCCGGGAAATGCTTGCCGGAGTTCAGCTTCCTTCTCTTCTTGGACATCGCTGATGGGGATACTAATGGTTGAGTGAGGCGGAGAACAAAAGTCCCTGGTTCCACAGGAAGCTTCTGCGCAGCGCACTTTGATAGATGGTCGGCAATGCAGTTCTCTGCTCGTGGCACGTGCTCTGTTTGCAGTCCATCAAAATGCTCCTCCAATTTCCTCACTTCTTCCACGTATGCTTCCATTAGCGGGCTCTGGTAATCCTTGTTGACTTGCTTCACCACAAGTTGAGAATCTCCTCGGACGATCAGCCTTTTTATTCCCAACTCTACCGCGATTCTGAGTCCGACAAGGAGCCCCTCGTACTCAGCGGTATTGTTGGTGGCTTCCTCCCGGGGAAAGTGCATTTGGACGACGTACTTGAGGTGTTCTCCGGTGGGGGCAATGGGGAGCACGCCTGCTCCAGCGCCCTGGAGTGAGAAAGCACCGTCGAAGTACATGATCCAATCCTTGGGTGCCTCTTTGCCGGGGAGGATTGTCTCCGGAGCTTCATCATCTGGCGTGGGTGTCCATTCTGCAATAAACTCCACCAACGCCCTACTCTGAATGGTGGAAGTGCTCTCATACTTCAATCCGAAACTTGACAATTCTAATGCCCACTCAACTATCCTGCCAGTGGCTTCGGGGTTCCTCAGTATGCGTTGCAATGGGAAACGGGTGACAATTGTTATCTCACGGGCTCGGAAGTAGTGGCGCAGCTTCCTCGAGGCCATGATGAGGCCAAAGATCAGCTTTTGTACCCCAGAGTACCTTGATCTAGCCCCCTGCAGCAGGGAACTGGCAAAGTGCACGGGCCGCTGCACCATTTTCTTCTTTGCCACCTCCTTGGATTTGTTGTCGATCATTTGCTGAGGTCCCCCTTGCGCCGCATCGAGTCCTGTCGCGGATGTTTCTTTCTCGTCCCCGGTAGCATCAGCAGCGGCTGCTGAATCTCCATCCACTTCCCGCTGAGCCACCAGCGCTGCACTAACCACTTGATTCGTCACCGCCAAATATAGCAGCAACGGCTCTTGCGGTTTAGGAGCGACCAAGGTGGGAGCAGAGGATAGGTAATTCTTCAGGTCTTGCAGCGCTGCGTCTGCCTCCGGGGTCCACTTCATCGGGTCGGCCTTCTTCAAGATCTTGAAGAACGGCAAGGCGCGCTCAGCAGACTTGGAGATGAACCTACTCAACGCGGCAACACGTCCGGTCAAGCGTCTGATATCCTTGATAGTCTCTGGTGCCTGTATCTGTTCAATCGCCTTGATCTTATCGGGATTAGCTTCTATTCCTTGCCGAGATACAAAGAACCCAAGCAGCTTGCCGGATGGGACACCGAACACGCACTTTTCAGGGTTGAGCTTCAGGTTGATCTTGCGCAAGTTTGCAAAAGTTTCTTCTAGATCTTGTATGAGAGTGGCTTCATCCTTGGTTTTGACCACGATGTCATTCATGTAGGCTTCCACATTCCTGTGCAGCTGAGGTCCAAAACCAATATGAACTGCTCTGGAGAAGGTTGAACCAGCACTCTTTAACCCGAAGGGCATACGCACGAAACAGTACGTGCCACAGGGAGTTATGAATGCGGTCTTCTCCTCAACTTCTTTAGTCATAAATATCTGGTGGTATCCGGAGTAGGCATCCAAAAATGAGAGCAAGTCACATTCGGAGGTGGAATCAACAATCTGATCTATGCGCGGCAAGGGGAAAGGGTCCTTCGGGCGAGCTTTGTTCAAGTCAGTGAAGTCTATGCAAAGCCTCCATTTCCCATTTGCCTTGCGTACCACCACCGGGTTTGCCAGCCAAGTTGGATGCAGCACCCCTCCGACCAAACCAGTTGCTTCAAGCGTTTTGATTTCCTCGGCAATGAGCTGCTGCCGCTCCAGGGCTTGCTTCCTAACCTTTTGCTTGATGGGCCGGGCATGAGGGCAGACAGCAAGGTGGTGCTCAATTACCTCCCTGGGAACACCGGGGATGTCAGATGGTTGCCAGGCAAACACATCGACATTCTCCCGCAGGAAGGTAACGAGCGCGCTTTCCTATTTGTCAATAAGGGTAGCACTGATGGTGAATGTACCACTAGTTCCGTCCAGCCTTGCCGGGATTTTCTTCGTCTCAGGATAGGTGACCCTGGTCTTCTTGCTAGTGGAACTCCCCGGCAGGTCATCGTCGGGTGCAGCGCACTCCGAAGAGGTGCGCTTCCCGGAGTCCTTGCCGGTGTTCCTATTAGCTTTCTTCAATGTCTCTGTGTCCTTGGCGGGAGTTGGGATTTCTGCGGCTTCAGCTCCTACCGCATCACGATACATCTATTCCACGCAGATAACTGCGTTCTTCTTGTCGGATGGGATGGAAATGACCCCAATGGGCCCTGGCATCTTCAATGTATTGTAGGCATAGTGGGATGCCGCCATGAACTTTGCCATAGCTGGGTGACCGAGGATTTCGTTGTAGGGCAGCGGGATCTCGGTGACGTCAAACACTATCCTCTCTGTCCGGAAGTTCAGTTCCTCGCCAAATGTCACAGGCAGAGTGATCTTTCCCTTGGGTCGGCTCCAGCCGGGGTTGATTCCTTGGAATGTACCCGTGGCTTCAAGCTCTTCATCAAGGATCTGCAGTTTCTCAGCCACTTTAGGGGAGATTAAGTTCAATCCCGCCCCGCCGTCAACTAACATCTTGGACACCTTGAGGTTGTGGATTGTCGGAGAAACCAACAATGGCAAACATCCGACCGTAGTGGTACGGTCAGGATGATCCTCTTCGTCGAAGATGATAGGCGTGCGGGACCATTTGAGTGGCTTCCTAGATTCTGCAGTTGGTTCCACAGCATTGACCTCGCATGCCCACTGCTTGAGCTGGCGATGAGAGGAATGCAAGGATGCACCCCCGTCAACGCACATAGCTTCAGTTGCTTTCTGGAACTCCGTGTCGCAGGAATCCTCATCATCATCCTCATCCTCACTCATATCGTCTGTTTCCTTTTTCTCCCGGCCTCTGGCGGGTTTTTCCTTTTGCTGCGGGGTTTTGCCGCGGCGACCTCCTCTGCCGCCATGACCTTTCCTGGCAGTGCCGTCCTGGCCTTTTTCCTTGTCGCGCTTCTCATACTCGGCCCTCTGCTTCTCAACAAGTTGCTCGACCTGTCGGAATTCTTGGAGATCATGGCCCTTGGTGTGTGAATCTTGCAGTACGGCCCGTCGGACTTCCCGGTCTTCTCAGCGGCAGCAGCCTCCCAGCAATCAGCGCACGAGGCAGCTCCCTTGCCGGGGGTTTTGGCTTTTGCCTTTTTGCTTGCACTGAGGTCTCCGGAGCTCTCAACAGCCAATACATCCTTTCCTTTATGCTTCTTGTTGCGCTTCCTGCTTCTTCCCTTCGGGTTGGGGGCGTCGTCGTCATCATCGGAGTCCACTTCGACGCCCGCCTCCTCCCCAGGAAGTCGCCTTCCTTCTTCAGCTCGAGCACATTTATCCGCCAAGGTGTAAAGCTCATTGATAGTCTTGGGGAGCTTGACATTCATCTTGGCTCGCATCCTCCTGTTGCGCACGTTCGAATGGAATACGGCAATCACCGCTGCGGGATGGATCTCTGGGATGTTGCGGTGCACTCGGCTGAATCTCTGGATATACTTCCTCAGGGTTTCTCCCTCCTTTTGTGGGAGGACTTGAAGATCACTAGGCTGGCCTGGTTCTTGATGACCACCAGTGAAGGCGCCAACGAACTCGTTGCATAGATCAGCCCAAGATGAAATTGAATTTTCCGGTAGATGCATCAGCCACGATCTCACGCTTGGCTTAAGTGCCAAAGGGAAATAGTTGGCGAGCACCTTTTCATCTCTACCTCCACCAGCTTGAACATCTATCGTGTATATGCCCAAGAACTCTGTCGGGTTCAGCTTCCCGTCATATTTCTCAAGCAGCTCAGGTTTGAAGGCTCGGGTCGACGGCCAGCGGACCCGTTGCAGCTCGCTAGTGAAGGCAGGGCAACCAACCTCGTAGGGAAGGTACCCGCCAGCACTGGGCGCGGGGTCGCCGACGTCTGGACCGTTGCGCCTATCGGATTGACGGTGGGCTTCCTGGAGTCGCTCGATGGTGATGCGCGCGTCTTCTTTCTGTCGGTCTTCAAGGACGCGTCGTTGATCCCGGCGGTCGCGCGGGCCAGACGAGACTATGGACGCCTCGTCGTGCTCATCAGCATGCGAAGCTTGCTGCGGCTGCCTCTGGGCCTGTTGTCGCAGAGGGGATTGCACCGTTGGGGTGGCCCCTTCGACGCTCGTCGCCCCGGGGCTGCTGCTGCTGTTCGTGTACGTCATGATGGCTCTGCATGCTGGGGCTTGTTGGCTTCAACTAAGGAAACCAGACTCTGAATGGTGGCTCTCCATTCATCCATCTTATCAGCTGCTGGCATGAAGTTGAGGAGCATCTAGACTCACGCCATGGCTTCCTCTGCGGTGCCCGGCATGGCGAAAGAGGCGGGCCGTGACGTCGCTCGACTCCTGGTAGGACCAAGAGAAGCGCCGCCACGTTCTTGATGTCGTGCGCCACTCGCTGGGGTTGTCTGGCATGCAGGAGGCCCATCCTGCGGGGCTGCGGCTCCGCTCGGTGCTCCGTCTCATTCCGCACGAGGTGCACGCCCAACACTCTTGCCAGCGGCGGGTGCGGCCGGAGGGTCACGGCTCGCACCGGATCGGGCGTCGCCGAGGCGGCCAGGGCCATCCGCGCAACGAGGAGGTGATGAACGGTTGTATCCCTCCGTGGCGTCGGGGCCAAGCTTGCCAAGTTGTTGTTGTAGTCGCTCCCCTCCGGTGCCTCCTGCTCCATCTCCGGTCGTGACAAACTAGACAGGGGTGCCGCCTGCGCCGTCCATGGTGCCCGCCTCACCTGCAGCCATCGCGGCGTCGACGGCGCCGGCGGCCGCGTGCGATGGAGCCTTCGAAGTGGAAGGATGCGTGGCCGCACCGGATTTCTTCTTGGGAGCCATTGTTGAAGAAGATGACGATGAAGATCGATTCTCCGTTCACGAACTCAGGTTCGCACAAATGATGCACGCCCCCTACCTGGCATGCCAAAGATGTCGGGGCATGGATGCTCACGATCACCTATGGGGCCAGAGGCCCCTTGTGGTTCGGCAAGGGGGGTCACGTTGCATGAAGAGCAGAGAGCATGAGACGGCGCGACGATCAGGACACGAGCATTTTACCCAGGTTCGGGCCGCTGCTAAGCATAAAACCCTACTCCTGCTTTTGGTGGATTTGATTGGAAGAAAACAAGTGGTGCCTCGCGCTCTATCCCGACAAGGGTTGCCTTCGGGGAAAGAGCTGCTAGGTGAGTACAAATGTTCGGGGGTGCGAATCCTGAGCTAGGTTGCCTTGGGCCTCCTTTTATAGTGCAAGGGGTTACCACAATGGCAAAACAGTCATTATCTATCGATTAGATAGCTTAGCAGAGCTATCATACCTAACTCTAGCATTTAGGACAAAATACCATGATTACCAACTCAGGTGGCACTCGGGGATGCATCCCCGGCAAGCTCTTGCCACCGCTTGGCCGGTTGTTGCTTATGGTCTTGACACTCTGCAGGGCGGGTGTCAACTAGGTGTAACTTGTCTTCTAGCGCGCCGCCACGTCCTTAGAGAGAGCTGATTAGCCTCTTGAGGGCTCGACACCGCATCGACAAGTGACTGACGTAGCGATGTAGTGGAGCGGTGGCTGGTTAGCTCGTGCCTGCCGGGGAATGGCTTGCCGGGTCTTCAGAAAGGCGCGCATGTCTTGGTCCCCGGCAAGCACCGAGGACATGCTTGGCGCGTTACGGTCTAGGCTTGGGCTGCCGCGTCGGGCTTGTTGGAGTCTGGTCTTGATCATTCGCTGGGATTGAGCGAACGTTGAAGGGTTCAGCTACTACCGCCTGTGCATAAGTCAGGGGCACTGGGTACCCCTGTACTAGTGCACCGACAGAGCTGCAACCTTCCCCCTCTTCTTCTTCCAGAATAAAGAATTTGCCTATAAGGTTAACAATGAAAACGATAAGTAAAGCTTTGGGGCTTAAAAGTGTTATAAGTCGGATAAATAATTGTCAAGATTTATTACTGGTGGAGCCGGATTGAGAGTACAGAAGGGATTCAGCCCAACTTGACTGCAATTTGCTAGAGTTTCTCCCAGCAACTTCTTCACAATCTGATTTATCTCATCATTGTCCAAATCTTGGTTGCTATATCTTTGCGCGTCATTTACATCGCCAGTATAATTGCACATCAAGTCGCCACGGCGACTCAAAGGCATGATCCTCCAAGATATCCAACACCGGGTTAAATCAATTCCAGTAAACCCATGGGCCTGCAAAGCCTTCAGTTTTGGGTATATAAAGGCGAGTTGATCACGTTCTTCTTGTGAAGCTCGGCCAGGAAGCTCAAAATTCATGGGAAGACGATCTGGTCTGTAACCCGGCAGAGGGTATTCATCAATAGGAGCTGTGTTCCGACAGTAGAACCAAGTCTTGGACCATCCTTTGGGGTGACTTGGTAGAATAACAGCAGGGAATACACCATCTATGCGCCGTTGAATAGACATTCCGTCGAGTTCCAGGCTAAGGCCATCCGCACACTCAGTTTGACGGTTGAGGTGGAAGAATTCCATGAAAATAGGGATGGTGGGTTCTATTCCCAGATACACCTCACAGAATACTTGAAACTGGCAAAGATTGGATATAGAGTTGGGAGCCAGATCTTGAGGATGTAGGTGGAAAGAGTGTAGAGCATCCCGAAATAATTATGACCCGGAGGGAGAAAAACCCCGAAGAAGGTGATCTGTGAACACCACTACTTCTCCTTCGCCGGGTGTTGGGCGTTCTTCTCCAAGGGGAGCCCGCCATCCAGTTTCCTCCTTAGACGACAGGAGACCCTGGTCTTGGAAATTTTTGAGCACAAGTTCAGACACTTGGGACGGCACCCAGTCACATGTGGTAGTTTTCGACATTATGAGACGCCTAAGTGCAAATAAAAGAAGCTGCAGAAGCATATATGTTATGGTTGAGGATAAGACGACATAAGTATCTACAACAGGAGAGTCGCCTTATGATGAGACGGCTCTTAAAAGAAACAGTATCTACATATGGCGGGTTATAGTCATAAGGATGAGCCGGCAAACATAAGGGCGTCTTATGCCAAATCAGAGATTTCTAATTTTTTCTAAGTGTGGGACAAACAAGTTTCTACCAAACTGGCTACAATTATGGATTTATAAATAGTTCAAAAAAGAAAAGATTTGCTAAACCAAATGACGAAGCAGGGAAGCAGTGGCGGTCCAGTTTATGGATTCTTAAGGGGAATCTGAGTATGCTATATGTGAAATGGAGCCGTTGTTCCTACCGCTTTATTCCTATGATAAAGGTCATCGGAGCTATACGAGAACTAGCAATGGTGATGAACGGATAAAACACTTCGGTACCTCCGACGAACTCCGATGAACTAAGACAGATCTAGGAGAAGAAAAATGGCTTACCTTGACGGTTGTCGGGGGCAGCGGAGATGTTCGGCTAGATCTTGGTGAAGACGAGGCGCTGCTACGGTCCCAGGAACGGTCGCCGGCGACGGATGAGCAGCAGTAGTGCGGGCTTGAGGAAGAAGAAGAAGTGAGAGGGCAAGAGAAAAAGTGAATGAGGGCCCCCCGTGAATATTAATAAGATAGAAACCCGAAAGGGCAGCCAACAGGCGCAGGAATCAAGGAGGCGCAATAAATTTTGGAAAGGAGACGCCTTGATTTTCGGGATCAGTGGATACATGCAAAGATCTATTGTGATGTCATCATTGGTTTCCTGGATTCTCGGCGGCTGACGTCACTGATGGATGGCACGAGGAAAATTACAAGTCTGAAAATATTGTAAGCCGGCATTTTGAGATTCAGAGACGACATAGATATAAGCAAAAGATAGGCCGCCAAGTGAAGGTGAGGAAGATTGACATGAATAAATTCAAATCAATCTGGGGCCTAATGTCGGGGATATAACCCCGCGGTATAACCCGCCCTACTAAGCCGGGTCAACATGTTGGCAGCTCATGTGTCATACTCAAGGTGGGCCGTGCTGTTGAAGACAAGGCAGGCAAGGCGGCTTACCAAGGAAGCCGAATGGCGGCCCAGCATATGAAGACGGCGACTCAAGGCCCAAGAGGCAGAAGACGTCGGGAGTTTCCTTGCTTGAGAGGCAAGGCGAGTTAGAGACATATTAGGTCACGAGTCATAGCATGACTCGGACTCTTGTAAAACCTAGGGTCTCGACCTGTATATAAAGGCGAGCCCCTAGAGCCGAAAGACTTAAGTTACACACCCTTGAAAGCTAGGTTAGCGATTCTGCACCCTTGTAATCGAGATCGTCATCAATATAGACACAAAGCAGGACGTAGGCTATTACCTCCATCGGAGGGGCCGAACCTGGGTAAACTCGTCTCTCGTTCCCGATCAACCCCTTTGAGTCGCCACCTAGTGGCGATGGCCTCACACTCAAGTTCTCCTAAGAGAACATCTGCCATGACAAAACCACGACAGGGAGCGAGCTTCGTTGCGCCCCCCGCGGCCGCGAGAACCACGCCGTCCGCGGCCTTGAGCCGCGGGCGCTCCATGACTGCTAGGGTCGGCCTCCGCTGCAGTGTGTGTAGAGAGCGCCCGGCCCCCGGTGGAACCCTCGTCGCCGCGGCCAGAGCGCGGCCCCGGCCTCTGCTCCTGGCCGGCGTTGACTTCGGCGGCTCTGCCGCCTCCGCCACTCTCTTGCCTTTCTTGGCTGCTGGGAGCTTCCACTTGGTATCCATGGCCGCGGCATCTGCTGGTGGAGATCTGGAGATTGCAGAAGGGAGAGGCCGAGGGGTTGGTCGCGAACAAGGAAGGCAATGGAGCACCAGCGCTCCGCGCGGGTCGGCTTTATAGACGAGCCAGCATTTATCGAGGCCTCATGGGAAGTAGAGGTATCGTGCCCGTGCAAGCCACCATGCGTCGCCCCTGGGTCCATCAGCTCGATGGACCCCGCGTCGTTTCATCCCAAGTGGGGGGAACGTGCACGCCGCAGGCCCGGGGGCTACTATCGGCCCAGTAGAAACCAGGGTACCATGGCTCGTCTGCCTCCGGGCCAGGAGACGACAGGTGGGTCAGTCTTGCAGCGGATGGCTCGAGATCACTCGCCCCGGAGGGACTGCCTCACGAGGCAGTCCAGCTTCGCGTGGCCCCTCGCCGCCAGGCTGTGAAGCACCAGATTGCCTCGTGAGGCTTCCCGTGTGAAGCCACTCTACGAGGCCTGGCACACGGCACCGGTTGCAGGACTCCATAGCCGGCACATGGGTGGTGCACCCACGTGGGGGACGATGATAGAGGTCATTCCAACAGGCACGGACGGGGACAATTTCCTTTTTGGTGCGGCGCCAGCTGCCTCCCCCCAGAGCAGGTTCCCAAGACTTGCCATTCTAATGAAAGAGGACCAGGACGGATCAATACGCTAGGATGAAGGTCATCACCGAGACCACACGCGCATCACGAAGACCACTTTATCAGGAGGCGACCACCTTTAGTTAGGATAGGCCTGGCTCCTGTCCCCATTCGAATTATTACCCTGTGGCCACCCTTTCCCGCCGATATTTTCGGGGAAGAGGACCAAGCCACTACAAAGGGGGCAGGGCCACGTCCATGTAAGGGGATCGAGCCATTCTCTCCCCCAACACCTCGTGTACTCGCGCGACAAGCTCCTCATCAGAGACCAATCCAATCACAAGCAGGAGTAGGGTTTTACACCACACGGTGGCCCGAATGTGGGTAGCTCGTGTGTCCATGTTGTTCCCGGCGAGAAGGAGTGAGCTCGTCGTCAATCTTGTTGTGTTTGCCGTCATGTTGTAGGTCGCCAAGCCAAGTCCCCCCATTGTTCGAACCTTGTTATTGGAGAAGTTCTTGGACGCAAATCCCAGACTCCGACACTGCCAGTGTGGATATCGTTGTTTTGATTCTGTCAAAACTTCGCTGATATAATAGACTGACCTCTGTACCGGATATTCCTTCCCGGCCTCCTTCCATTCCACAACAACTACCACACTCACCGCCTTATTATTGGCAACGATGTATAGGAGCATTGGCTCTTTGTCGAGTGGGGCGGACAGGACAGGCAGCTCAACCAATTGCTTTTTAAGAGCTTCAAAAGCTTTGTCTGCAACATCATTCTAGACAAAGTTGTCCGTCTTTTTCAATAACTAGTATAGGGAAATTGCCTTCTCATCGAGGCGGCTTATGAACCGGCTTAAGGTGGCAATACATCCCGCCATACGTTGGACTTCACTGACATTGGTTGGCTTTGCAAGCGAGGTCACCGCCATTATTTTGTCTGGGTTAGCCTCGATGCCGCGCTCAGACACCAGAAAACCCTATCACTTGCCTGCAGGGACACCAAAAACACATTTTAGCGGGTTAAGATTCATCTCGTAAACCCGCAGATTGTCCAAAGTCTCCTTGAGGTCATCCAGCAGAGTCTCCTTCTTCTGGGACTTGACCACAATATCATCAATGTAAGCATGAACATTGTGCCCGATCTATTTGCAAAGACAATCCCGCACGTAGCGCTGATAAGTAGCCCCCACGCTCTTAAGTCCAAATGACATAGACACATAGCAAAAAGCTCCAAAAGGCATGATGAAGGTCGTCTTTTCCTGATCCTCAACGGCCATCTTGATCTAGTGATAACTGGAGTAAGCATCTAGAAACACAAACTCTCACAACCAGCGGTGGAGTCAATAATCTGGTCAATGTGAGGAAGAGTGAACGGGTCCTTAGGACAAGCCTTATTGAGGTCTATGTAGTCAACACACATACGCTAAGTGCCATTTTTCTTCAAAACAAGCATTGGATTTGCCAACCACTCGGGATGGAAAACTTCGATAATGAGCCCGGCAGCTAGGAGCCAGGCCACTTCTTTGCCAATAGCCTTTCATCTCTCCTCGTTAAAATGACAGAGGTATTGCCGGGCAGGTTTCATCTTGGGGTCCACATTGAGGTGGTGCTCAGCGAGTTCTCTCGGTACACCAGGCATGTTGGAAGGTTTCCATGCAAAAATGTCTCGATTCTCATAGATGAACTCGATGAGCGCGCTTTCCTATTTGGGATCCATGCCGGTCCCAATAGTGAACTGTTGAGATGAATCTCCTGGAGTGAAATCAACTTGCTTGGTGTCATCGGCCGGCTTGAATTTGAGCAGAGGTCAGACTCCGTGCTGGGCTTTTTCAGGGGAGTCATATCCACCGGGTCAACATTAGCTGTGTAAAATTTCAATTCTTCCGCTGCACACACTGACTCGGCATAGGTTGCATCTCCCTCCTCACACTCTTGAGCGATTTTCCGGTTGCCATCGACTGTGATGGTTCCATTGGGCCCTGGCATCTTAAGCTTGAGAGAGACATAACAAGGCCGTGCCATGAAGCGGGCATAAGCCGGCCGTCCAAAAAGGGTGTGATGAGGGCTCTTGAGTTTGACCACCTAAAAGGACAGAGAATCGCATATGTAGTTAAACTTTGTGCCAAAAGCAACATCTAGCTTGATTCGACCAATTGGATATGCTGACTTCCCAGGAACGATCCCATGAAAGACTATGGAGGAGGGCTAGAGTTGTTGCTCCGACAGGTTCACCCGTCTGAATGTGTCATAATATAAGATATTGATGTTGCTTCCCCCGTCCATGAGCACCTTTGTTAGCGTATAACCTCTAACTTGAGGTGCCACCACCAGAGCGAGGCCACCCTGTAACGCCCAAGATGCAGTCCTATCCTTATTTTGGGCTCGAGGGCCTAGATAGGGATAGAAGTGCATCTCGTCGTTTCGCAAGAATGGATATCGTTACAAGTACATGTAAAGAGGAGATGAGTATATGGAATTGGCTTACACTCGCCACAAGCTAAATCAAGATCACATCAATACAACAACATATTCAATCACCATACATAAGAGCAGGGTCCGACTACGAACGAAATCAAACGATAAAAATGACATCCATCTTTGCTATCCCAGGCTGCCGGCCTGGAACCCATCCTATGATCGATGAAGAAGAAGAAGAACTCCAAATCAAACAAGCATCGTTCTCACGTCAAAGCATCACATTACCTATACCTGCAACTGTTGTTGTTGTAATCTGTGAGCCACGGGGACTCAACAATCTCATTTCCAAGGGTATCAAGACTAGCAAAGCTTAATGGGCGAGGTATGGTTAAGTGGTGAGGCTGCATCAAGGACTAAGCATTTATTTGAGTGGCTAACTTACGAGTACAACAAAATTAAGGAGGGTGGTCTACGCATAACGGACGTGAACTAGTAATAATCACTAAGTGATCCTGAACACCTACTTACGGTCAAGCATAACCCCACCATGTTCTCTCTCGGTTCAAAACTCACGAGAAGAGACAGTCACGGTTACGCACACGGTTGGTGTATTTTACTTGACTTTACTTTAAGTTTTCTATGACCGTATGTTAAGCAAATTTCCAAGTTCCCACATAACCGCGGGCACAGCTTCTCAAAAAGATTTAACCCTGCAGGGGTGCTCCAACTCATCCATCACAAACTAACCACACGCTGCATGGATAACCTCAACCACGAGATAGCCCGTAGTATCCTCGGGAATCCGGTGGAAAACCTCAACCTCGAGGTTGCCCGAAGTATCCTTGGAATCCCGTGCACAAGACATTCGAGAAAGGTAAAACAAGTCTAGCAAGACCGCCCGACATGTCGACGAACCCGATAGGAGCCGCGTATCTCATTCTCAGGACACGACCGGATGAGCACAGCGTACAGTGGCCTGATAGAAATCTCCCGAGTTGCCCCGGGTTGGCCCCGCACACGGCTCTAGTTTGGACCAACACTCATGAGGAGCACTGGCCCGGGGGTTGATTAATTATCCACGGGGTAGCTAAGCCCTATGCATTTTAATTAGGTTGTATAGCAAATGTAGTACCAATGTTGGGTCTTGCCAGACAAGTTTTATCCCAAAAAGGGGGGGCCCATAACAACCCCAAGCATGTTAGGAGCACTCAATATGGATCATAACACCGGTACACAAGTAACTAGGGCGGCAAAAGTGGAACAAAACACCGAGCAAAAGGCCAAGCCTTCCACCTTTTACCAAGTATATATGTGCATTAAATTAAATAGCAATAATATTGCGATATCTCAAAAATGTCCATGTTGTCACATGAAAACTATCTGCACCTGCAACTAGCAACGCTATAAGAAAGGCTGAGCAAGTGGTAACTTAGCCAAACAATGGTTTGCTGGGATGTGGAGGGTTAGAGGCTTATCATGGCATTTTGGGAGGCTTGTCAAACAAGTGGTAGGTAGCGTGACATAGCGATAGAAACGAGACAACTAGCATGGCAATGATAGTAGTGGTACCAAGGGAAATGTTCATCTTGCCTGAGATCCCGCTTGGAGGAAGAACGAATCCATGAAGAAGACGATCCAACATAGTCGAACGAATCCTCACACTCCGAAACACTTTCAGAACTCTATCGAGAAGAAGCAATCTGGAAACAAACAAATGACATGGTAAACATCACAACATATGCATGACATGATGCGCAAACATTGATGATGCATGTCAAGTTTAAATATGCAAAGCATGACAAAGCACAGCAATCAACTACTACACATTAAGTGAAGTTCAATATGCAACGAGTTGCATATTGATGAAACTCCATGTTCGAATCATTTAGTTCACTCTCGTTTAGGTACTCATCAATATTAATGTTGTTAACATGGGTGGTCATGGCATAAGGTGAGATGGAATTAAGCAATTTTAAATGGAGAGGGAGAACATACATACAACAAAATAATAACTCTCCATATTATGAGAAATGTGGTTACTGTTGTTTAACCAAACAATTATTTTAAATGTTGTTCATCATGGCAAGCGGTGGACCATACCAACTACATCATCTAGGCATTTTAAATGAGGCCGGAAGCAACATATAGCATTTTCGAAACGACCCCATATGCAAATTATGAGTTTGGTTCAGATCTGAACTAACCATGTTTTAAAATTATTAGACAGCAGAATAAAGTGTGTCATGAGATTCTACAAGTTTTTCTAGTCAAGTTACATATGTTGATCATCTTAAACGGAGCTACGGTTAAGTAGTTATGGAATAAATCATTTTAACATGGCATTTATGCAAATTTAAGCAAACAGCAAGTTCAAATATTTTAAACATGCATGAAAGTGGCATATTGTGAATCTACACGAAATTCTAAGCATTTTTCATATATAAAGTATTTTCATCCGATGCACGATTATTAAGTTATTAGCATTTCAATATGATGGCATTTGTGCACTTATGCATGATTTGATTTATTGCTAAATTCGCTGGGACATACAAAAAACTACATGGGCCGAAAGCACTGCACTGGGCAAGCCCAGCCATAGATCTGGCCCAAACGGCTGTGCGTGTGTGTTGTGGATTTAAAACACAGAGACAACAATAAAAAAAAGGAAAAGCAAGAACCTGGGATTTGAACCCCGGTCTCCTAGGTCTACACCAGCGTGGTTGACCAGTTGCTCTACTAATGAGTTTTCATCATAGATGGGTTTGGGCGGATATGTGGCAAATCCTTGAGCTAATCTGAACGAAACTACAAGGCAAAACAGGGTGTGCAAAAAATAGGGGCGCCTAGGATCCGAACCCCAGACCCCTCAGATTACTGCTCGCGGCAATGACCAACTCGGCTAGAACGCGGGTACTGGCATGATGGGGCTTCGGCTGCAAAAGATATGACGACGGGTTGAGGCTCACCTCGGGCCAGATTGGGCCGGTTGGTGAAGGGCTAGGGGCACTCGCGGCTGGGCCTGGCGCGTGGCCCACGCGGGCGCGGTTGCGGGCGAGCTGCTCGTCCAGATCGAGCGAGAGCTCGGTCAACGCGCGTCTCAGCGCAGGGAGCTCGCCGGCGGTTGAGGCGGCTTCCCCGAAAGGGGCAAGGCAATGACAGGGTCCGATGAGGCCGAGAACCGGCAGATCTGGCCGTCCTGCACCGGATCCGGGCATCTATGGCGCAGAACGGGTGACGGCGGCAGACTCCATGGATGGCTCCGGCATCCTACACGCGAGAGAGAGAGCGGCGAGATTAGCGAGAGAGAAGGGAGGAGAAGGGAAGGAGAGCATGGCGAAGCAGGTCCGGCCTGGAGGCTCGCCGGCGTCGGGGCTCGCCGGAGCTCCGGTGGCCGGCCGGCTCAAAGCAGCGGGAGGCGGGGCTGCGGGCGCTCGAGGGGCTCCTCCCCTCGATCCTGATCAGGCGCTCGCTGCGGGGAGCGGCATGATGCGGGCCTGGCGGCGGTGGTGCTCCGGGCCCAGGCGGGCCCCGGATGGGCTTCGCGGGCCTGTGGTGGGAGGTGGGAGAGAGGTTGCGGCGGCGGCTGATGGAGGCTAGCGGTGCGGATCCCGAGGGGAGTCTAGGGTTAGCCGAAATGGACGTGGGGGTGTCCATATATAGCAGGGAAGGGCTAGGGTTAGGGGTTTTCATCCATTTTCGAACCGTATGATCGCGATCGGACGAAGCCTGTCACGGGGAAGCCTAGGATGGGCTAGTGGGCTGTGTAGAGGGGGTTGGGTTGAGATGAGAGGGAAGATGACAGCCTGTGACAGGGTTTTTATAAACTGAAAACACCCGACGTTTGACTGGCTATATTGCCGCTATAGGTTTAACGGTTCGGGTACCAAACGGGCTCTGATTGCGACGAAATTTGGCAGGCGGTCTACCTACACTATATCCAGACCACACGCCAACTTTTGACCCATTCAGAGAATATTTTATAAAGACTTTTGAAAACAATATTTTATTGATGCCGCGGGCGCGTGCGTGTGTGGTTGGTCTCGAAACGGTCAACGGCACGAACGGAGAGAACCGACAACTACGAACGGATGCATGTTTTGGAAAGATGACGACAAAGAAGTGCCGAAGCTATGCAGATGATGCGAATGGTGCGATGATGAATGCGACAACCAAACGAATTGCATGATGACAACGGAATAAAACGGGAATCTTCTGGAGCGTCGGTCTCGGGTTGTTACACGCCCGGATTATCAACCCGGGGGGATGATCATCTCCGCTCCAAGTTATTGGTTGCTCTGACCAATTTAATTATGTGGGGACAGCTGGCTCAACTATATTGATAGCTCTCCGTTGATTCTTGCGATCACGCTTGCAAGTACTAGTTGTGAACACGTGATACTGCCCATTGTTCAACTGTTTAGGGTAGCTTTGAAAACCAGCTTCATTGCTATGTTGCTGGTTACCTTGCCCAGAACGGTGATTTCCACTACTATTATTGCTAGAACCATGAAAACCAGCCCCTCGAGCCGCCTGATCCGTGGAAACTAGAATTCGTGAATCCTCCGGATGACCCGACTCCTGGGAAGCTGGCCTAGACCCGCCAGTGCCGGGTCGGCCCTGGTGTCCGCCGCCACCACCTCCGTGGTGATTCTGATAAGCTTGATTGCGGAACTCCTGCATGATGAAGCAGTTCTCCCACGAGTGGTAGGCCGGCTTATCTGGGAAACTATGTTTGGGACAAGGACTTTTAAGCGCATCCTGATGTCTACTATGCAACTGTATTCTTGTAGACTCTTGTTGGGCCTCCAAGCGCAGAGTTTTGTAGGACAGTAGCAATTTTCCCTCAAGTGGATGACCTAAGGTTCATCAATCCATGGGAGGTGTAGGATGAAGATTGTCTCTCTCAAACAACCCTGCAATCAAATACAAGAAATCTCTTGTGTCCCCAACACACCCAATACAATGGCAAATTGTATAGGTGCACTAGTTTGGCGAAGAGATGGTGATACAAGTGCAATATGGATGGTAGATAAAGGTTTTTGTAATCTGAAAATATAAAAACAGCAAGGTAACAAGTAACAAAAGTGAGCACAAACGGTATTGCAATGCTTGAAAACAAGGCCTAGGGTTCGTACTTTCGCTAGTGCAATCTCTCAACAATGCTAATATAATTGGATCACATAACCATCCCTCAATGTGCAATGAAGAATCACTCCAAAGTTCTTATCTAACGGAGAACATAAGAAGAAATTGTTTGTAGGGTACGAAACCTCCTTAAAGCTATCCTTTCCGATCGATCTATCCAAGAGTTCGTACTAAAATAACACCAAGTTATCCTTTCCGATCAATCTATCTAGAGTTCGTACTAAAATAACACCATATGATATGCATCAACCAACTCTAATATCACCTAGATACTCCAATGTCACCACAAGTATCCATGAGTTAATTATACGATACGCATCAAACAATTTCTGATTCATAATACTCAATCCAACACAAAGAACCTCAAAGAGTGCCCCAAGGTTTCTATCGGAGAACGTAGGACAAGAACGTGCATCAACCCCTATGCATAGATTACCCCAATGTCACCTCGGGAATCTGCAAGTTGAGTACCAAAACATACATCAAGTGAATCAATAGAACATCCCATTGTCACCACGGGTATCCATTTACAAGACATATATCAAGTGTTCTCAAATCCAATATTCAATCCAACATAACGATATCTCAAAAGGAAAGATTCAATTCATCACAACATGATAGCAAGGGAACATCATATGATCCGACTATATTAACAAAGCCCGTGATACATCAGGATCGTGACATCTCAAGAACAAGAGAGAGAGAGAGAGATTGAACACATAGCTACTGGTACATACCCTCAGCCCCGAGGGTGGACTACTCCCTCCTCATCATGGCCTCCGCCGGGATGATGAAGATGGCCACCGGAGATGATCTACCCCCTCCGGCAGGGTACTGGAACGTCTCCAGATTGGTTTTCGCCGATACAAAGAGTTGCGGCAGCGGAACTTCTCATCTAGGGTTATATTGGGGGGTTTCTGAATATTTGGGAATTTATAGGCATCAGAGGCGGTGGAGAGGGCCCCCATGGAGGGCACAACCCATCAAGGCGCGCCGGGGGCCCCCTGGCGCGCCCTGGTGGGTTGTGCTCTCCACAGCCCACCTCTCTGGCACTTCTTTGGCCCACTGGGTGTCTTCTGGTCCAAAAAAAATCTCCAAAAAGTTTCGTCGTGATTGGACTCCGTTTGGTACTGATATTCTACGAAGTAAAAAACAAGCAAAAATAGCAACTTGCACTTTGGCACTATGTCAATAGGTTAGTCCCAAAAAATGATATAAAGTTGCTATAAAGTGATTGTAAAACATCCAAGAATGATAATATAACAGCATGGAACAAGCAAAAATTATAGATACGTTGGAGACGTATCAGCATCCCCAAGCTTAATTCCTACTCGTCCTCGAGTAGGTAAATGATAAAAACAGATTTTTTTGATGTGGAATGCTGCCTAACATGTTCATCACATATTCTTTTCTTTTGTAGCATGGATATTTGGACTTTTAGATGATTCAAAGCAATAGTCTAGTTTTAACATAATGACTTCAATACTCAAGCATGCCAACAAGCAACCATGTCTTTCAAAATATCAACACTAAAGAAAGTTATCCCTAGCCCATCATGCTCAATCATTGTTTTTTATCCCCTCGAACAAATCGAAATGATTGAAGTTTTTCTATTTGGAATCGTCTTAGGCCTAATTCCTTCCATTCATGAAACAAACTCAAATATTAGCTACACCCAATGCTCAAGTACGATCATAGTGCCCCCTACTTGGTGCTTTATAAGAGAAGATGGAGACTCAAAGTAAAAATAAAAATTGCATAAAGTAAATAGATAGGCCCTTCGCAGAGGGAATTAGGGATTTGTAGAGGTGCCAGAGCTCAAAGTTTTAAATTGAGAGAGAAAAAATATTTTGGGTGGCATGCCTTTCCTGTCAACGAAAACGACAAAGTAGTTCACGATACATTCCATGCTAGATATATCATAGGCGGTTCCCAAACAGAAAATAAAGTTTATTCCTTTTTCCACCATTCTTTCACATTCCATGGCTGGCCGTATCCACGGTTGCCTTCCATACCAACACTTTCCAAGGAACTTATTATTTGACAACATAATTTATTTTTATTTTTCATTTCGGGAATGGGCATCCCTATTACCACCGCACTCTCGTGCAACGACAAGTGAATAAACACTCATCTTGAGAATAACACATCTAGCATGGAAAAATATTGGACACCCCCTACCGTTTCATGAGCGGTACGAGCACACAAAAGAGAAATTTACTTTGAAAATTAGAGATGGCACATACAAATTTGCTTGGAACGGCATGGAAATACCGCATATAGGTAGGTATGGTGGACTCATAAGGCAAAACTTGGTTTAAGGATTTTGGATGCACAAGTAGTATTTCTACTTAGTACAAGTGGAGGCTAGCAAATAGATTGAGAAGCAACCAACCAAGAAACGAAAATTCACATAAGCGAGCATTGAGCATAACTAACACCAAATAATGCACCATAAGTAGGATATAATTTCATTGCATAACTATTGACTTTCGTACTTGCATAGGGAATCACAAACCTTAACACCAATATTCCTACCAAAGCATAATTACTCACTAACATGACTCGCATATTACTATCATCATGTCTCAAAACTATTACAAGGAATCAAGTTTAATTTGTCCAATGATCTTCATGAAAGTTTTTATTATATCCTCCTTGGATATCTATCACTTTGGGACTAGTTTCATGTATTGCCATTGCTTTTTGACAAGCTCAACCAAATTTAAGTGAAGCACATGAGCATAAAGATTTCATATCTCAAAAAGGTATAAGTGAAGCATGAGATGGTTTCTTCAAAATTTACTAACTCTAAAATTAATCTAAGTGAAGCATGAGAGTATTTCTACAAAAATTTCCAAGCACACCGTGCTCAAAAAGATATAAGTGAAGCACTAGAGTAAATGACAAGCTACTCTCAAAAGATATAAGTGAAGATCAATGAGTAGTCAAACAATTAAGTAGCTATGTGAGGACTCTCTCTCTCTCTCAATAAATATTTTCAGATCTGATTATTTTATTCAAACAACAAACTAAACAAAAATAGAACTCCAAGAATAGCACGCATCATGTGAACGAATAAAAATTTAGGCTCAACATAGGCTAACCGATAGTTGACGAAGAGAGGTGGGATGCGTAGCATCCCCAAGCTTAGATGCTTGATACTTCTTTAAATATTTACTTGGGTTGCCTTGGGCATCCCCAAGCTTGAGATTTTGTATCTCGTTCAATCCTCTCATATCATGGTTTCACCTATTCTCAAAAACTTCATCCACACAAAAATCGAAACGAGCTCGTGAGATAGGTTAGTACACATAAAAACAAATCAACACTTCATGTACTGCCTAGACAAGTTGCACAATAATTTTCAAACATAATCTACTGTTTACTATCATTTCCACAATTTATATCTACCAATATAGGCTATGGAAACTATAGGATAAGTAGATAACAAAACTATGACAGCAATCTGTCCAAGCAGAACAGTCTGTAGCAATCTATTAAACCAGCGTACTTATGTAACTCAAAAAATTATGAAAATTTAGAACATGCTAAATAATTTATATGACAATACTGTGTAAAAATTTCAAAAACTTTCCACGTTCCAATAAAATATGAAAATTCAAACACTACAGAGAAAGTTTCTGTTTTTACACAGCACACATCAAACATGCAATGCAAGCATCCTAAGGAAATTCTTGGAACTTTTTATTGAAAAACGAGATTATAAATAACACCTAACAGAGAACAACAAATTATAATGACGCTCCAAGCAAAACACATATCATGTGACGAATAAAAATATAGCTCTAAGTAAGATATACTGATAATGTTGAAGACGAAAGAGGGGATGCCTTCCGGGGCATCCCCAAGCTTATAGGCTTGAGTCTTCCTTGGATATTACCTTGGTGGTTCCTTGGGCATCCCCAAGCTTAGGTTCTTGTCACTCCTTATTCTCCTCATATCGGTGTCTCACCCGAAACTTGAAAACTTCAATCGCACAAAACTTAACGGAACTTCGTGAGATGGGTTAGTATACTGAATAAAGATCATTCACTTAGGTACTGTCAAGATAAGATTCATAATTATTCTCACATAATACCTACTGTATTCTACCATTCACATAATTTATATCACTGAATATAAGTTATGGGAACACTAAAACAAGCAAACTATGCATGCAAAACAGAATCTGTCAAAAACAGAACAGTCTGTGAAGATCTGTAGTATAGCCATGCTTCCCTGTCTCTAACAATTCTGAAAAATTAGTACAACCTGAAGAATGTGTATATCAAGACTAAGTAAAAATTTCATATCATTATCACGTTCCAGTAAAAATTGAAAATTCCTGTACTGGAGTCAAAAGTTTATGTTTTGGTTCAGCATCAATTCCACTCATCTTGTGAGTCATCCCAAAGGCTTTACTTGGCACATTATTGAAATAAAAGACACAAAACATGATTACTACAGTAGCTTAATCATGTTAACACACAAAAACAGAAAGTAAAAGTATTGGGTTGTCTCCCAACAAGAACTTTTCTTTACAGCTTTTTAGCTAGGCATGATGATTTCAATGATGCTCACATAGGAATAGTAATTGAAACATGCAAGAGAGCATCATGAATCTCATGACAAGCACATTTAAGTCTAACCCACTTCCTATGCATAGGGATTTTGTGAGAAAACAATTTATGGGAGCAAGAATGAACTAGCATAGGAAGGCAAAACAAACATAACTTCAAAACTTTGAACACATAGGGAGGAAACTTGATATTATTACAATTCCTACAAGCGTATGTTCCTCCCTCATAATAATTTTCAGTAGCATCATGAAGGAATTTCACAATTTAACTATCACATAAAGCATTCTTTTCATGATCTACAAGCATAGAAATTGTATTACTCTCCTCATAAGCAAATTTCTTCTCATTCATAAAAGTGGGAGCATCAAATGAAACTTGAATACTATAAATTGTTTCCACATTAAAAGAGTAATGTTCAGTAAAAGGATATTCAAAATTATGAAAATAATTATCACTACTTTTTATAACATAAGTATCATCACAATAATCATCATAAGTAGCAACTTTGTTCTCATCATAGTCAAGTGAAACCTCTTCTGAAATAGTGGAATCATTACTAAATAAAGTCATGACCTCTCCAAATCCACTTTTATCATTATAATAAATTTCAACACCCTCCAAAATAGTGGGATAATAATTATCTAAAGTTGACACTCTTCCAAACCCACTTTCATAAATATCACAATCATCATAAATAGGAGGCATGCAATCATCATAACAAATTTGATCATTCAAAGTAGGGGAACTAAAAAGATCATATTCATTAAGCATAACACCCCCAAGCTTGGGACAAACATTAATTGCAGCAAATAAATTCTAAAACATGTCATTCTCATCAAACATAGCATCCCCAAGCTTGTAGCTTGACATATCATAAGCATAATCACTCTCATCATCAATAGTATGAATAGCACCAATAGCATAACAATTACTATCATCATAATTTACCAAGTTGGTGCCAAAAAGATTTTCAAGATTATAAGAAGCATCATTATCTTCCCAATCATAGTCATCACAACAAGCAATAGGCAAAACAAAATCATCATCAAGTGTATCATCTTCCACAATTATTTTTGATTCATCCTCGTGAGGCACAACAATAATAGGAGCAACATCATTTGGGAGAGATACCTTTTTACCTCTACTCTTTCTTCTTTTCTTCTTCTTCGCCACATCATGTGTGAGTTTAATTAATTTTTTCGAGCTTCTTATTGATGAGATTGGTTGAATAGGGAGCTCCTCCTCGTCACCTATTTCATCATGAGAGACAATAGGAGGGAAAGTGGAAATCTTTACCCTTTCATTAGTATTCCTTTTATATTCTATTGGTTTTCCCATCTTTCTATAGTTGGCAATATAAGCATTCTCATTGCAATTTACCATGCAAAACATATAGATATTTTTTAGATTAGTTTCAATGTCGTCCATGAGAATGAATACTTCAAACCAATTATTTTTATGTGTCAATTCTTCACTCCCCAAAAATAGAGAAAACTCATTATAGAGTTCAAGGGTGATCAAGTCATTACAATATTTGGCCATGATTTGATCATGAAAAAGTTTTCATTGGAAATTAAGATGACCAACTTTATTGCAAAGTTCACAAGTAATAGGACAAAGAGAACATAATTTTGTAGCAAATTCATCAATCACTTTGAGCAAAAAATTGGTTCTGTCTTGTTTATGCTTCTTACAAAATCTATCATCCCTATAAGGCACGTCTTCACAAACTTTATCCACTCCACAAGAATTGACATGCTTATAAGAAACATTTTTATCATGACAAGTGCAATCATCATTAGTATTTTGGATATTCATGGAATTCATACTAACAACATTGCAATCATGCTCATCATTCAAGGAATTATCATTAAGTATTTTCATAATTGCTTCCTCTACCAATTGAGCACAGTTTTCTGACTCCTTATTTTCACGAAAGACATTATAAAGACGAAGCAATTGAGGCAACCTAAACTCCATTTTTTGTAGTTTTCTTTTATAAAACCAAACTAGTGAAAAACAAGAAACTTAAAGATTTAATTGCAAGATCTAAAGATATACCTTCAAGCACTCACTTCCCTGGCAACGGCGCCAGAAAAGAGCTCGATGTCTACTATGCAAATTTATTCTTGTAGACTCTTGTTGGGCCTCCAAGCGCAGAGTTTTGTAGGACAGTAGCAATTTTCCCTCAAGTGGATGACCTAAGGTTTATCAATCTGTGGGAGGTGCAGGATGAAGATGGTCTCTCTCAAACAACCCTGCAATCAAATACAAGAAATCTCTTGTGTCCCCAACACACCCAATACAATGGCAAATTGTATAGGTGCACTAGTTCGGCGAAGAGATGGTGATACAAGTGCAATATGGATGGTAGATAAAGGTTTTTGTAATCTGAAAATATAAAAACAGCAAGGTAACAAGTAACAAAAGTGAGCACAAACGGTATTGCAATACTTGAAAACAAGGCCTAGGGTCCGTACTTTCGCTAGTGCAATCTCTCAACAATGCTAATATAACTGGATCACATAACCATCCCTCAATGTGCAACGAAGAATCACTCCAAAGTTCTTATCTAGCGGAGAACATAAGAAGAAATTGTTTGTAGGGTACGAAACCTCCTTAAAGTTATCCTTTCCGATCGATCTATCCAAGAGTTCGTACTAAAAACACCAAGTTATCCTTTCCGATCAATCTATCTAGAGTTCATACTAAAATACACCATATGATACGCATCAACCAACTCTAATGTCACCTAGATACTCCAATGCCACCACAAGTATCCATGAGTTAATTATACGATACGCATCAAACAATTTCAGATTCATAATACTCAATCCAACATAAAGAACCTCAAAGAGTGCCCCAAGGTTTCTATCGGAGAACGTAGGACAAGAACGTGCATCAACCCCTATGCATAGATTACCCCAATGTCACCTCGGGAATCTGCAAGTTGAGTACCAAAACATACATCAAGTGAATCAATAGAACACCCCATTGTCACCACGGGTATCAATATGCAAGACATATATCAAGTGTTCTCAAATCCAATATTCAATCCAACATAACGATATCTCAAAGGGAAAGATTCAATTCATCACAACATGATAGCAAGGGAACATCATATGATCCGACTATATTAACAAAGCCCGTGATACATCAAGATCGTTACATCTCAAGAAAACGAGAGAGAGAGATTGAACACATAGCTACTGGTATATACCCTCAGCCCCGAGGGTGGACTACTCCCTCCTCATCATGGCCTCCGCCAGGATGAAGAAGATGGCCACCGGAGATGATCTACCCCCTCCGGCAGGGTACAGGAACGTCTCCAGATTGGTTTTTCGCCGATACAGAGAGTTGCGGCGGCGAAACTTCTCATCTAGGGTTATATTTGGGGGTTTCTGAATATTTGGGAATTTATAGGCATCAAAGGCGGTGGAGAGGGGGCCCGTGGAGGGCACAACCCATCAGGGCACGCCGGGGGGCCCCTGGCGTGCCCTGGTGGGTTGTGCTCTCCACAGCCCACCTCTCTGGCACTTCTTTGGCCCACTGGGTGTCTTCTGGTCCAAAAAAATCTCCAAAAAGTTTCGTCGCGATTGGACTCCATTTGGTACTGATATTCTGCGAAGTAAAAAACAAGCAAAAACAGCAACTGGCACTTTGGCACTATGTCAATAGGTTAGTCCCAAAAAATGATATAAAGTTGCTATAAAGTGATTGTAAAACATCCAAGAATGATAATATAACAGCATGGAACAAGCAAAAATTATAGATACGTTGGAGACGTATCACTTCCTCATAATTATGAGGCTTTTTCCCATTATAGGACGTGCCAGAATTGTTGTTTCGCCGCTGACCCTTGAAGCCAGTGTTGGTGTTAGCAACAAAATCCGATCCTCCATATGGATGCTTGCACTTAGCATTGTTGCCTTGATTACCATGATGTCCATTATGTTTTGAGTTGTTCTGCTGGTGAACCTTCCCGCCATCGTTTTTCTTGCCTTTGCCAGACTTGTCATCCTCTGAACTAGGATCTTTAGTGTTGTCTGATTCAGCATACCTAGTGAGGACATCCATGAGGTCTCCCATGTCTTGAACCTTCCGCTTAAGGCGCCCAAGCTTTTGGACGAGAGGCTGGAAGTGACAGTTCTTCTCCAGAATTAAGATAGCCTGAGCAGCTGTTATACTGTCGGAGGAGTGAATGATCTATGTGACCAGGCGAGTCTAGTGATGGGCAGACTCATCCATGCGTTGGACACAATGTTATAAATCAACGATCGTCATTAGGCGTTTGCAAGTTCCCTGAATTTATTTGATGAAGCTTTCCTTCAACTCTGCCCAAGTATTGATTGAATTGGGAGGTAAGTTCTTCAACCATGTGCGAGCCGGTCCCTCCAACATAATGGTCAAGTACTTGGCGCAAACCGGATCACTGATGTCTAGAATGTCCATGGCTATCTCATAGCTCTCTATCCATGCAGCCGGCTCGAGATCAGCCGTGTAGTTGGGAACTTTACGAGGGCCCTTGAAGTCCTTTAGCATACACTCACTGTGTAAAGCCAGCGCGAGGCACGGTACTCCAATAGTTCTGGTGCTTAAGCCCGCCCAGAAGAAACGGACTAGGGTTTGGAGGGAGTCACTTGACCCGCCCCGCAGCTGCTGCTTCTGCCTCTCTCATGGCCCGGGCTGCATCGATGATTGCCTGCACGTCTGATGCTGCTGGCCGGACTGGGGAATTCTGAGCATGCTAAATGCGTCAACTGCTAGAGACTGTTGGGGACTCCACGTGTCTACTCTTGCTACGACTTTGATAAGGGGTAGAATGAACCTGATCCCGAGTAATGCGCCTGTTGGGTGACTGCAGTCTTTAGCATCTCGATGGCGTTCATGGATTCAATCTCAATTGGAGTGGTTCCCGTGATTGGAAGTGCTTTGAGGTTATGAGTTGCCGCCAGCATGTTATCCACAAGATTGGAAAAATAACCCATCGGGGTACGGAAACGTCGAGGCGGCGATTGAGCCGGCGGTGGCTGGACCGGCTAACGTTGTTGGTTTGGCTGCTGAGGTTGGTCGATGTGTGGCTGTCCAGCCCCGGGTGTAGGTTATGGCATGTTGAGCAGATGTGTAGGCTGAAAGTTGAGGGGCAGGCGGGTTGTATGCTTCCTCTGACGAACCACCTCTGAAGCATCACGACAAAGACCCAGGTGTCAGGCTTCTGCTTTCAAGCGTTCAGCCTCGATATGGATGTGAGCCTGCAACTCCGCCATGCGATTATTTTTGGCGTCAATTTCATCCTGAACCTTGGCCATCACCTCATGAAGTTTAGTCAATTCTGTGTTACGTTCCGCCTGATTCTCCGCGGTTACTGGTGTTTCCGTGAGTGTCACCATGGAGGCCATCAAGTCGACAATAGCTAGAGCCGGCATTTTTCCTGAGCCGGTGATGTCTACTATGCAACTTTATTCTTGTAGACTTTGTTGGGCCTCCAAGCGCAGAGTTTTGTAGGACAGTAGCAATTTTCCCTCAAGTGGATGACCTACGGTTTATCAATCTGTGGGACGTGTGGGATGAAGATGGTCTCTCTCAAGCAACCCTGCAATCAAATACAAGAAATCTCTTGTGTCCCCAACACACCCAATACAACGGCAAATTGTATAGGTGCACTAGTTCGGTGAAGAGATGGTGATACAAGTGTAGTATGGATAGTAGATATAGGTTTTTGTAATCTAAAAATATAAAAACAGCAAGGTAACAAATTTAAAACAGCAAGCAAAACGTATATAAATGCTTGGAAACAAGGCCTAGGGTTCATACTTTCACTAGTGCAATCTCCCAACAATGCTAACATAGTTGAATCATATGATCATCCCTCAACGTGCAACAAAGAATCACTCCAAAGTTCCTATCTAGCGGTGAACAATAAGATGAAATTGGTGTAGGTAGTAGAACCACCTCAAAGTTATTCTTTCCGATCAATCTTTTGGGCTATTCCTATAAGTGTCACAAATAGTCCTAGAGTTCGTACTAGAACAACACCAATGATACATATCAATCAACCCTAATGTCACCTAGATACTCCAATGTCACCTCAAGTATCCGTGGGTAAATTATGCGACATGCATCAAACTATTTCAGGTCTATCATATTAAATCCAACACAAAGAACTTCAAGGAGCACCCCAAGATTTCTATCGGAGAACGTGGTATGAAAACGTGCAATCAACCCCTATGCATAGATTCCGAAGGTCAACGGAATCCGCAAGTTGATGCATCAACATATATCAAGTGAATCAATAGAATACCCCAATGTCACTATGGGTATCCCACGCAAGACGTACATCAAGTGCTCTCAAACCAAAATATTCAATCCAACATAACGAGATCTCATAGGTAAAGATTCAATTCATCACAACAAGGTAGCAAGGGAATACCATCATATGATCCGACTATATTAACAAAGCCCGTGATACATCAAGATCGTGACATCTCAAGAACACGAGAGAGAGAGAGAGAGAGAGATTGAACACATAGCTACTGGTACATACCCTCATCCCCGAGGGTGAACTACTCCCTCCTCGTCATGGCCTCCGCTGGGATGATGAAGATGGCCACCGGTGATGGCTTCCCCTCTTCGACGGGGTACCGGAACGTCTCCAGATTGGTTTTTCGTTGATATAGAGAGTTGCGGTAGCGGAACGGAGAGTCTCTGTTTATTTCTAGGGTTTCTGGGATTTATAGGATTTTTCAGCGTTGGAATCACGCGCAACGGAGCCTCATGGGCCCCACCACATATCAGGGCGCAACCAAGGGGGGGTCGCGCCGTGATGGCTGGTGGCCCACTGGTGGCTCCCCTTCAGTGGTTCTTCGCTCCAATATTGCTTATTTCCTCCAGAAAAAATCATCAAAAAGTTTCGGGCGATTCCGAGAACTTTCATTTTCTGCACAAAAACAACACCACGGTAATTCTACTGAAAACAACGTCAGTCTGGGTTAGTTCTAAAGAAGTCATATAAAGTGCATCAAAACCATATAAAAGTATTGTAAACATAAGTGAATATGGCATGAATACTTCATAAATTATCGATACGTTGGAGACGTATCAGCCAGTGAAAGCACATATGCTCCCTTGGAGGTTTTGATAATTCATGACAACATACATAGTCTCTTGGACTAATAGTTTTACCTAGTTTATTTCAGATGAAGTCCACAGAGAGAATTGGCTATGGAATGGGAGGAGAATCCATAAGGAAAGAAGAAGGAGAGAATAGCATTGGCAAGACATCAAGCTTCAAGACTCTATATTTTACGTTTTGTGAGAAATCACTTTTGAGTTCGTAGGAAAGCAAATACTATTAAAAGAGGATGAGGTATCCATGATGATTTGGTTGCTCAAGTGCTTAGAGTTAGCCACCAAAAATACCCATGAATTTCTCCCACAAAATATTTTGTCTAAAACCTACCACTCAAATTCGGTGCCACCAATATTTCCAAATCGGCCCTACCAAGTTTCACCCTAGACAGATCCTAAGCCAAACCTAAGGTCTCGATGACACCAACTTCCATTTCAGTGAAACCGAAATCAGTGACCAACTTTCGGGTAACCCATTTCTAAGAATTGGAATTTCCGACTTTTGGAAATCGGTCTCACCGAGTTTTGGTAACTGCCTAGGTCAGCCAATTCGGTCACACCGAGATTTATATATCGGTCTTACCGAAACGCCAAAAGTTGCCACATTTTGCACTAGTCGGTGCAACCGAGTTTTTGCTTCGGTTTCACCGAGTTGGGCAATAATGTTGTAACGGTTGGATTTTTGGAGATGCCTATATATACCCCTCCACCTACCTCTCACTCATAGAGGAAGCACTCAGAACAGACCAACATTTGCCCCATCCATTTTCTGAGGGAGAACAACCTACTCATGTGTTGAGATTAAGATCTTCCACTCCAACCATATGAATCTTGATTTCTAGCCCCCCCCAAGTTGCTTTCCACCAAATCAACCTCTTCTACCAAGCCAAATCTGTGAGAGAGTGATTGTGTGTTGAGGAAACTATCTTTTGAAGCACAAGAGCAAGGAGTTCATCATTGTTACCACATCTATTACCTTTTGGAGAGTGGTGTCTCCTAGATTGGTTAGGTGTCACTTGGGAGCCTCTGTCTTCGTGTGTGGAGTTGAACCAAGAAGTTTGTATAGGCAAGGGAATCACCTACTTCATGAAGATCTACCCCGAGTGAGGCTAGTCCTTCGTGGACGTAAGCCGTGATGGAATAGACGAGGTTGCTACTTTGTGGACCCTTATGGGTGGAGCACTCCATGGACTCCCGCGACCGCTACCCTCCGTGGGTTAATGTCTCCATCAACATGGACGTACGATAGCACCACCTATCGGAACCACGGGAAAAATCTTCGTGTCTCCAATTGCGTTTGATCTCCTATCTCTACTCCTCATTACATGTGCTTGTCTTTACTTTCCGCTGCTATACTTGTTGACTTGTGTAGGATGCACTAGACTTGTTAGAATTGCTAAAATCTGCCATACCATTAAAATTAGGAAAAGGTTAGGTTTTTGATTTTGTCAAGTAGTCTATTCACCCCCCCCCCCTCTAGACGTCCCTTCTCGATCCCACAATCGGTATCAGAGCTTTGGTCTCCATAGCCTTGGTTTTATCACCATTGGAGGAAGATGGATGTGTCTAGTTTGGGGAGTCTTGGTTGTAGAGTGTCTATTCTCGATGGGGAGTACTATGGTCAATGGAAAAACAAGATGCTTGATCTATTCCATGAATTCCATTTGAGCAAGTATGTTAAGAGTCCTTATGTGCCTCCCATTGATCCCTTACATCCTTCACACGAAGAACTGTTAATCTTATGATTAGAGGATTGCCAAGAATTATGTTTGATCAAATGAGAAACTTTCAGTGCACTTATACTTTGTGGAATGATTTAGAGAATAGATATCCAAACTACTCTTTGAAAAATCTTGATGTCATTCTACATAAAACTATGCATTTCACAAGATGAAACCTAGTGATTCTAATTTTGATGATTATCTCTTCGAGCTTAGAGACCACATGCGTGCTAAATGAGATGTCATAACTATCAACAACATCATTGTTGAAGCCATCTGCATTCATAATCTTGAACATTGTCATGATCACAATTCTAACGAATCTCTTGATTCTTATGATGAGGATTCTCCAATTGATGATGACAATGTGGAACATGGCTACTATGATAAAGATGAGTTGTTTGACATCGAATATGAAAAGACTATGAAGAATCTAAATCTCATGGCGAACTTCAAGGATTACATGTCCGGAGGAAAAGAGTGCATTCTCGATAGTGGATGCACCGATCACATGACCGGAGATAGAGATATGTTTCAAGAGATCACACCAAACCATGGACCATGGAGGTATGTGACTTTTGGAGACAACTCCAAGGGTAAGGTACTCGGTCTTGTTAAGGTGGCCATATCTCATGATAGTTCAATTCAAAATGTCATGCTTGTTGAATCCCTTTGCTACAATCTTCTTTCCATATCTAGACTAGCTGACTTCGGTTTCAATGTGCTATTTACTAAAGTTGATTGCCAAGTGTTTCGTCAAGATAATCATAGCATGGTCTTTACCGGTTTCTGTAGAGGTGATCTATACATTGTTGATCTCACTAAGAGATCCAAACCTCGTACTTGTCTTATTGCAAAATCTTCCAAAGGTTGGCTTTGGCATAGAAGGCTAGGACATGTTGGTATACGTAATCTAGACAAGCTCATCAAAGGTGATCATATACTTGGTGTTAAAGATGTTATCTTTGACAAAGATAGACTTTGTAGTGCTTGTCAAGCTGGAAAACAAGTGGGCGGAAGTCATCCCGTAAAGAACATCATGACTACTAGGAGGCCACTTGAGTTTCTTCATGTGGATCTTTTTGGTCCCAATGCTTACAAGAGCCTCGGTGGAATTTCCTTTGGTCTAATTATAGTTGATGATTTTTTCCAGATTTACGTGGGTATTCTTCCTTGATGATAAGTCTCAGGTGCAAAAGATCTTCAAGAACTTTGCTCACAAGGCTCAAAATCTATTTGAAGTGAAGATCAAGAAAGTTCGGAGCGACAACGGATCGGAGTTCAAGAAAACGAATGTGGATACCTTTCTTGACGAAGAAGGGATTTCACATGAGTTCTCGGCTACATAGACACCTCAACAAAATGGAGTCGTTTAGAGGAAGAACCGGACCCTTATAGAGATGGATAGAACGATGCTCGGCGAATATAAGATGCCAACACACTTTTTGGCGGAAGCCGTGGAAACAGCTTGTCATGCTACGAACCAACTCTACCTACACAAGCTTCTTGATAAAACGGCATACGAGCTACTCATTGGTAACAAGCCCCAAGTTGGATACTTTCGGGTATTCAGCTCAAAGTTTTACATTCTTGATAAGCGTCGTCGTTCTAAATTTGCCCCTAAATCTCATGAAGGTTTCCAATTATGGATCAAACTCTCACACTTACCGTGTCTACAACAACTTCACTCAAAAAGTTGAAGATACGGTAGATGTGAAGTTTGATGAATCTAATGGTTCGCAAGTCGAACAACTGCCAAATGATGTAGGCGATAAGGAACCTTCAGAAGCCATTCAAGACTTGTCCATCGGCAAGATTCATCCCATGGAGGTGAAGGAAAGCACTTCATCAACACAAGTGGAAGCTCCTACCTCGCTTCAAGGCAAACCACAAAACGACATGGAGGCATCCACAAGCGGTACACGACCAGATAAAGAGGAGGAAGAAGCACATCGTGATGATCCACCTCAACCTCCTTCACCACCACCTCAAGGAAATGACACCTTCAACAACAATGAAGAAGAAGAAGATGATGATGAGTAAGCTCCACCATCCAACAAGCAAAAGCTACCAAGAGTTCGAGCAAGCACTACTGCAGGATGCTGCTAACGTGACACATCAATCAGAGACCCTTCAACAAAACTGTGTGCGATGCATGAATCGCATACAGTATAGTTCAAGCTCCGTCGCTAATGGCACGAGCTGTGTGCGAAGGTGGATCCATCAAATACGATTCAGAAAGCAGTTGCGTGTGCGATCTACGGCAGACAGTTTGTTCATATGAACCATTTGTGATTAGCAAAGATAACAGAAACGGTTACATAGATCCAGATGTGTGTGATAATATAGCAGAACACAAACAATTCAGTATAACAAGATGTGTGCGATATAGGGCACACAGTTCACTACATAAACTGCGTGCGATGATATAGCAGAACACAAACGATTCAGCATAACAAGATGTGTGCAATAGAGGGCAAACATGTCAGTAATCACAATCGTGTGCGAACACAAGAAATAACACAAACGATTGGTGTTAATAACCTATGTGTGTTGTGGGCAAACGGTTGCTGGTATACAATTTGTTAGCGATTAAGGAAATCATCACCAACGGGTTTCGTAGTTTTGTCCGTGTGTACTGTGATTTGCTCTGTCTGCACAACTTCTATGCTACCTACACAAACGGTTGCATAGATCAAGATGTGTGCGACAGACAGCATACCGTGCGCTCGGATGAAATGTGCGAGCCAAAATAACACAAACAATTGGACGTAACAAGATGTGTGTGATGCCCAGCAAACAGGTCAATAATCTAAATTGTGTGGAAAGACAGAAAATAACACAGACGATTCGTGGTAATAAGCACCTGATTCAGAAAGTGATAGCACAAATTATCGTTCGCACTCCTACATAATCGACTAAAGAACATAATAGCGACATTACATATCAGCAAGGTTCAGAAAACAGCAAAATGGAAACAGCTACTCGTCGTCATTGTTGCGGGGCTGGCCTGTTGGTTCACCAATGTAGAAATAGCTTCTGCACTCATGCAACATCCTCTCTATGGAAGTAGAATCCGCTTTCGGGTCGGCAATGACCATATTCTTGAACGCTTCATAGGCCCGGACTTTCCTCTGCTCATACCCCATCACGGTAGCTCCCGTCTCATGGAAAATCCCGTCCACGGCCAAATGCCTGCGTACGGCCCACTTACGACGGAGATATTCAAAGCGATCGTAAACAACATAGTCAAGAGTTGTGCGCTGTGCTAGAGAGGTAGGAGACTGTAGTAAGGAGGCTGCTGCCCTTATCGAGGCCAAATCCACGTGAGCCAGCAAGGCAACGGCGAACTGGTCGGCGGATGATGCCCTTTAGAAGGCCACAGCCGCGCGTTCCGCGTAGAGAACCGCGCTTGCCCGCAACCGATCTGATGTAACCTTCACCTCTTCCGCTATTGCCGCCAAGGCCTCCGGACCCTCAGCAGCGCGTACTTGCCTCAACCGTGCGCTCCTCCGCAGCGGGGTCCTCCGCGCGGATGACATGTCTAATGTTGAGGATTTTGTGGAGGCGAGGACAGTGGGGAGAAGAAGGACAGATTTGGGGGTGCGAGAGGGGAAAGAGACGGTGGAGAGCGAAGAGTGGTGATATTTATTTATGACCCTATACACGATTGCAGGCAGTTGCTATATGTGTTCCGTGTGCGATTATGTGTGCACGGGAAAGAACTCAAAGACTGTGAAAATGCTTTGCGCGCACGCGCCAGGCACAACGATAAATTATAAAATTATAAAATCCCCAACCCCCTTGGCAGCAGCTAGCTATAAATAACCACAGCGATGGCCGGCGGCGCCGAGTCAATGATCCCCTGGCTAGTTGCCACACACACCATCAAACCCCCAATGGCCGACGACAGGATGGAGTTGGGCGACGGCGGAATCGAGGTTGCGTGCGCGATGATCGGCTTGAGGATCGACGGCCATGCCGCTACCTCTGCCGACAACAGCCAGAGGAGGCAGGAATCACGACATGAGCAAGCCAAGAAGTTAGCCAGGGTCGTCTTGAAAGCAGCTAGCGATCACCAGCGGGCGATATTACGGGCTCGGCGCAGAGTGCACCGGATGGTGCGGGTGGCAGAGCAGGAACCGCGACGCCACAAGGACAACTGCGTCAGTGGCCACCGCACGAGGTGCAGGCTTATGTCCGAGATGGGGGAGGACGCAGCTCCGGACGCCAGGGGAGGACTTGCGGTCGTTGCTACAGAATTGGCGATGGTCAGGGTCTCGTCGGCCGCCGTCGTCGAGGGTGACCCTTCCTCGGTCGATCAAGGTGTGGGTCATCGACTTGGTGACCTCCTGTCCTCTGAGCCAAGGAACGACACGATATCGATGGACGATGGCAGCTCTGTGTGTTGGGTCGGTGTTAGGGGCAGTAGAACTTTTGTGCGCGCGCAGTATGTATTATATTGATGTAAAATTAATAGCGAGCTAATGTTTTGTAAATTACTCCGCCAACTATGCACTGTACCAATTTAAGCATGTAAATGCTCGATTGAATTGCTAATGCCTGATTTTTGCTTGCATTGTGGACACTACGGTTGCGTTCGTCGGTGGCAGCCGGCTGCGACAGGCGTCGTCCAGCTCGAAGATTTGGTCGGGCCGAGGTCGAGAACGAGCAAGTATACAACAATGCAAATGAGGAAGAAGGGGGAGAGGGTCGGGGACTCGGGGTAGAGGGTCCGCGTAGGAAACGGTTCGTAAACATGAACCGTGTGTGATTACTGCCATTAAAGTTTTTGTTGGGACCTTAATTTAGTGCATGTACGAACTAAAATCCCAACTACAGTATACGGGTGTGATGGTAGAAGTTTGGATTGTCGTTCGATCGCGGTGCATCCTACGGTGCGCATGCGCGATCCGTGTGGCTGGTGTTCTGGCCAATCAGAACACACCGCAGAATGGGGTGAACGCACACGGCATTCGCAAAGTAACTGTTTGCCCAAAAAAATCACAAAGTTTCAAGGGAAACCCATATTTCCTTGGTCGTTTCTCCATTATTATTTTTCTACTATCAACATACCCACTAGAATGCAACGTGTCCAAAATTCACATTCTTTCAGGCTTGTTTACCATACTTAGTCTTTTTTGTGTACTTTTCTAGGCATTTACTGCTTATAATTCAAGTTCGAACGTTTTATTCATGAAAAGGTGTTCAAAACATGTTATCTCGTGTGGTGCCCAGGCATGACCTCAATACGATTCGGTAAAAAATTGAGGAGGTATATATGGATAATGTCGTGATAGACACTCTTCATATACCGGACCATCACCTATGGAGTTTCATGGCTCGGAGAGCGAAAATCGCCATGTTTTCAAGGGGAACCCATATTTCCTTGGTCCTTTCAACTTGATTTATTTTCTACGATCAACATACCCACTAGAATGCACCATGTCCAGAATTCACAATTTTCAGGCTCATTTATCGTATTTGGTCCCTTTTGTGTACTTTCTAGGTCCTTTGTGCTTATAATTCAAGTTAGAACATTCTGTACATGAAAAGGCATTCAAAAAGGACTTGAAAATTCATAATTGTGTCGTTGAATAAGTTTTCATGTATTTTATAGGAAACTAATACAATTTTAGAGGATATGTGTGGGAAGAGGCAACCAGAGATGTGTCGTTTATTTGTTTTGTAACTATAGAAAAAATGGAAAACATGCCTGAAGAACATGTTATCTCGTGTGGTGCCCGGGCATTACCTCATTATGATCCGGTAAAAATTTAAGGAGGTATGGATAATGTCGTGATAGACACTCTTCATTAACCGGACCATCACCTATGGAGTTTCATGGTTCGGGGAGCGAAAATAGCCATGTTTTCTAGGGGAACCCATATTTTTCCTTGGTCCTTTCAACTAGATTTATTTTATACGATCAACATACCCACTAGAATGCACCATGTCCAAATTTCACAATTTTCAGGATCGTTTATCGTATTTGGTCCCTTTTGTGTACTTTCTAGATCCTTTGTGCTTATAATTCAGGTTAGAACATTCTGTACAAGAAAAGGCGTTCAAAAAGGACTTGAAAATTCGAAATTGTGTCGTTGAATAAGTTTTCATGTATTTTATAGGAAACTAATACAATTTTAAAGGATATGTGTGGGAAGAGGCAACCAGAGATGTGTCGTTTATTTATTTTTGTAACACTAGAAAAATGGAAAACATGCTTGAAGAACATGTTATCTCGTGTGGTGCCCGGGCATGACCACAATATGATTCGGTAAAAATTTGAGGCGGTATGGATAATGTCGTGATAGACACTCTTCATAAACCGGACCATCACCTATGGAGTTTCATGGCTCGGGGAGCGAAAATCGCCATGTTTTCAAGGGGAACCCATATTTTTCCTTGGTCCTTTCAACTAGATTTATTTTATACGATCAACATGCCCACTAGAATGCACCATGTCCAAATTTCACAATTTTCAGGCTCGTTTATCGTATTTGGTCCCTTTTGTGTACTTTCTAGGTCATTTGTGCTTATAATTTAGGTTAGAACGTTTTGTACATGAAAAGGCGTTCAAAAAGGACTAGAAAATTCGTAATTGTGTCGTTGAATAAGTTTTCATGTATTTTATAGGAAACTAATACAATTTTAAAGGATATATATTTGTGGGAAGAGGCAACTAGAGATGTGTCGTTTATTTATTTTGTAACTCTAAAAAATGGAAAACATGCTTGAAGAACATGTTATCTCGTGTGGTGCCCAGGCATGACCTCAATACGATTCGGTAAAACTTTGAGGAGGTATATATGGATAATGTCGTGATAGACACTCTTCATATACCAGACCATCACCTATGGAGTTTCATGGCCCGTAGAGCGAAAATCGCCATGTTTTGAAGGGGAACCCATATTTCCTTGGTCCTTTCAACTAGATTTATTTTTTACGATCAACATACCCACTAGAATGCACCATGTCCAGATTTCACAATTTTTAGGCTCGTTTATCGTATTTGGTCCCTTTTGTGTACTTTCTAGGTCCTTTGTGCTTATAATTCAGGTTAGAACGTTTTGTACATGAAAAGGCGTTCAAAAAGGACTTGAAAATTCGTAATTGTGTCGTTGAATAAGTTTTCATGTATTTTATAGGAAACTAATACAATTTTAAAGGATATGTGTGGGAAGAGGCAACCAGAGATGTGTCGTTTATTTATTTTGTAAGTCTAGAAAAATGGAAAACATGCTTGAAGAACATGTTATCTCGTGTGGTGCCCGGGCATGACCTCAATATGAGTCGGTAAAAAATTGAGGAGGTATGGATAATGTCTTGATAGACACTCTTCATAAACCGGACCATCACCTATGGAGTTTCATAATTCGGGGAGCGAAAATCGCCATGTTTTCAAGGGGAACCCATATTTCCTTGGTCCTTTCAACTTGATTTATTTTCTACAATCAACATACCCACTAGAATGCACCATGTCCAAATTTCACAATTTTCAGGCTCGTTTATCGTATTTAGTCCTTTTTGTGTATTTTCTAGGCCTTTTGTGTTTGTAATACATCTTTAATGGCAAACGTTTTCTTACAACAAACCGTTTGCAAAGCGTCCGATGGCACGAGAGAGAGAGAAGACTTGAATTTTTCCGACGCGGGATCACCAATTTTCTCTTTTCTCGCACACGGGTATTTGATGCGCTTCGTGTGCGTTGCGTGCCCCCCCCCCCCCACGTAAGGTTCGAGTTTCGCGCCAATTTTTCAATAGGCGCGCGATTTCAGTAGTTATTCCTCCCACCCCATACCCACCCATCACATTTCCCCCCTATCTCCACCGCCCCCCTCTCCCCCTGCTCTAACTGCAGCCCAAACCGCCGCCGCTTCAACCAAATCTACGTTCTGCACCAGTCTTGCTCATCGATCTAGTGAGGTAACCTCCGGTCTCCATCATCGCCCCAGCCCGATAGCTCAGATGGAGCATGCGAACCACCCTCACGCCTCCACATCCCCACCCCCTATCGTCGAGCATCCCCGCGTAAGCCCAACCACATATCACGCGAAGGTCGAGGAGCTGGTCATGGCGGTCGATGACGTGGTGAATGCTATGCGTGCCGACCCGGAGGAACACCTCACCGCCAACTTGGTGCGGGCTCTGGCCTTGATGAAATCCCCAAGCAACGACCCCCCGGGACTTACCAAGTATGAACTGTCCAGTTCATTTTTACGAATACCAGTATAGCAATGTTTAACCGTGTCAATTTCAGTATCAACGGTACACGTTTAAATTGCCATGTTAGTTTGTATGTACTCTGTAGTCAACACGTCCGTTGTTCATTTCAGTTATGCGCAGTGTGTTGTTCAAGTATGAGCTGTCCAGTTCAATTTTACCAATTCCAGTCACAAACTAACAATGCCTATGCTAGATTGCTATTAAGCCTGCATTAGTGAACATTTATATCCATTATTTACGCTGTCCATTCGGTACTATGCTACTCTTTGCAAAGAAGATATCACTGGAGATGATGTCCTTCAATTACCATTAGATATTTTTGGTGCATGTTAACCCTGTTGTAGTTGACATGCCTTTCCTTGTACTTACGCAGTTTCATAATGCATGACGATGTTGTTTATCGTCGAGGTTAGTCACATCCCAATATCTTATAGTATTTTACATCATTTGTTCAGTTGCAGTTTAGCTTCTAACATTTACTTGTTGCTTGTAGGTACATATGTTAGCGGTACTGATCCACACTGCGACCAGCAGGAACACCTAGCCATCGACTTTGTGTGGGCTCTGGCCGAGTTGAAGTACCCCAGCAACTACCTCTCGGGATAACCAAGTATGAACTGGCTCGTGATGTTTAACTGTGTCAATTTCTGTTTCACTAGTACAAGTTTTAATGACTATGTTAGGTTGTGTGAACTCTGAAGTTAACACATCCAGTTTAATTTCACCAATACCCGTTCCTTTGTTACCGTGCTACTCCTCACAATGAAAATATCACCGGAGATATTGTCATTTAGTTAACATTTGCTATTTTTGGTGGATGTTAACCCTGTTGTATTTAACACGCCTTTCTATGTGCTTATGTAGGGCTACGATGCGTGATGATGTTGTTTACCATCGAGGTTAGTCACCTCCCATTTTGTTATAATATTTTACATCATTTGTGCAATTGCAGCTTATGTTCTAACATTTATTTGTTGCTTGTAGGCACATATATCAGCGGTACTGATTCACGCTTCGACCCCCTTTGCATATGGGGCAATGAGATAAACATGAACAAGCATCAAGTGAGGAAACTAAGAAAAATTGTTAGGCAGAAGAGACATCTGATTGGAATTAAACTCTTTATTTATACTTTATCCAAGACATCAGTGAACTTTAGGATGGTAAGTAATTTGTTGCCTTCTTATCCGGCGCAAAACAAGTTACTCTATTAGACATGAATACCTGAAAGTTGTCTCTTTTCAGTGGTTTCCGAAGGAATTTACTCAAGATTACCTAGCAAACTACCTGACCGATGTGGAGGCAACGAAGGTTATAGTATATAATTCATGCTACCATGATAACGGTCTAGAAGTCTTTCTGAAGGCGGTGAAGGATGGATGGGCGATCATCACAAGGGGTTGGACAAAAGTTGTCCGCACCTTTGGCATGGAGGAGGGCACATTATGGGTATTCCGCTTCTTCAACACCATCGACAGCCAAAAGCATTTACAATTCTCTCTTCACCTTTACCGCCTCTAATACTATATGTTGTGGTTCATCATATTTAATCTTCTACCGAACTATGTAACCATGGAACATGTACTGAGCTTTTGATTTATGCATTGGCTGTTGAACCATTGTAATTAGGGTATGTATTGATGGATGTGAAATCCACATTTCATAACTAAAATTTTGAAATTTCCAATTCTAATAATAAATTAACGAAAATAAGCTATTAGGTAATAAATTACAGCGCACACAGCTAGAACGATTAAACCGTGTGCGATGGTGTCATATGTCACACATGATTGTTTGAATAATAGTGTGTGTGATTATTAGCTTTACAACACACGGTCACATATTTTGCACGTGTGGGATGCGCGCACTGTCACACACGTGTTTGCACGCCGTAACTGTGTGCGCTTGCCGATAATAGCACAACCGGTTACGAACCTGCGTGCGTGTGTAATGTAGGACGATCAAGAGACGATTGACATACGTTTTGTGTGTGCGATCCGAATAAGTATCGCACATGAATATATATGTGCCGTCGTCTCGGATGTGTGCTTGACCACAAACGTAGCATCAAAGTGTGGCGTGTGGGATAGGCTATGACTTCACATACGTTTACGTTAGGCGAATCGTCAGCAGGCGCTCTCACCATCGCAGACGATGTTTCGGTGTCGTGTGGGATGACCCCACCCCTATCGCCCACACATGCAAGGCGACGGTTCAGAACTACGTCGCGGAAAGGGGTTAAAAACCGTTTGTATAGCACGTAACGGTACGAGTGAAGAGTGAACAAGAATCATCCCTTAGAGCAAATATTCGGTGACATACAAACCGGGAGAATCACTCGCTCTAAAACTCGTTTAGGTAACGTTTGTGAGCATTACTCATTTATCTATAGTATTGAGCCTATGAAGGTGGAAGAAGCACTTGAAGACCCGGATTGGGTAAATGCCATGCATGAAGAGCTACACAACTTCGAGAGGAATGAAGTGTGGACACTAGTGGAGAAGCCCAAGGACGAGCAAAACATCATTGGAACAAAATGGGTGTTTCGGAACAAGCAAGATGAAGGTGGTCAAGTGGGATGCATCAAGGCACGTCTCGTAGCTCAAGGTTACACACAAGTCGAAGGTATGGACTACGGTGAGACTTATGCCCCCGTTGCTAGACTTGAAGCCATTCGTATACTTCTTGCTTATGCCAATCACCATGATATTACTCTTTACCAAATGGACATCAAAAGCGCTTTTCTAAATGGTGAAATTGAGGAGGAAGTTTATGTTAAAAAAACCTCTCTTTTTGAACCCTAAGAAACCTAATCATGTCTATAAACTTCGTAAAGCTCTCTGTAGTCTTAAGCAAGCCCCACGAGCTTGGTACAAATGCTTGACGAATTTTCTTATTGAAAAGGGTTTTGAAATCGGTAAAATTGATGCAACCTTGTTCACAAAAAGAGTTAACGATGAATTATTTTTGTGCCAAATTTATGTGGATGATATTATCTTTGGATCTACTAACCCACATTTTAGTGAGAAATTTGGAAGTTTGATGTCCGAGAAGTATGAAATGTCTATGATGTGTGAGCTGAAATTTTCATTGGTTTGCAAATCAAGCAAACGAGAGAAGGAACTTTCATCTCTCAAACTAAGTATACCAAGGACTTGATTACAAAGTTCAACATACAAGAGTGTAAAGGTATGAAAACTCCTATGCCTACTAGTGGACATGTTGACCTCACCAAGGAGGACAAACCGGTTGATCAAAAGGTTTATCGATCAATGATCGGTTCATTGATATATCTGTGTGCCTCCCAACCCAATATCATGCTTAGTGTGTGCATGTGCGCTCGATATCAAGCCGCTCCTAAAGAGTGTCATCTTAAGGGAAAAGAATTGTGAGATACTTGATACATACACCAAACTTTGGCATTTGGTATCCCAAGCGATCTTCTTTTAACCTTGTTGGCTATTCTGACTCGGACTATGCCGGAGATAAGGTTGATAGAAATCCACCTCGGGTACTTGTCAATTTCTTGGGAGATCTCTTGTGTCTTGGTCATCCAAGAAACAAAACTCGGTATCTCTATCTACCGTCAAAGCGGAATACATTGTCGTTGGATCATGTTGTGTGCAATTACTATGGATGACTCAAACTCTTAAGTATTATTAAGATTGTGTTGTTGTGTGAAAATGAGAGTACTATTAAGATTGCCCATAATCCCGTGCAACATTCTCGAACTAAACATATTCAAGTTCGTCATCATTTCATTTGTGATCATGTTGCTAAAGGGGACATTAATCTCAAACATGTTCGCATCAACAAGCAATTGGCCGATATCTTTACTAAGCCACTCGATGAGAAAGTGTTTTTTCACTTGAGGAGTGAGTTGAACATCATTGATGCTTCAAACTTTAGCTAGACTCACTCGGATGCATGCAAGAGCATGAGCTTACTTGACTATTCCTTGTTACTAATGATGTGGCCCAATCTTATATCTTGGAAATCTATGCTCCCTTGTATTGCATCTAACCTTTTGTAGGTACAATTGGATGAACTACATTCCACAAGATTGCCAAAAACTACTATCAAAAGCAATCTTGTCTTGTCCAAGTATCAACAATCCTACGTTGTGATGAAGGAAGAAGACAACACAGACCATATCCTTGACATACATATGATGAAAACCTCACTCTTGTTATTTGGATATATCTTGTTCTTCCGTGCATGACTAACACTTGTGGGAGGACCTAGCTTCAAAGAAATGGAGTGCTCTAAACTCAAGATGATCCTCATCAACTTTGAGCATCCACAACAAGTCCACCTACACGCCATGTCATCCACATCACGCAAAGGTATGTGCTTATATCCTTGAAGAAGCTTTACTCCAAGTCATGAGATAAAGCAATTCAAAGTGATATGAAAACATTAAAATGTTTAAACAAAAAATGGTAACCCCATTTTGAGCTTAACGATGAGTATGCCCTATGATCAAGTATTCTTACTTGGCTCCTAAGTCAATATACTCTAATATAGGTGACCTAGTAACCGACCATCATCTAGATGAAGTATCTTGTTTGGTTCATCTTATAGTTGCATGCTTTCTTGGAACCACTCAATCTCCATCTAGTTGAAAATTCATTGCAAATCCTTCTAGAATCTTTGAATATTCTGAAAATCATTTTCGTCAACAAAATGGTCAAGAATAACTTTGCCAAGTTTTTGTTTGCAATTTCGGTCTCTCCGAGCTGGGAAAATTGGTCCCACCGATAATACAGATATACTGCCAAGAGCTTCTTCAATACCACCGATGTAAAACTCTTTGGATATACCGATTTTACCCGGAGCCCTAATATGTCCTTATTGGTTCTACCGATTCACTTTTTCTCAGAGTCACAGACTTTTTGCCATCACTTGTGTTTATTGCCATTTTCTTGACATCTTTAGTCAATGACCTTAATGACCCTTACTCTCTAGGATCCCTTACCCTCTGACCCTTTTGGAAATTAATGCCAAAGGGGGATAAACATCAAAGCTTATGCTTGTTAAATGAGGAGAAATATGAAGGGGGAGAAATATGAAGCCTATGCCTCTCAAGGAGGAGGAACATTCATTAAGGGGGAGAGATAAGACCAAATTCATATTATTATTTTAAGGAGAGACAATATATGATATTGTGTTAGACTTGTCTCACCCTACCTACTCCCAATATCTACATGTTAAGATTCACGGGAAGAGGAAGACTTACAAATCCATACTTAGGGGAGAAAGTTCTAAATCACTAGTGCAGGTGCGTGCTATACAAACGGTTTTTAACCCCTTTCCGTGACGTAGTCTTAAACCGTCTCCTTGCATGTGTGTGCGATAGGGGGGCTATCCCACACGACACGGAAAACCCGACGACGATGCCTGCGCCCGGTCACACACGATGGGCAAAAATATGTCGTGTGCGATTGGAAGGGCCATCACAAACAGATATATTGGGGAAGTCGTGTGAGATGTGCTTAGCATCCCACACAGTAAATCTCAAACATACGTTTCCGTTCGTATTGTACATCACACACAATTTTCTGCATAACATCATCTATGTTAGGGGTGGCCATCACGCACGGTGCCTAGAAGAAACTGTTTGGCATAGGGCTGTCCATCACACACAAGTTTTATGTGAAAACGTTTGCGAATGGGTGTTCTAACGCACACAGTGTTCGGCCGGAAGTTGTGTGTGATTTTTCACTGATCCAACACGCCAATTTTCCAGAAACCGTGTGGGTTTGTTGAGGTTATCGCTCACGGTGTTCTATGACAAACGGTCTGCAATATGAAACCCCAATAATCAGGCTAATTATTCTATTATTTAAAATCCAGCTAGTAAACAAATTGACACTTCATATCAAGCACACAATATATTTCATTTCGTATTACGGCAACCAGGATTTCATAATCGAATTACATCAGAGTACAACATCATATAGGCATATACTACCTAGCTACCCAATTACACGACAGGACCGAGTTTCACATGCAACATCTAAAACCTTTGGAAAATAGCATCTTATACGGTAAATAGACAGATGAATCTCGTCTAGAAAACTATTGAAGTGGAAGGCAAATATTGAGCCTTCGCTTTTGAAGGTCTTTGCAACTTTATGCCAGTGCCTGTGGATGGTTGCCCGCCCATCCTTCATCCTCTTGAAGAAGACTTCAAGATTATACCGTGGGTGCTGTATGAATACCTTCCTTGCCTCTTGACCACACAGGTGGTTTGATACGTACTCATCGATGAACTATTTTGGAAAGGACTGGAAACAAAGATATGCATAAATTTCGTTTCAAAAAATTGAAATGTCACAGAGGAGAAAAAGACAAGGTAAAAGAGATAGTACCATCCTATAGTTCACTGATGTCTTCTTCATTGTGTAGACAAACAGCTTGTTGTTTTTCTTCGCAAGTTTCTTTATCTTAACAATCTTTCTGAGTTTCCTGATTTGACTGATATTCATGAACACATCATTTCCCCACATGCAAAATGGGTCGAACAGTGGGTCTAAACCTCTTACAGCAGGACCTACATGTGCAAGACCAAATTATTATTAGAAACCTAAATATTAGAATGGTTCCTGCAATTGCACAATAATGTGCTATTAGCCAAAGGATCATGAAAGTGCAAACCTCGATGGTAAACTTCAGTGTCTCCCATTGTTCCCCCCTGTAACATGTTTAAGATAGATATTGATCAGGTTTTAAGTGAGATTTGGCGTGCTATCAGTTAAATATGTTAATGAAAAATAAACGCATTGCAGACCCAACATATGAATTCAAGCCACATGGAAAAGCCAAGCGTGCTAAGAACTATGAAATATAGCAATTGTATGTTTCACATGCATAACAAAACAAAATTGTACCAACAATAATCGAACATCACATTGCAGATGATCACCAAAACAAATGAACCAAATAGTTAACTAAGCATCATATTGCACAATAGAACATACTAGAAGGTCAGATTGCATCGTAGCATTACATTGCATATTTCACTAGAATTTCTTAAGGAAAGGCAGGAGCAGCACATGCAACAGGTAAAGCAAGCATGCTTAACAGGCGTAGCTAGCTGAACATGGGTCATTAGTAATTAAGCTTAAAAACAAGATATTCCTCGTCGTTGGAGATATTGATAATGCTGGGCTTGGACGAGGGCGAGGCCTCCACATCGTGGGTTCCCTCCTCGTAGTGGTGAGTGGTCTCAGCCTGTCCGGGCACCAACCTGTCGGCTCTGAGGAAAGCAAGGGCACGCTGAGAAAACAACTCGTAGTCGTCGTCGAAGGCAAAGGTGGAGCCTTCGAGAGAACACAATGAGCAGTTGTTCAAAGCAGCCAACCGCGTGACGGTGTACGCGCGTGAGGCGTCGACGGTGGCCTCGACGGCAAGGTGTTGCTCCAAGATCTGGGGGTCAGCACGCATGGCAGCCATCGCGGCCTCATCCGCGCGTGCGGTCGTGATTTGCTTCTCCGCTGCCAGGTGCCCCTTGAGATCCTGGCTATACTGCGTGCATTATGTCTTTCGGCGGCGATTATGTGGGGGTGGGCCGGTGATTTTGGTGGAATGTGTCGTGCCGGCGGTCGGGGCATGTGGAATGAAGGAGGAGGGGGAGGGGGTATGGGGAAGGTGTGGATTACCTGACTAGATGGAGGAGGCCGAGCAGTAGGAAGGAGCGTCGCCGGCGAGGAGGCAGCACTGCAAGCAAGTGGTGAAGGTTTGAACTTAGGAAAGGAAGGGGGAAGCAGGGAGAAATGTGGCTTTATGTTGGTACGAGGGGCGGGGGAGGTAGATATTCGCGTGGCAACCCAAAATTTCGTTCGGTGCAGCGAAAAAGTAGCGCGCAAAGCCCATCGTACACAATCCCTTTACCATAACTGTGTGCGATATTCAACAACACAAACAAATCCTATAGTTTATCCCGTGTGTGATGAGACTGAACGTGGAAATTTTGGTCTCCAAGCTTCCGGCGTAAGATATCGGATACTACATTGCACACAATACTTGCATTTCATTTTCATTTGGAAGAGAAAATGGGGATACGGCGGCAAATTTTGGTCTAAATTTCCCTCGTTACATTGGTCATCGACGACATGCTTAATTTAACAACACTTGCAAATTTGAGTACTACACAAAAGAGCCTACAACACTGCCCGCACTTACTTAATCGAGCAACTAATAAACATTATTTAGTTGACTTAAACATTACTCTAACAAAAGACCATCGCTCTAGACAGAGACTAATATTCCGCCTCGCATTCGTATATCTCCGCCGCCTCCTCGATGACCAGCTCCCGCTCGATGACCTCTGGGGTAAGGAGATCCATGGGATCAATCGCCACATACTCCAGCATCTCGCACTCTTCGTCCACCATCTCTTTGGATAAGGCCGCCATGAGACGGGCGTGGGCGGCCTTGCTCCGGGCATGGATGTCGGTGTCAAAACCGGCGGATCTCGGGTAGGGGTCCCGAGCTGTGAGTCTAGGATCAATGGTAACAGGGGACGAAGGAGACGACGTTTACCCAGGTTCGGGCCCTCCTATGGAGGTAAAACCCTACGTCCTGCTTGATTATATTGATGTGTATGAAGGTTACAGAGTTGATCTACCACGAGATCAAATAGCTAAAACCCTAGATGAGTTTTTCTGTCCTACAATCTAAAACCTCCCTAGTTTATATAGACACCGGGGGGTACCTAGGGTTTACACATGATAGATCTCCTGCCGGGGATGGAGATGCCGATTTCCTCATCTTGACTTGGAGTGCACGACGCGCCTTCGGGGCTTCCTTCTAGAATACGGGGTCGTGGTGTACCCGGCCCTTCCCGCGATAGTCAGAGAGCGGTCCACCAAGCCGTCCTATTGGGAAATAGGCCAGCGGCCCGAGGACCCCTTAGTCCAGGACTCCCTCAGTAGCCCCCGAACTAGCCCCCAACGCCAAGGGTCACAGCACCGGCAGTTCCACGTGATCGGAGTCTTCGGCTTGCAGGGTGAGTTCTTCTTCCCATTAATGATCGGCTGAGACTAGTCCGGCTTCCGATGACGCATAATTTTTCCGATCATATGATCGTCCGGACGCCATGAGTTGCTTAGCCCCGAAGGCCAAACGTCGAAGCGTAAACAGTGTTTTCTGACAGCCTTTCTGACGAAGGGTCGTGGCCTGTTACGACCGCGGAACCAGTTATAAAAACTTGATTCGCGGTTCGAGACCGTTTTTACATTGGCATGACCCATCAATGTATAAATCGTACTCTGTTTCACATGGGATATGATTAATGCCCTAGGTTTTCTCATGCGTGCGTAACGGCACGGATATCTCGGGAAGCGGAGAGACTTGCGGCGCAGTAGAGGGAGGCTCATCGGCGTCACGCCTCATAAAAAGGGAAAAAACCGAGGCCTATTCACGCTTCCCATTCGCATTCCTCGCTTCCTCAATCTTCCCAAGCTCCAAGAGCCCAGATCCAGTTCTCCCTCGATCTCTCCTCCGAGCTTAGCCATGGCGGGTTCGGGCTCTATGGGCAACTGGGAGGCCTCCACGGTAACCGACAAGGACATCCGGGAGTTAAAGCTCGCGGGCTACCTCCCCGCCAACGTCTTCCACCGTGCTCCGGAGGCGAACCAGGTGGTCCCCACCCCTAAGCCAGGCGAGAGGGTGGTGTTCGTCCCCCACTTCCTCCGGGGACTAGGCTTTCCGCTCCACCCCTTTGTTAGGGGCCTCATGTTCTTCTACGGGCTGGATTTCCACGATCTTCCACCGAACTCCTTCATGCATATTTCGGCATTCATCATTATCTGTGAAGTGTTCCTGCGGGTCGAGCCGCACTTCGGCCTATGGCTCAAGGTTTTCAATGTCAAGCCGAAGATAGTCGCGGGTGAGCACACGGACTGCGGAGGGGCGGTAATCAGTAAGCTCCCCCGCGTCGAGTGGCCGGCCGGTACCTTCATCAATACAATCAAGATCTGGCAGAAGGAATGGTTCTACATCACCGAACCAAGGGACGAGGTTGGGCGGTACCTGCCGAGTTCAGATCTGGCCCTCCTACGAGGTTAACCTCGTGGCTCAAGAAGGGCCTTGACTGGGGGTCGGACGCAGAGGTAAAATCGCTGCAGAAGCGTATTTCCTCGATAATCGCGGCCAAGACCGAGCTGGTCAATGTGGTCCAGGTTATGCTCCACCGCCGTCTTCTTCCCTGCCAGCGCCGGGCCTCCCCAATGTGGGCCTATCAGCTCGAGGACCAGCCTACGGTGCAAGGATTCTTCCGCACCACCCACCAGAAGTTGTGGAAGGCATTATTCAAGCCCCGGAAGAGCTGGCCAACCGAGGAGGGGGACTCGGGCCTAAGCGTCGATAACCCTCCTTCCCAGGTACAATATTATTTTGATACTCTGGCCCTCTTGTCTGACAAAGAGCTGAACAACCTCCCTCTTATCTTTACAGAAGTGGCTAAGCAAGGCCGTCAAAATGGACTGCCCGGCCCCACAGCCTGAAGGCCCCGGGTCGGATCTGCTGACGTCGATGATTGTCGTTGTGTCGTACACAGTGCCAGAGAAGAAGGAAAAGAAGAAAAACCAAGAAGGCCTCCGCATAAGGGACCCGCCGGACACTATGTCCGAGGAAACCCATGCCTCCTCTACTCATGAGGAAGAGCACGAGGGCGGGGGGGAAGGCAATTCCCCCCTTGCAAGAAAGAGGGCGGCGGCGCAGGACGCCGTGGAGGATCTACCTCCTCCTGCCTCGAAGAGGGCATGTCGACCGAGGTTAATCCTGGCCGACGACAGCTCAGACTCCGACGCTGAGTCCGAGGACTTGGAGAGGGTTCCCCGAAGGAACCTAAGGGTCAAGCCCCCAGCCCAAAGGTACGAATTCGAAGACCCCTTGGGTCATTTATGTGAAGTTTTTAATATTTTAAATGGACGAATGCCTTTTAATCTGCAGCCCCCCCATGCGTTCTCCCCACCGAGCAAATATCGAATGGGGAGTCACCACCCGCCGAACTGGCGGAGAGTGGGACTACGTCGCACCCCACACCTCCAGGGGTCGCGAAGGAGGCCGCGGATGTGTCATCCCGCCCGGCTCCTTTGGAGCCGAACACCGGCGGCGGGGGTGACAATGTTATGGCCGAGGTTAACGCCTCGACCGCCGAAGACCAGGAGGGGGAAACTCCCCTGGCCGCTGAGGAGGGAGGACGAAATACTGTCCAGTCCCCTCCGAGGACATCTCCGGAGAGCACTGTGCCTCCAGAGCTACCGGCTCAATCCCCCATCAGAGATCGGGTTGGCCAGTCACCACCGGTGCCACCCATGACTGGGTGGCCGGTCATGATGGAGGAGGCTCTATCAAGTGCCTCCATCTCCGAGGATCACCGCACTCTTATGGGTGCGGTTTTGCAAGGTATTCGGTCCGTTGATAGCGGACTGAAAGAGGCCGTCAATGGTCTCTTGACGGGCTTCAAGGTGAGCCACGTAATACCCTTTTCCCAAAAAGTTTAATTTTATTAAGTTTGCGCTATCTTTATATATGTAGTAGCCCCCGAGCCCTGGGTGGGTTTGAAAAAACCCACCCGGGGGTCAAATACCCCGGAGTGACCAACGATGCATAAGGCACCATTTGTCCCGCACTGTTCTAAAAGCCGTTAAGAAGACCGAGCATAGGGTCGTATTCTTGACAGTTCGGGGGTTTGAACGCACATAACCTGATTTTTATTAATTTATTTGTTGCAGGCCTCGTCGGCGGCGGTGACCTTCAATGCCGCGGAGCTTGCCGAGCTAAATCGGAAGCTCAAGAGCTCCGATGAGGAGCTCGATCGCCTGAATAAGAGGTTAGACGAGGCGCAAGGTAAGCCAAAAAATATTCGGGCTATCTATCATTATTAATCCACACTGGTAACCCAGTGTAATTATATATTTATTGCTTCCACAGCTTCGACTGCGGAGGTCGAGAACCTCAAGGCCGAGCTAAAGAAGATGAAGCAGGAGGCCGCAGATGAGAAGGCGGCAGCCGAACAAGCAGCAGCCGCACTATCCGCACTAAAAACTGCGAGCGATAAGCATGAGGCCCGGGTGGAGGAGGTGCAGCAGGAGCTCAAGGATGCCAGCACGAAGTGCGAGGCCCTTGAGCAGAAAGGCAAATAGCAGGCCACCGAGCTGTCCGCGCTGAAATCCGAGCTCCAAAAGGAGCGGGTGGACAGGCGGTTCTTTGAAGAAGAAATCCGCCAAGTCAAGGCTGTCACGGATGGTAAGCCATATTTACTACAATGTGCCCTTGGAGGTAGCAGGTTTGCGTTGCTCACCCAGGTGTGGCGTTCCTCAGGCGCCTGTACGGACCTCCAAAAGAGTGCAGCGGACGCGAACAAATTTTATGCTTCGCGGGAGGAAGGTGATGAGGCTCGGCTATTCTGGGCACAGTTTGAGTCCCCCGAGCGCTCTCCTCTTCTGATCGAGCAGATGAAGCAACTGATGGAGCTGCACAGGATGGCGGAGCCGGCCATGAAGGATCTCTGCATCCGTCTGTGGCCTGCAGAGCCGTTGTCGGGCAGCTACTTCGGCTTGGTGCGGAAACTGTGCAATGCCGCGCCTTGAATTGACGCGCTAAAGCGTTCTACATGCATCGAGGGAGCTCGGATGGCCTTTGCAAGGACCATGGTGCACTGGCGAAGCTCAAGCCGACCGAGATGGCTACCGCACCTCCGCCCCCTGGAAAGGAGCATAGGCGCCCCGAGCTATACTTCTCCACAGTGATGGAGGGTGCTCGGGCGATAGAGGCCCAATGCTCTAAGGATATTTTTTATGAATGAGCGCGTTGTAATATGTGCGAAGACTGTTAACGCTTTATAATGAGGCTGCATGGTTTATCATGTCTTTTGAGTTTTGTATTTATTGTGACTCCTATGTGGCCGTTTTATCTGAAAGTTGCGAGTCGTCGGCTTCAGCCCCCACGTAGATACTACGCGAGGTGTTTCTGCCTCTGCACTGTGACCCTTAGCCGAGGTATCGGTGCCCGAAGGTGGTAGTGCGAGGGGAACAAGGCAATCAGACTATGATGATTTATCGCTTTCACTTAACCGTAGGAGCTTAAAAAAATGCGGGGGCTGATGACTAGCCCCCAGTGTTTTGTGATATTCGGATGTACCGAGGCTAAAGCCAGTATCACATGGTTTGTACAAGTACGAAACCCATCGTATGACACGAAATAACCTCTATTGATTTTTTAGTATAACACTTATGCTCGGATTTGCAGACCGGTTCTCGCTTACTATGACAGTCAGTTTTCGGCTTTCTCCCCTGAGGTGCTTGACCAGGCAAGCTGGAATCACAATTGCAGTGGTTCTCCCTTTACCCTTTTAGCCGAACGAGCGGAACGTAAGAGGGCAAACACAGGAGCCGGGCAACCCAACTATTGACCCAAGACATAGTTCGGATCCAATGCATATAAAGCAAAATCCAAGACGTCGAACACACGATCAATTGTGTCGGGGTGATGCTTAGGGTGATATTTTAAATTCAATCCCCCGGTCTATTAGCCGGTTGCATCGTAATGTATACCGAACAGTTTCGCAAGAAGCGTTGATGAGGAAAGAACAGAGTATGTAGCATACAATACAGGGAAGAAGCCATGTACAATGGTCTATTATTTGCTCATTAATTCTTATAACTCAAATTGCCGAAGCCACTGTTTACAGGTATTTGACGAGGAAATATAAAGTTTACAAAGGAGAGGTTTGTACCAGGGGTCTTCGATGGGTGGCTTGACGACCTCGATGTGCCCAGTCGCATGTCCGCTCCTGCGCCTCCTAGGGAGTTGTATTCCTTTAAGGGTGATGGTGTCGGCGAGCGGACCTTTGGAAGAAGATCTTGAGAAGTCGCCGAAGTATGGATGAGCTTTACGCTTTAGCAGGTCCTTGATGGTACCTGTGGTATGTCCGAGGACATGTACTGGTAGTAGTTCGGTCCAGCCGAACACTATCCCTTTGATAGTTGTTCCCCACTGCTACCCATGGAATCTTGAGTGCAAAGTTGTGCCGTCTTGGCACATGTTTGACGGGCGCTAGGGCTGTGCAATGAGGAGCGTGTCCCTATTTCTAGGGAGAAGAAGATTCTGTGAGTTCGGACTGAGAACGAGCTCGTTTGTCAACCATACGTGCCTTTACGGCAGGTTTCGGTGTTGGCCGATCGTCAATGTAATGGAATTCGGCGGCCAGGGCCAATGCATGTTCCTCAGTTCGGAGGAAACGCTCTGTGTTGCCGTTGACAGTAATGACCCCCTTGGACCCGGGCATCTTGAGCTTGAGGTATGCGTAGTGTGGGACGACGTTAAAGTGAGCGAACGCTGTACGTCCCAGCAGGGCATGATAACCGTTGCGGAAAGGGACGATGTCGAAGATCAAGTCTTCGCTGCGGAAGTTGTCGGGCGAACTAAACACTACTTCCAGGCTCACAGAGTCCGTGCACCGGGCTTTGACGCCTCGGATCACTCCTTTAAAGGTAGTGTTGCTAGGTTTGATCCTTGATGGATCTATACCCATCTTTTTCACCGTGTCTGAGTAAATCAGATTGAGGCTACTTCCTCCGTCCATTAGGACTTTAGTGAGGTGGTACCCATCGATAATGGGGTCTAGGACGAGGGCCGCCGAACCCCCATGATGGATACTGGTCAGATGGTCTCGTCGATCAAAGGTGATCGGGTACGCCGACCATGGGTTATACTTCGGGGCTACAGGCTCTACGGCGTAGACCTCTCGAAGGGCGCACTTCCTCTCCTTTTTAGGTATATGAGTGGCGTATATCATGTTCACAGTCTTTACCTCTGGAGGGAACTGCTTCTGTCCTCCATTGCTCGGACCGCGGGGCTCGTCATCGTCCTCGCTGCGTGGGCCCTTGCCTTGCTCTTCGGCTGCGAGTTTGCCAGCTTGTTTGAACACCCAACAGTTACGGTTGGTGTGGGTGGCATGCTTGTCTTGAGTGCCGTGGATCTGGCAGGGCCTATCCATGATCTTGTCCAGCGGGGTAGGTCCGTCACGATTGCCTTTAGAAGGTTTCTTCCGCTACCCGGATCTTGGGTTGCGGAAACCGGCGTTAACGGACGTGTCTTCGGAATCACCGTTGTTGTGCCGGCATTTGTTTTTGTTGCGTAGTGGTTTCCCGTTTCCGTCCCGGGGTTCGGAAGTGCCGGGATCCTCAGGGTTGTGGCTTCGTCTAGCTAGCCAGTTATCCTCGCCCACGCAAAAGCGGGTCATGAGTGATGTAAGGGCGGACATAGTCCTAGGCTTATCCTGACCGAGCTGGCGAGCCAGCCATTCGTCCCGGATATTGTGCCGGAAGGAGGCTATTGCCTCGGCGTCTGGGCAATCGACAATCTGGTTCTTCTTGGTCAAGAACCGATTCCAGAATTGTCGAGCCGATTAGCCTGCTTTCTGGACAACATTGCTTAGGTCGGAGGAGTCCGGCTGCCGTACGTAGGTGCCCTGGAAGTTAGATCGGAATGCGTCCTCGAGATCCTCCCAACTCCCGATAGATTTTTCGGGGAGGCTGTTTAACCAGTGCCGAGCTGGCCCCTTAAGTTTTAGGGGCAAATACTTGATGGCGTGGAGATCATCTCCTCGTGCCATATGAATGTGGAGGAGGAAATCCTCGAGCCACACTGCTGGGTCAGTTGTCCCGTCGTATTGTTCTATGTTCACGGGTTTAAACCCTTCCAGGAACTGATGCTGCATCACCTCGTCGGTGAAGCACAGTGGGTGGGCAGCGCCTCTGACCCGGGCTATGTCACGCCGGTAGTCGGCGCATGCTCTAGCCCGGTTTTGTTCCCGACCTCTATTGTTGCGGTCGAGCCAAGGCTGGTACCCGTCCCGTCTATCGGGGGAGTACCCTCTAGATCCATAGATGGATCTCGTGTGGCCTGTTCTGTAATCCAGGTCGTGTCGCAGGTCGTACCTGTCCTCAGGCTCTATTGGCCCTTTTCCCCTTCTCCGGGGTATCGCCGGCCTATAACCGGCGTCGCCAGCCGTCCTATCTCGTCCTCGGGGAGGTCGGTCCGGCTGGTCGTATGGAGTGTGCTTGGGAGACGGTGTATTAGAGACCTCGTCGTCGAACTGCGGCAGCAGCCGTCGGTGTGGATAGCTCTTGGGTTGGTCCAATAGACCGGTACCATACCCTTCCTCGGCAGATAGGACCCTTGTCCATCTATCATTGAGGGTGTCATGTTCGGCCTTAAGCTGCCGTTCTTTTGCCTTCAGGCTTCGGACAGTGGCTATAAGTTGTTGCCTAAACCGTTCCTGATCCTCGAGGTTTTCGGGGACGGTGAAGTCTTCGGCTTCCAGGCTGTCCTCCTCCTCGACAGGGGGGAGGTAGTTGTCATCCTCAGAATCGTTTAGATCCTCGAGGTCGCACTGATCCTCCGGCCTCTCCTGGTCCTCTAGCGGATGCTCGGGGATATCGGGATCGCCGAGGTCTTCCGGGGTGTCGTTTTCCCCGGTGTCAGCAATGGCTTCCCTTCCCTTTTTTGCCTTTGACTGTTTGCGCAGTTTCCGGCGCCTTGACGGCTCCTCGCTAGATTTATCGCCATTGTTTTTGGGTGTGTGCTCGCCCTTATCGGCTGGAGTATCCACCATGTAGACATCGTAGGAGGAGGTGGCAGTCCATCACCTGGTGTTGACGGGGGCGGGAGCGCAATCCTCTTCATCCATGTCTTCTGCCTCCTCGGAGGCGTAGTCCAACATATCGGTTAAGTCTTCGACAGTGGCTACTAAGTGGGTGGTGGGTGGGATCTCGGGTAGGGGGTCCCGAGCTGTGAGTCTAGGATCGATGGTAACATGGGACGAAGGAGACGACGTTTACCCAGGTTCGGGCCCTCCTATGGAGGTAAAACCCTACGTCCTGCTCGATTATATTGATGTGTATGAAGGTTACAGAGTTGATCTACCACGAGATCAAATAGCTAAAACCCTAGATGAGTTTTTCTGTCCTACAATCTAAAACCTCCTCGGTTTATATAAACACCGGGGGGTACCTAGGGTTTACACATGATAGGTCTCCTGCCGGGGATGGAGATGCCGATTTCCTCATCTTGACTTGGAGTGCACGACGCGCCTTCGGGGCTTCTTTCTAGAATACGGGGTCGTGGTGTACCCGGCCCTTCCCGCGATAGTCAGAGAGCGGCCCACCAAGCCGGCCTATTCGGAAATAGGCCAGCGGCCCGAGGACCCCTTAGTCTAGGACTCCCTCAATGGACGACCACAATCTTGGCTAGGGAGGCTGCCGACGAAAGGATGCCTGCTCGAGCACACTCAGCGATTACCAACTCATTGGACATGGGTTGTCGACCAGTGTCGGAGAAGGCAGATGTGATTTGTGCAGTGACCGACACGAGATGGGCGTGGGCGGCCTCGAGATGGGACTGGGCGTCCGCCATCAGGGCTACGGCGACCGCCGAGAAACTGATAGCTGATGTGCCGTTCTCGCCATTTGCTATCCTCGTCGCGGCTGTTGCTGCCGCCCTCTCAGCTGCAACAGCTGCCCTTTCGGTTGCTGCAGCCACCCTGTCGGAGGTAGCGGCCGCGTTCAAGCATGTTGAGAGCGCGCTCATGGCTGATGCGGCCGCGCTCAGGATGGAGTGGGTTGCCTAAGTTGCCCTCACGACGGGGATCCATGTCCCCATCTTTCACCGACGATGATTGAAAAGTAAAATGGTCTGAGGAGCCAGTGCGATAAACTAGCCGGCGGTGTACTGTAGCCGACGAAGCTTTTGGCCTAAGCCATGTATTATGAGGATTGGCCCAAGATATTTTGTACTGCATCACACACGATTCATGAACATGAACTGTTTGTGGAAGACTTGGTTTTCCAAATGTTTTTTAAAAACAATAAGGTTACTTCGACAAAGGACGGTGTTTGGATTGCAATAAGATTTATCTGCAGTGAACACTAACCAATAGCTGTGTCGTGCTAAAATATGGAATTATTCAGGGTCCGTTTGGCATTTTTATACATTAATTGAGTTTTCTAGACATTTAACGTATATAATTCAAATTTGAACTGTCGTCCCAATGTCCGGTGCATCAAAATGGGATGAAAAATCATATTAGTGTCCATGGCTTCATCTTTAGGTCACTTCATCTTTAGGTCACGAGCAAGAAATGGGAATGAATTTCAAACATCTAGGCATCTTGGCTCGGCCACAAACGTTGAGATTGGTTTTTAAATTACTGTAAATCCAAAACGCGTCAGAAATTCTAAAAACTTGGCATGTTGTCATGACATTACCAAAACCACCTAGGGAGAAGTTGTGCTTTCAATCTGCCCACTGTCCAGATTGTTGGAAACTTGCATTTGGTAGGTTGGTCAAATTGACCACCGAGTCTAGCTCAGGATAAGCTTCATTGCATGCTAGAGCACTGGTAAATTTTTTATAGCATTTGGGAAAACTTTCCTTCACAAAATTTTCAAAACCAGATTCTGCATGAAGTGGAAAAGAGGAAGAATCCAAACCAAATGGATGAGCTGGTAGCTCAAATTTGACACGGTGGATATTTGACAACATTTAGCCATCCATGAATTATTTGGGAATTTTAGAAGGAAATTCCCTGTGTAAAAGTTTCAAACCCTAAAAATGGGGAGAACTGCACACTCAAGATCTAGTGACATTTTTGAATATGTCCATGGGTTGAAACTCGTATATATGGAGAATATATGTCCACCGAGTCTCCCTAAATTTTCTCAAATAATTTTTAAACATTAAAATAATTTTTTTCGCTATTAAAGACCTTTTTTGGCCTTACAAAATCCTTCAATAAAATACTAAAATATTTTTCAAAAATATAATTTTATGGTTTGGGGGTGTCCTAATGCTAGTAGGATCCAAATATAGCTTTGCAAAGTTTTTATCTCACCAAATCAGAGACTTTAACTTCAAGTCATGAGTTGAAGGTTTTTGAAACTCTAAATTTGATAAATAGCTTTTGGCCAAAATAAATTGTGAAATAAATATTTTTATGACCTATACCCATGTCATGAGCAGTCGTAGGAAGTTGTAATCAAGTATCGGAGTAGAATGGCCACAGGATTGTTTCTTAGTCCTAGAGCACTTTCATCAAACAAGCATAACATGCAAAATTTCAAATAAAGAGAGAGAAACAATTTAAATAACTCAGGGTTCAACAAGATTTTGCTTCACTATGCTCAAGATTACAAAATATAGGGTGTTACGGTCTCCTTGTCTCTATTTATTAAAGGTCTAACTGCCTTGGAGTTTTGAGTATGTCGCTTGCAGGTAGATCCAGGCACTTTGAAAGGTTTCCTATCTTCGATGGAAACGACTATCTCTACTAGCAAAGTAGAATGAGGATTAAGCTTCAAGCGATTAGTTGTGAGGTGTGGAAGATTGTGGAAAAGGGATATACCATTCCTCATCCAGAAGCACCCACTCCCAAAGATGAAGCTAACATTCAGTTAGATGCTCAAGCGAAGGATATCATTTGTGATAACATCTCCAGGAATATATTCATTCATTTCCGAAGGCTTGAAACGGCCAAAAAAATCTGGGATGCCATTAAAAATGTCCATGATGAATTTTTTGCCACATCTGTTGCTCACATTGATCTGCTTCGAGCTGTGTTCATTCATTTTAGAAGTCTTCGAAGGGAAAGTGTGATGGAACTCACTGATCGCCTAAGCAATTTTGTCGAGCGCTTGCGTCAACAAGGAGTTGAGGATATCACATACCAAGATGTTGTAGATTTTTTTTAAAGTCTCTTGATGATTCCTTTGACCCAATAGTTTCCCAAATCAAAGAAAGGCCTGATTATGGAGAACTTCAGTCGGTCAAAATTATGGAACTATTGGCCATACACGAGGAACTGTTTGAGAAAGAAAAAGGTACAAATGGTTCTTCTTCAGAAGATGACGGCGAAATTCTGTCAAATTATAGTAGCTCTCACGAAGAAGATATTGAGAACCAACATACCATCACTAGAGAACTAGAAATGCTCACCGAATGTCTCAACAATCTTAGAAGACAAAATATGTATCTATATGAGCCACCTAAAGACGAGTCATCAAATTCTTCGAGAAGATTACCTTCTCTAGAGATGCAATGCTACGAATGCAAAGGCTTCGATTACTTCATCGCAAACTGCCCATCATGGGAAATGGATATCAAACCGAGCAAAAGATGGAAGGCACTCCATTGCACTATATTCAAACATTCATAAATGTCATGCTAAGCTCATGAAGAACAATGGACCTCCAACATCTTCTTCAACGAGACTGATCATAAATACTAACGCAGTGATTGCTTCCAACATGAAGAAAGTGTATGTGATTGCCGGTGCCTATGACTATGGACTTTGAAGATGAAACATGGGAGTTAGAATCTGCTGATGATGGCGAGTTCTACAAGAATCTAGGCCGAGGAAATGCTTATGTTGCATGCGCAACGAATGATATATCAAGCCACTCCAAAAATGAGTCAAGCAATGAACGAACTAAGGCATTCTGCTTCATGGCAAGATCCTCAAGAGATCAGGTATCACCAAAATGGCATAAATCAATCGACAAAGATGCACTCCCTTCAGTAAATGTATTCTATGCTAAACTTGTCAAAATGGCTAAATGTCAACAAGATGCTCTTGAAAGTCTTGAAAAAACTCTCAGGAAATCTGAAGGTCTGTTGGTCGAATAGATGGAGAAAAATCAAGTGTTGACAGAAGAGCATGATGCTCTCTCTTCAACATTCAATGATCCATTCACCTGTTATGATTCTATGTCAGTTGATTTCAAGAACCTGTCAGATGTTCTCCCGAAAAGGAATGAAGAACTCAAATTTCTTACAATGAGTTATTGAAATAAAAAGCTTCTCTCTTCACCGAACAAACTGAAAACCTTCCTGGTAACTTTCTACCACCATGTCTAAAATTCCTAGATCGCAACAATGCTGATTCCACGGCTGAATCATCTGCTGCTGCAACCAAGAAAATTGAATCTACGATAAATGTTGAAACTAACCCCTCCCTGAGGAATTTTTTGCCATCTCTGATGAAAATCTCAGGTTGAAAAACTTACTGGAAACTGGAATGCTGAAGAGCCTAAAAGAGCACCAATTCTTTTGTGATGTGCTCAAGAAGTCAATACTTCACAAGAATCCCACAAAGGAAGGTTTGGGGTTCGAGACAAAACTAATGCAGATGGAACTTACTGGACCCCCGAACAATATCATGAAACCAGTTGGGTTCTTGCTAAGAGTAAAACCTTGAACATGCATCATCATTTGTCTATGACAGTCCCATTCATGTTGATGTTGATGAGTCTTTTGACTCGAGCTACAAGTTATTCAAACAACATAATGGTAAAGTTTTTGCTCGATACATCGGTTCTAACTGCAGGACAAGCTCACACAAGAAGAAGATTTGGGTGGAAAAATCTCGCATTGAAAATCTTTCTATTACTACAAATCTACCATGCAGGTCAACTCCTTTCGAGGAAATGAATATCGTTCGCAACATGGATCTGCACATCCCACAAAAAGAAATTAGGTTGAATGAATATTAGTCGAAGTACATGCGTACCACCTCCAATCACTATGTCCATGTATCGGGAACAACTTCAATGCATATTCATATGATTACTCGCATACTTCACAAGTGCACATTAGAAGTTATCGAAGAATAACATCTCCTGCTAGACCGAATCAAATGAGGTCTCCTCCACCCACCAGGATGTGGGTGGTGAAAGCTAACTAGTCTTTCTTGAATGTTGTCTCGGAGCTACTCATTTCTTATCTTCCGCCCCGAGATAAAATTGTTGGTGCATGAACTAGTTCTGCCCAACCTTTGTGTTTTTTCTATCGAGTCGTCTATTTTCTAAATGATTCTATTCGCTCATGTCTTTCCATTTTCTTTTATCATTCGAAGGATTTCGCGTTTTGTTTGACGAACACTTCAATCAAAGTTATTTGGATTTTGTTTCATGTTCTGGCCAAGTGATTATGTTTCGGACCCTGTTTCCCCTCTACTCTTTCTCGTCTAACTCTCTACTGTCTGTCATGAGTATGCAAATTAACCTGAAGCGCATTTCCTTCTGGCATCCTTGGTCACGAATGAAATACACTTTGAAACTTTTATCTATTTTGGCAAGCTTTTTCAGCTATTTGTAATTCGCGATCTAATCACGAAACGTTCCACTTCTAATGTCAGGACAGAGGCCCCTTTCAACCTTTCAAAATCCCGCTCTCTTCCCGAGTGTCGCAGGAAATGGTTGCCACGTGCCTCACGATCTCCACGATCTCAATCGTGCCCGTTGAATGCGGAGAGTCCAACTTTTGTGGACCGTAGATCTCGCATAAGCGGTTGGGTATTTTCCTTATAAATCCCTCCCGTCGTCTTCTCTCTCCCCAACACACTTAGCTTGAGCTCGAAGCAAGTCCAACGAGGAGCTTCACCGTGCAACTTCGGCCGAACCTCGGTGCATTTGGTCTCCGACGACGCGGTAATCCCCTTTTCCGTGTCATCGTAGTTGATCTCCGTCACGAGGTTAGGGTACGGAGATTCGAACTAGCTCTATCCGTGTTCGATTTCTAGGGCTTGTTCGTATGGAGCAATTTTCTAGGTATTTTTATTGCCGCGGTAGATCTTGTTTTTATCTTAGGTTCTTTCTTGTGCGATATGTAGCTGTTACTCGTGCACAAATCTCATATCTGGAGTCACTGTGTTTCTTATCGAAGATTAGATCGATTTTGTTCTTGCGAATTTCTTTGGAACTTGCTAGGTCAAAAATCTGTCAAAGACATTTTCAATAGGCTATCCTTGTTCTTCAGATCTAACAATTTGTTCTCATCAAAATTTCTCTGTGCATACTCATGACCTTGCCAATTTTTCCCTTGTACCCATTCTTATTCATAGGGTGATCATGGCGTTCAAAAGACCGCACTGAAAAGGATGAACATTTTTCTCAGATTTCGCGTGACAAAGGTGAAGGGAGGAAAAGAATGAGAGGCGCGGCAAAAACTTCCTAGCCGCCCAAGGTTTTGAAAAAAAAGGAGTCCGAATCAAAAACAGCAGCCGAAGTGTTTGCCGAAGAAGAAAAAACTACTTTACAGAATCAAGATCTTGTGTGTGATGGAAGACCCAGAAAAGATGGTCGTGGCCGTGAGCCACATACCAGTGCCGAAATGTCTGACCCCGATCAATACAACGACGAAACAAATATTTAGAGAAATACCAGACTGCAGATGATAAAAAGGCATTGGCAGGAAATTGGTTCCGCCGCCATGAAAATGTTTGGGAAAAATATCAAATTCCGTTCGCGTTAGGTGCTCCTACCGAACGTTCGCGCCTTATCGGGTCCTAGAAAAAACGTGATCTTACGTCACCGCACGGCGTACGGCCGGTCTGCCACGTATCTCATTGCACGCACATCCCTAGCCCGACGTACCCGTCCCATCTGATCCCTGCTCCCTCCCTCGCTTTCGCCGCGCAGTACAAGCAGCAGCCATGGATCTGCTACCGCCGGCGTCGGAGGCGCCGGCCGGTGGCGGCGCGGTTGGGGGGCGAGGGCTGCGACGCGGGGTCGGGTTCCGGTCGCTCAAGCTGGTGAACGTGTCCATGGAAGAGGCCCTCCCAGCCGAGCCCGTCGGCGTCGCCTACGGCCGCCTCGCCAACGGACTCACCTACTACGTCCGCTCCAATCCCAAGCCCCGCATGCGCGCAGCCCTCTCCCTCGCCGTCAAGGTCGGGTCAGTACTCACTCTCTAGCGTGCCTCCCTTTCGCTCGACCTGCTCCTCCGTTCCCTTAGTTTGTTTGTTTTGAGCGTATATCTGCATGTGGCTGGATTTGATTCTCGCGCGCAGGTCGGTGGTGGAGGAGGAGGACGAGCGCGGGGTGGCGCATATCGTCGAGCACCTCGCCTTCAGCGCAACGTCACGCTACACCAACCACGACATCGTTAAGTTCCTCGAGAGCATTGGCGCAGAGTTTGGCGCCTGCCAGAACGCTCTCACCTCCTCTGACGAAACCATCTATGAGCTGCTCGTGCCCGTGGACAAGCCCGGACTGCTCTCCCAGGCAATCTCTATCCTCGCTGAGTTCAGCTCCGAGGTAATAATGGGGTTTCGGCTTTCCATCCACTGCCATTTAATAGTGCGTAGTTGGCTGATGCTCGTATGCTGGTGACAAGGTTCGGGTTTCAGCGGAGGATCTGGAGAAAGAAAGGGGTGCTGTGCTGGAGGAGTACAGGGGCGGGCGCAATGCCACTGGGCGGATGCAGGACTCCCACTGGACATTGTTGTTTGAGGGTTCTAAGGTATTGCTCTCTGTCCTGCTATAAACGGAAAATCTACAATAATCACTTGTTCCATCACATCGATGTGCAAGAGCCGTCTGTGGGTGTCAGTTTAAGTAGTGAACTTCTTCTATGAAGGGCAGAGTGTGCTCTGTGGCGCAGTGTGTTTTCCTAATGGGCTTCAATGATGCTGTATTTACAACTATAGGTATTGGTAAACAGTATGGTTTGTTAATGTTCTTCTGTTCAGTATGCAGAACGTCTGCCGATAGGTACAGAGAAGGTGATACGGACTGTTACACATGAGACAGTTAGAAACTTTTATCATAAGTGGTACAATCTAAGCAATATGGCTGTCTTTGCAGTGGGAGACTTCCCAGATACACAGGTCTATATTTGCTCCCATTGGCATACTTGAAATCCATTTATCCATAATATAACCGCCATTTTGTGTGTAACTCTTGACTTACTGCAGGCTGTTGTTGAGTTAATAAAGGAGCATTTTGGCCAGAAAGCCCCTGCTTCCTTCCCTCCACAGGCTATACCGGAGTTTCCAGTTCCATCGCATATTGAACCTCGATTTTCATGCTTTGTGGAATCCGAAGCTGCAGGGGTCAGTACTTTATAATCTCGGATATATTTTGTATCTAACTGTAAATGTTTCTAATAAGACACCTTTTATCTGTTTTCTTGTTTCTCTTGTACCAAAAACAGTCAGCTGTTGTTATTAGCTGCAAGATGCCTGCTGGTGAAATTAAAACAGTCAAGGATTATAGGGACTCATTGGCAGAATCGATTTTCCACTGTGCTCTGAACCAGAGGCTCTTCAAACTATCTCGTAGGAGGGATCCTCCTTACTTCTCTTGCTCTTCAGCCGCAGATGCTCTTGTCCGTCCGGTGAAGGCATATATTATGACATCCAGTTGTCGCGAAAGAGGCACGGTTGAGGCTCTTGAGTCTATGCTAGTTGAGGTATTAAACGAGATGGATTTCTTGCCATGGTACCCTGCATTATCGAAAATCTATTGGTCAACCAACTGGTTAGAAAAACAAATATCATGGGAAGTTCCAGTGAGCCAATGGTAGAAAACAATTAGTACACAAATACCACCCTTACTTTATTGTATGATTGCATCCTCATTGCGGAGCCAATCGTTGGCACACTGGCAATGATTTCTTAATATAGAGATTACACTTTATGGTTGAAAGAATGTGGTTTCTCTAATCTTGAGATGTTTGACTTCAAAGTCATTCCTTTTACAATATCTTTTCTGAAGGTTGCTAGGGCACGGCTCTATGGATTTTCTGAACGTGAGATATCGATTGTGCGTGCTTTAATGATGTCAGAGATCGAGTCTGCATATCTGGAACGTGATCAAATGCAATCAACCAGCTTACGTGATGAATTTCTGCAGGTTCTCACAATTCTGTCTCTTAATATTTCTCCAGTTTAGGTTTGTAGAATTTATTTCATTGCATGTTTAGCAACTGAACTATTTACTAGTCAGCCAAGTGTCATGTGTTTTATGAATTTAGTCTTCAGATCTTAATGTCGTTAATATTATCTCAGCTCCTGTATTTTTTTCCTGGTACTTCTGCGATCAATTGTTCTAGTAGTATGATTACAAACTACAGGTTTGTTTAATATATCAGTTGAGTCACATGATGCCCATCATCTACAATGTGCTAAGCATACTAGTGCCATTTCCTTCATCCATTGCAGCATTTTCTTCGCGAGGAGCCTGTTGTCGGGATTGAATATGAAGCACGGTTGCAGAAGACTCTTCTTCCATGTAAGTACAGTTGCGTGCTACCTAGTGCAAGAGCTCATTTTTAGGCTTTGTTATGCTAAATTTTCAATGAATTCATTGCTTTTCAGTTTACAATGTGATTCTGACAGTTTTTTTCTTTCAAAATTGTCTTTGTCTCTTTCTTTACTTCAACCAGACATTTCTTCTGCTGAAGTGGTGAAGTTTGCAGAAAACTTTTCAACAACCAGTAGCTGTGTTATCAAGATAGTTGAGCCCCGGGCCCATGCTTCTTTGGAGGATCTGAAAGCTGTTGTATTGAAAGTTAACACTCTAGAAGAAAAGAGGACTATTCCTCCCTGGGAGGAAGAGCAAATCCCTGAAGAAATTGTTAGCCAAAGTCCAGTGCCAGGGTATTATGGCATTATCATTTCCTTCTTATACAGATGGAATTGATCTTTTGCTCATGATGAACCGTCTTTTTAAATGATTATTTGAATAATTTGCGTACATTTTTCTGCCCACACAAGCATCTTAGTTTTCCGCACATTCTTACTGTTGTACTTGCCAAATTTCATCACAGAATTATTGTTGATAAAGTGGAGCACCCAGGCATAGGTGCCACTGAGATGATACTATCTAATGGGATGCGAGTTTGCTACAAGTGTACTGACTTTCTTGATGATCAGGTTAGTACTATTACAGTGCTAATACCATTTGGCAACATCCAGGCCTTTTTACCTTATTATTCTTGATGGAAGTCACACACCTGCAATTTTTGTTGTAACCTTTGCTCCATCTTTTTCAAACATTTTTTGAAAGAAAACTCTCTTGCATTTACTATGAAGTTCTTGTGGACCAGAGGAAGAATCCCAAACCTGGTTAATGTGTATTGTGGCGACGCTGTTGTCTAGACAGTGTCGTGCTCCTCCTCCTACAGGTCAGCACCCACATGGGCCGCCTTATGGGCCATCAGTACTTGGGCTCTTATACAACACTCACCCTCAAGAGGGGTGATATCTATCTATCATTCCTATCTTGTCAGATGCTAACTTGCATCCTCTGGTTCCATTCCTCTAGTCAATCTGCAAGTTGCCTTGAACTCACATACTCTATCTTGATAATCCCAACGTCCAGCTTTTCTTTGATAAAGAATCTGTCTATCTCCACATGATTGGTCCTATCATGTTGAATCGGGTTGTTTGCTATATTAATTGCCTGACTTGTTGTCACACCATACATTCATGCAACTATAATCTTCAATATCTTCAGCTCTTCTAATAGATTCCTTGTCCTTAACAACTCACTCGGTCCCTGAGACATTGCTCTCTTCAGCCTCTGCAGTTGATTTGAAAATAACAGGTTGTTTCTTGCTTCTCCAAGACACTAGATTGGCCTGAAGTTATCTCTAGCTAGCCCAATCAACATCACAATAACCATCTACAACAAGGTGTCCAGGACTCTTGAACAACAGTCCTTTCCCAGGAGTCAAGACCTGGCCACTTCTATACCAAGGAAGTACTTGAGTCAACCAAGATTCTTAACTTCGAAGGCCTTACTCAAGCACCTCTTTAACCTTGCTATCTCTACACCATCATCTCAGATTATAATGATATCATCTACATAAACTGCAAGAATGGTAATTTTCCCTTCAGAGTGTATAAAACAGTGTATGGTCACATTGCATTGTCCATACCCCATGTCGCACACCGCCCGTCTGAACTTGTCAAACCAAGCTCTTGGAGACTTCTTCAGTCCGTAAAGGGCTTTCTTTAACCTGCATACTTTGCCAGCAGTCTCGAAACCAGGTGGGATCTCCATGTAGACCTCCTCTTGCAAGTCCCCATGCAAGAAAGCATTCTTCACATCAAGTTGATGTAAAGACCACCCAAAATTTGCTGCACAGGAGATCAGAATCCTTAAAGGTCTCATCATAGTCAATGCCGTAGGTCTGACTGTACCCCCTCACCACAAGCCTTGCTTTGTACCTTCCAATCTTCCCTTCTGCATTTTGCTTCACAGTGTATACCCACTTGCAGTTGACTGTCTTCTTCCCTGATGGAAAAGGTGTCAGCACCCATGTCTTGTTCTTACACAAAGCCTCCAACTCATCCACCACGGCCATACGCCATTTTGAGGCCTCCATTGCCTTCTTGCAGTCAGTCGGAATTGACACAGACCGAAGAGAAGCAACAAACACTTTGTAGGTTGGAGATAATGCGTCATAGGAGACATAATTCCCAATATCATTGACATCGAACCCACACCATTTTTCTGGTATGCCTGCTTTTGCTCGAGTAGTTCTCTTCAAAGCAATTGGCCAATCAATCGGCCCTTCAGCCTGATCCCCGAAGGAAATCACGTAAGTACTACCCTGTTGTTTAGTCAGTGGCTGATCTAGTTGCTTCTTCTGATGTGCAACACCATCACCTCGCTTCCGTGAATACACCTTCAGTTGTTGCTCTTGCTCTTTCGTCCACCTTGGTACACTACCGGTCCGGATGGGAGTACCAACTGCCTGGCTTGGCACCCCATCAGTCACAATTGGTCCTCCACTCGGTGGTATTATCAGTTTCTAAGGCTGCTGCTCGCTTCTCTGTACCGGAATAACATCCTCAACTGTTTGCGGCAACACTAAATCGGCACCACCACAACTACCACTACTCTCCCCCTCTTGACCTGTCACAGTAGACTGGGTGTGGTCAAGACTTCCAAATAATCCACTGAGATCAATTTTCTCACCATAAAATGGTTCGGATTCCATGAAGGTGGCATCCATGCTCACAAAGGTCCTTCGTTCAGAAGGACTCCAACACTTGTAGCCTCATTGCCCAAAAGAATACCCAATGAAGATGCACCTAATGGCCTGTGGATCTAAGTTGCCCACAGATGGCCTGTGACCCCCCCCCCCCCCCCCCCCCCCCCCAATTTGGGGTCAATGCTGCAGAAGGATGGTGATACCGAGGAAGATGTGAGTCATTGAATCAAAGCCGGATGGATGAAGTGGCACCAAGCTTTTGGCGGTCTGTGACAAGAGAGTGCCACTAAAGCTAAAAGACAGGTTCTATAGGACGGCGATTCGGCCCCCAATGTTATATGGCGTTGAGTGTTGGCCGGCTAAAAGGCGACTTGTTCAACAGTTAGGTGTAGTGGAGATGCGCATGTTAAGATGGATGTGTGGCCACACAAGAAAGGATCGGGTCCGGAATGATGATATACGGGGTAGAGTTGGGGTAGCACCGATTGAAGAGAAGCTTGTCCAACATCATCTTAGATGGTTTGGGCATAATTCAGGCCTCCAGAAGTGCATAGCGGACGGCTAAAGCGTGCTGATAATGTCAAGAGAGGCCAGGTAAACCAAACTTGACATGGGAATAGTCCGTAAAGAGAGATCTTAAGGACTGGAATATCACCAAAGAATTAGGCATGGACAGGGGTGCGTGGAAGTTAGTTATCCGCATGCCAGAACCATGAGTTGGTTTCAAGATCTTATGGGTTTCAGCTCTAGCCTACCCTAATTTGTCTGGGACTAAAGGTTTTGTTGTTGTTGTTGTTGTTGTTGCAGTTATCATTACCTTTGGTTACTTTGTGATAAGGAGTCTTTCATTCTTTTTGTATGTTGAACTATATGAAGGTTGTTTTTACTGGGTTTGCCTATGGTGGTCTGTCTGAATTATCTGAAGATGAATATACTTCATGCACAATGGGCTCGACAATAGCAGGAGAAATTGGTATTTTTGGCTACAGACCTTCTGTCTTGATGGACATGCTTGCTGGCAAGAGAGCTGAAGTTGGTACAAAAGTTGGGGCGTATATGAGATCATTTTCTGGCGATTGTTCACCTTCAGATCTTGAGACTGGTTTGCAGGTTTGCCTATCTTCAAGCATTCTTAATTGAGCATAAAGTATGTTTTAATTTACAGGAATATGCTGACGGCACTATACACATAGCAATCATACCTCTATGAAAAGTGGGTCCATGCTTATCTGTGATTGCCTTCTGAAATACAGCTTGTCTACCAACTATTTACAACAAAGGTGGAGCCAAGGGAGGAAGAAGTAAAAATAGTCATGCAAATGGCAGAGGAAGCTATCTATGCTCAGGAAAGAGATCCTTACACTGCATTTGCAAATCGTTCGCGGGAAATAAATTATGGGAACTCATACTTCTTTAAGGTATACCTTAATAAGCTGAATAAGCTGAACACTGATATGTTCTCAATGCTTTCTTCCTATTATTGCTTTAAATTTACAAGCTCCATTATGCAGCCAATTAGAATAAGTGATTTGAAGAAAGTGAATCCAATCAGAGCATGTGAATATTTCAACAGTTGCTTCAAGGATCCATCAGCTTTTACCGTTGTAGTAGTTGGAAACATAGACCCGGCCATCTCAGTCCCACTGATTTTGCAGTACCTGGTATGCTCTGTTCCTCTTTTGATTGTTACAAAGTAGATGCCAAACCCTTGTAATGCTGATGGACTCTTCTCTTTTTGTAGGGTGGGATACCGAAGGTACAGGATACAGTTCAGCCACTTAGTCGTGAGGATCTAAAGGGATTGCCCTTCAAGTTTCCGGAAACAATAATCAGGTTTGCTGCTGTTTTATTTTTGCTCTATTTTTTACTAGCAGATTATCTTTATGCATTTTATATCAGTTGCGCACATGCAGCGTGTAGCAACCACAGAGTTTCTTTTTTCCTTTTTTCAGAAATTATCCTGCCAAACACTAGTAATCTTACCCTGAACTGTGTTCCTTTTTTTTGCAGAGAAGTTGTCCGCTGCCCTATGGTTGAAGCTCAGTGCTTCGTCCAACTAGGGTTTCCAGTGGTTCTAAAGAGCACAATGATGGTATGCAGTCCTTGAAATAATATATACTATAATAGTTTGTTTCAAAACCTAACCTCGATCTTACACTGTATTCTGCTCTATGCGAAGACGGAGGATATTCACTACGTTGGATTTCTAAGTAAACTTCTCGAAACAAAAATCATGCAAGTACTCCGCTTCAAGTATGGACAGGTAAAATATCCTGGGCAAGCAAAGACCATCTGGATTGATTATTCCCTTCTACTTGGACTGCAGCATTTAGAGTTTAGTATAATATATTTTTCGTTTTGCAGGTCTACTCAGTTAATGTAGGTGTCTTCTTAGGTGGCAACAAACCTTCGAGAAGTGGAGATGTTCGTGGAGACATAAGTGTGAATTTCTCATGCGATCCAGACATGTCATCTAAACTCGTATGATTTATTGACTTTCTGATTAAGATTATGTAGTCTTGTTATAAGAGGCTTCAGTTCGGAGTTGACACACTCAGAATTTTTTCAGGTTGATTTTGTTCTGGAAGAGATATCATATCTACAGACAGAAGGCCCTTCTGAAGAAGATGTATGGACCATCCTAGAAATTGAACAAAGAGCACATGAAAACGGATTGCAGGTTTAGTGGGAGTTTTCTTTATGTAATTATTAACACTGATATGGTCTGGCACTATATATTTACAGTTTTTTTCTTTTCTTGTGAAACTGCAGGAAAATTATTACTGGCTGGATCGAATTCTGCGGAGCTATCAATCAAGGATTTATTCAGGAGATGTTGGATCCACCTTCATGGTAGTTTGAAACTTTCTATCTGTCATTGAGTTCATGTTTCTGCTGTTATTTGCTGGCTTACAATATCAGCAGAGGGACATGCCTTTATATTTTACATATAAGCCTTACTTTTCTTTTAGATTAAATTGTATTTTTGAAATGACGTGTTGTTGAGTGCTTACTTTCTTTTTTGCGCAGGTTCAAGATGAGGGACGTGTAAAAGTTAGAGAAGCTTTGACATCACAGGCCATGCAAATGGCCTTGCGAAGGGTGATATCTTTCCCATGTAAAAAACAGTACACTGTAGTAATTCTTATGCCTAAGTCATCTCGTTGGAATTCGTTGATATCAGTGGTTAGTTGGAGTTCTGGTGGATTTAGCAGAGATGCCAAGGTTAGATATTGTATTTACCATGCCATGCAATTCTCAGTTAAAATTTTCACCCAAAACACGATCATTTTTGATAATTCTCATCCACCTGTGCAGATTTTGGCTGGCATGGCTGGTGCACTGGTCTTGGCAGCCAGTTTGTGGAGATACTCACGCGGTGCATTGAGATCGTAGCGCACAGCACATTTAAATTAAGAGCCAGGTTGGTAGAAGAGTTTGTTACCATCTCACCATCAGCCAACAAATCTGGTTGTTGGTGTGGTGATTCTTCATCACGGAAGAAGGTATACAGAAATCGGTAGCTAACTGATTCGTTGCTGCGTGCGTGTAAGATTGTAACAACATTGGTTTACTGCCGCATGCGTGCGTGTAACAGACGCTGATGTATATTGGCACCTCCCAGTTGATTCAAATGGTAGATTTCTTATACCAGATTCTGTTTTGTCGAGATCGATTGCCTGTGCTTTCTGTATCGAGGATGACAAAATAATAGATGTACCGTTTCATATGTGCTTCGCCATTTTGTACGTACTCCATTTGCATCCTAATTTTTCTCATGGTCATGGTTTTTCCTATTAACTATACTAAAATCGTGCTTGCAAACTTCTGGGCAAAAGCCTCATAATGCATTGCTGCATGCTCCCTTCGGCCTTTGTCTCGTGTACGCGATTTGCATCAGGAGTCGGCAGAAGAGATGAATCGGCACATGTATAGATGCCCGTCCGGCTGACGCCACTAAGCTGCACCGACCAAAGCGGTGATTTGGCATTTTTAAAGTATATAAAAGAAAAGGAGGGAATATCATCTGGGGTCCAGAAATTTGGCAAACGTGATTCATCCACGAACTTGAAAGATGTAACTAAGCTGTTTTGTCGGTGTGGGTGATTATGCCGTGGTTGAAGATGATGACTTGTTTGGGTTTGGCCAATCACACGGGGTTGTGTGTTCACTGGACAATCATTGGTGTGTGGGCATGCTATGCGGGACCGATGCCCTAAGCTCACCTTATAGACAACTGGCCTCGTCCCATTCTGTGCTGGTTTGCAAAGGACATGCTGCCACGTGGCCAGGGTTCCCAGGCATCCGGACCTGGGGCAGTCGTCTACACCACTCGGGTAGCCTCCACGGTGTTCAATGGCCGCAGGAAAGCTATGGGATCAACCAGCCGCTTCTGAGTGTTGAGTGACAGCTTCGTCTTATTTTGTCCCGAGTTGGTAAGTATCGGCGTGTGGGCGCTTGATGTACCCGGACATTTGGATACATGCGAGGCGTTTAAACCAAATGGACATAGAATGCATTTGTGTATCCCAGCCACATGAAAACACTCAGCGGCATCCAACGGGCATGTGAAAACTACGTGACTAACTAGCCACCTTTAAATCAGTAACCCACAACACTAGACACGGATTGAGCTAGCAAAAGAATACATCGTTGATAATCTTATGCCTACATGTTAAACACCAACTCGTTTCTTAGATGAACATGATTCAACATTTTTAAATGGGAGCTTAGCAGTTGTATTGCCAACTCCGCTTTACTTGCTAGATACTTGAATCTCTACGAGCCCTTTGCCTCTGTCGCCTGGTCCTCGCACCGAATCCACATGTTCCGGAAGACATTCTGCCGTGCTCGAAGCTATCAACTGTCATATAGCAGCTAGGGTAGCAACTACCGGATGATATGAAAGCACATGTAAGAATGATGGAAATGCATTTTACGAACAACCAAGTGAAGGAAATAGAGACAAACCTCCAGCTGAGCGGCGAGCGTGAAGAGACAGGGGCTCCGGGTAGGGTGGTTGCACCGGTGGGAAATGCCGGTTTCACAGTCTTAACTTGCCGGCGATGCTTCATGGCCTGCTTCGGTTTGGAGCTGCGTGTAAATGGAGGACACAAGCTTATTTACACCTTCCAAATCCAAGGATAGGGCCCCTCCAAGGGTGACAAGCCCGAGACAGCTTTCTGTCTTGCCTATTTTTGGAAAAGGAGGATAACCCCCGGCCTCTGCATCAGAGTGATGCATGTAGACAAATTATTAAGCAAAGGTTCAAAAATCTCAGTGATCCAGTACATGCTCTGCCTTGCTGCTTAAAGATTTGTTCCTCTACGATGAGGGAAGCCTCCTCCTGCATCCGCCTCTCATCCCTCATCCGCTTCTCGTCCCCTGATAGATGCACATTGATGAGGAAGGATCCAAGGGTCGCAAAGGCTTGGGGATTCAAACAAAAAGACCAAATGTAGCTGATAAGTCATGCAAACTACACCTAACTGTGATAAGTAGAGAGCATGGACATCGAATGCATTTGTATATACGGCCCTGGCGATCGACCTTTTATAGGCAAGCGTGGAAGACGCGGAGGATACATTGTGTGATAAGCATGGACAATTAACACGCGATAGCTGCCATTAAGTTGGCACGTTTCCTCCATGGGTGTTCCAAACTGGCATAACCACAAACACATTAAAAAACGCTCGACATTTAAGCCAACCGGAGCAGACCATAAAGTTATTACACATACATCTCCACCCTCATCGGTTCATATGGTACACTGATAGTATCAAACATAAGTAGATGATCACCATCTCAACCATGCCCACCCATCATCACACATGATTACATGACAATAACGGCGGTTCAGCGGCCCACTCGTTGGCTCAAACATGCACCCACATCTAACACAGTAGAGGATGGCACACAACACTCTTGGCGTCCAAACCAATGCACACCACCGTCTCAATGAACCAAACCTCCAGCGGTCCAGCGGCCAACACGAGTGCATCCATCTGCCAGGGCAGACGATGGGATGCAACGCGCCTAGTCTGTGCACCATTGAGTTGGCGCACGCCACCGCATCGGCCAACCAAGCCCCAAGTGGCAACACTCATGAATCTCTCTACCCAAGGGAAAAATCATGAAGCAAGTCACCCGTCGTGCATCCGGCTAACGGGGGCAAATATACAATTAGGCAGGAAGAAGGCAAACCGACCACAAAGAAACAACCGGAAACTATCAAACTAGATGGTAACAACCCCACACACCATACAAAAATCTTACAAAACGACAAGAGCCGGATATGGCTATGAGCCGGTTAGTGAGGAACAAAGCAAACTGAAATCAGAGAAAGAGCAGGGTAACCACGACACCAACCGCTAATGGGACCCACAAACGACACTGCGGACTTACACTGACTTGGCAAGGAAGGACAGAAAGACCGCAACCTGAGTTGACTAGGTCCACAGCGTCCAAAACACGGGATATTCTAAAGCACGCCAGCGGACAGACCCAACGGCATAGAAAAGCAGGCCAGTAATTCAGACATGACAGCTGGGCAGGTACAACGACAGAAAGAGGACGGGTATGCAGAGCTCCTGTACATCCGAACGAGATCAGCCTTCGAATGCACCCCACATCACCCCCATCAAACCCAACATCAAGAGAAAGAACCACACACAAAATCATCCAACACACACCCTATTGGAGCGAGCTCTCTCGATTTCTTGATGGGCATGCTCTTAATTATTTGTGACTATGCTTTTATTGTGATACAATATGTTTTTCCTTGCCTTATTTCAAAGTAAGTCGAGCATTTCCATCCCATATGAGCAGAAGGAAACCAAGCGATCGATCAAGCAATCAACGAGCCACAGAAGAGCGCTACCGGCAAACACATGTGTTGTTCATGCCACCTGACCAGGCCCCAACGTCGAAAGGCCATGCAGGCACGGTAAAACGCGTTACCGGGAAGCCGCATCGGCAAAATACCAAGGAGAGCCCGGAAAAGATGAATATTTATTACTAAACCAAGGTCTTTAGATGTTCCTTCATTTTGTACAAACACTCTTGTGTTATTCTCCCTCTTATTCTTCATGATATGCCTGGTGTTCAGAAATGCCTCCTCTATTACCTGGTTACTTGCCTTGTCCTGGTCTATCATCATGCATTTTGGTTCCTCTCCGCCCATTGCCTCGACAAATATGGTTACAAGCCATTTAAATGACTCTATTGTCTCGTCCTTTAGAAACCCAACACCGAATAGGACGGTTCACCCATGGTTGTCAACCCCTACGATTACTGCAAATTGTATGCCGTACACACTTGTAGAGAAGGTCATGTCAAACAAAATATGCTTGCATACATGACGTAGTCCATCTTCTTAAATGAGCCTATCCAGAACAGGCACCGTACCGAATTATCCTCATTAGTTTCTTCTACACTATGGAAGCCTGGTGTTTTTCTTTGTAGTTTTGCAAATGCAGCGCTTAAAGAACAGGCTCACATCCCAAAACATGTCCTCCCGCCAAGGGGACACGGTGGCAAGAGTTCATGCCACAACCCGACACCTGACCTGGCAGAACACAAACAAAAGGAAGCCCAACGTATCCTACTCGTCGTTTAAGACACACACCCACATTTGGCGCAGAAGACGATGGCACGATGCACTGTCGATGTCCCAATCAATACATACCACCATTTTTACTAGTAAAACCCCCAACGCTCGGCGACCTACGTGACTGCATCGACAACCTTATGTAATGATGAGAGTCCCACATGACCACGATCCGGGTAGGAAGGAAGGAAGCGAACTAGAATCATATAAATAGCCGGGTAGCTAAGCATCAGCCACTAATGGGACCACATATCACACCACGATCTTACACCAAACATGCAAGGAAGGACGGACAAACCACAAACTGAGTTGACCAAGTTCTGCAACATACAAAACATGAGTGTTCCAAAGCAAACCCGAGTAGACCCAACGGCATCCAAAAATAGGCCAAGCATTCAAAGATGTGATAGCCGAGCGACCCAACGACGACTAGAGGCCAGATACACAATGGCCCCGTCAAACATCACCAAGTACCAGAAATAATCACACATGAACTCACCCGACGCACACCCAACTAAAGCAAGCTCTCTGGATTTCATGATGACCATGTTTTATGAGATATTTGTTTTATTTACCAGTTTAGTTATCTGTGACCGTTCCAGCACAGTGGTCAAAGCCCGGATGTACATGGAAGAACACGTCCGACCAATCGCAACGTGCAACGTTCAGGCAGACAATGCAAAACACCACATCCAACCATACTGCAACACTCAAAGACCAGCATAACATCCGAAAATACGCCCTCCAAACAAGGGAACATGATGGAAGGAGGCCGTGTTGTAGGCCAGCACCGAACTTTGCAGAACACAAGCAAAAGGACACACAATGTTCACATTCTGTTTGTATCAATAACTATTGGAAGGATGTCACCAATTTAGGATTTGTGACCGTGATTTTATTGTGATGCAATACGGACATTAACCTACCTTGTTTGAAATTTACCTTTGGGCCCATGATGCGTGGACGAAGACGCAAGCGGGTCACCCATACAGTGATGGTTTGACTCACATTGTGTGCCGCGCTGTGCGCGCATCCGCATGAGTACGACCAGCTGCACATATACAATCACACACCAAAGGACATTTCAGGTTCCGTTGGCCAGACAAACCCATCAAACATCAACATCGAGGAATTTAAGCAAGCTATAGTCAACACGTTTAACAACCGTTCATTTTATGAATTCCCTCTACCCCAATTCCGCTCCACATATGGGTCTAATGCAACTGCGAAATCAGTTAGGCCCAAGGTTTTTGAGCCGCCAATCTTTATCACTCATGGACCCGGACCTGGGTCCTCCGCCTCGCTTTTTTGCAATGATTCGTGGACCCGGCCTGACCAGATGCGTGTGCGCCCGGCTCGGCGTGATCCATGTGTGCCATTGATGTGTGGGGTTGTGAGGGGCTTGACCACCCATCCTTGTTTGCGAACATCCGAGTCATCACACTATAGGCACGGGCTTTATGTGACACTTTTACACGGGATTTCCTTGCACACACCCTTGGCGTCGTGGACCCTGGCCGGCTGGAGCCCGTGGGTTGACACTTGACACAACGTGTAGATAGTAACCCACCCCATTCACACTCTAGCCCAAGTAGAGAAGTAAGTGGACGGAATGGACAAATGCTTTTGCACGATCCCGTGGTCCACGATTAAAGACGCGTATGAAGAACACGTTTTATGAATGATCCACAAAGGAACTAAAACAAAATGTAACTGAGAAGGTCGGTGATGGTGTCCTAGACAAAAGCATACTCACCATGTCGTCTCCCGGTCAGATGGGCCGAGCCGAGGACCCTCATGGCGGTTCATTAATGGGCTGCACCCAAGAGACCCACATCGTGTACAAGGATGGTTCCCGAAGACTTGGCGCACACTCCAGGGGCTCATACATCGACTACAACATGATTTGCCTGATACATAGCTGACATAGCTGTGACCCTTGACCCCCTCGATACCTATATAAACTTGGGGGTAGGGCACGAAGAGGCCAAGTACGCAAAGCGGTAGACAATCTCATGGTAGAAACACTTGTACTCTATACTTCATCCACAATCAATACAAAAAACATGATGTAGGGTATTATCTCTTTGAGAGAGCCCGAACCTGGGTAAAATCACGTGTCTCCTGTTACCATCGTACCTAGGCTACCAGCTCGGGACCCCCTACCCGAGATTCATCGAAATCGACTCCGTCATTGGTGTACCATTGAAAGCACAATTGCTCCCTTGGTGGTTTTGGTAATTCATGTCAACATGCATGTCATTGGACTAATGTTTCCCTTGAGTATATTTCAAGAAAATTTTGACTTAGGCAAGTAGATGAATGGAGATGTGGACCCCTCAAACTACTACCAGGTTGGCAAAGCGTCAAGACTCTACACTTTTGGTTTAGTGATCCAAGATCACATTGAGTCCATAGGAAATCCAATATAATTAAAAGGGGACGAGGTTTTGATCATGAGTCATTTTCTCAAGTGCTTAGAGATATTGCTCCAAAAACCCTCAACCACACCCTCACATTCTTATCTGTCCAAAACCCTAAAGACAATCTCGGTCTCACCGATTCACCCTTACCCCGACCCACCGAGATACACTTGACAAAGCCACTGCCTAAACCCTAGAAACTCAGTCTCACCGAGATGACATTTGGTCTCACCGAAGTGCGCGTGCCAACCTTCTGTAAACAATCGACTTCATCTCGGAATTTTCAAGTGGTTTCAATCGGTGTCACTAAAGTGTGGAAAGTGCTTAGGTCATCACTCATCGGTTCCTCCGAGTGGTTTCATCCGGTCTCACCGAAAATCTTAAAGTTCAAGACTTCTGTACTAATCGGTCTCATTGAGTGGTTTCACCCGGTCCCACCGAGTAGAGCATAAAGTTGTATAATGGTTATATTTTTGGTGTTGCATATATATAACCCACCCATTCCATCTACTATTAGTGAGAGCAATCAAGATGAAGCTACCACTTCTCATATCCATTTTCTGAGAGAGAACCACCTACACTTGTGTTGAAATCAAGGGGATTCCACTCCAACCTTTTATACTTGATTTCTAGCCTCCCCAATTGCTTTCCACTCCAATCATTCTCCTACTACCATGCCAAATCTGTAAGAGAGTGATTGAGTGTTGAGGAGACTATCTTTTGAAGCAGAAGAGCAAGGCGTTCGTCATCAACAACAACATCTATTACCTTTTGGAGAGTGGTGTCTCCTAGTTTGGTTAGGTGTCACTTGGGAGCCTCCAAATCTTGTGAAGTTGAACAAAAGAGTTTGTAAGGGCAAGGAGATCGCCTACTGATACTTGTGATCTGCGTTGGGTTTTCCGTGAAGAGGAACGGGTAATTGCAGCACAATACGGGTAAGTATTTCCCTCAGTTACGAAACCAAGGTTTATCGAACCAATAGGAATATCAATCCTCAACCGTCTTCAGTGGCTGCACACAAAAGAGCAAACAACTCGCACCCAACGCGGGCAAGAGGGTTGTCAATCCCCTTGATCTCGTTATTTGCAAGCAAATGAGTTGTGTAGATAATTGTAAATTGCAAAATAAAATAAAAGACAAATAATGGCAGCAAGATAATAATAGCATTTGTGAATATATAAGTGAATAGACCAAGGGGCCATAGTTTTCCCTAGCGGCATCTCTCATGTAGGCAACATACGGTGGGTAACAAATTACTGTTGGGCAATTGATAGAAAAGCGGATAGTTATGCGATTTTCACGCCAATGATCATGTGTATACAGGCATCACGTCCATAAACAAATAGGCCGACTCCTGCTTGCACCTATTACTATTACTCCACTCATCGACCGCTATCCAACATGCATCTAGAGTATTAGGTAAAATAGAGTAATGCATGGAGAACGATGGCATGATGTAGACAAAGTAAACTCAAGCAATATGAATAAACCCCATTGTGTTATCCTTAGTAGCAACAACACAAAGACACAACTTGTCCACTTCTATCACCGGGATATAGAAACTCGTCAGGTTGAACCTACTAAAATGCACCTCTCTCACTGAAGAAAGATCAATCTACTTGGCCAAAGAAAATCAATAGATCGGAGAGAATTGCGAAGCTATGATGATCATGCAAATAAGAATCATAATAATTTCAGAGAAGGCTCAAATACTTTTCATGAATAATCTGAACATAAACCCACAATTCATCGGATCCCAACAAGCGCACCGCACAAAATAAATACATAGGATAGATCAAAGCGAAGATGCGATGATCATTGTATTGAAGATCAAGAGAGAGAGAGATTGCCATCTAGGTACTAACTACGGACCCGTAGGTCTGTGGTGAACTACTCACACATCATCATGAGAGCAGCAAGGTTGATGAAGAGGCCCTCCGTGATCGATCCCCCCTTCGACAGGGTGCCGAAACGGAGCTCCAGATGGCCTCCCGACGGAACAGAGACTTGCGGCGGCGTAAAAAGTGTTTCTGGACTACCTCCAGGGTTTTCAGAATATATGTGAATTTATAGGCCAGAGAACGGGGTCAGGAGAGCCACGAGGGGCCCACAAGCCATCAGACCGCGCCCCCCAGGCCACACCCTGTTGGCTTATGGGGCCCTCGTGTGGCTCCCGGCTTCCTTCCGAATCTTCCAGGTCCTAATTTTGTCTAGAAAAAAATCACCAAAAAGTTTTGTCGCAATTGGACTTTGTTTGGTACTGTAAACTTGAAAAGTAAAAACCATGCATAAAACAACAACTGGCACTAGCCACTGGGTCAATAGGTTAGTGCTCAAAAATAATATAAATTGGTAAATAAATACTTAAAAAGTATCCTAGAATGATAATATATCAGCATGGAACAATCAAAAATTATAGATACGTTTGGAGACGTATCACTTACTTCGTGAAGATCGACCAAGAGTGAGGCTAGTCCTTCGTGGAAATAAGACATGATAGCATAGACAAGGTTGACTCTTCATGGACCCTTTGGGGGTGGAGCCCTCCATGGACTCGCGATGTAGTTACCTTCCGTGGATTGAAGTCTCCATCAACATGGAGGTACGACAGCACCACCTATCGGAGTCACACCAAAAATCACCATGTCTTCATTGCGTTTGATTATCTTCAAACTCTACCCTGTTACTTTCTTGCACTTGCATGTTCTTTATTATCCGCGGCCTATACTCTAGATATGCATGCGCATATTGTATTATTGGTCACTTAACTTGTGCTAAAATATGCCTACGATTCAAGAAAATTAAAAACTGCACCTTTTGCCTTGTCATCCCCTAGACCAATCCTTTTGGTCCCACACACATGCCAGTCCCCGCTGATCGCCGCAGTCTTTCGATGGGAATAAACTTTGGTGGGTAGATCGGTTCTGGCCTAACCTTCGTGCCAGGCCAGATCTTTGTTTTTGGCAGCATCATGTTTTTAGGCGACTCGACCGACCACCTCGGCCTAGTCAAGAACCTTGCTCCCGACCAGACCATGAGATTTGGCAACTTGGAGTACACAACAGATTCCCGTGGCGAGTTGAGCTTCTCGAGATGGGTGCCAGACTAGATCGAGGAACAACAAGACACACCCGTCCCTACGTCGATGTCAGATCAGACCTAGGACAGGACAAGAAGTTCAAATTAGATCTGACCACTGTCCAGGATCCGACAACAAAGCTCGGGAGCTAGGTCGCGGACCTGGTGCCATCGAATACCCTGAACCCATGTCAGATCGGATCCCAAGAGAACTTCCCCTTCCACTAATGTCAGATCAGGCCCAGGAGGACTACAACAAGGCCGCCCTGAATGAGATGCTAGATCGGATTCAGAGGCTTGTGATTTCAGACATCCAGCCATCCATTTATGATCGGATCTAGAAGTTTCCCGGAGAGGTTGGAATTTTGACCCACCCACCATCTACCTAGTCACCAATATTGAAGACCAAACCGAGGTCCCGCAGAGCGTCTCAGAAGAGGTAGACTTCATGGAGGACGATATTGGAGACTCCTTAGAAAGCCCAGCGATAGCCGATGCCCCCACAGGTAAGTGGATGACAACTTCCAGCTATGAAATCTACATGGTAGACACCCCACAAGACAACAATGTGGATAATGCCAACGGTGGAGATGGAGGTGACGATAACGACAATGGCAACAGTAGCAACAATGGGGATAATGGCGATAATGCCAATTCGACGGTGCCGGTGACCTGGGCAGTAGCTTGGGCCAAGATCACAATGAAATCCCGAATGAGTCCCTCGGTAATCCTACCTACGATGATCTAAGGCTAAGGTTGGTATGTATGACCAACAAAATAACAAGCGAGAAGAAATGGATCCGTTGGGAACAACAAGACCTTGATGACCGATGGGCCAAACTCTATCAGTCTAAGGATGCACTCAAGGCTAAGAAGGTGCAAGCGATGAGGCATAAAGGACCACCCATGCACAATATCTAAGCGCCAATGGGCCATAGTTCAACATAACAAAAATCAACCTCCCCGCCTTGACGGGCGGAAGGATGACACTGGTAGACATGCTCCCAAGGTGAAGGATCGTCGATGCAAGGGCACTCACGATGACGAAATTAGCCACTCCTTAGAGGGAATTCATGATCAAACTCGGGACGAGCAACCCGTACATCCAGAGGTTCCACGTCTTGAAAGTTAGACCAGACGGGGTAACGTCATCATCCACCTCTTGAATAGGCAGGGCATCTAGCTTGGCTGGCTAAACATCAAAACCCCCATGGCTACTCTAAGTACGAGGATATTGATGCGTTTGATATGCGCCATGCCGTGGCCTGCACCTGAGGTGCATCCTACCCAGTCTGCTTGATAGACGAGGTGATGGAGCACGACTTTCCATCTGGCTTTAAGCATGTGAACATCAAACAGTATGATGACTCGACAAACCCTTATCTCTGGATCGAGGACTACAACCTCACTGTCCATATAGCAGGAGGCGATACTCTTCACACCATCAAATGCCCACCCTTAAAATTAAAAGGCTTAGGACGACATTGGCTGCACACCCTGTCGCCAAACTCGATCGATATGTGAGACAGCCCGGAGGCAGAATTCCTGTCAAAATTCCACGACACATATGTAAAGCCCCTAGATGCCGATGACTTGGCCCTGGTAGTTCACGGTGTGAAATATCGTCTGATCCCTCTGTAGGGGTCCAAGCTTAACTAGAAGTCTTATATTGAAGGTGACACGAGGGGTTTATCCAGGTTCGTGCCTCCGGAGAGTAATACCCATGTCCTACTTGTTATGGTTATTCACGGTGGAGGGATACCTCATGCGAGGTGTTTACAATGGTGTATGAGATTGCTACCGAGAGTTCTATCTAGGAGTAGATTGGAATGCGAGTCCCCTAGCCTCCCCTTATATATAGGGTGGAGGCTAGGGTTTACATCAGGGCAGATACGGTCAAGGCCGCCACCTCCCTTGCCTTGGGAGGCAAGAAGGTCAGTTATGCCGACCTTTAGGGCATCCCTCAATCTTGGGCCTTGTGGGCGTACGTTCAGGCCTGAGACCGGGCTCCATGGGGTGAGCCACCCCCCGATGCATGACACCGTCAGTAGCCCCAGAGCGCGGCGGAGGTAGAAGAAGTAATCTTCGAGATCTTTGGCGTGCTCTTGTCTTTTCTTCCTGGTTCCTTTTTCAACATCCTTCTTCTAGGAGCCCGGTTGAGGGGTCTCCGATGTTGTTTCGCTAGGCCTTCAGAGCCTTGTCACCCGTGTGAAATTTTTGGCTCCTAATTAGGTCAGGGTTACTTTGAAATACCGTTTCAAGCGTATCTCGCAAATCGTGCATCATGATGATGATGCCATAAATCTCGCGCCCGCACCACACAAAACAGAAAACCGCAAGGTGTGCGAGACAGGTGTCATTCCCTGAGGCCCGACCCTTCGGTTCCAGGCCTAATATAGGAAGGAAAAGGCGAGGGGTTTTTTCCTTCTGCCGCTCTTGCTCATTTCTGCCCCCTTTGTCTCAAGGCTTAGCAAGCGCGCGACCGCCTTAGCGTCTCCGTCTACCCCCTGCCAAAGTTCCGTCGGATCCACCCTCTGCGCTGTAGATGGCTAGAACCAGGAGTGATAGGGGCATCTGGGCCCCTAGCCAGGAGCCATCCATTGGTGCCATCGAAAAGAAACAAAAAAGTGTCGCCTCCAAGAGCGGCAAGAAGTCAGTGCGTGACATGCCCAAGTCCATGGGGAATACCCTCCACTACCACAGAGGAGGAGGTCCAGGCTTACAGGGACCAGCTGCTGATGTCGGTGAATCTGGCAGGCCAAATTCCGTCGGGCGAAGTCTCGCCGGTGCCCCGCGATGACGAGCACATACTATGCTCGGGGTAGTTCGGGTGGGGGCTTAGATTTCCCCTCCACAACTTTCATGCATGGTTGCTCTGCTTCTTCAGGTGTCAGGTTCATCACATCCCACCTAACGGGGTTCTCTACATCACAAATTTCATCACTTTTTGTGAGTGATTTCTTGGAACGACTCCTCACTTCGAGTTGTCACGGTACTTCTTTCGAGTCTATGTCCAGAAAAACGGCAGCACCATCTGCAACCTGGGGGGGGGGGGGGGGGGGGCTATTCTGCAGTTCCGCCCTCGCTCCACTTTCTTGGCTGCCAACCTCCGAAAGTCTATCCAGGAGTGTTACAAGTCTTGGTTCTATGTGTGTGATCTCGGCGACGACCTGCTTGTGTTTGTGAATGAGCCTCCCCAGAAGTTGCGATCGTGGGCTCGTTGTCCAGGCTGTCGCCGGAGGCTAAGGCACTAGAAGATGCCACCACCCGTTTAAAGGAGAATGGGGTGAAGGGGGGGGGGATCTGATATACTATAAGTGCACAGGGTTTAGTTGTAGCTTTTTCGAAGTAAGAGTATCGATCCCATAGGGAGCACAAGAATCAATCTTTTGTCTCTTGAAATATTTAAAGTCAATGCCTGCAAGTTGTAAGTCCTCCAAAGCAGCGGTAAAATAAAGATTATTATGTGGGGAACTTAAAAGTAATAATGCGAGAAAAGTAAATAATAAATGTTTGATAAAAAGATGATTGAAACCAATGAGATGAATGCATTCTCAGGGAGTTGGGAGTCCCCACTAGTGTGCATCTATAGAGGTGCCTAAACACAATGCTACATCGAATTCTTAAGCCACTCTCCATATTTTTATTTGTGGGCAGATCTAGTACAAATACGTGCATACACTCGGCAAGCCCGTATTACATATGACACCATCGTTCTTCCCCACTCCAGTTACCAAATGGTAATTAAAGGGAAAAAGGTTCCTGTGGTTGCAGCCTATAAGTAGTCTCTATTTTACCCCCTGCTGCAATGGTCCGGGATGAAGGGAGTTAGGGCCTATCATGTCACCTATCTCCACAACCATCCGGACTGCCAATAGTAATGACCTTTCGTCCAAAACTAGTATACATTGGATGGTCGACTTCACCCAACGTCAAGAAGATCATTAACATAAACATGCAAAGAAGATATTAAATCCTATTATCAAACGATCTATTACACACTAGGGTTCATCACTATCCCCCAGAACTAAGGGAACTACTCACACATGGAGGGAACAAACATCATATAAATGGGGATGGTAAATATAGAGTGATTATGCATGTAGCACCCAAGTTGATCCACTAGGGTTCTTGATGAATTACAACGAGAAGAATGTGGATGATTAGGATAATGACAGTGGTGGTGCTATTGAGGCCCTCCTTGTGGATGGTGGTGACGATGGGATCTCCTCCTTTGGAAGTCTCCTTCCGGATCGCTCCAGCGGCTAGGGTTCCTCCTTCGAGGCGAGTTTCCGGTGTCTCCGGGCATCTGATCCCCGATCCAGTTTTATGGGGTAGAAGTAGCCGATCAGGCGGCGGCGCTAGCACTCAATACGGCCGCTCATGCGAGCGCGTGCGGTCGCATGGAACACCGTCTTTCGTTCTGGAGCCGCCGCCAACACTGCTTCTTTGGCTCCTTTGCTTTATTCTTATTATCACATTAAATAACTTTATTCCATCATTATTTCTATGATTCTTTCCACAATTGTTTATTCGTTCCAAAAAGCGTTTCCTGGGAAAATAACTAAGAAGAGGTGCGCGCACGCGGTAAAACTCCACAAAGCCTATCATGTAGGCTCGAATTGATTATGAAAATATCACATAATTTGGACTCATCAACTCCCCCAAGCTTAAAGGGTTGATCATCCCCGAGCAAATGCTGTGGCTTGTCTGAGAAAGGTCATGCTTGTCATGAGCTGCGGATACTAACAAATGAATTGAGTCAATCATGATACTTCAAAAAATTTGCATTAAATGATTAATCCTTCCGTGCACTATCATATCTCCGCTTTAATCAGATAAGCATGAAGGCTTCCTCACCTTACTATCTATCGTTAAAAAGACATGCTTCAACTCTAAGTGATAACTCCACTCTTTTAGTTGGTTAAGTTATTTCCAATTTTTATATTTAGAGAAGATAATTTCTTCTTCCCCCTTTTTATTGAGGAGCCAAGCCTATCCCATTTCACTACATTTTACTGTTCCCACTTTCTGGGTGTGACGTGTAAAGATATGCTTAGTTCCTTTGCAGTATCAGCGGGCTTTTTCATAAACCATTCAATTTTTTGTTTCTTTTGGTTATTTTTACCGCAATAGTGTCTTGTACCACCTTCATACATGGATCATGAGTTTTTGACTTCTCCAAGTAATCATAAGAAAACTGAAAATAATATTGGTCTATCCCATCAAGTTGTCAATCTCTTCTTACTGATTGATACTAAAGATGTGGAAGACTTATAATCATCTTATTTAAGTAGAAATACTCAGTGTATAGTAAGAACTAACATTCAAAGCAAATTCAAGGGAAGCATCATAATAAACCATTCATCTAACCATCCATGACTCATTGGATAGGATTCCTCCCTTCAGCTGGGAAGCATGACTGTCCACATTCAAATTAAATAAAAACTTTGCATAAAAATAAAACTAAGAGAGTATCAAAGGGAATAAAGGGCCTCAAATCCCCCCAAGCTTAACATGCTAAGCTGGTTGGATTCATTTAGTCTCCATTTTGTTGGTATCGGTGTTTTCCTCCAGTGGGGTTTTGGTAAGGCTGGTGAGTGCTGATGCTTTCTTTTTAGTGATCCGGTAATGGAACATAAAGTACCCCACACCTATTTCCCCAAGAGGTGACCCTGGGTTATCGAACCCGCGAGAGGATGGTTCCCTTGAAGCGATGCTCTCTAGCAAGCTATTGTTAAATAAATAATTCCAGCTTTTGACCGGATCAATCAAGCTAAATTGTGATGAAACAGTTACAATAGAAAGAGGTACGGGTATGAGGTATTAATGCTTACAACCATGTATTTGTGTTGGGACCAGATATGATCTTAATTTGTGCGTTGGAATTCACCCATCGAGATGTGCTTGTTACGAACCGAAGTGGGGGATGTGGCCAAATAACATCTTGACCGGCACATGTCCCGCATCAAGAATTAGTTGTCCAACCAAAGGCCCTATCTGTCGCACGGGGTTGCCTCGATAATTAAGATTATAATGACCAGACAAGTGCTTTGGGCGTTTAATTACTACACCTCATGAATCCCCAAGGATTGGATCCGTGTTACCATACTAAACCCTTCTGCAACTGGTGTTCAGAATAAAACTTCATGTTCTCCCTGCCCTTAGCCTCTCCATGGCTCGCTCTCCATGATACAGTGTACCTATAGGGATGAAGAACACGGACTAGAAAGAGACATCCATGAAACAATTTCATTTCACACATATGGGACGTTAATTCAAGGGATTTGTATTTCTGTGCCCCTCATTGCTTAGTCCTCCTCACTTTCCCCCAAGCCATCTCTTTTTGCTCACTGTCCCCCTCCACCGCGCCACCCACCCTCACCAATGCCTAAACAGGGGTTTGCGGTTGGTCAAGGGATTTGACTGTTAGCTGGCGCCGTTACTGATGTGTGGGGCACACCGTGCCAGGTGGCGCTCTCGCAATCGACCGTGTGCGTGCCCACATGCATGTGTTGTCACATCGCAGTCACGTCGATGCTTTCACACACGGGGAGTAGACACCACACGGTTTCCCATATGGAGAGTCGCGTCGCCGGCTTGCCGCCCGTCAGGGGAATATTAATCCCCATTTATATAGCCATGCACGGCGCACCGATGTTCACCCACTCCTGTCCCAATACCTCCTCCTGCTGTCCCACAGTCTCCCATCGTGCGCCTTCACCAAACCCTAGCCACCTCCCCTTCCGAAGCTGTAATAATGGCCAGCCACGATGGTGAGGCGAGAAGCAGCAGCGGGGAACGACGCCGCGCGCTGTTCATTCCCAGCATGCCGTGCACCCTCTGGGTCGATGAAGCGTCGCTCCTCGCCCGTTGTGGTGTCATGGTGCTTCCTGACACAAGCCTGCTAGTCGGATGGCACGTGAGCGCCAGGGGGCTCACGGTGGAGCCGGTCCTCACCGTCGGCACGCTGACCATGTCGCATGTCATATGCACGCTTCAGAAAATCCTGCCGCCAGAGGAGCGCTTCAAACCACGCTACACGCCTAGCAGCCAACGATGGCCGAAGATCTTTGCAGCGGACAACACCGCCCGCATCCAGCACTATGAAGGTCGGTACCCGGCATCACGAAACAACATCAACGAGAGGTACGCCTTCTAGAAAGGGTGAAGATTCCCCGATGTCATGGCCGCGTGCCGCATGCAGCTCGATATGGGCGAGGACGATCGGGTTTCGTCGCTGTGGGCCACGCCTCGATTCACGCCGCCCACGTCTACAGGAGGCGGTGGTGGTGGCAGCAACAACGGGGGCCTCTGCGTTCCTAAGATGGAGCGAGGGACGCCGAGGATGAGCTCTTCAGTCCATGGCACGGACCTACCATCCCAAAGCCTGAGCCGGGGACGAGCTCGCGTGGCGCACCGCATGCCCCGCTGCTAGTCCCAAAGCCCGAGCCGGGGGACGAGCTCGCACGACGCCCTGCACGCCCCTGCTAGTCCCAAAGCCTGAGCCGGGGATGAGCTGACATGCCTCCCTGCTCGTGCCCAAGCCCGAGCCTGGGACGGTCTCTGGCGGCCCCTTGCTCGTGCCAAAGCCGAAGCCTAAGCTGCCTTTTCTAGCGGAGTACAGTGGGGCGGTGGTCAGTGATACGTCTCGAACGTATCTATAATGTTTGATTGTTCCATGCTATAATATTATCATTCTAGGATGCTTTTTGGGTGATAATTTACCAATTCATATTATTTTTGAGCACTAACCTATTAACCCAGTGCCCAGTGCCAGTTGCTGTTTTCTGCATGTTTTTGGCTTTTCAGGTTTACAGTACCAAATGAAGTCCAATTGCCCCAAAACTTTTTTATGATTTTTTCTGGACCAAAACAAGACCTGGAAGCTTTGAGAGGAGGCCGGAGGCTCCACGAGGGAGCCACCACACAACAGGGCGCGCCCAGGTGGGTGGCCGCGCCCTTTTATGTGGTGGTCCCCTTGGGCGTCTCCCAGCGCCCCTCTCTAGCCTATAAATTCCAATGAATCTCAAAAACCCTAGAGAGCCTCCTGAAACACTTTTTCCGCCGCCGCAAGTCTCTGTTCTGCCATGTGCCCTTCTGGAGCCCTGTTTCGGTGCCCTGCCGGAGGGGGGATCGATCACGGAGGGCCTCTACATCAACCTTGCTGCTCCCATGGTGATGTTTGAGTAGTTCCCTACAGACCTTCCAGTCCATAGTTAGAACCTAGATGGCTATCTCTCTCTCTCTCTCTTGATCTTCAATACAAAGTTCAACGCATCTTTGTGGTGATCTATTCGATGTAATCACTTTGTGCGGTGCATTGTTGGGATCCGATGAATTGTGGGTTTATGTTTAGATTATTCATCAAAAACATTTGAGTCTTCTCTGAAAATTATTATGATTATTATTTGCATTATTATTATAGCTTTGTAAATCTCTTCGATTTGTTGAAATAGTTTGGCCAACTAGATTGATATTTCTTCAGTGAGAGGGGTGCGTTGTAGTGGGTTCAATCTGGCGGTGCTCTATATCCCAGTGACAGAAGGGGACAAGACACGTCTTTGTATTGTTGCCACTAAGGATAAAACGATGGGGTTATTTCATATTGATTGAGTTTTCTTTGTCTACATCATGTCATCGTTCTCCAAGCATTACTCTGTTTGTCATGAACTTAATACAGAGAGAGGCAAGCATAGAAGCGCTCTTGACGTGGAGTAATAGTAATAGGTGCAAGAAGGAGTCAGCCTATTTTCTTATGGACGTTATGCCTATATACACATAATCATTGATGTGAATAAATATTGCATAACTATGCGCTTTCTATTAATTGCCCAACAATAATTTGTTTACCCATCGCATGCCTACTACATGAGAGATGCCACTAGAGAACACTACAGCCCCCGGGTCTATTCACTTATATATTAACAAAAGCTGTCGATACCCCTCTGCCATTTATTTAGTTTTATTTTATTTTGCAATTTACTTTATTCAATTATCATCTACACACTTCATTTGCTTGCAAATAACGAGTCCAAGGGGATTGACAACCCTCTTTCCCGCGTTGGGTGCAAGTGTTTGCTTCTTTGTGTGCAGTCACTGAAGATGGGGGTTGCGTGCTACTCCTATTGGTTCGATCAACCTTGGTTCTCACCAAGGGAAATACTTATCTATACTGTGCTGCATCACCCATTCCTCTTCATGGAAAACCCAAACGCAGATCACAAGTCTCAAGAAGGATTTTTGGCGCCGTTGCCGGGGAGTATCACCAACCTACTATCAAGTAACTTCGCACAAATTGCCATTCACTTGTTCTACTTTTTATTTGCTGTTATATTTTGCTTGTTTCATAAAAATCAAAAATAGAAAAATATTTATCTTTGCTAGTTTGCTTGCTACTATGGCCAGTCTTACTTATGTTGCCTTTACTCCCGAGAATGAGGTGCTTAATTTTAAACAAAGGGAAGGAGAAATGATACGGGGCAAACCCGTGAGGGCTGATCTTTTCACACTTGGAGGGGAAAGAGAGGAAAATCAGGAGGCAAATGAAGAACACTCAAGGGCAATCCTCAAATCACACATCCACTTGATCCAACGAACAAGAGATACAAGATTCGAATTCAACAAACGGATACAAGTACCGGTAGCCTTCCCACTCCGGAGAGATGGGTCTTGAAATCCACGTGGGGATCTGTTGGAAATATGCCCTAGAGGCAATAATAAATTAGTTATTATTATATTTCCTTGTTCATGATAATCGTTTATTATCCATGCTATAATTGTATTGATTGGAAACTCAAATACATGTGTGGGTACATAGACAACACTGTGTCCCTAGTAAGCCTCTAGTTAACTAGCTCGTTGATCAAAGATGGTTAAGGTTTCCTAGCCATAGACATGAGATGTCATTTGATAACGGGATCACATCATTAGGAGAATGATGTGATGGACAAGACCCAAACTATAAACGTAGCATATGATCGTGTCAGTTTATTGCTATTGTTTTCTGCATGTCAAGTATTTGTTCCTATGACCATGAGATCATGCAACTCCCTGACATCGGAGGAATACCTTGTGTGTATCAAACGTCGCAACGTAACTGGGTGACTATAAAGGTGCTCTACAGGTATCTCCGAGGATGTCTGTTGGGTTGGCATGGATCAAGACTGGGATTTGTTACTCCGTGTGACGGAGAGGTATCTCAAGGCCCACTCGGTAATACAACATCACAATGAGCCTTGCAAGCAATGTGACTAAAGTGTTAGCCACGAGATCTTGTATTATGGAACGAGTAAAGAGACTTGCCGGTAACGAGATTGAACTAGGTATAGAGATACCGACGATCGAATCTCGGGCAAGTAACATACCGAAGAACAAAGGGAACAGTATACGGGATTAACTGAATCCTTGACATAGAGGTTCGACCGATAAAGATCTTCGTAGAATATGTAGGAGCCAATATGGGCATCCAGGTCCCGCTATTGGTTATTGATCGTAGAGGTGTCTCGGTCATGTCTACATAGTTCTCGAACCCGCAGGGTCTACACACTTAACGTTTGGTGACGATTAGTATAGTTGAGTTATTTTGTTGGTGACCGAAGGTTGTTCGGAGTCCCGGATAAGATCCCGGACATGACGAGGATCTCCGGAAGAGTCTAGAGGTAAAGATTGATATATGTGATAATAGTGTTTTGATCTCTGGAAGGGTTCCGGAATTCACCGGAAGGGGTTCCGAATGTTTACCGAAGTGTTCGGGTGCAGCAACACTTTATATGAACCAAAGGGGTAAAGCCCACGAGGTATTGGAAAGTGCAGAAGGAAGTTTTGCTGCTGCCTTAAGCGGTACTACCGCTGGTAAGGCAGTACTACCGCGTAAGCGGTACTACCGCTTGTGTGAAGCGGTACTACCGCTCAAGCGGTACTACCGCTTGTGCGCGGTACTGCAGGGATCCGAGTTGGACTCTTTCCCTGCGGGCCAAACCGACCTTGTGCGGGCAAAACCGACCTAGAGGAGGCTTTTACTCCAAGTTTAGACCCCAAGGATCAATATATAAATAGAGGGGCAGGGCTAGCACACGGGATACATCAAGATTTTCCAAGCCATGTGTCGGCAACCCTAACCCTCTAGTTCTCCCGTCATAATCTCCGTAGTGCTTGGCGAAGCCCTGCAGAGATTGTTCCTCACCATCATCACCACGCCGTCGTGCTGCCGGAACTCATCTACTACTTCACCATCGCTCGCTGGATCGAGGAGGTGAAGGCGTCATCAAGCCGTACGTGTGTTGAACACGGAGGTGCCGTCCGTTCGGCACTAGTTCGTGATCGGATCGAGGGACGACTTGCGATTTGGATCGCGGAGACGTTCGACTACATCAACCGCGTTTCTTAACGCTTCCGCTTAGCGATCTACAAGGGTATGTAGATTCACTCTCCCTCTCGTAGATGCTCATCACCATGGATAGATCTTGTGTGTGCGTAGGAAATTTTTTGTTTCCCATGCAACGTTCCCCAACAGGATCTTCCCTAAGAAGGGGCCTTGGCATCCATAGGATCTTCTCTCTAAAATGTATCAATCTCCTAAGAGAAGTATATGGAAGGAGCAATGCTCAACTAGTCTATGAGCCAACACATTACTAACCCTAAAATGAGGAGGAGGAGTTCCTTATATAGTGCTAGAAGAGATAGGGGCGAGAGAGAGGGTGATACTTGTGATCTGCGTTGGGTTTTCCGTGAAGAGGAACGAGTAATTGAAGCACAAAGTGGGTAAGTATTTCCCTCAGTTACGGAACCAAGGTTTATCGAACCAATAGGAATATCAATCCTCAACCGTCTTCAGCGGCTGCACACAAATGAACAAACAACTTGCACCCAACACGGGCAAGAGGGTTGTCAATCCCCTTGATCTCATTATTGGCAAGCAAATGAGTTGTGTAGATAATTGTTGATAAATGTAAATTGAAAAATAAAATAAAAGGTAAATAAAGGCAGCAAGGTAATTGTAGCGTTTGTAAATATATAAGTGAATAGACCCGGGGGGCATAGTTTTCCCTAGCGGCATCTCTCATGTAGGCAGCATACGGTGGGTAACAAATTACTATTGGGCAATTGGTAGAAAAGAGGATAGTTATGTGATTTTCACGGCAATGATCATGTGTATATAGGCATCACGTCCTTAAACAAATAGGCCAACTCCTTCCTACACCTATTACTATTACTCCACTCATTGACCACTATCCAGCATGCATCTAGAGTATTAAGTAAAACAGAGTAATGCTTGGAGAACGATGACATGATGTAGACAAAGTAAACTCAAGCAGTATGAATAAACCCCATCGTGTTATCCTTAGTAGGAACAACACAAAGACGCATCTTGTCACCTACTTTGTCACTGGGATATAGAAACTCGCCAGGTTGAACCTACCACAACGCACCACTCCCACCGATGAAATATCAATCTACTTGGCCAAAGCACATCAATAGATCGGAGAGCATTACGACGCTATAATGATCATGCAATTAAGATACACTATATATTAGAGGTATCTCAAATACTTTTCATGAATAATCTGAACATAAACCCACAATTCATCGAATCCCAACAAACACACCACACAATAGGATTACATCGGATAGATCAAAGCGAAGATGCGACGATCATTGTATTGAAGATCAAGAGATAGAGAGATTGCCATCTAGGTACTAGCTATGGACCCATAGGTCTGTGGTGAACTACTCACACATCATCATGAGGGCAGCAAGGTTGATGAAGAGGCCCTCCGTTATCGATCCCCCCTCTGGCAGGGTGCCGGAACGGAGTTCCAGATGGCCTCACGACGAAACAGAGACTTGCGGCGGCGGAAAAAGGGTTTCGGGAATTCCTCCAGGGTTTTCACAATATTAGAGAATTTATTAGGCCAGAGAGGGACGTCGGGAGAGCCACGAGGGGGCCACCACATATCAGGGCGCCCCCCAGGGCGCGCCCTGATGTGTGGTGGGCCCCTTGTGCGCCTTCCGACCGCCTTCCGAAGCTTCCAGGTCTTCTTTTGGTCTAGAAAAAATCATCAAAAAGTTTCGTGGCAATTGGACTTCGTTTGGTACTGTAAACCTGAAAAGGCAAAAACATGCAAAAACAGCAACTGGCACTAGGCACTGGGTTAATAGGGTAAATAAAGACTCAAAAAGTATCCTTGAATGATAATATATTAGCATGTAACAATAAAAAAATATAGATACGTTGGAGACGTATCAGAGGGGTACATGGTCACACGGGCCCGTGGCGGCCCACAGAGGTGCCGGATGTCCGGGGCTTCAGCGGGTGGCAGGATGTGCGGGCCATGGGGCCAGATGTCCGGTCTGCGACATCGACTACTGATGCTCTCTGGGTAGAGGTTGCGCCAGATGTTCGGGGCACGGCTGGTCATGGGGCTTTGGTACTGGCATCGTCCGGCCGGATTTCCGGGGCCAATGGCCAGATGTCCGGCCCAGGAGCCGGATGTCCGGCACCTGTAGCCTTCTTCAGCTGGGCCTTGGCGCCTGTGCAGTTTCCAGGGGCCGGATGTCCGGGGCCTTGGCCGGATGTCCGGGGCCTGGGAGGTGACCTTGCCTTTTCTTGGAGCTTTTGTCCATCCCTCTTCGTGTCCACCTTCATGGTGGCTCGTACTTCACTCCTAGTGTCTTCAAGTTCATCTCCATTGTGCCTAAGCATGCAAAGAACCTCCACTTGAGGTAGCATCCAAGTTCCATGAACATCAAAGGAAGAATCGTAGAGGAGAGATGTCACCTCGTCTTCAATGGCACGCACACGAGCTCTTGTCATGGGTCCTTGTATAGCTTGAGGTGTTGGTGATGGGTCCATGGGGATGACCATGGGATGCTCCACATCATCTCCCCCCATTGGGAAAGATCCGTCCTCGGATCAAGATCTTCATCACCATGGAAAGGGAAAGGTCCTTGACGTTGAAGATGTCGCTCACATTGTACTTATCGCGTGGAATGTCGATCTTGTAGGCATTGTCGTTGTAGCGTGCAAACACCTTGAAAGGTCCGTCGGCTCGAGGAAGTACCTTGGACTTGTGCTCGGTGGGGAAACGGCCCTTGCGTAGGTGTAGGCACACAAGATCACCGGTCTTGAACACCATGGGGTGCTTGTTGAGGTTGTGCTTGTTGGTGACGCGTTCCACTTGACGTTTAATCGTGTGCCTTGTATCTTCATGCATCTTCTTGATGTAGCTTGCCCTTGCACTTGCGTCCATGTTGACGCGCTCTTGGAGTGGTAGAGGAAGGATGTCCAATGGGGACAAAGGGTTGAAGCTGTAGACCACCTCGAAAGGAGACTTGCCGGTGGTGAAGTGACGCACGCGATTGTAGGCGTACTCAGGGATGGGGAGGCAATCTTCCCATTCCTTGAGATTCTTCTTGATCAACACACGTAGGAGCGTAGATAGCGTCCGGTTCGTCACCTCCATTTGGCCATTGGTTTGTGGATGATAGGGCGAAGAGAATAGTAGTTTGATGCCGAGCTTGGCGCATAGAGTCTTCCAAAAGTAGCTAAGGAACTTGACGTCGTGATCCGAGACAATGGTCTTGGGGACGCCATGTAGTCATAAGATGTCCCTACAAAAGAGATTTGCAACACGTGAAGCATCGTTGATCTTATTACATGGAATGAAATGAGCCATCTTGGAAAAACGATCCACAACGACAAAAACGGAATCATGGCCATTTTTTGTTCGTGGCAAACCAAGCACAAAATCCATACTAATGTCTTCCCAAGATTGGAAAGGTATAGGAAGAGGCATGTAAAGACCATGGGATTGAGCTTTAGACTTAGCTTTGCGGCATGTAGACCATCGGTTGGTGAAGTGTGCAACATCACGAAACATCTTTGGCCAAAAGTATTTGTTGGAGAGTGTGGCATATGTCTTGTCGCGTCCAAAGTGACCCATAAGTCCTCCACCGCGAGCCTCTTGCAAAAGCAACAAACGAAGAGAAGACTCGGGTATACAAAGTTTGTTAGCACGCATAAGGTAGCCATATTTCATGTAGTAGTTTTCCCAACAAGGTTTCACTTGGCACTTAGCATATGGAGTAGCAAAGGAAACATCATGATCATACAAATCTTTGATATGCTCAAAACCAACGACATTCAATTCAAGTTGAGTAACTAGCATGCATTTGCGGGAAAGAGCATCCGCCACAACATTTTCTTTACCCTTAATGTATTTGATGACATAAGGAAAAGACTCAATGAATTCACTCAATTTGGCATGCCGTTTGTTCAACTTAGTTTGACCCTTAAGATACTTGAGAGTTTCATGATCGGTATGAATGACAAACTCATGTGGGCGTAGATAATGCTCCCAAACGTGTAAGACTCTCACCAAAGCATACAATTCCTTATCATATATGGGATAGTTAAGTTGAGCGTCGGAGAGTTTCTCACTAAAACACGCAATTGGGCGCTTCTCTTGCAATAGCACACCACCTATGCCATTACCATTAGCGTCACAATGCACTTCAAATGTTTTGTCAAAATTGGGTAAAGCAAGCAAAGGTGCATGAGTAAGAAAATTTTTAATCTCATGGAATGCGGTGTATTGGGATGGTCCCCAAATAAATTGTGCATTCTTCTTGTTCAAAGCATGTAGAGGAGATGCAATAGTGCTAAAGTCCTTAACAAAACGACGGTAGAAACTGGCTAGGCCTAGGAAGCTACACACTTGTTGCAAATTAGTGGGTGTAGGCCAAGTTTTAATAGCATCAATTTTAGTTTCATCAACATGAACACCCTTAGAAGATACCACAAATCCTAGGAAAACAACCTTGTCAACACCAAAAGTGCATTTTTCCATGTTCGCATATAGTTTTTCATTCCTAAGAACTTGTAATACTTCACTAACATGTTTAGCATGCTCCACTAGAGATTCGCTAAAAACAAGGATATCATCAAAGTATACACAACACAATCTCCAATGAGATGTCGCAAGACATAATGCATGACATGCATAAATGTACCCGATGCTTGGGAAAGACCCATAGGCATAACCAACCATTCATATAGACCAAATTTGGTTTTGAAAGCCGTTTTCCACTCATCGCCCTCTTGCATGCATATTTGATAGTAACCACTTTTCAAATCAATTTTAGAGAATATAGTGGCACCACTAAGTTCATCAAGCATATCATCAAGGCGAGGAATAGGATGGCGATATCTAACAGTTATAGCATTGATAGGATGGCAATCAGAACACATGCGCATACTACCGTCTGTCTTAGGTACTAGTATCACCGGAACCACACAAGGACTCAAACTCTCACGTACATGCCCTTTATCTAGGAGTTTTTGGACTTGCCTTTGTATCTCCTTTGTTTCTTCGGGGTTGACGCCGTAAGGTGCCTTGTTAGGAAGCGGTGCTCCGGGTATGAGGTCGATGCGGTGTCCGATCCCACGTTTTGGTGGTAGTCCCGGAGGTAGTTCATCGGGGAAAACATCTTGGAATTCCTGCAATAAACGAGACAAAACAAGAGGAAGATGTTGTGAAGTATTAGTCCTCACGACCTCATCTTTGCACACAAGCACAAAGTGAAGTACACTCGATGGGCTCTCACTCACATCCCTCAAATATCTTTTGGTGGCTAGAAGAACTAGATCTTTCTTGTCCCTCATCATGGAGTCACTCAAGTTTGGCTTGTGGCTCTCACTCTCTTTTAGGTGGATCACTCTCTCACTTTTGTCTCCATGATGGGATGAAGCTTGCTTGTCGGCGGTGACTTAACTTGGAGTCATTGGTCGAAGAACATATTGCTTGCCCTTCATCTTGAAGCTATAGTGATTGGTCCGACCATTGTGGATGACGCCGTGGTCGAATTGCCAAGTTCTACCAAGGAGGAGATGGCAAACAGACATTGGCACCACATCACACTCCAAGGTGTCTTCATAAGCGCCTATCTTGAAGGAAACTTGCACGGTGTGTTCGACTTGGAGCGTGCCGGAATCACTAAGCCATTGGACCTTGTAGGGGCGAGGGTGCTTGTTCTTGACCAATTGGAGCTTGGAACAAAGGTCCTCACTTGCCAAATTGTGGCAACTTTCGCCGTCGATGATGACCTTGACGGATTTTCCTTGGATACCCACCTTTGTATGGAAGACGTGGCAATGTTGGTCCTCATCTTGTTGTTGTTGAATCATCAAAACCTTGGAAACAATGAGAGCGGGGCTCGGATCGTTGTCGCAAAAGATTTGCGAATCTTCATCTTCATTGACTCGGCGATGCATGGCCACGTGCTCCAATGCTTCTATCTCGTCGTGACTCATAGAGTCATATGTGCCATCGTCTTGAAGGATCATGGTGCGTCTTGTTGGACACTCATAAGTCTTGTGGCCGCGGCCTTGGCACATGAAACACTTGATGGAGCTTGATTTAGCGGTAGCATCCGATGTCGGTGTAGAGGATGAAGCTCTCGATTTGTAGTTGCTTGTAGGGGGTCAGCTTGACGAAGTCGTCTTGTCCTTGGAACTTGACTTGTCGCCGATAGTAGTTGGAGGTTTCGTAGTTGAAGGTTTGTGGCCGGAGAAGTTTGAGAACTTGAGCCGTAGGTCTTGGAAGAAAACTTGGAGTACTTGTAGTCATCTTGCACTTGGCGTTCCGCCTTGGTCACTTGATGCACTAGCTCGAGTAAGTTGGAGTATGGTTGGAAGTCCGTGATTTTCTTGACTTGGTAGTTGAGGCCATTCAAGAAGCATGCCATTGTTTGCTCATCATCTTCCTTGACATTGGCTCGGATCATAGCAATTTCCATCTCTTGATAGTACTCTTCTACCGACTTGGTACCTTGCTTGAGTAGTTGTAGATTCTTGAAGAGATCCGGGTTGTAGTGTGTGGTCACGAAACGAGCTCTCATGAGATCCTTAATTTGGGCCCAAGTGGTGATGGACGGTTCACTTCTTTCTCTTCTTCGCTCAGTCACCTGTTCCCACCACATTACAACGTAGTCTTGAAACTCAAGGGAAGCCATGGCGATATTCTTCTCTTCCTCAAAGTTGTGCAAACGGAATATCTTGTCAACCTTGAGCGCCCATGAGAGGTAGTCTTTGGTGTCATTACTTCCGGAGAACTTAGGCATGGTGAACTTGAGCTTGCCGAAGCATTGTTCTTCATTGTGATTGTTTTGGCGATGCCCTTGTCGAGGAGGGGCCACATCATTGTTGTTGTCGAGTTGATGTTGTTGTTGTTGTTGTTGTTGTTGTTGCCTTGGGGCTTCGTCATCATTGGGCTTGACGTGTTGTGCTTGAGGCCGTTGGCGAGGTCCTCACACTCTGTTTCTTCTTTCTTGTTGCTCCTCTTGGCGAGCGGCTTCTTCTTGTCTTTCACGCTGGAGGGCCTCTTGTTCTTCGCGCGCTTGGCGGTTGCGTTCTTGCATGGCGCGTGTAGCTTCATGTAGGGCGCGTTGTGCTTCCAAAGCTTGTTATTGGCGACAACGTTGTTCTTCTTCATGGTGTTGTCGTTCTTGATCTTGCTCTTGTTGAAGACGACGGTCGCGCTCTCATAGTCGATCTTGCAATCCATTGCCAAATGGATTCTCCGAAGCTTGACGGTGACGACCTTGTGGCGAGCTTGGGCCGGAGCGGTCGTCTCTATGATGAGAAAGTGCTCGGGGAGGACTTGTGCCGGAAGAGTACTCCGATGAGTGGTGACTTGAGTGGCGCCGCTTGGACGAACTAGAAGTTGAGGAAGCGCGGTTCACCATCAAGGAACGGAACTTAAGCTTGGTGTCGAGGTAGTCCCGCGTGCGCATCTCAGATTCGAGCAAGTCAGTGGCGAGTTGCTCCATGCGGTCGTTCAAGACATCTTGAGCTTGGGTAATTGCCTTGTGTGCGCCGAAGAAGTGCAACTTTGTGACGTAGTCATGCTCATCGTCGTCATGCTCCTCAAATGTCGGGTTCGACATGGTCCTGTCCATAACACTCAAGTAGATATAAGTGGAAGAATGAGAAGACAAAACCAAGTACCGTTTCCTAAAGTTGAAAACGAATCAAGCACTCAATGTTCAATTGGAAATAGTAGAATTGGTACCGAAGATCATCCTTCTCACACCTACACAAATAAGTGTTATGGAGTAGCTTGGTTAAGAAAGTGGCACAAAATTCAAGCAATCCGAAAGATAAGATTCAATAATGTTGAAAGAGATTCGCAAATTCGCAAGTAAGACAATGTAGATCAATAGCAATGAGTATACACGGAAACACACACACACACACAGATAGATAAGTGGGGTCGTGCAACCAAGGAATGAGCACAAAATGTGGAATCCACGGAAAACGCTCGTGTTGCACAACACTAGAGGAACGCTAGCACGATTGCTCAAATGGGCGTGATACGAACTTGTGGACAACCTATAAGAAAGAAAGCGTGTCGTCTTCCTATTCCCGACTTGCTATGTATGTATGAGGCACGTGTCACTTGCTCAAGTGATCCAAGATGATCAAGTATGATATGCAAAATTGGCTATGCTATTGCTTTTGCTCTTGCTTAAAAGCTTTGCTTCTCTTTCTTTTTGCGATGATATTTGTATGGTCACAATGCGGGACGTGCACACCAAGATAGCAATTATGTATGCGGGTACTATGTGAACACAAAAGATGATACTATGATATATGCACGCAATTGAAGCTATGCGGAGTATGTATCACTAAAGTGCACAAGTAGCGTAGCCCGGAAATACTCAATGGCTAGTATTGATAGGCAAGTAACAAAAATAGGCTCGGGGTAACAATGCAATGGCAAGGGTATATGTCAAGTGTGTGGTCGCGGTTATCGTCCTTGCTTACGGTGTAGTGTCAATGAAGAGGTGGTTGGTGACGATCCGGGCGATGATGAGTGGCGATGTCGATGAAGAACCACTCCTAATTAGCCGAAACACCTTAGGAAGTGGCGATGCTCGTGACTCAAAATCTCAAATGCAAATGGGTTGCGGAAGAAATGGCGGAGGGTTGCGGAAGAAATGGCAGAAAAGGATGAAAAACTGCCAAAAATGAGGCAAAGCTGCCCTGCTGGCTTCTAGGGGCCGGATGTCCGGGCGAAAGGGGCCGGATGTCCGGGGTTCAGGGTCGGATGGCCGAGCCTCCCGAATCCAGATCTGATCTAGAATTTCCCATGCACTAGAGGATGAACACATTTTTTGGCAAAATTTGGGCAATTTGGCGATGGAAAATGATGGGGATGGTGGGGAAACACTAGATCTACCTGTCCGCAATGAAATCCACGGACCCAAATCAACAAAATCTCCTCAAATCCAACGAATTCAAGAAATTTTGGTATGTCTATTTTTGTGGGAATTTCAAAATTAGGTCAAAACAAAACAAAATTCGGCTAGAAAGTGGTGGGAGAGACTCCAAGGTGTGAATCAACCTAGCTCTGATACCAAGATGATACGGGGCAAACCCGTGAGGGCCGATCTTTTCACACTTGGAGGGGAAAGAGAGGAAAATCAAGAGGCAAATGAAGAACACTCAAGGACAATCCTCAAATCACACATCCACTAGATCCAACAAACAAGAGATACAAGGTTTGAATGCAACAAACGGATACAAGTACCGGTAGACTTCCCACTCCAGAGAGATGGGTCTTGAAATCCACGTGGGGATCTTCCCTAAGAAGGGGCCTTGGCATCCATATGATCTTCTCTCTAAGAGGTATCAATCTCCTAAGAGAAGTATATGGAACGAGCAATGCTCAACTAGCCTATGAGCCAACACATTGCTAACCCTAAAATGAGGAGGAGGAGTACCTTATATAGTGCTAGAAGAGATAGGGGCGAGAGAGAGGGGTACATGGCCACCCGGGCCCGTGGCTGCCCACACAGGGGCCGGATGTCCGGGGCTTCAGCGGATGGCCGGATGTCCGGGCTGCGGCATCGACTGCTGATGCTCTCTGGGTAGAGGTCGCACCCGATGTCCTAGGCAGGGCCGGATGTCCAGGGTGCGGCTGGTCAGGGGGCTTCGGTACTGGCATCGTTCAGCTAGATTTCCGGGGCCGATGGCCGGATTTCCGGGCTGGGGCCAGATGTTCGGCCCAGGTGCCAGATGTCCGGCGCATGTAGCCTTCTTCAGCTGGGCCTTGGCGCCTGTGCAGTTTCCAGGGGCCGGACGTGCGGAGCCTTGGCCGGGTGTCCGGGGCCTAGGAGGTGACCTTGCCTTTTCTTGGAGCTCTTGTCCATCCCTCTTCGTGTCCGCCTTCATGGTGGCTGGTACTTCACTCCTAGTGTCTTCAAGTTCATCTCCATTGTGCCTAAGCATGCAAAGAACCTCCGCTTGAGGTAGCATCCAAGTTCCATGAACATCAAAGGGAGAATCGTAAAGGAGAGATGTCACCTCGTCTTCAATGGCACGTGCACGGGCTCTTGTCATGGGTCCTTGTATAGCTTGAGGTGTTGGTGATGGGTCCATGTGGATGACCATGGGATGCTCCGCACCAAGAAAGTTTGCGAGATGCTTGGCATAGGATTTGCAATGCCCAAAATAAATAAATTCATAAGCAATCCCCCAATATCTTGCTTCATAACTTTTATGTGGGTATTACTACTTGGTATAGGTTTGTACTAGATACTATTACCGGTGGTAACTTCTTGATGAGTCACACTTTGGATGCTTTCAAAGCCATGGAAAATTTAGTTGGGTCACCACCTCTTGCTGTTAATGAAACTACTTTGACCTTAGAACATGTTATGCAAAGGCTTGATATTATAGAAAATAAAATTGCCACTAAAGAACAAATTGAGGAGTTGGATAAAAAGGCCCATAATCATATTACTCAATTTGGGTCAAAGATAGAAATCACTTTGAAAGCACTAAAGGATAAAGATACAACTATTAATGAGCGGGTAGAGCAAAGTTTTGGTAGAATTGATAAAACGGAGGAAGTCTTTGATAAAATGGGTTCCACTTTTACCCCATCCAAATCTAATGCTACTACCTCTCAAGGAAAGAATTCTAAGATTATGTATGTCCCTAAGAATATTAGTATCACTCCTATTAAAAGAAATGAGGATCTTAAGATGATTAGTGTGCATGCTAATTTTATAAACTTGATAAAGGATCCTATATTCAAGCTTCCTCCTCTTAGGAAACATGGTTGCGTGATTGAGGAGCTTGATACCAAAGATGACTACACTTTAAACTATGCAATATGCCTAGCTAGGGGCGTAAAACAATAGTGCTAATTGGGAGGCACCACAATAGTTATCTTATTTTCTTGTTTTTTTAGTTTCTGTTTGTGTGTGTTAACATGATTATTGCCTCTGTAATGATTGTGTTTTTGTGTTTAAATTAGTGTTTGTGCCAAGTAAAGCCTTGGAGACGACTTGCGTCATAAGTGTTAGGAAATATGTAACTTGCATTTCCATGAGGCCATTGGCCATTATATATACATCTACATGTGTAGAATATGCAAAAAACCCCTGATACAATTGGGTAAATACGAAAGGTTACATGGCTATTTATACGTCTCCATCGTATCTACTTTTCCTAACGCTTTTGCTCTTGTTTTGGACTCTAATTTGCATGATTTGAATGAAACTAACCCGGACTGACGCTGTTTTCAGCAGAACTACCATGGTGTTGTTTTTGTGCAGAAATAAAAGTTCTCAGAACCGGACGAAACCTTTTGAAGAATTATTTTACAATAAATAAAAAATACTGGAGCCAAGAACCACCGGAGGGGCTGCCCTGGCTGGGCACGATACCCCAGGGCACGCCACCCCCTCCAGGCCCTGGTGGGTTGTGCCCACCTCGTGGCCCCACTGACCCTAATTCCAGCACTATAAATTCCTATTTTCGGAGAAAAAATAGGAGAGAAAGTTTCATCGCGTTTTACGATACGGAGCCGCCGCCACCTCCTGTTCTTCATCGGGAGGCCAGATCTGGAGCCCGCTTGGAGCTCCGGAGAGGGGAATCTTCGGTGTTCGTCATCATCAACCCTTCTCCATCACCAATTCCATGATGCTCGCCACCGGGAGTGAGTAATTCTTTCGTAGGCTTGCTGGTCGGTGAGGAGTTGGATGAGATTCATCATGTAATCAAGTAAGTTTTGTTAGGGCTTGATCCCTAGTATCCACTATGTTCTAAGATTGATGTTGCTATGACTTTGCCATGCTTAATGCTTGTCACTAGGGCCCTAGTGCCATGATTTCAGATCTGAGCCATTTATGTTATCACCATAATATCTATGTTTTTGATCCGATCTTGCTAGTCATATGCACCTGCTATGTGTTATGATCCGTAAACCCCGGAGTGACAATAGTCGGGATACTTTCCGGTGATGACCGTAGTTTGAGGAGTTCATGTATTCACTATGTGTTAATGCTTTGTTCCGGTTCTCTATTAAAAGGAGGCCTTAATATCCCTTAGTTTCCTTATGGACCCCGCTGCCACAGGAGGGTAGGATAAAAGATGTCATGCAAGTTCTTTTCCATAAGCACGTATGACTATTTATGTAATACATGCCTACATTATATTTATGAACTGGAGCTAGTTCTGTGTCACCCTAGGTTATGACTGTTATATGATGAATATTATCCAACGAGTTCACCAATCCAGTGCCTACGAGTTTTCCACATATTGTTCTTGCTAAGTTACTATTGCTACTGCTACTGTTACACTTGCTACAAAACCATTGCTACCATTGTTACTGTTACTACTGCTATAAAAACTATCATACTACTGTGCTACTGATCACTCTGCTGCAGATATTTAATCTCCAGGTTAGCGGTTGAATTGACACTTGCAAATATTCTTTGGCTGCCCTTGTGTCGAATCTATAAATTTGGGTTGAATACTCTACCCTCGAAAACTGTTGCGATCCCCTATACTTGTGGGTTATCAAGACCTTTTTCTGGCGCCGTTGCCGGGGAGCATAGCTATATTTGTTGAGTCACTTGGGATTTATATCAATTGATCACTATGAAGAATCTGAAGGATACAAGAACCAAGATTTTTCCCTCTAGGACGAGGGGAGGTAAGGAATTGCCATCTAGCTCTGTACTTGATTCACCTTCGGTTATTAGTAAGCTTGCAACACCACCACATGCTATTAATCCTGATATGTCGCAAGTTATTGATGATGCTACTTCTGCTATGAATGATGCTTATGATGATGCTAGTACCAAGCCTGATGATAATGTGCCACTAGGTGAATTTCTTGATGAACAAATTGCTAGAGCTAAAGGGAATGAAACTACTGAAACTGATGAAGTCTTTGAAATTGAGAACTATGAAATACCTATTAGACCTAGCTCTCCTAGATTTGAAATGCCTAAGATACCTGAGGGTTATGTTATGGATGGAGAAATAGCTAGAGAAATCCTTGCTTGTAAGGATAGAGATGATCTTAAGAAATTACTATGCAAGTATAAAGAAAAGACTTTGAATGCTAGAATGAAATGTGATCCTAAGTTTGCTACTTCACCTATCTTTGTTACCGATAAGGATTATGAATTCTCTGTCTACCCAGAGTTAATTACTTTGGTTGAATCTGATCCTTTTCATGGCTATGAAATTGAAACTGTAGTGGCACATCTTACTAAGTTGAATGATATAGCCACCCTTTTTGCTCACGATGAGAAGATTCGCTATTACTATATTCTCAAATTATTTCCGTCCTCATTAAAGGGTGATGCTAAGATATGGTACAATACGCTTGCTCCTAGTTGTGTGTGTAGTCCCCGAGATATGATTTACTACTTCTCTGAAAAATATTTTCCTACTCATAAGAAACAAGCTGCCTTACACGAAATATTTAACTTTGTGCAAATTGAAGAAGAGAGTCTCCCACAAGCTTGGGGCAGGCTTCTCCAATTGCTTAATGCTTTGCCTGATCACCCTCTTAAGAAAAATGAAATACTTGGTATCTTCTATAATGGACTAACTGATGCTTCCAGGGACTTCCTAGATAGTTGTGCTGGTTGTGTTTTCAGGGAACGAACTGTTGAACAAGCTGAGGAACTATTGAATAATATATTAAAGAATTATGATGATTGGATTCTCCTTGAACCACCACCAAAACCCACTACGAAGAAGAGGGGTATCTTATTTCTTAGTCCCGAAGATATGCAAGAGGCAAAGAAATGTATGAAGGAAAATGTATTAAAGTTGAGGATGTTAAGAATTTACCACCTATTGAAGAAATACATGGCCTTGACACACCACCACCTCAACAGGTGGTAGAGGTAAATTCTTTATTAAAGTTTGTTGAAAGTGACATCCCTTACAATAAACATCCTAGTCAATGCTTATATAAGTTTGATTACTACATTAGGAAACAAGATCACTTCAATGCAAATGTTCTGAAACAATTGAAATATAATTCTGATATGATTGCTCGTTTGAGTGACTTGTTATTTAGAATCAGTAATGATGCTAGAGGTGTAGGAAAACATGCCTCTATGGTTCAAACCCAGTTAGAACAAGTTGCTAAATCTCAAAGAGAATTGCTTAATGAAATGAGTAATAATATGAATGATCATGCTATTAGAGTAGTGACTAGAGGAGGTAGAATGACCCAAGAACCTCTTTATCCTGAAGGTCATCCTAAAAGAATTGAACAAGACTCTCAAAGAATTAATGCTGATGCACCTAGTCCTTCTAAAAAGAAAAAGAAGGAGTAAAATGATAGGATTTTGCATACCTCTAGTAAACCTGAGATAGAAAAACCTCCTAAAGATAATGATGTCTCTATTTCCGATGCTGAAACTCAATCTGGTAATGAACATTCACCTAGTGATAATGAAAATGATAATGGTGATGTTCATGAAGATACTCAACCGAACAATGATAAAGAACTAGATAATGATGTTGAAGTAGAACCTGCTGTTGATCTTGATAACCCACAACCTAAAAATAAACAATATGATAAAAGAGACTTTGTGGCTAGAAAACATGGTAAAGAAAGAGAGCCATGGGTTCAGAAACCCATGCCTTTTCCACCTAAACCATCTAAGAAAAAGGATGAGGAAGAATGTGAACGCTTTGCTGAAATGATTAGGCCAGTCTTTTTGCGTACCCGCTTAACTGATATTTTGAAGATGGCTCCTTATACAAAATACATGAAAGACATCATCACTAATAAAATAAAGATACCTGAAGCTGAAATCTCCACCATGCTTGCTAATTATTCCTTTAAGGATGGAGTACCTAAAAAACTTGGAGATCCTGGAATACCAACTATACCCTGCTCCATAAAAGAAATTATGTCAAAACTGCTTTGTGTGATTTGGGAGCTGGTGTTAGTGTTATGCCTTTCTCTTTATATAAAAGACTTGATTTGAATAAACTCACACCTACTAAAATATCTTTGCAAATGGCTGACAAATCAACTGCCATACCTATCGGTATTTGTGAGAATGTGCCCGTTGTTGTTGCAAATGTTACTATCTTAATAGACTTTGTTATTCTTGAGATGCCCGAGGACGACAACATGTCGATTATCCTTTGTAGACCCTTTTTGAATACTGCAGGGGCTGTTATTGATTGCAATAAAAGCAAAGTCACTTTTCCTATCAATGGTAATGAGCATACGGTGCACTTTCCGAAGAAACAATTCCAAGTGAATGGTATAAATGTTATTGAAGAATCTCCGACACTCACTATTGGAAGTTTTCAACTACCTCTACCTACTGCCAAAAAGAAATATGACATACTCATTGAGGTAACTTAGTGTTTTACGAAAGTTCTTCGGTTTCATGCTAATCGGAAGTGGTTGTTAATAAGACTTGATCAACCTTATTAATGGATCATTTTTGAGAGTATGAAGTTGATGAATCTAGTAGGCACAACCTTCTGCCCCCACCTTTTGTTTTCTATTTTTCTTAGCCAAATAAAATAAAATGCCATGTTTATCCCGTTTTCTGATTCCTCTGTGCAATAAAAACGACCCAAAAATAAAAATTCTCAGAATGTCCTAAAAATTTAACACGATTTTTTTTCTGAATATTTATGAATTTCTGGTGCAAATAACATCAGAGGGGGTGCACCTGGTGTCCACAATACAGCAGGGCGCGCCAGCAGCCCCAGGCACGCCCTGGTGGGTTGTGGTCCCCACGTGGGTCCCCTCACTTATCCCTTTAGCCCATGTCATCTCCTACCTCCAAAAAAAAGCACCATAGCTCTCTCTCTCTCTCTCTCTCTCGTGTTCTTGCTCTCAAACCCGCGTATTTCGATCTCTTTGCTCGAAGCTCCGTTTTCGAAACTGTTTTGGGGGATTGCTACTTGGTATGTGACTCCTCCATTGCTCCAATTAGTTTTTGATTTAGTGGTTTATTTTTATAATAATTAGCTACTCTTGGTGCTGCTGTAGATGGGCTTGCATGTTGAATTCTTAGAGTTCTAAGTAGTTTGAATGCTTAATATGGCCTCTATGCATCCTTAGGAGTAGTTGCTATCAATCTTACAAAGTTTTGTTGACAAAAATTTTGTAGACTAAAATTTTCAGAAATTTATTTATAGCAATAAGATGGATTTCTTTAGGAAGTTTTCCTCCAAGAAGAATGCTAAAGGAGTCATTGAGGAATCATCGGACAATGACCTCAACACTCCGAGAACGGCGGAGGTGCGGCCGTGCGAATGGCCGCATAATGCCTTCATGGAGGAGGCCGGGTCCATCAAGAGTTTGCCCAATTTGTTGTGAATGCTGGGCTAACCGACTTCCTCGCATCTAAGAATGGATACATGATCATGCCAGAGGACATTACTGCCTACCGGAACAACCTTGCAGCGGTTGAGGAGGAGCCCCAGGAGTGGGACGCTCAGGTGCCGTCGCCACCGCACTTCAACTTAGGACCAGATGGCTATTACAGATGGTGATTACCAAGCTAGGACAAAAGCCTAAGCTTGGGGGAGTAAGTATATCCACCGACATTATATTCATGTTTACACATTCCATTCCAGTTGTCGGTGTCCACACTTTTTCATTGTATTATCCATGCTAGATTTATTTTCTTGGTTTCTTCTTGCGTGTTTGAAAAACTTTGAGAAAATCCAAAATTATTTCCTACTTCTTTTTGGTTTTTCTTTCTAGTTTAAATTGATTGTAGTAGCAAAAGAAAACCCAAAAATATTTCTCGTTTCTTATTTTACTTGTTAGGAGCTCTCCCGTGTAAATAGTTTTTCTCGTTTTTGTTTTTCCCTCTTTAATTTGCTTTCTTCAAGAAAAACCAAAAACTCAAAAACATATTTCAGTGTGTTTCTCTGAAATTCTTTTCCTTTTATTTGAGTCATACCAAGGAGAAGAGCATAATGAAAACGTTGAGTGGCTCTCATATGCATTATTGTTAATCTAACAAAGAGCCCATGTTACTTTGTCTTCTCTTTTTGAATAAAATGTTTGCAGATTCCAGCTTAGTCCACGGCACTCTTGCACTATTATTTCATATCATTCGGTCGTGCAAGTGAAAGGCAATAATGACGATATTTGATGAAGTGACTGCGGCAGAGAGAAGCGGGCATGATCTCAACTTGTTTTTGTTTTTGTAAATATGTTTAACCTAGTATCCATGATTCAACATGTTATGATCAAACTTGTTTGCAATGACAATTAGAGATTATAGTTGCTCATGCCATGCTTAAGTAGCTAGGAGTGGATAATGATTTATCTTGGATGTCAACATGCATTAAAATGATTGTGATGTAGTATGATGATATGGTATCCTCCTATGAATGTTTCAAGTGGCTTGACTTGGCACATGTTCACGCATGTAGTTGAATCAAAACCAACATAGCCTTCATGATATTTATGTTCATGGTGTCCATATCCTACTCATGCTAGTATTCAATGTTTATTATTCATACTGCATGTTCATGACCGTTTTTGCTCTCTAGCTGGCTGCTTCTCAACCTATTTGCTAGCCTTCACCTATACTAAGTGGGAATACTGCTTGTGCATCAAAATGCTTAAACCAAAGTTATTCTAGATGAGTCCACTATATCTACCTATATGCGGTATTACCCTGCCGTTCCAAGTAAATTCGCATGCGCCACCTCTAAAATTTCAAATGAACATCTGTTTTGTGTGCCTGGACCGCCCATGGAGCGATAGGGGGCGGTCAGTATCTACCATGTTAGGCGGATTATTCTCATGATGAGTGTTTATTCACTCGTCCTTGCACGAGAGGGGCGGTAATAGGGATTCCCAGTCCCGAAATCAAAAATTGCAAATAATTAAACAAAACTCCCCCAAGAGTGTTGTTGGTATGTACGGTACCCGTGGATTCGGCTAGCCGTGGAGTGTGTTTGCTGGTGGAGGGGGAGTAAAACTTTACTTTTACCGCATGGGAACCGCCGCTAATGTGTTTAGCATGAAAGATATTGATAACCCTTGGTCGTAAGGTTGACAGGAAGGGTGTACCTCCCAAATTATATTATTCTCTGATTTAAGCTTTGAGCTCTGGCACCTCTGCAAATCCCTGCTTCCCTCTGCGAAGGGACTATCTATTTACTTTTATGTTGAGTCATCACCTTCTCAAATAAGCGCCAGATCTGAGAGCACTATTGTCATCCTCATGCATTGTGTATAGTTAATGTTGAGTGCAGCATGACTGGATCTTTTCTACCATGAATTACAATGTTTAGTCGCTGCTTGAACTTTGGAGGTGCTCTGCATTTATGTTTTGCGGTCTCGGAAAGGGCTAGCGAGATACCACTATTGTCATATTATATCACGATTGTTTTGGCAAAGTGTTAGTGCTTGAGATATTTTATTATTGCTCGCTAGTTGCTTATGCCATTGATATGAGCTAATATAATTTTTAAGACTTATTGCTGACATGGTTAGTCATAATCTTTGCTGAAAATTTGGGTGCTACTTGTCGTGGGAACGATTCTGACAATACGAAGGGGGTAGGGTAAAGGAGCATGATCTACCGAGATGCATATAGGTGACACGGTATTTTAGCGAGTTCGGGCCTCTCACGGTGGAGATAACAACCCTACGTCTCGTGCTCCAGAGAGGCTTTGTTTTATCTGAGTATATATCCGGAGATTACAATGTGTGTGGGAGAGAGCGGAGAACGGATCCCCTGCCTGAGCTAAGTCTGGAAACTAGTAGAAAGAGAGATGAGAGAGATGAGAGCGAGGAGAAGAAATGAGAGAAGAATCATCCCCCTTAGCTACGTGGTGGGGGGTGGCTTATATAGAGTGCGCCACCCCTTCACCTCCTATGTCACAAAGTGGGGCATTGATGCCGTAACGCCAAATGGTGCTTCGTCTGCCTTGTCGACTGTCGGTCTTCGCATATCCGAGTGAGCCACACGACCGAGTGGTTGACTGTCTTCCGAGTGAGCCATACGACCGAGTGAAAGGTAACCGTTGAGTGGAGGGAGGAGACTCCGAGAGGATGTTGTCGAGTGACTCATACGCCTTGGTGATTTCAGTCGGAGACTTCCTTGTAGGCCTTAAGTTTTCTAGGGTAATGCCCTTGGGTAGGGTATGTAGGTCAGGCCTATGACCCTACCCTAGGTACATATCCCCATCATTAGCCCCCGAATGGATCGGGGTTCGAGTGAAAATGGGATCGATGCGGGTTCTGATAAGACATAAAAATTCCGAGTGCATTTTAGGGCTTCACAGAAGTCTGCGTCGATTGGAATCCTTGTCATTCACCCTGATCGATTATGTCTTGAAACACATCCGAGTGAACTTGAGCGCGGAATCAGGTCCGAGCGGTCAGCAGGGTCTTCTGATGCGAAGGGTCGCTTCGTCAGGCCCGTCATCGTGCTTTCAGACAACCAAGGTTTGAACAAAATCTCAATGGATTCTGGCACTGCGCTTCCCGACTGATCTGTGGTAAGTGCTCGCGAGGAGCAACTTGGTGACATTCGTTCATTTCTCGGAAGAGGTAAACTCGTGATCAGAGTATGGGTGTGTCATTAAATCTGGGCAACAAGATTGACGCATGGACTGTTCTCTCGGAGAGATGCCATTCTTATCCCGGAGGAACGTCAATACGAGTCGGTTCTAGATCCAAACTTTTGAGTTTCACGCTTTGAGTCCTAGAAGAAGGCTCAAAAACAGGTCCACGGAGGAGCGTTAAACTCACCTTATAACAAAATGTTTTTGCTAGTCGACGGGAGTCTAAGAACTTGTTTGTTTGTTGTTCGTCACTCGGGCCGGTCAGGCCGTACCGAGTGGAGATTACTCCAGTGGGGGCACGCTGAGTGCACCCACTGGGTGTAGTCCCCGAGACCGCCGTCGACTGCGGGCAGTTGGCGGGGGTCTGAGAGAACTAAAAATCTTCTTAGCTGGTACTAATCGTACTTGTTCCTCTTCGACTCGGAGGTCGAGTAGTACTTGAGTGATCTAGAGCTGGTCTTGCGTCGAGTAACAGATTACTCGGAATTTTGTTCTATGGGTGCGCGATCAGCGCACCCATAGGGTGTAGCTCCCGAGACTCCGACTGATTCCTGATAGTCGGTTGGAGTCTTTAGGGTTTGATGTACTTGAGTGTTGGTGCTGGACTTGACCGAGCAAAATGTTTCTTTCTGAGTTCTCTTCCAGTGGGGGCACGCTGAGTGCACCCACTGGGTGTAGTCCCCGAGCCTCTGTCGGACTAGATGAGTCTGGCAGAAGGTTTAAGTCTCCTGGTAAACCTCCATGCAGTCGGCATGGTAAATATCTTTTAGTCTGAAATTGAGTCCATCGGATGGATCTTCAGTCGCTTGGCATGGTAAATAAGCTTAGCCTGGAGCTGAATCAGTCGGACTGATCTTCGTGCACTTGGCACGGTAAATAATTTCAACCTGGAATTGGATCAATCAAGCGAATCTTCGTGCACTCGGCACGATGAATGAATTCGGCCTTGAAACTACCGACTGTAGAAAAAAGCTGGACACTCCAGGGAGTAATCGTTCCAGTAGTACTTCTTGCATTGACCGTTAGCTTTTGCATGAAAGGGGTATTTGTAAGAGTACATTGTATCCGTAGAGGAGCTTCTTTTTCACCCTTTTGCATGAAAGGGGTATTTGTCCGAGTGGACGTGCTTTCCGACTGATCGGGGTATACTGACTACAAGGAAAAACTTGGTGGCACTTGTATGTCTCCTGGAGGAGGTAGACTAGTGGTCTGACGTGGACGTGCCATGAAACCCGAGTGACGAGGCTAGTGTGTGGGCTGTCTCCCAGGAGAGAGGCCACTCATTATCCCAGGGGAACACCAGCACATGCCATCTCTGAGTCCAAGTTTGTGAAACTGACGCCTTGGAGCCTAGAATAAGGGCCAAGTGTATCCGTAGAGGAGCGTCATTTTCACCCTTTTGCAGTCTTGAAGATGACTCCAGGTAATGATTTGGGCGATCGTCCGAGTGGACGGTGCTACCCTTATAGATCTTCGGCAGACCGAGCATGTATGGTCAGAAAAATATTCCTGATGTGATCAACAGGTTGATCAAATGGGTGTAACCCCTGAAGGCGGCATGGCCCATGGCTATGCGCAGCCCCCGAGTGATGCTCGAAAGAGGTAAGCTTGCTACAGAGTGCGATATGAGGTTCGATCATATGAGTAACTTAGTCGATCCCGTGTTGGGGGTGTAGTGGTGAAGATATGTCCAACTGAATGGCGACGCGCGGGGCGGCCGAGCGGTGATGACGTGCACAATCGAGTGGCGATGTGCGGGGCGGCCGAGCGGTGATGACGTGCACAACCGAGTGGCGACGTGCGGGGCGGCCGAGCAGTGATGACGTGCACAACCGAGTGGCGACGCACGGGGCGGCCGAGCAGGGAAGATGTGCACAACCGAGCGGCGACGTGCGGGGCGGCCGAGCGGTGATGACGTGCACAACCGAGTGGCGACGCGCGGGGCGGCCGAGCAGTGAAGAAGTGCACAATCGAGTGGCGACGCGCGGGGCGGCCGAGCGGTGATGACGTGCACAACCGAGTGGCGATGCACGGGGCGGCCGAGCGGCGATGACGTGCACAACCGAGTGGCGACATGCGGGGCGGCCGAGTGTTGAAGACATGCACAACCGAGTGGCGACGCGCAGGGCGGCCGAGTGAAGATGTGTGAGGTGGCCGAGTGAAGGACTACGTGTCCAGCCGAGTGGCGACGCGCAGGGCGGCCGAGCAGTGAAGATGTGCACAACCGAGTGGCGACGCGCGGGGCGGCCGAGTGAAGATGTGCGAGGTGGCCGAGTGGAGGACTATGTGTCCAACCAAGTGGCGACGCGCAGGGCGGCCGAGCAGTGAAGATGTGCACAACCGAGTTGCGACGCGCGGGGCGGCCGAGTGAAGATGTGCGAGGTGGCCGAGTGGAGGACTATGTGTCCAGCCAAGTGGTGATGCGTGGGATGGCCGAGTGACGACGCGCGGTGTGGCCGAGTGGAGGACTATGTGTCCAGCCAAGTGGCGACGCGCAAGGCGGCCGAGCAGTGAAGATGTGCACAACCGAGTGGCGACGCGCGGGGCGGCCGAGTGAAGATGTGCGAGGTGGCCGAGTGGAGGACTATGTGTCCAGCCAAGTGGTGATGCGCGGGATGGCCGAGTGACGACGCGCGGGGTGGCCGAGTGGTGAAGACGTGCACAACTGAGGGGCGACGCGCGGAGTGGCCGAGTGAAAATGGTCCTCGGAGGAGTCAGTCAGATGTTTTCGAAGTTGATGTAGCGACGGGGTCGGTGTAGTGTGGTTGTGGTGCAATAAGACCGGTGCAGCAACTAAGTTTGAGTAGGAACGAAGGTGGCGCGCAGAACGTCTGAGTGATTATGTAACTTGCCAAAGCGGCGGATCCGAATGCACTCGTTGAAGTGAAGGACCCGACTGGCGATGAAGTACTCGACCACTCAGGAGAGTGTGATTCCGAATGAGCTGCAGCCCCCGAGTGCGGCATAGCTCCCGAGCGCGCTACAGGCTTCGAGGGTGGACCTGTCAGAACCCGGGAAATATAGTTTTGAATGGATAAATTGTAATTCATTGAGTCGGACTCAGGTAAAGGTGAGGAGGAGCTTCCGAGTGATGCTCGAAAGAGGCAAACTCGCAAAGGAGTGAAGTGTGCAGTTTGATTACAAAAGTGACTTATTTGTCTCATGCCTGACGAGGTCTAAGTAATTGATACGATGAAGAGGATTCCTCGGAGGGGTCGGCCGGATGTGTTTGAAGCCAACATAATAATTTCTCGAGGAAATTTGATGTGTGCTGAAATGATTTGTGAAAGTGACACCCATAGACACCCGCTGGGTGTGCCAGGGGCTTGCTGGTTCAGAACCAACAAGAGTCTAGAAGAGCGAAGGAATTGATCGAACTTGACGAAGTGAATGATCCAACTTGATGTGTTAGAGCGCCGGACTCAAATAAAAGGTAGTGTAGTGTTCCGACTGAGTTGCAGCCCCCGAGGACCGATGCAAACTCGAAATGAAGAACACAAGGTGTTCGCGAATGACGTATGCGTTAAAATGGAAGTTGGACTCGGGAGTCAAATAACCAGTACTAAGCAAGTATGTGAAAATAAGCAACCGAGCGTAGAAGCACACTCGGTGGCGTGGCCTCCGAGTGAACGTGATGTGTGAATTACGGGATACTCGGGAACGCGGAAATAACAGAATGTAGTGCATGTAGAATGACTTAGCTGTCTGAAGGCGCGCGAGTGGCCGAGTGGTGAAGATGTGTTCAACCGATGGCGATGCGCGGGGCGGCCGATTGATGTAGATGTGTCTCACCGAGTGGCGACGCGCGGGGCGGTCGAGTGGATGAAGATGCGGCTCACCGAGTGGCGACGCGCGGGGCAGCCGAGTGGTGAGGATGTGTCCAACCAATGGCGACGCGCGGGGCGACCCAGTGGTGAGGACTAAAAGGTTCTCTGAATGATCGGATGTTGTTGATCGCCGAGCAAAACTTGGTGGCATTCATATGTCTCCCGGAAGAGATAGACTTGAGGTCCGAGTGTGGACATGCCATAAAAACCCGAGTGACGACGCCGACGCGTGGTCTGACTCTCCGGAGAGATGCCACTCCTTATCCCGGGGGAACGCCAGCGCAGACCATCTACGAGTCCAAGTTTATGAGGCATGCGCCTTGGACCCTAGTGGAAGGGCAAAGTTAACCCGCGGAGGGGTGTCAAGCTCATCTCATAGCGATCCTGAAGGTGACTTCAGTCGGGTGTTTTATGTGTCCGAGTGCACGGGTCCCCACGGAGTTGGTCAGTCGGACTGACAGACGTCCTTTCGGAAAGGAACTGTGGGCAAACGACCGGATCGATTTGCCACGGAAATTCCGGGTGAGGCCTAGCCCAACCGAGTGGCGACGCACGAGGCGTCCGAGTGAACCGTTGTTCCAGTGAGCTTTAGTTCTGTCCGAGTGAATGGCCGTGTACTGAAACTGGCGTGTGTAGGGGCGTCGCCAGCCTCTGGGCTACTGCCGAGCAACTGAAGCCAGAAGGAGTCGCTGCCGTGTGCCCGTGCAGTCGATGCCGGAAGGAGGAGGCAATAGGCGCCGGGTTTAGGACCCGTTCGACGTCAGAGGGAGAAACCGTCGAGCACCCGTGCTGTGTCTTACTTGTTTCCGTTCGAAAGATCCATCGTGTGACCCTGGGAGTTTGCAAGGAAAGCCACAGTTAAAATGCTGAATGGTTATGCATGCATGCATGCATCCATTAACTGGTGCAGAAATGGCAAAAGTAGAGCGTGCTTTGGCCGCCGTAATCAGGTAACCGACGCTGGAAATCCCCACTAACTGGCCGCTTAATGAGGCGGTCAATTAACTCCTCGGAAGAGTTATGAGGCCCACGTCCTGAACCTGTACGTGCATGTAGGAGACGTTAATTAGCGATAATTAACCAAGAATTAGAATCGGCTCCGCATGGAAGTTTCTTTCTTCTACGGAGCATTCACTGCATGTCATTTATTGTTGCGCCGTGGGGTTTGCCGGACTCGATCTTGCGACCCCGGAAGGCGTCGAACTCGTCGGGGACAGGGCCATCGGGGGCACCGGAGAACAGCTCGAAGAGCATGATGTGGGTCCTGCCGATGTCACGGTCGCCGAGGGCGTGCTAGGCGCGGAGCAGCACGTCGATGGGCACAATGACGTCGGCGGGCACTATGAACCTGAGTACCTGACCATGGCGTTTCGGCTGAGGTGCACTTCATCGCGGAGGCCGCCGCAGCGCAGCTGATCATGGCAAGAGATGGTCGTGTGTGAGGGGTTCGACGGCGGCTTCGAGGCGCCGGAGACGACGACAGGCTGACGGCGTTGGGGTAGGTGCGTGGAAGCGCTCGTCGGCATCGTAGATGGAGCCAGAGACGATGGGCGGACGGCTTCGAAGTTCATGCGTGGGGTCGCGGCGCTGGCGCCGCAGACGAGACCGGAGATGACGACGGGCGGACGACGTCGCTTCATCGTCGGGGAGTAGAGCCACCGATCCGCCTCTTCTCTTTATATGATTGATTACGCATGAGCGGTGTCTGATCCTACAGGAGGAAAAGATAAACCCATTCTTAGATGATTAATTAAAGAAAGACTAGATCAAGAGGACACTTCCCTGATCCTTTCGCTTGTATGAATGGCATGATGACCAGAGCTCTAGCGGACAATTTCACTGGCGATGATAGTTGATCCGCTGTTGAAGATTGAAGAAAAAACCATTTGCACCATGGTTCGATAGACGCCATGCCCCACGGTGGGCGCCAACTGTCATGGGAACGATTCCGACAATACGAAGGGGGTAGGGTAAAGGAGCATGATCTACCGAGATGCATATAGGTGACACGGTATTTTAGCGAGTTCGGGCCTCTCACGGTGGAGATAACAACCCTACGTCTCGTGCTCCGGAGAGGCTTTGTTTTATCTGAGTATATATCCGGAGATTACAATGTGTGTGGGAGAGAGCGGAGAACGGATCCCCTGCCTGAGCTAAGTCGAGAAACTAGTAGAAAGAGAGATGAGAGCGAGGAGAAGAAATGAGAGAAGAATCAGCCCCCTTAGCTACGTGGTGGGGGGTGGCTTATATAGAGTGCGCCACCCCTTCACCTCCTATGTTACAAAGTGGGGCATTGATGCCGTAACGCCAGATGGTGCTTCGTCTGCCTTGTCGACTGTCGGTCTTCGCATATCCGAGTGAGCCACACGACCGAGTGGTTGACTGTCTTCCGAGTGAGCCATACGACCGAGTGAAAGGTAACCGTCGAGTGGAGGGAGGAGACTCCGAGTGGATGTTGTCGAGTGACTCATACGCCTTGGTGATTTCAGTCGGAGACTTGCTTGTAGTCCTTAAGTTTTCTAGGGTAATGCCCTTGGGTAGGGTATGTAGGTCAGGCCTATGACCCTACCCTAGGTACATATCCCCATCACTACTTAAGCATATGTATGTAAACAAGAACAAAAGAGTTCTTAAAAGTTTTTCTTTCTCACTTTCAGTTTGTCAACTGAATTGCTTGAGGACAAGTAATGGGTTAAGCTTGGGGGAGTTGATACGTCTCCGTCGTATCTACTTTTCCTAATGCTTTTGCTCTTGTTTTGGACTCTAATTTGCATGATTTGAATGAAACTAACCCGGACTAACGCTGTTTTCAGTAGAACTACCATGGTGTTGTTTTTGTGCAGAAATAAAAGTTCTCGGAACTGGACGAAACTTTTTGGAGAATTATTTTACAATAAATAAAAAATACTGGAGCCAAGAACCACCAGAGGGGGTGCCCTGGCTGTGCACGATACACCAGGGCGCGCCACCCCCTCCAGGCGTTCCCTGGTGGGTTGTGCCCACCTCGTGGCCCCACTGACCCTAATTCCACACTATAAATTCCTATTTTCGGAGAAAAAATAGGAGAGAAAGTTTCATCACGTTTTACGATACGGAGCCACCGCCACCTCCTGTTCTTCATCGGGAGGCCAGATCTGGAGCCTGCTTGGAGCTCCGGAGAGGGGAATCTTCGGTCTTCGTCATCATCAACCCTTCTCCATCACCAATTCCATGATGCTTGCCACCGGGATTGAGTAATTCTTTCGTAGGCTTGCTGGTCGGTGAGGAGTTGGATGAGATTCATCATGTAATCGAGTAAGTTTTGTTAGGGCTTGATCCCTAGTATCCACTATGTTCTAAGATTGATGTTGCTATGACTTTGCCATGCTTAATGCTTGTCACTAGGGCCCGAGTGCCATGATTTCAGATCTGAGCCATTTATGTTATCACCATTATATCTATGTTTTTGATCCGATCTTGCTAGTCATATGCACCTGCTATGTGTTATGATCTGTAAACCCCGGAGTGACAATAGTCGGGATACTTTCCGGTGATGACCGTAGTTTGAGGAGTTCATGTATTCACTATGTGTTAATGCTTTGTTCCGGTTCTCTATTAAAAGGAGGCCTTAATCCCTTAGTTTCCTTATGGACCCCGCTGCCACGGGAGGGTAGGACAAAACATGTCATGCAAGTTCTTTTCCATAAGCACATATGACTATTTACGGAATACATGCCTACATTATATTTATGAACTGGAGCTAGTTATGTGTCGCCCTAGGTTATGACTATTATATGATGAATATTATCCAACGAGTTCACCGATCCAGTGCCTACGAGTTTTCCACATATTGTTCTTGCTAATTTACTATTGCTATTGCTACTGTTACACTTGCTACAAAACCATTGCTACCATTGTTACTGTTACTGTTACTACTGCTATCAAAACTATCATACCACTGTGCTACTAATCACTCTGTTGCAGATATTTAATCTCTAGGTGTGGTTGAATTGACAACTCAACTGTACTTGCAAATATTCTTTGGCTCCCCTTGTGTCAAATCTATAAATTTGGGTTGAATACCCTACCCTCGAAAACTGTTGCGATCCCCTCTACTTGTGGGTTATCAGCTATATATATAGTACTCTAACACCCCCCCTCAAACTCATGGTGGATGAACACCTCTGAGTTTGGAGAGATAGAAGCCATGCTGCGCTCTAGCCTGGGCTTTCGTCAGAAAATCCGCCAACTGTAACTCAGAAGGCACATACTGAAGAGCAATAACCTGATCCTGCACACCAGCGCGCACATAGAAAGCATCAACACCAATATGCTTGGTGAGCTCATGCTTCACAGGATCGCGCGCAATGCTAATAGCACATGTACTGTCAGATAATAGCAGAGTAGGTGTAGTGACATAAACACCAAAATCCTGAAGTAACCACCGTAACCAAGTCACCTCAGCCGTCAAAAGAGCCATAGCTCGCAACTCAGCCTTTGCACTCGAATGGGAAACTACAGTCGATTTCTTCGTCTTCCAGGCAATGAGAGAACTACCAAGAAAAACACAGTAAGCAGAAAGCGAACGGCGATCTGAGGGATCACTAGCCCACGTAGCATCCGAATAGGCCTGAAGCTGTAAAGAACTGGAGCGAGGAAATAATAGACGATGAGAGATCGTGCCCCGAAGATATCGGAGAATACGGAGGAGGTGACTATAGTGAACCGAAGTGGGAGGAGAGACAAACTGACTCAAAATATGAACCAGATAAGAGATATCCGGACGAGTGATAGCTAGATAGACAAGACTCCCAACAAGATGACGATAACGTGTCGGATCAGGCAAGGGGTCACCATCAGTATCACAGAGGTGAACATTGAGCTCCATGGGAGTCTCAACAGTGCGCTCATCAGTAAGAGCAGCACGAGCAAGAAGATCCTGTATATACTTTTCCTAGGATATAAAAAAATCCATCAGAGGTAGAAGAGACTTCAATCCCAAGAAAGTAGCAAAGACGTCCAAGATCAGACATAAGAAACTACTCACTAAGACGGGCCTTTACAAAGGCAATATACTCGGGGTCGTCGCCAATGATGATCATGTCATCGACATAGAGAAGAGTCCATCCATGAGGTGAAAGGTGGACAAACAACGCTGGATCATGAGCACTCGCTGAAAAACCAGCGGCAGTCACAACAGAGGCGAAACGCTCAAACCAAGCGCGGGGGGCTTGCTTAAGGCCATAGAGAGAGCAACGAAGACAACATATCATGCCATCAGGAACAGAATACCCAGGTGGTGGTTGCATGTAGACCTCCTCACGCAGCTCACCATTAAGAAAGGCATTCTTAACATCAAGCTGAGATACAGACCAGTGGCGTGCAGAGGCCACGACAAGAAGTGTACGAATAGTGGTCATATGGGCCACATGAGCAAAAGTCTCATCATAATCACGACCATGCTCCTGCTGAAAGCCACGAGCCACAAGACGAGCTTTGTAACGCTCAAGGGAACCTTGTAGACCCACTTACAAGTGATGGGACGAACACTTGGAGGAAGAGAAACAAGATCCCATGTACCGGTGCATTCAAAAGCAGCAATCTCCTCTGCCATTGCAAAATGTCATTCAGGATGAATAACAACCTGATGATAAGAAGTCAGCTCAAGAACAGCAGCACCAGCGATTGAAAAACGATAGCGATCAATAGGAGGAAGCGGGCGAGGATGCAAGCCATAGGTAGGCGGAGACGAGGAGGACGACCCATCAGTAGACGCATCCACATTATATGAACGACGAGTATAATACTGAGGAAAAGACGGGAGAATATGAGGAGGAATCTCCGGAATAGGCGAGGGTGACGGAGAAGACACCGGGGATGACGGTGCAGAATCCGGTGATGAGTGAGGTGATGAAACCATGGGAGATGATGGCGTCGAATCTGCAACAGTCGGAGAAGTAGGAGCAGTAGGACGGACAGGCAAGGGCTCAACAAGAGCGATAGGTATGTCAGGAAAAGTGAGGAAAGATATATCCTCCACTGCGAAGGTCGAGGAAGATGGACGCGGGTAGAAGGGACGGGACTCATCAAAAGTCACATCACAAGAAATACGCATCCGACGACCGACAGGGTCCCAACAACGATACCCCTTATGCTCATCGCTATAACCTAAGAAGACACAGTCAACTAACTGAGCGGATAGTTTGGTGCGTTCACGAGGGGCAAGAAGAACATAGCAAACACAACCAAACAAACGAAGCACCGAGTAATCGGGAGAACGATCAAAAAGACGCTTGAAAGGAACGCCACCCTGCAAAGCAGTGGACGACTGAAGGTTGATGAGATAGGTGGAAGTGGAGACACCCTTAGCCCAAAAGTGAGGCGGAAGAGAGGCGGCGATCATCATCGCACGAGCTGTCTCAAGAAGGTGACGATGCTTGCGCTCAACCACGCCATTCTGAGCATGAGCACCAGGACAAGAGAACTGAGCAAGAGTACCCTGCTCAGCAAGAAATCCACGCAACATCTTGGAGATATACTCTCCAGCAGAGTCGGCACGAAACACACGAATATGCATAGAGAACTGAGTGTGAACCATGTCAGCAAAACGCTTATAAATAGATAAGACCTCACTACAAGAAGACATGAAATATATCCACGTGTGTTGAGAGAAATCATCTATAAAAATAATATAGTAGCTATGGCCGCCTTTTCGAAGCAAAGGGAGCTGGACCCCAGACATCAAAGTGAAGAAGGTCAAAAGGACGCTGAGACACAATCTCGCTATGAGGATAAGGTAATTGAACCTGTTTACCAAGCCGGCAACCCTGACAGTCTAAAGACACACCGCCGGAGACAGATCCAAAAAGACCACGTCGAACTAAGGATGAGAGACGAGAGCCACATAAGTGACCAAGGCGATGATGCCACTGCTGAAAAGAGCTGGTGGACAAGGCAACGGAGGTGGAGAGACTGGCAACGGTGGCAGCGGATGGAAGGTGAAGCCAGTCAAGCTCCCAGAGACCCTGAGAGTCACGGCGCCGGGGGCCAGCACCAAGAAGAGCACCAGTGTGACGGTCCAGAACGGAACATGAGTGAAAGTTGAGAATGACCCTGCAACCAGAGTCAACAATCTGAGCAGCAGAAATGAGCTGCATGGTAAGCCGAGGAACATGAGCAACATCGGGAACATGAAAAGATGAAGTACTAAGAGTGCCTCGGCCAGTAACCGGGAGAGAGGTACCATTAGCAGTAAGAACATGAGCAGGAGAATCAAGAGGTCGAGTAGATGACAGAGTGGATGAATCATGAGTCATATGAAAAGATGCTCCATTATCAAGAATCCATGGAGATGTACCTGCTTGTGTAGATGGTGGTCTCACAATGCCAGAAGAGTACGTAGCAGAACTAGCAAAACCTGTCGATGGAGAACCAGAAGATGGAGCTAGCAGGCATCGAAATCGCACAATCTCCTGCTCAGTCAGGGGCGCAACTGAAGATGTCGATGTAGATGCACCCAACAATAGAGAGTCTTAGGCAATCATCAGAGCGCAAAGTTGCGCAATCTCCTCCTCGGTGAAATACACAGCTGAAGTAGGCACCGTAGTAGCACCGAGAGATGAGCGGCCACCACCACCTGTGGAAGCCGATAGATGTGGCGGTGTAGCATGAGCAATAGCGTCCGTAAAGGCCGGAGAAGGAGACGAGGCCGCATGTAGACAAGCACCAGACGTCAAGGGAAGACGCGGGTGCAGGACACAATCGATGGAGTCATATGCACCAACACAGCCGGTGAAAGTCGCGAGAGGTGTTAGTGTAGAACGACAATCACCATGTGCGGAGGTCGCAGTAGGAGTGGCGTAAGAGCAACCACTAAGACCGTTTGTAGAGAACAACGTAGAACGACCATCACCATCTGAAGAAGTCACCTTAGATGATGAATGCACAGACGGATGAGCACCAAGCACCGAGGAAAGGCACATGTGCGAGACGGGATCAGTGTAGGGAACACTGAAAACACAGTCAAAAAACACCGAAGAGCGGGCAGGAGACACCATTTTCTTTCTTTCTTTCCTTTTTTTAGGAGCAGCCCAACGAAGCAAACCAATCAGCCGAGCAAGACCTTCCTAGACGAAGACAACCCCATCAAAGAAGATCCAACGAGTGGCGACGTGAAGGGGAGTGCGCAGGACAGGAAACCTCCTGGCAGCTTGGAGCAGCAGCCGACGACTCGTACTGGAGTCCCTGGTGAAGTAGCTCGTACGGGAGTCCCTGGAGTGGACCTCTTTGGAGGCGGCTCGTACGGGAGTCCCTGGCATGGAGGAGCAGCTGGCGCGGGGGGGGGGGGGGGGGGGGGGGGGGGGGGGGGGGGTGTGGCTGAGATCCGGTGACGAGGCGACATAGAGGGAGACCAGCAATGGCCAGAGCGTGGGATTTGGCGGAGAATGGGCACTGGCAGGTGGCAGCAAGCTCCAGCGAGGGCGGCGGCTAGCGGCTTCGATCCAGATGCAGAGGAGGCCGGGCGGCGGGCACCAGCGGTTAGCGGGAGCGGCTCGATCCAGGACGGGTCAGGGACGAGGCAGAGGAGACCCGGCGGCTGGGGCCAGAGGACCTGGCAGCTTCGAGACTGGGCATCGATCAGCAGCAAGGAGGAGGAGAGCAGCCAGCGGATTCGATCCAGGACTGGCCAGGAGACCCGGTGGCCAGCAGATTCGATCGAGAGCGCCGACGGCTTCGATCGAGAGAGAAGCTTCGATCCAGACAGCAGGGGCTTCTCGATCCAGCAGCGGATGTGGGGACTGGCAGCAGGAGCGTAACGTGGGGACCGACGGCTACGTGGGGAAGTAAAGCAGCGGCGGCGCCATGGAAGATCGATAGCACGAGTTGCAGCGTGAAAAAAATTGACCTACCTCTAATACCATGTCAGGAAATATGAAACTTGTATTTTCATGAGGCTATAGGCCAGTATATATACACGTACATGTGTAGAATATGTAAGAAACCCCTTATACAATGGGATAAATACAAAAGGTTACATGGCTATATATATATATAGTACTCTAACAATAAGTAGAATTGATACTGTGCAAAAACATAAACTTTAGCGTTAAGTGCAGAATTTCTCTGATTTTACTGGAATACCTTTTTGATCTTAATTTTTTACACAGTGTTTCTGTACAAATTCTTCAGGTTATACTAATTTTTCAGAATGTTTGGAGTTACAGAAGTGTAGGTTCTCTATAGATCTTTACAGACTGTTTCGTTTTAGACAGATTCTATTTTTGCTTGCATTGTTTGCTTGTTTTGATGATGCTATGGATTGTATCGGGGGTATAAGCCATTGAGAAGTTATAATACAGTATGTTATGCAATAATAAAATAAGAATCAATTTATAACAGTACATAAAGTATTTGATATGTTTATTATACTAACGGATCTCATGAAGGTTTTGTTGAGTTTTGTGTGCTGAAGTTTTCAAATTTTGGGTGCTATCACGATGGATAAAGGAATAAGGAGCAGCAAGAGCCTAAGGTTGGGGATGCCAAAGGCACCCCAAGGTAATATTCAAGGAAGACTCAAGCGGCTAAGCTTGGGGATGCCCCGTAAGGCATCCCCTCTTTCGTCTCAATCCATCAGTATGTCAGTTGGAGCTATATTTTTATTCATCACATGGTATGAGTTTTGCTTGGAGCGTCGTTTGCTTTAGTTTGTTTTTGATTTAGTTTTTCACAATCATTGTTTTATGGAAACACCCACTTGAGAGAGACACAATATCACCCTGATTTATTAGAATACTCTTTGTGCTTCACGTATATCTTTTGAGCTTAGCAATTGCTCTAGTACTTCACTTGTATCTTTTTGAGCATGGTGGCGTATAGATTTTATAGAAATAATTGCACTCTCATTCTTCACTTATATTTTTTTGAGAGTTAATAAATAGTGACGGTAATTTGCATGGGTTATAAGACTAGTCCAAAAATAATAGGTAACCAATGAGTGCATAATCAAAACCACATGTAGCACATAAAAGAGAAATTTTGGGTTAATGATATTGATGTGGTAATATGAAAGGGCATGAGTGCATGATCATTGGTTAGTACAAGTATTGTGACTTAGAGGGTGTTAAATTGCTGTTCATATAAATATTTTTTATAGCATGGTGATGATGTGTCAGCATACTTATTCCTTGCTGAAATCCTAGTGCTCTTGAAGTCGGAGCCGCACGATGGTTAACTCCTCCCAACGTCCTCCCAAGGGGCATGCGAGTAGTACTTTGCTTCGAGAGAGCTAATAAAATCTTGCAATATGTATGTGAGTTCTTTATGACTAATGTGAATCCATGGATGTACGCACTCTCACCACATAATATTTGCTAGCCTCTTCGGTACCGTGCATTACCCATTCTCACCTCGAGGATCGGTGCAACCTTCACCGGTGCATCCATACCCCGTGACGTGGTACGCTCTGTTGCACATAAGCCTCATTATATCTTCCTCAAAACAGCAACCATACCTACCTATTATGGCATTTCGATAGCCATTCCGAGATATATTGCCTTGCAACTTCCACCGTTACATTATATGACTAGTACTTTCATTGTCATATTACTTTGCATGATCATATAAGCTGACATAGTATTTGTGGCAAAGCCACCGTTCATCATTTTTTATACATGTTATGCTTGATCATTGCACATCCTGGTACACCGCCAGAGGCATTCATATAGAGTCATACTATATTTTTCATGTTGAGTTGTAAGTAAATAAAAGCGTGATGATCATCATTATTAGGGCACTGTCTCAGTGAGGAAAGGATGACGAAGACGATGATTCCCCCACAAGTCGGTATGATACTCCGGACGAAAAAAAAAGAAAAAAGAAAGAAAAAAAAGAAAGAAAAAAAAGAAAGGAGGGAGAAAAAATAAAAATAAAATAAATAAAAAATAAAAAATAAATGAGAGAAAAGAGAGAAGGAACAGTGTTACTACTTCTTTTTCCACACTGGTGCCTCAAAGTGGCACGATGTTCTTGATATAGAGTGTCTCTTGTTTTATCACTTCCATATGCTAGTGAGAATTTTGATTTATAGAACTTGGCTTGTATATTCCGATGACGGGCTTCCTCAAATGCCCGAGGTCTTCATGAGCAAGCAAGTTGGATGCACACCCACTTAGCTTCATTTGAGCTTTCATACACTTATAGCTCTAGTGAATCCGTTGCATGGCAACCCCTACTCCTCGCATTAATATCTATTGATGGGCATATCCATGGCCCGTTGATATGCCTAGTTGATGCCAGACCTTCTTCTCCACTTTTACCCCTTTGAAACCTACCACCATATTCTTATTCCACCTTTACGCTATATCCATGGTTCACGCTCATATATTGCATAAGTAATAAAAAGCCGAAGCGCGTTAAGAAGTACGATCTAATTGCCTGACTTGACACCGTGGTGCTTGAAATTTGTATTTATGTGGTGAAGACGGAGCCATGCTATTCTAATATGATAAAATGAATAGGGGGTGAACGTTCTTTAAGGATTGTATATTTTGAAACTTGATGATTATGTTGCTTATGTTTATAAGTATTACTATGTTGATGTTTATTAATTCATCATTTATCAATCATCATACCTGCAATAGATTACATGTTGGGTAGCATGTATAATCAAAAATATTGTTTTTATCATTTACCTACTCGAGGACGAGTATGAATTAAGCTTGGGGATGCTGATACGTCTCCAACGTATCTATTATTTTTGATTGTTCCATGCTATAATATTATATATCTAGGATGCTTTTTGGGTGATTATTTACCAATTCATATTATTTTTGAGCACTAACCTATTAACCCAGTCCCCAATGCCAGTTGCTGTTTTCTGCATGTTTTTGCTTTTCAGGTTTACAGTACCAAATGAAGTCCAATTGCCCCGAAACTTTTTATTGATTTTTTGGACCAAAATAAGACCTGGAAGCTTTGGGAGGAGGCCGGAGGCTCCACGAGGGAGCCACCACACAACAGGGCTTACCTAGGGGGGTGGCCGCGCCCTATTATGTGGTGGCCCCCTCGGGCGTCTCCTGGCGCCCCTCTCTGGCCTATAAATTCCAATAAATCCCAAAAACCCTAGAGAGCCTCCCGAAACACTTTTTCCACAGCTGCAAGTCTCTGTTTCGCAGTGTGCCCATCTGGAGCCCTGTTCCGGTGCCCTGCCGGAGGGGGGGTCGATCACGGAGGGCCTCTACATCAACCTTGCTGCTCCCATGGTGATGTGTGAGTAGTTCCCTACAGACCTGCGGGTCCGTAGTTAGTTCCTAGATGGCTATCTCTCTCTCTCTCTCTTGATCTTCAATACAAAGTTCACCGCATCTTTGCGGTGATCTATTCGACGTAATCTTTGTGCGGTGCGTTTGTTGGGATCCGATGAATTGTGGGTTTATGTTCAGATTATTCATGAAATAGATTTGAGTCTTCTCTGAATTCTATTATGATTCTTATTTGCATGACTATTATAGCTTCGTAAATCTCTTCGATCTATTGAAATAGTTTGGCCAACTAGATTGATATTTCTTCAGTGAGAGGGGTGCGTTGTAGTGGGTTCAATCTAGCAGTGCTCTATATCCCAGTGACAGAAGGGGACAAGACACGTCTTTGTACTATTGCCACTAAGGATAAAATGATGGGGTTAATTCATATTGATTGAGTTTTCTTTGTCTACGTCATATTGTCGTTCTCCAAGCATTACTCTATTTGTCATGAACTTAATACTTAGAGAGGCAAGCATAGAAGCGCTCTCGACATGGAGTAATAGTAATAGGTGTAGGCAGGAGTCAGCTTATGGACGTGATGCCTATATATACATGATAATTGCCGTGAATAAATATTGCATAACTATGCGCTTTCTATCAATTGCCCAACAGTAATTTGTTTACCCGCCGTATGCCTACTACTTGAGAGATGCCACTAGGGAAAACTATGGCCCCTGGGTCTATCCACTTATATATTTACAAAAGCTTTCATTACCTTGCTGCCATAATTTATCTTTTATTTTATTTTGCAATTTACAATTATCAACTATCATCTACACACTTCATTTGCTTGCAAATAATGAGTCCAAGGGGATTGACAACCCTCTTGTCCGCGTTGGGTGCAAGTGTTTGCTTCTTTGTGTGCAGTCGTTGAAGACGGGGGTTGCGACCGGAGGAATGGAACACTTGACAAAGGCCTTGGCAAGATACACAGTCTTCATGGCATGATCAATAACTTTCTGGATCCAGGGTGCATACACTTTGATGCAGAGAGGATGTTGGGCAGAATCTTTGAGGATGCACAGAAACATATCTTCAACATCAAAGATGAACTTCTTAGAGATAGCATAGATGGTATTCCAAAGAAAATCAGAGATGGAATTGTTCCAATTCCAGCCATAGGACAGATGGTGTAGGAGAGTAAGTGATATAGCGTCTGTTTCTCAAAGGATAAGTGCTCAGGACGAGGAGATCCAGAGTAATCACGAATCTTTTTTGAATCCATGGTACACCAAAAATCTTCATCTAAAATAACATCAATGTTGTGTACCAGAATATTTTGGTCTCCATGCTCGAAGCGAGGAAAATGGAAGTGTGAAATGAAGTGAGTAGAAGTGCACTTGATGCGTTTTCCTTCGGTCATCCACTCCATTATCCACTTAGAGCTGACATTTTCATCTCCAGTGATGTATAGTGTAGCATAAAACTGAAGAATGATTTCGCAGTTCCATGGATGGTCAAAAGCAAATATCTTGGTGAGATAGAGATCATCCAGGTCTTGAAGCAATTGAACAAAGCAACCAATCGCATGCATAGCAGGGGTATTTGGATATTCATGAGGGAATATCTTTCGGCTCTCATAGAGCACCTGGGAGTAATAGATTGCTTGTTCCCGAGTCCAGAAATGTGGTGAGGGAGATGTGCAAGGGCCATCATATGAACTAGTTTGAAAGAACTTGGGATGTGCTTTGCGATTGAAAAGTGGTCCTTTGGCACCTGCACCAGCCAAAAACAATGGCGATTCTTCTCGTGGATTGGGATACTTTAATTCTTCTTCGAGCAAGAGAAATTCGTTGCCGTAAACCACGAAGTCAGGATTCCTGGCAGAAGCAGATTTCTTCTCGGAAGGGCCAGCTTGCTCATCTCTTGCTAATACATCAATGGTAAGCTTCAGAGGGGGAGATGGGTCCACAATAGACAGTGCTTCAGAAGCAATTTCTTGATGCACATGCTCATCTTTCGAAGGCCCTGAGGCTGAATCAGGAATGGGTTCATCTTTTTCGGCACTTGGGCCGAGTCTAGAGTAGGAACCGGCATCTCTTTCTCCTCGACATCAATTTGATTCAAAGTTTGGGGAGCATCTTCAGTGGAGGGAGCCTGAGCCTCAAAGTGAAGGATTTCACCTTTCTCAGATGGAGAATGCTGTGAAGGAATGTCAGTTGATACAGGCAAAGCCATAGGCACTGATTCAGTTGGCCTTGAAGAGGGAGGAGCGTCGGAGTTCTGGACCGGGGTTTTTGAAGGTGTGACTAGCTCAGGTGAGTTTCTTTCGCTGTCTGAGCATGTGGTGATTCAAGCATGTCTTTCTTCAGAGCAGCAGGCATATTTTTCGATGTCAGCTTATTTCATTGTTTCCACTTTTGCAGAACAACTTGATCTATATGGTCTTTGAGCAAGTCATTGTAGCCCATGACCTCAGCTTGATGAGCGTCACAGATTTTGCGAACCATTTGATCTACGTGAGAATGGAAGCGCAGTCGACGACCAAGAAGGATCGATATGGCACAGTTGACATCCTTGTATGAGTCTTCGTGCTCTTTGATGAAAAATTCGGAGGAGGTTGATTTCATCTTGTCATTTGGTTCAAGAAGCTCAGCCGTAGCTAATTTATTTCAACGGCGTCATCACGCATTTCCATCACTAGAGAGGTTGCCCGTTCAGTGACTTCAAGCGGTATAGGCAAACGCGCCACTTCTCCATCAAATGGATTTTCAACAAAATGATCGAGCTTCTCCATGATGAATATATGATCATAGTTGGGGGAGCAACAGAGGTGGCAACTGGAGCAGGTTGCGATGGAACTGGTTCGATAGGATGCCATGATGCTAGAGGCTGAGCCAGAGTTGGAGCAAACTTGGTTGCCTTCTCTTTTGGAGCTGGAGATTGAGGAGCAATGTGCTCGGTTTGAGGAGCCTTGAGATTATTCAGGGTAGGCTTAGGAATCCTTTCGCCTGGCTTTGCATCTTGAACAAGTGCTTCCACAACCAAATCTTTTAGGTTGATAGCATTTGGACCAAGGGTCATATTGACATGCTGCTTCATTGTAACAATTGTTATAGGTTTTTTTCTTATTTTTATTTTATTCGGAGGATCCGGAAGAGAAACTTGTGTCTGAAGGTCTGGCAGAATGGTTGAGGTGGTGATATTTACTTGTTCACTAAGAATGGCCTCAACCTTTTCCTTAGAGAGAGGGGGATCATCTTCAAAAGAAGAGCTGTCTGATACTTGTGATCTGCGTTGGGTTTTCCGTGAAGAGGAGCGGGTGATGCAGCATAGTATGGATAAGTATTTCCCACAATGAGAACCAAGGTTATCGAACCAATAGGAGTAGCACGCAACCCCCGTCTTCAATGACTGCACACAAAGAAGCAAACACTTGCACCCAACACGTGCAAGAGGGTTGTCAATCCCCTTGGACTCGTTATTTGCAAGCAAATGAAGTGTGTAGATGATAGTTGATAATTGTAAATTGCAAAATAAAATAAAAATAAATAATGGAAGCAAGGTAATGTAAGCTTTTGTAAATATATAAGTGGATAGACCCAAGGGCCATAGTTTTCCCTAGTGGCATCTCTCATGTAGTAGGCATACGGTGGGTAAACAATTTCCTGTCGGGCAATTGATAGAAAAGTGCATAGTTATGCAATATTTATTCACGACAATGATCATGTATATATACGCATCACGTCCATAAGCCGACTCCTGCCTGCACCTATTACTATTAGTCCACGCCGAGAGCGCTTCTATGCTTGCCTCTCTAAGTATTAAGTTAATGACAAACAGAGTAATGCTTGGAGAATGATGACATGACGTAGACAAAGAGAATTCAATCAGTATGAATTAATACCATCGTTTTATCCTTAGTGGCAATAATACACAGACGTGTCTTGTCCCTTTCTGTCACTGGGATATAGAGCACCGCCAGATTGAACCCACTACAACGCACCCCTCTCACTGAAGAAATATCAATCTAGTTGGCCAAACTATTTCAATAGATCGGAGAGATTTACAAAGCTATAATAATCATGCAATTAAGAATCATAATAGAATTCAGAGAAGAGTCAAATCTTTTTCATGAATAATCTGAACATAAACCCACAATTCATCGGATCCCAACAAACGCACCGCACAAAGTGATTACGTCGAATAGCTTACCGCAAAGATGCGGTGAACTTTGTATTGAAGATCAAGAGAGAGAGAGAGAGAGAGAGAGAGAGAGAGAGAGAGAGATAGCCATCTAGGTACTAACTACGAACCCGTAGGTCTATAGGGAACTACTCACACATCACCATGGGAGCAGCAAGGTTGATGTAGAGGCCCTCCGTGATCGATTCCCCCTCCAACAAGGCACCGGAACATGGCTCCAGATGGGCACACGGCGAAACAGAGACTTGTGGCGGCTGAAAAATTGTTTTGGGAAGCTCTCTCGGATTTTTGGGAAATATTAGAATTTATAGGCCGGAGAGGGGTGATGGGAGGCGCCAGGAGGGGCCACCACACAACAGGGCGCGACCACCCCCTGCGCGCGCCTTGATGTGTGGTGCCTCTCTCATGCGGCCTCCGGTTTCCTCCCGAAGCTTCCAGGTCTTCTTTTGGTCCAAAAAAAAATCATAAAAAAAGTTTCGTGGCAATTGGACTTCGTTTGGTACTGTAAACCTGAAAAGCCAAAAACATGCAGAAAACAACAACTGGCACTAGGCACTGGGTTAATAGGTTAGTGCTAAAAATAATATGAATTGGCAAATAAATGCCCAAAAAGTACCCTAGAATGATAATATTATAGCATGAAACAATTAAATATTATAGATACGTTGGAGACGTATCAGCATCCCCAAGCTTAATTCATGCTCGTCCTCGAGTAGGTAAATGATAAAACATATTTTTTGATGTGACATGCTACCCAACATGTAATCTATTGTAGGTATGATCATTGAGAAATGATGAATTAATAAACATCAACATAGTAATATTCATAAACATAAGTAACATAATCATCAAGTTTCAAAATATACGATCCTTAAAGAATGTTCACCCCCTATTCATTTTATCATATTAGCATGGCATGGCTTTGTCTTCGCCACATAAATACAAATGTCAAGCACCACAGTGTTAAGTCAGGCAATTGGATCGTACTTTTTAATGCGCTTCAGCTTTTTATTACTCACGCAATATATGAGCGTGAACCATGGATATAGCATAACAGTGGAATATAATATGGTGGTAGGTTTCAAAGGGTAAAAGTGGAGAAGAAAGTCTCGCATCAACTAGGCGTATCAACGGGCTATGGAGATGCCCATAAATAGATATCAATGCGAGGAGTAGGGATTGCCATGCAAAGGATGCACTAGAGCTATAAGTGTATGAGAGCTCAACTGAAGCTAAGTGGGTGTGCATCCAACGTGCTTTGCTCATGAAGGCCTCGGGCATTTGAGGAAGCCCGTCATCGGAATATACAAGCCAAGTTCTATAATGAAAATTCCCACTAGCATATGAAAGTGTCAAAACAAGAGACTCTCTATATGAAGAACATGGTGCCACTTTGAGGCACAAGTGTGGAAAAAGAGGTAGTAGCACTGTCCCTTCTCTCTTTTCTCTCATTTTTTCCTTTTTTCTTTTTCTTTTTTTTTTCTTTTCATTTTTTCTTCTTTTCTATTTTTTTTTCTCTTTTTTCTTTCTTTCTTTTCTTTTATTTTTTGTCCAGAGTCTCATCCCGACTTGTGGGGGAATCATTGTCTCCATCATCCTTTCCTCAGTGAGACATTGCCCTAATAATGAAGATCATCACACTGTTATTTACTTACAACTCAATATTAAAAACTATAGTATGACTCTATATGAATGCCTCTCATAGTGTACTAGGATGTGCAATGATCAAGCGTAACATGTATAAAAAATGATGAACAGTGGCTTTGCGACAAATACTATGTCAGCTTATATGATCATGCAAAGCAATATGACAATGAAAGTACTAGTCATATGATGTAACGGTGGAAGTTGCATGGCAATATATCTCGGAATGGCTATGGTAATGCCATAATAGGTAGGTATGGTGGCTGTTTTGAGGAAGATATAACGAGGCTTATGTGCAACAGAGCGTATGATGTCACGGGGTTTGGATGCACCGGCGAAGGTTGCACCGATCCTCGAGGTGCGAATGGGCAATGCACGGTACCGAAGAGGCTAGCAAATATGAGGTGGTGAGAGTGCGTACATCCATGGATTCACATTAGTAATAAAGAACTCACATACTTATTGCAAGGTTTTATTATCTCTCTCGAAGTAAAGTACTACTCGCATGCCCCTAGGCAGGAGGTTGGGTGGAGTTAACCATCGCACGCCTCCGACTTAAAAAACACTAGGATTTCAACGAGGAATAAGAATGCTCAGACATCATCACCATGCCATAAAAATATTTAGATGAACAACAAGTTAACACCCTCTAAGTTACGATTTCTTACTAACCAATGATCATGCACTCATGAACTTTCACATTACCACATCAATATCATTAACCCATGATTTCTCTTTTATGTGCTACATGTGGTTTTGATTATGCACTCATTTAATACCTATTATTTTTGGACTAGTCTTATAACCTATGCATATTACCATCACTATTTATTAACTCTCAAACAAATATAAGGGAAGAACGAGAGTGCAATTATTTCTTTAAAAACCTATACGCCACCGTGCTCTAAAAGTGTATTCTAATAAATCATGGTGATCTTGTGTATCTCTCAAGTGGGTGTGTAAAGCAAACAATGATTGTGGAAAACTAAAGCGAAAGCAAACTAAAGGAAACGATGCTCCAAGCAAAACTCATATCATGTGATGAATACAAATATAGCTCCAAGTGACGTACCGATGGATTGAGACGAAAGAGGGGATGCCTTCCGGGGCATCCCCAAGCTTAGGCGCTTGAGTCTTCCTAGAATATTACCTTGGGGTGACTTGGGAATCACCAATCTTAGGCTCTTGCCGCTCCTTATTCCTTCATCCATCGTGATAGCACCCAAAACTTGAAAACTTCATCACTCAAAACTCAACAGAAACCTTCGTGAGCTCCGTTAGTATAGTAAAAATATCAAATACTTTAGGTACTGTTATAAATTGATTCATATTCTATTATTTCATAAGGTACTGTATTCTAACTTCTCCATGGCTTATACCCCCCGATAAAATCCATAGCATCATCAAAACAAGCAAACTATGCAAGCAAAAACAGAATCTGTCTAAAACAGAACAGTCTGTAATGATCTGTAGAGAACCTACACTTTTGTAACTCCAAAAATTCTGAACAATTATTAAAACCTGGGAAATTTATATAGCAATACTGTGTAAAAATTTCAAATAAAAAATACATTCTAGTAAAATCTGAGAAATTCTGCACTGGACGCTATAGTTTCTGTTTTTGCACTGTATCAATTATACTCATCATGCAAGTAATCCCAAAGATTTTACTTGGCATAGACACTAATTTAAACATAAAAACACAATAATTACACAGGCAATAATCATGTTATAAAAAACAAACAGAAAGTAATTTTTTTTTTAAATATAACTATTGGGTTGCCTCCCAACTAGCGTTATTGTTTTACGCCGCTAGCTAGGCATAAAGCTTAGTTTCAAGTGTTGTCATTTTTTACACTAAGAACAAGTTGTTCCAACTTGCTATTGAGAATTCTCATTTCATGTTTCAAAATGCTAAGAGCATCAATCTTTTGGTCCAAGGTATCAAATCTCCTATTTTGCATTACTATGTTCCCTTAGATTTTAGTAGACATGTTGTACAACCCTCTAAAATTGGTTTCCATAATGGCCTTAGTTTCTTTTATTAACTCAGTCTGACTAAAGCTCACTAGTATGGTTGGTTCAATGGTATCTATTTTGTGTTGTCTAATATGTATTCATCTTTTCATAGGTGTCAAAGGCATTATTCCCAAGGAAATCTTTTCCGAACATAGAATCCAAGACACGACGATGAGATAAGGATAGACCAACATAAAAACCTCCAAGGAGAAATTTGATATGACTTTTGGGATTAGCTCTCATTTCTATTTGTAGTAATCTATCTCAAGCTTCTTTAAGGTACTCATCACCCATTTGCTTAAAATCCAAGATTGCGGAACCCTCTCCCAAGTAAGGAGAGGAAGGCATGTCCGGAAGGGAACTAGCCATAGTTGTAAGCAAACAAGTAAACTAGCAAACATAAATATTTTTGCATTGTTAATTTTTATGAAGCAAGCAAAATATAACAGCAAATAAAAAGAATAACAAGTTAATGATAATTTGTGCGAAGGTACTTGATAGTAGGTTGGTGATATTCCCCGTGCAACGGCGCCAGAAACCCTTCCTGATACTTGTGATCCGCGTTGGGTTTTCCGCGAAGAGGAGCAGGTGATGCAGCACAGTATAGATAAGTATTTTCCTCAGTGAGAACCAAGGTTATCGAACCAATAGGAGTCAGACGCAACCCCCTTCTTTAGCGACTGCACACAAAGAAGGAAACACTTGCACCCAACGCGGGCAAGAGGGTTGTCAATCCCCTTGGACTCGTTATTTGCAAGCAAATGAAGTGTGTAGATGATAGTTGATAATTGTAAATTGCAAAATAAAATAAAATAAAAATAATGGCAGCAAGGTAATGAAAGCTTTTGTAAATATATAAGTGGATAGACCGAGGGGCCATAGTTTTCCCTAGTGGCATCTCTCATGTAGTAGGCATACGGTGGGTAAACAAATTATTGTTGGGCAATTGATAGAAAAGCGCATAGTTATCCAATATTTATTCACGGCAATGATCATGCATATGTAGGCATAACGTCCATAAGCCGACTCTTGCCTGCACCTATTACTATTACTCCATGTCAAGAGTGCTTCTATGCTTGCCTCTGTAAGTATTAAGTTCATGAAAAACAAAGTATTGCTTGGAGAACGATGACATGATGTAGATAAAGAGAATTCAATCAGTATAAATTAATCCCATCATTTCATACTTAGTGGCAACAATACAAAGACGTGTCTTGTCCCTTTCTGTCACTGGGATATAGAGCACCACCAGATTGAACCCACTACAAGTCTACAACGCACCCCTCTCACTGAACAAATATCAATCTAGTTGGCCAAACTATTTCAATAGATCAGAGAGATTTACGAAGCTATAATAATCATGCAAGTAAGAATCATAATAGAATTCAGAGAAGACTCAAATCTTTTTCACGAATAATCTGAACATAAACCCACAATTCATCGGATCCCAACAAACGCACCGCACAAAGTGATTACATCGAATATGCGGTGAACTTTTGTATTGAAGATCAAGAGAGAGAGATAGCCATTTAGGTACTAACTAAGGACCCATAGGTCTATAGGGAACCACTCACACATCACCATGGGAGTAGCAAGGTTGATGTAGAGGCCCTCCGTGATCGATCCCCCTTTGGTAGGGCACCGGAATATGACTCCAGATGGGCACACGACGGAACAGAGACTTGCGATGGCGGAAAAAGTGTTTTGGGAGGCTCTCTAGGGTTTTTTGGAAATATTAGAATTTATAGGCCAGAGAGGGGCGTCGGGAGGCGCCAGGAGGCGCCGCCACACAACAGGGTGCGACCTCCCCCTGGGCGCGGCCTGATGTCTGGTGCCTCTCTCGTGCGGTTTCCTGTCTCCTCTCTAAGCTTCCACGTCTTCTTTTGGTCCTGAAAAAATCATAAAAATAGTTTCGTGGCAGCTGGACTTCGTTTGGGACTGTAAACCTGAATAGCCAAAAACATGCAGAAAACAAAAACTGGCACTAGGCACTGGGTTAATAGGCTAGTTCTCAAAAATAATATGAATTGACAAATAAATGCCCAAAAAGTATCCTAGAATGATAATATTATAGCATGGACGAATCAAAAATTATAGATATGTTGGAGATGTATCACTGTCCTTTGCGTCAACAGGCACCTTTGCATTCTTAATGGTAGGGGCTTTCCTTCTCGAAGTGGCAGGAGCATTTGGATCGTGCTTCCACTTGTGGCGACCTTCAGATGATGCTCCAGCCTTCCTCTTCTCAATATCTTCTTGGAGAAGGCAAATATTTTGTTCTTCTTTGCCAACCTTCATTGCTGCTTTCTTAGCTTTCTTTTGAGCATTCCTTTGGCGCTTGGCAAGCTCACCAGAATAGTACTCTGAAGTTCAAAGGGACGATTCATGAGCATTTGGTGGAGGAGGAGGCCTTTCCTGATGTCCTTGTTGCTTAATGAGAGAAATAGAACGACAGTCACCCCATGGAGGATGAAAGGCAAAGTTTTGCGCAAAACGAGGATGAACAAACTCATAGTTGAACCACTTTTTGTCACACCCAAATTGTCGGCGTTCTGGGATCGGGGGTACCCAGACCTGCCTGCCTGCGGCCCAGCGAGTGGCCCACCTCGACGGCCCAGTACGGCCCGGCGACAAACCCCCCCAAGACAAGACCCTCGTGAGGGCCCCGACCTCGCCAGGATAATGATGCCAAGACCTCCAGGGGAGCGGCCTCCCCAGGGTGCCTCCCGAGGAGCGGAGATTCCTATGCAGGTACCCAGCCTCAGGAGGCTGTGATGACGTGAGCCATGACGACCAAGGCCAGGCGGGCGCCAGCGGGCGCAGAGGGGACAGTTTCCTCTTTGGTGCTAAGGAGGCAAGGACGTACGCGGGTTCCCAAGGAATCCTCCAAAGGTTTCCATTCTAGTGCAACAAGACCAAGACCACGGGCTCGGCAGGACGGATGTCATCACCGAGCCCACCTCTACGTCACGCCAAGTAGCTTTGTACGCGAAGACCACCTTTAGTCAGGATAGCTGTATCTCCTGTCCCCTTTCAAATTTGGCCATTGTGGGATCCCTTCCCGCCTGTGCGATAAGGGAAGAGGACCAATACCGCTATAAATAGGGACCGGCCTCCACCGTAGAAGGGAGATCGATCCACCCTCACTCAAGAGCCCTCGCGAGGTCGCTCACCACTGTACTAGTTCATCCCGAAACCTCCTCGTGAGGCCAATCCACCAAAAGCAGGAGTAGGGTTTTACACCGCAAGGTGGCCCGAATCTGGGTAAATCTCTGTGTCCACCCTCTGGTTCGCTCGTACGCATTCGGCGAGGTTTGGCTGTGGAGTGGCGAGCCTGAGGCAAGTGTGGGTTGAGATCTTCGCACACGCCCCAGAGTTCGAACCTTCTTGGGTCTGCGGAGCCCCGATTCCGACATTTGGCGTGCCAGGTAGGGGCGTGTCAGAATCCTCCCTCCAGCTCCGCTTCGTCTCTGCTTCGTCGCTCCCATGGCCAAGACTCGTCGGGCTTGCGCTGAGCGCCAGGCTGCTCGCGTCACCCAGGCGACACCCGTGGGCCGCGGTGTTCCGCGCCGCTCCGCCCCTCCTGTAGCTAACACTACCACCGACCCAGCTTCTCACGGGCAGCAGGACTCGTTGCCGCCGCTCACCGCGCGGCGCGACGGCCGCGCCGCTACTCCATCCCTCGCCCTCGCTGCGGCGTCATCCTCCCGCGCTCGCCGCAGGCTGGCGAATGCGCGGACTGTGTTGCTCGTGGCACGCGAGCTGCTGCGTTACCGCCCCACCAACGATCGCTATGATGACTGGCTGGGTCGCGTCGCCGAGCCCGTCAACGCCGCCGACGAGGCCCCAGTGCTCTCCACCGGGGCGGCCTCGGGGGTTTCTGCCTGGGGGGCTCCCGACCTGATGGGAGTGACGAGGGAGGCGCTCGGGCACCGCTTGGAGGCGTGCTTCGATGCGCCCTCGCGAGCAAGGAGCACGGCGCGAGGCGCCAGGCCCGCGGGGGTTCATTACCAGCGCAATCGAGGAGCTTCGGAAGGCGCGGGCCATGCGTGGCGAGCGTCGCCTTGCACCACCCAATGCGTCTGCGGCCCCCGATGTGAGCGGCAGGCTGCACGTCTACGTAGACACCCCGTGGAACGGCCGCGTCCTCGCGGGAGGCCTCCACCAGGCCTGGCGCGAGCAACCTTGCGAGGAGAGCTGGCGTGGTCAGCCTTGTGAGGTTGCCTGGCATGAGCAACCTCGCGAGGCACGCCATCAGGCTAGAGGCTATCACGAACAGGCGCCCATGGTTGCCGGGCGGGCGTAGCCTGCCCGGAGATGGAGGGTGGAACAAGCGCCCATGTCTCCGGGCCGGGCGTTGCCTGCCTGGAGACGGAGGGTGGAACAAGCGCCCATGTCTCCAGGCAGGGCTTTGCCCACCTGGAGACGGAGGGTGGAGCAGGCGCCCATGTCTCGGGGCCGGGCATTGCCTGCCTGGAGATGGAGGGTGGAGCACTCGCCCATGTCTCCAGGCCCGGCGTTGCCCGCTTGGAGACGGAGGGTGGAGTGCCCGTGCAAGACGCCCGGACACCTCGACAAGGCGCACCAGGGTGCCGCGCCGGGGGCCAACCTCGCGCGTAGAGAGTGGGTCCGGCACCGGGCCCCGTCTCCGCCGCAAGGAGTCGCGATGCTGCCACGGCGGCGGCGTCTGCCTCCGGGCCCTTGGGAGCCGGAGACCTCGTTCCGAAGCGGGTCCTCCCCAGAAAGGGCGCTCATGGTCTCCCACCCCGCGGGAGGACCCGTTCGGAGCCTGACGCGCCCCAGGCCCACCGTCGCCCGCCTGGGGACAAGGGATGGGGTCCGCGCCCCAGAGGCATGGAGCAGCCTACGCCTCCCCAGGCTCTACCCGTGACACTCTAACATAATAATGAGTGGGCTGTATACGCCCGGGGTCCCCCGAGGACGCGGAGGGGCCCCCACCCACACCCAAGTGGAAGCCCCATGCTCTGCGCTAGCGGACGACACGGTCTTACAACGACTATGCCCACGCCTAGTGGAAGCCCCATGCTCTGCGCTGGGGGGAAGACTAGCTTAGGTGTCGGACGCGGCTGTTCTTTGCTCTCTTTTGTAACCGAATTTGCCGTTTTTTGGAATGAAGTTTGAAGTTTTTGCGTCTTTATTCGAAAAATGGGGTGGGAATTTTTCTCCTTGCAAAATTTCCCGTCTCGAGTCTCGTTTCTCCTTGCTAGCTCTCTCTCTCTCTCTCTCGCGCGCGCCCCGCGAGCGGGGGCTGGACACGGTGTGCACGTTGAGCCAGCCCCAACGGTGTTGAGGGCCTCCCCCGAGGGCCCATGTCATAACAGCCGCGGGCCTGCCCGCACGCACACCTCGCCAAGGCTTTGTCGTCTGGGTCCTCGCATGGCGCTCTCAAGCGAGCCAGCAGGCGCACGTGGCCCGAGGCCTCCATCAAAACATCCGCCTCCCGGCCTTGGCCGGGCACCGTGACTCGGTATAATGGTAATGACCCACCCCTCCTCAGGAGATGTGGGCCCACGACAAGCAAAGGAAAGGCGACACAAGGGAGTACGACGTTACTTGATACATCATAAAGGAGTTTCTTCCAAAATACTTTCACATCCCCGCGGGGTCATATTCAAAATCTTGACAGGTAAAACAGGAAAAAGACAACCTAGGAAGATGTGCTGTCACCATCGCCACTCTTGCTACCACCGCCGTCAGACCCGCGCCCCTCTACCAAAGGTTGGCCTCGCCCTCAGCGGGGGAAAACTCCGCGATCAGGTCGTCCACGTGATCATCCACCCAGTCCTCGAGGGCACCTTGAATCACCTCGGGCACGGGGGCTATCACGGCTTCGAAGTCGAAGTTGGGGTCGAAGCGAAGAAGTTGGCTGAAGACACGTGAGGATGCTCACGCGAGGAGGTCACGACACTTCTCTTCCACGAGCTGGCGGAGCTTCTCTGCGGCCCCTTCAAGGCGCTCAACAATCCTGGTGAACAAGCCAAGGTAGCCGGCGTCATCAGGGACGAGCGGACTGGAGATGCTCTCGTTGCAGATACTGCTCAGGGCGTGGTGGGCCCTCCTCTCAAGGGCTTGGAACATCTGGGAGCGCGTGTGCTACAGCCCCCGGGCGCGGCCCGCCTCGTCCGAGGCTTTCTCCACGAGGGAAGTGACATCCTCCACCTGTTGGTAAAGGAAAGATAGCTCGGCCTCGGCGGCGGCCTGGGCATCCATCACAGCTTTTTCACGTTGCTCCGCCGCGGCTAACTTCTTCCCGAGGCCGTCAGCCTCACCTTTCAGGTCGTCGTGCCGCTTGCAGAAACGGGACTCCTGAAGCTTCATCTTCTCGCGGTAGTCCTTGGCGAGGGCCCGGCAAACCTCCGCCACCTTCTCATCGACCTTCCCCCGGATCATCGCCTCCCGGGAGGCGAGGGAGTCCTCGGCGGCAGCCACTTGGCGTTCCATCACCTCCAGCCGCTCGCGCCCCAGGCTTTGTTCCAGTGCTTCCAATGTCAGCGTGTCTTCAAGCCTCCGGAGCCTCGCTTCACCCGTTGGCGGCCCGCCCGTCGAGACAGCGAGCGTGACCTTCCGCGCCTGGACTTGCCGCTCGAGGGCGGCATTGGAAGCTTGAAGCTCTGCCCCGTGCTTCTCTGCAGCCTCACGCCGGCAGTCTGCTGCCCGGGCCTCCTCAAGGGCATGATCGCGGGCCTCCCTCGCCGCAACGAGGGATTCTTTGGCTTCTGTGCGAGCGTGCTCGCGTTGCAGACGACCGAGGTTGATGGCGACCTCGAGCCGGCGCCATTCGCGCGCCAGGCGCAAGCGTTCTGCCTCAAGGCATGCGTCGACGTCGTTAAGCTCGGCCCCGAGGCGGCCTAGCGCACTCACCGCGCCGTGAAGGAGGCCGTGCCGGGCAGCGCTGCGACCACAAGCGAGCTCCAGCGCTCGACCGGGGTTTTCCTCCGCCCCCGGTCGGCAGGGAAGGCACGTGAAGGCCCACCCGTCTCCAGCAGGGATCCGGGGACCGAGGGTCCATTGTCCGGCCCTCCATCTCGGGGCTGGGCCCCATGGGAACTCGCCCCCCACTCGAAGAAGGCGCCGACCCCCCGAGCGTCCGGTTACCAGGAAGAATCGTCAGAGGAGGCCTCGGCCCTGCCCCCGCAAGCCGGAGGCCACGCCTGAAGAGGAACGGCGGAAACTCGGGCCCGAGCCCCCCCAGGGATGGCTTGGGCCCTACGGGTACCTCCTCATGCGCGGTCACGTGGCTCGCGGGGCACGGAGCCACCACGGGACCAACGTCTTCGGGAGGTGGTGGCGGAGGTGCGCTCTTTCCTTCGTGAGGAGGGGACCTGAGGAGCAAAGACTCAGAGGTGCACATCATGCGGAAATCAAGGGAAGTCGGGCGCTTACTCATCCAGGGCGATCCACTTCCTCTTCCCTAGGGCCCCCAGGGCCGGGCCATTGCGGCCCCCGGGCTCTCTCCTCCCCCGGCGCGCGCAGGGATCGGGGGATGGCTCGCTGACGTCTGGTGCACGGCACCCTGCGGCAGGGACGGCGGCCAGGCCTCCGGGCGCGGCGTCACCATCGCTGCTTGGAGGGGTGGAGGTGGATGCTTGAGGGACGCACGGCTCAGGGCGCTCCTCCGCAGTCGCGCGAGGGGTGCTAACCTTAGGACCCCCGGGGGCTGGGGCCGCCAAGAGGGGGTTGTCGCGAGGACCGACATGGTCCTTGGGAAGTAGCCCCCACTCGTCAAAGTGTGGCATCTTCTGGGAGAAGGCTCCCCCGTTCGGATAATTGTACAAGGGGAGCCCTTCCGGAGGAAGTGCGGCGGGTTCCCCGCCGGTCAGGAGGCGGAGCACCTCGCACAGCGAGATGGAAGGAAGGGAAGGCACCTAAAGCCTCATGGCATCGTCGGGGCCGGTAAAGGCACACATGGGGCAAGAATGGCGCTGGAGGGGGAAATTTGCCAGTGGATGAACTCCCTCACCACCATCGCCATCGTCACACCCGCCTTCTTCAGGTCGGCCAGCCTGGCCGTAACCCGCGCCAGCCACGGGTCAGCAAGGCTTGCATGCTCCCAACCGGGGCTCGGCTCCATGGGGGCTGCCGGAGTTTGGAGCAGGGGGCTGTACGCGGCTCGACATACACCCACTGCCTCCGGAAGCCCTCCGCGTTCGGATGAAGCTCGGCGTCGAGGGCCACGCCCACCGTCGCGTCCGCCGCTCGGAACGACGCGCATCCCAAGCACTGCCCGCTGGCGACCATCTAGAGGAAGAAGAAGTGGCGAAGCAGAGCCACGGACGGGGAGATGCCCACGAAGGCCTCACACAAGAACGCGAAGGCAGAGAGGAGGACGATGGACCCAGGGTCGAGATGCAATGCGTGGACCTGGTAGTGCATGAGCACGGCATTGAAGAAGTCACAAAACGGCGGCAACAAGCCAGAGAAGAGGGCATGGAGGTGGAGGGGGATGTTGGTGGCCTCCAGATCCACCGGAAGCCGAGAGGCGGTCCAGATCTTTGTCGCCTTCGACTCATTGGTATCGGCGGCGATCGCCCGCCGGACCTTGTCCAGCCCTTCGAGATTGAGCACGGAGGACCGGCCCAGCGTGGGCTCTGGCCCCGGCTGTGGATCCGACGTCATCGAGGTCCTGCCCCTTTTCTTCTTGGGAGCCATGGCGAAGGGGCAGATTGGAGCGAGCGCGAGACCTGGCGAGGAAGGCGTGAGCTGGCGGAGGAAGGGGGAGCAGAAGGAAGGCGCGAGGTGGGACAATGATGGCTCAGCTGCGTGCACCAGGCTTTTTGTGTCAGGGCAGTTGCCGAGGCAACATGGGGAAGTGGAGGCGTCCGCGTCCCGTCATGCGCCACGCGTCGAGCCTGGCCCGCAGGCGATTGGGGCCCATGGCGCTTCGACCCTCCTTCCCTGGCTTCGCCCCGAAGCCAACCCGAGCGCGCCTTGGGCCCGGGGGCTACTATTATCGTTCTAGGATCGGGGGTACCCAGACCTGCCTATCTGCGGCCCAGCGTGTGGCCCACCTCGACGGCCCAGTACGGCCTGGCGACAAACCCCCCCAAGACAAGACCCTCGTGAGGGCCCCGGCCTCGCGAGGAGAACGACGCCAAGACCTCCAGGGCAGCGGCCTCCCCAGGGTGCCTCCCGAGGAGCGGAGATTCCTATGCAGGTACCCGGCCTCAAGAGGCTGCGGTGACGTGAGCCATGACGACCAAGGCCAGGCGGGCGCCAGCGGGCACAGAGGGGACAGTTTCCTCTTTGGTGCTAAGGAGGCAAGGACGTACGCGGGTTCCCAAGGAATCCCCAAAGGTTTCCATTCCAGTGCAACATGACCAAGACCACGGGCTCGGTAGGATGGATGTCATCGCCGAGCCCACCTCTACGTCATGCCTAGTAGCTTTGTAGGCGAAGGCCACCTTTAGTCAGGATAGTGATACGTCTCCAACGTATCTATAATTTTTGATTGTTCCATGCTATTATATTATCTGTTTTGGATGTTTTATATGCATTAATATGCTGTTTTATATTATTTTTGGGACTAACCTATTAATCTAGAGCCTAGTCCCAGTTTTTGTTTTTTCCTTGTTTTTGAGTATTGCAGATAAGGAATATTAAACGGAGTCCAAACAGAATAAAATCTTCGGAATGATTTTTCTTGGACCAGAAGAAACCCAGCAGACTTGGAGATGAAGGCAGGAGACCTGCCGTGGCGTCACAAGCCACCAGGGCGCGCCCTGGGGGGGGGGGGGGCGCCCCCTGGCTTGTGGCCCTATGGCAGCCCTCCTAACCCTATTCTTCGGCCTATAAATTCCCAAATATCCCCTGGATACCAAAAAGAGCCACGAAAATACTTTTCCGCCGCCGGAAGCCTCTGTTCCCGTGAGATCCAATCTTGGAGCCTTTTCCGGTAATCTGCCGGAGGGGGATTCGATCACGGAGGGCATCTACATCAACTCCATTGCCCCTCCGATGATGCGTGAGTAGTTCACCACAGACCTTCGGGTCCATAGCTAGTAGCTAGATGGCTTCTTCTCTCTCTTTGCTCTTCAACACCATGTTCTTCATGATCTTCATGGAGATCTATCCGATGTAATACTCTTTTGTGGTGTGTTTGTCGAGATCCGATGAATTGTGGGTTTATGTTCAGATTATCTATGAATATTATTTGAGTCTTTTCTGAATTGTTATATGCATGATTTCATATCTTTGCAAGTCTCTTCGAGTTATTGGTTTGGTTTGGCCAACTAGATTGGTAATTCTTGCAATGGGAGAAGTGCTTAGTTTTGGGTTCAATCTTGCGGTGTCCTCACCCAGTGACAAAGTAGGGGTAGCGAGGCACGTATTTGTATTGTTGCCATCGAGGATAAAAAGATGGGGTTTTCATCATATTGCTTGAGTTTATCCCTCTACATCATGTCATCTTACCTAATGCGTTACTCTGTTCTTCATGAACTTAAAACTCTAGATGCAGGCAGGAGTCGGTCGATGTGTGGAGTAATAGTAGTAGATGCAGAATCGTTTCGGTCTACTTGACACGGATGTGATGCCTATATGCATAATCATTGCCTTGGATATCTCCATAATTATTCACTTTTCTATCAATTGCTCGACAGTAATTTGTTCACCCACCGTATTATTTTCCTTCATGAGAGAAGCCTCTAGTGAAACCTATACCCCTCGGGTCTATTTTCCATATTATATTTTCAGATCTATAAACCAAAAATACCAAAAATACCTCGCTGCATTCTTTTTACTTTTGTTTTACTTTATGTTCTAGCAATCTTTTATATCTATCTCTATCAGATCTCATCCTTGCAAATAACCGTGAAGGGATTGACAACCCCTTTTAGCGTTGGGTGCAAGAGTTTGATTGTTTGTGTAGGTGCGAAGATTGGGGACTTGCTTGTATCTCCTACTGGATTGATACCTTGGTTCTCAACAACTGAGGGAAATACTTATCTACTTTGCTGCATCACCCTTTCCTCTTCAAGGGAAAACCAACGCAAGCTCAAGAAGTAGCAGATAGCTGTACCTCCTGTCCCGTTTCAAATTTGAACGTTGTGGGATCCCTTCCCGCCTGTGCGATAAGGGAAGAGGACCAAGGCCGCTATAAATAGGGACCAACCTCCACCTTAGAAGGGAGATTGATCCACCCTCACTCAAGAGCACTCGCGAGGTCGCTCACCACTGTACTAGTTCATCCCCAAACCTTCTCGTGAGGCCAATCCACCAAAAGTAGGAGTAGGGTTTTACACCGCAAGGTGGCCTGAACCTGGGTAAATCTCTGTCTCCACCCTCTTGTTCGCTCGTACGCATTCGGCGAGGTTTGGCTATGGAGTGGCGAGCCTGAGGCAAGTGTGGGTTGAGATCTTCGCACACGCCCCAGAGTTCGAACCTTCTTGGGTCTGCGGGGCCCCGATTCCGACAGTTTTGTCTCACATCACTACGATTAATAAAGCTCAAGAAATTGGACCAACAAAAACTTTTTTGTTGATTTGATCTTTCATTTAATTTGCTATTTGCTTGTTGTTTGGATGTGCTCGTAATTCACAGAAATTCTCGTACTCTCATAACTCCTTCCCTTGAGCTAAAATTTTGCCCAATGATCATGCCACGTGTATAGGTTATAAAAATATTTTTATATAAAAATATCTTGGCCAAAAAGCATTTATTAAATTTAGGTTTTCAAAACCCCTGAGTTGAGACTTGAACTAGAAGTACTTAATTTAGGCCACATAAAACATAAAAAAATTATATTTGAAACCTATTATCTATAAGGCTTCCCAAAACCATAAAATAATATTTTAAAAGTTATTTTTATATTTTATATAAAGGATTTTTCTTGAGGCCAGAAATGGTCTTTTATAGGAGAAGATTATTTTGATGTTTCCAAAATATTTGAGAAAATGTAGGTAAACTCAATGGACATATATCGTCCATATATAAGAGTTTCAACACATGGCCATGTTCAAACTATTGAACAAAACCCTCAAAACCCTTTCTAGATATTTCAAGTATTTGGAATATTTCTATAAGAAATATTGTTAAATAAATCCAGGAAAATTCTAGCAAGTCACAGTTGCCTCAAATGTTTATCTTGAAAAGTTTCATCTCAATCAAAATCTATTTGGTTCGCCAAATCATCTCAAGACCTATTCTGCTCATTTCTAGGGTTTGAAATAATTGCACTAGCAAGTTTTTCCTATTGAGCTAAATTTTTTACCACAAGCTCAATTGATTCTGCCCTACACTCCTGTCAAGTGGCTCAAGCACCAGATGATTGTAACTTGTCCAAAACATCATCCAACACCTTTTGTTACTTTGCAAAAATTACAATTTTGACCCCTTCTACTATTCTCCTTGAGCTCATATTTTTACCAGAGCTGCCCCTAGTCCCCCTATACCTCCAGTAGATCCCCCTCCTAAGCTTCTCCAATAGATCCCCCTCCCAAGCTTCTCCATGATTGGGGGGGGGGGTAAAACCCTCATTTCCCCCCTTTGTTCAACCTTGACAACACCTCTTTCTCCTCCATTCTTTTATCCTGCCTCCCCCTAGCTCATAAGCATGCTAGAGCATCTCAGAAACCCCCCAGACACTAGAGGACACGCCAGAGCGCGTGGGCAAGATCAATGCCGACCTTTTGGGCGCCCTGGAGCATGCTACAGTGCACTCCAGCACTATAGCCGCACACTACCTGATGCCGCGACCGCCTTGAGCCTCCCACGCACACCTACCGGAGCCCCTCGACATCTGAACCACGCCTGGTTGTCGCCCCTTCTCTCTCTCCCACCGGCTGACCTCCCTCGCACGCGCGTCGGGACACCCGAGAGCTCCGATGAGCAAGCTCACACACACGAGCCCCTGACGCTCCTGGCTCCTTCCCTCTCTCCTCGTCGCATCTTGCGTTACCCCAACAAACAATGCAAAGCACCCCGGACCTCCTCCCTCGGCCACCAGACCCATTCTCGTGGGCATCCGTGATGCACCATGGGCTCGCCATATTAGGCATCCCTGAGCTCCTCTCCCTGTGCCAGTCGCTCTCTCCCACTCCCAATCGCTCCCCTGCGCCACCTGCTCATCCCCAGGAAGCCCCGAGCTCGAGATACGCCCCTTCGGTCGCCGTAGTCCGAGCGGTACTGGCCTCCTTAGGAACTCCTTTCCTCTCCTCTCAAACACCCGAGGCTCTCCGATCATTTAACCTCTCTCTCCTGCTTTGTTTGCAACCTAGGCCCATCAAGGCCAAAGCTCCGCTGCCCTATTTCAGCTTCGCCGGTGACCGTCTCCACCTCACCCAAGCGGCGGCTCCATCCTAAGCATGCCGGTGCCCTCAACTCCTCCCACAGTGTCTCGCATCGCCGCTGGTGAGCACGCCGATGTGGGGACCCCGACTCATAAGTTGTGATCACTGAATGCAGGTGTACAGTGATCCCAGAGATCAATGCTCACTGAATACACAAAAGCTGAATAACAAGAGTCTTAAATCCATACATACCGTCTTACACAAATAAAGACCATCAGGGTCAAGTCTTACATAGATAGGGCCATGAAGGCCAAAAACAAGCATAAACTCGCAGCGGAAATCTTGAAAGATAGCATAGACCCATGCCATCTGCCTTAACCCTACAGGCATTCTAACTGGGAAGCGTCCTAATTCGCATGTTCGTCAGCAATGTAATCTTCACCATATTCCTTCTCTTCCATGCCTGGCCAATTCAAAAACCAATGGCAAGCCAATGAGTACTTTGAATGTACTCGCAAGCAACCCATGTTTTGGAACAAGGTATAACAATGCATGATATATAACTAAGTAGGTAATTTTGCAGAAAGCTAATTTTTGTGCGATGATATGTCGTATCAACATGTAGGAGCATGGATCATGAGGTTTCGAGTAACCATATGGACAGGTTACAGATATCAATATGAATAAGGGTTGAACATCTCATGTTCATTCATCATGTCAAGTCCTCGGACTTAGCTCAAGTATTCCTTTCCCACACACTCATGCCAAGTTTATGAAAACATCTAGACATAGTTTAAGCAGGACCACCCACCTGTCCTTGACCGTGGACACGGCTATTCAAATAGTTTTACACTCCGCAGAGGTTGCACACTTTACCCACAAGACCCGGGGAACTTACGTGTCATCCACGACTCGCGGTATATTACATACCCGAGGTACATACCCGAGGTAAGTACCCGAACAATGCCTTTCCCCTGACGATACTAAACAAAGAGTCCACTCGTTGGTACCCAGCCCTCATGATGTACATCCCACGAGCCTCGCCCAAGATCGTACCATTAAACAGGGGACACAACGGTGTGCCCGGTGTCTGTAAAAACATCCCATGATCGTCCTTTCCGGCATGACCCCATATCGAGAGTGACCACATCTTACCGCCGCTAGTAATGCGGGCTCCCTGCTAGCATCGACCAAGGTAATCAACAAAGCCCCGTCCGATAAGGGGTATCGTGGTTGTACATGTATGGTTGGGACGATCAACAAATCTTAAATCTAATCCGTTTTCGAAAACCACACACTCACTTGCCTCGGTACACCACTTCTTTTTCAAGTGGTCACCTAGCTCATCATCATCTCCCTCGGGCATTAGTGGCACCCGATTGGGTTTTCGTAAAGTCCTTGAAAACACTTTTGTTTACATTGGCATGCAAATTCCCGTCCCCTTTTTGCGTAGCATCTACTTAGCAACCTATCTACTTCCCACCCATACAACTCTAGGCAGAAGCTAGAGTCATGTCATGCAAGTACCAACGAGGAAAGTAACGAAGGCAACCCATAAAGGTGGTCACCATAGCATCATGATCAATACATCAAAAATAAAGTGCTATATGCCATGCATAAAAAGGTTTCTTTAGACAAGGTCAAAGGGCTGCTTGCCTGGCTCAACAAAGTCTTTCGGATTTTCAAAATCTTCTGATCCAACTGCTTCGTCAACAACGCAATCTATCGTCGCAATAATAATAGGCAAAAATGAGACTACGGTAAAAACAGAGAAAATAAACTACTCCTAAAAATGTCAAACCACTTCTGTACAATACTAGGGTGAAAACTAAAAATACCAAAATTGTTTGTTTGTGGTTTTGAAATGTCAAAAGTGGTGAAAGTCATTTTAGCAGTGGTTTTGAATATTCAAAACAAGGTTTCTAATACAAATAGTACATAAGTTATTTTCAAAAAACTGCACAAGTGGCACCATTTAATAGGTTGTAATATTACAAGATTTGTGGAGTTGGAATTACTTGTTTTGGATCAATATTTGGATTTGTAGGATTTTTGCAAAAATCTTCAGAAAAGGTAAAAGAAAAATTCCAGCAGACTAGCCGAGCCAGATCTGCCAGCTGCTGGGGTGGCCCGAAGCCGCGCCAACACAGGCAAACCAGGTGCGTGCGCCTGCCTGGGTTCAAACCCGACAGGCGGTCCCCGGCTGCCATAGACACATGGGGAGCGAGAGAGGGGGGAGGCTGATGAGCTGGCCCCACTAGGTCGTCGTCAACCTCCCGACTAGAGGGGCGGCGAGCTCACCGGCGGTGACTGGATGCACGACAGGGCGAGCGGGAGGCAGAAATGGAACCAACGTTGACCCGCCGTTCCGGTGGAGGAGGAGGCGGTCACCGGAGTGGCCCTAGTTGCCGGCGTCGAGGAGGCCGTGACGGAGAGCTACGGGAGGTGGTCGCCGTCGACGATTCATGCAGCAATACACGCGGGAGAGGGAGGGGAATGCGTCAGGGAGGTGAGAGGGGAACAAAGATAAAGGAAACGGGGCCGGAGGGGCTCTCTACCTCGAGATCGCCGGAGTACCGAGGTGGCAGAGCTCCGGTTAGATCCGAGCGCAGGGGGCCCGGGAGGTCGAATGGGTGGTGCTGGAGTGCTATTAGGGTTGGGAGAGAGAGATCAGAGGGGGGGGGGAGAGCTCGGGGAGAGCTTCTTATAGCCTGCCCGTGGTCCACCGTACGCCCGTGCGCCGGCGAGGCCGTGGAGACCGCCAGAGGGCATGGGGGCTTGTGGGGGCATGCCTGGGGTGCTCTTGGGAGTGTTCTATGACCAGAGGGAGAGAAGTGATAGAGAGCGGGGAGGGCGCACGTGCGAGGCCAGCGATTGGCCGAGAGGGGCGGCAATGGCGTGCGTGTGGAGAGCCGTTGGAGAGAGAGAGGGAGGAGGGGGCTGGCAGTCCAGCGTGTTGCGGACGCGAAGGTGCCTCGACTGGCGTGAGGGGAAGGCCCGAGGCTGCCAAGGCATGGGCAAGGTGCGAGGTTAAACCTCTGCCTGTCCTGTAGCACGCTTCAGAGCGCGTCTTTGACCGGCATGATGATGCTTTTGGCGTGCTCTGGCACATCCTCAAGTGTCCAACGACTACCCATGGATTAAACTAGAGGGAAAAGAGCATTGGATGCTCTGGAACTTGCCAGGAGGGAGAGAGAGCTGAGGGAAGGGGAGGAAAGTGGTTGTCCAGAGGGGGAAATGGGGGTTTTACCCCATGCAATCATGCACCTGGGCACCAATTTTTTTACTGGAGGTGGGGAGGGATTGCATGGTGCTGTGGTAAAAAGATGGGGTGAAGGAGAATAGAGAAGGCTCAAAATATGTTTTTTTACCAAATCAGCAGAAGGTGTTTGATGCTGGTTTGAGCTGGATAAATTCTTCCCCTTGATGTGATATTTAACATGATTAAATGGTGGGTAAAAATAGGAGTGATCACAAGGTTTGAGTCCATTTGAGAAAAGTTGACAATGGGAACTTTATAAACCCTGGAAATGGGCAGAAATGGGTTTCATTAGATTTAGTGATGCAATACTATTCTCCTTAATGCACCACTTAGTGTGGTGGCATTATTTGGGGATTAGAGCTTGTCGACAAAGTTTGAGATCAATAGGAGACAGTTGGCAATGTAGAGTTGATCAAATTTGGATATGGACAGAGAGGGTTTTGGGGCACTTTTCTGAACCAAAACAATTTGGATTGGAATGCAACTTGTCAAGGTCATTACATTAGGTATATGTGACTTGCTAGAATTTTCCTGGATTTATTTGACAATATTTCTTATAGAAATATTTCAAATGCTTGAAATATGCAGAAATGGTTTTGGAGGGTTTTGTCCAATATTTTGAACATGACCATGTGTTGAAACTCATATATGGAAAATATAGGTCCACTGAGTTTCCCCAAATTTTCTCAAATATTTTGAAAGCATAAAAATAATTTTCCCCTATGAAAGACCATTTCTGGCCTTAAGAAAAAGCCTTTAAATAAAATAGGAATATAAAAATAATATTTGGTGGTTTTGGGAAGTCTTATATATGGTAGGTTCCAAATAAAGTCTTTGGGGCAGAACATTCACCCTAATTTGAGGACTTGTAGCACAAACCACAACTTAGGGGTTTTAGAGAACCTAATTTGAATAAATGCTTTTTGGCCAAAATAATATTTTATAAAAATAGTTTTAGGTCCTATACACATGGCATGCTCATTTGGCAGAGAGTTTGGATCAAGTAGATGAGCTTTGAGAGAAGAAAAATCTTTTGTGAATTAAAACTCAAACAAGCACTTAAGGAAATAGCATTCAAGTCAATCATCACAAGCACTCAAAAAGTTTTAAATGGGTCCAAAGTTTATAAAATCATAGCATAGCAAAGTGGTACAAACACAGGGTGTGACAGACCTACCCCCCTTACAAGAATCTCATCCCCGAGAATCCTATGCTAGGCACTAAAAAGATAAGGGAACTCGGATCTAAGGTAGTCTTTACGCTCCCAGGTTGCTTCTGCTTTAGTGTGGTTGCTCCATTGGACCTTCAAGTACTTGATGGTGCGGCTTCGAGTGCAACGCTCGGCTTCATCCAAGATGCGAACTGGTCTCTCATGATAAGTGAGGTCGGGCTGAAGGTCGACGGCTTGATGATCGATGTCCTTGTAGAGGCCGGGGCGGTTGGGAACTTGGAGACATTTCCGGAGTGGTGACACGTGGAAAACGTTGTGCACATCTGCTAGCTCGGAAGGTAGCTCTAGCTGGTAGGCAACTTCTCCTCGTCCTGCGGTGATCTTGAAGGGGTCGATATATCTTGGTGCAAGCTTCCCTTTGACATGGAAATGTTTGGTTCCTTTGAGAGGTGTGACTCGGAGATAGACATGGTCTGCATTATTGAAGCCCACTTCTCGGCATCGGGCATCAACATAGCTCTTCTGTCTTGATTTGGCGGTCTCTAGACGCTCTCTGACGAGTAAAACTTGCTTTTTTGCTTCGCGGTGGATATCTGGTCCAAAGACTAGTACTTCTCCGGTTTCTGATCAATTGAAGGGAGTGCGGCACTTGCGTCCATACAACACCTCAAACGGTGCCATCTGAAGACTGGACTAATGTTGGGGAACGTTGCATGGGAAACAAAAAGTTTCCTACGCACACACAAGATCTATCCATGGAGATGAGCATCTACGAGAGGGGAGATCGGATCCACATACCCTTGTAGATCGCTAAGCGGGAAGCGTTAAGAAACGCAGTTGATGTAGTCAAACGTCTTCGCGATCCAAATTGCAAGCCATCCCGCGATCCAGTCACGATCTAGCGCCGAACGGACGGCACCTCCGAGTTCAGCACACATACAACTCGATGACGATCTCTGCCTCCTTGATCTAGCAAGCGAGGGCAGAGAGGTAAATGAGTTCTCCGGCAGCACAACGACGTGGTGGCGACGGTGGTGAACTAATCCGGCAGGGCTTCGCCGAGCTCTACCGAACTAATCTAGAGGAGAAAGACGATCTAGAGAGGAGAGGGCAGCACGTGGCTTTTCAGGCGTTGGGCTGCCCTCAAACCTCCACTATATATAGGAGGAAGGGGTGGGAGGAGGCACCCTAGGGTTTCCCCTAGGGCCTTGGCCGCCGGCCAAGGAGGTGGAGTCCACCTCCAACTAGGAGGTGGGCTAGGGAGGAGTCCTACTCCAATATGGACTCCTCCCACCCTTCCACCTTTTTGCCTCTTGGGCGCATGGGCCCTCATGGGTCGGCCGCCCAGCCCATCAGGGGCTGGTGCGCCACCTCTTGGGCCCATGTGCCCCCCCGGGGTGGGTGCCCCCCTGGTGGACCCTCGGAACCCATTCGTCACTCCCGGTACACTACCGGAAATACCCGAAACTTTTCCGGAACCCAAATACCACTTCCCTATATATAAATCTTTACCTCCGGACCATTCCGGAGCTCCTCGTGACGTCCGGGATCTCATCCGAGACTCCAAACAACCTTCGGTCACCAACATACATAACTCAATAAAACCAAACATCACCGAACGTTAAGTGTGCGGACCCTGCGGGTTCGAGAACTATGTAGACATGACCGAGACACCTACGGTCAATAACCAATAGCGGGACCTGGATGCCCATATTGGTTCCTACATATTCTACGAAGATCTTTATCAGTTGAACCTCTATGTCAAGGATTCAGTTAATCCCGTACGCTGTGTAGGAGATATGCCCTAGAGGCAATAATAAATGTTATTGATTATCTCCCTGTTCATAATTAGGTTTATGTTCCATGCTATAACTGCTATGGTTCTCGAGTCTACAATAACCACGAGGCTCGGAGGAAGACTCATATGCACGTGTGGGATAATAAACGGTAAAATATATTCCTAGTCAAGCCTCTATGACTGGCTCAAGTATTGCATGATGATCCTGTTTTCCTGATCATGGGCATGGCTATGCCGGCAATTTTGAGGGCACAATTGTTGGTAGAACACTTGTGTTGAATCGACCCGATTGATGTTATGCTATGAGATACATTCGTCATAAGTTAATGGTTAATAACACAGAGATGGTTAACGTTTGCATGATTCCTTAGACCATGAGAGTATCGAGTTTCTTCATGCTTGCTTCATGAACTTTGGGGTTTGTTAAACGTCATCCGTAAATGGGTGGCTATTACGGCGGCTTACGGGTTCATGGAAAAGTGTGTCAAGTAACTTGATAGCTCGAGATTGGGATTTGCTCCTCCGACGATGGAGAGATATCTCTGGGCCCTCTCGGTGTTACGGTATCCATCATCGTCTGGCCAGACACATTGTGATTTGATCACAGGGATGCCGGAACACAGAAACGAGAAAAGAGAACAATACCGGCAATGAGGTAACTGGCATTATGGACAAGTGTTGATCCACGAGGATGCCGATGTTTCTCACCTCGGGTAATTGTAACATATCGCGAAGCAACAGGAATAGCTCACGGCAACTGGAGGTTCACTCGAATATTTATTCGTGTGGGTATAGGGATCGATATGGGTGTCCACGGCTCCGATGTTGATCATTGATCGGAAGGGGTTCCGGGTCATGTCTATGCTTCACCGAACCTATAGGGTCACATGCTTAAGGGTCATCTATCTGCTGAATACTAGACCGGGAGTCTGAGAGAAAATCACCGAAAAAGTTTCGGACGCCGGAAAAGTTTCGGACAGCGGAAAAGTTCCGCAGAGAGGTCACCGGATGAGTTCCGGTGAAACTGAAAAGTTGTTTCAGAGGATACCATAAAGTCAAATTGGTTTTGGCACATGCCTGATAATTCTTGGAGGGTGCCAGAATCATTCTGGAAACTTTCTGGAATTTTCCGGGATGAAAACCGGAAATGTTCCGGAGCTGCCGAAACCGCTTCAGATGCTTTTCGCAGATGAAATCACTAAACCGGAATTGTTCCGGCTCGCGTTGAAAATTATTTTGGTGGGTACTAGAATTGTTCTAAGCCCACATGAATATTTTCAGTTCGATCAGACGCTGAAAAATGTCGTCGTGAATAGTGAAAGTGCTTTTTGGGATATTTTTGGAAAGCCACCTTTTGGGGCTTTGCTCCAAAAGATCTTGGGGATGACATGGATGGATAGGGGCCAATTTTGGGGCCCCACATGAGGGTGTGGCCGGCCACATGGTGGACTCCTTCATGGAGTCCCCCTTGTTCCTTGGTTTCACCTTTTAGGTCCTTGGGAAGGACTCCTTTCCATGTGGGTTTTGGGTCTTCTTGTAAAACCACCCTACCCCTTGGGTTTCCTATAAATAGGAGGTGTGTGGCTGCCATAAGACACACTCTTGCTCTCATACACATAGCCATGCATGATCTGGCATTCTTCTCTCCCTCCCAGCGAAATAGTTTCGTAGAGCCGAAAGGCTGTCTGGGTTCCGGCAGGAACTAGTTCTGGACGGCGAAGCCCTGCCGGATAGATGACACCGTATGTGTGAAACTCTGTAGAGAGATCGTAGTTTCGGTCTTAGTTCGAGAGTGCCTCCCGAAGGGCTGTCCGTGTGACCGTCCGAGTTTTGGAGGTCCTCCCGAAGGGCTGTCCGAGTGACAGTCCGAGTTTCGGAGGTCCTCCCGAAGGGCTGTCCGCGACACCGTCCGGGGGACTGTGTGACCGCCTCTCGGAGGGCTGTCCGCGGGGCAGATGAGGGTATACATCCTCGCGGTTGGGAGGTTGTAAAATCCTAGCTGCGGGGATCTGCACCGCCGTTCGTCATCGACTCTACTTCCGCTGCGCTATGAGTCGGTAACGAAAGTGATCAAACCTTGTATGCAGTCTCCATAGTGGTCCTGGGCTGGTGCGTAGGTCGGAATTTTTTTGTTTTCTACTGCGTTCCCCAACAGTGGCATCAAGAGCCGTGCTATGCGTAGATGCAGGTTGCGATCTAGAATACATAGAGATGTATGGGTGTTGCACAATATAATTAGGTAGTAGATGAGATCTATTGCTGAAAATTATTTGTGCGGGTAGCAGATGAAGTCTGTTACCCGATGTTCTTGTTGCTTCCCTCGAATTTGCATATTTCTGATCTTGATAACAGTATGGTGGAGTTTCAATGTTCTGGCAATCCGCGATCCTGATTGATCAACGAAGTGCTAACAGTTCATTGAATTCCACCGTAGTTAAAAAGAAAGATGAAATTTTGCAGACGAAAGGGCAATGCAGATGTGATCTGCACGGGGGTCACGCGTATGACGAAGTTTAGTATGGGGCTCGGGATTTTATTATCTCGTGTTTCATACACCCTGGAATGTTAATCTAGCGACTTGGATTATCATGCTTGATGATGGACGTTGGTAGCTTCGGTTTGTTTCGAAACCTTAGAAGCCACGTAAAATAAAATTTTGCATGAACCGATTAGAGACGTCTAACTTGGTTTTGCAGGATGGTTTGCATGTGCATGTGATGTGGTATAGCAGTGTTCATAATAATTTGATTATGTATGAGATGACTATATGATGTAAATTGATTAACATGACCTACGTGTCATGATTCGGCATGATGGCTGGAGCCATATGATTGCACTTTAATGACCTGCGTGTCAACCTTATGTAATGCACTTATTTTATTAGCTATAGAGATAGCAATATTATCTGGTGCACCGACAAGGTGGTGGCAATCTTCGCGAAGGTGAATACCGACATGAATGCCGAAGACGAAGAAATACAAGACTTCTCCGTCGGAAGGGCTATACCATATCATGCTATTATGAATTGCCTGAGATGTTTATCCCTTATGATGCACCCTTCTTGATAGCGCGGTAGTCGCTTTTATTAGGGTGATCTCTCACAAAAATATCAAGTAGTTAGTGTTCTCCCAAGTGTAGCACCGTCACGGCACCTATCTTTTCGGGGTGCGCCGTGTCACACGGGTACGAACGATTAGGGATGTGTGAGGCGGGTGAGTTGAGACCTCGCAGCGAGATCACTTGGTTGTCTTGACGTTCAGGCATGACCGTCATGAGCTCGGAACACACGCATCGAAAGATGAACAAGAGTCGCATGGAAGATGTGATTGGCAAGTTTGCCTACCGGTTGAGATTTTCGTCATCAGTGGTGTTACACCAATGGCGAACAATTGATACGTGGGTCTTGTATCACTCACAATCAATTATGAGAGATATTGATTTGAGTGGGAGCGCACTGTTGAATTAACTTGTTTAATTCTCAGTGCAATTAATTTTGAACACTGTCTAAGTGTGATTTGCATAATAGTTGTAGAAAAATGGCTCGCGTTTCCACCTTTCCTATTAAAATTGAATAGCTGTTTAATATCTGGTTAAAACTTTACGGTTGGTAAACGTAATGTGAGGATTGTCCTCTAGAGTGCCGAGAAGGACTTTGTCCTATCGCATATTTTCGGTATTCTCTCGCTAATGCTATGGATCATGTGACTCACGTCCTTCGATCCAAAAGCTAAAATTCCGTTACGGTCGAGTGAAATATGTTTGCTTCCATGAGACCCGAACTTCAAAAGTTTTGGGATAGTTATGTGATATTCATGGAACTGAAAATTAATTTTCAGATACAAACAAAGGCTGAAAGATATGAGATATCTAAAGCCATGTTTGTTTGCAAACTATTAGTAAAAGTGTTTACTGGGCATTTGACTGATAAGAGAGGGATCCAGAAGAACGCCTGTCATATGATGATGGTGAATAAAACAACAACTTAAAGAGAAAGGAAGTATCCGAAGGGTGTTAGTGAAACTTTCACGCCTAGGAAATCCGGGGCTAACGCCACTCTTAAGTTGGGTGCTTCTTCTGAGAGTAGGAGAAATACTAAAAGTTAAACTGTTAGAAGTATAATGGCAAAAGGATAGAAGACTGGAATATCCAGCTCATGTATGAATGTCATACAGGTTTTTTGATGTATAGAAGGCTGGTCAAAGATATAGTTCTTGGGAATTATGGTTAAACATGTTAATCACTAATTCTTGGGTATTGTGAGTTAATCACAAAGATACCCGCTCGATTGCATTCTGTTGCAACTCGATGTAAGAACTACTATGGCCTGAGAGACTAGCCAGGAATGAGGTTTAGATACACGCAGGGAACATAGTAAATGTTACTATGCCTTCCATCGGTGTATTCCCTATGTATTTACTTTCATAATTCATTTTAGAGTTTCACACTCTAGCCCTTTGCATAAGGTATCTTGCAAGAAGGTTGTTCATAAGAGAACTTTTGATGTTCGGTGTTATGAATAACATAAGGGCCATACTTTCATTATGAATGAGATGTATGTTATGAATATTGATAATAATACATTACCTCTGGGTTTGCTTTCATAATTCATTTAGAGTTTCATACACTCTAGCCCTTTGCATAAGGTATTTTGCAAGAAGGTTATTCATAAGAGAACTTTTGATGTTCGGTATTATGAATGACATGAAGGGCCATGCTTCCATACAGGATGGGATGTATGCTATGAATATTGATGGTAATATGATACATCTATAACACTGACGCTAAATGTCGCAAGACTAAAAGAATACCACACAAGTGTGGCACTGCATTTGGTCACATTGGAGAAACCCGCATGGAAAATTCTATTATGATGGATTTTGAAGTCGTTTGATTTTGAATCATCTGACACTTGCAACTTTCCTCTGAAAGGTAAAGTGACTGAAATACCGTTCACAGGCCATAAGGAACGAGCAAACAACATATTGGTGATCATACATTATGATGTGTGTAGTCCAATAAATGTTGTTGCAAGTAGTGGATTTATCTATCTTCAGAAATGACTCAAGTAGATATATGGATATTTACTTGATGGGACGTAAGTCTGGATCTTTTGAATTCATTCATAAGGTTTTCAAAAATGAAATAGATGTTATTGTAACAAGAAAATTGTGTTTCTACAATTCGATTGCAGAAAGGAATATTTGAGTTACAAGTTTAGCGAATGTCTGATGAGTTGTGAAAGGGGTTTCATAACTTGCACCTCCCGGAACACCACTGCAAGTGGAAAGTCTGTGAAGATGTAATCGAACCATTTATGACATGGTAAGATCAAAGATGACATAAATAAATTTGCCATTATCCCTTTTATAGAGTGATGCTTTAGAGACTGCGGCTTTTACACTGAAAAGAGCTCCATCAGGTCTGTTGAAATGACGCCATGGTATGGTACGCCCAACCATGTTATATCTTTTCTTAACATTTGGAATATGGGGCTTGTGTATAAGGTTACAAACCTATTCCAAATCAGACAAGTGCTGCTTTGTAAGTTTATCCCAAGTCATTGGGAATTCCCCGACCACTATACCGAGGCAAAGGGTTTTGCCGCAAAACGGTATGCTTTTAAAGAGAATAGTTCTTTCAAAAAGGTGAGTGGGAGGACAGTGCAACTCGACGAGATAAACAGTATCTTCGTCATCAGATCAAAGGAAAGAAACCTTGGAAGTGATTCCGGAGTTTCCTACTGCGAATGATACGGAAGTCTCTACAATAAAATGTATGGACTTCGGTCGAACTTGCAGCTGAACCACGTAGGCAAAGCTCGTGCAAACCTATCAGGTGCGCAAACGAGATATTGTTGTTAGACAACAGTATACCTACAATACACAAGGAAGCGTTGATGGGCCCTGACTCCGGAATTGGCTAAATGCCAATACAATCTGAGATAGTTTCCATATATGTGATTCAAGATTAAAATCTTGATACACCTTTCGGAAGACTTAGAGTCTAACGAATATTTATGGAACTAAAAACTGATACGGAAAAAAATCTTTTATCCATAAAGCTCGACTTGTTGCAATAACAAGTTCAAGGAGTTGACTACGATGAGATTGTTTCACCGTAGCGATGCTTAAAGTCGGTTCGGGTTGAACTAGCAATTAATACATATTTCAATCATGAGATATGAAACATGGATGACAAAGGGATTTCCATCTTATGAAAATGAAACCTAGGACTTGTATGTGATACAGTCCAAAGTAATTTGTCGATCCAGAGGATGCTAGTAAGTATGCAAACTTCAGAGTTCCAGCGATGGACAGAAGAGAGCAAAGTGGAGTTGGAATCTTCGTTTTTGATGGAATGGTCAAAGGGGTTTGACTTCATCAAATGGGTATCGAAGATGCTTGTGATTCAAGAAAGTAAGTGGGAGCATAATAATATTTCTAAAAACCTTGTGTACTTGACACATTGTTAATTGGAAATAAATTTCTTGACATGAATTAGGACTTCATTTGAAAATAGTTTTTCAATGAAGTGCTTAGGCTAAATAGCCTCAATATTAGGCATGATGATCTATGGAGATAGATTTACCTAATGGGGCTAAGCAATGAATACATATTGACAAGATGCTAAAACCTTTTAGCATTTAAAACGCCAAGGAGTGATTCTTGCCGAAGTCACATGGAAAGAGTTTTTGCAAGACTCGGTGTCCCAAAACACTGATGAGTAAAATACATGATGGAGATTCCACACACTCTTGTGTTTGGATTAATCATGTATTCCATGGTATGTAAAAACAAACAGATATGTCCAATACTCCAAAGTTGTTGCGAGTATAGATACCATAGTGATCAAAGTACTGATCATAGGACAACAGTGAAAGATGTCATTAAGTGCTAAGAGTAGTGCTGATGACATGTTTTCTCGCAAGTAGAGATTATGAAGTGCTCGTTGTAAGTGATTACATCGATATAGTCTTCATCAATGCTCCATGCGATTTTCGATTTAAATTGAGGGTTTTGTGTGATATACAATATGGTGGCACGGTAGTTGGAAATTGTTCCAAACAAGACACTGTGGCGAATTCTATAACAAAGGCTAAGTATGTTGATGCTTAAGAAGCGACAAAGAAGTTGTTGAATCATATAGTTCATTCATGAACTTAGTATGGTTCCAAGATGACTTTGGTCTATGGGACACTATTGCAGATAGTTGCTCCATAGCTCAGTCTGAGGAATCAGGTTTCGACCAATGATTCACACATATGCAAGGCCAAGTCCAGACAAAATATGAATTTTGTGAAAGCGTGAAAACGCAAGGACATGCAAGTTACACACAGAGCTGAAGTCGTCAGATCCGTTGGACATCAGGCTATACCACATGCGAAGCATATTTTACACCAGTATGCCATAGGTGTAAAGTGCATTAGCATTGACTAGATTATTGACTCTAGTTCAAGTGGGAGTCTGTAGGAGATATGCCCTAGAGGCAATAATAAATGTTATTGATTATCTCCCTGTTCATAATTAGGTTTATGTTCCATGCTATAACTGCTATGGTTCTCGAGTCTACAATAACCACGAGGCTCGGAGGAAGACTCATATGCACGTGTGGGATAATAAACGGTAAAATGTATTCCTAGTCAAGCCTCTATGACTGGCTCAAGTATTGCATGATGATCCTGTTTTCCTGATCATGGGCATGGCTATGCCGGCAATTTTGAGGGCACAATTGTTGGTAGAACACTTGTGTTGAATCGACCCGATTGATGTTATGCTATGAGATACATTCGTCATAAGTTAATGGTTAATAACACAGAGATGGTTAACGTTTGCATGATTCCTTAGACCATGAGAGTATCGAGTTTCTTCATGCTTGCTTCATGAACTTTGGGGTTTGTTAAACGTCATCCGTAAATGGGTGGCTATTACGGCGGCTTACGGGTTCATGGAAAAGTGTGTCAAGTAACTTGATAGCTCGAGATTGGGATTTGCTCCTCCGACGATGGAGAGATATCTCTGGGCCCTCTCGGTGTTACGGTATCCATCATCGTCTGGCCAGACACATTGTGATTTGATCACAGGGATGCCGGAACACAGAAACGAGAAAAGAGAACAATACCGGCAACGAGGTAACTGGCATTATGGACAAGTGTTGATCCATGAGGATGCCGATGTTTCTCACCTCGGGTAATTGTAACATATCGCGAAGCAACAGGAATAGCTCACGGCAACTGGAGGTTCACTCGAATATTTATTCATGTGGGTATAGGGATCGATATGGGTGTCCACGGCTCCGATGTTGATCATTGATCGGAAGGGGTTCCGGGTCATGTCTATGCTTCACCGAACCTATAGGGTCACACGCTTAAGGGTCATCTATCTGCTGAATACTAGATAGGGAGTCTGAGAGAAAATCACCGAAAAAGTTTCGGACGCCGGAAAAGTTTCGGACAGCGGAAAAGTTCCGCAGAGAGGTCACCGGATGAGATCCGGTGAAACTGAAAAGTTGTTTCAGAGGATACCATAAAGTCAAATTGGTTTTGGCACATGCCTGATAATTCTTGGAGGGTGCCAGAATCATTCTGGAAACTTTCTGGAATTTTCCGGGATGAAAACCGGAAATGTTCCGGAGCTGCCGAAACCGCTTCAGATGCTTTTCGCAGATGAAATCACTAAACCGGAATTGTTCCGGCTCGCGTTGAAAATTATTTTGGTGGGTACTAGAATTGTTCTAAGCCCACATGAATATTTTCAGTTCGATCAGACGCTGAAAAATGTCGTCGTGAATAGTGAAAGTGCTTTTTGGGATATTTTTGGAAAGCCACCTTTTGGGGCTTTGCTCCAAAAGATCTTGGGGATGACATGGATGGATAGGGGCCAATTTTGGGGCCCCACATGAGGGTGTGGCCGGCCACATGGTGGACTCCTTCATGGAGTCCCCCTTGTTCCTTGGTTTCACCTTTTAGGTCCTTGGGAAGGACTCCTTTCCATGTGGGTTTTGGGTCTTCTTGTAAAACCACCCTACCCCTTGGGTTTCCTATAAATAGGAGGTGTGTGGGCTGCCATAAGACACACTCTTGCTCTCATACACATAGCCATGCATGATCTGGCATTCTTCTCTCCCTCCCAGCGAAATAGTTTCGTAGAGCCGAAAGGCTGTCTGGGTTCCGGCAGGAACTAGTTCTGGACGGCGAAGCCCTGCCGGATAGATGACACCGTATGTGTGCAACTCTGTAGAGAGATCGTAGTTTCGGTCTTAGTTCGAGAGTGCCTCCCGAAGGGCTGTCCGTGTGACCGTCCGAGTTTTGGAGGTCCTCCCGAAGGGCTGTCCGAGTGACAGTCCGAGTTTCGGAGGTCCTCCCGAAGGGCTGTCCGCGACACCGTCCGGGGGACTGTGTGACCGCCTCTCGGAGGGCTGTCCGCGGGGCAGATGAGGGTATACATCCTCGCGGTTGGGAGGTTGTAAAATCCTAGCTGCGGGGATCTGCACCGCCGTTCGTCATCGACTCTACTTCCGCTGCGCTACGAGTCGGTAACGAAAGTGATCAAACCTTGTATGCAGTCTCCATAGTGGTCCTGGGCTGGTGCGTAGGTCGGAATTTTTTTGTTTTCTACTGCGTTCCCCAACACGCTGTTCCCTTTGTTTATCGGTATGTTACTTGCCCGAGATTCGATCGCCGGTATCTCCATACCTAGTTCAATCTCGTTACCGGCAAGTCTTTTTACTCGTTCTGTAATACAAGATCCCGTGGCTAACTCTTTAGTCACTTTTCTTGCAAGGATCATTGTGATGTTGTATTACCGAGTGGGCCCTGAGATACCTCTCCATCACACGGAGTAACAAATCCCAGTCTTGATCCATGTCAACTCAACAGACACCGTTGGAGATACCTGTAGAGCATCTTTATAGTCACCTAGTTATGTTGTGACATTTGATACACACAAGGTACTCCTCCGGTGTCAGTGAGTTACATGATCTCATGGTCATAGGAACACATACTTGACATGCAAAAAACAATAGCAATAAACTGACACGATCATATGCTACGTTCACAGTTTGGGTCTTGTCCATCACATCATTCCCCTAATGATGTGATCTCATCATCAAATGACAACTCATGTCTATGGCCAGGAAACCTTGACCATCTTTGGTCAACAAGCTAGTCCATCAGAGGCTTACTAGGGACACATTGTTGTCTATGTACCCACACATTTATTTGAGTTTCCAATCAATACAATTTAGCAAGGATAATAAACATTTATCATGAACAAGGAAATATAATAATAACCATTTTATTATTGCCTCTAGGGCATATTTCCAACAGTCTCCCACTTCCACTAGAGTTAATAATCTAGCTCACATCACTATGTGATTTACATTTTAATGAATCTAACACCCATACTATTCTGGTGTTGATCATGTTTCCCTCGTGGAAGAGGTTTAGTCAACGGATCTACAACATTCTGATCCGTGTGTACTTTGCAAATATTTATGTCTCCTCCCTCGATGTAATCGCGGATGGAATTGAAGCGTCGCTTTATGTGTCTGGTCCTCTTGTGAAACCTTGGTTCCTTGGCTAGAGAAATGGCACCAGTGTTGTCATAGAACAAAGTCATTGGGTTCAGTGCACTGGGCACAACTCCAAGATCCGTCATGAACTGCTTCATCCAGACACCTTCCTTTGCCGCCTCCGAGGCAGCTATGTACTCCGCTTCGCATGTAGAATCAGCTACCACGCTTTGCTTGGAACTGCACCAGCTTACCGCTGCCCCATTGAGAATAAATACATATCCGATTTGAGACTTAGAGTCATCCGAATCAGTGTCAAAGCTTGCATCGACGTAACCCTTTATGACGAGCTCTTGATCACCTCCATAAACGAGAACCATTTCCTTAGTCGTTTTTAGGTACTTTAGGATATTCTTGACCGCCGTCCAGTGATCCACTCCTGGATTACTTTGAAACCTTCCGGCCATACTTATGGCAAGGCTGACGTCTGGTCTTGTGCACAACATTGCATACATGATAGAGCCTATCGCAGAAGCATAGGGGATGACACTCATCTTTTCTCTATCCTCTGCAGTTACCGGGCATTGAGTCTTACTCAACTTCACACCTTGTAACACAGGCAAGAACCCTTTCTTGGACTGATCCATTTTGAACTTCTTCAAAACTTTATCAAGGTATGTGCTCTGTGAAAGTCCTATTAAGCGTCTTGATCTATCTCTATAGATCTTGATGCCTAATATGAAAGCAGCTTCTCCTAGGTCCTTCATTGAAAAACTCTTGTTCAAATATTCCTTCATGCTTTCCAAAAATTCTATATTGTTTCCAATCAGCAATATGTCATCCACATATGAAACTAGAAACACTATAGAGCTCCCACTCACTTTCTTGTAAATACAAGCTTCTCTGTAAACTTGTATAAACCCAAACGCTTTGATCACCTCATCAAAGCGCTTATTCCAACTCCGAGATGCCTGCACCAGTCCATAAATGGATCCATGGAGATTGAAAACTTTGTCAGCATTCTCTGGATCGACAAAACCTTCTGATTGCATCATATACAACTCTTCCTCAAGGAAACCATTGAGGAACACTGTTTTGACATCCATCTGCCAAATTTCATAATCGAAAAATGCAGCTATTGCTAACATGATTCTGACGGACTTAAGCATCACTACGGGAGAGAAAGTCTCATCGTAGTCAATTCCTTGAACTTGTGAAAAACCCTTTGCCACAAGTCAAGCTTTATAGACAGTGACATTACCGTCCGCGTCCGTCTTCCTCTTAAAGTTCCATTTATTCTGAATGGCCTTTCGCCCTTCAGGTAATACTTCCAAAGTCCACACTTTGTTTTCATACATGGATCCTATCTCGGATTTCATGGCCTCTAACCATTTGTCGGAATCCGGGTCCACCATCGCTTCTCCATAGCTCGTAGGTTCATCGTTGTCCAACAACATGACCTCCAAGACAGGGTTACCGTAGCATTCAGGAGCAGTGCGTGCCCTTGTCGACCTACGAGGTTCGATAGTAACTTGATCCGAAGTTTCATGATCACTATCATTAGCTTGCTCTCCAACTGATGTAGGCTCCACAGTAACATCTTTCTGTGCTGCGCTACTCTCTGGTTGAAGTGAAGGTTCAACTACCTCATCAAGTTCTATCTTCCTCCCACTCAATTCTTTCGAGAGAAACTCTTTCTCGAGAAATGACCCGTTCTTAGCGACAAACACTTTGCCTTCAGATCTGAGATAGAAGGTGTACCCAACCGTCTCTTTTGGGTATCCTATGAAGACACGTTTCTCCGCTTTCGGTTCCAGCTTTTCAGGCTGAAGCGTTTTGACATAAGCATAGCATCCCCAAACTTTAAGAAACGACAACTTTGGTTTCTTGCCAAATCACAGTTCATACGGCGTCGTCTCAACGGATTTAGATGGTGCCCTATTTAAAGTGAATGCAGCTGTCTCTAACGCATAACCCCAAAACGATAGTGGCAAATCGGCAACAGACATCATAGACCGCACCATATCCAATAAGGTTCGATTACGATGTTCGGACACACCACTAAGCTGTGGTGTTCCAGGTGGCGTCAACTGTGAAACAATTCCACATTGTCTTAAGTGATTGCCAAACTCATAACTTAGATATTCTCCTCCTCGATCAGGTCGTAGGAATTTAATCTTCTTGCTATGATGATTCTCAACTTCACTCTGAAACTGCTTGAACTTTTCAAACGTTTCAGACTTATGTTTCATTAAGTAAATATACCCATATCTATTTAAGTCATCGGTGAAGGTGAGAAAATAACGATATCCACCATGCGCCTCAATGCTCATCGGACCGCACACATCAGTATGTATGATTTCCAACAAGTCACTTGCCCGTTCCATTGTTCCAGAGAACGGGGTCTTAGTCATCTTGCCCATGAGGCATGGTTCACATGTGTCAAGTGATTCAAAATCAAGTGACTCCAAAAGTCCATCAGCATGGAGTTTCTTCATGCGTTTTACACCAATATGACCTAAGCGGCAGTGCCACAAGAAAGTGGTACTATCATTATCAACTCTACATCTTTTGGCATCAATGTTATGAACATGTGTATCATCACCATCGAGATTCAATAAGAATAAACCCCTCACATTGGGTGCATGACCATAAAAGATATTACTCATATAAATAGAACAACTATTATTCTCTGACTTAAATGAGTAACCGTCTCGCAATAAACAAGATCAAGATATAATGTTCATGCTTAATGCAGGCACTAAAAAAAATTATTCAGGTTCATCACTAATCCCGATGGTAATCGAAGAGCGAGCGTGCCGACGGCGATCACATCAACCTTGGAACCATTTCCCATGCGCATCGTCACTTCATCCTTTGCCAACCTCCGTCTATTCCGCAGTTCCTGTTTGGAGGTGCAAATGTGAGCAACCGAACCGGTATCAAATACCCAGGCACTACAACGAGAGTGGGTAAGGTACACATCAATAACATGTATATCATATATACCTTGTTTGGTGTTGTCCGCCTTCTTGTCGGCCAGATATTTGGGGCAGTTCCACTTCCAGTGGCCAGTACCCTTGCAATGAAAGCACTCAGTTTCTGGCTTGGGTCCAACCTTGGGTTTCTTTGACGTGGCTTGAGACTGCGTCGATATTTCCCCAAAGAGGAAGGGATGATGCAGCACAACGACGGTAAGTATTTCCCTCAGTTATGAAACCAAGGTTATCGAACCAGTAGGAGGATCACCACCACCCAATAAGCAGAACCTGCACACAAGTAACAAATACTCGCAACCCGACGCGAAAGAGAGGTTGTCAATCTCTCTACGGTAAAAAGATAGATCAGGTAGTGATAGATAGGAGAGATAGATCTCTCAAGAACACAAAATAAAAAGGGCAAATAAAATATGCAGCAATATGTTTTTGGGTTTTTGGTTTTGTAGATCTGAAAACAAAGATGCAAAAAGATAGATCTGAAAGCAATATGTTGGAAAAGTAGACCCGGGGGCTGTAGGGTTCACTAGTGGCTTCTCTCATGATTATAACGCACGGTGGGTGAACAAATTACTGTTGGGCAATTGATAGAAAATCGAATAGTCATGATGATATCCAAGGCGATGATCATTATATAGGCATCACGTCCAAGATAGGTAGACCGACTCCTGCCTGCATCAACCACTATTACTCCACACATCGACCGCTATCCAGCATGCATCTAGTGTATTAAGTTCATGGAAAAACGGAGTAATGCAATAAGAACGATGACATGATGTAGACAAGATCTATTCATGTAGGAATAGACCCCATCTTGTTATCCTTAATAGCAATGATACATGCGTGTGTTGTTGCCCCTTCTGTCACTGGGAAAGAACACCGCAAGATCGAACCCATCACAAAGCACCTCTTCCCATGGCAAGAAAAATCGATCTAGTTGGCCTAACTAAACAAAAGATCGAAGAAGAAATATGAGGCTATAAGTAATCATGCATATAAGAGATCAAGGAAGACTCAAATAATATTCATGGATAGAAACTGATCATGAACTCAAAATTCATCGGATCCCAACAAACACACCGCAAAAGTTACATCAAATAAATCTCCAAGAGACCATTGTATTGAGAATCATAAGAGAGAGAGAGAGAGAGAGAGAGAGAGAGAGGAAGCCATCTAGCTACTGCCTACGGACCCGTAGGTCTATGGTGGACTAGTCCCGCATCATCGGAGATGCACCTATGAAGAAGATGAACCCCTCCGTGATGGTGTTTAGATTGGATCTCGAGGTTTTGGAACTTGCGGCGGCTGGAATTGTGTTTCGTTGACTCCCCTAGGGTTTTTGGAATATTTGGGAATTTATAGGCATCAGAGGCGGTGGAGAGGGGCCCCGAGGAGGGCACAACCCATCAGGGCGCGCCGGGCCCCCTGGCGCGCCCTGGTGGGTTGTGGTCTCCTCGGCCCACTTCTCCGACACTTCTTTGGCCCACTGGGTGTCTTCTGGTCCAGAAAAAATCATCAAAAAGTTTCGTCGCGATTGGACTCCGTTTGGTATTGATTTTCCGCAAAGTAAAAAACAAGCAAAAACAACAACTGGCACTTTGGCATTAAGTCAATAGGTTAGTCCCAAAAAATGATATAAAGTTTCTATAAAATGATTGTAAAACATCCAAGAATGATAATATAATAGCATGGAACAAGCAAAAAATATAGATACGTTGGAGACGTATCAGCATCCCCAAGATTAATTCCTACTCGTCCTCGAGTAGGTAAATGGTAAAAACAGAATTTTGGATGTGGAATGTTTCCTAACATGTTCATCATATTGTTTTCTTTTGTATAGCATGGACATTTGGACTTGTAAATGATTCAAAGCAATAGTCTAGTTTTAACATAATGACTTCAATACTCAAGCATGTCAACAAGCAACCATGTCTTTCAAAATATCAACACTAAAGAAAGTTATCCCTAGCCCATCATGCTCAATCATTGATCCATTCATGAAACACACTCAAATATTAGCTATGCCCAATGCTCAAGTATGATCATAGTGCCCCCTAGTTGGTGCTTCATAAGACAAGATGGAGACTCAAAGTAAAAAATAAAAATTGCATAAAGTAAATAGATAGGCCCTTCGCAGAGGGAAGTAGGGATTTGTAGAGGTGCCAGAGCTCAAGGTTTAAATTGAGAGAGAAAAATATTTTGGGTGGCATGCTTTTCCTGTCAACGAAAACGACAAAGTTGCTCACAATACTTTCCATGCTAGATATATCATAGGCGGTTCCCAAATAGAAAATAAAGTTTATTCCTTTTTCCACCAAACTTTCATTTTCCATGGCGGGCCATATCCACGGTTGCCTTGCATACCAACACTTTCCAAGGAATTTATTATTTGACAACATAAAGTAAATATTTTTTCTTTTTCATTTCGGCAATGGGCATCCCTATTACCGCCGCACTCTCGTGCAATGACAAGCGAATAAACACTCATCTTGAGAATAACACATCTAGCATGGAAAAATATTGGACACTCCCCACCGTTTCATGAGCGGTACGGGCACGCAAAAGAGAAAATTTATTTTAAAAATTTAGAGATGGCACATACAAATTTGCTTGGAACGGCATGAAAATGCCGCATATAGGTAGGTATGGTGGACTCATAAGGCAAAACTTAGTTTAAGGTTTTTGGATGCACAAGTAGTATTTCTACTTAGTACAAATGGAGGCTAGCAAATAGATTGAGAAGCAACCAAACCAAGAAACGAAAATTCACATAAGTGAGCATTGAGCATAACTAACACCGAATAATGCACCATAAGTAGGATGTAACTTCATTGCATAACTATTGACTTTCGTGCATGCATAGGGAATCACAAACCTTAACACCAATATTCCTACTAAGCATAATTACTCACTAACATGACTCACATATTACTATCATCATGTTTCAATACTATTACAAAGAATCAAGTTTAATTTGTCCAATGATCTTCATGAAAGTTTTTATTATGTCCTCCTTGGATATCTATCACTTTGGGACTAGTTTCATATATTGCCATTGCTTTTTGGCAAGCTCAAACAAATTTAAGTGAAGCACATGAGCATAAAGATTTCATCTCTCAAAATAGTATAAGTGAAGCATGAGAGGATTTATACAAAATTTACTAACTCTCAAATTAATCTAAGTGAAGCATGAGAGTATTTCTATGAAAAATTCCAAGCACACCATGCTCAAAAAGATATAAGTGAAGCACTAGAGCAATTCTATAGCTCAAAAAGTTTAAGTGAAGCACATAGAGCAATTCTAACAAATGATAGTATGATTTTGGCTCTCTCAAATAGGTGTGTCAAGCAAGGATACAAGTGACAAACTAAAAAGCAAAGCAAGCAAAGATACAAGATGCTCCAAGCAAAACTCATGATATGTGACGAATAAAAATATAGCTCCAAGTAAAATACCGATGGTCGTTAGAAGAAAGAGGGGATGCCACTCGGGGGCATCCCCAAGCTTAGTTGCTTGTTTCTCTTTGGATATATCTTCGGGGTGCGGTAGAATCCCCAAGATTAGGCTCTTTTCACTCCTTATTCCTTCATCCATCGTGATCTCACCCAAAACTTGAAAACTTCAATCACACAAAACTCAACAAAATCTTTGTGAGATCCGTTAGTATAATAAAGGAAATCACTACTTTAGGTACTGTTGCAAACCCATTCTTATTTTATTATTGCATTATACCTACTGTATTTTAACTTTACCATGGCTCATACCCTTCAATATAACCCATAGATTCATCAAACCAAGCACACAATGCAACGAAAACAGAATCTGTCTTAAACAGAACAGTCTGTAGTAATCTGTACTCTAACCATACTTCTGTAACTCTAAAATTCTGAAAAATTATGACAACATAAGGCATTTACATAGAAACACTGTGTTAAAATTTCAGATCAATATCACGTTCCAGCAAAAAATGAAAATTCATATACTGTATGCAAAGTTTCTGTTTCAGATTCAGCATCGCTTCTACTCATCCTATGAATCATCCTAAAAGCTTTACTTGGCACAAACACTAAATAAACCATAAAAACACAATCATAACAGAGGCATAATTTTGTAAACACCCAAAAACGGAAAGGAAAAAGCAAAAATTTATTTATTCATTGGGTTGCCTCCCAACAAGCGCTATCATTTTACGCCCCTAGCTAGGCATAACACATAGATTCAAGTATTGTCATCCTTGGTTTTCAATTCTTCAATCACACAGCTGGATTTCTTCAAGTATTTGGCATGCATATTCTTGATGACAACACTCCTAGGAAGAAACCAAAAAATTCATTCTTGTAAATAGGGTCTGTTACGATTTCAACAAAGTCGGGGTGAATACTAATCATTTTAAGACCCCCCTTGTGACTAATAGGTGTAGCAACTTTGTTATTTATGGCTTGTGTGGTCTTGCTAGTTTTTGTGGTTTTTTTTTCAATAGTTTTGATAGAAGAAAAAGCTGAGCCCAAGTTACTAAAAATTTCTTCCAACTTATCAATCCGGTACGGGCTTTCTTCTACCCTTTCATTAACTACGGGTTTCTTTTCCTTTAACAATTTAAAAGCATCTCCCGCCTTAGCCCCAATTTTATTAGCAATATCATGCATTCTCTTATCCAAATTTTCAAGATGTTCCTTGGTAATCATCTTTTTTTCAATAGCATCTAATCTCTCCATAACATGTTCAAGAGTTAAAGTTGTTTCAATGACAATAAGAGGTGGTGATCCCACTAAACTTCCCATAGCATTAAAAGCATCCAAAGATGGACACATCAAGAAATTCCCACCGGTAATCGTATCAAGGACGAATCTATACCAAGTGGTGATGCCCACATAAAAACTGCGAAGAAGAACAACAGTAGATTGCTTATGGATAGATCTATTATGATCATTGCAAATCCTATACCAAACATCTTTTAGGTTCTCCCCTCCCCTTTGCTTAAAATTAAGAACCTCATTATCGGGAGTACACGCAATAAAGGAAGAACTAGCCATAATGACTAGACAAGAGATCTGACGAGAAAAAGGCAAACGAAAAACAGGGCGAATAAAAACGGCAAATTGGTGAAGTGGGGGGAGAGGAAAATGATAGGCAAATGGCAAATAATGTAATTGCAAGGAGATGAGATTTGTGATTAGGAACCTGGTAGATGATGATGGAGTCCCCTCGGCGCCTACGATAGGCACATAAAAGAGACCGCTTCCTCCCCGGCAACAGCGCCTGAAATTCCTTTGACGTGGCTTGAGACTGCGTCAGTATTTCCCCAAAGAGGAAGGGATGATGCAGCACATCGACGGTAAGTATTTCCCTCAGTTATGAAACCAAGATTATTGAACCAGTAGGAGAATCACCACCACCCAATAAGCAGCACCTGCACACAAATAACAAATACTTGCAACCTGACGCGAAAGAGAGGTTGTCAATCTCTCTACGGTAAAAAGATAGATTAAGTAGTGATAGATAGGAGAGATATATCTCTCAAGAACACAAAATAAAAAGGGCAAATAAAATATGCAGCAATATGTTTTTGGGTTTTTGGTTTTGTAGATTTGAAAACAAAGATGCAAAAGATAGATCTGAAAGGAATATGTTGGAAAAGTTGACCCGGGGGCCGTAGGGTTCACTAGTGGCTTCTCTCATGAGTATAGCACACAGTGGGTGAACAAATTACTGTTGGGCAATTGATAGAAAATCGAATAGTCATGATGATATCCAAGGCGATGATCATTATATAGGCATCACATCCAAGATAGGTAGACCGACTCCTGCCTACATCTACCACTATTACTCCACACATTGACCGCTATCCAGCAAGCATCTAGTGTATTAAGTTCATGGAAAAACGGAGTAATGCAATAAGAATGATGGCATGATGTAGACAAGATCTATTCATGTAGGAATAGACCCCATCTTGTTTGTCGAATTTCGGGCTCCGCAAAACCCAAAGAGGTTCGAACTCAGGGGCGTGTGCGAAGATCCCCACCAGCTTTGGCCTCAAGCTCACAGCTCCACAACCTTGTTGAATCGAACTCACTCAATCGCAAGGAAGAAGATTAACACGCAGATTTACCCAGGTTCGGGCCGCTGCGAAGCGTAAAACCCTACTCTTACTTTTGGTGGATTGCCTCACGAGGAGGTTTCTGGACGAACTGGTACAATGGTGAGCAACCTCGCGAGGGCGCTCGGGTGGTTTCGGATCCCTCCCTATCTACGGCGCAACCTAGTCTCTATTGATAATGGCCCGGGTCCCCTTCCCTTATCGCATTGGCGGGAAGGGATCCCACATTGCCAATTTCAAAGGGGGACAAGGAGTACACCTTATCCTGACGAAAGGTGGTCTTCGCCTGCAAAGTAGCTGGTTGTGATGCAGAAGTGGTCTCGGCGATGACGTCCATGCTGCGGGGCTTGTGGTCTTGGTCTTGTTGCACCGGAATGGAAACCTTTGGGGGGACGCCTTGGGAACCCGCGTACGTCCTTGCCTCCTTTGCACCAAAGAGGAAACTGCTTCTTCTGTGCCCGCTGGCACCTGCCTGGCCCGACTGGCGTCACCTCAACCTCTTGAGGCCGAGCCCTGCATTGAGATCTCCGCCCCTCGGGAGAGAGCCTGGAGAGGCCTCCTCCCTCCGGGGGTCTTGGTGTCGTCCCCCTCGCGAGGGTGGGGCTCTCACGAGGGCCTTGTCTTGAGTGATGCCGCGCCGGGCCGTACCAGGCTGTCGAAGTGGGCCACGCCTTGGCCCGCAGGCAGGCAGGTCTGGGTACCCCCCCGTTCCCAAAGCGCCGATAGTAGCCCCCGGGCCCAAGGCGCGCTTGGGTTGGCTTCGAGGCGAAGCCGAAGGAGCCGACCCAAGCGCTGCGGGCCCCAATCGCCTGGGGGCCCAGCCTGATGCGTGGCGCGTAACGAGATGCGGACGCATCCACTCCCCGAAGACTTCGGGAACCGCCCCGAGTCAAGATGACACGAAGCCTGCGCGCAGCGCCGGCCATCATTGCCTTTCCTCGAATGTAGCCGTCCCCTTGTGTCTTCTCTCCCCTGGACCCACGCGGATGTGACCCAACGAGGGTAGGCGAGGCGACGTGAAGCAAAGCCATCATTACTCGGAATGTGGAGGGACACCGGTTGGCCTGCACCCGGCTATAAGTAGGCGGAGGGGGCAGAGCCCCCAGCCCATCTCCACTTCTCGCTTCCCTGCTCAAGGGCCCCGCCTCCTCAACCATGATGCCGGTGAGGAGGTTTTTTACTGCCGAGAAGGGGAAGGCCTGTCGGATTTCGGGCTCTGCAAAACCCTCAAGGTTCGAACACAGGGGCGTGTGCGAAGATCCCCTGCAGGCTCGCCCTACCTAGCTCGCTACTCGATGGTTAGGACTATGAACTCGCACGATGACGAGGAAGAAGATGCACACGATGATTTACCTAGGTTCGGGCCGCTGCGAAGCGTAATACCCTACTCCTGCTTTGGTGGATTGCCTCTTGAGGAGGTGTGGTGGATGAACTAGTACACCGTGAGCAGCCTCGTGAGGGTGGTGTTCTTGGCTCTCTGCTAGTCTTGTTGTGGAGTGTCAACTCTCTCCCCCCCTCTACGGTGCAACCTAGCCTCTATATATAGCAGCGGCCCGAGTCCTCTTCCCTTATCAATGGCTGGAAGGGATCCCACAACGGCCAAATTCGATGGGGGACAGGAGTACATCCCCGCCCTGTCCAAAGGTGGTCTTCGCCTGCAAAGTGGTTGTCGATGGTGCAGAGGTGGGCTCGGCGATGACATCCGCCCTGCGGGGCTCGTGGTCGTGGTCTTGTTGCACCGGAATGGAAACCTTTGGGTGGCGCTTTGGGAACCCGCGTACGTCCTTGCTCCCTTTGCACCAAAGGGGAAACTGCTCCGCCTGGCACGCTGGCGCCCGCCTGCCCTTCCTTGCGTCATCCTTGACTCCTGAGGCCGGGTTCTGCATAGAGATCTCCGCTGCTTCGGAGGGGGCCTGAGGAGGCCCTCTCCTTGCTGGTCTTGGTGCCGCCTCCCTCGCGAGCTCGGGCCCTCGCGAGGGCCTTGTCTTGAGTGGGGCCGCGCCAGGCCATGCCTGGCTCGTGAGGTGGGCCATGCCCTGGGCCACAGGCAGGCAGGTCTAGGTACCCCCATTCCCAGAACGCCGACAGTAGCCCCCGGGCCCAAGGCGCGCTCGAGCCGGCATCCGGGCGAAGCCATTGGGGGCCGCCTGAGGCGCCACAGGCCCCAAACGCCTGCGGGCCAGGACTGGCGTATGTTGCACGGCTTGTGTCAGGTGTCCCATGCCTCTTCGGCCACTGCCCGAATCGACAAAAGCCTGACTCCCAGTGCCGAGCCATTATTGCGTTCCCCTTCCGTGCTCTCGCTCTTACTTCCAGATCTCCGGCCTTAGCAGAAGTCTCTCCAGATCTCGACACCTCGCCGTCTTCCTTCTTGCTTCGTCGGCCCCAGGAACTTCTTGATGGCTCCCGCCGGCAAGTCGAAGCCTCAGGCTCAGAGTTCGGCCTCCGCCTCCGCCTCGCCGGCGCTCTCGGAGTCCGCCATTGGTAAGGATGGAGACCTCGTCCCGGTGCTCCCGTCGACGGCAGACGGGACCAACGAGTGGGGGCGGACCTTGATCTGGGTCGGCTCTTCGGAGAAGCAGCGCCCGTCCAAGTCAGCCTATCCCTTCTTCCTCCATAGCCTCTTCGCTGGGCTCGTCCCTCCTTTCTCCGCGTTCTTCACCGCCATCCTCGACCACTACGGGATTCAAGCTCTTCATCTCCAGCCCAACTCCATCCTGCTCTTGTCCGTCTTTGCCTTCTACTGCGAGGCTTTCGTAGGCCTGAAGCCTTCAGTGGCCCTCTTCCGTCATTTCTTCAGCTTGCGGGTGCACGACGGCGCCCAGCGGTCAGCGTACGTCTCCTTCGTCGCGGTCCAGAGCGGGAACATGCTCTTGAAGGCCGGGAAGAAAGTGGACAACTTCAGGCACCATTGGGTCCTTCTAGATCTCAAGAGCATCAACCCCCAATTGGATCTTCCGGAGGGGCTGCCGGAGAAGATCCCCGCGTGGAGCTCTGCGAAGCTCTCCGACCCCCGGGCTAGGCCCGTCCTGGAGCGGATCTCTCATGATATCAGTGCCAAGAAGCTGACTGGGGGGGATGATAGTGAAGGAGTTCTTGACGCAGCGCCTGGCGCCTCTCCAGTCGCACTCGAGGCCCTTGTGGGACTACCAAGGCAGCGGCGACAACCTCAGGCTTCGGTTCGCTCGCATAAGCCCCGGGGAGCTGAACAGGGCTGTGTCGGTCCTGCTCAACGGAGACCCCGGAGACCTTCCTGAGGCCTACGCCCCGCTGTACCGTCGCGACGACAGAGACGATCTGGTTACCGCGATTCCCATCTTCGACGAACTGGGGCTCTCCCCAGCTGAGGGCCTTGGCTCCCCGGTGATGGTGTCCTCTGGCAACACCACGGGCGGGGAGGATTCGAAGAAGACGGCGGACGACGACCCGGCGGAGGCGTCCCCCCGTCACAGTGCACGCTCTTGCATGGCCTTGAAGATGACGATGATGTTGGTGAAGCTTCTGCTGCGGGTTCTCCGCGTCCCGCCGAGGTCTTCAGGGGGTCGGGATCGGACCCTCGTGCCACACGGTCTGCCTGCCTGGCGACCCCCAAGAAGCGCGGGGCGGAGTCTCCTCTGGTGAATCCTGCTTGAGCTGGCAAGGCGGTCGAAGCGCCGGCCTCGCCCTCGCCTGAATTGCTGCTCGCGGGAGAGGCGGACGAGACTGGGGCCGAGGTGGCGCCTCCGGCCGCTGCCCCTATGGACAGCGCTCCTGCTCCCTCGCGCGATGGCGCCCTCCCGGAGAAAGGCGAGGGTGCTCCCGTCGTCGTCGAGGCGGGGAAGAAGAGGAAGTGGGTCGATGTTGAAGAGTGAGTGGTCCCGTTCGACCTTGTTCGCCTGCCGGTAGCTCGTGTGCTGATGATTTTCTTTTGCTTGGCGACCAGGAATGCTGCCGTGCTGGAGATGAGGAAGAAGAAGGCGGGCGTTAAGCCGAAGGTGCCTTCCGACGTGCCGCCCGCTCTAGTCGTCCTGTCGTTGCCTGTCGAGGCGCCTGTCGTCGCGGGTGTGGGGGCTCGCGAGGCTACCCTCCTGGTCACTGCCGCGGAGCCCCCTAAGCCCCCGATGCTCGGTGGTGCGGCCGCTCCTACTCCTGAGGGCCCGAGAGCCAGCCCCCGAGGGCCAGCTGCCCGCGGACTCGTCTGCATCCACCTTGCCTGTGGTTGTGGCGTAGCCTCCGGAGCCTCCTGCTCCTCGTGCTTCTGCCTCCCTGGGGATGTCTCCTGTGATCGCACAGGCGACTCCTCCGGACGAGGCCTTGATGTCTGCGTCGTGCGGGCTCGACGTTCTGGACAGGGCCTACACCGCTCTGGGTCAAGTTTGGGACGCCCTCGGGGGCGTCGACGATCGCCTCGCGAGTGGGCGCCTGGGGCTCCTCTCCGGGTGGCTCCAGGCCGACGCCACTACCATGGCAGTTTGGGGCCAGGCCAAGGCCACCGCGGCGGAGAGCGAGAAGGAGGCCGCGTCAGCCAAGGCAGCTCGCGAGGCGGCACTGACCGACGTGGCGTCTGCTGTAAGGCGTTGTGACGAGGCGGAGGCCCACTTGAAGGTTCTTCAGGAGGAGAAGTCCACGCTTGCGGAGCAGCTGCGTCAGCAGGAGGAAGCCTTCAAGACCTGCAAGGCCCAGCTTGCCGAACGGGACTCCGAGCTATCCCAGGCGGTGGCCAACCGAGCTGCGGAGCGAGAGCGCCTGGACGTGCGGGAGAGGGAAGTCGCCCTGGAGAAGGCCCGGCTCGACACCAGGGAGAAGGCTCTTGTCGAGGCCGAGGAGAAAAAGGCCACGGAGCTCAGCGCCTTTCCCTCCATCGAGCTCAGGCTTCGCCAAGTGCTCCACTCCCTCTGCCGGGATGGGTTTGCGGAGCCCCTGGTGGCTCCGGAGGGCGGCTTCACGGAGCTCGCTTTGAAGCTCGTCGAGGCGCTGGAGGGCGCCGTTGCCAAAGTGGAGGGGGTCTTGGAAAGCGAGTGCCGTGACCTCTTTTCTGAGGCTGTGACGCGCGTCTTCAGCCATCTTCACCTTCGCGAGCCGGGGTTTGACTTCGACTCCGTGATCCGCCCGGTCGCCCCCGAGGTCCGCACCAGCGCTGCGGCGGCAGTGAAGGGCGCCGTGGAGGCGCTGGTGAAGAAGTTCACCTGCGTCACCGTTCCTCCGCCTCCTGAAGCTGCAAGGGTTAGCGGCGAAGAAGACGACGCCAGCGATGTCGACGACGAGTTCCCCGTGGCCGGGACGAGCGGCGGCGGTGGCTCCTCCTAGTTCCTCTCCCTTGTTCCTTTCCTGCAACGTTCATCGTGCCTCGCGGAGGCGTTAGACTTGTTTGCATTTGCGGAAACTCTTAATGCTTGTAATAACTGTTGAACTATGTGATTGCTTTCTTCGCCTTGTTTCCTTCCTGCTTGCTGTGATGCTCTGCGTCGGCAGGGCCTGGCCCCGCGCATACCTCAGCCACCGTTGGGCCGTCTGGATCACCAGGACGGTGCCAAGGGGTGAGGGGCTACAGGACCAGTGATGCTCCTGAGTCGCGATGCTCAGGAGTCCCCCTTGACGTACGAGCAGCCCTCATGAAGGGAACATGGTGAAGATTGGGTTAACTTGGAAATTTTGAACACCTTGCGCTCTGCGTCGTCAGGGCCCGGCCCCGCGCATACCTCAGCCGCCGTTGGGCCGTCCGAATCACCAGGACGGTTCCAAGGGGTGAGGGGCTATGTGGCCAGTGAGGCTCCTGAGTCGCGATGCTCAATAGTCCCCCTTGACGTACGAGCTCCAGCGTCCTCTTTAGGGGTTTTGAGCGCTTTGAGCTCTGCGTCGGCAGGGCCCGGCCCCGCGCATACCTCAGCCACCGTTGGGCCGTCCGGATCACCAGGACGGTTCCAAGGGGTCAGGGGCTACGTGGCCAGTGAGGCTCCTGAGTCGCGATGCTTAGGAGTCCCCCTTGACGTACGAGCGGCTCCCATACCTTTCCTCGCTAACTTTTCCTGAGAGGGGCGCGTGAAGACCAGGTTTGGCAGACCTGGGGAGGTGGCGTGTACCAGGGTTGACCCGGTAGTAGTCTCCATGCAGCCCCCTCGCGCGAACATCCCAGGGAATGCAGCGAGATGGGGCCGCAAGGAGCCTTCCTGAGGTTGGATGCAGCCGCTGGGGCGCCCTCAGTTGTTTATCCCCAGCATGGAGCGTAGGGCTTCCACATTGCGTGGGCATAGTCATTGGTGGACCGTGTTGTCCGCCAGCACGGAGCATGGGGCTTCCACCTTGCGTGGGCATAATCATTGGTGGACCGTGTTGTCCGCCAGCGCGGAGCATGGGGCTTCCACATTGCGTGGGAAGGAACCCCTCCGCGTCCTCGGGGGGCTCCGGGCGTGTACAACCCATTGAGTTCGTACGCGTGGCTTGCACGGTAGAACTGGGAGGTGTATCCGGGAGCTCGCGAGGGCGCTTTGGCCTCGCGAGGTCCCTACCTCAAATGTGGTTTGCGCCTGGATCTTCTTGTAGATAGCGCTGTCCGGGGTCCTGCAAAATTTGGAGAAGCCTGCGCCGAATGTGCTCCCGAGGGCCATCACATGAGAGGGCCAAGCACCAGTGACCCCAGGAGGTGACGTGAACGGGGCCGGCCCACCAGACAGAGCTCAGCCACTGGATTTATCGACGCTGTAGGGACGGACCCGAGCACAGACGCCGTGCCCAGTCCTCTCATGAGGCGGTCGAAGGTAGGATCATTCGGGTGCGGCGACATTCACGCCGGCAAAGAGCCGTGCAGGCAAGGTGAAACGTTAGGAAATGGATGATATGCATGAAAAGTTGCTGAAATACGCGTAAATGAGGCGGCTGCAGGGGTATGCCCTGGTCGCCTGAGGATAATGTGGCCCTGTGGGCGCCCTCAAATGGAGTAAACCAAAAAGTTACCTGGCACAAACCAAAAAATCACCCGGCGGCCATGCCGCTGAAGGGTCGAAGCTGTCGTCGTAGCCTGATCTTGTACCTCCGTGAGCGTGACCCTCACGAGCCCGTCGTCTCCCGGGGCTTGGGACCCCAACTCGGTCCGGGCATCTCCTCCAACTCCTCATCGCGCCTCGCTAGGCAAGGTATGAGCATGGCCTGGGCAAGGCGCTGGAACGTGGCGCCTGCGTTCGCCAGGCCGAAGGGCATGCGGACGTAGTTGCGCGGGTAGACCCACCCGCGATCGGCGCCCGTCGACCAGAAGAGGTCCTAGGATGCGGCCCTGTTGATTGCGAGCGCGTTGACGCAGATGCACGGCTTGTTGACCGGGCCGACGATGGTGGCTTCGCTTGGCGGTGCAGGGCTGCTCCCGCCCCGCATGGCCTGTGCCTCCTAAAGTTCCTCGATTGCTCTGATGACGGACTCTTGCGAGCTCGGCGGCTCGCGCCATGCTCCTGGCTCAGGCAGGCGCGCGTCAGGACGCGCCTCAAGGTTGTGCCTGAGCGCCTCCCTTGTCTCACCGGCTGGGTCGGAAGCTCCCCGGATGGAAGCCCCCGAGCCCGACCCAAGGGGGGCGCCAAGCGCGCTTTCCTATGCGATGGAAGGTGGGGCCCCGTCCCCGGGCGCAGGGCCTGAGGCGCCGTCCTTGGAGGTTCCAGCCCCCTGGCGCCCTGTGGAGAGGAGCTGCTTCTTCTTCCTGCGTGTGTCCTCACGAGGCAGGACATCTTTCTCGTCGTCCAAGTGCTCGGCCGCCGTGGCACGGTAAGCACGCTCGAGGGAGCAGACGGCATCCTTCTCATCGCAGGCGACGGTGATGATGCCGCCACTCCTTGGCATCTTGAGGACGTTGTAGCCATGATGAGTCACCGCCATGAACTTGGCGAGGGCCGGGTACCCAAGGATCGCGTTGTACGGGAGGTGGATGTGTGCGACGTCGAAGACGATGATCTCGGTGTGGTAGTTCTTGCGTCCGCCGAAGGTGACGGGCAGGTGCACTTGCCCAATGGGGACGATGGACCCATCAGTGACTCCTGAGAAGGGTTTGGTCGGCATGAGCTAGTCGTACGGTACTTGGAACGTCTCGAAGGTCTCAATGGAGAGGACATTTAGCCCTGCTCCACTGTCGATGAGGGTCTTGGTGACGAGGACGTTGCTAATGGTTGGTGTGCACAGCATGGGGAGCGTGCCGGCCATGGCCGAGCACCTGAGCTGATCCCTCGAGTCGAAGGTGATTGCGGTCTGGGACCACTTGAGGGGGCGCTTGGCTTCAGGCTTCGGGAGAGCCGCGTTCACCTCCCGCGTGAACTGCTTGAAGATGCGGTTCGACGCCGGGGCCTGGGCGCCACCCAGGATACAGGCTATCGCCCTGACCTCCTGGAAGCCCCTAGCCCCACCATCTTGCATGTCCTCTTCCTTCCTTCTGGGTGGCGGTGGTAGTGGTGGTAGGCCGGCCTCACGAGGACGGGCCTCACGAGGCTGGCCACGGCGTGACCCCTCCGGAGGGTCGTCACGCCAGCGGTCCTCCCGAGCTTGGTCGCGCCAGCGGTCCTCCTGAGGCCGGTCTCTCCACTCCTGACGCAGCTCCCGGTTGTCCCAACGGCCTCCGCTGCGACCGAAGCCACGGTCCATGCGCCCAGGGCGCCGGCCGAAGTGCTCGTCGCGGAACAGCCTGAGCTCCTGGCAGTCGATGGTGTCGTGGTTGTTGGTGCCGTGGAAGATGCAGGACGGCCGCCCTCCTGCGGGGGGTTCTTCGCCTCGGCTGCGCTTCGCCTCAGGCTCGGCCGCAAGCACCGCGGGGGCCTTGCGCTTCACCTCCTTGGCCTTGGTCTTCTTGTCCTCTGGCTCTGCCGCCGGAGGCTCGCGGAGCAATAGGCGGCCCTCTTCGGCCTTGGCGCACCTGTTTGCCAGGTTGAACATCTCTAGGGCTGAGCACAGTTCGTCATTCATGGCGAGCTCCTCCTTCGTCTTGAGGTCCGTGACGCCGTCGGTGAACGCGGAGATGATTGCCTCGTCCGACGCCCTCGGGATCTTGAGGCGGGTGGTCGTGAAGCGCTGTATGAATTTGTGCAGGGTCTCACCCTCCTGCTACTTCACACGTCGTAGATCATTCACGGTGAGCGCTCGGTCATGGGTACCTTGGAAGTTGGCGACGAAGCGCTTGCGCAGATTGTCCCAGGAGGTGATGGACCCCTCTGGGAAGTTGAGGAGCCAGGAGAGCGCGCCGCCCTTAAGTGCCATGGGGAACCAGCACGCCATGACCTTGTCGTCTCCACGGGCCGCCCGGATGCTCAGCGAGTAGAGCTGTAGGAACTCGGCGGGATCCGGGGTGCCGTCGTAGCGAGGGGGTAGGTCAGGCTTGAAGTTGCAGGGCCACGTGGTTGGATGGAGCTCCGGGGCGATGGCGTGGCACCCCACTGGCTCGACAAGTGCAGCGTGTGCGGGAGGGACCCGGTCTTGACGCTCCTGAGGGGCCGCCTCGAGTGGTGCCCGGTCGCGATGCTGGTTCGGTAGCGCGGGGAGCACACGCGCGTCGACGCGCGGCCGGGGCACCACTTGGCAGCTTACTTCATCTCTCGCCCTTGCCCGTGGTTCGCGGGGCTGGTCGCGCGGGCGCGCTTCATGCCTTGCTTCGGGGTCGACGTCGCGTTGTGGAGGAGGTGGCGGCGCATCGTGGGCCACATCGTCTGCCAGGGAAGGCCAGGGTCGAAACGAGTAGGAGAGCGCTGAAGCGTCGCCGGCAGCACTGACGAGCTCCGCGATGCGCCGAAGCCAGTCGTCATGGCGGTCGGGGGCAGGGCGGTAGTGGAGCAGCTCTTGCGCCATGGCGAGTGCACCCGAGCCGCGTGGCAGTCCGGGTCAAGCGTGGGAGGACGACTCGGTAGCCGAAACGATTGACGGAGTGGCGGTGTGGCCGTCGCACCGCGCAGTGACCGGCTGGGAGGAGTCCTGTTGTTCGTGGGCCTCCGGGCCCGTGGCGGCGTTGGCCACATGTGAGGGGGACCGGCGCGCGGAGGTGCGGCCCACGGGCGCCGTCTGTGCGACGCGGGCAGCTCGGCGCTCGGTGCGGGCTCGGCGAGCGTCGGACATCGGAGAGGCGAGTCGGAGGAAGAGTTTGGCTTGAGGAAGACTCCGACACGCCCCCTACTTGGCGTGCCAAATGTCGGATTTCGGGCTCCGCAAAACCCTCAAGGTTTGAACACAGGGGCGTGTGCGAAGATCCCCTGCAGCCTCGCCCTACTTAGCTCGCTACTCGATGGTTAGGACTATGAACTCACACAATGACGAGGAAGAAGATGCACACGACGATTTACCCAGGTTCGGGCCGCTGCGAAGCGTAATACCCTACTCCTGCTTTGGTGGATTGCCTCTCGAGGAGGTGTGGTGGGTGAACTAGTACATCATGAGCAGCCTCGTGAGGGCACTCGAGTGGTGTTCTTGGTTCTCTGCTTGTCTTGTTGTGGAGCGTTTCCTCTCTCCCCCCCTCTACGGTGCAACCTAGCCTCTATATATAGCAGCGGCCCGGGTCCTCTTCCCTTATCAATGGCGGGAAGGGATCCCACACCAGCCAAATTCGAAGGGGGATAGGAGTACATCCCTGCCCTGTCCAATGGTGGTCTTCGCCTGCAAAGTGGCCGTCGATGGTGCAGAGGTGGGCTCGGCGATGACATCCGCCCTGCGGGGCTTGTGGTCGTGGTCTTGTTGCACCGGAATGGAAACCTTTGGGTGGCGCTTTGGGAACCCGCATACGTCCTTGCTCCCTTTGCACCAAAGGGGAAACTGCTCTGCCTGGCACGCTGGCGCCCGCCTGCCCTTCCTTGCATCAACCTTGACTCCTGAGGCCGGGTTCCGCATAGAGATCTCCGCTGCTCCGGAGGGTGCCTGAGGAGGCCCTCTCCTTGCTGGTCTTGGTGCCGCCTCCCTCGCGAGCTCGGGCCCTCGCGAGAGCCTTGTCTTGAGTGGGGCTGCGCCAGGCCATGCCCTGGGCCGCAGGCAGGCAGGTCTGGGTAGCCCCGTTCCCAGAACGCCGACAAGGCCCGCCAGGAGGGGCCGGACCAACAACCACCCAAGAGGGGCCGGGGCCGTCCTCGTAAGTATACTTCGGTGTCAACAGCGGTGCCTCGGGGGCACGGCCGCACCCCCGTGATGGCAGGCGCCTCCTCCGGCGCAGGCGGAGGCGGCGGGCGTGGCGACCGTGGCCAAGGAGGGAGGCCCAAAGCGGGTACCCGGCCATCGCGCCCACGGTCCCACACGGCCGATGTGGGCCAGGAGTTCTTGGGGTGGGTGGAGAGACCGGCGATCACCTGGCTGCAGCTTCCACGCTTCTTCGCGGAGACTTTGCAGGCCAGCGAGCCCTCGGGCCTGTGGCTGCAAGCCGATGGTTGTTGTAGCGGCGTGTCGTGGGTGGAGGTCGAGGTTACCCCCGTAGGTTATGCCTTGTTGAGCCGCGGGTGGCAGACCTTCGCTCGCGCCCACGGTCTGGAAGGGAGGCTCCGCTCCACTTCAAGCATGACGGCGCGGCGACACTCTTCGTCAGGATCTTCGGGGAAGATGGCAGGTGCCTGAGGTGTTGCCCGGAGGGTGATGGCGGTGGCAGCGATCACCCTGCCGCAACTGACAGCCTTCGCGGCGGCGGCGCCCTTGGAGGTGAGCTTGCCCTTGGCGACGGCCGTTATGCTTCCAGCGGCAGCGACACCTCCTCCGACGAGAGCCCGAGTGATGACACCTATGACGCGCCACCGCGTCGGCGTGCTCGGACCTCGGGGGGTAGCCGGCCGCGACGGCGCCATACTTCCGCCCAAGACGCAGCCACGCCGGCGCGTGCTACTTCTTGAGCTTGCGTTGGTTTTCCCATGAAGAGGAAAGGGTGATGCAACAAAGTAGATAAGTATTTCCCTCAGTTGTTGAGAACCAAGGTATCAATCCAGTAGGAGGTACAAGCAAGGCCCCAATCTTTGCACCTACACAAACAATCAAACACTTGCACCCAATGCTATAAAGGGGTTGTCAACCCCTTCACGGTTACTTGCAAGGATGAGATCTGATAGAGATAGATATAAAAGATTACTAAAACAAAAAGTAAAATAAAAGTAAATAGATTGCAGCAAAGTATTTTTGGTAGTTTTGGTTTATAGATCTGAAAATATAATATGGAAAATAGACCCGGGGGCCATAGGTTTCACTAGAGGCTTCTCTCTTGAAGGAAAATAATACGGTGGGTGAACAAATTACTGTCGAGCAATTGATATAAAAGCGCATAGTTATGACAATATCCAAGGCAATGATTATGCATATAGGCATCACGTCCGTGTCAAGTAGACCAAAACGATTCTGCATCTACTACTATTACTCCACACATCGACCGACTCCTGCCTGCATCTAGAGTATTAAGTTCATGAAGAACAGAGTAACGCATTAAGTAAGATGACATGATGTAGAGGGATAAACTCAAGCAATATGATGAAAACCCCATCTTTTTACCCTTGATGGCAAAAATACAAATACGTGCCTCGCTACCCCTACTTTTCACTGGGTGAGGACACCGCAAGATTGAACCCAAAACTAAGCACTTCTCCCATTGCAAGAATTACCAATCTAGTTGTCCAAACCAAACCAATAACTCGAAGAGACTTGCAAAGATATGAAATCATGCATATAAGAATTCAGAGAAGATTCAAATAATATTCATAGATAATCTGATCATAACCCACAATTCATCGGATCTCGACAAACACACCGCAAAAGAGTATTACATCGGATAGATCTCCATGAAGATCATGGAGAACATGGTATTGAAGAACATATAGAGAGAAGAAGCCATCTAGCTACTAGCTATGGACCCAAAGGTCTGAGGTGAACTACTCACGCATCATCGGAGGGGCAATGGAGTTGATGTAGATGCCCTCCGTGATCGAATCCCCCTCCGACAGATTACCGGAAAAGGCCCCAAGATGGGATCTCACGGGAACAGAGGCTTGCGGGGAATATTTCTGAATTTATAGGCGGAGGATTAGGGTTGGAGGAGCTACGGGGGGCCCACAAGCCAGGGGGCGCCCCCCAGGGGCGCGCCCAGGTGGCTTGTCGCCCACCCGTGGGTCTTCTGGCCTCTTCTCCAAGTCTCCTGGGTTCCTTCTAGTCCAAGAAAAATCATCATAGAATTTTATTCCGTTTGGACTCCGTTTGATATTCCTTTTCTGCAATACTCAAAAACAAGGAAAACACAGAAACTGGCACTGGGCACTAGGTTAATAGGTTAGTCTCAAAAATAATATAAAATAGCATATAAAACATCCAAAACAGATAATATAATAGCATGGAACAATCAAAAATTATAGATACATTGGAGACGTATCAGCATCCCCAAGCTTAATTCCTGCTCGTCCTCGAGTAGGTAAATGATAAAAACAGAATTTTTGATGTGGAATGCTACCTAACATATTTATCCATGTAATATTCTTTATTGTGGCATGAATGTTCAGATCCATAAGATTCAAAACAAAAGCTTAATATTGACATAAAAACAATAGTACTTCAAGCATACTAACAAAGCAATTGTGTCCTTTCAAAATAACATGGCCAAAGAAAGTTATCCCTACAAAATCATATGGTCTGGCTATGCTCCATCTTCCCCACACAAAGTATTTAAATCATGCACAACCCCGATGACAAGTCAAGCAATTGTTTCACACCTTTTATGTTCTCAAACCTTTTCAACTTTCACACAATACATGAGCGTGAGCCATGGATATAGCACTATAGGTGGAATAGAATATGGTGGAGGTTGTGAGGAAAACGGAGAAGATAGTCTCACATCAACTAGGCGTATCAACGGGCTATGGAGATGCCCATCAATAGATATCAATGTGAGTGAGTAGGGATTGCCATGCAATGGATGCACTAGAGCTATAAGTGTATGAAAGCTCAAAAAGAAACTAAGTGGGTGTGCATTATAATGAAAAATTCCCACTAGTATATGAAAGTGACAAAATAGGAGACTCTCTATCATAAAGATCATGGTGCTACTTCGAAGCACAAGTGTGGAAAAAGATAGTAGCATTGTCCCTTCTCTCTTTTCTCTCATTTATTTTATTTTATTTTATTTTGGTGGGCATCTTTGGCCTTTTTTTATTTGGGCTTCATTGGCCTCTTTTATTATTTGTAAAGTCCGGAGACTCATCTCAACTTGTGAGGGAATCATAGCTTCCATCATGCTTTCCTCTCATGGGACAATGCTCTAATAATGATGATCATCACACTTTTATTTACTTACAACTCAAGAATTATAACTCGATACCTAGAACAAAATATGACTCTATATGAATGCCTCTGGTGGTGTACCGGGATGTGCAACGATCTAGCATAGCAAATGACATCAAAAAAGGACAAGCCATGAAAACATCATGCTAGCTATCTTACGATCATGCAAAGCAATATGAAAATGATGGTGCGTGTCATAATAACCGGAACGGTGGAAGTTGCATGGCAATATATCTCGGAATGACTATGGAAATGCCATAATAGGTAGGTATGGTGGCTGTTTTGAGGAAGGGTATATGGTGGTTTAATGCACCGGCGAAAGTTGCGCGGTACTAGAGAGGCTAGCAAAGGTGGAAGGGTGAGAGTGCGTATAATCCATGGACTCACATTAGTCATAAAGAACTCACATACTTATTGAAAAAGTCTATTAGTTATCGAAGCAAAGTATTAGACGCATGCTCCTAGGGGAGAGGTTGGTAGGAGTTAACCATCGCGCGCTCCTGACCCTCACACAAAGGATGACAATCAATAAACAAATAATGCTCCGACTTCGTTACATAACGGTTCACCATACGTGCATGCTACGGGAATCACAAACTTTTAACACAAGTATTTATACCAATCCACAGTTACTCACTAGCATGACTATCATATCACCATCTTTATATCTCAAAACTATATGCAAGGAATCAAACTTCTCATAGTATTCAATGCACTTTATATGAAAGTTTTTATTATATCCCTCTTGGATGCCCATTATATTAGGACTAAATTCATAACCTAAACCAATTACCATGCTGTTTAAAGACTCTCAAAATAATATAAGATAGGTACGAGAGTTCAATTATTTCTATAAAATAAAACACCACCGTGCTCTAAAAAGATATAAGTGAAGCACTAGAGCAAAATTGCCTAGCTCAAAAGATATAAGTGAAGCTCATAGAGTATTCTAATAAATTCACGATTCATGCGTGTCCCTCTCAAAAGATGTGTGCAGCAAGGATGATTGTGGCAAACTAAAAAGAAAAGACTCATATCATACAAGACGCTCCAAGCAAAACACATATCATGTGGTGAATAAAAATATAGCCTCAAGTAAATTTACCGATGGATTGAAGACTAAAGAGGGGATGCCTTCCGGGGCATCCCCAAGCTTAGGCTCTTTGGTATCCTTGAATATGGCTTGGGGTTCCTTGGGCATCCCGAAGCTTAGGCTCTTGCCACTCCTTATTCCATAGTCCATCAAATCTTTACCCAAAAGTTGAAAACTTCACAATACAAAACTTAACAGAAAACTCGTGAGATCCGTTAGTATAGGAAAAATAAATCACCACTTTAGGTACTGTTGTGAACTCATTCTTTATTTAAATTGGTGTAATATCTACTGTATTCCAACTTCTCCATGGTTCATACCCCCCGATACAACCCATAGATACATCAAAATAAGCAAACAACACAAAGAAAACAGAATCTGTCAAAAACAGAACAGTTTGTAGCAATCTGTAAACTTCGAATACTTATGTAACTCCAAAAATTCTGAAAAATTAGGAAAATCTGGGTAATTTGTATATCAATCTTGTGTAAAAATTTCAGACTCATTCAACGCTCTGGTGAATTTAAAAAATTCCTGGACTGAGCGCAAAAGTTTCTGTTTTTCAGCAGGATCAAATCAACAATCACCGTAGACCATCCCAAAGGTCTTACTTGGCTCAAACACTAATTAAAACACTAAAACACAATTACTACAGAGGTAATAATGTGTAAATCACTCAATAACAGAAACAAAAACAAAAAACATAAAATAAAATTGGGTTGCCTCCCAACAAGCGCTATTGTTTAACGCCCCTACACTACTAGAAAAATGGCTATAGCCAATATCCCTATTAGTGGCGCATCATGGTGGTGGTGCGCCACTGCTATATAGCAATGGCGCACCAGAAACAGGTGCGCCATTGTTATTTTTTTAGTAGTGGCGCACCACCTGAGCAGTGCGCCATTGCTATTTTTTTTGTCCATCCCCCCACCCCACCAGACATAGCAATGGCGCACCACACCTAGGTGCGCCATTGCTATGTCTGGTGGGGGTGGGGCCTGCGTGTGTGTGAGCAATAGTAATGGCGCACCCTCCCTGGTGCGCCATTAATATATGTATGTATGGAGCACCCCTCCCAGTGCGCCATTGCTAGCGCCCCTCCCATTGCTAATTACCTCCACGCCTCGTCTCCCACCCACCCCAGTCCCATCCCTCCCCTCGTCTCCCGCATCGCCGCCGCCGCCAACCACCCACCACCGCACCGTAGCCTATAGCCTGGACGGGTCTGGCCCCGAGTCCCCGGCCCGCCTCGCTTTCTTCTTTCTTTCTTGCGTCGGAGGCCAAGCCCGCAACGCACACATCCTCGCCGCGCTTCACATCTCGCAAGTCCGTTTGATTGAGCTCGCCGATCTGCCCCCCTGCCACGCCATGGACGCCACCTCCCTCATGGGCCCCTCCTCCGCCGACGCCCACACCGACGGGGAGCACCGGATGGGCACCACCATCGTCGGCGTCTGCTACGACGGCGGCGTCGTCCTCGCCGCCGACTCCAGGACCAGCACCGGTACGCCCGCCCCGCCCCGACCCCTTGACGCGCTTTGGTTCGTTTCCCCGTCGGTGGATGTATCGCAGCCCCTAGGCTTTGGGTCGGAGCTGTGCCTGCGCGTAGATTGGGTCTCCCTGCTGCTATTTGCTGTGTTTGTTACACGGGACGCCTCTCCTAATTCAGTACCTTATTTTTGGTATTCTAGCTGCGAGATCAGGGGAAATCGTCTGTGCTTGCAGTCGACCTGAGTAATCTAATACATACTACTGTTAGAGAGCAGATGCGGCTTTTAGGTTTATTAGGAGCACCACCATCTATTTCAGCAGGCGAGAGCTCCAAGTGCTGTCATGTGTGGAATTCCATGGACAGCCTTGTTTTGTTGCCATAGTTATTACTAGCCATGCTGTGCGCCGCGGTACGCCGCACATTGTTGTCGATGGATTTCGGTTTTCTATGCGGTGTAAAAAGAAGTATGTATTAGTTCCCCCCCCCCTGCTTAATTGATAACTGCTTGGATTGTGGAGGGTGGTGTTGAACGTGTATGAGCGTTTGGTTCACGTATTCCTCTCACGGATGAGCGGAGTAGAAAGCAGCAGTCGATATTGCTTCTAGCATAGCAGGCTAGAGCACTGATCCTAGAAAAATAAATAGGCATGCTAAAATAAAGAAACACATGTGTTATAGAGTAGTTTTGTCAGTATCACATATCCATGCAAATACTGAAGCTGAGTAGCAGGGGAGCATTTGACAGCAGCCAGACACATGATCCCACTTCGCTAATCGCAACCAATAAGTTTTACCAAGGTGCTTGGATAAATGTGCACCTTTCTACAGAATGTAGGAGCTGCATGTATTTAAACTTACAAAGAGCATTTTTTCAGTCTTAAACCAGTTGTGTTCTGAACCATTTTGTTTTCTTTCAATTACAAGATTCAATAAAGAAACACATGCCAAAATGGTTGCAACCATTGTTCTAGATAATAGAAAAGTTTGGCCTAATCATCTAACATGCTTGGATGCTCCATTAACTGCAGTAAAAGTTCTACACTTGGTCAAGCTTATATTGTTGAAGTAATGTTTTTTATTACATTTTTCAGAAATCTGCCAGCACTTGGTCAAGCTTATATTGTTCTTTGACTATTACAAAGAAAATCGTAATAACATTTTTGGGTAAGCTGGAAGTGATGTCTTTATCTGAAACTGTTCAGTATCCGCTATTTCATCATATTTATAAACAAATGCTAACATTTCTGGCATTGCTAGGAAAGGGAAGTCCAAGTGGGGTACAAGAGAAATTTCTCCTAATATTGTTGAGATAACTGAAGATAGCTCGATGGCATGGGAGGTCTTCTCAGCGACATCCCTAGGCTCGACAATAATCAGAATAGTGCAATTAGCGCTGGCAGATTTCTAAAAAATTTAACTTGAATAAGGATTTGCCCGTTGGATTCATCTGTATATCCTGCTATTTTTGCATCCATGTGATTTAGTTTTCTTTCACCTGAACACTATTGTTGGTTTAAATCTCTTGACGCTAGATGCTTTTCCTCTTTGAAATAGAACACTAGGTCTGGGACTAATCTGTCATGCTTAGCTTGTATGTTTTGATTCTTGGGATTCTTATGAATATTAAAGGATTCTCCTGAATTTCCCATCCATTGAAGTCCTATAAAACTCCCTAATTTGGTCCTAATTTTTGGCTTGCAGGTCATGCTCTTGCTGGGCTATTCTTCATCTGCTCCACGCCGTGGTCGCTGTTGTGCTGCTTGATGGTGGAAGCTGGTGCGTGAATGTGCGGGCGCAGCAGAGTCGCTCCTCCAGCTGCCACTGAGGCTACCTCATGCGACTGCTGCTGCTGATTAGGTACATTCTTTTATTCGTAAGTAATGCCATTGTCAAGACCAACAATTTGCATCATCACTGAGCATGATTGCTACATAATTAGCATGAGATCTTCAGACATGTGAATGTCTAACTGCCGTTGTCAAGTGACAGTGAGCAGGGCGACCAGGCCGACACCAGCAACTTCACCCCTCGCCTCAACTCCACCTCCACCAGCGGGTGCGTACCCGGCGACAACGGTCGCAGCATGGCGGCGTTCCTCACCACATCCGTGAACTCGCCCTCTGCCACCACCAGGGGGGTCATAATCACTGCTATCGTCCCGTCCCGTCTGATTCCGTTGATGGTAATGTATTACAGTCACAGATTCTTAATGTACAGTACCATTCTAGATGCCTTGTAATGCTTTTGTATGTACTCTATGAGATCCTTTTTAGTTATAGACTTCACATTATCATTGCTCTCCGCCACCCTACTGCACCGGCTGGTGTCCATGTCCCCCCTCCCGCGTGGCGGCCTGGCTGCTCCGATGACCCCAAGCCCCGCCTCCTCGTCTCCATTAAAGGTAGCAGTTTTTCAGTCTATTTCTTCCTTCGAAACCTCAATTCAGTCCTGTCTCTTTTCTTTTGCAAAGCAAATGATGATTCACCTAAGTGTTGATGTAGTAGTACAGGAGCCACTAAAATGAGATGCACGGCTCTGTTTAGCATTCCTATTTGATTTAGAAAGATGCATGCCTATTTGGCTCTGGAAAACATTGCCTGATATGAATTAAGAATCTATGAACAAGTTCTGTAAATTCTGTAGTAGATTGCAGTGTTTGTGTTTATGATGAATGATAATGACCTGCCACTTTCTTCTCATATTAATCTTACTTTCATTGTTCAAATTATGCTGTGAGTAATTTGAATCGTTCATATACTCTGCTTCAAGGTTGTTCAATCTTGCATATTATTGACAGCTGATGTCAAGTTAGAACCTTAAGACTGCACCCTGCTGCTTCCTTATATTTTTAGATAAATACAGAGAGTTCATAATAGGGATCTGGGAGTGCCAAGTGAGTATGAAATATTAGATTTCAGACTCGAGGGGATTTTTAATGGTCCATCTTTCTGTAATATTTTTTGTTTTGAAATATTAGAGTATGACATATTAGAGTCCAGACTTGGGCTGAATACAAAATGTATTAATTCCTTGTGGGCATATACAAAATGTATTTTCTGTTTATTTTGTTACACTTTGCAGGGATAAAGTGAAGAAAAAGAAGAAAAGATTACTAGAAGATTAGTTTTAGGATTTTCTTTTATTTCCTTGCAATTTTCCTTTTATTGGATACTTGTAAAGACATTGTAATATTCTTACTATAATAAAAAAATATGATTCTATTTCATTTTTTGTTTTTAAATTATTTTTCCTTATAGTTTGTTTTTTGTAAATTTGGATTTTTTTTTGTTTTCCAAATACATTACTAGTGGCGCATTTCAGCCCTTATTAGTGGCGCACCTTCCTTTATTACTAGTGGCGCACCTATAAGGCTATTAGTGGCGCACCTGGACGGAATACTAGTGGAGCACCTAAGGGTTAGTAGTGGCGCACCAGAGGTGCGCCATTACTATCTGGATTACTAATGGCGCACCAGAGGTGCGCCATTACTATCTGTTACTAGTGGCGTGTTAATAGTGGCGCACCTATAGTGCGCCATTACTAACAAAAACAGGTGCGCCACTAATAAGGCTTTTTCTAGTAGTGCTAGCTAGGCATAACGCAATAGATCTAGGTATTATCATCTTTGGTATGCAATCCATACTCAACCATATCTTCCAAAACCCTTTTTTAGCAAATCCTTTATTTCTTTTCTTTCCTTTCTAATAGGAGAACTTAGTTCATGAAAAGGACTTTGAATAGTAACTTTGACATTCATAAACTCATAATCTGGATCATCACCATAAATATCATCATATAAAACGCGTATCTCATTTCTAATGGGTTCCCTGATTTTTTCTTCTAACCAATCATCATTCAATCCTACATAAATGCCCCTAGTAATCCAATCAAATTCATCATAGGTTTCAAGGTAAATAGTTTGGGTAATTTCGGGATAGGGAACTCTTCTTCTATGATTATCACGGTAAGATTGATAATCCCTAGATTCAAAGCTATGCAAGGTTTCTTTATCGTGTAGGATTTCTTCAATCGAAGGGTGTTCAATATCCTTTTTATAGAAAGAAAAAATTTCGCTAGCTTCATGTATGATAAAATCAAATTCACGCATAAGGATGATAGTAGCAATCTTTTTAGCCTTAGGATGATTAATTTTAGGAAGTTCATAAAACACCTTTTGCAAAGCAGGATGAACGTGCACCAATTTTCTTTCCAATTTTTCAACGAGCATGACAATAGAATCCGCATAACAATTTGTGCTAAGAAGAATAGATCTCTTATTCATAGGCATCACTCCCGTACAATCAAAGAACTCTTGAATAACACTCTTCCCAATAATATTTCCGTCTCCCACTTGAAAAGTTTTAGCTTTATAATTAGGAGGAGGTTCAGTCTCATGATCTAGAGAGCAAGATCCAAATTTTTCCTCAAGATTTGTACTAGCAATACCCTCAAAATTTTCAATGATAACCTTCCCAGATTCAGACATGGTGGCAACGAATCGATCTAGCACACAAGCAAACAAAAAGCAAACGGAAAGACGAACGGAAAAAGGCGAATAAAAAGGCAAATCTTTTTGGTTTTTTCTGAAAATCGTTTTAGCAGTGGGGGAGAGGAAAACGAGAGGCAAATGGCAAATAATGTAAATGCAAGAGATGAGTTTGTGATGGGTACTTGGTAGGCTTAATGTAGATCTCCCCGGCAACGGCGCCAGAAATCCTTCTTGCTACTTCTTGAGCTTGCGTTGGTTTTCCCTTGAAGAGGAAAGGGTGATGCAGCAAAGTAGATAAGTATTTCCCTCAGTTGTTGAGAACCAAGGTATCAATCCAGTAGGAGGTACAAGCAAGGCCCCAATCTTTGCACCTACACAAACAATCAAACACTTGCACCCAACGCTATAAAGGGGTTGTCAATCCCTTCACGGTTACTTGCAAGGATGAGATCTGATAGAGATAGATATAAAAGATTACTAAAACGAAAAGTAAAATAAAAGTAAATAGATTGCAGCAAAGTATTTTTGGTATTTTTGGTTTATAGATCTGAAAATATAATATGGAAAATAGACCTGGGGGCCATAGGTTTCACTAGAGGCTTCTCTCTTGAAGGAAAATAATACGGTGGGTGAACAAATTACTGTCGAGCAATTGATAGAAAAGAGCATTGTTATGAGGATATCCAAGGCAATGATTTTGCATATAGGCATCACGTCCGTGTCAAGTAGATGGAAACAATTTTGCATCTACTACTATTACTCCACACATCGACCGACTCCTACCTGCATCTAGAGTATTAAGTTCATGAAGAACAGAGTAACGCATTAAGTAAGATGACATGATGTAGAGGGATAAACTCAAGCAATATGATGAAAACCCCATATTTTTACCCTTGATGGCAACAATACAAATATGTGCCTCGCTACCCCTACTTTATCACTGGGTGAGGACACCGAAAGATTGAACCCAAAACTAAGCACTTCTCCCATTGCAAGAATTACCAATCTAGTTGGCCAAACCAAACCAATAACTCGAAGAGACTTGCAAAGATATGAAATCATGCATATAAGAATTCAGAGAAGATTCAAATAATATTCATAGATAATCTGATCATAAACCCACAATTCATCGGATCTCGACAAACACACCGCAAAAGAGTATTACATCGGATAGATCTCCATGAAGATCATGGAGAACATGGTATTGAAGAACATAGAGAGAGAAGAAGCCATCTAGCTACTAGCTATGGACCCGAAGGTCTGAGGTGAACTAGTCACGCATCATCGGAGGGGCAATGGAGTTGATGTAGATGCCCTCCGTGATCGAATCCCCCTCCGGCAGATTACCGGAAAAGGCCCCAAGATGGGATCTCACGGGAACAGAGGCTTGTGGCGGCAGAAAAGTATTATCGTGGCTCTTTTTGGTATCGGGGGGATATTTCTGAATTTATAGGCGGAGGATTAGGGTTGGAGGAGCTATGGGGGGCCCACAAGCCAGGGGCGCCCCCCCCCCCAAGGGCGCGCCCAGGTGGCTTGTGGCCCACCCTGGGTCTTCTGGCCTCTTCTCCAAGTCTCCTGGGTTCTTTCTGGTCCAAGAAAAATCATCGCAGAATTTTATTCCGTTTGGACTCCGTTTGATATTCCTTTTCTGCAATACTAAAAAACAAGGAAAAAACAGAAACTGGCACTGGGCACTAGGTTTATAGGTTAGTACCAAAAATAATATAAAATAGCATATTAATGCATATAAAACATCCAAAACAGATAATATAATAGCATGTAACAATCAAAAATTATAGATATGTTGGAGACGTATCAGCGCGCCGCCACGGGCCCGTCAAGGAGGAGGAGGACTCCGGCTGAGCGCGGTTGTGCCGGAGCCAGGGCCTCATGAGTGGCTGCCCTTGAGGAGGCCACCTTTCGCCTTCTTCTTCTTTTCCTTTCCCTACAATCAAGAATCATGGAGGGGCCCACGGGGCATGTAACGAATTATGGCGCTTGCGCCTTTACTTTAGCTTTTTCGTCGCACATCGAGATTCCTGTATTACTGTCAATTGAGACTTCCCACCCGTCGTGGTTAGGGTACTTAGCTTGAAGCGTCCGCGGTGGGCCTCTGCGTCGTGAGGTCCGGCCGTGGCACCTGGGGAGCTTGGGGATCTTGCCAGGAGGGTCTTCTTTCTTTCGAGCGAGGTGGTTTGGGAGCCCTCTTGGTGCTCTACGTCGGCAGGGCCCAATCCCGCGCAAACCTCGTCCGCCGTTGGGGCGTCCGGATCACCAGGACGAGACCAAGGGGCGAGGGGCTACGTGACCAGTGAGGCTCCTGAGTCGCGTTGCTCTGGAGTCCCCCTTGACGCTCGAGCGGCTCCCATAACTTTCCTTGCCAGCTCCTGCCTCGAGAGGTGCCCGTGCCCCCGAGCGAGGGTCGACCGCCAGGAGATGGATGCCTCTGAGGCAACATGCGCCTGCTGGCTTACCCGAGAGCGCCGCGCGAGGACGAGGATGCCAAGGTCTTGGCGAGATGTGCACACCGTGCCCAGGCCCCGCTCGCGGGGCGCGTGAGGGTGAGACCGACAGGTGTCAATTCAGAGAACAAAACTTCAAGACAGAAGAAACTGCAAGGAGAAAAATTCCCACCCCTTTTTTTGCAATAAAGCTGCGAAACTTCAGGTTTCATTCCAGAAAATGGCAAATTCGAATACAAAAAGAAGCAAAGAACTGCCGTGTCCGGACCTTAGGCTAGTCTTCGTCTTCCCCCGGCGCGGAGCATAGGGCCTCCATTAGGCATGGGCATAGTCATTGGAGGACAGTGTTGTCCGCCAGCGCGGAGCATGGGGCTTCCACTTGGGCGTGGGTGGGAACCCCTCCGCGTCCTTGGGGGGCTCCGGGCGTATACAACCCACTCATTATTATGTCAGAGTGTCACGGGTAGAACTTGCGGAGATGCTGGATGTTCCAGGCATTCTGGATGGGGACCCCATCCTGAGTCTCCAGGCGCACGGCGCCAGGCCTGGAGACGTGGGCGACCCTGAATAGGCCCTCCCACATGGGCGAGAGCTTGTGCAAGCCCTCCCGGGAAAGGACCCGCCTCAGGACGAGGTCTCCAACTTCGAGGGTCCTGGAGCGGATGCTACGGCAATGGTAACACTGCAACGCCTGCTGGTACCTCACAGCTCGGAGCGAGGCTTGGCGATGGGCCTCCTCCCCAAGCACAAGGTCTGTCCCCCGCGAGGCATCCTGACCCTCCTTGTCGAATGACAAGACTTGCGGGGATCAATGCTTGACTTCGTGTGGGAGGGCGGCTTCGGCTCCGTAGACGAGGAAGAACGGGGTCTCGCCGGTGGGCTTAGTCGCAGTGGTGCGGATGGACCACAACACGGACTGAAGCTCATTGAGCCAACCCCTGTCGCATGCCTCAAGCTTCTTCTTGAAGCTGCTTGTCTTGAGACCCCGCAGGACCTCCGCGTTGGCGCGCTCGGCCTGGCCGTTGCTTCATGGGTGCGCCACCGAAGCATAGCATATCTGCGTTCCAAGGTTAGTACAGTATGTCCTGAAAAGGTTGCTTGTGAACTGTGAACCATTGTTAGTGATAATGTGGTTGGGGACGCCGAAGCGGCTCACGAGGCCCTTGATGAACTTAACGGCCGAGCCGGCGGGGATGGTGCGGACGGGCTCCACCTTCGCGCACTTGGTGAACTTGTCGATGGCGACGTAGAGGTAGCGGTATCCGTCGGCCCCTCGGGGAAAGGGCCCCAGTATATCCAGCCCCCAGACCGCGAAGGGCCAGGAGAGCGGGATAATCTGGAGGCCCTGAGCGGGCTGATGAATCTGCTTGGCGTGGAACTGGCAAGCCTCGCAGGACCGGACCAGCTCGGTGGCGTCGTTGAGCGTCGTGGGCCAGTAGAAGCCACTGCGGAACACCTTCCCCACAAGGTTGCGGGACGAGGAGTGGTGTCCGCAGTCTCCCCCGTGGATGTCCGCCAGCAGCTCGTGCCCCTCTTCTTCGGATATGCACCACAGCGCGACGCCGTTCGGACGCCTGCGGTATAGTTCACCGTCCTGCAAACAATAGGTTGTGGCCTGACGAACCACGCGCTCTGTGTCTTCCTCCTTTCCTGGCAGGGTGCTGTGGAGCAGGTACACCTTTGAACTCCTGTGTCCAGTCATCGGCCTGAGGCTCCAGCGCCAGGAGCAGTCGAGCTCCTAAGGCCGGGCCGCAAGTTGGGGCTCCCGAGGGCGGCGCTGGGGGTAGTTCTTCATGTAGTGGCGCCTGGTCCTTAGCTGGAGGTGCCGCGGACGTCTTGAAGAGCCTTTCCTCGAAGACGCCCGACTCCTAAGGCTCGCGACGCGACGCCCTCCTGGCGATGTCATCTTCCTCCTTGTTCGCGCCGCGCGGGATGTGCTACAATTCCAAGCCCAGGAAACGCTTCTCGATTTTACGTACCTCTTCCAGGTATGCCTCCATGTGCTCGTCCTTCGGCTTGTATTCCTTGTTGGAGAAGTTCACGAGGAGCTGGGAGTCGCCCTTGATGGTGAGGCTCTCAACCCCCAAGGCTGCCGCGGCCTTGAGGCCAGCGATCAAGCCCTCGTACTCCGCGATGTTGTTGGAGACCTTCTCGCCATGCTAGAAGCAAAGCTGTACGGCGTAGTAGAGCTTGTCCCCGGTCGGGGAGATGAGCACAGCTCCAGACCCCGCGCCCCGACGCACGAAGGCCCCGTCGAAGTGCATGATCCAGCCATCGGGCGCCTCATCGCCGGGGGTGAGGGACTGGCCCTCGTCCCGTCCCCGGTCGGGAGCGTCCGTCCATTCGGCCACAAAGTCTGCCAGGGCGGCTCCTTTGATGACCCTGGTTGTACTGAACTCCAACTCAAAGGCCTACAGCTCGATGTTCCATTCTGCGACCCTCCCTATGGCGTTGGGGTTGCGCAGCACCTTCTCCAAGGGATAGGTAGAGGCGACCTTGATGGGGTGGCACTGAAAGTAATGGCGCAGTTTCCCTGAGGCAACGAGGAGCGCGAGCAGGAGCTTCTGCTGCATAGGGTAGCGCGAGCGTGCGTCCCGCAGTACAATACTGACGTAGTACACCGGGTGCTCGACGAGGGACAAGCCATTCGCTTTGCCCCACACCGCAGCGGACACACGGGATCCTGGTGTTTCATGGGTCGTCGAGGCAGCTGATGCCTCAGGAGTGCCATCTTGAGGGGGTGAAGGCTGCGGGGCATCCTGTGAGTCGCCTTGCTTCATGACTGGGGACCCGCCGGCGCCTGGAGGTGTTGCGCGCGCGCCTGCACGTTCCTCCCTAATTGCCACGAGTGCAGCACTGGCGGAGTGCGGGGTGGCAGCCAGGTATAGCACCAGGGGCTCACGAAGGCGGGGCGCCACCATCACCGGTGGGCTCGTGAGGTACCGCTTGAGGTCTTCGAATGCTGCATCCGCCTCTGGAGTCCACTCGAAGGGGCCCTTCCTCTTCATGAGCTTGAAGAACGGGAGGGCGCGCTCGCCAACCTTGGAGATGAAACACCCCAAGGAGGTCACGTAGCCCGCCAGCTTCTGCATTTCCTTGAGGGTCTGAGGCAGGTACATTTTGCTTATAGCCTTGATCTTCTCTGGGTTTGCCTTGATCCCCCGGTGCGACACCAGGAAACCGAGTAGTTCACCCGACGGGACCCCGAAGACACACTTCTCGGGGTTCAGCCTCAGGTTCACCCATCGCAGGCTGGCAAACGTCTCCTCCAGGTCCTCAATCAGGGTCTTCGCCTCTCGCGACTTGACCATGATGTCGTCGACGTAGGCCTCTGCGTTCCTTCTGAGCTGCTGCCCCAGGGTGATGTGCAACAACCGTTGGAAGGTTGCGCCAGCGTTCCGTAGCCCGAAGGGCATGGAGGTGTAGCAGAACACGCTGGACGTGGTGAGGAAGGCCGTCTTCTCGACGTCCTTCACCGCCATCTTGATCTGATGCTACCTAGAGAAGGCATCCAGGAAGCACAGGAGGTCGCACTCGGTGGTGGAGTCCATGATCTGGTCAATGCGCGGTAGCGGGAACGGGTCTTGGGGGCAAGCCTTGTTGAGGTTCTTGAAGTTGACGCACATGCGCTCCTTCCCGCACTTCTTCGGGGTGACCACTGGGTTGGCCCGCCACTCTGGGTATCGCACCTCTCGAATAACCCCGGCTTCCTTCAGTTTTCCGACCTCTTGGGCGATGAACGCTTGCTTCTCCTGGGCCTGTCTCCTCGCCTTTCGCTTCACCGGACGTGTGTTGGGGCACACCATAAGGTGGTGCTCAATCACATCCCTCGGACTCCCACCAGGTCGGATGCTTTCCATGCAAACGCGTCCTTGTTCGCGCGGAGAAAGGCCACCAACGCCTCCTCCTGCTCCGGAGGGAGGCCGGCGCCGATGGTGAAGGTGGGGCCAGGCTTCCCGTCGTCTACGGGCACCTACTTCGTCTCAGCCCGGTCCTGAGAGAACAACTGCTTCTTCTTCACTGGTGCGGCGTCCCCAGCGTCGGGGCGCACCGTAGCCGCGGCCTTGTAGGCGAGCTTGAGTGCTTGAACCGCGTCCTTGGTATCCCCAACGACGGAGATGATGCCGCTGGTCCCATGCATCTTGATGATGTTGTAGCCTGGGTGCGTTGCCGCCTTAAACTTGGTGAGGGCAGGGTACCCAAGGATCCTGTTGTAAGGGAGGTGGATGTGGGCGACGTCGAAGTCGATCTGCTCGGTGCGGTAGTTGTAGCGGGTGCCGAAGGTGACGGGGAGGCGCACCCGCCCTAGCGAGGCGACAGATCCCATGGCCACCCCAGACAAGGGCTTCAAGGGCGCGAGCTGGTCGAAGGGCACCTGAAGCGTGTTGAAGGTCTCCACAGAGAGGACGTTGAGGCCGGCGCCGGTGTCGATGAGGGCCTTGGTGACCGCCACGTTGCTTATGGTCGATGTGCACAGCATGGGGAGCGTGCCGGCGGCGACCGTCGTCCTGGGGTGGTCGTCGGAGTCGAAGGTGATGTCGACCTCCAGCCACGCCCGAGGCTGCGGGGCCTCGAGCCGTGGCTGAACGGCGCCCGCCTGGCGGAGGAACTGCTTGACATGGCGGCCGGAAGCAGGTGCCTGCGAGCCGCCGAGGATGCATGCGACCGCAGGCTTGGCCAGGAAAGCCACGACGTTCCCGCTCGTCATGGGCTGCCCGGCCTCGGCGGCGACGCCGGCCATGGAGCTGATGAGTCGAGGCCGGATTGCAGCCGCGGAGGGAGAGGCTTCGACACGCCCCCTACCTGGCGCGCCAAATGTCGGCTTTCGGACTCCGCAAAACCCAAAGAGGTACGAACTCAGGGTCGTGTGCGAAGATCCCCCACCAGCTTCGGCCTCTAGCTCACTGCTCCACAGCCTTGTCGAATCGAACTCACTCAATCGCAAGGAAGAAGATTAACACGCGGATTTACCCAGGTTCGGGCCGCTGCGAAGCGTAAAACCCTACTCCTGCTTTTGGTGGATTGCCTCACGAGGAGGTTTCTGGATGAACTGGTACAGTGGTGAGCAACCTCGCGAGGGCGCTCGGGTGGTTTCGGATCTCTCCCTATCTATGGCGCAGCCTAGTCTCTATTTATAATGGCCCGGTTCCTCTTCCTTTATCGCATTGGCGGGAAGGGATCCCACAGCGCCAATTTCAAAGGGGGACAAGGAGTACACCTTATCCTGACGAAAGGTGGTCTTCGCCTCCAATGTAGCTGGTGGTGATGCAGAAGTGGGCTCGGCGATGACGTCCGTCCTGCAGGGCTTGTGGTCTTGGTCTTGTTGCACCGGAATGGAAACCTTTGGGGGGACACCTTGGGAACCCGCGTACGTCCTTGCCTCCTTTGCACCAAAGAGGAAACTGCTTCTTCTGAGCCCGCTGGCGCCTGCCTGGCCCGGCTGGCGTCACCTCGGCCTCTCGAGGCCGAGCCCTGCATTGAGATCTCCGCCCCTCCGGAGAGAGCCTGGAGAGGCCTCCTCTCTTCGGGGGTCTTGGTGTCGTCCCCCTCGCGAGGGTGGGGCTCTCACGAGGGCCTTGTCTTGAGTGATGTCGTGCTGGGCCGTACTAGGCTGTCGAAGTGGGCCACGCCCTGGCCCGCAGGCAGGCAGGTCTGGGTACCCCCGTTCCCAGAGCACCGACATTGTTATCCTTAATAGCAACGATAAATGCGTGTCTTCCTGCCCCATCTGTCACTGGAAAAGAACACCGCAAGATCGAACCCATCACAAAGCACCTCTTCACATGGCAAGAAAAATCGATCTAGTTGGCCTAACTAAACCAAAGTTTCGAAGAAGAAATACGAGGCTATAAGTAATCATGCATATAAGAGATCAAAGAAGACTCAAATAATATTCATGGACAGAAACTGATCATGAACTCAAAATTCATCGGATCCCAACAAACACACTGCAAAAGTTACATCAAATAGATCTCCAAGAGACCATTGTATTGAGAATAATAAGAGAGAGAGAGAGAGGAAGCCATCTAGCTACTGCCTACGGACCCGTAGGTCTATGGTGGACTACTCACGCATCATCAGAGAGGCACCTATGAAGAAGATGAACCCCTCCGTGATGGTGTTTAGATTGGGTCTCGAGGTTCTGGAACTTGCGGCGGCTGGAATTGTGTTTCGTCGACTCCCCTAGGGTTTTTGGAATATTTGGGAATTTATAGGCATCAGAGGCGGTGGAGAGGGGCCCCGAGGAGGGCACAACCCATCCGGGCGTGTCGGGGCCCCCTGGCGCGCCCTGGTGGGTTGTGGTCTCCTCGTCCCACTTCTCCGGCACTTCTTTGGCCCACTGGGTGTCTTCTGGTCCAGAAAAAATCACCAAAAAGTTTCTTCGCGATTGGACTCCGTTTGGTATTGATTTTCCGCAAAGTAAAAAACAAGCAAAAACAACAACTCGCACTTTGGCACTATGTCAATAGGTTAGTCCTTAAAAATGATATAAAGTTGATATAGAATTATTGTAAAACATCCAAGAATAATAATATAATAGCATGGAACAAGCAAAAATTATAGATACGTTGGAGACGTATCATTCTTCACGGGAGGGGCAACTGCTTTGCCACTCTTCTTGGAGTTACCCTTCTTGCCCTTGCCATTCTTCTTGAAACTAGTGGTTTTATTGACCGTCAACACTTGATGCTCCTTTTGGATTTCAGACTCAGCGACTTTCAGCATCGCAAACAACTCGACGACTGACTTGTTCATCCCTTGCATGTTATAGTTCAACACAAAGCTCTTGTAGCTAGGTGGTAGTGATTGAAGAACTCTGTCAGTGATCGCCTCCGGCGGGAGGGCAATTCCCAACTCAGCCAGATGGTTGGAATACCCAGACATTCAGAGTATGTGTTCACTAAAAGACCCGTTCTCCTCCATTTTGCAAGCATAGAATTTATCGGAGGTCTCATACCTCTCGATCCAGGCATTCTTCTCAAAGATAAACTTCAACTCCTGGAACATCTCATATGCTCCATGACGTTCAAAACGCCTTTGAAGTCCCAGCTCTAAGCCATACAACATAGCACACTGAACTATTGAGTAATCATCCGAACGCGACTGCCAGGTGTTCACAACATCTGAAGACGACACTGGAGCGGGTGGCTCACCGAGCGGTGCATCAAGGACACAAGCCTTTTGGGAAGCCGTGAGGATAATCCTCATATTACGGGCCCAGTCTACAAAGTTACTTCCATCATCTTTCAGCTTAGCTTTCATTAGGAACGCATTGAAATTCAGGGGAACTATTGCGCGAGCCATTGATCTACAACATAAAATTTGCAAAGACAACTTAGACTATTGTTCAAGATAATGGGTTTAGTTAATCATATTACTTAAAAACTCCCACTCAAATTGACATCCCTCCGGTCATCCGAGTGCTAGATGATCCAAATTCACCAAGCCAAGTCCGATCATCACGTGAGATGAGGTGGTTTCAATGGTGAACATCTCCATGTTGATCATATCTACTATATGACTCATGCTCGACCTTTTGGTCTCTAGTGTTCCGAGGCCATGTCTGTACATGCTAGGCTCGTCAAATTTAACCCGAGTGTTCCGCATGTGCAACACTGGCTTGCACCCGTTGTATGCGAACGTAGAGTCTATCACACCCGATCATCACGTGGTGTCTCGAAACGATGAACTTTCGCAATGGTGCACACTCGGGGAGAACACAATTTTATCTTGAAATTTTAGTGAGGGATCACCTTATAATGCTACCGTCGTCCTAAGCAAAACAAGGTGCATAAAAGAATTAGCATCACATGCAAATCATAAGTGACATGATATGGCCATGATCTTGTGCTTTTGATCTCCATCTTGAAAGCATCGACATGATCTCCATCGTCACCGGCATAACACCATGATCTCCATCTATGTGTCGCCATGAGGTTGTCGCGCCAACTATTGCTTCTACAACTATTACTAACTCATAGCGATAAAGTAAAGAAAAAAGGCAAAAATAAATTAAATACAACCCTATGGCTCCTGCCGGTTGCCGTACTCATCGACATGCAAGTCGTGATAATCTATACAGAACATGATCATCTCATACATCACATATATCTCATCATGTTTCTGGCCATATCATATCACAACATACCCTGCAAAAACAAGTTAGACGTCCTCTAATTTGTTGTTGCATGTTTTACGTTGCTGCTATGGGTATCTAGAAAGAACGATTCTTACCTACGCAAAACCACAACGGTGATATACAAGTTTCTTTTTCACCTTCTACAAGGACCGCCTCTGTCGAATCTGATTCAACTAAAGTGGGAGAGACAGACACCCGCCAGCCATCTTATGCAACAAAGTTACATTTTAGTCGATGGAACCGGTCTCTCGTACGTGGACAAGTAAGGTTGGTCTGAGCCGCTTCATCGTACAAAACTGCTGAATCAAGAAAATACTAAGCAGGGAAGCAATCTGAATATCAACGCCCACAAATTCCTTTGTGTTCTACTCGTGATCTCATCTACGCATAGACCTAGCTCTGATGCCACTATTGGGGAACGTTGCATGGGAAACAAAATTTTACCTACGCACACACAAGATCTATCCATGGAGATGAGCATCTACGAGAGGGGAGATCGGATCCACATACCCTTGTAGATTGCTAAGCAGGAAGCGTTATGAAACGCGGTTGATGTAGTCAAACGTCTTTGCGATCCAAATCGCAAGCCGTCCCGCGATCCAATCACGATCTAGCGCCGAACGGACGGCACCTCCGCGTTCAGCACACGTACAGCTCGATGACGATCTCCGTCTCCCTGATCCAGCAAGCGAGGGCGGAGAGGTAGATGAGTTCTCCGGCAGCACAATGGCGTGGTGGTGGTTGTGGTGAACTAATCCGACAGGGCTTCGCCGAGTTCTACCAAACTAATCTAGAGGAGAAAGACAATCTAGAGAGGAGAGGACAACACGTGGCTTTTCAGGTGTTGGGCTGCCCTCAAACCTCCACTATATATAGGAGGAAGGGGTGGGAGGAGGCGCCCTAGGGTTTCCCCTAGGGCCTTGGCCGCCGGCCAAGGAGATGGAGTCCACCTCTGTCGGGACCCCAATCCTAAGCCATAAGAATCTAGCATGTAACACATCACATCACTTTGCGGCCTCACGCACGGTTATCCCCACAGCTGCCACCTTACCTGGGCCGGGACCGTTTGCGTCTTTTGGCTCACGTATGTGAATATGTCGCTAGCATTCAAATGTCAAAGAACCCGGGCCGACATGACTAGTCGTAGAACCCAAGTAGCACATCCGTACAGGGACAGGCGTACATAACCCAGCAATGCAGGTGTCAGCCTCCAGCATGTGTAGATGAGTCGTAGCAAGCTACATGGACTCCATTATGCCGTGAGACATTTCTATCATCAACTGCGCGTAGACGAGTCATAGCAGGCTACAAGGACTCCATTACACTGCGAGACGTTTCCCCGAAGGGACAGACAAAACAGCAAAGAAGGATACACGCCGGTCGATCAATGTGTCCGGAGCAGTAGCAAGCTACCAAGGCTCGGTGGAAGCACAAAGAGGCAGTTCCCTGTAAAGAGTACTCCTAAGGCACACAACTAGGTGTCGGATCCCATACATACCGTTGCACGTCACACATACGCACGACATGCCCGATATGCATAGATACAACTATGGCATCACAACATAACCATACAACAACATATCATTTATTTAGAAGGCTCCAGAGAACCTCCATAGATTAATGGTACAGACAGGGGTCACATGACCCATCATTCAGAGCATACAACCAACAAGTGGAAGACAAATGTCTGGGTACAAACATCTATTAAAAGTGGCTGGAGGAGCCTGAAAAGCTACAACGACCCTACCAGAGGAACCAGACCTTTGTCTGGGATTCCCAAGCTAATCCGGTCAACATCGAACCTCACGTCATAAGGATCACTATTGAGACTGACGTCTCATCTGCAAAAACATAAATGAAGCAACTGTGAGTACGAAGGTACTCAGCAAGACTTACATCAGAACTATCTACATATGCATCATTGTCAACAAAAGGCGAGGTGTGGAGTTTATTGCAGCAAGCTAGCTTTGACTCTTGGCTAACCTGTACTACGAGTACAGGTACTTTCCTTGAGGTGGGATAGCGCACACGAGTCCACATATTCACCATATCAATACACCACTATGGATCCACTTTCGTCTCCCTACGGGAAGGCCATCCATAGCACTCATGGTTATCTTGCGTATTTTAGAGTATCCATGTCAAATTGTCTATGAACAACATAAGTTCTCCAAGTACTCCATATCCGAGGACGTGGCTATTCGAACAGATTGATAACCCTGCAGGGGTGCACTTCTTCACACACGCTCTCGCCACTTATCGCCATGTGCACGTAAAAACGCACCTGGGCAACCTTCAAGCGGAAGCCCAGCGAGGGAGTCGGCCACGACCGTCAATCACACAAGACCCTAGTCCAGGCTATCGCCTATTTGAGACTGAACCCGCACGGAAGTCCGGCCGAAGTTTCCGCTACGACCTCAAACAATGTGCGCAGGGTTCCCAAGCCCACCGTTCGGGTGCCACTTGGTACACCGTGCCACTGTGTATCTACCGCATCACAGCCCACCACGTCGGGCAACGCTATGCACGGCCACCAACACTTTTCCTACAAACACCAGAAACTAGTTACAACTCCTGGACAGAGATCAAGGCGGTTAATAAACCGAGAGGGGTCGAGTTACCGGAACCCAATGTGTGGTAGTATCTTGTCTTGGACAACAAACACAGAACTCAGTTCTTAAGGATGGTCCCAAGGAGACAACCCGCCATGTACTCCTACATGGCCTCTCATCGCTACCTTTACCAAATCGTGTTCACACACTTAGCTCTCACACAGTAGGACATGAACACTGCCATTCCGATTCATCGCCCAGATGGATCAGACCTGACACGACACGACTCTAAGCATAGCAGGCACAGTAAGCAAGAATGGATGAGTAAGCACAACAAGGCTCAAGCAGTTGGTACTCATGCTAAGTGGTTTCAATTATTTACTGTGGCAAAGACAGGTCATGAAAGGAATGGGTTCAACTACCGAGAACATGTAACAGTTGAATCGTTGTTGTCCTAATACAGTAAAAGAGAGAAGGAGCGAGAGGGTGGGTTTATATCAATATGCTCAAGGAGGAGTTGCTTGCCTGACAGTTCTGAAGATAGAAGATCTCTTCATCAGTGTCAACGATCATAACGTCGGAACAACGTCTACCGAGGAAGATCAAACACCGGCAAACAAGAAGGAACAACATTCAATTCATGAAATGCACAATCATGATGTATGATATGACAAATTAAGGTACTGAATTGATCTAGAGAAATAGGTAACCAAGTTAATTGAAGTGGAATTCAAACAAGTTTGAATTCCAACTCCAAATGATATTTCCTACTTTGCCCTAATAACAAAATGTCCTACTTGGTGATGCTAACTTGCTCAAACATGCATGATCATGGCATAAACAGATTCATTGGATTTTTATGATCATTTTTCATATATAAATTATTTTCATTGGAGTTATGGTTGAATTTCTATGATTTTTAGAAGTTTTAGACATTTTCTGGATTATTTATATAACACAAATTATTAATTGCATCAGTCTGACGTTAGCATGACATCATCAGGTCAACCGGACTGGTCCACGTCAAACCTGACCGTGGGACCCGCCTGTCATGGACACCGTGGCTGACCCGGTTTAGTTAACTTAACCAAAGATTAATTAGGGAGCCTGGGCCCCAGTGTCATTGACTTAGTGGGGTTAATTAGCTGCGTCATTATCTTTAATGGTGTTGCCACGTCATCTAACCGCCGTTTAACCGCCGGCAACCTTAACCGACGGCGGAGGCACGCTGGAATCGCAGCACCGGCGACGGTTTTGCGAGCGGAGGTGCTCTACGGGGAGCTGGGAGTGAGCCGCGTCCATCCGTGCAACTGGCTTCACCGGGGGTGGTCGGAGAGAATGGCAGCGACGACCATTGCGGCTGTCGGAGCTCGGGGTTAACGGCGATGGCGATGTGGTGCACCGTGGGTTGTGCGGGTGGGTGCTTTGGCTCCCTGGGAGCATAGGGAACGCGGCGACGCGCTCAAAAGCAAGCAGACGCAGCTGTGGCCACGCAGACGACATGGCTGTGCGGCGCTGGGATTTGGCCGTGGCGGGAGTCGTAGCTAGAGATCGACCGGGGCAACGGGGTTAGGGGAGGAGCAAGGGGAGCTCACATAGAGGGGGAGCAGACGGTCAGAGAGCTCGGGGAGGTCCTGCATGCGGCGAATCGTCGACGAGGAGCTCCGGTGACCGACGATGAAGATGACGCAGATGGCGGCGATGTGGTGCTCCAGGGCTTGCGAGCTTTGAGGAGAGGACGAAGACGACCATGACGGAGCAATAGGACATGGCTGCGGGGCTCCTAATGGGCAGTGGCCGCGGCAACAGCAAGCGACGGCGACGGCAGCGCTCGGGTGAGCTCGAGGGCGACCGTTGGAGAGGAGGAGAGGGACCGGAGGGAGAGGGGAGAGCGAGAGGAGGGAACACGACGTCTCCTGGGTGATCGAATGACCACGGGGAGGCAGCTGCGTGGCAAGCAAGGGCTGGCTAGGGGTGAGCGCGCGCTCGACACCGAGCTGCTCCTACTAGCAGGAGGAAGACGACGGGGAAGGAGCTGGGCTGGGCCTGGTAGGTGGGCCGAACAGGTAAGTCTCTCTCTTTCCAAATTCTTTCTGTTTTCTATTTTCTTTCTATTAAATGCCCTCTGGTTTATAATGTTTGGGCAAAAATACTAAAGTCAAAAATCCTGAAATAATTTTTGGGGTTTATACATATTATTTCCAGACCCCTCAATAACTATCAGAATTTTTGAATCAACTAAAATATTTATAGTCTTTTATTTGTCATTTCCAGCAACATTGCTGGCTTATTTAGAATACCAAAAAGAGTGGTTAAAAGTATATCATCCCTGGTATGTTGTTGCCAACATTTATGAGAGAGGTGGAACATTTTTGAAGAGAATTTTGGGATAATTGGAAAATTCAATTATTGGAATTTGTTTACTGAATAAAGTGCTAGGGTTTGTCATCCCCATTTCAAATTTCATTTGAATTTAAACACGATGACATGATGATTAATGCAATGAGAAGCAATGGCTAGCTAGGGCTGTGACAACTCACCCCCACTAAACAAGAATCTCTTCCCGAGATTCAGGCGTAGGGTAAGAGGACTGAGGGGACACTAACTACCACAACCTTCATGATCCTGTTTCCCTTCTCGAAGATGTTGATTCTCTGCATCATGTTGATCTTGACCTCTTTTCTTTAGGATCTTCATCCAACACGACAAAAAATGAAAAGCTCTACTAGAATCGATCTCCTCGAGACCGAGCAACTCATGATCTACTCATGGAATGAAACGTAAGAACGCCTCTTGATCTGAGACTCAAAACACACATCGAGAACGATGGAATGAGGCTGATAACGGAGGTTCAATTGGTAGGCAACAATTCCACGCTTAGCAGATGAGGCATAGGTTTCAAAGTAGCGAGGAGTTGGTTGCCCTTCATACCAAAACGGGCACCTTAGGGAAGGTGACTTGTAGTATTATCCCTTAAGTGGCAAAAATAATTACTTTTGATCCAGGGATCATTGAAACTCTTCATGACAGCCTAAGGCAACTTACAAACGATCGTTTGAAGGAGTTCGAGCGATTGGCATACTCAGTTTGGAAAAGAAGCTAGAGTTATAGGACAGCTTGGTAAATGGAAGGCACTTTCCAGTTGATACCGAGGAATAACCCAGTGTCTGAGCATGCTCTGAAGAACTTGAGCATCTCCATATCCATCAAAGTTTTACCAACATCCATGCCAAGGATTCTGGCAGCACATCATACTACCATGATGAATAGCGATGGAAGACGCAGATGCAAAGGAAGACATCACTTTCTCAGATTTCACCTTAGCTATGCCAAGGGAACGAAATCTGGATGATCGACCGAGAGACATTTAGCATTCCGCTTCTAATGTTCCCCTTGTAGTATTAGTATACCCCAATTTGATAATGCTTGGTATCTAGAACATCAAGTAAAGATCAGACTTCGGGGGTTCAAGGGGTCCATGAGGAACAACTTTTAAAATAAGTCATATGAAATCCTCATGGGGAAGTGGCTAAATTGCAGATACAAGATATTATAACAATAGGTCTTCCGGCTAGGTGCGTTAGCCACAACATCACTTTATCGGTTACAAAGAGACCAATATTATAATTCTTGGGTAACGTTCCAACCATTATATCTGCCTGAGATTCAGACTTGATTGGAGACATGATGTTTCAGACTCAGCATGTTTGGCAAGAAAGTTTGCAACACAAATCGACGAGATGACGTTGCAGGATTCTCAGGAAATGAACTACGGAAGCCAACTCCAAAACATGAGCTGGATTGCAAGACCCATGTGGACACTCTGTCCAAGACAATTGTGAACACATAGAAATCTTACAACAAAACACTACCGAGTTCTAGGTGGAAGCATCATTGGAGGTAACGAAGTTTTGTGTACGTCCGTCTGAGCTCTTCAGGAATAACACTTAACTTCTTTTCCTTAACAAGTCAAACAGTGGCTTGATGTGCTAGGAAATTCATACGGAATGGAGGTAGCGAGCCTATCATGCCATAGAATACTTCGCACATGCATGATTGACTTGGGATGATTCCAGAGGAGACAAATAACTTTTCCCGAAGTCACGTCGGCAACTTGCACCAAATGCACGTGAACTTTGGGTAAGTCACTTCTTACATCCAACATATACTTCATGTATGGAACACGAAGGTATCGCCTATAAAGTTTCCAACGCTAGCTTTATGTTCATCATGAATCATGGATCACATGAAAAATGTTGTCGATGGGCTCAACAACAATTCATCAAGGTATCCATATAGATGGGATTCCACAACTATGAGAACAAGGTGATAGCCTTGGTCAGACCAAAAGATATAACGTTATCTGCTCGAGGATACATCCACGGGTAAAATAACATTACGATAATCGTTGGTTCTGATTTTGATTTGACGATAGCCCATACTCAAATAAAAGATTGGGCAAGACAATAGATGCAGCAGTTGATCACAAGGATCATCCGATGAAGGTACCATCTTTCTTTGGCACACACCCAAGATATCCCTTTGGAAAGAACTAAGTCAGGCAAAGCTTTTATCTTCCAACTCTCCAAGCTGTTGTTTAGCTTAACCAACTAGCTTAGGGGTATCCAACATAGAGTCTTGGAGAAGAGGTGGTTTATAGAAAAACCATCTTGATCATGAACTCAACATAACGGTCAAGGAACACCTTGGTAATACTTCCAAGAAGATATTCGAAAAATTACGAACCATCGATATGTTATCAGGCTCGTGAACAATCTTGCTTTTCAAGGCAAGACGATATGGTCAACAGAGCGAAGGATTGACACAATCCTAACTCATTGATCGAAAAGTGCACCATAGAAAATGGACTAGGTAGCACGATCAATCTTTAGAGTGGTGATTCAATAACCAACACACTAGGAATGAGATTATTGTCCATTAACCTCCAAGCAATAGGATTGCTAGAAGTATTGATTTCACGCATCATGGTTCACTTGTCGGTATTCCGGTTACAACCAACTCAGGTACCGAGGAATGAATAATGATGGCGAGAAGTATCACTACATCAAGAGTCCATAAGAGGGAGTGCAATTCTCATGACAATCTAGACATGAAGATGGTAATACTTCAAGGTAGAACAGAACAAAAGCTGGATTGGCATTTTGATCTGCGGAACACAACTGCTTTAACCCAATCCTAGATATGGATGAGGTACTGGAGTTTGTTTCTCCTAGTCATTCTGAAATAGAATGGATTGACAGACCACAAGAATAATAGGCATCGATGAAAACGGATGCACAACAACTCTTGACTATCCGCTGATAGAAGAAGGTCAAAATACAAATGAAGGGGGCAACTCAAGAGCACATGATTTTTCTTGAGTTGTAGATGCATAGGTTGAATACGTCGAACAAAGTTCAACATGTTTCTTCCAGATAACCCATGCAGAAGGATAGAATTGGCAGAGTCACAATGTAGGATGGAGAACTCATCAAGAGCACTCTGGTTATGACCTTCAGTTCTCGAAGAACGTCTGCCATAATGATTCATGGTATTGGAAGAGTGATATACCACGAACCTCGAAGACTAGAACAAGGTTACTAATATCCTAAAGGAATGAGCAACACTATCAACAGGAGTGAGCAGAATGATTCTTGGGTTCAAGAGCCCAGAAATAGAATACCTACTGACTAAATAGCATCACAGCATGCTTTCGATAATGATGGCCAGAATTATCACACTGGGAACAACAGACACAACTAGACTATTGGGTGGCTCACTTGAATAACATGGTTTCCTAAAAACCTTCAACAAATATGTCGAGGTAATAGAGTACCTCAACACAATAATTAGTGTGCTTTGTTTGGCCCAAAAGACATCGATTCAAGATGGAGTTATTGCATCAGATTATTTATAAACCCTGGATAACTCGAACAACATAACGGCTGTACGGGCATGAAATATGAAGCAACCTGTACAAGAAAACTAACAACAAAACAACTGAATTCTTATAGAGACATCGATCCAGGAACACATCAACTTTCCTATAAGTCTCCAGCATAGTAACTCGTCATCCTGATAGATAGGTGAGAAGCCTAATTCTTAAACCCCGTAGAATAAGGAAGAGGGTGACTCAGAATTAGAATGACACGAGGAAAGGAGTAAAAAGAATCTTACATTCCCTTCCACAATCAATTCCCTTATATAACTAAAGCAGTTCTAGACTCAAACATCGACCAGTTTGGCTTGGTAATCCTACATGCAGTCAAGCTCTGATACCGACGCTGTCGGGACCCCAATCCTAAGCCATAAGAATCTAGCATGTAACACATCACATCACTTTGCGGCCTCACGCACGGTTATCCCCACAGCTGCCACCTTAACTGGGCCGGGACCGTTTGCGTCTTTTGGCTCAAGTATGTGAATATGTCGCTAGCATTCAAATGTCAAAGAACCCGGGCCGACATGACTAGTCATAGAACCCAAGTAGCACATCCGTACAGGGACAGGCGTACATAACCCAGCAATGCAGGTGTCAGCCTCCAGCATGTGTAGACGAGTCGTAGCAAGCTACATGGACTCCATTACACCGTGAGACATTTCTGTCATCAACTGCACGTAGACGAGTCATAGTAGGCTACAAGGACTCCCTTACACTGCGAGACGTTTCCCCGAAGGGACAGACACAACAGCAAAGAAGGATACATGCCGGTCGATCAATGTGTCCGGAGCAGTAGCAAGCTACCAAGGCTCGGTGGAAGCACAAAGTGGCAGTTCCCTGTAAAGAGTAGTCCTAAGGCACACAACTAGGTGTCGGATCCCATACATACCGTTGCATGTCACACGTACGCACGACATGCCCGATATGCATAGATACAACTATGGCATCACAACATAACCATACAACAACATATCATTTATTTAGAAGGCTCCAAAGAACCTCCATAGAATAATGGTACAGACAAGGGTCACATGACCCATCATTCAGAGCATACAACCAACAAGCGGAAGACATATGTTTGGGTACAGACATCTATTAAAAGTGGCTGGAGGAGCCTGAAAAGCTACAACGACCCTACCAGAGGAACCAGACCTTTCTCTGGGATTCCCAAGCTAATCCGGTCAACATCGAACCTCACGTCATAAGGATCACTATTGAGACTGACGTCTCATCTGCAAAAACATAAATGAAGCAACCGTGAGTACGAAGCTACTCAGCAAGACTTACATCAGAACTATCTACATATGCATCATTGTCAACAAAAGGGGGGGTGTGGAGTTTATTGCAGCAAGCCAGCTTTGACTCTTGGCTAACCTGTACTACGAGTACAAGTACTTTCCTTGAGGTGGGATAGCGCACACGAGTCCACATATTCACCATATCAATACACCACTATGGATCCACTTCCGTCTCCCTACGAGAAGGCCATCCATAGCACTCACGCTTATCTTGCGTATTTTAGAGTATCCATGCCAAATTGTCTATGAACCACATAAGTTCTCCAAGTAGTCCATATCCGAGGACGCGGCTATTCGAACAGATTGATAACCCTGCAGGGGTGCACTTCTTCACACACGCTCTCGCCACTTATCGCCATGTGCATGTAAAAAGGCATCTCGGCAACCTTCAAGTGGAAGCCCAGCGAGGGAGTCGTCCACGACCGTCAATCACACAAGACCCTAGTCCAGGCTATCGCCTATTTGAGACTGAACCCGCACGGAAGTCCGGCCGAAGTTTCCGCTACGGCCTCAAACGATGTGTGCAGGGTTCCCAAGCCCACCGTTCGGGTGCCACTTGGTACACCGTGCCACTGTGTATCTACCGCATCACAGCCTACCCCGTCGGGCAGCGCTATGCATGGCCGCCAACACTTTTCCTTCAAACACCAGAAACTAGTTGCAACTCCTGGACAGAGATCAAGGCGGTTAATAAGCCGAGAGGGGTCGAGTTACCGGAACCCAATGTGTGGTAGTATCTTGTCTTGGACAACAAACACATAACTCAGTTCTTAAGGACGGTTCTAATGAGACAACCCGCCATGTACTCCTACATGGCCTCTCATCGCTACCTTTACCAAATCGTGTTCACACACTTAGCTCTCACAAGTAGGACATGAACACTGCCATTCCGATTCATCGCCCAGATGGATCAGACCCGACACGACACGACTCTAAGCATAGCAGGCACAGCAAGCAAGCATGGATGAGTAAGCACAACAAGGCTCAAGCAGTTGCTACTCATGCTAAGTGGTTTCAACTATTTACTATGGCAAAGACAGGTCATGCAAAGGAATTGGTTCAACTACCGAGAACAGGTAACAATTGAATCATTGTTGTCCTAATGCAGTAAAAGAGAGCAGGAGCGAGAGGATGGGTTTATATCAATATGCTCAAGGAGGAGTTGCTTGCCTGACAGTTCTGAATATAGAATATCTCTTCATCAGTGTCAATGATCATAATGTCGGAACAACGTCTACCGAGGAAGATCAAACACCGGCAAACAAGAAGGAACAACATTCAATTCATGCAATGCATAATCATGATGTATGATATGACAAATTAAGGTACTGAATTGATCTAGAGAAATAAGTAACCAAGTTAATTGAAGTGGAATTCAAACAAGTTTGAATTCCAACTCCAAATGATATTTCCTACATTGCCCTAATCACAAAATGTCCTACTTGGTGATGTTAACTTGCTCAAACATGCATGATCATGGCATAAACAGATCCATTGGATTTTTGTGATCATTTTTCATATATAAATTATTTTCATTGGAGTTATGGTTGAATTTCTATGATTTTTAGAAGTTTTAGACATTTTCTGGATTATTTATATAACACAAATTATTAATTGCATCAGTCTCACGTCAGCATGACATCATCAGGTCAACCGGACTAGTCCAGGTCAAACCTGACCGTGGGACCCGCCTGTCATGGACACAGTGGCTGACCCGGTTTAGGTAACTTAACCAAAGATTAATTAGGGAGCCTGGGCCCCAGTGTCATTGACTTAGTGGGGTTAATTAGCTACGTCATTATCCTTAATGGTGTTGCCACGTCATCTAACCGGCGTTTAACCGCCGGTGACCTTAACCGATGGCGGAGGCACGCCGGAATCGCAGCACCGGCGACGGTTTTGCGCGCGGAGGCGCTCTACGGGGAGTTGGCAGTGAGCCGCGTCCATCTGTGCAACTGGCTTCACCGGGGGTGGTCGGAGCGAACGGCAGCGACGACCAGCGTGGCTACCGGAGCTCGGGGTTAACGACGACGGCGATGTGGTGCACCGTGGGTTGTGCAGGTGGGTGCTTTGGCTCCCTGGGAGCATTGGGAACGCGGCGACGCGCTCAAAAGCAAGCGGACACAGCTGTGGCCGCGCAGACGACATGGCCGTGCGGCGCCGGGATTTGGCCGTGGCGGGAGTGGTAGCTAGAGGTCGACCGGGGCAACGGGGTTAGGGGAGGAGCAAGGGGAGCTCACAAAGAGGGGGAGCAGACGGTCAGAGAGCTCGGGGAGGTCCTGCACGCGGCGAATCGTCGAAGAGGAGCTCCGGTGACCGACGATGAAGATGACGCAGATGGCGGCGCTGTGGTGCTCCAGGGCTTACGAGCTTCGAGGAGAGGACGAAGATGACCCCGGCGGAGCGATCGGACATGGCTGCGGGGCTCCTAATGGGCAGTGGCCGCGGCACCAGCAAGCGACGGCGACGGCAGCGCTCGGGTGAGCTCGAGGGCGACCGTTGGAGAGGAGGAGAGGGACAGGAGGGAGATGGGAGAGCGAGAGGAGGGAACACGGTGTCTCCTGGGTGATCGGATGACCACAGGGAGGCAGCTGCGTGGCAAGCAGAAGCTGGCCAGGGGTGAGCGCGCGCTCGACAACGAGCTCCTCCTACTGGTAGGAGGAAGACGACGGGGAAGGAGCTGGGCTAGGCCTGGTAGGTGGGCCGAACAGGTAAGTCTCTCTCTTTCCTAATTCTTTCTGTTTTCTATTTCCTTTCTATTAAATGCCCTCTGGTTTATAATGTTTGGGAAAAAATACAAAAGTCAAAAATCCTGAAATAATTTTTGGGGTTTATACATATTATTTCCAGACCCCTCAATAATTATCAGAATTTTTGAAACAACTAAAATAGTTATAGTCTTTTATTTGTCATTTCCAGCAACATTGCTGGCTTATTTAGAATAAAAAAAGAGTGGTTAAAACTATATCATCCCTGGTATGTTGTTCCCAACATTTATCAGAGAGGTGGAACATTTTTGAAGAGAATTTTGGGATAATTGGAAAATTCAATTATTGGAATTTGTTTACTGAATAAAGTGCTAGGGTTTGTCATCCCCATTTGAAATTTCATTTGAAATTAAACATGATGACATGATGATTAATGCAATGATAAGCAATGGCTAGCTAGGGTTGTGACAACCTCCAACTAGGAGGTGGGCTAGGGAGGAGTCCTACTCCAATATGGACTCCTCCCACCCTTCCACCTTTTTGCCTCTTGGGCGCATGGGCCCTCATGGGTCGGCCGCCCAGCCCATCAGGGGCTGGTGCGCCACCTCTTGGGCCCATGTGCCCCCCCGGGGTGGGTGGGCCCCCCCGATGCACCCCCGGAACCCATTCGTCCCTCCCGGTACACTACCGGAAATAACCGAAACTTTTCCGGAACCCAAATACCACTTTCCTATATATAAATATTTACCTCTGGACCATTCTGGACCTCCTCGTGACATCTGGGATCTCATCCGTGACTCCGAACAACCTTTGGTCACCAACATACATAACTCAATAATAGCGAAACGTCACCGAACGTTAAGTGTGCAGACCCTGAGGGTTCGAGAACTATGTAGACATGACCGAGACACCTCTACGGTCAATAACCAATAGCGGGACCTGGATGCCCATATTGGTTCCTACATATTCTACAAAGATCTTGATCGGTTGAACCTCTTTGTCAAGGATTCAGTTAATCCCATACGCTGTTCCCTTTGTTTATTGGTATGTTACTTGCCCGAGATTCGATTGTCGGTATCTCCATACCTAGTTCAATCTCATTACCGACAAGTCTCTTTACTCATTCCGTAATACAAGATCCCGTGGCTAACTCTTTAGTCACTTTGCTTGCAAGGCTCATTGTGATGTTGTATTACAGAGTGGGCCCTGAGATACCTCTCCATCACACGGAGTAACAAATCCCAGTCTTGATCCATGTCAACTCAACAGACACCCTTGGAGATACCTGTAGAGCATCTTTATAGTCACCCAGTTACGTTGTGACATTTGATACACACAAGGTACTCCTCGGGTGTCAGTGAGTTACATGATCTCATGGTCATAGGAACACATACTTGACATGCAGAAAACAATAGCAATAAACTGACACGATCATATTCTACGTTCATAATTTGGGTCATGTCCATCACATCATTTTCCTAATGATGTGATCTCATCATCAAATGACAACTCATGTCTATGGCCAGGAAACCTTGACCATCTTTGATCAAGGAGCTAGTCCATCAGAGGCTTACTAGGGACACATTGTTGTCTATGTACCCACACATGTATTTGAGTTTCCAATCAATACAATTTAGCATGGATAATAAACATTTATCATGAACAAGGAAATATAATAATAACCATTTTATTATTGCCTCTAGGGCATATTTTCAACAACTAATAGCAGTTGTTGTAGGAGAACTCATATAACGGTAGGCAATCTTCCCACTTGGCTCCATATGCCAGAACACAAGCATGTAGCATGTCCTCGAGTATCTAGTTTACTTGCTCCGTGTGTCCTCCGGTCTGAGGGTGAAAAGCGGTGCTGAAGGATAGCTTAGTCCCCAAGGCTTCTTGGAATTGCTTCCAAAACCTGGAGGTAAACTGGGTACCTCGGTCTGATACGATCTCCTTAGGAACCCCGTGAAGGCTCACAATATGCTCGTTATAAAGACTGGCTAGCTTGCTTCCATCATAGGTGGTCTTGACGGGAATGAAGTGGGCTACCTTGGTCAGGTGATCGATAATGACCCAAATGGAATCATGTCCTTTGCTTGACCTGGGTAAACCGGTGATGAAGTCCATCCCGACTTTGTCCCACTTCCATTCATGCACTTTGAGTGGTTGTAACAGTCAGTGGGCCGCTGATGCTTAGCTTTGACTCTGGCATATGTCACACTTAGCGATGAAAGTGGCTATCTCTGTTTTCATGCCATGCCACCAAAATCTTGTTTTGAGGTCTTGATACTTCTTGGTTCCTCCAGGATGGATGGAATATGGAGTGTCATGGGCTCCTTGCAAGATCAAATTCCCGAGCTCAACCTTGTTGGGTACACAAATGCGATTCCCAAACCATACGACTCCTTGTTCATCCACTAAGAATCCTGGGGCCTTGCCTGCCTTGATCTTCCTCTTGATGCCTTCAATGCTTTCATGTTCCTTCTGAGCATCATTAATATCCTCTATCAAGGTAGGCTTTGCTTCAAGGTTGGCTAGGAATCCAGGTGCAACTAGTTCCAAACCAAAGCTTTCAAGCTCTTCATACAAGGTGGGTAGCCTTTCCTTAATCATAGCATTCAAGGAACAAGCCTTTCTACTTAAGGCATCTGCTACCACGTTAGCCTTTCCAGGGTGATATTGAACACTGAGGTCATAGTCCTTGATCAACTCTAACCATCTTCGCTGCCTCATGTTCAATTCCTTTTGAGTGAAAATATACTTCAAACTCTTATGGTCTGTGTATATCTCACATCGCTTACCTAGAAGGTAATGTCGCCATGTCTTCAAGGCATGAACTACTGCTGCCAACTCAAGATCATGAGTAGCATAGTTTCCTTCGTGGGGGCGTAGCTATCTAGAAAGATATGCCATGACCCTGCCTTCTTGCATCAGAACACTCCCGAGCCCGGTTCTCGATGCATCACAATATATCACAAACTCCTTGTGAATATCGGGAGTGGCCAAAACTGGGGCCATAGTCAATCTCTTCTTGAGCTCTTGGAAACTTTCCTCACACTTCGGTGTCCATTCGAACTTCTTGTCCTTCTTGAAGACCTGAGTCATGGGTCTAGCATTGCTCGAGAATCCTTCAACGAATTTGCGGTAATATCCCGTGAGTCCGAGGAAGCTTGTGACTTCCTTCACATTGCTTGGTGACTTCCTTCACATTGCTTGGGGATTGCCATTCAGTCACGGCTTCAATCTTGGCAGGATCCACTGACAATCCCTCTGCAGTCAACACATGACCCAAGAATCCAACTTCATGCAGCCAGAATTCACACTTGCTGAATTTGGCATAAAGTTGGTGCTCTCGAAGCTTGTCCAGGACCAATCTCAAGTGTTGCTCATGCTCTTCTTCGGACTTGAAAAAGACGAGTATGTCATCAATGATAACGACAACAAACTTGTCCAAGTACTCCATGAAAACTTTGTTCATGAGGTACATGAAGTAGGCAGGGGCATTGGTTAACCCAAATGACGTGACCGTGTACTCGTACAGGCCATACCGAGTCATGAATGCCATCTCCGGAGTGTCTTGGGGTCTGATCTTCAGTTGATACTATCCAGACCTAAGGTCAATCTTGGAGAACACCTTGGCTCCATTTAGCTGATCGAACATGTCTTCAATCTTGGGGAGTGGGTACTTGTTCTTGATTGTGACTTCATTGAGAGAGCGATAATAGACACAAAGTCAAATAGTACTGTCCCTTTTCTCCACAAACAGAACATGTGATCCCCAAGGAGAGGCACTAGGGCGAATAAATCCTTTCCTGAGCTGTTCAGCCAGTTGCTTCTTCAATTCAACCAACTCTTCGAATCCCATTCTATAGGGCTTCTTATAGATGGGTCCTGCTCCGGGCATTCGCTCAATGGTGAACTCAATGTCACGGTCAAGAGGCATTCCGGGCAGCTCATCGGGAAATACATCAGGGTATTCACATACCACCGGCAGTTGGTCCAACTCAATTCCCGACAAACAATTGACCCGAGGGGCTTGAGCAGAGATAGGGTTGGGAACATACTTGACTTCAACTCCTTGGCTATTGGTCATGGTAACAATTTGCTTGGCACAGTCTAGCAAGACTTGGTTCTTGGTTAACCAATTCATGCCAAGGATCATATCCAAGCTTTGCGAATCCAAAACTATGAGGTCTGCTAGGAAGTCTACCCCGTTGATGTTAATATCAACTCCTTTACATCCTATCTTGGTCCTCAAAACTGCACCCGGGGTTTGTACCAACATATGACTACCTAGGGGTGTACGCTTCATACCACTCTCTAGTGCGAACATTTGGATAACAAAAGAATGTGAAGCTCCATAATCAAACAGTACGGTTACTGGGGTTGAGTTGACAAGGAACGTACCCAGTATGACGTCCGGGTCTTCCTGGGCTTCCTCAGCAGTGACGTGATTCACACGACCCTTGCCATTGTTGGGCTGGTTCTGGGGAGCTTGGTTCCTTGGTGGCGCTCCACGGCCTTGACCTTGGTTTGGCGCATTGGGGCGCGGTGCATCTCGCTTCTTGTTGGGGCACTGCCTAGAGATGTGTCCTGGCTGAACACATCCAAAGCAAGTGACCTGGCCTGGGTTGTTGTTGCTGCCACCATTGTTGTTATTGGGGTTGTTGTAAGCTGGCCTGGGATTGGCATAATGCTGAGGCTGGTGGCTCGGACGAGGTGCAGGAGGTCTAGCCTGCTGAGGCTGATAAGTTGGCTTGGCTGGGCTGGCTGCCATGAGTGAGGCCTCTGGTTGCTGGAACTACCCTTGATGATCATCTTTCCCTTGTGAGTGTCTTCCATGGCACGATGCTTGTCTTCGAGCATCAGAGCCTTGTTCACTAGGTCGAATAAGGTCCGACAGTCGCAGACAATGAGCTGATACTACAGGGCTTGCTGGAGTCCTTCCATGAAGCGTTCCATCTTAGCAAGCTCAGTGCTGACATCCTCAGGGGCATACCTTGATAGTAGGTTGAACTTCTACATATACTCCTTGACAGAGCCAGTTCCTTGCTTCAGCGCTCGGAATTCTCTCTTCTTGATAGCCATGATCCCAAAAGGAATGTAGGCCGTGCGGAATCCTTCCTTGAAATCAGCCCAAGTGATCACACGGTCGCCTTGCATGACCTTGAATCCTTCCCACCAAGCTTTGGCGATACCTCCGAGGCAGTAAGAGGCATAAAGCACCTTCTCACAATCCTCGTTGCAGTTGACCAGTGCAAGGAGGTCATCGATGGTGCAGATCCAGTCATCGACATCCAAGGGTTCGACAGTCTTAGTAAAGGTCGGGGGCAAGTTCCTCATGAACTCCGACAGAGTGGAGCGACCATTGACTTTCCTTCCTTGATGTTGGTTGTTCACAAGGGCCTGGGCCATCTGCTGGATAGCAGCGGAGTTGGCTTGGCGTTCCCCCCGGAGAACTTGGAGAAACTGAGCTATGGTCATGTTCTCCGGTGGAGGTTGTGGCGGGGGAATGTCGCCATGTGGTTGCTCCTGGTAATCTCCAGCATGAGCAGACCCACCAGCTCACTGCTGCTGGCTAGAGTTGTCGGCGTCGGGGTTGCCAAAGGTGCTGGCGCGGGTTGTAGTCCCATCATGTTTGGAGCAGCCAAGTCAAACAACTGGGACAGAAGAGACGGGGAGCAATAATAGAGAGAGCACACCTAAGGGGGTTGGTATAGTGCAAGTGTGATCAAACAGAGGTCGAAAGACCAAACACTTAATATTAAAATAAGATAGACGATGTAGAAGCTTACATGTTGCCTAAGGCAAAAGCGCGACTTACATCGAGACACAAACAAAAACAAACAACAAGCACACATGGTTTCATATGAACCATTACACGGACTCGACTTCGCATGAGGGATACATGACTTATCCTACCCTAGGGGTTATCGGACTCACGTGGTGAAGAGCTCGGTCTCGTACTCACGCTCCTCAGGATCTTCCTCCTCATCATCATCCGTACGTGCGTCATCTCCGGTTGAGGGGGTCGGAGGACGAGGAGGTCCATCCCGACGACGCTTCGTCGGTGGGTCGGTGAAGAGCGCTCGGTACTCCTTCGCACTCATGCGACGACGACGTGTGGGTGCATCTCTAGCTGGGGGTACTCCTCCACTGTAAGTGATAGCTGGTCGTCCCTTGGGGGCTCCATCCTTCTTCATCCTGTCTGGCTTCATATTGGCTTGACGAAGTAGCTCTCGGGTGTGGTGAAGTTCCTTGCGGAGCTTCACAGACTCCTTAATCAGGTTATGAGCCAGACTGTCGGCGGAGAGGCTGAAGTAGGTCTGGAACCTGAGTGGTGTGCCATCCTCCTTGGATGGAACCACCGTCCAACTCTCACCAATATCATCCTTCCGGAAAGGTAGGTAGCGAGTAGCTGGCTCATCAGCCATCTCTGGGATGATGTTCGAAGGTGGATAAGTGCCTTGTGTGCAGCTGTCTCGGCTGCGAACGCCAGGGTCTCCATCTGTGGTCCTTCAAAGAACCAACTCGTCGGGGAGTCGTTTGCCTTCACGACCACATCAACGTGGTACTCCATCGTGACGGCATCGACCTAGTGCTCGTGGTAGAGGAAAATGGGAGGTCGGCGAAACTGGCACTTCTCCAGGCTGTCCTCAAGGAGTAGGGAAAAGCCGGATGCTAGGAGGTCCTCGGGTACGACGTCCATCTACAAGGTTTGAAGGGAGGAGAGTCAGTAAGGGTTTAAAGTAGACTAGAAGATAAGAGATGCAGAAGCTCCTTAGTATAGGTACTAGGTATAGTTTTTGAAAAGGGTTTCATCCTAACTAATGTCCATGCTAACTAAGGCTTCCTACAGTCAGGATGGCTCTGATACCAGCTCCGTGGGGACCCCGACTCATAAGTAGTTATCACCAAATGCACGTGTACAATGAACCCAGAGATCAATGCTCACTGAACACACAGAAGCTAAATAACAAGAGTCTTACATCCATACATACCATCTTACACAAATAAAGACCATCAAGGTCAAGTCTTACATAGATAGGGCCATGAAGGCCAAATAACACACATAAACTCGTAGCGGAAATCTTGAAAGATAGCGTAGACCCATGCCATCTGCCTTAACCCTACAGACATTATGACTGGGAAGCGTCCTAATTCGCATGTTCATCACCAATGTAATCATATTCCTGCTCTTCCATGCGTGGCCAATTAAATAACCAGTTGCAAGCCAATGAGTACTTTGAATGTACTCGCAAGCGACCCATGTTTGGAACAAGGTTTATCAATGCATGATATAGAACTATGTAGGTAAATTTGGAGAAAGCTAATTTTTGTGCGATGATATGTCCTATCAACATGTAGGAGCATGCATCATGAGGTTTCGAGTAACCATATGGACATATTACAGATATCAATATGAATAAGGGTTGAACATCTCATGTTCATTCATCATGTCAAGTCCTCTGACTTAACTCAAGTATTCCTTTCCCACACACTCATGCCAAGTTTATGAAAACATCTGGACATAGTTTAAGCAGGACCACCCACATGTCCTTGACCGTGGACACGGCTATTCGAATAGTTTTACACTCTGCAGAGGTTGCACACTTTACCCACAAGACCCGGGGAACTTCCGTGTCATCCACGACTCGTGGTATATTACATACCCGAGGTAAGTACCCGAACAATGCCTTTCCTCTGACGATACTAAACAAAGAGTCCACTCGTTGGTACGCAGCTCTCATGATGTACATCCCACGAGCCTCGCTCAAGATCATACCATCCAAGAGGGGACACAACGGTGTGCCCGGTGTCTGTAAAAACAGCCCATGATCGTCCTTTCCGACACGACCCCGTATCGAGAGTGACCACATCACTCCTGCTACTAGTAATGCGGGCTCCCTGCTAGCATCGACAAAGGTAATCAACAAAGCCCCGTCCCATAAGGGGTATCGTGGTTGTACATGTAAGGTTGGGACAATCAGCAAATCTTAAATCTAATCCATTTTTGAAAATGACACACTCACTTGCCTCGGTACACCACTTCTTTTTCAAGTGGTCACCTAGCTCAGCATCATCTCCCTCGGGCATTAGTGGCACCCAATGGGTTTTCGAAAAGTCCTTGAAAACACTTTTGTTTCCATTGTCATGCAATTTACTTAGCACCCCTTTTTGTGTAGCATCTACTTAGCAACCTATCTACTTCCCACCCACACAACTCTAGGCAGAAGGTAGAGTCATGTCATGCAAGTTCCAACGAGGAAAGTAACGGAGGCAACCCATAAAGGTGGTCACCATAGCATCATGATCAATACATCAAAAATAAAGGGCTATATGCCATGCATAAAAAGGTTTCTTTAGACATGGTCAAAGGGCTGCTTGTCTGGCTCAACAAAGTCTTTTGGATTTTCAAAATCTTCTGATCCAACTCCTTCGTCAACAACGCAATCTATCGTCGCAATAATAATAGGCAAAAATAAGACTACGATAAAAACAGAGAAAATAAACTACTCCTAAAAATGTCAAACCACTTTTGTAAAATACTAGGGTGAAAACTAAAAATACCAAAATTGTTAGTTTCTGGTTTTGAAATGTCAAAAGTGGTGAAAGTCATTTTAGCAGTGGTTTTGAATATTTAAAACAAGGTTTTAAATACAAACAGTACATAAGTTATTTTAAAAAATTGCACAAGTGACACCATTTAATAGGTTGTAATATTACAAGATGTTTGGAGTTGGAATTACTAGTTTTGCATCAATATTTGGATTTGTAGGATTTTTGCAAAAGTCTTCAGAAAAGGAAAAAGAAAAATGCCAGCAGACTGGCCGGGCTAGATCTGCCAGTTGTTTGGCCGGCCTGAAGCCGTGCCAGCCCAGGCGAACCAGGCATGCGCGCGCCTGCCTGGGTTCAAACCGGACAGGCGGGCCCCAGCTGCCATAGAGAGAGGGGAGCAAGAGAGGAGGGAGGCTGACGAGCTGGCCCCACCAGGTCGTCATCAACCTCCCAACCAGAGGGGCGGCAAGCTCACTGGCGGTGACTGGAGGCACGGCAGTGCGAGCGGGAGGCAGAAATGGAACTAGCGTCGACCCGCCGTTCCGGTGGAGGAGGAGGCGGTCACCGGAGTAGCCCTGGTCGCTGGCGACGAGGAGGCCGCGGTGGAGAGCTACGGTAGGTGGTCGACGTCGACGATTCCTGCAGCAATACATGCGGGAGAGGGAGGGGAACGCATCAGGGAGGTGAGAGGGGAACGAGGAGAAATCAAACGGGGGGGGGGGCGGAGGGGTGATACTTGTGATCTGCTTTGGGTTTTCCGTGAAGAGGAACGGGTAATTGCAGCACAAAGTGGGTAAGTATTTACCTCAGTTATGAAACCAAGGTTTATCGAACCAATAGGAATATCAATCCTCAACCGTCTTCAGCGGATGCACACAAATGAACAAACAACTTGCACCCAACGCGGGCAAGAGGGTTATCAATCCCCTTGATCTCGTTATTTGCATGCAAATGAGTTGTGTAGATAATTGTTGATAAATATAAATTGCAAAATAAAATAAAAGATAAATAAAGGCAGCAAGGTAATTGTAGTGTTTATAAATATATAAGTGAATAGACCCGCCGACCATAGTTTTCCCTAGCGACATCTCTCATGTAGGCAGCATACGGTGGGTAACAAATTACTGTTGGGCAATTGATAGAAAAGCGGATAGTTATGCGATTTTCACGGCAATGATCATGTGTATATAGGCTTCATGTCCATAAGAAAATAGGCCGACTCCTGCCTGCACCTATTACTATTACTCCACTCATCGACCGCTATCCAGCATGCATCAAGAGTATTAAGTAAAACAGAGTAATGCTTGGAGAACGATTACATGATGTAGACAAAGTAAACTCAAACAATATGAATGAACCCAATCGTTTTATCCTTAGTAGCAACAACACAAAGATGCATCTTGACCCCTACTTTATCACTGGGATATAGAAACTCGCCAGGTTGAACCTACCACAATGCACCACTCCCACCGATGAAATATCAATCTACTTGGCCAAAGCACATCAATAGATCGGAGAGCATTACGAAACTATAATGATCATGCAATTAAGAGACAATATATATCAGAGGCATATCAAATACTTTTCATGAATAATATGAACATAAACCCACAATTCATCTGATCCCAACAAACACACCGCACAATAGGATTACATCGGATAGATCAAAGCGAAGATGCGATGATCATTGTATTGAAGATCATAAGAGAGAGAGAGATTGTCATCTAGGTACTAGCTATGGACCCGTAGGTCTATGGTGAACTACTCACACATCATCATCAGGGTAGCAAGGTTGATGAAGAGGCCCTCCGTGATCGACCCCCCCTCTGACAGGGTGCCAAAATAGAGCTCCAGATGGCCTCGCGATCTAACAGAGACTTGTGGCGGCGGAAAAAGGGTTTCAGGACTGCCTTCAGGGTTTTTGCAATATTAGAGAATTTATAGGCCAAAGAGGGACGTCGGGAGAGCCACGAGGGGGCCACCACCTATCAGGGCGCCCCCCAGGGCGCGCCCTGATGTGTGGTGGGGTCCTCGTGCGCCTCTCGACCTCCTTCCGAAACTTCTAGTTCTTGTTTTGGTCCAGAAAAAATCATCAAAAAGTTTCGTAGCAATTGGGCTTCATTTGATACTGTAAACCTAAAAAGGCAAAAACATGCAGAAAACAACAACTGGCACTGGGCACTGGGTCAATCGGTTAGTGCTCAAAAATATTATAAATTGGTAAATCAAGACCCAAAAAGTATCCTAGAATGATAATATATCAGCATGGAACAATAAAAAGTTATAGATACGTTGGAGACGTATCAAGCATCCCCAAGCTTTATTCCTGCTCGTCCTTGAGTAGGTAAATGATAAAAACAGAATTTTTGATGTGACATGCTATCCACTATGTAATCTTATGCATGCATGCTCATTGAGAAAAGATGAATCAACAAATATTAACATAGTAATAATTAAAATGTAAGAAACAGAATCATTAATCTTTAAAAGTGTACGATCCTTAAGAAATGTTTACCCCCCATTCATCTTATTGTATTAGCAAGGCATGGCTCCATCTTCACCACATTAATACAAATGTTAAGCACCATGGTGTCCAAGTCAGGCAATTGGATCACACTTTTTCAATATGAATCAACTTTTTATTCTTCACGCAATACATGAGCGTGAGCCATTGGACATAGCATTTAAGTGGGATAGAGTATGGTGGTAGATATCAAAGGGGTAAAAAGCGGACAAGATAGTCTCACATCAACTAGGCGTACCAACGGGATATGGAGATGCCCATCGATAGATGTCAATGCAAGGAGTAGGAATTGCCATGCAAATGATGCACTAGAGCTATAAGTGTATCAAAGCTCAAATGAAGCTAAGTGGGGTGTGCATCCAACTTGCTTGTTCATGAAGACCTAGGGCATTTGAGGAAGCCCGTCATAGGAATATACAAGGCAAGTTTGTAATAATGAATAGGTAATTCCCACTAGCATATGAAAGTGATATATCATGAGACTCTCTACATGAGGAGCATGGTGCCACTTTGAGGCACAAGTGTGGTAAAAGATTGTAGCAAAGTCCCTTCTCTCATTTTCTCTCATTTTTTTGAATGGATGGTGGGCTCATTTGGCCTCCCCCATCTTTATTTTCGTCCGGAGTCTCATCTCGACTTATGGGAGAATCATCGTCTCCATAATTCTTTCCTCACTGGGACAGTGCTCTAATAATGATGATCGTCACACTTTTATTTACTTACAACTCAATATGGAGAACTGATATGAAGATATGACTCTGTATGAATGCCTCTGGCAGTGTACCAGGATGTGCAATGATCTAGCGTGACATGTATCAAAAATATGATGAACGGTGGCTTTGCCACAAATACTATGTCAGCTCTATATGATCATGCAAAGCAATATGATGATGAACGAACTAGTCATGTGAAGTGACGATGGAATTTGCATGGCAATATATCTCGGAATGGCTATGGAAATGCCATGATAGGTAGGTATGGTGGCTGTTTTTAGGAAGATATAATAAGGCTTATGTGCAACAGAGCTTGTCATGTCACGGGGTTTGGATGCACCGGCGAAAGTTGCACCGATCCTCGAGGTGAGAACGGGCTATGCACGGTACCGAAGAGGCTAGCAAATTATGAAAAGGTGAGAGGTTGGTAGGAGTTTTATTAGTCATAAAGAACTCATATACTTATTGCAAAGTTTTATTAGTTTATCATAAATCAAAGTACTACTCGCATGTCCCGAGGGAAGAGGTTGGTAGGAGTTAACCATCGCGCGCTTCCGACGCGAAACAACACGAGGATTTCAACGATGAATAGAAATGCTCACACATCATCACCATGCCTCTTTAATTTTTAGATGAACAAAATGGTCAACCTTTCTTAATATCGACACTTCTATGGTTTAACAATTATGAACTCACACCTAGTTCATATTACTACATCAATATCATTGATCCACAATTTCTTTATATGTGCTACATGATGGTTTTGATTATCACTCATTGAATACCTAATATTTTTGCACAAGTCTTATGACCCATGCAAATTAGTGACACTATTTATTAACTCTCAAACAAATATAAGTGAAGAACGAGAGTGAAATCATTTCTATAAAATATACATGCCACCGTGCTCAAAAGGATAAAAGTGAAGTACTAGAGCAACTACTAAGCTCAAAAGATATAAGTGAAGCACATAGAGCATTCTAACAAATTATAATGAAGTTGTGTCTATCTTAATAGGAGTTTATAGCAAACAATGATTGTGGCAAACTGAAAGTAAAAGCAAACAAAAGCAAACGACGCTCCAAGCAAAACTCATATCATGTGACGAATAAAAATATAGCTTCAAGTGACATACCGATGGATTTGAGACGAAAGAGGGGATGCCTTCCGGGGCATCCCCAAGCTTAGACGCTTGAGTCTCCTTTAAAACAGTACCTTGGGGTGCCTTGGGCATCCCCAAGATTAGGCTCTTGCTACTCCTTATTCCTTTGTCCATCAAGATAACACCCAAAACTTGAAAACTTCAATCACACAAAACTCAACAAAACTTCATGAGATCCGTTAGTATAAGAAACATATTGCGTACTTTAAGTACTGTTATAAATTGATTCCAATTTCATAAATGCATAATAGGTACTGTATTCTAACTTCTACATGGCTTTTACCCCTCCGATACAATCCATAGCATAATCAAAACAAGCAACTATGCAAGCAAAAACAGAATCTGTCTAAAACAGAACAGTCTATAGCAATCTGTAGAGAACCTATACTTAAGTAACTCTAAAAATTCTTAAAAATTGGTAAAACCTCTAAAATTTGTATATAAATACTGTGTAATGATTGCAGCTCATTATCACGCTCCAGCAAAAAATTAAATTTCATGTACTGGAGTCAAAAGTTTCTGTTTTGTTTCAGCATCGATTCTACTCATCTTGTGAGTCATCCCAAAGGATTTACTTGGCACAAACACTAATTTAAACACAAAAAAATAATAATTACAGAGGCAATAATCATTCTAGTAAAATTAAACAGAAAGTTTAAAGCAAAAATTTAAAGATAACTATTGGGTTGCCTCCCAACAAGTGTTATTGTTTTATGCCCCTAGTTATGCATAATGCATAGTTTCAAGTATTGTCATCCTTGACACTCCACCCATAAGTATATCTCATGATTGATTCATAAGGTGGTTTAATTCTCTTTCTAGGAAAGTGTTCCATCCCTTTCTTTAATGGGAATTGGAATCTTATATTTCCTTGTTTCATGTCAATGATTGCACCTATAGTTCGTAAGAAAGTCTTCCAAGTATTATGGGACAAGAAGGATTGCAATCAATATCAAGCACAATGAAATCTACAGGCACATAATTTTTATTTGCATAATAAGCACATCATTAATTCTACCTAAAGGTTTCTTAATGGTAGAATCCGCAAGATGCAAGTTAAGGGAACAATCTTCAATATTAGTGAAACACTAGCACCAAGGTCACACAAAGCATTGCATTCTTATTTATTTATCTTTATTTTGATAGTAGGTTCCCACTCATCATGCAATTTTCTAGGAATAGAAACTTCAAGCTCAAGTTTCTCATCATAAGCTTTTATCATAGCTTCTACTATATGTTCGGTAAACACTTTGTTTTGTTCATATGCATTGGGTGAGATAATAACGGATTGCAACAAGGAAATACATTCTACTAAAGAGCAATTATCATAATTGAAGTCCTTGTAATACAAAATAGTGGGCACATCACTAGTTAAAGTTTTGACCTCTCCAAACCCACGTTTTTCAGTTTTAGCATCAAAATCATCACCATCCAAGCAAACGGGATGCTTCTCTACTAGAGTTGAATCATCTCCAGTCCCTTTATCATTTATATTCAGAGAGGTAAATAAAGATTCAATAGGAGAAATACCAATCATTTTAAGATCTTCATCATGATTTCGGTAAAAACCGGGTGGAAGAGCTTTTTCTAAGAATTCCCGCTTAGCTCTCAACGTAGCGGTGCTCTCCTTACTTTCAGTAATAGATCTTTGGATAGATTTAATAGCATCATTAAAATCATGCTTGTGTGACAAAGCTTTATTTTTAAGAGTTTCCACATCAAGAGCAATTCTATCCATGTTTTTAGCCAAAGTGTGAACTACATACAATTTTTCTCCTACCATAGTGTTGAAAACCTTTTGAGAATTAATAAATTCTTTGATTGTGTTCTCAAGATCAGAGGGCATCCTATTAGAATTTGTAGAAGAATTTCCATAAGAATTTCCATAGTTGTTAGAGGAATTACCGGGATACGGTCTAGAATTGAAATTTCCTCTATAAGCATTGTTATTAAAATTATTTCGCGAGACAAAGTTCACATCAATAGCATCATTATTTTTCTCAATCAAAGTAGACAAGGGCATATCATTGGGATCAACATGAGCATTTTTACTAGCAACCATATTCATAAGAGCATCCACTTTTTCACTCAAAGTAGAGATTTCTTCAACAGAATTTACCTTCTTACCGGTTGGAGCCCTTTCGGTATGCCATTGAGAATAATTCTTCATAATGTTGTCCAGAAGTTTTGTGGCCTCTCCTAAGGTCACATCCATAAAGGTACCACCTGCAGCAGAATCTAGAAGATTTCTAGACACAAAGTTTAGTCCAGCATAATCCAGCATAGAAGTTCCACAAATTTAAGCCATGAGTTGGACAATTTCTTATCATTAATTTCATTGTCTCCCAAGCTTGTGCAACATTCTCTTGATCTTGCTGTTTAAAATTCATTATTTTATTTCTAAGGAGATGATCTTAGCAGGAGGAAAATACATGGCAATAAAAGCATCGTTACACTTATCCCATGTTCCAATACTATTACGCCGTAAAGATGAAAACCAAGCCTTAGCTTTATCTCTTAGTGAAAAAGGAAATAAATTTCACAATATAATTATCCATATCCTTTTTCTTTTTCATATCACATAATTCAACAAAGGTATTAAGATGTGACGCGGGATCCTCATTAGGACTTCCCGAAAATTGATCTTTCATGACAAGATTTAGCAATGCAGCATTAATATCAGAAACATCCACACTAGTGGCGGGTTTTATAGGTGTACTAATAAAATCATTATTATTAGTATTTGAGAAGTCACACAACTTAGTAGTATCTTGAGACATTGTGACCGAACAAGCAAAATAACAAGCAAGACAAGTAAGTTAGCAAGCGAAGAAGTAAACTAGTAGCAAGCAAAGATAAATATTTATGTATTTTTTATTTTTATGAGACAAGCTAAATTTAACAGCAAATAAAAAAAAGAACAAGTGAATGAAAATTTGTGTGAAGTTACTTGGTAGTTGATGATGATATTCCCCGGCAACGGCGCCAGAAATCCTTCCTGATACTTGTGATCTGCGTTGGGTTTTCCGTGAAGAGGAACGGGTAATTGCAGCACAACATGGGTAAGTATATCCCTCAGTTATGAAACCAAGGTTTATCGAACCATGAGGAATATCAATCCTCAACCGTCTTCAGCGGCTGCACACAAATGAACAAACAACTTGCACCCAACGCGGGCAAGGGGGTTGTCAATCCCCTTGATCTCGTTATTTGCAAGCAAATGATTTGTGTAGATAATTGTTGATAAATATAAATTGCAAAATAAAATAAAAGATAGATAAAGCCAGCAAGGTAATTGTAGCGTTTGTAAATATATAAGTGAATAGACCCGGGGGACATAGTTTTCCCTAGCGGCATCTCTCATGTAGGCAGCATACGGTGGGTAACAAATTACTGTTGGGCAATTGATAGAAAAGCGGATAGTTATGCAATTTTCACGGCAATGATCATGTGTATATAGGCATCACATCCATAAGAAAATAGGCCAACTCCTGCCTGCACCTATTACTATTACTCCACTCATAGACCGCTATCCAGCATGCATCTAGAGTATTAAGTAAAACTGATTAATGCTTGGAGAACGATGACATGATATAGACAAAGTAAACTCAAACAATATGAATGAACCCCATCGTTTTATCCTTAGTAGCAACAACACAAAGACGCATCTTGTCCCCTACTTTGTCACTGGTATATAGAAACTCGCCAGGTTGAACCTTCCACAACGCACCACTCCCACCGATGAAATATCAATCTACTCGGCCAAAGCACATCAACCGATCGGAGAGCATTATGAAGCTATAATGATCATGCAATTAAGAGACAATATATATCATGCATCTCAAATACTTTTCATGAATAAGATGAACATAAAAGCACAATTCATAGGATCCCAACAAACACACCGCACAATAGGATTACATCGGATAGATCAAAGCGAAGATGCGATGATCATTGTATTGAAGATCATAAGAGAGAGAGATTGTCATCTAGGTACTAGCTATGGACCCGTAGGACTGTGCTGAACTACTCACACATCATCATGAGGGCAGCAAGGTTGATGAAGAGGGCCTCCGTGATCGATCCCCCCTCCGGCAGGGTGCCGGAACGGAGTTTCAGATGGCCTCATGACGGAATAGAGACTTGCGACGGCGAAAAAAGGGTTTCGGGACTACCTCAGGGTTTTTGCAATATTAGAGAATCTATAGGCCGAAGAGGGATGTCAGGAGAGCCACGAGGGGGCCACCACATATGAGGGCGTGCCCTGATGTGTGGTGGGGCCCTCGTGCGCCTCCCGACCTCCTTCCAAAGCTTCTAGGTCTTGTTTTGGTACAGAAAAAATCATCAAAAAGTTTCGTAGCAATTGGACTTCGTTTGGTACTGTAAACCTAAAAAGGCAAAAACATGCAGAAAATAGCAACTCGAACTGGGCACTGGGTCAATAGGTTAGTGCTCAAAAATATTATAAATTGGTAAATAAAGACCCAAAAAGTATCCTAGAATGATAATATATCAGCATGGAACAATCTAAAATTATAGATACATTGGAGACGTATAAGGGGGCTCTCTACCTCGAGATCGCCGGAGTCCCAAGGCTGCGGAGCTCTGGTTCGATCCGAGTGCAGGGGGCCCGGGAGGTAGAATGGGTGGTGCTGGCGTGCGATTGGGGTCGGGAGAGACAGATCAGAGGGGGAGAGAGAGAGAGCTCGGGGAGAGCTTCTTATAGACTAACCATGGTCCACCGTACGCCCGTGCGCCGGCAAGGCCGTGGCGGCCGCCAGAGGGCACGGGGGCTTGTGGGGGCATGCCTGGGGTGCTCCTGGGAGTGGTCTACCACCATAGGGAGAGAAGAGAGAGAGAGAGCGGGGAGCGCACGCGTGTGAGGCCAGCGATTGGCCGAGAGGGGCGGCAATGACACGCGTGTTCAAGATCCGTTGGAGAGAGAGGGAGGAGTGGGCCAACAGTCTAGCGTGTTGCAGACGCCAAGGTGCCTCGACTGCGCGAGGGGAAGGCCCGAGGCTGCGAAGGCATGGGCAGGGCGCGATGTCAAATCTCTGCCTCTCCTGTAGCGCGCTCTAGAGTGTGTCTTTGGTCATCATGATGATGCTTTTGGCGAGCTCTGGCGCATCCTCATGTGTCCAACGACTGCCCAGGGATTAAACAAGAGGGAAAAGAGCATTGGATGCTTTGGAACTTGCCAGGAGGAAGAGAGAGCTGAGGGAAGGGGAGGAAAGTGGTTGTCCAGAGGGGGAAATGGGGGTTTTACCCCATGCAATCATGCACCTGGGTGCCAGAAATTTTACTGGAGGTGGGGAGGACTGCATGGTGCTGTGGTAAAAAGATGGGGTGAAGGAGAATAGAGGAAGGGCTCAAAATATGGTTTTTACCAAATCACCAAAAGGTGTTTGATGCTGGTTTGAGCTGGATAAATTCTTCCCCTTGATGTGATACTTAACAAGATTAAATGGTGGGTAAAAATAGGAGTGATCACAAGGTTTGAGTACATTTGAGAAAAGTTGACAATGGGAACTTTATAAACCCTAGAAATGGGCAGAAATGGGTTTCATTAGATCTAGTGATGCAATACTATTCTCCTTAATGCACCACTTGGTATGGTGGCATTATTTGGGGATTAGATAATGTCCACGAAGTTTGAGATCAATAGGCGACAGTTGGCAATATAGAGTTGATCAAATTTGGATCTGGACAGAGAGGGTTTTGGGGCACTTTTGTGAACCAAAACAATTTGGATTGGAATGCAACTTGTCAAGATCATCACATTAGGAATATGTGACTTTCTAGAATTTTCATGGATTTATTTGAGGATATTTCTTATGGAAATATTTCAAACGCTTGAAATAAGTAGAAATGGTTTTGGAGGGGTTTGTCCAATATTTTGAACAAGACCATGTGATGAAACTCTTATATATGGAAAATATAGGTCCACTGAGTTTCCCTAAATTTTCTCAAATATTTTGAAAGCATAAAAATAATTTTCCCCTATGAAAGACCATTTCTGGCCTTAAGAAAAAGCCTTTAAATAAAATAGGAATATAATCTTTAAAATTAATATTTGGTGGTTTTGGGAAGTCTTATATATGGTAGGTTCCAAATAAAGTCTTTGGGGAAAAACATACACCCTAATTGAGGACTTGTAGTACAAACCTCAACTCAGGGGTTTTAGAGAACCTAAATTGAAATTCTTTTTGGCCAAAATAATATTTAATAAAAATAGTTTTAGGTCCTATACAAATGGCATGATCATTTGGCAGAGAGTTTGGATCAAGTAGATGAGCTTTGAGATAAGAAGAATCTTTGTGAACTAAAACTCAAACAAGCACTTAAGCAAACTCAAGTCAGTCATCACAAGCACTCAAAAAGTTTTAAATGGGTCCAAATTTTATAAAATCATAACATAGCAAAGTGGTACAAACACAGGGTGTGACAGCCGGCCTCCCTGTCGCAAGGTTAGAGATGACAAGCAGGCCCTTCCTGTCATACTTAGCTCTCTCCCCCTCTCCCTCGCTCTCTCCCACTAACGGTCAGGCCCCACCTGTCGGGTTTGAAAGCAGGTGCGTGCGCACACCGCTTCACCCCCGACCTATTTGTCTCTGGGCCGGCTCGTCTGCTCTCATTTTGGCCCGCTTCAATAGTGCAATTTTTCTTTTTCTTTGTCGAGAGACTTTGGAAAATCACAGTTAAATAAATCCTTGTCCAAATGAATCGATTCCAATTTCTATATTCTTCTAAAAAATCCCACCTATTTAATTGTGGAACTTTCATATTTTCCCATCACACTTTTCTGCACTATTCAAATTTGGATTTAAATTTTAACATGCGTGTCCACATTTCAAAATCCACATCTTGATTTCTGCCAGTCCAAATCCTGAACTAAAAATATTAGTATTTTTAGTTTTCCCCTAAGTATTTAAAAAAAATGGTTCAACATTTTTCTGAGCACTTTTATTTTTCTATTTTTACTATTGCCTTGTTTTGTTCCTTTAATTTGCGACGTTAGATCCCGTTTACGACAAAGGAGTTGAATGAGAAGGACTTGAGGATTTTAAAGATCAAGCCAACCAAGGCAAGCTGCCTCTTGACCATGATGATGAAACCCCTTTTTATGTCATCATAGTATTTCTTTTTAGCACCAAAAGCATGGTATTATCGTGATGGCAATCCTGCCTTTGATTGCATATTTCCGTTGATACTTGCATTGATCATAACTCCATCCTTGCTTAGAGTTGTGTTGGTGGGAAGTAGTTAGATGCTTGTAGAAGCTTGGCTATGCAAATTTGGGTTGGGTCATGCATTGGAAGGAACAAGTGTGGTTTAACAGAGACTTTCAAAAACCCCAATGGGTGCCACTAATGCCCTTGGGAGATGATTGAACTACGTCACTACTTGATAAAGAAGTGGTGTACCGAGGAAAGTTGAGTGTGTTGTTTTCGAAAACGGATTAGATTTAAGACTTGTCTACCGTCCCAACCAAACACGTACAACCACGCTACCCCTTATGGGATAGGGCATTATTGATTACCTTGCTTGATAGTAGCAAAGAGCCCGCATTACTAGTGGCGGGAGTGACTCGTTTACTCTCGATACGAGGTCGTGCCTGAATGGACGACTATGGTTGTTCTTATAGACACCGAGTACACCGTTGAGTCCCCTCGTGGAAATGAAGTGTTGAACTTGTTTAATGTGACAATTTAACATGAGGGCTGTGTACCAATGAGTGGACGCTATGTTAGTATTGTCTGGGGAAAGGTAATGTTCAGCTGCTTACCTCGGGTACTTTTTTTAGAGAAAAGGCATACGCCCGACTTTATAAATAAAGCTACCAGGCAGAGTACCATACATCAACCCAAAGTTCATCGACCGCTCATTACAAAATAAGCAGAGAACCCACAGCGAAGATAGAGTTTACAGGCACGCAGGACCAACAACCATACAAAAGGCGGCACGCAGGCCAACAACCTACTGCTACATAAAGGCTCGAGCACCATAAGAGATCACTCGGAGGCATGGGAGGAGATCAAATTGGCCGACGCCCTGACTTTGCTGATAAGCTCCACTGCTGCAAGAAGATAGACATTTTAAATAACACATCAGCCGGCTTGTTAGGAAAGACACCCTCAATGGTGAATTTATTTCTAATATTCCACAGGGACCAGCACATGGCAGCCAATCCAACCCAGAACACTCTCTTGGTTAGGCCGCTGATATTACCAGTCATTAAGCGTAGGTCAGAAAAAGAGTGAGGATCCCAAGTCACGACCAACCAAGATCAAACACATCCCCAAGCCAACTTGGCCAGAGGGCACAGAAAGAAGATGTGATTGGTATTTTCAGTTTCAGAGCATAGAGCGCAAAAAGCAGAACCAGGCCCATTTCGCTTGCGAATTTGGTCAGCCTCCGGCAAACGGCCTCTAAAGTCCTGCCAGAGGAAAACCTTTATCTTAGGAGGGATCCTAGCCGTCCAGACTTGCTTAAAATTGGACGTATAAGTCCCACCAATAAGCCTGGAATAAAGAGACTTGACAGAGAATCTACCAGAGGCCACATGAGGCCAGTTCACCGTGTCCTCTTCCTCCGAGAGAATAGGGAACACAGCAGCAAGCCAATGCCAGTCCGCCAACTCTGTAGGAGAAAGAGACCTCCGGAGACCCAAGTCCCATCCAACACGAGAGAGCTCAAATATTGAGATCTCAGGGTCAGGGCAATATGAGAAAAGAACAGGAAAAGAAACAGCTAAAGTAGCATCTCCAACCCACCATCTAACCAAACCGGGTCGAAGAACCATTCCTGACAATAAACTTGACATGGTCACGAAACACATCTCGAACCTTTACCAGGTCCCGCCAGAACTGAGAGCCATTCGACGCCGAGGCAAACATAGGACTGTCAAATGGGAAATATTTAGCTTTTAAGAGGTCATACCACAGCATACCAGGGTTAGCAGTCATGATCCGCCACCACCATTTCACAATAATACATTTGTTCATTATCACCGTATTTAATATTCCCAGCCCCCCCATGGATTTTGGGCCTACATATGATCTTCCATTTAATGAGCCTATATTTCCGTTTGGTCTCCGCGAAATTCCAAAAGAAAGCTCCCCTGTGCTTATCAAAGCTAGCGTGGGTTCCCAAAGAGAGCATGAAGAAGCCAATAGTGAATAGAGGGAGGGAGGAAAGACAGGCATTGCTGAAGCATACTTTCCCCACCTGCGTGTTATAACGGCCTCGCCAGGGCATAACTCTATTGCCGACCTTGGCAACCAAAGGGTTAAACCTTAGGATGAAGACGGAAGGGAGAAATAGGCATGCCCAGGTATTTGAAGGGGAAGGACCCCAAGCGTACAGTTGAGGAGCTGCGCAACTCTGGTTGCCTCCTCCTCATCTATCCCAGTTACAATCACCTCACTTTTAAAGAAATTAATCTTGAGCCCTGACAAGGCTTCAAAGCATAACAAAATGAATTTAAGGTTGGCAAGACAGGCATCGTTCAGTTCCACCAAAATGATCGTGTCGTCAGCGTATTGTAGATGAGTAATGCCTTGGGGAAGGAGGTGAGACACCACATGGGAAATGTGCCCAGCCGAGGCCGCACGGCTCAGCATACATGATAAAGCATCAGCCACGAAATTGAAAAGAATGGGCGAAGCCGGATCCCCTTGCCACAAGCCACGCCCATTGATGAAGTATTTAGTAATAGTACCGTTCACAGCAACAGCCGTGTGGCCCCCCGAGACCAACTGCATCAACCTATGCACAAACCTAGCGTGAAAGCCTTTAGCGAGAAGGACCTGGCGAAGGAAACTCCAACTAACAGAATCATAGGCCTTCTCAAAATCAAGTTTGAGGATAACACCTCTAGAGCCCCTACGCGGAAGATCATGGACGGTTTCATGTAAACACAATATCCCATCCAGAATGTACCTCCCTTTGATGAACGCTGTCTGAGAGGGTCTAATGATGCGGTGAGCAATTGGGGACAATCTAGAAGCCAACCCTTTAGAAGGGAATTTGGCGAAATTATTAATCAAAGCTATAGGACGAAATTGGGTGATCTGATCAGCACCCTTAACTTTCGGGATGAGAGATAAAATGGCATAGTTCAAACGGGAGATATCAACCGTACCGAGGCAAAAGCCTTGAATAAGCGCACACACAAGTGGCCGGAGCATAGACCAGAAGCGGCGGAAGAAAGGGATAGAATACCCATCAGGTCCCGAGGCCGAATTAGCGTTAGCAGAGTTAATCACCGACTCGATCTCCTCCACGGACAAGGGGATCATCTAACTATCGTTCTGGGGCTCAGAGGCCTGCCAATGCTCAATCCAAAGGTTAGGGGAAACCAGGAACCCAGAAGCCGGCCTGGCCGCTAGCAGGCCAGCAAAAAAATCATGGATATTTTCCAAAATGATGTTAGGCTCAGAAACGCGGACCCCATCAATGATCAAACTGTTAATCGCACATCTACGACGCCGCCCATTGGCAATGGCAAAGAAGTAAGCCGTTAGAGAATCCCCTTTCAGGGTCCAATTAATTGTCCCACATTGTTTCCAGTATTCCTCAGCCTAACGGTACAACTGCATAAGATAGGCCTCCAACTCATACCTACGCTGCCAGGCCCCAGCAGAAAGCCCGGCTACATCAGCCTCCGCATCCAAAGTCGAGACCTGCCCCAACAAGTCCCGCTTGCTCCGTAATGCCTCTGTCGCGCGGTTACGGCCCTAACCTTTTAAGAATTTTTGCAGTTGATACGAACAGAAATGCCAATCATCCATGGGGCCAAAGGAACATGTCCTGGATGTAAGAAGAGAGGAAATTTTCTCTGAGATCAAGTCAGAAAAACCATCAATCAAGAGCCAAGATGCATCAAATTGGAATCTAGAAGCTTTAGCCAAGGAAGAAACACCAAGGTCCAGGATGAGGGGGAGTGATCAGAGCCAACATGTGGCAACGCAGATAGAGAGGTGCGCAGAAACAACAGGTCCCAGGGGGCAGTAGAGAAAACGCGGTCCAAGGCAGATCAAATCGGCAAGGCCTGATGATTTGACCAAGTGAAACACGCCCCTAGCCTAGGAAACTCATGAAGAGCACAATCCGCAATAAAATTAGAGTTATTCTTATCCATCGGGGACCTAAGGAGGTTAAAATCACCCCCAATAACCAATGGGATATTACAAGACTCAATTTTAGAAGAAAGTTCATCTAGAAATAACGGAGAAAGCGAATGATTCGTAGGACCATAGGCCACCATGATCTCCTAGAGAGTGTTACGATCTTTGTGGAATACCACCATACTCGCCCAAAAGACCCCATGATCAAAAGCGACAAACTCAAAGTGGTCCAGCTTAGCCCCAATAAGAATTCCCCCAGAATGCCCAGACGTTGGGAGGCACCGCCACATAAAACGGTCCGCCCCGGCAATCCCAGAGAGATCGGATCTAGAAAAGTCAGACTTAAAGGTATCAACATGGCCAACAATATCAATGCAATCACTACGAACTAAATCACGGATCTGGTCGCGGCGCCCCTAGCGCCGATACCCCATTCCAGAATAGAGCTTTCATTTAGAGGAAAGGTTTTTGATCCGCAGACTTGACCTGCTCGGGACCAGGCATGATTTTAGCTTAAGTTTAGAAGAACGTCCCTTCTTAGTGATCGAGGGCGGAGGGCCACTACCCTCTGTCACCCCCTCAACACCAATCGCCTCCGCCGCCACCTTCGACTTGGTGGCTGCCTCCTTGGCCTTAGCGATGGCCGCCTGGGCCTCTTCATTTAACCGGATCAGCGAAAGCAATGAGGATGGGGAGCCAACGTTATGGTCAACACTAACACCAATATCAGAGATAATGTTCAACAGATGGGAATCGGATAAAGATGGCAGCACCAAACGAACTGGAGAGGAGGATTGTGGAGATTTACCTATAGGAGCAGAGTCCTTGGACGCATCCCGACGATCGGCCCTCACCTAGGAAAGGGTTGCAGTGGACTACCTGCGCAGGCCCTTCCGGGCCGTGGACACATGCGAGCGGATCGGAGCCACACCAGAGCGGGCCGCCGGAGAGGACACGCCCTCCCCAGCCCTCCCAGCATCCGCCATCACTCCCAGATCCCCATCCAAGCGGCGGCAAAGGTCCCCTGCCTTATTCTTACTGCCCATCGACGACCTGCTCTTGGCCGAAAACTTGCAGACTGAGTATTTCTTCTTCGACTTCTTACTACTCGGGTTGTGGGGAGAGGCTGTGGTATCCGGAGGAACATCAACAATCCCAGACAAGGAAGGAGTGGCAAGGAGCACAGCTCCATCCTGAGTGTTAGAGCAAGCCCCAGAGAAAGGCGTGGCCCCAGCAAGACGAGCAGCACCAGAGAGATCCCCTCCACAAGCCCCCTCCTTGGCATTCCCACCACCCCAAGATCCAGGTGGACCAAAATCAAATAGGCCCCTCGACTCCGAGCCCATGGCCTCCCACTCCGACGTGGTAAAAGGGATGGCATTGCTGCCTGCGCCCGTCTTGCCCCCACCGTCCGACGGGTCTAGATTGGATGGCTTAGGAGCCGGTGGAGGTGGGGGTGGTGCCTGCTGGGCTGCCATTGCCTTAGTGCACACACGAATACGATAAGCATCAGAGATGGGGAAGACATCAATGGATTCATGAACAAGGGCCAGATCCAAGCACCAGACTTTCATGCAAATCACTCCCGGAGGGTCAAGAGAAGATTCATCCACTTCAACAGGCTTGCCAATCAATTGACCGAATGCCATCAAGAACCAAACGTTGCGGAGCCCGGACGGCACATCCTCAAGGAGCACCCAAATATCAGAGAGGGAGTCCACCGCCTTGGAACCATCTACAACAGCCTTGACATAAACCATCACTTGGTTCAGAGGGAGAGTAAAGCTAGAACAAGACGCCATCATCTTAAGGCTCTCCTTGGTAGGGAAGGTGACAGTGAATTCCGTCTCCGAGATCTGATTAATCTACCAATCCCACCCTTCGAGGCCCCATTCCTTAAGCTCATCCGAAATCACTTGAGTGGACACAGGATTGGAGATAACAGAGATCACAACCACATTGGATACCACCGGCGCAACCACAGGCATCCCAAGCTCTCCGTCAAGCGCAAAGAAGGAGCAGCCCGGCAGCCCCAACCCATGTTGCTTGAATGCAGGGAAAGACGAGCGGTTATCACAGTCCACGGTGAGATGGCCTTCCGTGTGGCAGATTAAACAGAAGGGTGGAAAGAAGCAGCGAGACTAAAAGTGGCCCGCACGCTAACAGGCGAAGCAGGTCAGAGTCGCTGACCCCACAGCCGAACCACCACTAGAAGATGGCCCGGCGCCGCAAGAAGGAATGATGCCCGGGGGGAGTGGAAAGGGGAGGTGGAAGAATGCCATCACCAACCCCTCTAGAAGAAGATCTCGGGTCCTGGGGAGAGGTCCGACGGAACTTGGAGGGAAGTGACGCATTGCGGAAACCATCGGTCCGCCTGCCACCGGCACGACGGCCATGACCCGTGAAGCCAAAGCCAGCGTCGCCGCCGCAGCCACCAGCCGACACCTGACCCACCAGACGATGAGGAGGATCAGGACGAGGAGGAGGGACCGCCGTAGCCGCCGAAGATCCCACCGCCGCAGCCTCCCATGGATCCACCGCAGACGCCTTGGCCGCCGCCTCCGCACGCGACCGCTCATCGCGCTACAGCCAGGCAGGGCCCGCCAACCACGCCTCCCGATCCTTCTCCACCTGCTCCCGAACGGCCCGGTCCACCTCCAACTTCTCATGCAACTCCGCCTCATATGCCAGATCTGCAGATCGACCCGCCTCCATGGAGCCCTCCCTGCCATGCTTTCTTCCCGATAGCGCCTCCGAGGAGGAGGCCCTGGATCTATCCATGGCCACTGCCGTCGCGAAGGAGATCCCGAGGGGAGGAGGAGGACGCACTCTCACAAGATGGCGAATACGGAAAGGACAGCGGCGCACGTCTGAACTAGAAGCCGGAAACCCTAGGTCAGGGGAAATGGCACCCCTCCGGATACATATAAACCACAAGCGATGTGGGCCACCAGGCCGAGCCAAGAGAGAAGGGTCACTCGAGCTGACTGGGACACCAGAAGCCGGGCCCAACAGCATAGGCCCAGGAACGACCAGAGGAGGGAAGTCAGCCTCCGAGAGGGATAACTGGCAGGGCCTACCCCCCGGCCTATCAGCCGAATCATCCCCGGCCCGATCCAGCCCACCGCCCAAGCTGCCCACCACCGAAGCAACTAGGGTTTGCTCCCCCCTCGAGCACGACACCATGCGCCTGCCGCCGGCCGCCACCGATGATGAGCCGGAGGCCAGCCCCCCCCCCCCCCAAAGGTCGTGCCTTTGCCACCGCACACGCCTCGGAGACCATCACCAGAGATTCACGATCAGACACACACGGCGAGAAGGGAGCAGCCGCGCCCGTCTTGACAGATCAACGCCCACGGTGACACACCATCCGCCAACCAGATTTGCCGGACGGCGACCACACCGACCGCCCCCGCCCCCCCTGAGCGAATTTCCGGACCTTGGGCCGTTGCGGTGGCGGGACAGCCGGGACAACTGACGAGGGCCAACCACCTTATCTTCCGACCCAGAATCATCAACATCCAATGCCCAAAACTTGTTCGCCATAGGGAGACAGAGAAGCGAGGGAGGGGGGAAACCCGAGGTCCACCGACCTGAGAGGAAGGAGGATACCGAAGCGCATCCACAGGGGACGAAGCTGAGGGGGCGAAAAGCATACCTGCGGCCGCCGCACCCAGGCGTATCCACCAAGGAGAGGGAGGAGGAAGGAGGGGGAGTAGGAGGAGGAGAGGAGAGACGCCATCTTTCTATGTTGGGCAGGCACCTTCTTACCTCGAGTACTTGATGTATCACGAGTCGTGGATTGACATGGAAGTTCCCCTAGTCTTGTGGTAAAGTGTACAACCTCTCCCGAGTGTCAAATTATTCGAATAGCCATGTCCACGGTCACGGGCAGTTGGGTGGTGCTGCTTAAACTATGTCCATCGTTTTACAAACTTTGGGTATAGGAAGCAATCCTTGGTCTATAATAGATAAGATGTCGAAATGATGAGACTAGAGTTGAGCAAACTCTGTTTATATTGATATCTGTAACATCATGATGCATGGTTTTCAGAATGATATGACATGTCATTGCACTCAAAAACTATCTTTCCACAACAATGCCAACTTAGTGTTAAACCATGCATGTTTTTTTGCTATCCACGATGGGTTGCTTGCAAGTACATTCAAAGTACTCATTGGCTTGTCCGTGGCTATCTACTTGCCAAGCATGGAAGAACATGAGTTTGAAGAAGAGTTCTTTGATGACGAACGTGCAAATTAGGACGCTTTCCTAATCAAAATGCATGTAGGGTTAAGGCAGATGGTATGGGTCCAACTTATTGTTGAAGATTTCCGCTGCAACTGTTTTGTTTGATGGTTAGCCTTCATGGATCTATCTATGTAAGACTTGACCATAATGGTCCTATTTGTGTAAGATGTTATGTAATGGATGTAAACTCTCGATATTCAGTTTGTTGTGTTCAGTGAGCATTGATCTTGGGATCACTATGCACGCATAATCAGAGGCTTCGAGTTTATGACTCGGGGTCCCCATAGAGGTGGTATCAGAGCCATCCAGACTGTCAAAAGCCTTAGTTAGCATGGATGTTAGATAGGATAAAACTATTTTCAAAAACTATGCCTAGTTGCTATGTTCAAAAGTTTCTATACTTCATACCTCTTCTAGTATCTTTTCAAAACCTTACCGACTCCACTCCCCTCAAAACTTTTTAGATGGCCGTCGTACCCGAGAACCTCCAAGCCACCGGTTTCCCCCTACTCCTTGAGGACAACCTACAGAAGTGCTAGTTTCACCAACCTCCTGGTTTCCTCTACCACTAGTATTGGATTGATGCCACCACAAAGGAGTACCACGTTGATGTGATCGTGATGGAAAACGACTCCCCTACGAGTTGGTTCTTCGAGGGACCACAAATGGAGACCCTGGTGATTGCAGTCGAGAGGGTAACATGGAAGGCACTCACCCACCTTCGAGACCTTCTCCCATAGATGGCAGACGAGCCAGCCACCTGCCACCTACCTTTCAGGAAGGAGGATGTACGTGAGAGTTGGACGTTAGACCTGTCAAAAAAGGATGGAGCACCACTCAGATTCCAGACCTACTTCAGCCTTTCCATCGATAGCCTGGTACACAACTTAACCGAGGAGTCAGTGAAGCTCCGGAAGGAACTTCACCACATTCGCGAGCTACTTCGCCAAGGCAAGGAGAAATCCGACTGGATCAAGAAGGAAGGTGCTCCCAGTGGACGTTCAACCATCACTTACAGAGGAGGTGTACCCCCATCCAGAGATGCATCCGCTCAGGAATCATCTCAGCGTTGCCGCATGACTACGAAGGAGTATCATGAGCTCTTCACCGGACCACCGACGAAGTGTCGTCAGGATGGACGTCTTCGTTCTCCGACTGGTGATGACACCCCTATGGATGATGACAAGGAGGAAGATCTAGAAGAGCGTGAGTACGAGACCGAGCACTCCACCACCTAAGGTGAGGACGTGCTAGTCATGTCGAGATCCCCTGAGTTAGGATATGTTATGTGTCCCCCATGCGAAGTCCAGTCCATGTAATGGTTCAAATGAAACCATGCTATTGTTGTTGTTTGCTTTTGATGTTTGTGTTCTGATATAAGTCGCACTTTTCCCTAGGCAACATGTACGGTACTATATCACCTATCTTATCTTAATGAATGTGTTTGGCCTTTTTGGCCCTTGTTTGATCACACTTGCACTATACCACCCCCTTTAGGCACCTCCCCCATTAATGATTTTCCCTCTCGTCTATCCCAATCGTCCGACCTTCGCCGCCCCAACATGATGGTGACTGCAACTCATACTAGCACTTTTGCCAACCGTGACACCAGCAACGCTAGCCATCAACAAGGAGCTAGTGGATCCACTCAAGATGGAGCCCACCAGGAAAAACCACAAGGAGATATTCCTCCACCCCCACCCCCGCCGGAGAGCATGACCATGGCCCAGCTCCTCCAAGTCCTCCAAGAGGAACGCCAAGCCTGACGGTGCTAAAATCGGCAGATATCATGTAGGGGGTCCCGAGTTGTGGATCTAAGAACAATGGTAACAAGGTGAGTAGGGAGACAATGTTTACCCAGGTTCGGGCCCTCTCGAAGAGGTAAAACCCTACGTCTTGCTTCGATTGTATTGATGATGGTGTATCAAGTACACATTGATGATCTACCTCGAGATCGTGTGTGAGCTCTAAACCCTAAGGTGAATAGTATTTTTTCTACGGACTAAACCCCTGGGCTTATATAGGTTCCCAGTGTTGGGTTCTACCGTAGGTGCATCGCATGCGAATTGAAAAATCCTACGCGCAGAACATCCAAGAACATGCTACAGAGATGGATCACAGTTCGTTACCACTAGACGCACGGTGTCGTGCAGCGGAAATAGACTTGAGGCAGCGCGTTCGCGTGGTCCGTCTCCTCCTCGTCCGATCTCCCTCGAATAGCCGATCCGATCTCCCTCGCGCAGCCGGTCGCCGGATCCCACATACAGGTTGGCCGGAGCGGCGCAAGTGCACCGCCTCTAACGGTATTCGCGCGTGCAGGAGGAACACCGTGCGGCGGACTGCTAGGTCCGATCACACAGTCGGCGGCGGCAAGTGGAGGTGGCTAGTTGCAACACATGCAAAGCCCTAATGACGGAACCGATGCGATCAACCGGATGGGTGTGCCGTACCTACACTATATATAGGCATCCGTCGCGGGCTCAACTCTTGGGCCTCGCACGGATCCTAAAGCCCACGTGTTCCTTCCCATAAGCTCGCGACCCCTTAGGTTCTCGTTCACTTGGTCGCGAGTCAGATCACATCCGGCTCGGCTAGTCGGTAGCGGTCTCTAGCAAAGCATGCCGACTCCAAGTGTCCGATGAAGCTGGTTAGGCGAACCTGTACTTCACACTTCCGTTCCCTTTGCCACACGATATATGTTGTCGTGCTCAAGGCGACATCGTCATCCTTGTTGCCGCACGACCTCTTTCTCATTCCGGTTAATCCGACCAACACTTCGGATTATCTCATAATCCTCATCGCATGGCCATGCTTATCCAGGTTGGATCACCCGAGGGGCCTAGAGTATATCTCTCCTCATCGGAGGGGCAAATCCCATCTTGTTCGACCACGTCTCGCAGCATGGGTCTGGACAAGCCCGAGACCTACCTTTATGACTACCCTGTCACGGAGTAGCATTTGGTCGGCCCAAAGCAAGTCTGTCACCATCCCGAGTACATGCGCCAGCTCAGTTCTTAGGACCCAGAACGTATGTTGTACTAGAGACTCACAGATGACCTATCGTTGCGTCTCATAGTTGGGTCTGTCCAACTCAGACGTTATCTCGACTCGGATCCGACTACGTCGAATCCGACCAGATCTTTCTGAGTCCATATTATCCGGCTAGCATCCAATGCTACATGGTCAGTGAGACCGAACCATCCACCGTGTAATATGCTAGTCCAACTGGCTAAGTGTCAACACAGCCTTTACGACTAGGGACCATTTAGGACAGTCATCATACAATGCATAGTCTCACAAACAAGTCACGTACTTGTTAATACACATTATTGATAATGTCCAAGGACTATCTTTATTCATAAACACATAGGAAATATCATCATACATGATTGCCTCTAGGGCATATCTCCAATAGTCTCCCACTTGCACTAGAGTCAATCAAATAGACATCGAATGCCCATAGCTCTAACGTGCCCCTCATGCTTGGGTTGTGGAAGCGGCTTAGTCAACAGATCTGCAACATTTTCATCCGTATGTATCTTGCATAAATTAGTATCACCATTCTTTACGAGCTTTCGTATCAGGTGGTACTTTCGATCTATGTGCCTGGTCTTGTGGTGTTGTCTCGGATGCTTGGCCTGTGCGATGGCACCTGAATTGTCACAATACAGGTCCAACGGTTTTGTCCAGCCCGGGAACACACCAAGATCCTCCAGGAACTTCCGAATCTGAACACCTTCCTTTGCGGCTTCACAAGCCGCAATGTATTCAGCCTCTGTTGTGGAGTCGGCCACCGTATCTTGCTTGGAACTCATCCAGCTCACTGCTCCTCCATTCATGACATACACGATTCCAGTTTGCGATCGACAATCAACCCTGTCGGTTTGGAAACTAGCATCAGCGTAACCCTTTACGCAGAGCTCCTCCTCACCTCCATAAACTAGGAACATCTCTTTAGTCCTTTTCAGGTACTTCAGGATAGTTTTCACCGCTGCCCAGTGACTCTCACTTGGGTCAGCCTGGTATCTGCTTGTTAAGCTTATTGCATAGGCAACATCAGGCCGAGTACATAGCATGGCATACATGATGGATCCTATTGCCGAAGCATATGGAATCCTACTCATCCGGTTTGGCTCATCAGAAGTCATAGGACTCTGAGTCTTGCTTAGCCTTATACCATGTGAGATGGGCAAGAACCCTTTCTTGGCCTCACTCATGTTGAACCGCTTCAACACTTTGTCTATGTACGTGCTCTGGCTTAAGTCGAGCAGCCTTCTCGATCTATCTCTATAGATCTTGATGCGTAAAATGTACACTGCTTCTCCAAGGTCTTTCATCAAAAACTTGCCATTCAATGATTTCTTGACTGAGTTCAGCATCGAAACATCATTTCCGATCAGCAGTATGTCATCCACATACAGGATCAAAATACTACCGAGCTCCCACTAGACTTCTTGTATAAACAATAGTCCTCTTCATTCTTGATGAAACCAAGTTCAACGATGACTTCATCAAAACGAATGTTCCAACTCCGAGCTGCTTGCTTCAATCCATAAATGGATGTCTTGAGCTTGCATATTTTACTAGCATTATTTGGATCGACAAAACCTTCCGGATGTATCATGTATACATCCTCCTTTAAATTTCCATGACGGAAAGCCGTTTTGACATCCATCTGCCATATCTCATAATCGAAATATGCACCTATAGCTAGTATGATCCTCACTGACTCTAGCATCACTACCGGCGAGTATGTCTCGTCGTAGTCAATTCCTTGAACTTGTCCATAACCTTTAGCGACAAGCCGAGCTTTGTGGATCTGAACATGTCCATCCACATCGGTTTTCTTCTTAAAGACCCATTTGCAACCAATGGCAATAACGCGAGGTGGCGGATCAACCAAGTCCCAGACTTGATTATCATCCATGGACTTTAACTCAGATCTCATGGCCTCCATCCATGCCTCGGAATCTGGGCTCACCATCGCTTCTGCATACGTGGCCGGCTCGTCGCTTTCTAGCAACAACACATCACGCACTCTGTGCAATCTTTCCGACCTCCGTGGCTCCTGTGCCGATTCCACTACGGGTTCCCTGACCAACTCCGGTATGATCTCATCACCAGCCGAGTCATCCCCGAGTGGCTCTCGAATTTCTTCGAGTCGCACCGTTCTCCCACTGGCTTCCCGACTGACAAACTCTTTCTCTAGGAAAACCCCGTTCCGAGCAACAAACGCTTTGTTCTCTTCTTGGTTGTAGAAGCTGTATCCCAAGGTTTCCCTCGGATATCCCACGAATATGCATTTATCCGACTTGGGTGTAAGCTTGTCCGACATGAGTCATTTGACAAATGCTTCACAACCCCAAATCTTTAGAAAAGACAAACTAGGACTCTTCCCAGTCCACATCTCATGTGGTGTCTTATCTACGGACTTTGATGGTACCCTATTAAGTGTGAAAGCTGTAATTTCTAGAGCGTATCCCCAGAATGACAAGGGTAAATCCGATTTGCTCATCATTGATCGGACCATGTCCAACAATGTTCGATTTCTCAATTCTGACACACCGTTTCTCTGCGGCGTACCCGGAGGTGTGAGCTGAGGTACTATACCTCGGCTTTTCAGATGATCACCAAACTCTTGGCTCATGTACTCACCTCCAAGATCTGATCGTAGAAGCTTTATGGTCTTGCCGAGCTGATTTTCAACCTCGTTTTGAAACTCTTTGAACTTTTCAAAAGTTTCAGACTTGTGCCTCATCAAATAGATATATCCATATCTACTCAAGTCGTCGGTAAAAGTCACGAAGTACTGATAGCCACCTCTGGCCGTTGTGCTCATTGGACCACACATCACTGTGTATAAGCTCCAACAGCTCGGACGCCCTTTCGCAACTCTTTACAAAAGGAGACTTAGTCATCTTGCCTAGCAAGCATGATTCGCATGTCTCAAACGACCCAAAGTCGGACGAAGTTAGGAGTCCATCATCACGGAGCTTCTTCATGCATTTCAGACTAATGTGTCCAAGCCGGCAATGCCAAAAGTATGTCGGATTTATCTCATTAGGCTTATGCCTCTTGACATTCATATTATAGACTGGTTCCGTTTCCAGATTCAAAATAAATAGCCCATTTACAATGGGTGCATAGCCATGGAACATTCCATTCAAATAAAATGAACAACCATTGTCCTTTATATTGAATTCATAACCTTGACTAATCAAACATGAGGCAGAAATAATGTTCCGACTAAGTGCAGGAATGTAATAACAATTATTCAATTCCAAAATAAATCCAGAAGGAAGCTGAATCTGCATCGTGCCGACCTCCAACGCAGAAACTCTAGCTTTGTTGCCGACCCTGATGTCAATCTCCCCTTGTGCCACACGCCTAGTTCTTATCAAATACTAGGTATGTCAGCAAGGTAAATGTCTATAACATATGTAACAAGTGTACCTTTGCCTGAAGAAGCATTTGCGGCCTTCTTGCCATGCTCAGCAAGCCACTTGCTACAATTCCTCTTCTAGTGACCAGTTTCCTTGCAATGAAAGCACACGGTCTTTGAATCCGGTCCCGGCTTCTTCGCAGTGGCGGAGACAACCTTCACTGTGCCCTTTGCCTTAACCTTTTTCTTGGACGAACTCTTCTTGAACTTAGCCGAGTTCTGCACCATCAACACTTGATGTGTGCCTTTCTTAATATCTTGCTCTTCCACCTTAAGCATCCCATGCAATTCAGTGAGCTTCTTATCCATGCCATGCATATGATAGTTCGAGACGAACGTCCCATAGCTAGGTGGAAGAGAACCCAGAACTGCATCCGTGGACAGCTCATCCCCAAGTGGGAAGCCTAACCAATCCAAAGCTTGCATGTACCCGATCATCTTGATCACATGCGGGCTCAGTGGATCACCCTCTTTTAGCTTACAATCCGTCAAGGATTGTCAGACGTTGAACATTTCGGTCCTAGCCTGCACCTGAAACATGCTCTTGAGACTCTCGATCATATCGAAAGCATCAACGTTTTCAAAATGATGTTGCAAATCGGGCTCCATACAAGCCAGCATGAGGCAGCTGATCTCGTTTGATTCATCAACGAGTTTCTGATGGGCATTCTTGGTTGTGGCACTAGCATTCTCGGCAGGTTCCTCTGGAAGTGGATCCTCTAGAACATGTTCCTTTTTATCGTGCTTGAGAACAATTCGCAAATTTCTATACCAGGTGGTAAAGTTTGTTCCATTCAGTTTATCCTTTTCCAGAATTGATTTGAATAAAAAATTGGGTTGAGCAGGTGGTGCCATTGATCTACAACAGAAAATATGTAATCACTAAGCAATGTGTTTATGTAGAGTAATTCAAGCCTTAAACAGAACTACTCCCACTGAAGTTGGCATCCCTCCGCAAACTCTCAGTGATTCAGGACCCGTCTAGCACGAGCGACTAGTGAGCTTTAGCATCACTGCTAGCCAACTTGCCTATTCGGTAAGCAACTCCTTGCTAATCGTATCTCTATACGACTCCTGTCGGTCGGGTAGGTATCTTATACCCCGGCTCCCAACGTTCTTTGCCACAAGGCCCAAAACCGTTTTGATAGCCTTGTCAAGTTAACCTGATGTAGTGCATGTCCGACACGAACCCTCCAGTGCAAGGACACCCAGTGGCACCTCAATTTTATGAGCCCACCACTAGACATACTTGACGTGCGAAGGTGCAACATCCGGAATGGCAATGTGCTTGATATTAACAAGGGATCTTTCTACCATTTACATGCATAGAAACAAGAAGCAATATCAATCACATATAAACATAAATATGTGAAATAGTATGGCTCCTTCATGGATGTCCTTCCAGGCCGGCTCCAACTCCGATGACCAAGGCGGAACTCCATCTTGTTCATCACACCGGGACGCCAAAGCCTCGAACTTGATCTCTGTTCTCCCACTACTACAACTAGTAATGAATTTATAGAGAATCACAAGTCGACACGCAGGTCGTTATACAATATAATGACAACACTTTGGCTCCTGCTGGCTGACAATCATGACACGCAGGTCATGTTAAATTACACACATGCATCACATACATATGAGCCATACTATTCACAGCAAACCTGCAAAACAAAGTTATGCATAGAATCGCATTCTACCGGTTTGTGTATCGTGTACAAAATACAAGACGCTACCCACACGGCGGTCCCGCTAGCCAGTTAGCGGGCGGGGTTCGAAGGAGCAGCGCTCGACGTTTTCGGAAATCACAGATCGAATCAGTATTCCGATCACGCCGGATTTTCTGATCTGACCGATCTCATCGATCGTCGCGAACCCGATTCAGATTTACGTTTCACTGTTAACCCCGATGGCGGATGCCGACAAGTAGGGGTAGGTTGTGTCACGACCTCATCGATTCCGATGGACAGAAAATATAGCCTCAACAACCCCGATTTGCAGTTGATCTCATCAACCGTGCACATAGCCGATCTCATGAACGACGACAGATCTCATCCGCCGCCTCCACATATCAAATATGCATCCGATCCGAATCCAAATCCTATACCAGAGGCTCTGATACCACAGCTGGGTTCTACCGTAGGTGCATCGCATGCGAATTAAAAAATCCTACGCGCAGAACATCCAAGAACATGCTACGGAGATGGATCATAGTTCGTTACCACTAGACACGTGGTGCCGTGCAGCGGAAGTAGACTTGGGGCAGCGCGTTCGCGTGGTCCGTCTCCTCCTCGTCCGATCTCACAGTCGGCGGCGGCAAGTGGAGGTGGCTAGTTGCAACACATGCAAAGCCCTAATGAAAGCGCCGAAGTGATCAACCGGATGGGTGTGCCATACCTCCACTATATATAGGCATCCGTCGCAGGCTCAACACTTGGGCCTCGGACGGGTCCTAAAGCCCACGTGTTCCTTCCCTTAAGCGCGCGACCCCTTAGGTTCTCGTTCACTTGGTCGCGAGTCAGATCACATCCGGCTCGGCTAGTCGGTAGCGGCCTCTAGCAAAGCATGCCGACTCCAAGTGTCCGATGAAGCTGGTTAGGCGAACCTGTACATCACACTTCCGTTCCCTTTGCCACACGATATATGTTGTCGTGCTCAAGGCGACATGGTCATCCTTGTTGCCGCACGACCTCTTTCTCGTTTTGGTGAATCCGACCAACACTTCGGATTATCTCATAATCCTCATTGCATGGCCATGCTTATCCAGGTCAGATCACCCGAGGGGCCCAGAGTATATCTCTCCTCACCGGATGGGCAAATCCCATCTTGCTCGACCACATCTCGCAGCATGGGTCTGGACAAGCCCAAAACCTACCTTTATGACTACCCTGTCACGGAGTAGCGTTTGGTCGGCCCAAAGCAAGTCTTTCACCATCTGGTGGGGCAGCGCGTTCGCGTGGTCTGTCTCCTCCTCGTCCGATCTCCCTCGAATAGTCGATCCGATCTCCCTCGCGCAGCAGGTCGCCGTGCAGCGGAAGTAGACTGCCGCTACCGACTAGCCGAGTCGGATGTGATCTGACTCGCGACCAAGTGAACGAGAACCTAAGGGGTCGCGCTCTTAAGGGAAGGAACACATGGGCTTTAGGATCCGTGCGAGCCGCTACCGACTAGCCCAACCGGATGGGTGTGCCGTACCTCCACTATATATAGGCATCCGTCGCGGGCTCAACTCTTGGGCCTCGCACGGATCCTAAAGCCCACGTGTTCCTTCCCTTAAGCGCGCGACCCCTTAGGTTCTCGTTCACTTGGTCGCGAGTCAGATCACATCCGGCTCGGCTAGTCGGTAGCGGCCTGTAGCAAAGCATGCCGACTCCAAGTGTCCGATGAAGCTGGTTAGGCGAACCTGTACTTCACACTTCCGTTCCCTTTGCCACACGATATATGTTGTCGTGCTCAAGGAGACATGGTCATCCTTGTTGCTGCACGACCTCTTTCTCGTTCCGGTGAATCCGACCAACACTTCGGATTATCTCATAATCCTCATCGCATGGCCATGCTTATCCAGGTCGGATCACCCGAGGGGACCAGAGTATATCTCTCCTCATCGGAGGGGCAAATCCCATCTTGCTCGACCACGTCTCGCAGCATGGGTCTGGACAAGCCCGAAACCTACCTTTATGACTACCCTGTCACGGAGTAGCGTTTGGTCGGCCCAAAGCAAGTCTGTCACCATCCCGAGTACATGCGCTAGCTCAGGTCTTAGGACATAGAACATATGTTGTACTAGAGACTCACAGATGACCTATCGCTGCGTCTCATAGCTGGGTCTGTCCAACTCAGACCTTATCTCGACTCGGATCCGACTACGTCGAATCCGACTAGATCTTTCTGAGTCCATATTATCTGGCTAGCATCCAATGCTACATGGTCAGTGAGACTGAACCATCCACCGTGTCATATGCTAGTCTAACTGGCTGAGTGTCCACACAGCCTTTATGACTAGGGACCATTTAGGACAGTCATCATACAATGCATAGTCCCACAAACAAGTCACGTACTTGTTAATACACATTACTGATAATGTCCAAGGACTATCTTTATTCATAAACACATAGGAAATATCATCATACATGATTGCCTCTAGGGCATATCTCTAACACCCAGGGGGACCCAGGTTACATGCTTTAGGTCGGTCGAGGTAATGCTGAATTTAGAGCCATCCTTGGGGTGCACGCCAAGTCTTCACAGGTTTCCTTTTGTTCCACATGCAAGTCTTGACGCTCCCGAAGTCCTTCAGGTGGTGGCTTAACGGGTCCATAGTTCGGCCCATACAGACCGATCACTTCCGGCAGGTACCCCCTAGTCCAGGACAACCTCAGTAGCCCCTGAACTAGTCACCAATTGCCAATGTCGAATGCACTCTTCGGATCTTCGGGCTCCGGATGTCTTTGGCTTGGCAGGCGAGTTCCCCTGAATCATAGTGTTCGGATCCGAAGGCCCTGCACTGGCTCAGATTTGAAGGATCACCGCAAAAGCATAAACAGTCAGCTTCACATCTGACAACTTTAATTGAACTTTCACCACTTAAAATTGGTTTGGGCCAGTCGTAATGAATAACTTCATGCTTCGAGGCAGTTTCCCTACTGGTCCGTCCCACCAAAAGTGAAGATCGTGCCCCGGATTTGCTGGGATATCATAAAAAAGATTTTTTCGACCAAGGCTGATCTAATGGTGGTAAGGAACGTGGTCATTTACATGGCACATCACGGGGGCATTTGGCCTTTCACCCTTCTATAAGCACACAAGGTTTAGCCCATTCTTTTCACCATGCCTCCTTTCCTTGCGCCATAGCCAACACCTTCAGAGCTCGAGTGCCCATATCCCCTTTTCTCTTTCACCTTTTGCCTCGACCTAGCTCCCGCCAAGGCCAACAAGGGTCACTGGTGAAAGCACAATGTGTTCCCTTGGTGGTTTTGATAATTCATGACAACATACATTGTCTCTTGGACTAACATTTCTACCTAGTGTATTTCAGATTAAGTCCACAGAGAGGGTTGGCAAAAGGATTATGGAGATTGTGGAGATACCCCAAGATGCAAGGAAATGGATTGGCAACGCTTTAAGCAAGAGGACTCTACATTTTACTTTTTGAGAAATCACTTTGAGTCCATAGGAAAGCCAATACTATTAAAAGGGGGTAAGGTACTGTTGGTGAACAAAATGCTCATACGTGCACAAGTGATAGTCACCAAAAACACCCACAAGCTCTTCCACAAAAGTCTGTCCAAAGCCAAATATTCAAAATCGGTGCAACCAACACTTTCCACTCGGTGCCACCGATTCCCAGACTTAGACAGACCCATGCCAAACCCTAACCTTTCGGTGCAACCGATTCTGCTTCGGTGCCACCGAGTTTGGGTTGCCAACTCTCTGTTATGCAGTTTCACAAAATCGGTCCCACCAAGTTTGTTGAATCGGCATCACCGAGTTTGGCAATCTGACCATTGGTCACCTAATTGGTGCAACCGAGTTTTATATATCGGTCTCACCGAGATTCAAAAGTTGCTACCTTTGGAGGAACTCGGTACCACCGAGATTCACACTTCGGTGTCACCGAGTTGGTCACTTAAGGTGTAACGGTTGGATTTTTGGAGATGCCTATATATACCCCTCCACCACCACCCACTCGAAAGTGAAGCACTCAGAACTATTCCACACTTGCCCCATCTGATTTTCTGAGAGAGAGCCACCTACTCATGTGTTGAGATCATGCCATTCCATTCCAACCATATGAATCTTGATCTCTAGCCTCCCCAAGTTGGTTTCCACCAATCCAATCTCTTCCACCAAGCCAAATCTGTGAGAGAGTGATTGTGTGTTGAGGAGTCTATCATCTTGAAGCACAAGAGCAAGGAGTTCATCGACATTGGCGAGCCTATTACCTTTTGGAGGGTGGAGCCTCCTAGATTGGTTAGGTGTCGCTTGGGAGCCTCCTACTTCGTGTTGTGGAGTGAACCAAGATGTTTGTAAGGGCAAGGAGATCACCTACTTCGTGAAGATCTACCCATAGTGAGGCTAGTCCTTTGTGGACGGAAGCTGTTATGGAATTGTCAAGGTTGCTACTTCGTGGACCCTTATGGGTGGAGCCCTCCATGGACTCTCGCGACCGTTACCCTCCGTGGGTTGAAGACTCCATAAACATGGACGTACGATAGCACCACCTATTGGAACCACGGGAAAAATCTTCGTGTCCCTCATGCGTTTGATCTCCCTATCTCAACCCATTACTTTCATGTGCAATGTCTTTACTTTCCGCTGCCATACTTGTTGACATGCATATGTAGGGTGTGCTAGACTTGCTATAATTGTTAAAATCTGCCAACCAATTAACTTTGGGAAAGGTTAGGTTTTAATTTCTTGCTAGTAGTCTATTCACCCCCCCCTCTAGACACTCTTCTAGTGATCCTACAACTGGGTAGCTTCCATTGTCATAGTCAGCACCATCCAGGAGCTGAGAAGCGTTGGTTACCTCCCCGTTGATGCCAACTGCCAGGCTTCGGAGCCTCGACAGGCCATCCTAACCCCTAATCAAGGGAAACAGGTTTGAAAGGATTGATATGGTTGACTAGAGGGGGGGGTGAATAAGCAACTATCAATTTTTAGCTTTTCTTAACAATTTAGGTTTAGTAAGAAAAAGGTTGTCTAGATATGCAACTAGGTGAGCAACCTATATGATGCTAACAACAACAAGATACACGCAAGTAAAAGATACAACACAGGTATAGCTTGCACAAAATAAAAGTGAGAGATAACCACAAGTGGAACCGGTGGAGACGAGGATGTGTTATCGAAGTTTCTTCCCTTTGAGGGGAAGTACGTCTCCGTTGGAGCGGTGTGGAGGCACAATGCTCCCCAAGATGCCACTAAGGCCACCGTATTCTCCTCACGCCCTCACACAATGCGAGATGTCGTGATTCCACTAGAGGTGCCCTTGAAGGCGGCGACCGAACCTTTACAAACAAGGTTGGGGCAACCTCCACAACTTAATTGCAGGCTCCCAACACCACCACGAAGCTTCACCATAATGGAATGTGGATCCGAGGTGACCTCAACCATCTAGGGTGCTCAAACACCCAATAGTAACAAGATCCGCAAGGGATTAGTGGGGGGGGAGTCAAAATTTCTCTTGGTGGAAGTGTAGATCGGGTCCCTCTCACCCAAACCCTAAAAGAGCAACAAGTTTTGTCGGCTAGGGAGGGAGATCGGGAGAACATAGAGCTTGGAGCAACAATGGAGCTTTGGGGAGGAAGAGGTGGTCTTCTTGGGGAAGAAGACCCCCTTTATATAGTGGCGGAACAAATCCAACCGTTACCCCATCTCAGCCCGCACACAAGCGGTACTACCCCTGACTGGAGCGGTACTACCGCTTGGGCGGTAGAGCCAGCCACACATGCAATGGAATGAGGCCACGAGGCAGTAGTGCCGCCGGAGCGGTACTACCGCTCGTCCCAGCAGTACTACCGCTGGGGTTGCAGTGCAGACACTCCCAGATGCAGAGGAGCAGTAGGAGGAGACGACAATTCCGCCTAAGCGATACTACCGCTCCACAGGGTGGTACTACCCCTAATAAGAGGTAGTACCGCTGCCTACTACCTCTCAAGATCCGCTGAGCAGTCCATCCCAGAACGAGAGGGTGGAAGTGGTGCGGTAGTCAAGCGGTACTATCGCTCGGGAGCGGTACTACTGCGCCATACTACCGGCCAGAAACCACCCAGTCCGAAACGAAAAGTGTCGAAACTCCGAAGCTAGCGATACCACACACGACAGTTGGCAAAGGCATTACCGCTAATAAGCGGTAGTATCGTTGCCCAGAGCGGTACTACCCCTAATAAGCGGTAGTACCACTGCCTTGTGCGGTACGTTCGCTTGGGTCTCTCCGGACATGACCAAGGGCAACGTTGGTACTCCAATGAAGCAGAAAAGGAACATGGGTACAAGGAAATGTGTACGTGTTGATTCCACCCTAACCTTTCTGATGCGGACCCCCTCTTAATAGTATGGTTCTCCTATGACTCAAATCCACTGAAAATGAAACGCGGGAAAGAAACCTTCTTCACTCTAAACCACCGAGGGGCAAGAATCGTCTTATGCCATATGATGAAATATCTGAAAGGCTTAATGCACACGAGTAGTCCAAAAATGCATTGTCATCAATCAGCAAAACCACTGGGGTAGAAATATGCCCTTACAATATCCCCCTTTTTGGTGGATTGATGACAACACGGGATTTGCACAAATAATATCATGAGATAGAAAGCAAACCCCAACATCTACAAAATATAGACGGGCTCCCCCAAGATGTGTGCGCTATATTTGATATGCTTTTGGAATGCAAAGCACACATACTAGGATCAACACCCCCCCTATATTTTATAGACTGGCACTACTTGCATTAAGAGAATAAGGAATAAATATAATTGCAAGGAGTGACATGTGAACATAAACATAGGGCACAAGATAAGCATAGTTCACACAATAATACATATAAGGATAATTAAAGGGTAGCATATGTCTCAGACCATATGACGCAGTCACTGAAGTCTCACACACATAAACCAAACCAAAGCAAATGATAAAAAGAATTCACGAGCGAAGAAAAACAAGCAACTTGAAACGCACTCATGACTCGGCAAATACCTACACTCTCTCCCCCTTTGGCATAGAGACACCAAAAGGGCAGAGAGGACTAAGACGATCCGAGGTGGTAGCAGCTCATGGGACCATCTTCAATATTCTCCAGACTCGGAACTGTAAGCTCGGCTGGGAGAAGTCCTGTTGTTCGTGGGCCTCCGGGCCCGTGGTGGCATTGGCCACAGGTGAGGGGGACCGGCGCGCAGAGGTGCGGCCTACGGGCGCCGTCTGTGCGACGCGGGCAGCTCGGCGCTCGGTGCGGGCTCGGCGAGCGTCGGACATCGGAGAGGCGAGTCGGAGGAAGAGTTTGGCTTGAGGAAGACTCCGACACGTTCCCTACCTGGCGTGCCAAATGTCGGATTTCGGGCTCCGCAAAACCCTCAAGGTTTGAACACAGGGGCGTGTGTGAAGATCCCCTGCAGCCTTGCCCTACCTAGCTCGCTACTCGATGGTTAGGACTATGAACTCGCACGATGACGAGGAAGAAGATGCACATGACGATTTACCCAGGTTCGGGCCGCTGCGAAGCGTAATACCCTACTCCAGCTTTGGTGGATTGCCTCTCGAGGAAGTGTGGTGGATGAACTAGTACAGCGTGAGCAGCCTCGTGAGGGCACTCGAGTGGTGTTCTTGGCTCTCTGCTAGTCTTGTTGTGGAGCGTCTGTTCTCTTCTCCCCTCTACGGTGCAACATAGCCTCTATATATAGCAGCGGCCCGGGTCCTCTTCCCTTATCAATGGCGAGAAGGGATCCCACAATGGCCAAATTTGAAGGGGGACAGGAGTACATCCCCGCCCTGTCCAAAGGTGGTCTTCGCCTGCAAAGTGGCTGTCGATGGTGCAGAGGTGGGCTCGGCGATGACATCCGCCCTGCGGGGCTCGTGGTCGTGGTCTTGTTGCACCGGAATGGAAACCTTTGGGTGGCGCTTTGGGAACCCGTGTACGTCCTTGCTCCCTTTGCACCAAAGGGGAAACTGCTCCGCCTGGCACGCTGGCGCCCGCCTGTCCTTCCTTGCGTCATCCTTGACTCCTAAGGCCGGGTTCTGCATAGAGATCTCCGCTGCTCCGGAGGGGGCCTGAGGAGGCCCTCTCCTTGCTGGTCTTGGTGCCGCCTCCCTCGTGAGCTCGGGCCCTCGCGAGGGCCTTGTCTTGAGTGGGGCCGCGCCAGGTTCTGCTTGGCTCGTGAGGTGGGCCATGCCCTGGGCCGCAGGCAGGCAGGTCTGGGTACCCCCGTTCCCAGAATGCCGACAGTAGCCCCCGGGCCAGGACTGGCGTACGTTGTGTGGCTGGTGTCGGGTGTCCCATGCCTCTTCGGCCACTGCCCGAATCGACAAAAGCCTGACTCCCAGCGCCGAGCCATTATTGCTTTCCCCTTCTGTGCTCTCGCTCTTACTTCCAGATCTCCGACCTTAGCAGAAGTCTCTCCAGATCTTAACACCTCGCCGTCTTCCTTCTCGCTTCGTCGGCCCCAGGAACTTCTTGATGGCTCCCGCCGGCACGTCGAAGCCTGAGGCTCAGAGTTCGGCCTCCGCCTCCGCCTCACCGGCACTCTTGGAGTCCGCCATTGCTAAGGATGGAGACCTCGTCCCGGTGCTTTCATCGACGGCAGATGGGACCAACGAGTGGGGGCGGACCTTGATCTGGGTCGGTTCTTCGGAGAAGCGGCTCCCGTCCAAGTCAGCCTATTCCTTCTTCCTCCATAGCGTCTTCGCTGGGCTCGTCCCTCCTTTCTCCGCGTTCTTCACCGCCATCCTCGACCACTACGGGATTCAAGCTCTCAATCTCCAGCCCAACTCCATCCTGCTCTTGTCCGTCTTTGCCTTCTACTGCGAGGCTTTCGTAGGTGTGAAGCCTTCGGTGGCCCTCTTCCGTCATTTCTTCAGCTTGCGGGTGCACGACGGCGCCCAGCGGTCGGCGTGCGTCTCCTTCGTTGCGGTCCAAAGCGGGAACATGCTCTTGAAGGCCGGGAAGAAAGTGGAGAACTTTAGGCACCGCTGGGTCCTTCTGGATCTCAAGAGCGTCAACCCCCGCTTGGATCTTTCGGAGGGGCTGCCGGAGAAGATCCCCGTGTGGAGCTCTACGAAGCTCTCCGACCCCCGGGCTAGGCCCGTCCTGGAGCGGATCTGTCATGATATCAGTGCCAAGAAGTTGACTGGGGGGATGATAGTGAAGGAGTTCTTGACGCAGCGCCTGGCGCCTCTCCAGTCGCACTCGAGGCCCTTGTGGGACTACCAAGGCAACGGCGACAACCTCAGGCTTCGGTTCGCTCGCATAAGCCCCGGGGAGCTGAACAGGGCTGTGTCGGTCCTGCTCAACGGCGACCCCGAAGACCTTCCTAACGCCTACGCCCTGCTGTACCATCACGACGACAGAGACGATCTGGTTGCCGCGATGCCCATCTTTGACAAACTGGGGCTCTCCCCAGCTGAGGGCCTTGGCTCCCCGGTGATGGTGTCCTCCGGCGACACCACGGGCGGGGAGGATTCGGAGAAGACGGCAGACGACGACCCGGCGGAGGCGTCCCCCCCATCACAGTGCACGCTCTTGCGTGGCCTTGAAGACGACGACGATGTTGGTGAAGCTTCTGCTATGGGTTCTCCGCGTCCCGCCGAGGTCCTCAGGGGGTCAGGACCGGCCCCTCGTGCCACACGGTTTGCTGCCTGGCGACCCCCAAGAAGCGTGGGGCGGAGTCACCTCTGGTGAATCCTGCTTCAGCTGGCAAGGCGGTCGAAGCGCCGGCCTCGCCCTCGCCCGAATCGCAGCTCGCGGGCGAGGCGGACGAGACTGGGGCCAAGGTGGCCCCTCCAGCCGCTGCCCCTGCGGACAGCGCTCCTGCTCCCCCACGCGATGACGCCCTCTCGGAGAAAGGCGAGGGCGCTCCCGTCGTCGTCGAGGCGGGGAAGAGGAGGAAGTGGGTCGATGTTGAAGAGTGAGTGGTCCTGTTCGACCTTGTTCGCGTGTCGGTAGCTCGTGTGCTGATGATTTTCTTTTGCTTGGCGACCAGGAATGCCGCCGTGCTGAAGATGAGGAAGAAGAAGGTGGGCGTTAAGCCGAAGGTGCCTTCTGATGCGCCGCCCACTCCTGTCGTCCTGCCGTTGCCTATCGAGGCGCCTGTCGTCGCGGGTGTGGGGGCTCGCGAGGCGACCCTCCTGGTCACTGCCGCAGAGCCCCTAAGCCCCCGATGCTCGGTGGTGCGGCCGCTCCTGCTCCTGATGGCACGTCGGCGTCGCTGGCCCGAGAGCCAGCCCCCGAGGGCCAGCTGCCGGCGGACTCGTCTGCACCCACCTTGCCTGTGGTTGTGGCACAGCCTCCGGAGCCTCCTGCTCCTCGTGATTCTGCCTCCCTGTGGATGTCTCCTGTGATCGCACAGGCAACTCCTCCGGACGAGGCCTTGTTGTCTGCATCGCGCGGCCTCGATGTTCTGGACGGGGCCTACACCGCTCTGGGTCAAGTTCGGGACACCCTCGGGGGCACCGACGATCGCCTCGCGAGTGGGCGCCTGGGGCTCCTCTCCGGGTGGCTCCAGGCCGACGCCACTGCCGTCACGGTTTGGGGCCAGGCCAAGGCCACCGCGGCGGAGAGAGAGGAGGCCGCGTCAGCCAAGGCAGCCCGTGAGGCGGCACTGACCGATGTGGCGTCTGCTGTAAGGCATTGTGACGAGGCAAAGGCCCGCTTGAAGGTTCTTCAGGAGGATAAGTCTGCGCTTGCGGAGCAGCTGCGTCAGCAGGAGGAAGCCTTCAAGACCTGCAAGGCCCAGCTTGCCGATCGGGACTCTGAGCTGTCCAAGGCGGTGGCCAACCGAGCCGCGGAGCGAGAGCGCCTGGACGCATGGGAGAGGGAAGTCGCCCTGGAGAAGGCCCGGCTCGACACCAGGGAGAAGGCTCTTGTCGAGGCCGAGGAGAAAAAGGCCGCGGAGCTCAGCGCCTTTCCCTCCGTCGAGCTCAGGCTTCGCCAAGCGCTCCACTCCCTCTGCCAGGATGGGTTTGCGGAGCCCCTGGTGGCTCCGGAGGGTGGCTTCGTGGAGCTCGCTTCGAAGCTCGTCGAGGCGCTGGAGGGCGCCGTTGCCAAAGTGGAGGGGGTCTTGGAAAGCGATGTCCGTGACCTCTTTTCTGAGGCCGCGACGCGCGTCTTCAGCCATCTTCACCTTCATGAGCCGGGGTTTGACTTCGACTCCGTGATCCTCCCGGTCGCCCCCGAGGTCCGCACCAGCGCTGCGGTGGCAGTGAAGGGCGCCATGGAGGCGCTGGTGAAGAAGTTCACCTGCGTGACCGTTCCTTCGCCTCCTGAAGCAGCAAGGGTTAGCGGCGAAGAGGACGACACCAGCGATGTCGACGACGAGTTCCCCGCGGCCGGGACGAGCGGTGGCGGCGGCTCCTCCTAATTCCTCTCCCTTGTTCCTTTCCTGCAACGTTCATCGTGCCTCGCGGAGGCGTTAGACTTGTTTGCATTTGCGAAAACTCTTAATGCTTGTAATAACTATTGAACTGTGTGATTGCTTTCTTCGCCTTGTTTCCTTCCTGCTTGCTGTGATGCTCTGCGTCGGCAGGGCCCGGCCCCGTGCATACCTCAGCCGCCGTTGGGCCGTCCGGATCACCAGGACGGTGCCAAGGGGTGAGGGGCTACAGGACCAGTGAGGCTCCTGAGTCGCGATGCTCAGGAGTCCCCCTTCACGTACGAGCAGCCCTCATGAAGGGAACATGGTGATGATTGGGTTAACTTGGAAATTTTGAACACCTTGCGCTCTGCGTCGGCAGGGCCCGGCCCCGCACATACCTCAGCCGCCGTTGGGCCGTCCGGATCACCAGGACGGTTCCAAGGGGTGAGGGGCTACGTGGCCAGTGAGGCTCCTGAGTCGCGATGCTCAGGAGTCCCCCTTGACGTACGAGCTCTAGCATCCTCCTTAGGGGTTTTGAGCGCTTTGAGCTCTGCGTTGGTAGGGCCCGGCCCCGCGCATACCTCAGCCGCCGTTGGGCCGTCCGGATCACCAGGACGGTTCCAAGGGGTGAGGGGCTACGTGGCCAGTGAGGCTCCTGAGTCACGATGCTCAGGAGTCCCCCTTGACGTACGAGCGGCTCCCATACCTTTCCTTGCTAGCTTTTCCTGAGAGGGGAGCGTGAAGACCAGGTTTGGCAGACCTGGGGAGGTGGCGTGTACCAGGGTTGACCCGGTAGTAGCCCCCATGCAGCCCCCTCGCGCGAACATCCCAGGGAATGCAGCAAGACGGGGCCGCAAGGAGCCTTCCTGAGGTTGGATGCAGCTGCTGGGGCGCCCTCGGTTGTTTATCCCCAGCACGGAGCGTAGGGCTTCCACATTGCGTGGGCATAGTCATTGGTGGACCGTGTTGTCCGCCAGCACGGAGCATGGGGCTTCCACCTTGCGAGGGCATAGTCATTGGTGGACCGTGTTATCCGCCAGCACGGAGCATGGGGCTTCCACATTGCGTGCGAAGGAACCCCTCCGCGTCCTCGGGGGGCTCCAGGCGTGTACAGCCCATTGAGTTCGTACGCGTGGCTTGCACGGTAGAACTGGGAGGTGTATCCGGGAGCTCGCGAGGGCGCTTTGGCCTCGCGAGGTCCCTACCTCAAAGGCGGTTTGCGCCTGGATCTTCTTGTAGATAGCGCCGTTCGGGGTCCTGCAAATTTTGGAGAAGCCTGCGCCGAATGTGCTCCCGAGGGCCATCGCATGAGAGGGCCAAGCACCAGTGACCCCAGGAGGTGACGTGAACGGGGCCAGCCCGCCAGACAGAGCTCAGCCACTGGATTTATCGACGCTGCAGGGACGGACCCGAGCACAGACGTCGTGCCCAGTCCTCTCATGAGGCGGTCGAAGGTAGGATCATTCGGGTGCGGCGAAATTCACGCCGGCAAAGAGCCGTGCAGGCAATGTGAAATGTTAGGAAATGGATCATATGCATGAAAAGTTGCTGAAATACGCGTAAATGAGGCGGCTGCAGGGATATGCCCTAGTCGCCTGAGGATAATGCGGCCCTGTGGGCGCCCTCAAACGGAGTAAACCAAAAAGTTACCTGGCACAAACAAAAAAATCACCTGGCGGCCATGCCGCTGAAGGGTCGAAGCTGCCGTCGTAGCCTGATCTTGTACCTCCGTGAGCGTGACCCTCACGAGCCCGTCGTCTCCCGGGGCTCAGGACCCTTGCTCGGTCCGGGCATCTCCTCCAACTCCTCGTTGCGCCTTGCCAGGAAAGGTATGAGCATGGCCTGGGCAAGGAGCTGGAACATAGCGCCTGCGTTCGCCAGGCCGAAGGGCATGCGGACGTAGTTGCGCGGGTAGACCCACCCACAATCGGCGCGCGTCGATCAGAAGAGGTCCTGGGACGCGGCCCTGTTGATTGCGAGCGCATTGACACAGACGCGTGGCTTGTTGACCGGACCGACGATGGTGGCTGCGCTTGGCGGTGCAGGGCAGCTCCCGCCCCGCATGGCCTGTGCCTCCTGAAGTTCCTCGATCGCTCTGATGACGGACTGTTGCGAGCTCGGCGGCTCGCGCCGTGCTCCTGGCTCAGGCAAACGCGCGTCAGGACGCGCCTCCAGGTTGTGCCCGAGTGCCTCCCTTGTCTCACCGGCTGGGTCGGAAACTCCCCGGATGGAAGCCCCCGAGCCCGACCCTAGGGGGGCACCGAGCGCGCTTTCCTATGCGATGGAAGGTGGGGCCCCGTCCCCGGGCGCAGGGCCTGAGGCGCCGTCCTTGGAGGTTCCAGCCCACTGGCACCCTGTGGAGAGGAGCTGCTTCTTCTTCCTGCGTGCGTCCTCACGAGGCAGGGCATCTTCCTCGTCGTCCGAGCGCTCGGCCGCCGCGGCGCGGTAAGCATGCTCGAGGGAGCAGATGGCATCCTTCTCATCGCAGGCGACGGTGATGATGCCGCCACTCCCTGGCATCTTGAGGACGTTGTAGCCATGATGAGTCACCACCATGAACTTGGCGAGGGCTGGGTACCCAAGGATCGCGTTGTACGGGAGGTGGATGTGTGCGACGTCGAAGACGATGATCTCGGTGTGGTAGTTCTTGCGTCCGCCGAAGGTGATGGGCAGGCGCACTTGCCCAATGGGGACGATGGACCCATCAGTAACTCCTGAGAAGGGTTTGGTCGGCATGAGCTAGTCGTACGGTACTTGGAACGTCTCGAAGGTCTCAATGGAGAGGACATTGAGCCCCGCTCCACTGTCGATGAGGGTCTTGGTAACGAGGACGTTGCTAATGGTTGGTGTGAACAGCATGGGGAGCGTGCCGGCCATGGCCGAGCACCTGAGCTGATCCCTCGAGTCAAAGGTGATTGCGGTCTGGGACCACTTGAGGGGGCGCATGGCTTCAGGCTTCGGGAGAGACATTTTCACCTCCCGCGTGAACTGCTTGAAGATGCGGTTTGACGCCGGGTCCTGGGCGCCGCCCAGGATACAGGCTATCGCCCTGACCTCCTGGAAGCCCCCAGCCCCACCGTCTTGCCTGTCCTCTTCCTTCCTTCTGGGTGGCGGTGGTAGTGGTGGTAGGCCGGCCTCACGAGGACGGGCCTCACGAGGCTGGCCACGGCGTGACCCCTCCGGAGGGTCATCACGCCAGCGGTCCTCCCGAGCTTGGTCGTGCCAACGGTCCTCCTGAGGCCGGTCTCGCCACTCCTAACGCGGCTCCCGGTTGTCCCAACGGCCTCCGCCGCGGCCTCCGCCGCGACCGAAGCCATGGTCCATGCGCCCAGGGCGCCGGCCGAAGTGCTCATCGCAGACAAGCCTGAGCTCCTGGCAGTCGATGGTGTCGTGGTTGTTGGTGCCGTGGAAGATGCAGGATGGCTGCCCTCCTGCGGGGGGTTCTTCGCCTCGGCTGCGCTTCGCCTCAGGCTCGGCCGCAAGCACCGCGGGGGCATTGCGCTTTGCCTCCTTGGCCTTGGTATTCTTGTCCTCTGGCTCTGCCGCCGGAGGCTCGCGGAGCGATAGGCGGCCCTCTTCGGCCTTGGCGCACCTGTTCGCCAGGTTGAACATCTCTAGGGCTGAGCACAGTTCGCCGTTCATGGCGAGCTCCTCCTTCATCTTGAGGTCCGTGACGCCGTTGATGAACGCGGAGATGATAGCCTCGTCTGACGCCCTCGGGATCTTGAGGCGGGTGGTCGTGAAGCACTGTATGAATTTGTGCAGGGTCTCTCCCTCCTGCTGGTTCACACGTCGCAGATCGTTCACGGTGAGCGCTCGGTCGCCGGTACCTTGGAAGTTGGCGACGAAGTGCTTGCGCAGATCATCCCAGGAGGTGATGGACCCCTCTGGGAGGTTGAGGAGCCAGGAGAGCACGCCGCCCTTAAGTGCCATGGGGAACCAGCACGCCATGACCTTGTCGTCTCCACCGGCCGCCCGGATGCTCTGCGAGTAGAGCTGTAGGAACTCGGCGGGATCCGGGGTGCCGTCGTAGCGAGGGGGTAGGTCAGGCTTGAACTTGCAGGGCCACGTGGTTGGATGGAGCTCCGGGGCAATGGCGTGGCACCCCACCGGCTCGACGGGTGTCACGTGTGCGGGAGGGACCTGGTCTTGACGCTCCTGAGGGGCCGCCTCGAGTGGTGCCCGGTCGCGACGCTGGTTCGGTAGCACGGGGAGCACACGCGCGTCGACGCGCGGCCAGGGCACCACTTGGCAGCTTACTTCATCTCTCGCCCTTGCCCACGGTTCGCAGGGCTGGTCGCGCGGGCGCGCTTCACGCCTGGGCTCGGGGTCGACGTCGCATTGTGGAGGAGGTGGCGGCGCATCGTGGGCCACATCGTCTGCCAGGGAAGGCCGGGGTCAAAACGAGTAGGAGAGCGCTGAAGTGTCGCCGGCAGCACTGACGAGCTCCGCGATGCGCGGAAGCCAGTCATCATGGCGGTCGGGGGCAGGGCGGTAGCGGAGCAGCTCTTGCGCCATGGCGAGTGCACGCGAGCCACGTGGCAGTCCGGGTCGAGCGTGGGAGGACGACCCGGTAGCCGGAATGATCGACGGAATGGCCGTGTGGCCGTCATGCCGCGCGGTGACCAGCTGGGAGGAGTCCTATTGTTCATGGGCCTCCAGGCCCGTGGCGGCGTTGGCCACAGGTGAGGGGGACCGGCGCGTGGCGGAGCGGCCCACGGGCTCCGTCTGTGCGATGCGGGCAGCTCGGCGCTCGGCGCGGGCTCGGCGAGCGTCAGACATCGGAGAGGCGAGTCAGAGGAAGAGCTTGGCTTCAGGAAGACTCCGACACGCCACCTACCTGGCCCGCCAAATGTCGGATTTCGGGCTCCGCAAAACACTCAAGGTTTGAACACAGGGGCGTGTGCGAAGATCCCCTGCAGCCTCGCCCTACCTAGCTCGCTACTCGATGGTTAGGACTATGAACTCGCACGATGACGAGGAAGAAGATGCACATGACGATTTACCCAGGTTCGGGCCGCTGCAAAGCGTAATACCGTACTCCTGCTTTGGTGGATTGCCTCTCGAGGAGGTGTGGTGGATGAACTAGTACAGCGTGAGCAGCCTCGTGAGGGCACTCGAGTGGTGTTCTTGGCTCTCTGCTAGTCTTGTTGTGGAGCGTCTATTCTCTTCTCCCCTCTACGGTGCAACCTAGCCTCTATATATAGCAGCGGCCCGGGTCCTCTTCCCTTATCAATGGCGGGAAGGGATCCCACAACGGCCAAATTCGAAGGGGGACAGGAGTACATCCCCGCCCTGTCCAAAGGTGGTCTTCGCCTGCAAAGTGGTTGTCCATGGTGCAGAGGTGGGCTCGGCAATGACATCCGCCCTGCGGGGCTCGTGGTCATGGTCTTGTTGCACCGGAATTGAAACCTTTGGGTGGCGCTTTGGGAACCCGCGTACGTCCTTTCTCCCTTTGCACCAAAGGGGAAACTGCTCCGCCTGGCACGCTGGGGCCTGCCTGTCCTTCCTTGCATCATCCTTAACTCCTGAGGCCGGGTTCTGCATAGAGATCTCCGCTGCTCCGGAGGGGGCCTGAGGAGGCCCTCTCCTTGCTGGTCTTGGTGCCGCCTCCCTCGCGAGCTTGGGCCCTTGCGATGGCCTTGTCTTGAGTGGGGCCGCGCCAGGTTGTGCTTGGCTCGTGAGGTGGGCCATGCCCTGGGCCGCAGGCAGGCAGGTCTGGATACCCCCATTCCCAGAACGCTGACAGCAGTGCCTTGACGTCTAGACATCCTCATCGGTGATGGAGTCCTCCGAACCACTCCGAACCTCCAACCCCACTTGCCTGCCAAGCGCCTTGTGACGACTGATAGATTTCTTCTCAGCAACATGAGCTTTGTACTGGCCATGAGCTTACATGCAAAATAGATTCTTCATCTTCTCCTTGAGCGACTTAGCCCAAGATGGCTCAACGCTTGAGAGCGCGAAACTAGAAGCAGTGCCACCCTCTGCAACATAGTCCTCATCATCATCCTCATCATCTGGAATATCGATCTCAAGAGCAGCATGAGTGGCCCACTTGTCTTTCTGTCTCAGCTAAACAAACTTGTGTTAACCACCTGACCACACTCAAACATAACACCTGGAAAGGTGGTCGCCCAGGTCACCTCGATCAAATGCATCAGATATGGAGCATAAATAGGGCACTTGCGCTCAGACACAAGAGAGAGGAGCTCGGACCACATGACATGAGAAACATCGAAAGACAACACTTCCTCCTTCTTCCTCACAAAGTGACAATAAAGAAGCATATCCACTAGATAGGAGTGAACCTGATCCAAATTCCCAACACGGGGAAATAGAGTGTGCCTGGATATGCCGTGCAGAATGTCAAGAAACGGTTCTAGGACATATGTTGACTTGTCGGTGGTGGAGTAGATCTTCTCAGTATTGTAGGGCCATAGACGGCTCTTGTGAGTGGCGACGATCTCCTTGTGGGGGCGGAATCCAAGTGGCTGATTAAGCCCCTTATCCTCATAACCAAGCAGATTCATGAACATCTTCCAAGGAGCAGACATCCGCTTGTCATTGGTCATCCAAGTCAAAGTCCTGTCCTCATCGGTTCCAAGATGGACGTAGCATAGAACACAACAATCATTTCAACATCAAAGTCCTTGTTGAACTGCATAAGGTTGGTAATGCCAAGCTTCTCACATAGCCTTAGGGCCTCACCAAAGTATTCACCATTCTCCTCCAGATAATCTTTGTCAATGGACTTGACATTGGTAACATACAAGTTTTCCTTGTGCTTGAGAAAATCAGTGTAGATAGAGAGCTGCTGCCTGGTCTAGAGAGGATGGTTGCGAAGCATTAAATCTTGGGGAACATCATAGGGGTATTGCTTGCGGGCGATCCAGAACATCTTGCTGGGCAACAGAGCAAAAGATTGGGACTTCTTGGGCTTGTGAGCAACTGACTTGGTCCTCTGCTTGGGAGGTTGTTGACTGGAACTATCCTCTGCTCTGCCTCCCCCTGAGTTGCAGTAACGCTTAGAGCTCTGACGACTCGGGTTCATCCTTCGTTCAGAGCTACCACCACCTGGAACCCAAAACACAAAGTGAGGGAAAAGCAGGTGTAAAATATATGCATAAGCCAGAAAAGAAAAAGAATGAGTAAATTTGAAGTGGAAGTGGAAAACATGTGCATTCGCCAGCACAAGCAGTAGTACCACTGACCAGGGCGGTAGTACCACCCATAAGCAATAGTACCGCCCATAAGCGGTAGTACTGCTCGGGCGGAGACCGTGGGGCTAACCACTACCACCGATCAGATCCGGTACTACCGGTGACGCCAAATGCAAATATTTGCCACTAGAACTTCAAATCTACTCCCTAGTCGCCTTCCACGCCCTACTCATGCCTCAATTTGACTAAAAATAAGAGAATGCATCTCATATTGTCCTAAAGCCTAGATTCAAAGAATAGAGCTGTAGGAGAGAATATTAAGGGCAATACCGGCATCCATGGCAAGAGGAGAAGATGGGAATCGAATCCACCGGTCAGAATCGTGGAAGAACAGTCAGAAACGAAGGTCCGACGGCGGCCTCCGGAGCCCTTGGGTCGCCTAGAGAGAGAGCACCATAGAGAAGAAAGGAGTGAATGGGTATGGGGAAGTGGAACTTCCCCTTCCCCACCCCATAACCCCCCGTGGGCACACCTGAGCGGTAGTACCGCCCAGGAGGGCGGTAGTACCGCCCCGTACTACCGCGCGGTAGGAGGCCGTGTAGTACCCTTATAGGATCGAAAGTATGTCTAGAGGGGGGGGGGGTGATTAGACTACTTGACCAATTAAAAATTCTACCTTTTCCCAATTTTAGTTGTGGGCAGATTTTAGCAATATTAGCAAGTCAAGCACACCCTACACATGCATGTCTACGAGTATAGCAGCGGAAAGTAAAGACAAGCACATGTAATAGAGGTAAGAGTTAGAAGATCAAACACAATTGTAGACACGAAGATTTTTCCCGTGGTTCCGATAGGTGGCGCTATCGTACATCCACGTTTATGGAGTCTTCAACCCACGGAGGGTAACAGTTGTGAGAGTCCACGGAGGGCTCCACCAATATGGGTCCACAAGTAGCAACCTTGACTATTCCATAACGTCTTCCGTCCACGAAGGACTACCTCACTATGGGTAGATCTTGACCGAGTAGGCGATCTCCTTGCCCTTACAAACTTCTTGGTTCAACTCCACAACACGAAGTAGGAGGCTCCCAAGTAAGACCTAACCAATCTAGGAGGTACCACCCTCCAAAAGGTAATAGGCTTGATAATGATGATGAACTCCTTGCTCTTGTGCTTCAAGATGATAGACTCCTCAACACTCAATCACTCTCTCGCAGATTTGGCTTGGTGGAAGGGATTGATTGGGTGGAAAGCAACTTGGGGAGGCTAGAAATCAAGATCCATATGGTTGGAGTGGATGATCTTGATCTCAACACAAGGGTAGGTGGTTCTCTCTTAGAAAACTGTATGGGGCAAGTATGGAATAGTTCTGAGTGCTTCTCTTTCGAGTGGGATGTGGTGGAGGGGTATATATAGGCATCTCCAAAAATCCAACCGTTACAACATTATTGCCCAACTCGGTGAAACCGATGTAGAACTCGGTGGCACCGACTTGTTCAAAATGTGGCAACTTTAGGAATCTCGGTGAGACCGATATGGAACTCTCGGTCGTACCAAAACTAGTGTCCGAGGGCAGTAGCCAAAACTCGGTGAGACCGAAGCATAAACTCAAAAATTCCAATTTTATGATTTGGGACACCAGAAGGTTGGTCACCGAAACTCGGTTGCACCAATGTGAACTCGGTTGCACCGAAGAAGGGTTTGTGGCTAGGGTTTCTGTCTAGGGGTCAAACTCGGTGTAGCCGATATGGAATTCTTGGTGGCACCGATTTTGAGTGGTAGGGTTTTTAGACAGAATCTTTGTGGGAGAGATTGTGGGTGTTTTTGGTGACTAACACTTGTGCACGTGGAGCAATTTGTTCACCAACAAAACTTTATCCCCTTTTAATAGTATTGGCTTTCCTATGGACTCAAAGTGATTTCTCACAAAGTAAAATGTAGAGTCTTCTAGCTTGAAGCTTTGCCAAACCACTCCTTGCATCTTGGGGTATCTCCTCACAATTTGTAGCCATACCATCATTGGACTTTTCCTGAAATAAACTTAGTGGAACCATGAGTCCAATGACATATATGTTGTTATTAATTACCAAAACCACCAAGGGATCAAATGTGCTTTCAATCTCCCCCTTTTTGGTAATTAATGACAACATATAGATCAAAGCTTCGAAATATGATATAATCAATGAATAGAGTCATCGCTTTGAGAAGTATGTGATAAGTAAGAGCTCCCCCTAAATTTGTGCATTATTTGAATTTGCGTTTGAATGCAAAGGCACAATCGATTAGGCTGATGGGGTTCTCTTCCACGTCAAATACAGCTTGGTGGTGTGCGAGAATAATATGAATGCATAACATAGCACAACACATCAAGCAAGAAGTGAATGATCATCTGATAAGCATCTCAAAAGATAAGACGTAGTAGCAACACATAAGAAGTGCATGATCAAACACCAACAAGTTTAACACACAAACGAACAACCAAAAGATTTTAATGTTTTGGAGAGCGATAAAAAGCAACACTCTCTCTCTCTCTCTCGAAGCCCTATTGATCTATACAACTTCTCCCCCTTTGGCAACAAGTTACCAAAAAGTTCAAAGGTATAGGACTAATCGTCTCTCTGGGGATGATCCCCTCCGGTTGTTGATGTAGGAGTCGAGAGAAACACTTCTGCGAAGACTTCTGCCAATGTCATGGAAGGGGTTGGTGTGGACACTGGAGGTGCTGATGGAGCTGATGGGACTGCAGGAGATGCAGCAGGAGCTGATGTAGATGGTCTCATCTCAGAAGCTGGCACTGACAAGGATCTGGCTTGTGTCTTGAATTGAGTGATGGGCCTGAGGGGTTGACTGTCATCATCATAATCATCATCATCCTCTGAGGTGTGGGGAAGGGGTACTGAGTCCACTTCCTTCTTGAGCTCATCAACTGTCTTAGTCAGCCCATCCACCTTATTGTTCAAAGAGTGAAACTTGTCCTCAACAATCCTTTCCAGGCTCTTTTGGTTCTTGAGAATCTCCGTGATGTCATTCTGCATGCCTTGGATAGAGCTAAGAATAAGATCCATTTGCTCGTTCCTTGTCCTTGGCATTGGAGCACTAGTGGCTCTGGCTGCCTCAGCTGCTTCCTGTGCAGTAGCTGAAGTGGGATGGTCTGGGTTCATCACCACTATATTGTCTTCAAACTCAGGCTGTAGAGGCATGTGGGGTCTATCAATAGCAAATACATTCTTCTCAAGCTTGGAGTTGATGAGCATCTGAATGTATGGAGCATATCCACATGACCTCTTCTGGTCAGCAGCTGTCCTCTTCACAGTCTCAACAATCAAGTCCATAACTCTGAATCTGGTGTGAAGGTCAATATGATGCAGCATGTTTATGGAGTATCCTCTGAACATCTTCTCATCTCCTGACTTGGGCATCAATGTGTACCTCATGATGGTGTTGGTGATTTGCAAACCTGCCTGCAGAAAGTACACTGAGCCAAACTTATGTGAATGCACATAGTCCTCAGGGATCTCCTTGTACATATTAGACATGGAGTTGTGATTTGCTTTGGACTCAGAGTACACATCCAAATCACCATCTTCTACCTGTGGGGCTCCTAAGATGGTAGCCCACTCTTCCACTGAAGATTCATATCTGGTGCCCTCAGTCATCCACACTATCCTGCCATCTGGATAGAAGTGTGCAGTGGAATAGAACTGCATGATCATCTCATCATTCCAGGGAGTCATCTTCTTGCCAAGAAAAACATCAATACCAACAGCCTTGAAGTTATCTAGCACATGGGGGAAGTAATCCTCATTTTCGTTAATGTAGTCCCAATCTACATATCTCAAGTCACTGACAGCAGGGCTCTTATCAAGCAAAATTGTCTCATAGAAATCCTGCTGCTCCTTGGGGTGGAATCTGTAGTCTACAACTGTCTTCCTCCTCTGAGAATAAGGATCTATGGCTCTCCATGCTCTCAGCCCTGAATCCTTTCTGTTCTTCATGTCCTCAGCAAGTGGATGGTTGCCATTGTGTTGTGGGAGGTGAGGTCTAAGCTTTCTCAAAACAGACATCTCCTCATCTTCAGCAGCAGCTCTGGAAGAGGTTCCCTTGTTCTTGGCTGTAGCTGGAATGTCTCTGGTTGTCCTCTTGGGCTTAAGAGTTGTGGGCTTCTTGGGAGGAGGAGCTGCCTTGCTTTTGGATGGGGCCTGAGAAGTCATGGCATCAGCAAGCAACTTCTTCTTCTTCTTAGGAGGAGCCTGGGCAACTGGCTCTTCCTCTCCCTCAGCATCTACTGGATCCTCATACATGGAAGTTGGTCTTCCAACAACATGTACTGTCCTCTTCCTGCTTCTCTTCTTTTCAGTAGGCTTCTTGGGCATAGAGCTTCTGGCTGGCTCTATAGACATGGAAGACCTAGCACTCTCTGGTGCTCTCACAACCTTAGAACTGGCATACTCCTTCCTGATAGGTCTTCTAGATGAGGTGGCCTCAGATGCAACCTTCTTAGCAGCTTTGTCTGCTTTGTCCTGCCTTTGCTTGGCAAGGACCTCCTCTGTCACAAAATCAGAATCCTCTTCATCTGAATTTAATTTCCTCCTGGCTCTAGTTGCAGCCTTGGGCAAACCATGGGAGCTAGGAGTGCCTGTATCTTTTAAGGAAGATGAGCTTGGGTCAGGACTAGTGCCTGGATCAGCATCAAAGCTAGGCACTCTGGAATCATTCTGACTATCACCTGAAGCTGACATATTGTCCCTGTGAATGGAGTATAGAAGGGCAGAAAAGTTGAGTATCACAAAAACACGGAATTTTAAAAACAAACTCAGAAACTTTGGGTATGAACTACTTCAAGACGGATTTCGGTAGCACCGGGTTGTTGTTTTCGGAGTCACCGAGACTGACCACTGCCGTAACAGAAACTTGGCAGCCATTTTCGGTGGAACCGAAAAAGTCTACTCGGTCTCTCCGAAGTGGTTCTCAGTAACCCTAAACACCGAATTGATGGAACCGATTCTTACAACTCGGTGTCACCGAGATGCATTCTGCGGGAGATCAGATCCAAAATTTCATTGTTTTTCTAGTCTATGGATTGTTTTGTGGGATAGGAAGTTTGCACATGGTGGAACAGGACAAAATCATCTCAATGCGTTAGAATCGGAAGGGGAACGCATAAAGAAATTCGTATCCATACCCTAACTTGGCGGTGGTCCGACTACTGCGGCGACGGCGGAGAAGATTCCCATCGGCGGCATGATTCCCAACTGCGAAGGCGCTCGGGGAGATAAAGGCGATGACCGGGGGGTCTGGTTTCGGCAGCTTAGGGTTGGGGGCGCGAAGTTTGAAGATAGAAATTCAAAGTGTCGGGTCCGCCGGTATAAGTACCCTTCACTGTCGGTGTCACCGAGACTAAAATTTCGGTGCCACCGAGTTCCTCTACTGTTAGTTGACATGGAAACTCGGTGCAACCGAGATTATGGTATCGGTGGTACCGAGGTGCAAAAACAGATCAACCCTAGGCAGTCGGTGGAACCGAGATTTTCTGGTTGGTCACACCGAGTTGCACTATAGGGAGGTTTTGGAGGTCAGCCTTGATGAAACGGTACTCCGAGTGCTCCTCACACAAAGGGTTCGTCAAGTGCTTGTTCAAGTTTTGTGATATAGCATGAATAGAACTTGAGGTGAGAAAGCATAGATACCTAGAGAAGGGTCCTAGGCAATCTTGTACATCCAATTGGCAAAACAGAAAACAAAGTGCAAATAGCAACAATTGGATGTCCTCGAATGATAAAAGATATGCAAAGCCTGCATGCTCACACAATAAGATGTCCAATGAAATCATGACAAACATGCAAAACCACTCTAGTATCTACCAAGCACTTTGGTGATGACGGAGTCATCTATATATGAGTATTTTGACTTAGGAGCCAAGTAAGAATACTTGATCATAGGTCATACTCATCGTCTAAGCACAAGTGGGGTTACCACTTTTACATAAAGCATTTAATGTTGTCACATTCTTAAGAGATGCTCTAACTCAAGTCTTAGAGTAAAGCCCCCCCTTGATGTGACACCCCCCTAAGAGGGATAAACTAACCTTGGGTTTTGTCGTGGAAGACTTCATGTGGGTGATGTAGTAGTGGGTGCTCATAGTTGATGAAGATCATCTTGAGTTGGGAGCAATCCTTTGTGTTTCTTACTCTCCTCTCCTACATGGGTTAGTCCCAAGCACAAGAGACAAATACAAGGATATCTATGGACATGGAGTGCAAAGCTTACATGATGATGTCCATGGATTCATTTATTACCTTGTCCCTTGCTTACCTTTGAGGGAATGTGTGACTCCTTGAACTATTGCATAATGTTGATGTTGATTGCAACTAGATCTTGCCAATAATGAATGTGAGTGAATTTCATTGGCGGAGTCACCCCTCAAGAACTTCTCTATTTCTTCTTCTTGGGGACCCACATCAAGTTGATGGGAATCCTTGGTGTTGAAGTGGCACTTGTAGAAGTTGAGCTAGTAGTGGCCTTGGGAACCCACTTGACCAAAGCTTGGGATTCATCTTCATATGAGTCAATCTCCTCTTGAAGCTTGTCATTGCCCTTGAGCTTGTGGTCTTGTGGTGGAAGGTCATTTTGAGCTTTTGTTCCCTTGGGAAGAGTATGTTCATACTTCTCCCTTTGAGGAACAAACTTGGGCTTGGGGTATTGACCTTCTTCCCATTCAACTCCATTAGAGTTGAAGTAGCCAATGCCATGGTTCTTCCGGTATCCTTCGTGCTTGCGTACAATCTCCTCAAATTGCTTACATCCGACAAGACTTTTGTAGACACCTTTCTCTATAATCCCTTTCAATAGATCATTTTCTTGTTCAAGTGTAACTTGGCTAAGAGAGTCGTTAGTGGAATCAATAGAACTACTAGAAGCAATATCATTTGTTTTATCCTTTTTATTGCTACTAGTTGAAGAACCCTTTTTGCCTTTGTTACTAGATTGCTTAGTCTTAACTTGTGGGATAAATGTAGACAAGAGTAGTTGTTTGTCTAGATAAGAGGAAGTCTTCTTTCGGAGATCGTCATTGATTGCTTTAAGAAACTCATGTTCTTGCTCCAAATTGAGCTTCTCGAAGCGTAGCTTCTCATGAGTTCTTACAAGCTCTCTATGATCTTCTAAAGTAGATTCATAAGCTAACTTAAGAGTGTTTATTTCTTTAGTTAGTCGTTCTATTTCCTTCTTATCATCATCACACGACTTATCTTGGTTAACTTGATCATCATCTAGCACATTTTGAGTAATATCACTAGTTTTGTCACATAGCAAGTCATCATCTCCAAGTAGGTCATCCTTATCACTATCGAAATCAAGATATTCGGGGTGTGATACCTTGGGGCCTTTAGCCATGAAGCAACTTCCACTCCCTTCATTTGGTGAGTCAAATATGTCGTAGGAGTTGGAGGAAACGAGTGCAAGTCCGGCAACACCTTCATCTTGACTATAGCCGGAGTCGGAGTGATAGCTTCTCTCGGAGTGGTCGTCGGAGTCGGAGCCGGAAACCCATTCACCAACATGAGCTTGATGTCTTCTTCTTGAGTAGCTCTTGTTGTACTTGTCATTCATCTTCGAATCCCTACTTCTCCTTGAGGGTCTTCGTTCATAACGATCATCTCTACTCCTTCTCTCCCTTCGAGGTGACTCATCTCTTGAGCTCTTTCTTCTAGGTGACTCTTCCCTTCTTTTGTGGGGGGGGGGGGGTGGGGGGCGTGCACTCATTTGAGTAGTGTCCCGGCCTTCCACAATTGTAAAAATTCCGGTCACGACTAGATGAACGCTTTTCTTCATATCTTGAGTTGGAGTTCCTCTCTTTGACTCTACTTTTGTAGAACTTGTTGAATTTCTTGACCCTGAGACTTATCTCTTCATTGGTTACAAGGTTATCGCTTGAAGTAGCGGGAGCATCACTTGTGGCTTTGTAAGCACCGCTAGACTTGTTGTGAAGCTCTTTCTTGTCTTTGAGTGACATCTCATGAGCAACAATCCTACCAATGACTTTCGTAGGCTTGAGATCTTTGTAATTTGGCATCATTTGGATCAATGTGCACACGGTGTCATCTTTTCCTTCCAAAGCTCTAAGTATCTTCTTGATGATGAATTTGTCGGTCATTTCTTCGCTTCCTGAGCCGGCAATCTCATTGGTGATGAGAGCAAGCCTAGAGTACATCTCCGGAACTCCTTCACCATCCTTCATCTTGAACTTGTCAAGTTGACTTTGAAGCATGTCCAACTTAGATTCTCTGACAGAATCGGTACCTTCGTGCATATCAACCAAAGTATCCCAAATTTCCTTTGCATTCTCAAGACGACCGATTTTGTTGAATTCTTCGGGGCATAGGCAATTGAAAAGAATGTCACATGCTTGAGCATTGTATTGCAACATCTTCAATTCATCTGCGGTCGCTTCACGATCTGGTTCCTTTCCATCACCAAAGAATTCACCTTGCAAGCCAACACGAACAACAGCCCAAACTACGGGGTTATGGCCAAGAATATGCATTTTCATCTTACGCTTCCAACTAGAAAAATTAGTGCCATCAAAGTACGGACCTCTACGGTGGTACCTTCCCTCACTAGACGACATACTCTCCTAGGTTGTGAAACCAATGCAATGGAGACCAAAGCTCTGATACCACTTGTAGGATCGAAAGTATGTCTAAAGGGGGGGGTGATTAGACAACTTGACCAATTAAAAATTCTACCTTTTCCCAATTTTAGTTGTGGGCAGATTTTAGCAATAGTAGCAAGTCAAGCACACCCTACACATGCATGTCTACAAGTATAGCAGCGGAAAGTAAAGACAAGCACATGTAATAGAGGTAAGAGTTAGAAGATCAAACACAATTGTAGACATGAAGATTTTTCCCGTGGTTCCGATAGGTGGCGCTATCGTACATCCACGTTTATGGAGTCTTCAACCCATGGCGGGTAACGGTCGCGAGAGTCCATGGAGGGCTCCACCCATAAGGGTGCACGAAGAAGCAACCTTGACTATTCCATAACGTCTTCCGTCCATGAAGGACTAGCCTCACTATGGGTAGATCTTCACGAAGTAGGCGATCTCCTTGCCCTTACAAACTTCTTGGTTCAACTCCACAACACGAAGTAGGAGGCTCCCAAGCAACACCTAACCAATCTAGGAGGCATCACCCTCCAAAAGGTAATAGGCTTGATAATGATGATGAACTCCTTGCTCTTGTGCTTCAAGATGATAGACTCCTCAACACTCAATAACTCACTCACATATTTGGCTTGGTGGAAGGGATTGATTGGGTGGAAAGCAACTTGGGGAGGCTAGAAATCAAAATCCATATGGTTGGAGTGGATGATCTTGATCTCAACACAAGGGTAGGTGGTTCTCTCTCAGAAAACTAGATGTGGCAAGTATGGAATAGTTCTGAGTGCTTCTCTTTCGAGTGGGATGTGGTGGAGGGGTATATATAGGCATCTCCAAAAATCCAACCGTTACAACATTATTCCCCAACTCAGTGAAACCGGAGTAGAACTCGGTGGCACCGACTTGTTCAAAATGTGGCAACTTTCAGAATCTCAGTGAGACCGATATGGAACTCTCGGTGGTACCGAAACCAGTATCCGAGGGTAGTATCCAAAACTCGGTGAGACCGAAGCATAAACTCAGAAATTCTGATTTTATGATTTGGGACACCAGAAGGTTGGTCATTGAAACTCGGTTGCACCGATGTGAACTCGGTTGCACCGAAGAAGGGTTTGTGGCTAGGGTTTTTGTCTAGGGTTCAAACTCGGTGTAGCCGATATGGAATTCTTGGTGGCACCGATTTTGAGTGGTAGGGTTTTTAGACAGAATCTTTGTTGGAGAGCTTGTGGGTGTTTTTGGTGACTAGCACTTGTGCACGTGGAGCAATTTGTTCACCAACAAAACTTTACCCCCTTTTAATAGTATTGGCTTTCCTATGGACTCAAAGTGATTTCTCACAAAGTAAAATGTAGAGTCTTCTAGCTTGAAGCTTTGCCAATCCATTCCTTGCATCTTGGGGTATCTCCTCACAATTTGTAGCCATACCATCATTGGACTTTTCCTGAAATAAACTTAGTGGAACCATGAGTCCAATGACATATATGTTGTTATTAATTACCAAAACCACCAAGGGAGCAAATGTGCTTTCAACCCTCCAGCGGCAGTACCGTTGGTGGGGGCAGTAGTACCACAGATAAGCGGTAGTACCACCCGCGCCCCTGGTAGTAACGCCCAAAATGACCACAGGGCCAAAACTTATCTTAAACCGGCGGCTTATGCAATTTAGATTAGGCTGAAGACTTTGGTTGGAGATTCAAAAACCAGCAAATGCAAGAGGGCACTCCAAGTATACGCATCAAAGATATAAGAAAAACAACCTTGGAGTGACCCAAAACACGAATAAGCTGTCAAAAGCAAATGCCTCACTAGGAGGTGGGCGGTGGCCGAAGCCACCTATGTTTGTGTCAATTGGTATGGCACCCCGCAGATTTTAACCTTGGGCCCATTACTAAAACTCGTCTTTGAAGCACAAGAACCATAAAAAATGGCTAATGTGAAAGACTTAGATCGATTTATGCATAATAGGGGAGGGAGAGTTCATTGAGAGAACAACACTCCCCCTATGTCCATGCCTACATCTAAACAAGACACAATGATGAGTGTGGTGGTGTGTGCAATACTTCAAGCCACATTGCTCGAATCAATGATATTTAGCTCATGCCTTAACTCGCGAAATCTTGCTTCATCCAATGGCTTCATGAAAATATCTGCAAGTTGCTCATTAGTATTGAGATGAATAAGATCAATCTCTTCGCGCTTGATATGCTCCCGGATGAAGTGATGACGAATCTCAATATGCTTCGTCTTGCAATGTTGAACCGGGTTGTTGGTGATCTTGATCACACTTTCTTGTCACAATAAAGAGGCCCTTTGTCACAAGTGACACCATAATCCTTTAAAGTTTGCCTCATCCAAAGAATTTGTGCACAGCAGCTTGCAGCAGCTACATACTCGGCCTCGGTGGACGAGAGAGAAACACAATTTTGTTTCTTTGAAGACCAACTTACCAAAGAGCGACCAAGGAATTGACAACCTTTGGAAGTTGACTACCTCTCCACACGGTCTCCCGCCCAATCCGAGTCCGGATATCCTATGAGATCAAATGAAGCACCTTTGGGGTACCATAAGCCAAAGTTTGAGGTATGATCTAAATATCGAAAGATTCGCTTGACAGTCAGATAGTGGCTTTCCTTAGGTGCGGATTGAAATCATGCACAAATTCCCACACTCAACATACTATCCAGTCTAGATGCACAAAGATAAAGAAGGGATCCAATCATGGAGCGATGTACCTTTTGATTGATGGCTTTACCATTGGGATCACTGTCAAGTTGGCATTTGAGTGGCATGGGAGTGTTGGCCTTGGCCGGCTTGAGATCATCCAACTTGAACTTCTTGAGCATGTCTTGAGTGTATTTTGCTTGGTTGATGAAGGTTCCTTGACTTTGTTGCTTGACTTCGAATCCAAGGAAGAACTTCAACTCTCCCATCATAGACATCTCAAATTCTTTGGTCATTAGTGCGGCAAACTCATAATTGAAAGCTTTGTTAGGAGAACCAAAGATAATATCATCACCGTATAGTTGGCATATGAACAAGTTCCCTTTAACCCTCTTCGTGAAAAGAGTGGGATCGATTTCCCAATTTCAAACCCACGGTCTTGCAACATCTCGATAAGGTGCTCATACCACGCATGTGGGGCTTGTTTAATGCCATAAAGTGCCTTATCGAGAACGTATACATGATTGGGGAACTTAGGATCCTCGAACCCCGGGGGTTGCTTCAATATACCAACTCCTTAAGTGGACCGTTAAGCAATGCACTCTTCACATCCATTTGATATAATTTGAAATCATGATGAGATGCATATGCAAGCAACATCCGAATAGATTCAAGGCGAGCAACGAGAGCAAAAGTTTCACCGTAGTCGATACCCTCTACTTGGCAGTAGCCTTGTGGCACCAATCTTGCCTTGTTGCGAATGACGACACTGTTTGCATCTTGCTTGTTCTAAAAGATCCATTTGGTTCCAATGACATTGTGATTTTCCTTTGGTCTTGTCACCAAATGCCACACTTTGTTGCGCTCGAAGTTATTGAGTTCATCGTGCATTGCTTCAAGCCATTCCGTGTCCTCGAGCACCTCTTGTACCTTTAGGGGTTCAATGCAAGAAACAAATGCGTGATGTGCACACTATCAGGCCTTTGGGACTGGGGGTACCCAGGCCCGTCTGCCTACGGCCCGGGACGCGGCGCTGGCCTTAAGTACCGTATTGCCCACTGACAATATTCATGAGGAAAGCCCTCGCGAGAGCCCGCGCCTCGCAGGGCGTACGACAACCGCGTCATCAAGGACCTCCCAAGGCCCCTTTGCGGAGCCACCTCCTGAAGCCCTCGCGGGGCGGATCCATCGAGGTCGGCTAGGCGGGGTCATACTACTCTGCGCCATCACGTGGGTGACGTGGCCCACACAGGGCGGCCCCCATGGTTGTACCAGCTGGCACGGACAGAGAGGCTTTCCTCTTTGGTGATAGAGGAGCAACGCTAGCTCGCGGGCTCCCAAAGCAATCCCCAAAGGTTTCCTTTCTTATGCAAGAGGACCAAGACCGGGGGCTCGGTGGGGCGGAGGTCACCCCCGAGCACACTGGCACGTCACGACGAGGAGCTTTGACAGGCGAAGACCACTTTTGTCAGGATAGGCTGCAATCTTGTCCCCCTTCAAACTGGCCGTTGTGGCAACCCTTCCCACCTTGTGTTTTCAGGGGGAAGAGGACCAAGGCCAGTATAAGAGTAGGGAACCAGCCACCATAGAGGGCATCGAGCTCTGGGTAGGAAAGAACACACCTTGTACTCATCGTCATCCTCAAGAAATCCGTACAAGCAGGAGTAGGGTCTTACACCGCGAGGTGGCCCGAACCTAGGTAAACTGTATGCCCTTTGTTCGTCTTCCTTAGCTTAGGTTGCCGGAGGGTCGTCGTGAGGTTGTGAGGCAGAGTAGGGTAGGAGAGTGAGCGCACCCCAGAGTTCGAACCTTTCTGGGTCCCCGGAGCCCCGATTCCGACAAACAGAAATTTGTTAATTGACTATGAGTGGTTACCCCTTTATTCAAGCTTCCGTAGACGTTCTCCAAAATGTGTTGCTTATGTTTAAGCTTGGAAGCAATCTTGGCGGCTCGTCTTTCTAAAATCTCCTCCATGGAAGGTTGAGGAGCATCGTCTTGACGATCTTGAGTGCAATCATGAGCTTGCTATTGATCTTGAGCATGATCTTGATCTTGAGGTTGCTCGGGGGTGTGAACTTGATCTTGGACATCTCTTGGTGTATCACCATCATCATGAGGTTGATCGTGCCCCTGATCTTGTCCACGAGGTTTAGGGCCTTCACTTTGTTCTTCAGAAGCATGTAGGTCTTGCGTCGGTGATGGTTCCACTTGCGTAGAACATTGTCCTTCTCCTTCGGCCACAAGGGGTTCCTCAATGGGTAGGCAGTGTCTCACACCCATTCTTCTTATGTCTTGGGGAGGAATTTCATCACCTACATCACAATGACCACTTTGCTCCACTTGGGAGCCGTTATTTTCATCAAACTCTATGTTACGCGTCTCTTCAATGAGTCTAGTGGACTTGTTGAAAACACGGTAAGCATGAGAGTTTGTAGCATAACAACCAAATATGCCCTCTTGAGTTCTAGGTTCAAATTTAGACAAATGAGCACCTTTCTTGAGAATGAAACACTTACAACCGAACACCCAGAAGTACTTGAGGTTGGGCTTGTTATCGGTAAGTATCTCATATGGAGTCTTGTTCAAGCCTTTGCGGAGGTAGAGCCGATTGGATGCATGACACGCGGTGTTGATGGCTTCGGCCCAAAAGTTGTATGAAGATTTCAATTACGCCATCATGGTCCTTGCCGCATCCATCAACGTCCGGTTCTTCCTCTCCGCAACACCATTTTGTTGAGGGGTATATGGTGCGGAGTATTGATGCTTTATCCCCTCATCACTAAGAAATTCATCCAAGGTGTAGTTCTTGAACTCGGTGCCATTGTCACTTCTAATCATCAATATCTTTGCATCATGTTGGCGTTGAGTTTCATTTTCAAAGTCGATGACGGTTTGTTGGGTCTCACTCTTCCTCTTGAAGAAATATACCCATGTGTATCTTGAGTAATCATCCACAATCACCAAGTAATACTTTCTTCCCCCAAGACTATCGAAAGATGGAGGACCGAAGAGATCCATGTGAAGGAGCTCCAAGGGCCTCTTAGAGTAGATGGTAGTCGTGGGTCGGTGAGCCTTCTCATGTTGCTTTCCTTCGATACAAGCACTGGAAGCACGATCTTTGGCAAAACTCACGTTTGTTAGTCCAAAAACATGATCCCCTTTGAGGAGACATTGCAAAGATCTCATATTGACATGGGCTAGCCGGCGATGCCAAAGCCATCCCGCATCAACTTTATCCATTAGGCAAGTCGCCGTCTTAGTGGGTACCTCCGAGAAGTCAACCACATAGAGACCGTTTTCGACATGCCCAACAAAGGCCACTTTAAGAGTCTTGCACCACAAAAGGGCCACGGTATCAATGCCAAAGAAAGTACTAAAACCCATGAGTGCAAGTCGACGAACGGAAAGTAAATTGTATGCAAGGGTCTCAACAAGCATGACTCTCTCAATAGTTAAGTCCAGAGAGATAACCACCTTGCCAAGACCCAATATCTTTGAAATTTTGTCATCACCAATGGAGACTTGAGTGGCCAAAGATGTGTCGGTTCGAACGTCCACCACCAAGTCCTTGCTTCCGGTCATATGATTTGTTGCTCCACTATCGAGCAACCATGATAAACCTCAGGAAGCAAACTCCTACAATAGATAAATGCTTGGATTTAGGTACCCATTCTTTAATGGGTCCTTTCATGTTAGTAACAACGGTCTTAGGAACCCAGATAGACCATTCAATGTACTCATAAGAAGAACCACCATATTTGGTATAAACATGCCCATCACTAGCACGACATAAATTATAAGAGGGGTTAAAAAACCCAGCTTTGTTGGAAGGGGTGGTCTTGCCTTTCTTGGAATTACCACCCACAACCTTGTCCTTCTTATTATCATGAGTAACCTTCCCCGCTTTGACAAAGGTTTCCTTGAGCGGGAGAGGTTGTTTGGTATTCAACTTCTTCTTCTTAGAATTGGGTGCAAACACAATCCCTTCTTTTGCTACAACTTCCTTTTGATTGCTCAAAAGGTCATTGAGATTCTTCTCACCTTGGATACATGTCACAAGGCCTTTCTCAAGTTTCTCTTTCAACTTCGCATTTTCCTCCACAAGGTGCGCATGCTCACAACAAGGGTCAGTAGCATTGGCATTATCAATTAACACAAAAGGAGGACATGTAGCTATTTACTTAGTAATTTTTACTTGGAGTTGATCATGAGACCCCTTAAGAGAGGCATGTGCACTCTTCAAAGCCTTGTGAGCTTTGTTGAGTGTGCCAAACTCCTCTTTGAGTCTATCATGGTCAACCCCAAGTGCAACCTTTTCGGATTTGAGAACATGAGTAAGAACAATAGCATGATCATGATCTTTTCGTAATTTAGCAAGATCGTCGTTGTGCGGCTCCTCAAGAGCCAAACGAAGATCTCGCTCTTTCTCAAGAGCAATAGAAATATCCACTATCTCATCGGCATAGTTACGCCTATGCCCCTTCAAATTGGAGATGGTTTCCTCATGAGATTCAATGAGATCAGTAGCTTCACCAAGTTGTTCCAAGAGAGCAACAAATTGCTTCTTGGTCTTACCCTTGAGTTTGGCCATGAACTTGTTGACCTCATTCTCATCAACGTTCACCTCCTTATGTTCCTCCACACATTCCAAAGTGGGAGAAGTAGTGGTAATTGAAGTTTTGATGTTGGAGGTTACCTTGTTGATACCTTTGGCCATGAGGCACTTGGCAAGGCGATTCTCGTTGGGGGAGTCGAAGAGAGACACCTTGGTTGGGGTAGAGGATGCAATTGCCACCGTAGCCATTGCCATCCCTTCACCACTTGTATCTTCATCATCAACATCATCATTGGAGGCATACTCTTCTTGAGCCACCAACACCTTGTGAGGCGCCTTCTTGGTGAAGTTGTTCTTGTTGGGGAAGGACTTGGCCTCATCTTTTCAGATGAGCATGCCACCATTGTCTTCCCTCTTCTCATATGGGAAATCCACTATGAAGTGACTCACATTGCCACAATTGTAACAAGTTCTCACACGTTGCTTGCCTTTGGAGCCACTTGAGTTCTTCTTGGAGAAGTTCGGCTTAATGTTTCTCTTGTTGCCCCAAAATTGCCTTGACGCAAGAGCCATGTGCTCGTGGTATGCATATTTGGTGTCTTAGGGGCAACTCTCCTCTTATTCATCTTCTCCTTCTTCTTCTGAAATTGCCTTGGCCCTCAAAGCAAGGTTGGGTGAAGACTTCTTTGACCGTTGACCACGAGCTAGAGCGTTGTCGACGATCTTGTTCAAGATGTTCATAGCAATGAATTCATCCAACACATCTCTCGAGGACAATGAGTGGAAGTCCGGTCTTTGATGAATAACGGAGGACATGGCCTTGTTGAATGGCATGATGGCCTTGAGAAACTTACGCTTGATCCAATTGTCATCTGTATCCTTGCTCCCATGATCTTGAAGGGATACCGTGAGAGTTGTCAATCTCCGATAGAGCTCACAAGGGTCCTCATCTTGATTCATCACAAACTCATCGAAATCATCGAGAACCTCATCGAAGTTGGACCGTTGAATTCTTGAGCTTCCCTTGTACATGGAAACAATGTGTTCCCAACAATCTTTCCACGAGTGAAAGGACGCAAGTGAGAAAGCTCTTCCAGAGGCACTGCAGATTGAAGGATGAACAAGGCAGAGTGATTGAGTTGATTGTCGGCCTCTTCTCTTGGAGTGAGGTTGTTTGGACCATGCGGGTGGTATCCTTGCTCAATGATTCTCCAAAGTTGAGTAGAGTTGTGATTCAAATGAGACCTGATACGAAAAACCCAATTTGCAAAATCATTTTTCACAAGTTTAGGAGGAGGGCCTAGGTTGTTAATATGAGGTGTATGAACCGGTCCTCCATAAACCACGGGAGGGGGAATCGAGGCAAAGATTCCCAACCCATTCATTCCTTGAGGCACCTTATCCTTATCACTACTAGCCCCCTCCTTACCAGAGTTGGCATCTGACTCTGAGTTAGTGGGTTTAACCACTAGCAACGGACCGGTAGAAAGTTTGAGACCATCAAGGAATTCTTTAAATAAGGATTTGACCTCGGTCGTCATAGAAGATTTAACTGAGGACATTGCCTCATTTAAATCCTCTCGAGAGACCGTGCTCACAGCCTCAGCCTCGGGTAAGTCCACAACCCGGTCCCCGTCGTTAAGCATACTCTTCGGGTGGTAAAACCCTTAATAGGGAGACTTAGATCTAATACCAATTGAAAGGATCGATATGGTTGACTAGAGGGGGGGTGAATAGGCAACTACCAATTTTTACCTTTTCTTAACAATTTAGGTTTAGTAAAAAATAGGTTGTCCAGATATGCAACTAGGTGAGCAACCTATATGATTCTAACAACAACAAGATACACGTAAGTAAAAGGTACAACACAAGTGTAGCTTGCACAAAGTAAAAGTGAGAGATAACCACAAATGGAACCGGTGGAGACGAGGATGTGTTACCGAAGTTCCTTCCCTTTGAGGGGAAGTACGTCTCCGTTGGAGCGGTGTGGAGGCACAATGCTCTCCAAGATACCACTAAGGCCACCGTATTCTCCTCACGCCCTCACACAATGCAAGATGCCGTTATTCCACTAGAGGTGCCCTTGAAGGCGGCGACCAAACCTTTACAAACAAGGTTGAGGCAATCTCCACAACTTGATTGGAGGCTCCCAACACCACCACGAAGCTTCACCACAATGGAATGTGGCTCCGAGGTGACCTCAACCGTCTAGGGTGCTCAAACACCCAAGAGTATCAAGATCCAAGGGATTAGTGGGGGGAATCAAATTTCTCTTGGTGGAAGTGTAGATCGGGGCCCTCTTACCCAAACCCTAGATGAGCAACAAGTTTTGTCGGCTAGGGAGGGAGATCGGGCAAAAATAGAGCTTGGAGCAACAATGGAGCTTTGGGGAGGAAGAGGTGGCCTTCTTGGGGAAGAAGACCCCCTTTATATAGTGGGGGAACAAATCCAACGGTTACCCCCTCTCAGCCTGCACACAAGCGGTACTACCGCTCACTGGAGCGGTACTACCGCATGGGCGGTAGAGCCAGCCACACGTGCAATGGCATGAAGCCACGAGGAGGTAATACCGCCGGATTGGTACTTGTCGGAATCAGGGCTCCGGAAAACCCAACAAGGTTCGAACACTAGGGCGTGTGCGAAGAGCTCAACTGGCTCGGAGTCCCAACTTGTCACCCTACGGCCTAGCTGCATCGAATATGTGTGAGCGCGGAAGGAGATGGACTCGGAGATTTACCCAGGTTCGGGCCACCTTGCGGTGTAAAACCCTACTCCTGCTTTGTGGTGGATTGGCCTCACGATTAGGCTGTGGATGAACTAGTACAATGGTTGGGTGGCCTCACGAGGGCCCTTGGTGGTGATGAACTCGACCCGATTCGACCCTCCTCTACGATGGGAGCTCGTCCCTATTTATATGGGCCACGGTCCTCTTCCCCCGTCGAACAGGCGGGAAGGGATCCCACAATGGCCAAATTTGAAAGGGACAAGAGGTACATCCTATCCTGAGTAAAGGTGGTCTTCGCCTGCAAAGGTTCTGGGTGTGACGCAGCGGTGGGCTCGGTGATGACATCCGTCATGCCAAGCTCGTGGTCTTGGTCCTCTTGCACCGGGAAGGAAACCTTTGGGGGGGGGGGGGGTTCCTTGGGAACTCGCGTACGTCCTTGTCTCCTTAGCACCAAAGATGAAATTGTCCTCCCACTACGCCCGCTGGCACCCGCCTGGCTAGGCCATCAGAACCCACGTCACCCCGGCCTCACGAGGCCGGGTACTTGCATAGGAATCTCCGCTCCTCAGGAGGCGGCCTGAAGGGGTGCCACTCCTCCGTAGGTCTTGATATTGTCCTCCTCGCGAGGCGGGGGCTCTCGCGAGGGCCTTGACTTGGGGGGCTCGTTGTAGGGCCGTGTCACAGCCCTAGAATTTGTTTGCAAATATTAGATTAGTTGCATCAGTGAGCACCCATGCATCATGTTAAATTTCATGAAATTGAAATGGGGATGACCAAATCCTGGCACCTAATAAATTCAAATTAGGTTCAACCTAAAATATTGTAATGAGCCAAACTGACATATAAAAAAATGTCCATGATTTCTGGATAATGTTGTAAACAACAACCAGAGGTGATGTACATTTTTCCTCGTTGTTTTGGATTTTCAATTAACTCATATATGTATTTGAGTTAGGGCTTTTAAAATGCTATAAATATTTGGAAGCTCCAATGATTCTAAAATTTGATGAGTGGCACTGAATATATTTCAAGAGGCCACATAAAAAATTTCAGAAGGTTATAGAATAATGTGGTTTGAATACCAAATTAAAAAAAAACACATCAGATAAATTAGAAAACAAAAAAAGAGAAATAATAAAAGAGAAAACCACCCGGCTTACCTTGCGGCCCAGCTAGGCAAAGACGGCCCAGCCCACCAGGGGCTGGACCGTCTTCTTCCCCTCGCCAGCGCACGAAGCAGCTCGGTGGCGAGCGCCGACGCTGGCCGGCCACCTCCTGCTTCCCCTCGAGCCTATCCCCTTTCTCCGTTGGACCGCCCTCGACCCCTCAATCTCTTCCCTCGCGCCCTGGCTCTCTCCCTCTCCTCTAGCCCTCTTCTTCGAGCGAGCCCAAGCGCAACCGTCGCCGTCGATCGCCATTGCCGCGGCCACCGAGGCCTCCTCGACACCTAGCTGTGTCCAGAAGCCCCGGGACATCGGCATCGTCCTCCCCACCGAGCCAAGAATCGCTTGGAGCCCTGCTTCGCCGCCATCGCCGTTGTCTTCCACCTTGGACCCCGGAGCTCACCGCCGTCGATTCGCAGGCCCCCGGTCGTTCCCGAGCTCGCCGTCTGCTCCGTCTGACTCGCCGTGAGCTTACGCTTCGTTTTCCCCTCCTCCTAGCTCTTATTTCTCATCGTAGCCATCGGTTTCATCAAGGCCGAAGTGCGTCGCTGCCGTGGCTCGTCGCCGTCGTGGCTAGGACACCCAGAGCTCCTGTCCGAGGACATGGGCGAGCCCCTGACATCGCCAGGAAGCAAAGCCGCACCCCAGCCTTCCCCTAGCATGCTCTAGCATGGACGCCCACAACCACCGAGCTCCGGCCACCGCAGTAACCATCGCCGCCGTCGGTTTCGACAGCCCCGGCTTCGGCTGAGGCCATCGTTGGACGCGGCTTCGTTCCCTCGTTCGAACGCGTCGTCTCGCGCATCAAACGGCGCTCTGTAGCCAAATCCCACCGCGGACGCCGCCGCGGTGTGTGGTCGCCAGCGGCTAAACGCCGGTGGCCGACGTGGCTACATAATTAGCGGTTAATGACGCCCTAAGTAACACTCTGAGACACTAACACTGGACCCCATGGGCTAACTAATCTCTAGTTAAAATTAAAACCTTTTATTAAAGTTACAGTCACTGGCATCTGGGTGCCACATGTCAGATTTGACTGTGTTGACCTATGACATCATAGTGACGCAACGCTGACGCAGTAAAGCTTCTCTGGTATTTTAAATAATCAGGAAATTCCAGAAAATGTTATAAACTTCTAAAAATCATAGAAAATAATCTATAAGTCAGATGAAAATAATTTATATATGAAAAATGATCAGAAAAATCCAATGAATCTGTTTATGCCCTTATCATGCATGTTTGAGCAAGTTAACAAAACCAAGTAGGACATTTCATGATTAGGATAATATATGAAATAGCATTTGGAGTTGGAATTTGAACTAGGTTTGAATTCCACTTCAAGTAATATGACTATCTATTGCACTAGGTCAACTCAATGCTTTAACATGCCATCCATACATCATGTTGTTGCATCACATTGAATGTGTTCCTTCTTCCTGTTTGCCGGTGTTTGTTCCTTCTCAGTAGACGATGGTTCCGACGTGGAGATCGTTGTCACCGATGAAGACTCATTGTTATCTTCAGAAGTGTCAGGCAAGCAAACCCCCTTGAGCATACTGATATAAACCCACTCTCTCGCTCCTCCTCTCTTTTACTGCATTAGGACAATAACAATTCAACTGTTACCTATTCTCGGTAGTTGAACCCATTCCTTTGCATGACCTATATTTGTCACAGTAAATAGTTGAAACCACTTAGCATGAGTAGCAACTGTTTGAGCCTTGATGTGCCTACTCATCCATGCTTGTTTACCTACTGTGCCTGCTATCCCTAGAGTCGCGTCGTGTTGGGTCTGATCCATCTGGGCGATGAATCGGAATGGTTGTGTTCATGTCCTACTGTGTGAGATCTAAGTGTGTGAACACGATTTGGTAAAGGTAGCGATGAGAGGCCATGTAGGAGTACATGGCGGGTTGTCTCATTGGGACCGTCCTTAAGAACTGAGTTCTGTGTTTGTGATCCAAGACAGTTACTACCACACGTTGGGCCCTGACATATGACCCCGCTCGACTTATCAATCGCCTTGATCTTTGTCCAGGAGTTGCAACTAGTTTCTGGTGTTTGTAGGAAAAGTGTTGGTGGCCGTGCTTAGCGCTGCCCGACGGGGTGGGCTTTGATGCGGTAGATACACAGTGGCACGGTGTACCAAGTGGCACCCGAACGGTGGGCTTGGGAACCCTGCGCACATCGTTTGAGGCCGTAGCGGAAACTTCGGCCGGACTTCCGTGCGAGTTCAGTCTCAAATAGGCGATAAACCCGGACTAGGGTCTTGTGTGATTGATGGTCGTGGCCGACTCCCTCGCTGAGCTTCCGCTTGAAGGTTGCCAAGGTGCCTTTTTTACGTGCACATGGCGATAAGGGGCGGGAGCATGTGTGAAGAAGTACACCCCTGCAGGGTTATGAATCTGTTCGAATAACCGCGTCCTCGGATTTGGACTACTTGGAGAACTTATGTGGTTCATAGACAATTTGAAATGGATACTCTAAAATGCTCAAGATAAGCTTGAGTGCTATGGATGGCCTTCTCGTAGGGAGACGGGAGTGGATCCATAGTGGTGTATTGATATGGTGAATATGTGGACTCGTGTGCGTTATCCCACCTCAAAGAAAGTACTTGCAGTCGTAGTACAGGTTAGCCAAGAGTCAAAGCTGGCTTGCTGCAATAAACTCCACAACCCCCTTTGTTGACAATGTTGCATATGTAGCTAGTTTTGATGTAAGTCTTGCTGAGTACCTTTGTACTCACGGTTGCTTCATTTATGTTTTTGCAGAGGAGACGTCAGTCTCATTAGTGATCCTTACAACGTGAAGATCGATGTTGACCGGATTAGCTTGGGAATCCCAGACAGAGGTCTGGTTCCTTTGGTAGGGTCGTTGTAGCTTTTCAGGCTCCTCCAGCCACTTTTAGTAGATGTCTGTACCCAGACATGTTTTGCTTCCGCTTGTTGCTTGTATGACTTGAGTGTCGGGTCATGTGACCCCTATCTGTATGAACTTATTATGTAAGGCTCTTCTGAGCCTTCTAAGTAAATGTTGTGTTGTTGTATGGTTATGTTGTGATGCCATAGTTGTATCTATGCATATCGGACATGTCGTGCATACGTGTGACGTGTAACGGTATGTATGGGATTCGACACCTAGTTGCGTGCCTCTAGTAGTACTCTTTACGGGGAAATGCGTCTTTGTGCTTCCACTGAGCCTTGGTAGCTTGCTACTGCTCCGGACACATTGATTGACCGGCGTGTATCCTTCTTGCTGTTGTGTCTATCCCTTCGGGGAAATGTCTCGCAGTGTAATGGAGTCCATGTAGCCTGCTATGACTCGTCTATGCACAGTTGATGACATTTATGTCCCACGGCGTAATGGAGTCCCTTTAGCTTGCTATGACTCGTCTACACAGGCTGATGACCGACACCTGCATTGTTGGGTTACGTATGCCTGTTCCTGTATGGATGTGCTATTTGGGTTCTATGACTAGTCATGTCGACCCGGGTTCTTGGACATTTGAATGCTAGCGACATATTCACATTCGTGAGCCAAAAGGCGCAAACGGTCCCGGGCCAGGTAAGGTGGCAGCCATGGAGATAATCGTGCGTGAGGCCGCAAAGTAATGTGAAGTGTTACATGCTGGATTCTTATGGCTTAGGATCGGGGTCCCGACAGCGTTGGTATCAGAGCTTGACTGCTTGTAGGATTACCAAGCCAAACTGGTCGATGTTGAGTCTAGAACTGCTTTAGTTATATAAGGGAATTGATTGTGGAAGCGAACGTAAGATTCTTTTTACTCCTTTCCTTGTGTCATTCTAATTCTGAGTCACCCTCTTCCTTATTCTACGGGGTTAAGAATTAGGCTTCTCACCTCTCTATCAGGATGATGACTTACTATGCTGGAGACTTATAGGATAGTTGTTGTGTTCCTGGATTGATGTCTCTATAAGAATTCAGTTGTTTTGTTGTCAGTTTCATGCAGGTTGCCTCATATTTCATGCCCGTACAGCCGTTATGCTGTCCGAGTTATCCATGGTTTATAAATAATTTGATGCAATTGCAAATCCTTTCATCCCGATTCAATGTCTTTTGGCCAGACAAAGCACACAAATTATTGTGTTGAGGTACTCTACTACCTCAACGTATATGTTAAAGGTGTTTAGGAAACCATGTTGTCTCAGTGAACCACCCAACAGTCTAGACGTGTTTTGAGTTCCCAGTGTGATAATTCTGGCCATCGTTATCGAAAGCATGCTGTGATGCTACTTAGTCAATAGGTATTCTGTTTCTGGGTTCTTGAACCCAAGGATCATTCTGCTTATTTCTGTTGATAGTGTTGCTCGTTCCCTTAGGATGATTAGTAACCTTGTTATAGTCTTCGAGGTTCGTGGTTTATCATTCTTCCAATACCATGAACCAGTCATGGCAGAAGTTCCCCGTGAACTGAAGATCACAACAAGAGTGCTCTTCATGAGCTCTTCCTTCCATAATTGCGACTCTGCCAATCCTAACTTTCTGTATGGATTATCTGGAAGAAACATGTTGAACTTTGTTCGACGTATTCAATCTATGCATCCACAACTCAGAAAAATCATGTGCTCTTGAGTTTCCCTTTTTCAATGGTATTCCATCCTTTGTCTCTCATTCGACAGTTAAGAGTAGTTGTGCATTGTGTTATCAATGTCGACTATTCTTGTGGTCCGTCAAGCCATTCTATTCCCGAATGACTGGGAGAAACAAACTCTAGTACCTTATCCATTTCTTGGATTGGGTCAAAACAGTTGTATTCCGCAGATCAAAATGCCAATCCAGCTTTGTTCTGTTCTACCTCGACGTATTACCCCCTTTAAGTCAGGATTGTCATGGGAATTGCACCACCTCTTGTGACTTCTTGATACAGTGATACTTCTCGCCATCATCATTCATTCCCCGGTCTCTGTGTTGTTGTAACCAGAATACCGACAAGTGAATCGTGATGTGTGAAATCAATACTCCTAGCAACTTTGTTGCTTGGTAGTTAATGGACAATAATCTCATTCTTAGCGTGTTGGTTATCGAATCACCATTCTAAGATTGATCGTGCTACCTAGTCCATCTTTCATGGTGCACTCTTTGATCAATGAGTTAGGATTGTATCAATCCCTTGCTCTTTTTATCATATCGTCCCGCCTTGAAAAGCAAGATTCTTCTCGAGCTTAATAACATATTGGTGGTTCGTGATTTTCCGAATATCTTCTCGGGAGTATCACCAGGTTGTTCCCTGACCGTTATGTTGAGTTCGTGATCAAGTTGGTTTTCTATAAACCACCCCTTCTCCAAGACCCCGTGTTAGATACCCCTGAGCTAGTTGGTTAAGCTAAACAACAACTTGGAGAGTTGGAAGATAAATGCTTCACCTGACTTAGTTCATTCCAAAGGGATATCTTCGTATGTGTTCGTGTGTGTAGAAGAAAGATGATATCTTGATCGGTTAATCCTTGTGATCAATTGTTGCATCTATTGTCTTGTTCAATCTTTGATTTGAGTGTGGGCTATCGTCAAATCAAAATCAGAACCAAAGATTTTCCTAACGTTGTCATACTCGTGGATGCGTCCTCGAGCTTGCACCATTATATTCCTTTGTCTGACCAATGCTATCACCTTGTTCACATAGTTATGGGCTTCCATCTTCATGGAAACCTTGAGGAAATGTTGTTGAGCCCATCGACAACATTGTTTATCCTCCCCATGATTCATGATGAACATAAAGTTAGTGTTGGAAACTTTGTAGGCAATATCTTCGTGTCCAGTACATGAAGTATATGTTAGGTGTAAGAAGTGACTTCCTCTTAGTTTACGTGCATTTGGTGCAAGTTGCCGCCATGAATTGAGAAAAAATGTTTTGCCTCCTTCGGAATCATCTCAAGTCTGTCATGCATGTGTGAAGTATTCTATGGTTTGATAGACTGATCATCTCCATTCCATATGTATCTCCTAGCAAACCAAGCCACTAGTTGACTTGTTAAGGAAAAGAAGTTATGTGCTATTCCTGAAGGTACCAGACGGATTTGCATCTGGCTTCGCTATCCGCAATGATGGTACCCACCCAGAACTCAGTAGTATTTTGTTGTAGGACTATGTGGTCATGTTTGTCTTGGACATCGTGTTCACATGTGCCTTGCAATCCAGCTCATGTTTTGGAGTTGGCTTCCGTAGTTCATTTCCCGAGAATCCCGCAACGTCATCTCTTCGATTTGTGTTCCAACCCTTCTCCTTCGGACATGTTGAGTGTGGAATATCCTGACACCAACCAGATCTGAATCTCAGGCAGATATAATGGTTGGGACGTTTCCCAAGGATTATAATATTGGTCTCACTATAACCGGTAAAGTGGATATCATGGCCAACACGCCTAGCCGGAAGACCTATTATTATAGTTTATTCATTCAACAACTTGGCTACTTCCCCATGAGGACCTTGTAAGACTTCCTCTAGAAGTTGTTCCTCATGGACTCTGTCATGCTCCCGAAGTCCGACCTTTACCTGATGTTCTAGCTACCAAACGTTACCTATAACTGGGGTATGCTAGTACAACAAGGAGAACATTAGAAGCGGAGCGCTAAATGTCTCTCGGTCGATCATCCAGATCTCACTACCTTGGCATAGCTAAGGTGATATCTGAGAAAGTGTTGTCTTCCTTTGCATCTGCATCCTCCATCGCTATTCATCATGGTAGTTTGATGTGTTGCCAGAATCCTTGGCAGGGATGTTGGTAAAACTCTGATGAATATGGAGATGCTCAAGTTCTTGAGAGCACGCTTAGGCACTGGGTTATACCCTCGGTATCAATTGGAATGTGCCTTCTGTTGCCGAGTTGTTTTATAACTCTAGTTTCCTCTCTGATCGGAGTATGCCATTCTTTTGAATTCCTTCAAATGATCATTTGTGAATTGCCTTAGACTGCTATGAAGAGTTCCAATGATCTATGGATCAAAAGTAATTCTTTTTGCCACTTAAGGGAATGCCCTACGAGTCACCCCCTAAGGTGCCCCGCTATGGAATCATGGCAATTATTTCCTCGCTACCTTGAAACCTCGTCACCATCTGTTCTAGCATGGAATTGGTGCCTACCAATTGAACCTTCATCATCTACCTCATTCCATCACTCTCGATGTGTATTGGTGTCTCAGCTCAAGAGATGTTTGGCGTCTCATTCCATGAGTTGCTCGATCTTCGAGAAGATCGATTCTTTTAGAGCTTTTCATTCCTTGTCGTTGTGTTGGGTAAAGCTTCCAAAGTAAAGATGTCAACATCAACATGATGCGATGAATCAACATCTTCGAGAAGAGCAATTGGATCGCGAATATTGTGATAGTTTGTGTTCCCTCTGTCCTCTTACCCTATGCTTGAATCTCGGGACGAGATTCTTGTTTAGTGGGGGTGAGTTGTCAGGGCCCTAGAATTTGTTTGCAAATATTACATTAGTTGCATCAGTGAGCACCCATGCATCATGTTAAATTTCATGAAATTGAAATGGGGAAGACCAAACCCTGGCACCTAATAAATTCAAATTAGGTTCAACCTAAAATATTGTAATGAGCCAAACTGACATATAAAAAATGTCCATGATTTCTGGATAATGTTGTAAACAACAACCAGAGGTGATGTACATTTTTCCTTGTTGTTTTGGATTTTCAATTAACTCATATATGTATTTGAGTTGGGGCTTTTAAAATGCTATAAATATTTGGAAGCTCCAATGATTCTGAAATTTGATGAGTGGCACTGAATATATTAGAAGAGGCCACATAATAAATTTCAGAATTTTATAGAATAATGTGGTTTGAATACCAAATTAAAAAAAACACATCAGATAAATTAGAAAACAAAAAAACAGAAATAATAAAAGAGAAAACCACCTGGCTTACCTTGCGGCCCAGCTAGGTAAGGACGACCCAGCCCACCAGGGGCTGGACCGTCTTCTTGCCCTCGCCAGCGCATGAAGCAGCTCGGTAGCGAGCGCCGACGCTGGCCGGCCACCTCCTGCTTCCCCTCGAGCCTATCCCCTTGTGCCGCTGGACTGCCCTCGACCCCTCTGTCTCTTCCCTCGCGCCCTGGCTCTCTCCCTCTCCTCTAGCCCTCTTCTTCGAGCGAGCCCGAGCGCAACCGTCGCCGTCGATCACCATTGCCGCGGCCACCGAGGCCTCCTCGACGCCTAGCTGTGTCCAGAAGCCCCGGGACATCGTTATCGTCCTCCCCACCAATCCAAGAATCCCCGGGAGCCCTGCTTCGCCGCCATCGCCGTCATCTTCCACCTCGGACCCCGGAGCTCGCCGCCGTCGATTCGCAGGCCCCCGGTCATTCCCGATCTCGCCGTCTGCTCTGTCCGACTCGCAGTGAGCTTACGCTTCATTTTCCCCTCCTCCTAGCTCTTATTTCTCGCCGTAGCCGTCGGTTTCGTCGAGGCCGAAGTGCGTCGCCGCCGTGGCTCGTCGCCGTCGTGGCTAGTCGCCGTCATGGCTAGGACATCTAGAGCTCGTGTCCGAGGACATGGACGAGCCCCTGACATCGCCAGGAAGCAAAGCCGCACCCCAGCCTTCCCCCTAGCATGCTCTAGCATGGACGCCCACAACCACCGAGCTCCGGCCGCCGCAGTAGCCGTCGTCGCTGTCGATTCCGACAGCCCCGGCTTCGGCTGAGGCCAACGTTGGACGCGGCTTTGTTCCCTCGTTCGAACACGTTGTCCCGCGCATCAAACGGCGCTCTGTAGCCAAATCTCGACGCGGGCGCCACCGTGGTGTGTGGTCACCGGCGGCTAAACGCCGGTGGCCGACGTGGCTACATCATTAGCGGTTAATGACGCCCTAAGTAACACTCCGAGACACTAACACTGGACCCCACGGGCTAACTAATCTCTGGTTAAAATTAAAACCTTTTATTAAAGTTACAGTCACTAGCATGTGGGTCCCACATGTCAGATTTGATTTTGTTGACCGATGACGTCACAGTGACGCAACGCTGACGCAGTAAAGCTTTTCTGGTATTTTAAATAATCAGGAAATTCCAGAAAATGTTATAAACTTCTAAAAATCATAGAAAATAATCTATAAGTCAGATGAAAATAATTTACATATGAAAAATGATCAGAAAAATCCAATGAATCTGTTTATGCCCTTATCATGCATGTTTGAGCAAGTTAAGAACACCAAGTAGGACATTTCATGATTAGGATAATATATGAAATAGCATAGGAAGTTGGAATTTGAACTAGGTTTGAATTCCACTTCAAGTAATATGACTATCTATTGCACTAGGTCAATTCAATGCTTTAACATGCCATACCATACATCATGTTGTTGCATCACATTGAATGTGTTCCTTCTTCCTGTTTGCCGGTGTTTGTTCCTTCTCGATAGACGATGGTTCCGACGTTGAGATCGTTGTCACCGATGAAGACTCATTGTTATCTTCAGAAGTGTGAAGTAAGCAAACCCCCTTGAGCATACTGATATAAACCCACTCTCTCGTTCCTGCTCTCTTTTATTGCATTAGGACAATAACGATTCAACTGTTACCTGTTCTCGGTAGTTGAACCCATTCCTTTGCATGACCTGTCTTTGTCACAATAAATAGTTGAAACCACTTAGCATGAGTAGCAACTGTTTGAGCCTTGATGTGCCTACTCATCCATGCTTGTTTACCTATTGTGCCTGCTATGCCTAGAGTCATGTCGTGTTGGGTCTGATCCATCTGGGCGATGAATCGGAATGGTTGTGTTCATGTCCTACTGTGCCTGCTATGCCTAGAGGCCATGTAGGAGTACATGGCGGGTTGTCTCATTGGGACCGTCCTTAAGAGTAGAGTTCTGTGTTTGTGATACAAGACAGTTACTACCACACGTTGGGCCCTGAAATATGACCCCGCTCGACTTATCAATCGCCTTGATCTCTGTCCAGGAGTTGCAACTAGTTTCTGGTGTTTGTAGGAAAAGTGTTGGTGGCCGTGCTTAGCGCTGCCCGACGGGGTGGGCTTTGATGCGGTAGATACACAGTGGCACGGTGTGCCAAGTGGCACCCGAACGGTGGGCTTGGGAACCCTGCGCACATCGTTTGAGGCCGTAGCGGAAACTTCGGCCGGACTTTCGTGCGGGTTCAGTCTCAAATAGGCGATAAACCTAGACTAGGGTCTTGCGTGATTGACGGTCGTGGCCGACTCCCTCGCTGGGCTTCCGCTTGAAGGTTGCCGAGGTGCCTTTTTTTACGTGCACATGGCGATAAGTGCCGGGAGCATGTGTGAAGAAGTACACCCCTGCAGGGTTATGAATCTGTTCGAATAGCCGCGTCCTCAGATATGGACTACTTGGAGAACTTATGTGGTTCATAAACAATTTGAAATGGATACTCTAAAATGCGCAAGATAAGCGTGAGTGCTATGGATGGCCTTCTCGTAGGGAGACATGAGTGGATCCATAGTGGTGTATTGATATGGTGAATATGTGGACTCGTGTGCATTATCCCACCTCAAAGAAAGTACTTGCAGTCGTAGTAGAGGTTAGCCAAGAGTCAAAGCTGGCTTGCTGCAATAAACTCCACAACCCCCTTTGTTGACAATGTTGCATATGTAGCTAGTTCTGATGTAAGTCTTGCTGAGTACCTTTGTACTCACGGTTGCTTCATTTATGTTTTTGCAGAGGAGACGTTAGTCTCATTAGTGATCCTTTCAATGTGAAGATCGATGTTGACCGGATTAGCTTGGGAATCCCAGACAGAGGTCTGGTTCCTTTGGTAGGGTCGTTGTAGCTTTTTAGGCTCCTCCAGCCACTTTTAGTAGATGTCTGTACCCAAACATGTTTTGCTTCCGCTTGGTGCTTGTATGACTTGAGTGTCGGGTCATGTGACCCTATCTGTATGAACTTATTATGTAAGGCTCTTCTGAGCCTTCTAAGTAAATGTTGTGTTATTATATGGTTATGTTGTGATGCCATAGTTGTATCTATGCATATCGGACATGTCGTGCGTACGTGTGACGTGTAGCGGTATGTATGGGATTCGACACCTAGTTGCGTGCCTCTAGTAGTACTCTTTACGGGGAAATGCGTCTTTGTGCTTCCACTGAGCCTTGGTAGCTTGCTACTGCTCCAGACACATTGATTGACCGGCGTGTATCCTTCTTTGCTGCTGTGTCTATCCCTTCGAGGAAATGTCTCGCAGTGTAATGGAGTCCATGTAGCCTGCTATGACTCGTCTACGTGCAGTTGATGACATTTATGTCCCATGGCGTAATGGAGTCCCTGTAGCTTGCTATGACTTGTCTACACACACTAATGACCGACACCTGCATTGTTGGGTTACGTATGCATGTCTCTGTACGGATGTGCTATTTGGGTTCTACGACTAGTCATGTCGACCCGGGTTCTTGGACATTTGAATGCTAGCGACATATTCACATTCCTGAGCCAAAAGGCGCAAACGGTCCCGGCCCAGGTAAGGTGGCAGCCGTGGAGATAACCGTGCGTGAGGCCGCAAAGTAATGTGAAGTGTTACATGCTGGATTCTTATGGCTTAGGATCGGGGTGCCGACAGGCCGTACCGGGCCTTCATGGTGGGCCACGCGCTGGGCCGCAGGCAGGCAGGTCTGGGTACCCCCAATCCCAGAACGCCGACAGTAGCCCCCGGGCCCAAGGCGTGCCAACCTTAGCTTCTAGGCGAAGTCAAGGAGCGATGGGCGAAGCGCCGCGGGCCCCAAATAGCCTGTGGGACCAGCGCGAGGCGCCTCGCAGGCCGCTAGACTCCCCCTCTTCTGCTGGGCCTTGGGAACAGCCCCGAGTCATGTCGATTCATAGCCTGCGCGCTGTGTTGATCATCACAGCTGTTCCTCGACTGACTTCCCCTTCCTGCTCTCTTGTCACCCCGGGCCCATGCCGAAGTGACCCGCCAGGGAACTGAGGCGACGCGAGGCAGAGCCGCCCACGAGCCGAGTACGGCACGTGGCGCCCGAGGAGCTCACGTCGCCTCCGCTCCCACGACGCCTCGAGGATTGCGGTTGCGCCTATAAACACGCCTCACCCGAGGGGCAGTTCCATCCTTGCTTGCCTTCCCATTCGCCTCTTTCCATTGCTGCCCGTTCTCCCTCGTCGAAAAACCGCCTTCTCCGTCCTTCCTCCTTCCGATGGCATCAAAGGGAAGTGTTGCCGGCGCCGGAGCGCGAGCGGGGCCCCCAGCGCCGCGACCGACCCAGGAGGGCGGCGGAGGCCAACCTTCGAGGCCGGTCCAGGAGCACCGGCGCTGGGCCGCCACCGCGAGTAAGTGCGCTGTCACCTCTGCTTTTCTTGTTCGTCACGTCTGTCTTGCCGGGCCTGACTTCCGACCATCCTCAGGGCGCCCGCGCCCAAGAGGCGCATGCTCGACGCACTCCAGGGCGAGGAGGACGCCCTCAGGGCCCAGCTGCTGAGCGCTGAGGCCGCCCTTCAGGCCACGCTGTGGGGCGAGGAGGATGCCAAGGCAGAGCTGGCATCCCTCTAGGCCCAAGGTGAGGAGGCCGCCAACGCCGTCTAGGCAGCCAAGGACGACGCGGCGCATGCGAAGATGATGGAGGCGCAGCGCGCCAAACAGTATCTGGACATCGCCCACCGCGCAGACAGCGCAGTCCGCCGATTCGTCAGGGAAGCCCCCGCGTTCCCGTGTGCGCACGGTGGCGGGGGCTACCTCACCTTCTTCTAGAAGGTGGTGGAGGCACTTGAGTCCGGCATCTCCCGGGTGGATGAAGATGTCGAATCCAGCGCGCGCGACCTCCTGGACAATGTGCTGATGCGCGTCTTCTCCAACTTGCGCCGCCATGTCCCCGCGTTTGACCTCTCCCGCGTGATGGAGCCAGTGCCCGCGGAGCTCCGGAGGCCCCTCGGGGACGAGGTGCGCGAGCACGTGGAGTCCCTGATCGAGCGGTTCGCCCCGGAGGCGTCGTCCGAGGGGGGCGGCAGCTCCGGTGACGAGTTCTCCATGGGCCACGACGGGGGCAGCGCCTCCTCCGCCTGAGCTCCTTCTCTTTTATTCCTGTTGCATCATGAACTATTTGGCCCCCGTGGAGCGTTAAGCATTGTATGATACCTTTGCTTTTGGGTAGTTGTTGCCTGTCGTGCTTTGAGCATCCTTGTTTCCTTCGCGTGGTTTCCTGTTTTCCTCGCGCGCCTCCTGCGCCCCTGCTGACGGAGGTCTGCGATGACGGCTCCGGAGGTCCTCGCTCCTAGCGTGCGGTGGAGGCCACGGGGCGGCATCCCCCGTGCTCCTCCTTACGCCTGTACTCGCCTCGCGGGGCTGTTGTCTCACCTTGGACCTTCCTCAGGAGGGGGGGGCCTTCGGGAGCGTCGCCTGGCCTTCAAGGACGGTTGCTCGCTCGATCCTCACGAGGCTGATGCCCTCGCAATGGCCTTGCTCGTGAAGCCTGGGCGGTGCCTACGTCGGGCTCTCTGGGGCGGCGTCATGAGAGCCCGATTCTCCCCCTTCTGCGTCATCTTTCCTTTCCAGTAGCATCGGTGCCGATCCATGAGTGCAGCGAGAGGGGTTGTGTCTTTCATGCTCGAGCGCCGGTGTCGCGAGGGCTCCTGAGGTGCGGCACTTGGGGGTCCGTCTTGGGCATTTGGGCGACTCGCTCTGGGAAGAGCGTCGCCAGCGAGGCCTGCTCCGCGAGGCCTGCAAATGAGGGTCCTGCAAGGAAATTATTTTGTCCCAAGTGTTAAGCGCATGCACGCCTGCATTTGGGCGTCCCCGCCAGCATTTGCGTGTTACGCGAGAAAGGTGGGCCTCAAGACCCTGGTGGGGTATTATGCGTGCGATATGCCTACGATCCGGAACTCGGTCTCTGAACCTCCAGTGTCGTCGGGACGGACCTAGGCACGGACACTATATTAGACCGGGGGAGCGACCCCCGTACGCATTTTGCTGTCTCCCCAGCACGGAGCATGGGGTCCTTCACTTGGGCGTGGGCGGGAGCCCTTCCCTCTGCGGCCACGGCGCGGCTCATCGTGGGCTTCCACTTTGGGGGGTCCGGAGCGTGTACAACTGCTAACTCATTATTACGTGAGAGTGTCACGGCGACGATAATTGGGTGGATACCCCAGGCACAAGGCTCAGGAGCTCCTAACCCGGTCTTCAGATGCTCCCGCACATTTCGGTGCGGGGGTCCGCGAGTCGGCGCTACGCTCCTGCGGCCCGTGTATGAGCGCCGTCGTACACCATGCAGCCACAGGAGTGCGGTTGCATGCCCCGACGGCCCAAACATGAGTGCCGTGGCATGCCCAACGTGTCCGTAAGGGCACGTCTGTGTGAGAGGCGTTGTTCACCGATTGCGTGCCCCTACGGCCCAAACATCAGTGTCGTGGCATGCCCTGCGTGTCCGTAAGGGCACGTCTGCACGAGAGGCGTTGTTCACTGATTGCGTGCCCCTACGGCCCAAACATGAGTGCCGTGGCACGCCCCGCGTGTCCGTAAGGGCACGTCTGCACGAGAGGAGTTGTTCACCGATTGCGTGCCCCTACGTCCCAAACATGAGCGCCATAGCACGTCCCGTGTGTCCGTAAGGGCACGTCTGCACGAGAGGCGTTGTTGCCTGCTCCATGGCATCGCGAGCCATGCCACCTTCCGTTCCTCCACCCGCAATGGTTCACTGAGGGGGCGCGGCACTAAGGTAGATGATCCGCACGGGTGGCCAGTCCATGGGTCAGAGCTCGGGTACTTAGATTTTTCAACGATTCACTGCGTGGCAAGTCCTACGCAGACGTCATGCCCAGCCCCCATGTGGAACCATCGTGGTGCGGTCGTGAGGGGCACGCCAGCCCCCCTGTAGTGGCGACGCGCCAGAACCTGAGTCTTAGACAAATGATACCATCTCGAGTGGGGTGTTAGCCGGATTCGTTATGCATTCAAAAAACTCTTGCTCGGGGCGATACAAAATACAGAGAATTGCCTAGCAGGAACGATCCTTGGAATCACCTGACGGCCGCGTGCGGGGGGTTCGATCAGTTTCCTTATGCCTTGAGGACCCGTGGTGCCCCGGCGCCTCACGGGTCACGCGCATCCTATGTCCTCCTCCACTCGCCGCCCTTGTGAGCACCGAACCCTCGCGCTCCTGGCGCCTCGCGCCTTGCTCCCTGCTTGCGGGGTCGTGCACCAAAGCATGCTTCCAGGCGGTGCCCGAGCTCCTCCTCCGTCGTGCCAGTCAGGTCAGGAACTCTCCAGGCGGGAGCCCCCGAGCCCGTCCTGAGGGAGGTGCCGGGCGCTCCCTCCTATGCGGAGAGGAACGGTGCCCCAGCAGTAGGCGCGCGGCCTGCAGCGCCAGCAGCGTGGGCTCCGGCCTTCAGACGGCTCTTGGGCAGGAGCTGCATGAAGGCACGGTTGGAGGCCGGGGCCCGCGCGTCGCTCATGTCGCAAGCGATCGCGCGGGGTTCTTGGAAGCCCCCAGCCCAATGATCCTGCCGGCCGTTGGCCTTCCTTGGTGGTGGTGGCAGCGGAGGGAGGCCGGCCCTGCCCTGAGGGCGGGCCTCCCAAGGATCATCATGCTGAGGTTTGCCGCGAGGCTCGCCGCGCCAGCAATCCTCGCGAGGTTGGTCTCGCCAGTCCCGTCGGGAGTCGCGGTTGTCCCAGCGGTTCCCGCTGCAGCCCTCCCCACGGCCGCTGCCGTGGTTGCCGCCCTCGGGGCGACGGCCGAAGCGCTCGTCGCGGAGCTCCCTGAGCTCCAGGCAATTGCTGGTGTCGTGGGTGTTGGTGTAGTGGAAGACACAAAACGGTCGGTTGCCCCTGGGGAGTTCATCCGGCCGGCGACCGCGCTTTGCCTTGGGTGCAGGTACCAGCACGGCGGGGCCCTTGCGTTTTGCTTCCTTGGCCTCGTGCGTCCTGTCCTCGTGGTCCACCTCCGGGAGGATGCGGAGGGAGGTGCGTCCTACCTCGGCCTTAGCGCACCCATTCGCCGGGTTGAACTTCGGGGGAAGCGCGCACGCTCCGCCCTGCGGCTGCGGTACCATCTGGCAGCTCGTCTCATCCCGCACGCACGCCGGCACCCCACGTGGTGGTTTGTGGCGTCGTGCTTCGCACATGGGCTTGCGGTCGGCCATTCGCGGGGAAGGAGGAGGTGGCGCGCCGCAAGCCACGTCTCCCGCCTAGAATGGCGGGGGACGGAGCGAGCGGGTAGGCGCCGGGGCTTCACTAGCAGCGTCGGCGGGCTCGGTGACGTGGCTAAGCCAGTCTTCGGAGTTGTCGTCGTCGGGGTGGTAACACAGCAGTTCGCGCGCCATGGACAGTGCAACAGGTGCCCCCGCTGGTCCGCGGCATGTGTGGGAGGTCGAGGCCATGGTGGGAGCGGGGGACGGTGCTGCGACGCTGCCGCCTTGCTACTCGGAGGGTGGCAACGGTAGGTCCTGCCTACCGCAAGCAGCCCACCCGGTAGCAGCGTTGGCCGCGGAAGTGGCGGAGCGGCGTGGAACACCGCAGCACATAGGCGCCACTTGGGCGACGCGGGCTGCCCGGCGCTTAGCGCGGGCTCGACGGGCGTCGGCCATGGGAGTGGCGGAGCTGAGACAGAGTGGAACTGGAAAAACATTTCGACATGCCCCTACCTGGTGCGCCAAATGTCGGAATCAGGGCTCCGCAAAACCCAACAAGGTTCGAACACTAGGGCATGTGCGAAGATCTCAACCGGCTCAGAGTCCCAACTTGTCACCCTACGGCCTAGCTGCGTCGAATAAGTGTGAGCAGGGAAGCAGATGGACTCGGAGATTTACCCAGGTTCGGGCCACCTTGCGGTGTAGAACCCTACTCCTGCTTTGTGGTGGATTGGCCTCACGAGGAGGCTGTGGATGAACTAGTACAGTGGTTGGGTGGCCTCACGAGGGCTCTTGGTGGTGATGAACTCGACCAGATTCGACTCTCCTCTACGATGGGAGCTCGTCCCTATTTATAGGGGCCACGGTCCTCTTCCCCAGTCGAACAGGCGGGAAGGGATCCCACAATGGCCAAATTTAAAAGGGGACAAGAGGTACATCCTATCCTTATTAAAGGTGGTCTTCGCCTGCAAAGCTTGTGGGTGTGACGCAGCGGTGGGCTCAGCGATGACATCCGTCCTGCCGAGCTCGTGGTCTCAGTCCTCTTGCACCGGGAAGGAAACCTTTCGGGGGGGGGGGGGCTTCCTTGGGAACCAGCGTACGTCCTTGTCTCCTTAGCACCAAAGAGGAAACTGTCCTCCCACTGCGCCCGCTGGCGCCCGCCTGGCTAGGCCATCAGAACCCACGTCACCCTGGCCTCACGAGGCCGGGTACTTGCATAGGAATCTCTGCTCCTCGGGAGGCGTCCTGAAGGGGTGCCACTCTTCCGAAGGTCTTGGCGTTGTCCTCCTCGCGAGGCGGGGGCTCTCGCGAGGGCCTTGACTTGGGGGGCTCGTTGTAGGGCCGTACCGGGCATTCGTCGTGTGCCACGCACCGGGCCACAGGCAGGCAGGTCTGGGTACCCCCAATCCCAGAACGCCAACAGTACTAATGCTCGCCCCAGCGGCACTACTGCTGGGGTTGCAGTGCAGACACTCCCAGATGCAGAGAAGCAGTAGAAGGGGACGGCAGTTCCGCCTAAGCAGTACCACAGCTCCTCAGGGCGGTACTACCTCTAATAAGTGTTAGTACCCCTAATAAGAGGTAGTGCCGCTGCCTACTACCACTCAAGATCCGCTAAGCAATCCAGTCCAGAACGAGTGGGTGGAAGTGGCGCGGTAGTAGCAAGTGGTACTACCACGCCGTACTACCGGCCAGAAATCGCCCAGTCCGACCCAAAAAGTGTCGAGTGATACGTCCATTTTGCATCATGATTTCCTACTGTTATTTACAATTTTTTATGCATAATAATGCTTTAGGGGCTGATTCTAATGTCCTTTCTCTCATAATATGCAAGGTTTACACAAAGAGGGAGAATACCGCCAGTTGGAATTCTAGACCTGAAAAAGCACATCAGAGATACCTATTCTGCACATCTCCAAATAAGCTGAAACTTCATGGAGAATTATTTTGGAATATATAAAAAAAAATAGAGCAAATAATTACCGGAGGGGGGCCACCTGGTGAGCACAAGACACCAGGGTGCGCCAGGCCCTAGTGGGTTGTGCTCAGCACGGCCCACCTCCGGTGCCCATCTTTTGGTATTTAAGGTCTTTTGACATAGAAAAAATAAGGAGAGGACTTTCGGGATGGAAATCTGCCATCTCGAGGCGGAACTTGGACAGGAGCACTTTTGCCCTCCGGCGGAGCGATTCCGCTGGGGGAACTTCCCTCCCGGAGGGGGAAATCGAAGCCATTGTCATCACCAACACCCCTCTCATCTTTGGGATGCCAATCTTCATCAACATGTTCAATAGCACCATCACCTCTCAAACCCTAGTTCATCTCTTGTGTTCAATCTTTGTACCGGAACCTCAGATTGGTACCTGGGGGTGACTATTACATCTTGTAGTTGATTACTATATGGTTTATTTGGGGGAAGATTATATGTTCAGATCCATTATGCTATTCAATTCACCTCTGATCTTGAGCATGAATAATATTTGTGAGTTGTTACCTTTGTTCTTGAGGTCACGGGAGAGGTCATGTTTCAAGTAATCATGTGAATTTGATATGTGTTTGATATTTTGATGATATGTATGTTGTGATTCCCGTAGTGGTGTCATGTGAACGTCGACTACATGACACTTCACCATCCTTGGGCCTAAGGGAATGCATTGTGGGGTAGTTATTAGATGATGGGTTGCTAGAGTGACAAAAGCTTAAACCCTAGTTTATGCGCTACTTCGTAAGGGGCTGATTTGGATCCAAACGTTTAATGCTATGATTAAATTTTATCTTACTACTTTTCTCGTAGTTGCGGATGCTTGCGAGGGAGTTAATCATAAGTGGGAGGTTTGTTCAAGTAAGAACAACACCCAAGCACCGGTCTACCCACATATCAAATTATCAAAGTAGCGAATGCGAATCAAACCAACATGATAAAAGTGACTAGATGAAATTCCCGTGTACCCTCAAGAACACTTTGCCTATTATTAGAGACTGTTCTGGCCTGTCCTTTGCCACAAAAGGATTGGGCTACTATGCTGCACTTTATTTACCATTACCGTTACTTGCTCGTTACCAATTATCTTGCTATCAAACTATCTGTTACCTATAATTTCAGTGCTTGTAGAAATTACCTTGCTGAAAACCGCTTGTCATTTCCTTTTGCTCCTCGTTGGGTTCGACACTCTTACTTATCTAAAGGACTATGATTGACCCCCTATACTTGTGGGTCATCAAGACTCTTTTCTGGCGCCGTTGCCGGGGAGTGAAGCGCTCTTGGTAAGTGGAAATCGGTAAGGAAAAACTTATACTACGTGCTGAAATTTATTGTCACTTGCTACTATGGAAAACAATCCTTTGAGGGGTTTGTTCGGGGTATCTTCACCTCGATCGGAACCACAATTAGTTGCCCCTCAACCTTCTGCACCTACTGAAAATATTGGTTATGAAATTCCTTCTGGTATGGTAGAACAACTGCTAGCTAAGCCTTATGCAGGAGATGGAACTGAACATCCTGATATGCACCTAATACATCTGAACGAAGTTTGTGGTTTAATTAAGCTTGCAGGTTTACCCGGAGATGAAGTTAATAAGAAGGTTTTCCCTTTATCTTTGAAGGGAAAAGCATTGACATGGTATAGGCTACGTGATGATATTGGATCATGGAACTGGAATCGATTGCAATTAGAATTCTACCAAAAGCTTTATCCTATGCATCTAGTTCATCGTGATCGGAATTATATATATAATTTTTGGCCTCGTGAAGGAGAAAGCATCGCTCTATCTTGGGAGAGGCTTAAATTATTATGCATGCCCCAATCATGATATCCCGAGAGAAATTATTATTCAGAATTTTTATGCTCGGCTTTCTCATAATGATCAATCCATGCTCGATACTTCTTGCACTGGTTCTTTTATGAAGAAGACTATTGAATTCAAGTGGGATCTCTTAGTAAGAATTAAACGCAACTCTGAAGATTGGGAACTCGACGAAGGTAGTGAGTCAGGTATTAAGCTTAAGTTTGATTGTGTTAAATCTTTTATGAATACCGATGCCTTTCACAAGTTTAGCACTAAATATTGACTTGACTCTGAGATAGTAGCCTCTTTCTGTGAATCATTTGCCATTCATGTTGATCTCCCTAAGGAGAAGTGGTTTAAATATCATCCCCCTATTAAATAATAAATTAAAGAACCAGTAAAAGGTAAGGATGAAACCATCATTTACAATGTTGATCCAGTTGTGCCTACTGCTTATATTGAAAAAACACCTTTCCCTCTAAGGATAAAGGAACATGCTAAGGTACCAACTATGGTTCGCAAGAGTAATATTAGAGCACCTAAGCCCTCTGAACAAATTAAAGTAGAACCTAGTGTTGATATGGTTAAGGACCTCTTAGAAGAAATATTGATGGGCATGTTATTTAGTTCTGTGATGAAGCTGCTGGAATTGCCAAACCTGATGAAAAAGATAAACATAGACCTGTAGTGGGCATGCCTGTTGTCTCGGTCAAAATAGGAGATCATTGCTACCATGGTTTATGTGATTCGGGTGCTAGAGTGAGTGCTATTCCTTTTACCTTATACCAAGAAATTATGAATGAAATAGCAGCCGCTGAAATAGAAGACATTGATGTTACTATTAAACTTGCTAATAGAGACACCATCACACCACTTGGGATTGTTAGAGATGTTGAAGTCTTGTGTGGGAAGGTAAAATATCCTACTGATTTTCTAGTTCTAGGTTCCCCACAAGACGACTTTTGTCCCATTATCTTTGGTAGACCTTTCCTGAACACCGTTAATGCTAAGATACATTGTGAAAAACAAACTGTCAGTGTTAGTTTTGGTGATGTGTCTCATGAGTTTAAATTTTCCAAGTTCAGTAGACAACCTCGTGATAAAGAATTATCTGGTAAGGATGAAATAATTGGTCTTGCTTCTATTGTCGTGCCTCCTACAGATCCACTAGAATAATATTTGCTTCACCATGAAAATGATATGCACTTGCGTGAAAGAAATGAAATAGATAAAATTTTCTTTGAACAACAACCTCTCCTAAAACACAATTTGCCTATTGAAACTCTTGGAGGTCCTCCTCCACCTAAAGGTGATCCTGTGTTTGAATCAAAACAATTGCCTGACACTTTGAAGTATGCTTATCTGGACGAGAAAAAGATATATCCTGTTATTATTAGTGCTAACCTTTCAGAACATGAAGAAGAAAGATTATTAAAAATTCTAAGGAAGCACTGGGCTGCTATCGGATATACTCTTGATGATCTTAAGGGCATTAGTCCCACTCTATGCTAGCACAAGATTAATGTTGAATGTGATGCCAAACCCGTTGTTGATCACCAACGGCGATTGAATCCTAAGATGAAAGAAGTGGTAAGAACTGAAATATTAAAGCTTCTTGAAGAAGGTATAATCTATCCCATAGCTGATAGTAGATGGGTAAGTCACGTTCATTGTGTCCCTAAGAAGGGAGGTATTACTGTTCCTAATGATAAAAATGAACTCATCCCACAAAGAATTGTCACTGGCTATAGAATGGTAATTGATTTTAGAAAATTAAATAAAGCTACTAAAAAGATCATTACCCTCTACCTTTCATTGATCAAATGCTAGAATGATTATATAAGCACACACACTTTTGTTTTCTGGATGGATATTCCGGTTTCTCTCAAATACCTGTATCACAATCTGATCAAGACAAAACCACCTTTACTTGTCCTTTTGGAACCTATGCTTATAGACGTATGCCTTTTGGTTTATGCAATGCACCTGCTACCTTTCAAAGATGTATGACTGCTATATTCTCTGATTTTTGTGAAAAGATTGTGGAGGTTTTCATGGATGATTTCTCCGTTTACGGAACTTCTTTTGATGATTGCTTAAGCAACCTTGATTGAGTTTTGCAGAGATGTGAACAAACTAATCTCGTCTTGAATTGGGAGAAGTGCCACTTTATGGTTAATGAAGGTATTGTCTTGGGGCATAAAATATCTGAACGAGGTATTGAGGTGGATAAAGCTAAAGTTGATGCAATTGAGACAATGTCATGTCCTAAAAATATTAAAGGTATTCGGAGTTTCCTTGGTCATGCTGGTTTCTATAGGAGGTTCATTAAAGATTTCTCTAAAATTTCTAGGCCTCTTACTAATCTTTTACAAAAGGATATTCCATTTGTTTTTGATGATGATTGTGTAGAAGCCTTTGAAACACTCAAGAAAGCCTTAACTTCTGCAGCTATCGTTCAACCACCTGATTGGAACTTGCCTTTTGAAATTATGTGTGATGCTAGTGATTATGCTGTTAGTGTTGTTCTAGTACAAAGAGTTGATAAGAAATTAAATGTTATCAATTATGCTAGCAAAACTCTAGACAGTGCCCAACGAAATTATGCTACTACTGAAAAAGAATTTTTAGCAGTTGTGTTTGCTTGTGACAAATTTAGATATTACATTGTTGACTCCAAAGTTATTGTTCACACCGATCATGCTGCTATAAAATATCTTATGGAAAAGAAAGATGCTAAACCTAGACTCATTAGGTGGGTTCTCTTGCTTCAAGAATTTGACTTACATATCACTGATAGGAAGGGAGCTGAGAACCCCATAGCTGATAACTTGTCTAGGTTAGAAAATATTCTTGATGACCCACTACCTATTGATGACAGTTTTCCTGATGAATAGTTAGTTGCAATAAATGTTTCTCAAAACACTCTTTGGTATGTTGATTATGCTAACTACATTGTCGCTAAATATATACCACCTAGTTTCACATACCAACAAAAGAAAAAATTCTTCTATGATTTGAGACATTACTTCTGGGATGACCCACATCTTTATAAATAAGGGGTAGATGGTATTATTAGACGTTGTGTACCTCAGCATCAATAGGAACAAATCCTACAGAAATGTCATTCCGAAGCCTATGGAGGACATCATGCGGGAGATAGAACTGCTCATAAGGTATTACAATCTGGTTTTTATTGGCCTACTCTCTTCAAGGATGCCCGTAAGTTTGTTTTGTCTTGTGATGAATGTCAAAGAATTGGTAATATCGGTAAGCGTCAGGAAATGCCTATGAATTATTCACTTGTTGTTGAACCATTTGATGTTTGGGGTTTTGATTATATGGGACCTTTTCCTTCCTCCAATGGGTATACTCATATTTTGGTTGTTGTTGATTATGTTGCTAAGTGGGTAGAAGCTATTCCAACTAGTAGTGCTGATCATAATACCTCAAAATGCTTAAAGAAGTTATCTTCCCAAGGTTTGGAGTCCCTAGATATTTCATCATTGATGGTGGTTCACATTTTATTCATGGTGCTTTCCGTAAGACGCTTGCTAAATATGATGTTAACCATAGAATTGCATCACCCTATCACCCTCAATCTAGTGGTCAAATTTAACTTAGCAATAGAGAAATAAAATTAATATTACAAAAAATTGTCAATAGGCCCCGAAAGAATTGGTCTAAGAAACTAGATGATGCACTTTGGGCCTATAGAACGGCTTATAAAAATCCTATGGGTATGTGTCCATACAAAATGGTATACGGAAAAGCTTATCATTTGCCTCAAGAGTTAGAACATAAAGCATTTTGGGCAATTAAATAACTCAATTATGATTTCAAACTTGCCGGTGAGAAGAGGTTATTTGATATTAGCTCACTAGATGAATGGAGAATCCAAGCTTATGAAAATGCCAAACTATTCAAGGAAAAAGTTAAAAGATGGCATGACAAAAGAATCCAAAAGCGGAAATTCAAAGTTGGAGACTATGTTCTTTTGTACAACTCTCGTTTAAGATTTTTTGCAGGCAAGCTTCTTTCCAAATGGGAAGGACCATATGTTATCGAAGAGGTTTATCATTCTGGAGCTATCACGATTAATAATGCCGAAGGTACTAACCCGAAGGTGGTCAATGGACAAAGTATTAAACACTATATCTCAGGTACGCCTATTAATGTTGAAATCAATGTTATCCAAACCATGACACCAGAGGAACACATAAAAGAAACCACCCGGAACACTCCATATTTCTTAAAAAGAGTAGGTACGTGATACGGTAAGTAAACGGACTCTGAAAAATCCGCAAAAATATTTTCTGTCAGTTTTGGAATATTATAAAAATTAGGAAAATAAGAAATAAACAAGAAAGCAACCGAGGTGAGCATGATACACCAGGGCGCGCCAGCCCTGCCAGGCGCGCCCTGGTGGGTTGTGCCCACCTCGGACACATTCCCGACTCCGTTTTCCTTCCATATTCTTGCTTCCCAAGATAAAAAATCTCTATATATACTCCCGATTGTTTTGACCACCGCATCGCAGAAAAATTCTTTGTTCTTGTTTCGTGTTGTTTTCTCGTCAAATCTAGATCTCCATGGCTCCACCAAGCTCCTCCAAGGACAAGTTCTTCCAGAAGGTCATCAACCCGTACGTGCCGGAGGTGATGAAGCACCCTCAAACCATTGAGATGCGTGAGGGGGTGCTCCACATCCGCGATGTTCAGGGACCCAAGAGGACGGGAAGCACGGAGGCTAGGCTCAAGGCAGTGGAACAAGACGTCTTCAAGTGCCAAAAGATGGTGGAGCGTGGACTTAGTGCCAATTACTCCATGATCACGGAATTCACCCATGATCAGATGGTGGATGGCCGGTCTATGAAGTACATCGTTTTCACCTTCAATGAGCAAATCAATTTTCTTCAAAGTCAAATATATGATCTTCAAAACCAAGTTTTTGAGTATGAAGCAAGATTTAAAGGTATGAGTTTAGCTGCCAGTTGCAGGACTCGGGGGACTCGTGCATCAACTTTTGATGGTGAGCCCTTGCCCTGGAAGCCGGAGGATAAGCCTACCACTTCGTCACCACCACCTTCATCATCTTCACCACCAAAGGAGACTTGAGTACACGGGTATGGGCACTCCCCTTGGCTTGAGCCAAGCTTGGGGAGATGCCCCGGTATCGTATCACCATCACTTTTATTTACCTTTGCCTATTTTAGTTCGATCCTTAGCCTTTTCGTGATTTAGTTGAATAAAAGTTTAGTATGATCTATTTTCGCGTGTTAGTTCCGTCATCTATCTATCTATGTAATCGAGTGAGAGTTATATAATAAAGTTTAGTTTGAGCTTTTGCTTCTTTACTTTCTTGTTGCAATCAAAATAGAAAGGAAATAAATGAAAAGAATCATATGCTAATCTTATGGTAAGTAATAACATCACATAAGGAAAAGTATAAGTGGTAAAAATTTATTGGAGATTGACAAACATAGCATTGGTCAATGACGCAATTCATGAAAGAATTAATAAGGGAAGAGAAGATTCACATGCAAATACACCATCTTGGACATCTTTTATGATTGTGAGCCCCCATTAAATATTATATGCCAAAATTGTTGACGTTGGACAAGGAAGACAACGTAATGATTTATGTTTGTTCATATTCACATAGAAGTTATATTGTCATAGATCCTTCAACATGTGGTGCTTGCTCAATATCTTTGCTAGCCAAAAATTCCGCACTAAGTAGAGATACTACTTGTGCATCCAAAACCCAAATTCATGTTTTGAGAGTCCACCATACCTACCTATGGATCGAGTAATATCCTTCAAGTAAGTTGTCATCGGTGCAATAAGGCAATAAAAATTGCTTCTAAATGTGTTTGATCAATTAGTGTAAGAGAAAATTGAGCGTTGTATGAACTTATGATGGCAAAGTAATAAAAGCGACGGACTGCATAATAAAGGTTGCTATCATAGGGGCCAATATAGCATGACGTTCTTTTACATTAAAGGATTTGGCATACAAACCAAAAAGCGCATGACAACCTCTGTTTCCCTCTGCGAAGGGCCTATCTTTTACCTTTATGTATTTACTTTTATGCAAGAGTCAAAGTATTCTTCCCTATTCCATTTTACTTTTTCTTTTCACAAGCATCATGTGGTGAGGAAAGATCTAGGCACATATATCTAGTTGGATGTGAGTGAGCATGAGTTATTATTGTTCACATCACCCTTGAGGTGAATACATTGGGAGGCGAAACTATAAGCCCCTATCTTTATATGTGTCCGGTTCAAACTTTTTGCTCATGGGTATGCTGTGAGTGTTAGCAATCATAGAAGACTAAATGATGGTTGAGTATGTGGACTTGCCAAAAGGCTCCGACACGAAACCCTTCCTGAAAATATGATGAATTGTAGTTGCAAAGTTGACTGAGAACATAGTTTGTTGGTTTTCAATAAGGTTTATGCTTTATACTTCTATGTTGTGATGAATTGTTAAAGTGTGTTGCTGCTATGATAAAAAGCATGATGCTACTATGTCCGTATTTTGTTTTTATCGACACCACACTCTCAAACCATGTGGACTTGTTTTTCAATATCGGCTTTCGCTTGAGGACAAGCGTGGTCTAAGCTTGGGGGAGTTGATACGTCCATTTTGCATCATGATTTCCTACTGTTATTTACAATGTTTTTATGCATAATAATGCTTTAGGGAGTGATTCTAATGTCTTTTCTCTCATAATATGAAAGGTTTACACAAAGAGGGAGAATACCGGCAGCTGGAATTCTGGACCTGAAAAAGCACATTAGAGATACCTATTATGCACATCTCCAAATAAGCTGAAACTTCACAAAGAATTATTTTGGAATATATAAAAAATACTGGAGCAAATAACTACCAGAGGGGGGCGCCTGGTGAGCACAAGACACTAGGGAGAGGGGGGGGCACCTGGTGAGCACAAGACACCAGGGCTCGCCAGGCCCACCAGGCATGCCCTGGTGGGTTGTGCTCAGCACGGCTCACCTCCGGCGCCCATCTTCTGGTATTTAAGGTCTTTTGACCTAGAAAAAAATAAGGAGAGGACTTTCGGGACGGAACGCCGCCGACTCGAGGCGGAACTTGGGCAGGAGCACTTTTGCCCTCCGGCGGAGCGATTCCCTCCCGGAGGAGGAAATCAAAGCCATCATCATCACCAACACGCCTCTCATCTTTGGGAGGCCAATCTTCATCAACATCTTCAACAACACCATCTCCTCTCAAACCCTAGTTCATCTCTTGTGTTCAATCTTTGTACCGGAACCTCAGATTGGTACCTGGGGTGACTAGTAGTGTTGATTACATCTTGTAGTTGATTACTATATGGTTTATTTGGTGGAAGATTATATGTTCAGGTCCATTATGCTATTCAATACCCCTCTGATCTTGAGCATGAATATTATTTGTGAGTAGTTACCTTTGTTCTTGAGGTCACGGGAGAAGTCATGTTGCAAGTAATCTTGTGAATTTGATGTGTTCGATGTTTTGATGATATGTATGTTGTGATTCCCTCAGTGGTGTCATGTGAACGTTGACTACATGACACATCACCATCCCTGGGCCTAAGGGAATGCATTGTGGAGTAGTTATTAGATGATGGGTTGCTAGAGTGACAGAAGCTTAAACCCTAGTTTATGCGCTACTTCGTAAGGGGCTGATTTGGATCCAAACGTTTAATGCTATGGTTAGATTTTATCTTAATACTTTTCTCGTAGTTGCGGATGCTTGCGTGGGGGTTAATCATAAGTGGGAGGTTTGTTCAAGTAAGAACATCACCCAAGCACCGGTCCACCCACATATCAAATTATCAAAGTAGCGAACGCGAATCAAACCAACATGATAAAAGTGACTAGATGAAATTCCCGTGTACCCTGAAGAACACTTTGCCTATTATTAGAGACTATTCTGGCCTGTCATTTGCCACAAAAGGATTGGACTACCTTGCTGCACTTTATTTACCATTACCGTTACTTGCTCATTACCAATTATCTTGCTATCAAACTATCTGTTACCTACAATTTCAGTGCTTACAGAAATTACCTTGCTGAAAACCACTTGTCATTTCCTTCTGCTCCTTGTTGGGTTCGACACTCTTACTTATCGAAAGGACTATGATTGACCCCCAATACTTTTGGGTCAACATCGAGACTACGAAGCCGGCGGTATGACACACGGTAGTAGGCAAAGGCACTACCGCTAAGAAGCGGTAGTGCCCCTACCCAGAGCGGTACTACCCCTGATAAGCGGTAGTACCGATGCCTTGCATGGTACTTCCGCTTTGGTCTATCCGGACCAGACCAAGGGCAACATTTGTACTCCAATGAAACAGAAAAGGAACATTGGTGCAAGGAAATGTGTACGTGATGATTCCACCCTAACCTTTCCGATGCAGACCCCCTCTTAATAGTACGGTGCTCCTATGACTCAAATCCACCGAAAATGAAAAGCGGGAAAGAAACCATCTTCACTCTAAACCACCAAGGGGAAAAAATCATCTTGTGCCATATGATGAAATATTTGAAAGGCATAATGCACATTATTAGTCCGCAAATTCATTGTCATCAATTACCAAAACCACTGGGGTAGAAATATGCCCTTACAGGGTTATCTTCGTCTCCCACCTCATTCGAGGTCTGGGCTTTCCTCTCCACCCATTCCTTAGGGGACTTCTATACTTATATGGACTTGACTTCCAGCACCTGGCTCCAAATTCAATCCTCCACATTGCCATCTTGATTACGATGTGCAACCCCTTTCTCTGCGTGGAGCCACACTTCAGTCTCTAGCTGAAGTTATTCTGTGTCAAGCCGAAGTCCAGTGGTTCCCAACTAGCTGACTGCGGCGGAGCCATGATAAGTAAAATTCAGAAAATCATCTAGCCAAAGGGGGTCTTCATCGATACCATCAAAATGTGGCAGAATGAGTGGTTCTATATTATAGAACCTCTCCTAGAAGGCCAAGCCAAGGTTCTTCCCTTCAACACCGGCCCTCCGGTGAGGCTAGTCTCCTGGAAGGAAAAAAGGCATCGATTGGGGGAACTCCGAGGAGATCGAACCTCTACAAAGGAGGATCCGCTCCATCGTCAAAGCCCTGGTCCACCTGACCGACGTGATTCAGGTCATGCTTCATCGCCGTAGTCTATCGCTATAGATCCATGCTGTACGCATGTGACAGTACAACGATGAGCAAGAAGCCCTGGTGAGGTATTTCTTCAACATGATCTACGAGGCCATGTGGTCGGCCCTCTTCAAGCCATTCGGGAACATTTTCCCTGCCGCGGGAGTCGGCCATGGCTATGATGCTGACCACGACCTGCCCGAGGTAAAATAAGCCGCCCCTTATTTCCTTTTCATTCATAATTTACCCGACTGGATATCTGACTCCAAACTTCCAATCAACAATGGGCATCCAAGGCGGCACAAACCAACTGTCCATCGCCGCAACTAGAGGAGGTTACAACACCTTGGCTTGAAGCCATACCCGCTCCTGACCCCTACGTGCCCCCTACCAAAAAGGAGGAGAAGATGAAGAGAGATGGGATCTGGGCCCAATTTAGTTTGTATACTCGATCCGAAGATACCCGCGGCTCCTCCCATCATGATGGAACAAAGGACAAGGAGGCCGAAGAGGAAGGGGATGTCACACCCTGTGTTTTGCCTCTCTTGCCTAAGTCAACTTAGCTAAAAAATTAGGACCAATTAATTTTTTGTGTGTGCTTGTGATGTTTGACTTGATTAATGATTGTTTGATTGCTTGCTTGTGCTCTATATTCATAGAACTTCCTCCTATCCTCAAGAACTCTTTTCCTTGATCCAAACTCTTGTCCAATGATCATACCATGTGTATAGGACCTAAACCTATTTTTATCAAGTATTATTTTGGCCAAAAAGCATTTGTTCAAATTAGGTTTTCCAAAACCCCAGAATTGAGGGTTGTACTACAAGTCCTCAAATTGGGTGGATTGTTTTGCCCCAAAGGATTTATTTGGAACCTACTATATATATAACTCCCCAAAACCACAAAATATTTTTTTAAAGATTATTTTCCTATTTTATTTAAAGGCTTATTCTTAAGACCGGAAATGGTTTTTCATAGGGAAAAATTATTTAAATGCTTTTAAATTTTTTTAGAAAATTTAGTGAAACTCAGTGGACATATATTTTACATATATATGAGTTTCAACACATGGTCATGTTCAAAATATTGGACAAAACCCTCCAAAACCCTTTCTGCTTAAATCAAGCATTTGAAATATTTCTATAAGAAATATTCTCAATAAAATCCAGGAAAATTCTAGAAAGTCACACATGCTATATGTGATGATCTTGCAAAGTTTCATATCAATCCCAATTGTTTTGCTTCACCAAAATATTCCAAAACCCTCTCTGTCCAGAATCAAATTTGAGCAGCTTTACATTGTGAAGTTTCTCCTATTGCCCCCAAACTTTGCGAACATGTTCTAATCCCCAAATAATGCTACTACACCAAGTGGTCCATTTAGTAGATTAGTTTAGCATGCCTAGATCTACAGAAATCTGATTCTGTTAATTACTTTGGTTTACCAAGTTTGTGTTATCAACTTTCTTCATTTGGGCTCAAAACTTGTGATCAGCACCAAATAGACTTGTCATTTAACCCTGGTAAATATCAAGGCCATAGGATTCCTCTACCTAGCCCAATCACAGCACAAACACCTTCAGCCATAAGCTTGTGGACAAGCAAAGAGGGCCCAAAAAGATTCTCCTTGTCTCCAACTTTTTACCACAACATATTATGACCCCCCTCCTACCTCCGGTAGCTTTTCCATGACCTCTGATCAATTATTGGGGGTGACTCCCTCATTGCCCCTCTCTTTTTACCATGGCAAGGTCTCTTCTTTCTCTCTCCCATTCATGCAAGTGCCCCAAAATCCTTACACAGCACCTCTAGTATTCTAATGCATCTTGCCAAACCCAAAGATGGCATGGTCATATGGAAAATATGAGCAAATCATCTGAACTTAGTTTATGGCAGCCAATACAGCCTTGAACTGCAAGTACCATGTAGACTCATCTCCCTTAGGTGAAATTTGGTGGTGATGTAGTCCTTTCATACCTAAGCCACCCAGACATATTTTTGGCACAAATTCCCTTCAGTAAAAACCACTTGCTTAAGCCCCAAGTTTGCTGCTCGAAACTTACTCCTTCATAATACCCCTCCTGCGTAGCTCCATATACTTTCAAACCTCACCAGTGCCCTCTAGCATGCATGCCTTGCATTCCAGACATCCTTGGCCGACCAAAAGGTCACCCTGGACATACCTTAGCGTGGTGACCATGTAGCCGACATGCAAAACCGGCGCTCTGCCTTTTGTCGTCGTCCTGTAGCTCGTGTCCTGCTGCGGCAAGATGCCCACGCGCGCCAGGGGATTCCCCTTTACCTCCCACGCCCTCCCAGAAGCTAGGATAGCTCCAACGCGGCTCTGGCACGCGTGCTCCCCACGCCGAGAGCATCTGAGGCGCTCCCGAGCTCCCTCTCCATCGCCCCCCTACTTCAGCGCCTCCCCGAGCTCCCCAGTGCCCCTAGGCCACCCCATTTCCCCCGTAAGGTGCCCCCAGACTGGACCCTCCTACCCCTGTGCCCTCGTCCTCCCCCCACGACCGCCATTACCGCCGGTCTGCTCCGCCCAAATTGGAGCGAGCCAACCCTCCAGCACCTCGACCTCTACCTCCAGAGGGACCCCGAGCCGACTCCATCTTCCCTGACACCACAGGAACCCCCTCTCCGCGGCCGTGACGTGCTCCATAGGGACGCCGGCGCCGCCGTCCGCCCCTGCTGACGGGCCGCTCACTCCGAACGTCCCCACCGCCCCCGGGCTCGAAACGGACTGGGGCATCTTCCTGGACCGCCGGCTTGACGCCAGGTGCGGCGGAGCAGCCGTAGCCACGGCGGCTGGTGCCCCTCTCTCTCTCCTATCGGGAGGAAGAAGAAGGGGACAGAGAGCGAAGAAGCCCGACGGGGCCCGCCTGTAAGCGACCCTCACGGTCGGGCCCGTGCATAAGTGGATACGACATCCATCTTCCACGCCTCTCCGCGGAGAAGGCGTTTTCCATGGAGTATGCTTTCGGCGTGGCACCCTGCTCAAACGGCCGAGCAGCCGGGCCGGCCCAATGCGCCACGGTGCTAAGTTGTGCTCTATGCACAGCTTAGGCCCATTAAGGTATAAATTTTTCCTTTTCTTTTTCCAGAGTATTTCAAAATTCCTAGGAAATTCATATGACCTCCAAACTTGGTGATTCAAATTCCTAAAGGTTTCTAAAATCTTAGCCTATCCAAATATGTGCATTGCACAATTTTTCCATATAGCATATTCTGCTCCACCAATATTTTGGTTATATCATGTATTATGGAACCACTTTGCAGAATTCCTAGAGAGCTCAAATCAACTCCAAATGGAATGATACAAGTTCCTAGGTGCATCTAAAATCATGACTTAGGATGTGAACATTTTTTCCTTACACTTACTCTGCTATGTCAAATATTGGACCATTTCTTCGTATATGATCCACTTTGCAAATTCCTAGAATATTAATACCAACTCCAAATCCAGTGAAACCACTTTCTGGGTTTTTATAAAATAATGCCTATCTGTTGGGACCATCCACTCCTTTTTACAAAAACATTTTCTGTGGACATCTTATGGGATCATCATTTCCTTCATTTCCACCATTCAAAACTCCCCCTTGACCCACATCCAATAAAACGTCCTTGGTTATTTTTTTTATGACCAGAGGTGTCCAAGAAAAACAAAACTCCTATTTATAGAGCACTTTTATTTCTCTGCTTGTTGTGTTGCTTATTGCGGTTGTTTCCGGTGATAGTTGACAAAGTAGATGAAGTGCTCGGAGTGGACGAGAAGTGCGCGATGTCCCCGAAGACTTTGCTAAGCCAGGGAAGCAGCCCTTTGACCATGAGCATGAAACCCTTTTATTGCATGGCATATAGCACTTTATTTCGTGATGTTGATCATGTTGATGTGGTGACCACTTCGGTGGGATGCCTCCGATACTTTCTTGTTGATAACTGCATCGTGCATGATCCTATCTCCTTATGAGGGTTATGCGGGTGGGATTAGATAGGAAGCTTACTAGATGCTACGCAAATGGGATGGGGATATGCATGGTGATGGAAACAAAAGTGTTTTCAAAGACTTTTCGGAAACCCCGTCGGGTGCCACTAATGCCCGAGGGAGATGATGAGCTAGGTAACCACTTGATCAAGAAGTGGTGTACCGAGGCAAGTGAGTGTGTGTTTTTGAAAACGGATTAGATTTAAGATTTGTCGACCGTCCCAACCTTACATGTACAACCACTCTACCCCTATAAGGGAAGGGGCCTTGTTGATTACTTTGGTCGATGCTAGCAGAGACCCCGCATTACTAGTGGCGGGAGTGACGTGGTCACTCTCGATACGGGGTCATGCCTGGTAGGGCGACCATGCGCTGTCTTCACAGGCACCAGGCACACCGTTGGTCCCTTCATGGATGGTACGATCTGGAGCGAGGCTCGTATGATGTACATCATGAGGGCTGTGTACCAATCGAGTGGACTATTTGTTTAGTGTCGTCAAGGGAAAGGCATTGTTCGGGTGCTTACCTCGGGTATGTAATATACCGCGAGTCGTGGATGACACGGAAGTTCCCCGAGTCTTGTGGGTAAACTGTGCAACCTCTGCAGAGTGTAAAACTATTCGAATAGCCGTGTCCACGGTCAAGGACAGTTGGGTGGTGCTTCTTAAACTATGTCCAGTGTTCACTAAACTTGTGTGTTTGTGGGTGTGTGGATGACACAGAGATGATACTTGAGTTAAGTCAGATGACTTGACGTGATGACTGAACATGAGATGTTCAACCCCTTGCTTATGATGATATATATAACTTGTTCATATGGATATTTACCAACTGTTGATGCGTGCTTACATAAGTTATTTGATCATGTCACTACACTCAAAATTAGCTTTCTGCAAAACTTACCTACTTAGTGCTATATCATGCTCTGTTGAACCTTGTTCCAAACATGGGTTGCTTGCGAGTACATTCAAAGTACTCATTGGCTTGCCACTGGTTATTTTATTGGCCATGCATGAAAGAATGGGATACAATAAAGAATACCTTGGTGACGAATATGCGAGCTAGGACGCTTCCCAGTCAGAATACCTGTAGGGTTAAGGCAGATGGCATGGGTTCATGCTATCGTTGAAGATTTCCGCTGCAAGTTTATGAAGACTTGGCCATAAGGGCTATATTTGAGTAAAATGGTACGTAATGGATGTAAGACTCTTGTTATTCAGTTTCTGTGTGTTCAATGAGCATTGATCTCTGGGATCACTGTGCACGTACATTCGGTGATCACGACTTACGAGTCGGGGTCCCCACAAAGCTGGTATCAGAGCCATCCTGGCTGTATGAAGCCCTTAGTTAGCATGGACGTTAGCTAGGACAAAACTATCTTTCCAGACCCTTCAAAATCACTTACAAAACCACTAGTTCTCACCTCTCCTAGAAATTCAAAGGAAGCGGAAGTTTTTGCCTCAAAACTTCCACCATTTTTCTCTTGGCTCTCCTCGTCTGCTTTTCAAACCTTGTAAACGGTCGTTAGTACCCTTGTGGCCCTGACCACTGGATTCCTTGTAATCCTCGTGGGTAACCTGGAAGGAAGCCACCTTGCCAGGCATTCGCTCACATAACTTGTACACAAGTAGGCGACACCACGACAAGACGATTCCAACAGAGGACACCTTCTCGAGGAATGAGGACATCGATACTCAGAAGGAGGTGACACCCTCGACTGTGCTCCAGGATGATGCAACCTTGGCCTACGATGATCAGGACATAAGACATGCAATGTCATGATATGCATTGCTAATAGAGCAACCTTGTCCTTACCGTTGTTGTATCGGCAACCACCGGTGGATGAGAACCTCGCCACTTGGTCCGCCTCACTATAGTGAGCAGGAAAACGGTTCTCTTCATCCCCCGCTCTCGGTGTCGATATTATCAACATGACCGACAAGTTGGGACTCTATCATGCCTTGTTGATGTCATTGCATAAAGAATTGCCCACTTGGGACTCTCAACACCTTGAAGGACAAGAAGGCATTGGCAGGTTTACGAAGACAATAGAAGACCCGTCAATGACAGCCATCAGGAACCACCTTCGTCATCAACTCACCAGACGCAAAGTTGTCAAGGACTCTTTAGGCACAACCCGGATCGTTTCGACAAACAACAACCAGAGACATAGCGACACCTGAAGAAGACCCAGAAGACTGAGCGGACTCCTCTCCAAGACACGAAGCAAGCACGACTACTGAGTCCGAGAACCCCTAGGGTAGGATGAGTCGTGTGTCCCTATGCGAAGTCGAGTCCGTGTGGTGGTTCGGATGGAACCATGTTGTGTGTTGCTTGTTTTTACTTGTTTGTGCTTCGCTATAGGTCGCACTTTTGCCCTAGGCAACAAGTACGCGACCATATCACCTACCTCATCCTAATGTTTGTGTTTGGCCCTTTCGGCACTTGTTTGATTGCTCTTGCACCATAGAACCCCCTTTAGGCATCCCCTCTATGCTACTTTTCCCTCTCACCTCTCACGTCAACTGAAGACCAGCAAGACAAGATGCACCAAGGATCCATCTCCACAAGACAACTAGCATTAAACACTTTGATTACAACATACTCAACCAAGCGCAACCCCATAGAGTTGTGTTTTTCTCTCAAGATGGGAAATCCCTCCCTAAGCCAGCCTAGACCTCACAAACTCCCCTAGCTCAAACCCCTGACCACGTGTTTAACACACGTATTTGCCAGAGCACAGTTGAGCCTCTATAAACCCTGCTTAGCACTGGGTTCATTATGGGACTAGTGATCATAGTGAACAAACACCTTTCATCCCTAAGCCAGCACTTGAGCTGATGTTGCCATAGGAAAGGTTGTTTTGAGGATACATAATTAGTATGCTAATGATTTGGCGAGGTCGTAATAAATATCTTGAGGAAGCAGTTGAGACCCTTTGGTGGATTACGAGGCTTAATGTTGGTAGACCAACTTGATGGATCAAGTTGATAGAGTAGCATAACTTACTTCTCCCTTGAGCAAATTGGATTTAGTAGGACAATTATGATCACAAGCTGAGATTCTTGGAGGAACAAGTCGGAATTCTTAGTGGACATGAGACTTGGATTTAAATAGGTAATCCTAATAGAGTGTTGGTATTAATCACGACTACATGCTTCGGAGTAAATTGGATTTAGCCCAATGATCTTGATCATGATACCATGTTTCTTAGTGGATGATAAGTAGAAGGAATCAGATGATGTTAGGGATGATTTAAGGATCTATATAAGCTCGACCTTGGAGTTTAGTTGTTCATGAGATTGGAAGTTCGTGGAGATACTGTGATAATAGTCCTTGCAATGATATTTGGATTATATGAACTCTAGGAGATTATGTGGGACACCATCAATGCTGGATTTGTAGCAGTAATGGATCATGTAATAGTGAATGAGATTAGTAGACCGATGAATTGGATTCATAGGAAGGAAACAATATCTTGGATTGGTTTACTACGTGTTTCCTTAGCATGGAGATGCAACATCTTAGACCTTGGATACATTAGTTGAACACTTGGATTGTTAGTGTCACAATCAAGCTTAGCAGCTTGTATGTTTTCTCGAGGATTTCTACATAGGGATATATATGAGTTAGCTACAATATACATATGTAGTGTGTTTTAGTCCCTTTCTCAAAACCATGGAGATATGGATAGCATGAGTGACCTCGGAGTTGACTTATATGAGATAATACCTTCAATGATATAAGGTGATTTTGTTCGGAGTAATAGGTAGGACTATTGGCATCTAAAGAATAGTTCTCGAGGATAAGTTGACAGATGTTCACTCACATCCTAAGCTCCTTGAAACCCCAAAGCTTTACCGAGCCATAATATGGTCAGGTTATGACCTTGGGTCTTGGCTCTCAGTCATTAGACTATGGCCAATACTCCACCTCAACCACCACCAAACCTGTTCATAAGGATGGTGGACACGAAGAACTAGATTATGATGGATCGCGAACCCGTGAACTAGTGACCATCCGGAACAAATACCGCTCCTCTTACATATCCCATGAGCAATGTGTTTATGTGATACTTGGAGGAATAGGTTGTTGTCCTCCAGGATGACATACTTATTTACCCAGTGAGAGAAGGGAACACCTTAGTCCTGTTTGGACCAGCCCCAGGAACACCAATTACCATGCCTCTCAAGTATAAGGTCTCCCCTTGAAAAAGTTGGACTCCTCGAAGCACCCTCCCTATAGCAGAGGGCAATCTTACCCCAGCAAGATGAAGAACTACTACGGATGGGAAACCACGAAGAAGAAGAAGAAGAAGAAGCAAGAGAAGTCAACCACCACTCCTCTACCAGCTACATCAGCTAGACTATATCGGAAGCACCGACGCTCAGGCCCGATGAAGCCCTTGGACATCAAGAGGGTGAAAGAGCCCCTTGCTTAACTGGTCATCTATCGGTTCCTGATTAGGATGGGACCGATAAGTTGGTAGCATCCTCCCTCCACCACCTTGATGGTGTGCGACAAGCATGATGTCCCTACTCTCTTCAGTTGTCCGGAACAGAGTGGAACGACTGTCATGACTTCGTCTCTAGCCCCTTTTGATCCAATCAAGGACGTGATCCTGACTGGATCATGGTAAGACACCTTTCAAAGGTGGTTCACCCCACTCGCCGAGCCCCTAACCACAAGGACTAGATGGCTATTCTACGCTTTTTGAATAGCCAGCTTACTTATAACCCCCCTGAAACCTTTCTCAGATGGTAGAACCTGTTTTTAACACCAAGTCTCTAAGCCTAGTCTTAGGGACGAGACTCAACCAAACCTTTCCACAAACGGCTACGGATACACTAGTGGACCGAACACTCAAAGACCCGCCAGAAACGTGACGAAGACAAATGGCCCAAGATGAATGAAGAACATCCCTGGGCAACTCACTCAAACAAAAGATCTTGACGAGAGCCTACGCCGACAAGCATCGATGTCCTTACTGATGAAGACCACGAGCATCAGAAGATTGGCTGCTCCAACGAAATTGACGATTCCCCATCAACGGAAGCTACACCAAGAGCTTGCACCTTCTCGTCTACGCATGAGACATCTGGATATCGCTAACCGACGTGAGTGACCCCAGGACCAGCACGAAGACACTTCCTTGCCACGTATTCCGACTTTGGAATACACACGCAAGCCAGACCCTTAGCAGAACCCGTTCACCACACCCTTTGCTTTTAGTCTCGCCTAGCATATTTCAAGAACCCCGTTCACCCTTATCATCAAGCACTTCAAGATCCAATGGAGCAAGCACATCGAAGAAGAAGTCACATGGAACATGAAGACTACGTTGCCTCAGAATCCCCGCCATTTCAACGCCTAGCCTAGGAATCTCGGGGACGAGATTCTTGTAAGGGGGCCGGGTAGGTCTGTCACACCCTGTGTTTTGCCTCTCTTGCCTAAGTCAACTTAGCTAAAAAATTAGGGCCAATTAAAAAAAATTGTGTGCTTGTGATGTTTGACTTGATTGATGATTGTTTGATTGCTTGCGTGTGCTCTATATTCATAGAACTTCCTCCTATCCTCAAGAACTCTTTTCCTTGATCCAAACTCTTGTCCAATGATCATACCATGTGTATAGGACCTAAAACTATTTTTATCAAATATTATTTTGGCCAAAAAGCATTTGTTCAAATTAGGTTTTCCAAAACCCCTAAATTGAGGCTTGTACTACAAGTCCTCAAATTGGGTGGATTGTTTTGCCCCAAAGGATTTATTTGGAACCTACTATATATATAACTCCCCAAAACCACAAAATATTTTTTAAAGATTATTTTCCTATTTTATTTAAAGGCTTATTCTTAAGACCAGAAATGGTTTTTCATAGGGAAAAATTATTTAAGTGCTTTTAAAATATTTTAGAAAATTTAGTCAAACTCAGTGGACATATATTTGACATATATACGAGTTTCAACACATGGTCATGTTCAAAATATTGGACAAAACGCTCCAAAACCCTTTCTACTTAAATCAAGCTTTTGAAATATTTCTATAAGAAATATTCTCAATAAAATCCAGGAAAATTCCAGCAGGTCACACATGCTATATGTGATGATCTTGCAAAGTTTCATATCAATCCCAATTGTTTTGCTTCACCATAATATTCCAAAACCCTCTCTGTCCAGAATCAAATTTGAGCAGCTTTACATTGTGAAGTTTGTCCTATTGCCCCCAAACTTTGCGAACATGTTCTAATCCCCAAATAATGCTACTACACCAAGTGGTGCATTTAGTAGATTAGTTTAGCATGCGTAGATCTACATAAATCTAATTCTGTTAATTACTTTGGTTTACCAAGTTTGTGTTATCAACTTTTTTCATTTGGGCTCAAAACTTGTGATCAGCACCAAATAGACTTGTCATTTAACCCTGGTAAATATCAAGGCCATAGGATTCCTCTACCTAGCCCAATCACAGCACAAAGACCTTCAGCCATAAGCTTGTGGAGAAGCAAAGAGGGCCCAAAAAGATTCTCCTTGTCTCCAACTTTTTACCACAACATATTATAACCCCCCTCCTACCTCCAGTAGCTTTTCCATGGCCTCTAATCAATTATTGGGGGGTGACTCCCTCATTTCCCCTCTCTTTTTACCATGGCATGGCCTCTTCTTTCTCTCTCCCATTCTTCTGATCATGCAAATGCCCCAAAATCCTTACACAGCACCTCTAGTATTCTAATGCATCTTGCCAAACCCAAAGATGGCATGCTCATATGGAAAATATGAGCAAATCATCTGAACTTAGTTTATGCCAACCAATACAGCCTTGAACTGCAAGTACCATGTAGACTCATCTCCCTTAGGTGAAATTTGGTGGTGATGTAGTCCTTTCATACCTAAGCCACCCAGACATATTTTTGGCACAAATTCCCTTCAGTAAAAACCACTTGCTTCAGCCCCAAGTTTGCTGCTGGAAACTTACTCCTTCACAATACCCCTCCTGCGTAGCTCCATATACTTCAAACCTCACCAGTGCCCTCTAGCACGCATGCCTTGCATTCCAGACATCCTTGGCCGACCAAAAGGTCACCCTGGACATACCTTAGCGTGGTGACCACGCAGCCGACATGCAAAACCAGCGCGCTGCCACTTGTCGTCGTCCTGTAGCTCGTGTCCTGCTGCGGCAAGATGCCCACGTGCGCTAGGGGATTCCCCTTTACCTCCCACGCCCCTCCCAGACGCTAGGGTAGCTCCAACACGGCTCTGGCACGCGTGCTCCCCACGCCGAGAGCATCCGAGGCGCTCCCGAGCTCCCTCTCCATCGGCCCCCTACTTCAGCGCCTCCCCGAGCTTCCCAGTGCCCCAAGGCCACCCCATTTCCCCCTAAGGTGCCCCCAGACTGGACCCTCCTGCCCCTGTGCCCTTGTCCTCCCCCCACAACCGCCATTACCGTCGGTCGGCTCCGCCCAAATTGGAGCGAGCCAAACCTCCAGCACCTCGACATCTACCTCCAGAGGGACCCCCGAGCCGACTCCATCTTCCCTGACACCACAGGAACCCCTCTCCGCGGCCGTGACGTGCTCCATAGGGACGCCGGCACCGCCGTCCGCCCCTGCCAACGGGCCGCTCACTCCGGGCGTCCCCACCGCCCCCGCGACCGCCCCTCGGCTCGGAACGGACTTGGGCATCTTCCTGGACCGCCGGCTCGACGCCAGGTGCGGCGGAGCAGCCGTAGCCACGGCGGCCGGCGCCCCTCTCTCTCTCTCCTATCGGGAAGAAGAAGAAGGGGACAAAGAGAGAGAAGGAGCCCGGTGGGGCCCACCTGTAAGCGACCCTAGCGGTCGGGCCCGCGCATAAGTGGAGACGACATCCATCTTCTACGCCTCTCTGCGGAGAAGGCGTTTTCCACGGAATACGCTTTCGGCGTGGCACCCTGCTCAAATGGCCGAGCAGCCGGGCCGGCCCAATGCGCCACAATTTTTCCATATAGCATATTCTACTCCACCAATATTTTGGTTATATCTTGTATTATGGAACCACTTTGCAAAATTCCTAGAGAGCTCAAATCAACTCCAAATGGAATGATACAAGTTCCTAGGTGCATCTCAAATCATGACTTAGGATGTGAACATTTTTTCCTTACACTTACTCTGCTATGTCAAATATTGGACCATTTCTTCGTATATGAGCCACTTTGCAAATTCCTAGAATATTCATACCAACTCCAAATCCAGTGAAACCACTTTCTAGGTTTTTATAAAATAATGCCCTATCTGTTGGGACCATCCACTCCTTTTTACAAAAACATTTTCTGTGGACATCTTATGGGATCATCATTTCCTTCATTTCCACCATTCAAAACTCCCCCTTGACCCACATCCGATAAAACCTCCTTGGTTATTTTTTTTATGACCAGAGGTGTCCAAGAAAAATAAAACTCCTATTTGTAGAGCACTTTTATTTCTCTGCTTGTTGTGTTGCTTATTGCGGTTGTTTCCGGCGATAGTTGACAAAGTAGATGAAGTGCTCGGAGTGGACGAGAAGCGCGCGAAGTCCCCGAAGACTTTGCTAACCCAGGCAAGTAGCCCTTTGACCATGACCATGAAACCCTTTTATTGCATGGCATATAGCACTTTATTTCGTGATGTTGATCATGTTGATGTGGTGACCACTTCGGTGGGATGCCTCCGATACTTTCTTGTTGATACTTGCATCGTGCATGACCCTATCTCCTTATGAGGGTTATGCGGGTGGGATTTGATAGGAAGCTTACTAGATGCTATGCAAACGGGATGGGGATATGCATGGTGATGGAAACAAAAGTGTTTTCAAAGACTTTTCGAAAACCCCGTCCGTTGCCACTAATGCCCGAGGGAGATGATGATGAGCTAGGTAACCACTTGATCAAGAAGTGGTGTACCGAGGCAAGTGAGTGTGTGTTTTCGAAAACGGATTAGATTTAAGATTTGTCGACCGTCACAACCTTACATGTACAACCACTCTACCCCTATATGGGAAGGGGCCTTGTTGATTACTTTGGTCGATGCTAGCAGAGAGCCCGCATTACTAGTGGCGGGAGTGACGTGGTCACTCTCGATACGGGGTCATGCCTGGTAGGGCGACCATGCGCTGTCTTCACAGGCACTGGGCACACCGTTGGTCCCTTCATGCATGGTATGATCTGGAGTGAGGCTCGTATGATGTACATCATGTGAGGGCTGTGTACCAATCGAGTGGACTCTTTGTTTAGTGTCGTCAAGGGAAAGGCATTGTTCGGGTGCTTACCTCGGGTATGTAATATACCGCGAGTCGTGGATGACACGGAAGTTCCCCGAGTCTTGTGGGTAAAGTGTGCAACCTCTGTAGAGTGTAAAACTATTCGAATAGCCGTGTCCACGGTCAAGGACAGTTGGGCGGTGCTTCTTAAACTACGTCCAGTGTTCACTAAACTTGTGTGTGTGTGTGTGTGTGTGGGTGTGTGGAGGACACAGAGATGATACTTGAGTTAAGTCAGATGACTTGACGTGATGACTGAACATGAGATGTTCAACCCCTTGCTTATGATGATATGTATAACTTGTTCATATGATATCTGCCAACTGTTGGTGCATGCTTACATAAGTTATTTGATCATGTCACTGCACTCAAAATTAGCTTTTTGCAAAACTTACCTACTTAGTGCTATATCATGCTCTGTTGAACCTTGTTCCAAACATGGGTTGCTTGCGAGTACATTCAAGTACTCATTGACTTGCCACTGGTTATTTTATTGGCCAGGCATGAAAGAACAGGATACAATGAAGAATACCTTGGTGACGAACATGCGAGCTAGGATGCTTCCCAGTCAGAATGCCTGTAGGGTTAAGGCAGATGGCATGGGTTCACACTATCGTTGAAGATTTCCGCTGCAAGTTTATGAAGACTTGGCCATAAGGGCTATATTTGAGTAAAACGGTACGTAATGGATGTAAGACTCTTGTTATTCAGTTTCTGTGTGTTCATTGAGCATTGATCTCTGGGATCACTATGCACGTACATTCGGTGATCACGACTTACGAGTCGGGGTCCCCACAGGGGAAGTCCCTTCTTCAAAGAAGAGGGTGTCCTCCGAGGACATCGGAGGGGGAGGAACCATGCCAACCCGCTAGAGACTTCGAAAGGCGGCCGGCGTCCAACACAAAACATCGGCACCCGCCCCGGCCAAGATAGTACTTTCCGAGTCTGCAGATGAAGTACCGATTCCGCTGCGACGGGAGAAGCCGGCGCCGACCAGGTTTGTAACAGCCAGGGCCCGTTCATAGTTTCCGTGTTCATGTTTTGTTCCTTAATTCAGATGCTACCATCTTTACTATCCACCGAGGGATCACCTTGGCGACAAAGGGTCCTATCACGCCCAAAATGCGGTACTATCCTCTCGACAGCTCGAGGGCCTTGATAAGGATAGAAGCGCATTTCGGGTCGCTTTGCTAGAATGGAAATCGTAACAATAAGTGTAAAGAGGAGATGAGTATACGGAGTTGGCTTACACTCGTCACATGCTACAACATCAATAATTCAAATACATTCATCCATAACAATCATCATACAAAAGAGCAGGATCCGACTACGGATGAAATCAAATGAAAAATGACATCCATTATGCTAAGCCCAGGCTACCGACCAACGCGACCAGCACTACTCATCGGGATACGTCACGTACATATGAACACGTTCTTCATCGTATTGCCACTGGAGTCCTATGGAATCGTTGACTTCGAGATCATCTCTACTTGCACCTGTTGTTGTAGGAATCTATGAGCACGAGGACTCAGCAATCTCATCACCCAGGGTTGTAACAGCCCGAGACCAATGCTCATGTTGATTCCCGTTTAATTTCATTATCGCCGTGTGATTTATTTGTTTGTTACATTCATCTTCACATCATCTGCATTGCTTCGACACTCTGTTGTCGTCATTTTTCAAAACTTGCATCTGTTCGTAGTTACCGCTTCTACCCGTTCTTGTCGTTGACTGTTTCGAGACCAAACACACTTGCATGCGCCCGCGGCATCATTAAAATATTGTTTTATAAGTGGGAATAAAATGTTCTCAGAATGGGTTGAAATGTGGCGTGCGGTCTTCATATATTTTAGGTAGACCGCCTGCCAAATTTTGTCGCATTCGAAGTATGTTGGATACCCCAACCGTTAAACATATAGTGCCGCCATCACCGGTTAAATCGCAGACGTCTCCATTTTAAAACCCTGTGTCAAGCCGCAAATCTTCCCTCTCATCTCATCCCAACCACACTACACAACCCACCTAGACCCACCTAGCCTAACCCCACGACCGCAGCCGTTTGATTGCGATCGGAGGGTCCGAAACGGTCTCAAACCCCTCTCCTAGCCATCCCTTCCTATAAAAGGGAGGCTAGCCCTTCCCAATTGGAAACCCTAGCTCCTGCCACAATTTTTGTGCCGCCCCAACCTCCAGCCGCCACCTCCACCTCTCCCTCAGTCGCGGCGGCCCGCACGGGCCCAGATCAGGCCCTCCCAGGCCCATATGGCGCCGCCGCTCGCCCGCGACGCGCCCGAGCCGCTCGCCTCCGCCGCCCCTCCGAGCCTGCCCACCCACCAGTGCGTCGCCGCCTCGATGATCCACCACCCTGCCGCCAACACGCCCGTAGCTTGCCGGATCCGCCGCCCCGCCGCTCGGCCGCCTCCGGCGACCAACGCCCGCAACCTCCTCTACCCGCGCCGCCGCCAGATCTGGAGCCCCCGTGGCCGATCCATCGTCCCTGGCCGCCGCGTCCCTCGCCGGCGCTCGCCCCGGTGGCGTCATCGCGCCGCCGTCGTCGGCCTCACCCTGCCCCGCCACCGACGTCAGTTGCCATGGCCGGCTTCCTCTGCCGCCCAGATCTGGACGGGCTCGTCCCGGAACGTCGCGAGCCCGCCAACCAAACAGGCCCCGGATCCTACCCGTCCCGGTTCCGACCCGTCCCACATTCCAGGGAGGTGAAATTTCGTCCAAGTCTTTTCGTTTGCGTTTAACTTCATATAAGCATATTTAACCATCGGTAGCTTTTAAATCGTCTAACCGTTTGAAATGTTCCAGATATGAAAATTGAGCTACGTTTTGTGCTCTACATGACGGTGGAATTGTATATATATATTAGGGTCCATCTACATGTCATAATCTGTGTTACAAAAGTGCATCATGATATAATCTGTGAAAATTGTTAAAACTTGCAAACTTGCGTGGATGATTGCATCTAATCCATAACTCATATGTATTTGATTACTTCATGTAATTTTTTCTCTGCGATGTGCTCTACATTGCCATGCCTTTGTTTTCCATGTAAAACATATATATCATGTCAATTTCTTGCACTTATGTGGCCTTCATGATAAAATTGTTTTGCTGTTTTGCAAACATCATTGTAAATGATCCATGCATCCAATGAATTTGTGCCAATGGAGTAATATGAAGATTGACATGTCTACTTATTGTACATACCATTTTCATAAATATTAAAAATACTTAATCTATTGTTTTGTGCATCCCAAAATAACATCATGAAGAAACTGTTCTGCATCCCATATTTTCACTAAGTCTGAGTCTGCTGTTTTAAAACTTGTCAACTTGTCTTGATGAATGCCATTGATCTAGAGGTCATATGTAGATGTTCACTAAACATGTTTTGATATTAATCATATATGCTATCACACCAAACTTTTCCTTGCCATAAAAACTTCGTGTAGCATATTTCAAAATTGCCCTCAACATGCCATTCCAATGTTTTGCTTGCATGAAAACTGTGATTTTCTCAAAGTCCTTAATCTGGACGGAAACTTTGCATCTTGTGAAAGTCATATCAATTCATACATGATGCCTATGAAAATGATCTTTATATGAACTATGAAACATTTTAAGTGTACTACAACATCATGTTTTATCGCTCGAAAGTAGGCATCTCACTAATTTTTGCAGATTCTAATTAAAGCTTGTGTTGTTTTAAACTTTTGAACCATGGCTCCGTTTTGATCATGCCCTACATGAAACTTGTTTAGAACTGAATGTAGTTTCATAATACCCATTTGGATCCATGATTAAAATGTTTGAGGTTGTGTTTTGCATGTATTTTGCATCATGCCATGCTAAACATGTGTGGGTCATATCTTTTAGGCCGTAGCTCCAAATTAAATGATCTATACATGTAAATCGCCTAAAGTGACATGTAGAATCACATGGTGCATTTTTTCCATTTTTAATAAATATAAAATGTGTTTAGGACAGATCTGTACCAATTTCAGAAATTTGCATATGGGGTCGTTTTGGAAATGCTAAATGTTGTTTCCGACCTCATTTAAAATGCCCAGATAGATAGTTTAATTATGCTTCACCTCTTGTCATGATAAATAACTTTTAAACTTGTTGGGTACCTAAACAAGAGTAAACTAAATAATTCAAATGTGGAGTTTCGTCAATATGCAACTCCTTGCATATTGAGCTTCACTTAATTTGTAGTATTTGATTGTTGGCATGCCATGCCACGCCTATTTAAACCACACATGCATCATACTTGATTGTGCATCATCCCATGAATATGTTGTGGTGTTTACGATGTCATTTGTTTGTTTATGGATTTTCTTCTTCTCGCTAGAGTTTTGAAACTGATTCGGAGTGTGAGGATTCATTCGACTACGCTTGTTTGACTACTTCATGGACTTGATCTTCTCCCAGGTGGAATTAAAGGCAAGATGATCATTACCATGGATACCACTACTATCATTGCTATGCTATTTGTCTCGATTCTATTGCTATGTTTTGCTACCTACCACTTGTTTGTCAAGCCTCTTGAAATGCCATGATAAGCCTCTAACCTCCACATTCCCAGCAAACCGTTGATTGGCTATGTTACCGCTTGCTCCACCCCTCTTATAGCGTTGCTAGTTGCAGGTGCGGTTTGTTCCATGTTGGGACATGGATATCTTGGGATATCACATTATTCTTGCTATTTAATTAATGCATCTATACACTTGGTAAAGGGTGGAAGGCTCGGCCTTTTGCTTGGTGTTTTGTTCCACTCTTGCCGCCCTAATTTCTGTTATACCGGTGCTATGTTCCTTGATGAGCGCTTCTAACACATGTGGGGTGTTATGGGACCCCCCCTGATCATTCATTTTAGTATAAAACTCTTCCACCAAGGCTCAACATTGGTACTATTTCGCTTAATAGCAAATTCAAACTTGCATACGGACTTGCCGGCCCCCATGGATATTTAATCAACAAGCTGGGCCACTGCTCCTCATGAGTGTTGGTCCAAAAAAGAGTCGTGTGCGGGGCCACCCCTGGGCAACTTTGTTGTTTAATTTGACCATTGTACGTTGTTCTCATCTGGTAGTCCCGTGAGAACGAGATACGTGTGGCTCCTACCGAGATCTGCCTTCCGTGCAGTCTTGCTTGATTTTTTTACCTTTGACGAGTGGCTTGTCCACCGGGATTCCTTATCGCAAGCATCGTGTTATCACGATGTGAGATTTTTTCATCGGATGTGTGTGCTAATTAATAATGGACTACTTAGATTACCCCTGCAGGGTTAAATCTTTCGGAAAGCCGTGCCCGCAGTTATGTGGCGAGTTGGAGATTTATAATATCTGATTGTATAGAACTTGACACTAATCTAATTAAAATACACCAATCGTGTGCATAACCATGATTGTCTCTTCTTGTGAGGTTTGAACCAAGAAGATGACATGGTGGCATCATGTTTGACTCGTAAGTAGGTGTCCAAGATCACCTCTTGATCATTACTAGCTCACGTCCGTTTATGCGTAGATCACTTTTCTTATTATTGTACTCGTAAGTTACCCAGGTATAAATGCTTAGTGTTGCCGCAACCTCACCACTTTATCATACCTCACCCATTATGCTTTGCTAGTCTTGATACCTTTGGTAATGAGATTGCCGAGTCCCCGTGGCTCATAGATTCCTATAGCAACAGGTGCAGGTACAGGTAATGTGATGTGTTGACATGAGAGCGATGTTTGATTCTATTTGGAGTTCTTCTTCATCATCAATCATAGGATGGGTTCCAGGTCGGCAGCCTGGGATTAGCAGGGTGGACGTTGTCTTCTTTTCATCTGTAGTCGGATCCTGCTCTTCCGTATTATGATTGTTACATATTGATGTATTGGGATATTTATGTTGTAGCATGTGGCGAGCGTAAGCCAACTCCATATATGCATCTCTTCTTTATATGTATTGTGAGGATTCTCATTCTTGCGAAGCAACCCAAATGCGCTTCTATCCTTATCGAGGCCCTCGAGCCGTTGACAAAGGTACCGAGACAAGCTTAGCTTATAGGTGTGGTGAGGTTGCAGCAAGCACTGAGCATTTTATTTTACTAACTTACGAGTACAAGAATAAGATGAGTGTGCTACGCATAACATCAAGAACTAGTTATGATCAAGAAGTGATCCCAAACACCTACTTACGAGTCAAACATAACCCCACCGTGTTCTCTTCCCGAACTCCCTCGAAAAGAGATGATCACGGTCACACACACAGTTGGTGTATTTTAATTGGATTTACTCCAAGTTTTCTATAACCAGGTATTAAAAAAAATTCCAAGTTGCCACATAACCACAGGCACGGCTTTCAGAAAGATTTAACCCTGCAGGGGTGCTCCAACTCATCCATCACAAACTAACCACAAGCTGCGGTGGTAAACCTCAATCGCAGGATAAACCAAAGTGTCCTCGAAATCCCGGTGCACAAGATATTCGTTAAAGGTAAAACAAAACCAGCAAGACCTCTCGGCAGGCCAGATCCCGATAGGAGCCGCATGTATCTTGTTTTTTTCAGGGCACGACTGGATCGTCCAAACTTCCTACAGGCCAATCGCAGTTACCCCTGGTGGCCACCATCGGTTGACAGGTTTGGACCAACACTCAGGAGGAGCACTGGCCCGAGTTGTTGATTAATTAGCCAACGGGGTTATTAATCCATATGCAAGTTTCTATTAGTTATGCAAATTTATCACTAAAGTTGGGCCTTGCTGGAAGAGTTTTATCCCAAAACGAATTATCAAGGGGGTCCCGACAACAACCCCAAGCATGTTAGGAGTGCTCAATATGGAACATAACATCGGTAATCGGAACCTAAGGCTGCAAGAGTGGAGCAAAACACCAAGCAAAAGGCCGAGACTTCCACCCTTTACCAAGTATGTAGATGCATTAAGGTGATATCCCAAGATATCTATGTTATCACATGGATCAACCTGCACCTGCAACTAGCAAAGCTATAAGAGGGGTTGAGCAAGCGATAACTTAGCCAAACAATGGTTTGCTAGGATGTGGAGGGTTAGACACTTACCATAGTAATTTTGGGAGGCTTGACACACAAATGGTAGGAAGCAAGACATAATGATAGCAACAAGACAACTAGCATAGAAAAGATAGTAACTGTATCTATGGTAATGATCATCTTGCCTAGTGTTTCTTCAATGGAATAACAAGCTTGCTCCTCGTAACCGTTCTCGACAGGTTCGTCGAACTCAGACTCGTCACCCGATACTACCCACAAGAAAGAACAAGCATCCAATAAACACACAACCATGTCATAATGCACAAACAAGAATGATGCATGACCATTTAATATATTTAGCATGGCAATTCTACACTAGTCACATTAAATGAAGTCTTGATCCATGTGAAGCATGGATCAAGCAACACTTCATATGCAAAATTATTGGTTTAAATATTCTGGAAATAACTGCAATATTAATTATTTTAACATGCATGAATATGGAAAAAATGGAATCTACACATGAAATTGATGCAAATGCATATAAAGATCATCGCAATCGGAGTTACGGTTCTCTCGGAACACTCACGACAAGATACAGAAGGATTCAGTGATAGATGAGGAACTGAGGAAGGATAAAGGCAAAATCTTGGTGATATGGGGCACGCCCATGTGCATCAATCTTTCATGAATTGGAGGTGGATTTGGGGATGAACACAAAGAACACGGAGTAAAACGCGAGGAAATCACAAAAGAGAACACAAACACTCATGACACAATCTCCAATTTCATATCTGCTAGATCCACACGAACCCATGAGTCTCGAAACGAGTTCAACGAATGGATACAAGTACCGGTAGCTTCCACTCCAAAGGAGGGCCTTGAAATCCACTAGGGATCTTCCCTTGAAAGGGGCCTTGGCATCCACTTGGATCTTCTCAAGGAGAGCAGGAAAGTAGATGGAGCTATGCTCAACAAATCTAAGTGCTAAACATAAGCTAACCCTAACAAATGACCCAAGTATGAAATATATAGGTAGCTGGAGGTGGGAGACGAAGTTGGGGCAAAAGTGACAAATCCCCTCGATTTGCCTGTGAGGCCCGTGCGCACGGCCTAAGTCACCCCCGTGCGCACGGTACACGCCCGTGCGCACGGGGTGTCCAGCAGCTACAGCGGAGGGCCCGTGCACACGGAGTCTTTTGGGCCCGTGCGCACAGGTGTCCAAGGACTTCGGGTACCCTCGTGCACACGGGGCCTTTTGGGCCCGTGCGCACGAGGTAATCTAGAGCTGGGCTTCTTGGCTGTAGCTTGGACTCCATCTTCCATGCTTCTTGACGTTCCTCCTCTTGGCCTTGTTCATCCTTCCTGGTCCTTCCTTGGGTGCCTTCCTCATGCCTAATGATGCATAGGGTTTCTTTTTGAGGTAGCATCCAAGTTCCATTGATATCCATGTGTATCTCAAAGAGGAGGGAGTTCACCTTTGTTTCGATGGCACGCGCTCGAGCTCTAGTTATAGGGCCACTTGGTGCTTGTTGTGGTGGTGTAGACTCCATGGGGATGATGGTGGGACGCTCCGCATCATCTCCCCCCCTTGGGGCAGATCCATCCACGGATCAAGATCTTCATCACCATGGAAAGGGGAAAGATCCTTGACGTTGAAGATGTCGCTCACATAGTACTTGTCGCGTGGAATGTCGATCTTGTAGGCATTGTTGTTGTAGCATGCCAACACCTTGAAAGGTGCGTCAGCTCAAGGAAGTAACTTGGACTTGCACTCGGCGGGGAAGCGATCCTTGCGTAGGTGTAGCCACACAAGATCAACGGTCTTGAACACCATGGGGTGCTTGTTGAGGTTGTGCTTGTTGGTGACGCATTCCACTTAACGTTCGATCGTGCACCTTGTATCTTCATGCATTTTGTTGATGTAGCTTGCCCTTGCACTTGCGTCCATGTTGACACGCTCTTATAGTGGTAAAGGAAGGATGTCCAATGGGGTCAAAGGGTGATAAGCCACAAGTGTAGGGGATCGTTTGTAGCCTTTTTCGATAAGTAAGAGTGTCAAACCCAACGAGGAGCTAAAGGTAGAACAAATATTCCCTCAAGTTCTATCGACCACCGATACAACTCTACGCACACTAATGCTTGCTTTACCTAGAACAAGTATGAAAATACTTTGCGGGAATGAAACTAGAAGTATTTTGCAAGATAATAAAGAACGTGGAAATAAAAGTTAGGTGATGTTTTAATAAAAGAACAATAAAAGTAAATAACTTAGTAGAAAGCTTTTTGTGTAACGCAAGAGAAAGATTATCCCTAGGCAATTGAATATAATATGATAGATACTTGTTATATGCAATGAGGGAGAGGCATACGCTAACACACTTTCCGTACTTGGATCATATGCACTTATGATTGGAACTCTAACAATCCACCCACTCGGGTTTATGCTTCTGTCACTCAAGCAACCCACCATAGGCAAATCATGACCATATTGCAACACCCTACAGCGGGGATCCCTCATGTTTGCGCCACATGGAGGGCACCATAGGACAGCACCATATCAACTTAAAACTCACATCCATAACATCATACCACAATTAACCCATAGGACAAAAGAGATCTACTCAAACATCATAGGATAGCCAAATATCATTGGGAAATAATATATGGAGTTGAGCTCCATGTTTAAGTAGATATTACAGTGGGGAAGAGAGGTTTTACACCGCTGCATAGAGGGGGGAGAGTTGGTGTTGACGGCGGCGAAGTTTTTGGTGTAGATCGCCGTCACGATGATTGCCCTGGAGAGGGGGAGAGAGCCCCCCTCCTTCTTAGTCTTCCTTGGCCTCCCCCCTATATGGGAGGAGAGTTCCCCATCTGGTCCATGGCCTCCATGGCGGCGGAGGGGCAGGAGCCCCTCCTAGATTGGATCTCCCTCTCTGTTCTCTTCTGTTTCCCGTTCCTATTTTCTAGCCAAAAACCGTTTCTTATATTCCCAGAGATTCGTAACTCTGATGGGGCTCAAATTTTGAGGGTATTTTTATCCAAAAATTATCTTCCTTGCGCCCGAAGGAGAGCTCCAACTGACTTACAAGCTGGGAACAACCCACCAGGGCGCGCCTGGGCCCTGGGGCGCGCCCTTGTGTCTCGTGGGGGCTGTGGGCCTCCGTTTGCGTTGATTCCACTTCTCAAAATTCACAAATATTCCAAAAAAAATCTCCATAAATTTTTATCGCGTTTGGACTTCATTTGATATGGATATTCTGCGAAACAAAAAACATGCAACAAACAGGAACTGACACTGGGCACTGGATCAATAGGTTAGTCCAATAAATCATATAAAATGTTGCCAAAAATATGTGAAAGTTGTATAATATTGGCATGAAACAATCCAAAATTATAGATACGATGGAGACGTATCAGCATCCCCAAGCTTAATTCCTGCTCGTCCTCGAGTAGGTAAATGATAAAAAAGATAATTTTTGATGTGGAATGCTACCTAGCATAATCTTGATCATATATCTAATCATGGCATGAATATTAAGACACAAGTGATTCAAAGCAATAGTCTAGTTTTGACATAAAGACATTAATACTCAGGTATCCCAACAAAAAATCATGTCTTTCAAAATATCAAGGCTAAAGAACGCTATCCCTACAAAATCATATAGCCTTGTCATGCTCTGTCTTCTTAACACAAAGTATAAATCATGTACTACCCCGGTGTCAGCCAAGCAATTGGTTCATACTTTTTAACGCGCTTCAGCATTTTCAACTCTCACGCAATACATGAGCGCAAGCCATGGATATAGCATTATGGGTGGAATAGAATATGGTGGTAGGTTTCAAAGGGGTAAAAGTAGAGAAGAAAGTCTCGCATCAACTCAACGTATCAACGGGCTATGGAGATGCCCATCAATAGATATCAATGCGAGGAGTAGGGATTTCCATGCAACGGATGAACTAAGAGCTATAAGTGTATGAAAGCTCAATATGAAAACTAAGTGGGTATGCATCTAACTATAATGAAAAATTCCCACTAGTATATGAAAGTGACAACACAGGAGACTCTCTATATGAAAAACATGGTGCTACTTTGAAGCACAAGTGTGGAATTAGCATGCCCCTATTCCTTCTTCTTTCATTTTTTTTCTTTTTTCTTTCTTTTTTTCTTTTGCTTTCTTTTTCTTTTTCTTTTTTTTCTTTGTCCAGAGCCTCATCCTGACTTGTGGGGGAATCATAGTTTCCATCATCCTTTCATCACTGGGGCATGCTCTAATAATGAATAATGATGATCATCACACTTCTATTTACTTACAACTCAATTATTACAACGATAGTAGAACAAAGTATGACCCTATATGAATGCAATGATCTAGCATAGCAAAAATATAAAAAACGGACAGGTCATGAAAACAGCATGCTAGCTATCTTACGATCATGTAATGCAATATGACAATGAATGCTCGAGTCATCAAAATGGAGGCGGTGGAAGTTGCATCGCAATATATCTCGGAATGGCTATGGAAATGCCATAATAGGTAGGTATGGTGGCTGTTTTGAGGAAGATATAATAAGGCTTATGTGTGATAGAGCGTATCATATCACGGGGTTTGGATGCACTGGCGAAGTTTGCACTGACTCTCGAGGTGAGAAAGGGCAATGCACGGTACTGTAGAGGATAGCAAATTGCAGAAAGGTAAGAGTGCGTATAATCCATGGACTCACATTAGTCATAAAGAACTCACATACTTATTGCAAAAGTTTTATTAGCTCTCTCGAAGGAAAGTATTATTACGCATGCTCCTAGGGGGGAGGTTGGTAGGAGTTAACCATCGTGCAGCCCCGACCTTCACACAAAGATAGACAATCAAGAATAAATTGTGCTCCAACTTCCTAGCATAACATGAGACTATACGTGCATGTTTCGGGAATCACAAACCTTAACACAAATAACTTACTAAACACGATCATCCACTAGTACCTCCCACATACTATCATCTCTATATTGCATAACTATTGCAAGGAATCAAACGTATCATATTCAGTGATCCCTAAGTTTTATGTAGGATTTTATGACTAACCATGTGAATGACCAATTCCTGTTGACTCTCTAAATAGATATAAGTGAAGCAAGAGAGTTTAATTATTTTTACAAAAGACCATGCACTAATAAATATAAGTGAAGCAAAAGAGCATTCTATGAATAACGGTTTTCTATGTGAAGAGAAACAAGCAATCCAAACTTCAAATGATATAAGTGAAGCACAAGAAGCATTCTATAAAGCCATACTCAAAAGATATAAATGACGTGCATTGAGCATTCTATAAATCAACCATGGACTATCTCATACCAGCATGGTGCATAAAATAAAAGTGAAAACTAAACACAAAAGTCGCTCCAAGATTTACGCATATCATGTGATGAATAAAAATATAGCTCCAAGTGACATACTGATGATTTGGAATAAAAGAGGGGATGCCTTCCCGGGGCATCCCCAATCTTAGACGCTTGAGTCTTCCTAGAATATTACCTTGGTGTGCCTTGGGCATCCCCAAGCTTAGGCTCTTGCTGCTCCTTATTCCTTCTCATCGTGATAACACCCAAAACTTAAAAACTTCAATCACACAAAACTTAACAGAAAATTCGTGAGATCTGTTAGTACACATAACACCAAATCCCATCATGTCTTGCCATAACATTATTGCATAATTATAATCTAAAATTACCCAATGTATGCTATCACCATTTTATGGCTCCCAAGTCAATGGGGCTCAACAAGAATTCAAACATAAGCACGCAAGGCAGCTATAACAACAATGTGTGAAAAACAGGACAGTCTGTAAAGATTTGTAGACACGTATACTTATGCAGATCAAAATATTCTGAAAAATTAGGACGTTAGAAATGATTTGCATAATAGTGGTGTGTAAAAATTTCAGAATTTTTGCACGCTCCAGTAAAATATGAAAATTCAAACACTACGGAAAAAGTTTCTGTTTTTGCACAGCATACATCAAACAAGCAATTCAAACATCCTAAAGGCAAATGTTGGCACATTATTTTTATAATACAATGGATTTGTACAAGGGGATAATTATTTTTGTTGGAAAAGTTTCCGTGATTCAAGATTCACAAAGTTTCCATGGGCATGAACAAAAGTTCAAGGCTAGCCCCCACTTGAACGATGCTCATCATCTCTTCTCACTTTCACCTTTCCTTTTGTGAAGTTTTAGGTTCCCCTCTATATTTTTTTTGTTTTAAACTTTATAAAATCACACAAAAGAAATAAATGACTCTCTAAAACTTCCGGGTTGTTTCCCTGGTAGTGCTTTCTTTAAAGCCATTAAGCTAGGCATAAAGTGCTCAAGTAATGGATCCACCCGGATCCCAAGGTATATCAAAGCCAATTTTAATTAACAATGATTTGTAATTTAGTAGTGAGAACAAGTTGATATATATCATGTGAAAATGAATTCTAACTCTCTTCCTATGCATCGGCATGTCGTACAAGAACAATTCATGCACATTAAGTAAAGGCCAATGCATAGTATAAACAGTTTCTTGCAATTTCATAGTATTGGAAACATAGAGAGGTGATGATTTGGTTCCTCTCTCATAATAATTGCAAGTAGGAGCAGCAAGCACATGCATATTATATTCATCAAAATCATCATGTGTAGTGGTAAAACGCAACCCATCAATATAATCCTTAACAAGAGCAAACTTCTCCAATATAGTGTAGTTAGGAGAATTAAAAAAGATAATAGGACTATCATGTGTGGGTGCAATAGCAACAATTGCATGCTTAACATAAGGAACTATAGCAAGTTCATCTTTATAAGCATAATTCATATTGGCATCATGGCCACAAGCATAGCAAGCATCAATTTCATCAAAAAAAGATATTTCAAATGAGTCCACGGGATCATAGCAATTATCATAGCATTCATCATAGCATTCATCGTAGCATTCATCCTTCGGTACGTCTGAAGGGAAATTAAACAATGTATGAGTTGAAGAGTTACTCTCATTAGAAGGTGGGCACGGGTAGCTAATCCGCTCTTCCTCCTTTTGTTCTTCGCTCTCCTCCTCATTTTTTTCATCTAATGAGCTCACAATTTCAGCCACTTCCTCTTCCATAGATTCCTGCAAAGTATTAGTCTCTTCCAAGGCAGTGGACATTCTCTCAATGAATTCAATAATATCAGCATTGCAATCATAATTCTCATAGCAATATTTAAGTATGGCAAGATTTTCAGATTTGTAAGAAACATCATCATACTTTTCCATCAAAGAAGCAACTTCATAAGCACCTTTAAAAGCAACAAATTCTTCTATTCGTTCCACATCATAGTAATCATAAATACCTTTAGCATAAGAATCTAAGGTTTCATTATCATTAAATTTGCATGAAAAGGGAAGGTGTGGAGCGTTCATCCTAGAGCAACAAGTGATATCATATCTCAAGCATAGCTCCCGAGCATACCAATGCAACATATGAATTTGATCCCATAACAATTTCCCTTTTTGAGTCAAGCGATAATCTCTAAAGTATTCACGTTGATCCAAGATTACTCCCATTATCTAGTTGAATGGGGTCTTCTCAGGATTATCAAAGTAGTATTTAATACTTTGCAGATAACTAGCATCGAGGGTTTTAGTTCCCCATCTCCATGAGTAGCAAGTACCACTAATTTTTTTGGTGTTTCGTGTTCCATATCCATAACTAAATATATAAAACAACTAATAACAGAAAATAAAAAATACTTAGTGATAAAGAAAACAAGAACACACGAGAATATTCACCCCACGCTATTGCTCCCCGGCAACGGCGCCAGAAAAAGGTCTTGATAACCCACAAGTGTAGGGGATCGTTTGTAGCCTTTTTTGATAAGTGAGAGTGTCGAACCCAACGAGGAGCTAAAGGTAGAACAAATATTCCCTCAAGTTCTATCGCCACCGATACAACTCTACGCACGCTAATGCTTGCTTTACCTAGAACAAGTATGAAACTACTTTACGGGAATGAACTAGAAGTATTTTGCAAGATAATAAAGAACGTGGAAGTAAAAGTTAGGTGCTGTTTTAATAAAAGAACAATAAAAGTAAATAACTTAGTAGAAAGCTTTTTGTGTAACGCAAGAGAAAGATTGTACCTAGGCAATTGAATATAATATGATAGATACTTGTTATACGCAATGAGGGAGAGGCATACGCTAACACACTTTTTGTACTTGGATCATATGCACTTATGATTGGAACTCTAGCAAGCATCCGCAACTACCAAAGTTCATTAAGGTAAAACCCAACCATAGCATTAAGTATCAAGTCCCCTTTACTCCCATACGCAACAACCCACCTACTTGGGTTTATGCTTCTGTCACTCAAGCAACCCACCGTAAGCAAATCATGAACATATTGCAACACCCTACAGCGCGGATCCCTCACGTTTGCGTGACACGGAGGGCACCATAGGACAGCACCATATCAACTTACAACTCACATCCATAACATCATACCACAATTAACCCATAGGACAAAACAGATCTACTCAAACATCATAGGATAGCCAAATATCATTGGGAAATAATATATGGAGTTGAGCACCTTGTTTACGTAGAGATTATAGTGGGGAAGAGAGGTGTTACACCGCTGCATAGAGGGGGAGAGAGTTGGTGTTGACGGCGGCGAAGTTGTTGGTGTAGATCGCCGTCACGATGATTGCCCCGGAGAGGGGGAGAGAGCTCCCCTCCTTCTTCTTCTTCCTTGGCCTCCCCCCTAGATGGGAGGAGAGTTCCGCCTCTGGTCCATGGCCTCCATGGCGGCAGAGGGGTAGGAGCCCCTCCTAGATTGGATCTCCCTCTCTGTTCTCTTCTGTTTCTCGTTCCTGTTTTCTGGCCGAAAACCGTTTCTGATATTCCCGGAGATCCGTAACTCCGATCGGGCTGAAATTTTGAGAGGATTTTTATCCAAAAATTAGCTTCCTTGCACCCGAAGGAGAGCTCGAACCGACTTACGAGATGGGCACAACCCACCAGGGCACGCCTGGGCCCTAGGGGCGCGCCCTGGTGTCTCGTGGGGGCTGTGGGCCTCCGTTTGCTTTGATTCCACTTCTCAAAATTCACAAATATTCCAAAAAAATCTCCGTAAATTTTTATCACGTTTGGATTTCATTTGATATGGATATTCTGCGAAACAAAAAACATGCAACAAACAGGAACTGGCACTGGGCACTGGATCAATAGGTTAGTCCAATAAATCATATAAAATGTTGCCAAAAATATGTGAAAGTTGTATAATATTGGCATGAAACAATCAAAAATTATAGATACGATGGAGACATATCAAAGGGTTGAATCCGTAGACCACTTCGAAAGGAGACTTGCCGATGGTGAAATGACGTGCGCGATTGTAGGCGTACTCGGTGATAGGGATGCATTCTTCCCATTCCTTGATGTTCTTCTTGATCAACACGCGTAAGAGAGTAGATAGCGTTCGGTTCTTCACCTCCGTTTGGCCATCGGTTTGTGGATGATATGCCGAAGAGAATAGAAGCTTGTTTCCATGCTTGGCGCATAGGGTCTTCTAAAAGTAGCTTAGGAACTTGACATCGCGATATGAGAAAATGGTCTTGGGGACACCGTGTAGTCGTAAGATGTCCCTACAAAAGAGATTTGCAACATGTGAAACATCGTCGATCTTATGACATGGAATGAAATGAGCCATCTTGGAAAAGCGATCCACAACGACAAAAATGGAATCATGGCCATTTTTGGTTCGTGGCAAACCAAGCACAAAATCCATACTAATGTATTCCCAATGTTGGAAGGGTATAGGAAGAGTCATGTAGAGACCATGGGATTGAGATTTAGACTTAGCTTTGCGGCATGTAGAGCATCGGTTGGTGAAGCGTGCAACATCACGAAACATCTTTGGCCAAAAGTACTTGTTGGATAGTGTGGCATACATTTTGTCACGTCCAAAGTGACCCATAAGTCCTCCACCGTGAGCCTCTTGCAAAAGCAACGAACGAAGAGAAGACTCGGGTATACAAAGTTTGTTAGCACGCATAAGATAGCCATCTTTCATGTAGTATTTTTCCCAACAAGGTTTCACTTGGCACTTAGCATATGGAGTAGCAATGGAAACATCATGCTGATACAAATCTTTGATATGCTCAAAACCAATGACATTCAATTCAAGTTGAGTAACTAGCATGCATTTGAGGGAAAGAGCATCCACCACAACATTTTCTTTACCCTTAATGTGTTTGATGACATAAGGAAAAGACTCAATGAATTCACTCCATTTGGCATGCCGTTTGTTCAACTTAGTTTGACCCTTAAGGTACTTGAGAGTTTGATGATTGGTATGAATGACAAACTCATGAGGTCGTAGATAATGCTCCCAAACTTGTAACACTCTCACCAAAGCATACAATTCCTTGTCATATATGGGATAGTTAACTTGAGTGCCGGAAAGTTTCTCGCTAAATTACGCAATTGGGCGCTTCTCTTGCATTAGCAAACCACCTATGCCATTACCACTAGCATCGCAATGCACTTCAAATGTTTTATCAAAGTTGGGTAAAGCAAGCAAAGGTGCATGAGTAAGCAAATTTTAAATCTCATGGAATGTGGTGTCTTGGGATGGTCCCCAAATAAATTGTGCATTCTTCTTGCTCAAAGCATGTAGAGGAGATACAATAATGCTAAAGTCCTTGACAAAACGATGATAGAAACTGGCTAGTCCTAGGAAACTAGACACTTGTTGCAAATTTGTGGGTGTAGGCCAAGTTTTAATAGCATCAATTTTAGTTTCATCAACATGAACACCCTTAGAAGATACCACAAATCCTAGGAAAACGACCTTGTCAACACCAAAAGTGCCTTTCTCCATGTTTGCATAAAGTTGTTCTTTCCTAAGAATTTGCAAGACTTCCCTAACATGAGTAGCATGCTCCTCGAGAGACTTGCTAAAAACAAGAATGTCATCAAAATAGACCACAACGCAATATCCAATTAGGGGTCGTAAGACATCATGCATGACACGCATAAATGTACCCGGTGCTTTGGATAAGCCCATGGGCATCACTAGCCATTCACAAAGACCAAACTTAGTCTTGAACGCCGCTTTCCACTCATCACCCTCTTGTATGCGTATTTGGTAGTAACCACTTTTTAAGTTAACCTTGGAAAATATAGTGGCACCACTAAGTTCATCTAGCATATCATCTAGGCGAGGAATGGGGTGGCGATATCTAATGGTTATAGCATTCATAGGACGGCAATCGGAACACATGTGCATACTACCATCTTGCTTAGGTACTAGTATCACCCGGACCGCACAAGGACTCAAACTCTCACGTACATGCCCTTTATCTAGGAGTTTTTGAACTTGCCTTTGTATCTCCTTTGTTTCTTCGGGGTTGACGCGGTAGGATGCCATGTTAGGAAGCGGTTCTCCGGGGATGAGGTCGATGAGGTGTTCGATCCCTCGTTTTGGTGGTAGTCCCGGAGGTAGCTCATCGAGGAAAACATCTTGGAATTCCTGCAACAAAAGAGATAACACAAGAGGAAGATGTTCTGAAGGGTTAGTCCGTACGACGTCATCTTTGCACACAAGTACATAGTGAAGAATGGTCGATGGGCTCTCACTCACATCCCTCAAGTCTATTTTGGTAGCTAAAAGAACTATATCTCTCATGTCCCTCATCGTGGAGTCACTCAAATTTGGCTTGTGGCGCTCACTTTCTTTTAGGTGGATCACTCTCTCACTTTTGTCTCCATGATGGGATGAAGCGTGCTTGTCGGCGATGACTTGACTTGGAGTCATTGGTCGAAGTACATATTGCTTGCCCTTCGTCTTGAAGCTATAGTGATTGGTCCGGCCATTGTGGATGACGCCACGGTCGAATTGCCAAGGTCTACCAAGGAGAAGGTGGCAAACATACATGGGAACCACATCACACTCCAAGGTGTTTTCATAAGCGCCTATCTTGAAGGAAACTTGCATGGTGTGTTCAACTTGGAGGGTGCCGGAATCACTTAGCCATTGGACCTTGTAGGGGCGAGGGTGCTTCTTCTTGAAGAATTGGAGCTTGGAACAAAGGTCCTCACTCGCCAAATTGTGGCAACTTCCGCCATCAATGATGACCTTGACGGATTTTGCTTGGATGACCGCCTTGATATGGAAGATGTGGCAATGTCGGTCCTCGTCTTCTTGTTGTTGAAGCGTCAAAACCTTGGAGACAACGAGAGCGGGGCTCGGATCGTTGTCGCAAAAGATTTGCGAATCTTCATCTGCATTGACTTGATGATGCATGGCCACGTGCTCCAATGCTTCCATCTCGTCGTCACTCATAGAGTCATAGGTGCCATCGTCTTGAAGGATCATGGTGCGTTTTGTTGGACACTCGTAAGTCTTATGACCTAGGCCTTGGCACATGAAACACTTGATGGAGCTTGATTTAGCGATAGCATCCGGTGTAGGTGTAGAGGATGAAGCTCTCGATTTGTAGTTGCTTGTAGGAGGTCGGCTTGACAAAGTCATCTTGTACTTGTAGCTTGACTTGTTGCCAGTAGTGGTTGTAGGTTTCGTAGTCGAAGGCGTCGTGGTCGGAGAAGCTTGAGCACTTGAACCGTAGGTCTTGGGAGAGAACTTGGAGTACTTGTAGTCATCTTGCACTTGGCATTCCGCCTTTGTTGCTTGATGCACTATCTCAAGTAAGTTGGAGTATAGTTGGAAGTCCGCGATTTTCTTGACTTGGTAGTTGAGGCCATTCAAGAAACGTGCCATTGTTTGCTCGTTATCTTCCTTGACATTTGCGCGGATCATTGCAATTTCCATCTCTTGATAGTACTCTTCTACCGACTTGGTGCCTTTCTTGAGTACTTCTAGCTTCTTGAAGAGATCACGGTTGTAGTGTGTCGGCACAAAGCGAGCCCTCATGAGGTCCTTCATTTGTGCCCAAGATGTGATAGGCGGTTCACCTTTCTCTGTTCTTTGCTCAATCACTTGTTCCCACCAAATGAGAACGTAGTCTTGGAACTCGAGTGAAGCCATGGCTATCTTCTTCTCTTTGTCATAGTTGTGGAGACAGAAGATCTTGTCAACTTTGAGTGCCCATGAGAGGTAATCTTCGGGATCATTGCTTCCGGAGAACTTTGGCATTGTGAACTTGAGCTTGTTGAAGCGTTGTTCATTGTTGTATTGGTGAGGCCGAAATCCTTGTCTTGGAGGTGGAGCCTTAATGTCATGGTGTAGCGACCCGATCTCAAGGGATCGGAGTCTCTATGCTTAAGTGTCATCCCTAGATCGGTATGCTGACACACACAGTACTCGAGGATTTATAACAGAGTTCAAACACACATTTATTACATAGAGAATCCTCAAAAGAGTATTATTACAATAATGTAGCCTAGGGCCCAATAAAGCAAAATAACGCGGAAGAAAAATAAGTGTAACGAGTCCATCAACTCCACGAGCAAGCTGAGTGCAGAACAACGACCTATCGCACCTTATTCGTCGTCGGATAAATCTGCAACATGATAAGTTACAGCCGTGTAGGTCAGTACATGGAATGTACTGGCAAGTCACATGATAAGAGTGTAATGAGCCTACTTGTACATGCAATTTGGCTGGTGGAAAGCTCTAAGTTTAATTTTGCATAAAGCTAGTTTTTCCCTATCAAATTTTATTCTATCTCTACAAATTTCATAGGACTGAGATGGAAACCCCAACTCAATCCATTCCAAAATTATGTCAATACCCAGTTGACTAATTAAGAGTGATGAGATCTCCCTACATTTCCACTACTAAAAGCTCAAGTTGTGCCCAGGGACACGGCTAATCGATTAGATTTTAACTCTGCAGAGGTTGTGCACTTTTCCCCACAAGACTCGACCACATCCTTGATCGGAAGATCGAGACATAGTCTTTCGAAAAGCATTCCCCCTAACCCATGGATAGGCCGGTACACCTACATCATCTACATCTGCTAGCCTATCCCGGAAGAGGTCACACCATCTACTCAACTAAGACAGATCCCATATTGGCTTGCGGCTGCACACGGAAGCTTATAGACATGAAAACAAGGTTGATCCCTTTGAGCCTGGGTGGACGGACCACTAGTGTGCACTCCCATGGATTCCCATGAATGCTCCCACCGTACTTCGCCACCATACAAACCAATTTCCACCCAGGTAGTTCATTAAAGTCTTGGTCCTAATTACTACTTTGTCACTCGTATCTCAATGAGAAAACACTCCCCAATCCACGTCTACTTGGCGAAGCATTATAATTTAACACGGTGGCGACAAAGATGTATGGTTCAGACCTACCTCAAATGAACTACTGGGTGCAAAGCATAGTCATACGGCATAATTTCCTAACATGCAATCCTACAACAAAGGACTACGTGCATATATAAAACATAGGTAAAAACAGGTATGATCAAAATGTAACTTGCCTTCGTGCTGGGAGTGAAGTTCTAGGGAGTGGTAGTACTCTGCTTCGCACTCCGGACAATCTATCGCAAAAGTATAATAAATTCACATAAACAAGCATTCATACAATTCAAAGAAACATGCAACAAAATATTTGCAAAAGCCAAATAAAATCCAACACAAGACATTAGCATGAAAATTTTGAAAGTATAAAACCACGTGTGAAATAGTGATCAAAATTCGTGACGTGCACTAGTGTTCCTACAAGGCATACTAGCAATTTTATAATGAACATAAACTAATTGTGTAGAAAATATTGTGGCAAATGTTCATGGCCTAGGATTTAGCTTGTGTGACGCGGTGCAAAAAGAATCACTTCAAACAGGTATACCGTTTGGAAGATATGGCCTAATGAAGTTCAAATTCAAATCCAAAATAAATTCAAATTTGAACTTGCAAAAGTTTGCAATGATGGGTTTTCTGGATAGAGCTATTTGAGACGAAAATTTAGTCGCTGATTTCATCTCGTTTCGATCTACGGTTAAAAAGTTATGGCCATCTAAAGATTTGAAACAAAACTGAAAAAAACTGCTACAATAGCGTTTTCTGAAAACACTAAAGTCTGAATGTTCGCGGCTAGAGCATCACATGGCCGGCTCTGATTGGCTCGCGGTGTTCACTATGGACGCCATGCGGTGAACGTCCGCAGATTACCTAATAAGAAGAAAACCGGCCCGGTTGTCTTAAAAACAGACCGCGGTTAACCGCGTACCGGTTAAAAATAAAATCCAATCTAGATCTAAGCATCGGTTCGATCTAATAAAACAGAGCTATCCTAGTCTACGTATGTTGGGGATATAACCCCATGGGGAGACCCGCCCAAGAGGGGCCGGGTTAGGAAGTTGGCGGCTTAAACGGCAAGGCCTTAAGCGGTCCGGAAGATTGAGACGGGCCTGTTGATAAGTTACCAGATGGGCCGGGCTTAGGCCGAGAGCCGGAAGGCAGTGTATGACCCAGAGGTGTAAGCCGCTGGGAGATGACTTGCCAGACAAGGCAAGGTAATTTAGAGATAAGGTTGGTTACTAGATGTAACCCGGCCCGGACTCTTGTAAGCCCAGGGCCTCGACCTGTGTATATAAAGGCGGGTTCCCTGGGCGGCTTAGACGACGAAACCTTTGATCGAGATCTAGGTCAAGCGAATCCACTCCCTTGTAATCAATACTCCATCAATACAACTCAAAGCAGAACGTAGGCTTTTACCTCCTTCGAGAGGGGCTGAACCTGGGTAAACCTGTGTCTTTCGTCCCGACCAACCCCTTCGAGTTAACCCCCGTAGCGATGGCTTCACCCCTAAGTCCTTGCACTAGGACATCTGCCACGACAAAACCACAACAGTTGGCACCCACCATGGGGCGGATGCTCGGTGGTTTGGAGTACTCGAAGGGCTCTCTCCCAGGGATCGAGGGATATGCCGTAGGCAGGATGACTAAGAGTCGCCGCGGCAAGCTCTACATCGACGACGCTGGCTGGGGCCCCGAGGCCGACTCAATCGAGTATGGGTACCGGGTCCCCTTCGGCGGAATTCACGTTTTCATTGGCAAGATCGGCAGAGCTAAGCCCGGGCCGGACATCTGCACCAACCTCGTCGAGTCGGCCCGGTGCGCGCAACCGGCCCGGATCAAACCGGCCCGGAAGCACGTCTTCATCGGCTTCACCCAAAGCGCGGAACTTGAGGAAGGTTCTATGTCACGAGAGGAAACCCTCATCTGCTTAGAGGATGGATCCTCGAGCGGAGAGGCGGAATCAATCTACTAGCTTCATAACGGCGGGCTTGGGGGCTATTTTGAGGGTTACAATGACCCGGAGCCCTATGAGCCGCCGAGCCAAGACGCCTTCTTCATGGCTGGATCGGCGCCGGCTTCTGGCAGCACGGCGGCCGGGACAGCGGCTGCCGGCGCAGCGGGGTCCGGGTCAACCAGGCCGCCGGCTCAAGTTTTGTTGGATCTGATGAATGAGCTAACAACTCTTATGGGAACCGAGGTCACAACGGAAAATCAAGTAAGCCATAATCCAGAGATCCTGAGGCTGAAGGACCAGATGGCCAGGGCCCAGGAGGATATCAATGCACTGCAGGCTCAGATGGATGCTGAGTCAGAGCGGCTCAGGGCTGAAGCCTTTCGCCTTAATCTGGATCAACAAGCCTTAGAGGCAGTTTTTCGGATGAGGCATCAGACCCGCCTGCCTGACCAGTATGAGCCCAGAAATCTTTTTAACACGCTGGGGACAGGACCGAACGCGCCTCTGACCTTGACCCGAACGGCGGAAGTACCTGGGGATAGGGCAGGAACTCAACATCGGTAGCCAGACCTGCCCCGCAGGAATCAGACCCCGCCGCAGCGTTTTCTGACACCACCTAGCCATTACTCTAACCCGGTGGAGAACATGGTGGCGGCGGCTGCCAGGCTCAATGTGCTCCCGCTCACTGATGGGACGCCCTTCGCCGAAGAGGCACGGAATGCCATTGGATACCTGCGGACAGCGGTAGCTCAACAGGAGAAGTACACTTACAGCCGGAGTCGAGTGCACTCAACCCCCATCCCAAGCCGTAGTTATAGCCGGCGCTTGAAGTCACCGGCGGTCTCCAGCAGTGAGCGACGTCGGAACCAGCCCTGTGATGACCCGCCCGTTGTCAATGTTCAGGCAATTGTAGATCATGCCAGAGCTCAGCGTGAGGTGGCAGCGGCCGCGGCAGCTTACCAAGAATTGCCCCCAGTAACACCTTCCAGTTCGGTAGGAGCCAGAGTCACCTCTAGAGCTGTGGGAGTGCCGTGTTTAGCACCGGCTCTGCGAAACGAGCGCCTGCCGAAGGATTTTAAGGGCCCGCACAAAGTACCTAATTATACAGCTGATCTGCCTCCAGAAGCCTAGATCGAGAGTTACGAGCTAGCCATGGAGATGTTGGATGTCAGTGATGCAGTTTGTGCCAAGTATTTCATCGTGATGCTGGAAGGACCGGCTCGTAAAGGGTTTGCCACCCAACACCATTAATTCCTGGGCCGAGTTGAAAGCGAGGTTCATCAAGAATTTTGAAGGGACGTGCAAGCAGCCTATGACGATCGTTGATTTGGACCATTGCGTGCAACGTGAGGATGAGTCGGCCCATCATTGGGTCCGGCGGGTCTCAACCATTATCCGCTCGTCTGACAATATCACGGCGGCTCAGGCGGTTCCGATTTTGGAGAAGAATTGTCACTTTTTGCCCCTTAAGCAGAAGCTTGGGCGGCTCAAGCATTCTTGCCAGGACTTGGGTGAACTCATGGCGGCTCTCACTAAATATGTAGATTCGGACAGCACGAAGGATCCCGGCTCTGATGATGAGAAGTTAGCTAAGGGCAAGAAGAATGGCAACAGCAAGGGTCAGTAGCAGAATGGAGCAGGAAATGGCAACCCAAGCAATGGCGGTAAACGGAAGCATCCAGACGGCAGGTCAGATCTGGTGGCCAATACCAACACTGGGAACAACCGCGTCAAGGGCAACGGTAAACCGCCTTTTGGCAAGGGCAAGCCCTTCAACATGGAGGTAATGCTTAACGACCCCTGCCCGAAGCACAGCCTACCTAACAAGCCGTCCACTCATGCTTGGAAAGATTGTTATATCATGCGGGAGTTCCGGAACTACAGCCTTAACCAGCATCATGGTAATGGCAATGGACCGCCCGGCGGGTCAGGACCCGGCTCTCATGGGTCAGGCATTTGTGCAGGCGGCTCAAGCTCTAGTTATCAAGGTCAAGGTAACCATGGAGGTCATAATCAGCAGTCTGGCAATAGTCGTCAGCAGCAAAACAACCAATCAGGGTATCAGAGTAACCCAAAGCAGCTTAATGGAGGCCAATATCACGTCTTCACAACAAGCCTTGATAAGCGTGATCAGAAAGTGCGCAAGCGGGCGGTTAACGCAGCCATGCCGGCTCTTCCGCAGTACTTAAAGTGGTCTGAGCACACGATATCATGGAGTAGGGAGGATCACCCGCCACGAGTTGATAACCCGGGGCACTTAGCCCTTCTGGTAGCCCCTCAGGTAGGAGGCTACATGTTCACCAAGGTGCTGATGGATGGTGGCAGCAGCATCAACATCCTGTACTATGACACTTTTCGTCGGATGAACCTGGTTGACAAGGACCTCAAGCCGTCATCCAAAGTTTTTCACGGTGTGGTGCCCGGCAAATCAGCTTATCCAGTAGGAAAAATTGCCCTGGAAGTAGCTTTTGGTGATGAGTTCAACTACAAGGTAGAGACCTTGTGGTTTGAGGTGGTTAAAATCAAGATCCCATATCATGCTCTGTTTGGACGGCCGGCTTATGCCAAATTCATGGCCCGGCCTTGTTATGTGTACTTACAGCTCAAGATGCCTGGTCTGAATGGGACGATTACGGTGCATGGTGATCGGAAGATTGCTCTTGAGTGTGAAGAAGGTGATGCTGCGTATGCGGAGTCAAGTTGTGCTGAGGCAGAGCTCAAGTTTTATAAGGACAATGTTGACCCGGCGGATAAGACCCCATTGAAGAAGCCCGGCACAGAATCTGACCCTCCCCTGAAATTTGTGGCAGAGGATACCAAGTTGGTGGACTTTGTTCCTGGCGATTCATCGCAGCAGTTCACTATCGGGGCTAATATGGACCCCAAATAGGAAAGCGCGCTCATCGAATTCATCCGTGAGAATCGGGACATCTTTGCATGGAAGCCTTCTGACATGCCGGGTGTACCGAGAGAATTCGCTGAGCACCACCTTAATGTGGATCCTAAGTTTAAACCAGTCAAACAATTCCTCCGTCGTTTCAATGAAGAGAAGCGTAAAGCTATTGGGGAAGAGGTAGCCCAGCTCTTAGCAGCAGGGTTTATCGTGGAGGTTTTTCACCCGGAGTGGTTGGCCAACCCCGTGCTCATACTTAAGAAGAACGACACGTGGCACATGTGTGTAGATTACACAGATCTTAACAAGGCGTGTCCGGTTGATCCATTTGCTCTCCCCCGTATTGACCAGATCATTGATGCAACGGCGGGTTGTGAGATTTTATGTTTCCTGGACGCTTATTCGGGTTATCATCAGATCAAGATGGCAGTCAAATACCAAGAGAAGAGGTATTTCATCACGCCTTTTGGAGCTTTCTGCTACGTGTCTATGCCTTTTGGACTCAAAAGCGCGCAGGCGACTTATCAACGTTGTGTGCAGAACTGTCTTCATAGTAAAATTGGACGCAATGTTCATGCTTATGTGGATGATATTGTGGTCTATTCAAGGAAGAAGGAGACTCTGCCTGACGACTTGAAGGAAACTTTTGATAACCTGTGGGTTTACAAGATGATGCTTAACCCGGCTAAGTGTGTTTTTGGCGTACCTGCAGGCAAGCTCCTGGGATTTTTGGTTTCAGAGCGGGGCATTGAAGCTAACCCGGATAAAATAAAGGCCATCACCTCATTACCTAAGCCGGCGTGCATTAATGATGTCCAGCGCTTGGCGGGTCATATTTCTGCCTTAAGCCAGTTCATAAGCCGCCTGGGCGAGAAGGCTATTCATTTGTATCAGATGATGAAGAAGACAGATGATTTTGTCTGGAGTGATGTTGCCAATGATGCGTTTGAGGCGCTCAAAAACAGTTGGTTGAGCCGCCTGTCTTGGCTGCTCCCGTGGAAAAAGAGCCTTTGCTCCTGTACGTGGCGACTAATAATAAAGCCGTCAGTGCTGCAGTCGTTGTGGAGAGCAAGGAGGCAGGCAAAGAGTATCCAGTCCAGCGGCCGGTTTATTACGTCAGTGAGGTTTTGACAGAGTCGAAGCAAAGGTATCCGCATTGGCAAAAGTTGGTGTTTGGAGTGTTCATGGCAAATCGCAAATTGAAGCATTATTTCCTTGGACATCCAATCACGGTGGTCAGCTCTGCTCCTTTGGGAGATATTATTCAGAATAGAGAAGCCACCGGCATGATTGCTAAGTGGGTGATTGAGCTTGGACCTCTTAATTGGAAATATGTGCCTCGAACGGCTGTCAAGTCTCAAGCCCTGGTGGATTTTATCAATGACTGGACAGAGTGTCAAGCACCTGAAGAGAAGCCGGACAATACATATTGGACAATCCATTTTGATGGATCCAGACAGTTGGAAGGCTCAGGTGCTGGGGTTGTTTTAACTTCCCCTCGAGGTGACAATTTTTGTTATGTATTAAGGTTAATGTTTCCTTGTACTAACAATGCAGCTGAGTATGAAGCCTTGCTTCATGGGCTCCATGTGGTCAAAGAGATGAATTTGATCCGGGTCAGATGCCTCGGCGACTCAAACCTTGTGGCCCAGCAAGTCTCGGCCACGTGGGACTCGAAGGATCCTCGTATGGCGGCTTATCGCCAAGCGGTTGATGTCTTCGCTGGTCATTTCAAGGGCTATCAGGTGGATCATATTGATCGTCGGAAGAATGAGGCGGCTGATGCATTATCAAGACTGGGGTCTCAGCGTAAGCCGGTGCCACCTAATGTGTTTCTAGATGTACTGCATCACCCGTCGGTTAAGTTACCTTCTGAGGAGGATCTTGCTATACCTGACCCGGAAGGACAATTGGTGGCGGCTCTCCGTGCTACCCCTGATTGGACGCTGCCTTACCTGGCATATCTGACTCGTGGCGAGTTACCCGAGGACGAGACTTTGGCACGGAAAATCATAAGGCGATCTAAGTCCATGACTATTATCAACGACGAGCTACACAGATGCAGCGTGACTAGTGTTTTTCAACAATGCGTCTCTCCTGAGGAGGGCCATGAAATCTTGCAAGAGATACATGCCGGCGATTGTGGTCATCACGCCGGGTCAAAATCCTTGGTGGCCAAAGCCTTTCGGCACGGTTTTTACTGGCTAACAGCTCATGCGGATGCAGAGGACTTGGTTAGCAAATGTGATGGGTGTCAAAAATTTGGACGACGTGCCCATGTGCCGGCTCAAGAATTGCGGATGATTCCAATCACCTGGCCATTTGCGGTCTGGGGGCTTGATATGGTTGGACCGTTTAAAAGGTCTAAAGATAAGAAGACCCACCTCTTGGTGGCGGTTGATAAATTTACTAAGTGGGTTGAGGCAGAGCCGGTCAGTAAGTGTGACACAGCAACAGCAGTTCAGTTCATCAAAAAGCTGATTTTTTGGTTTGGTTACCCTCACAGTATCATTACTGACAATGGTACAAATCTGTCCAAGGGGGCTATGAAAGAGTTCTGTGACAGTGAACACATCCGCCTTGATGTCTCCTCCATGGCTCATCCACAGTCTAATGGTCAAGCAGAGCATGCTAACTAGGAAATTCTGAGAGGGATAAAATCCCGGCTTATGGTTCCTTTGGAACGAACTCCGGGTTGTTAGGTGGAGGAGTTGCCTTCAGTTCTTTGGAGCATCAGAACCACCCCCAACAGATCAACAGGCTATACGCCTTTCTTCATGGTTTATGACGCAGTGGCTGTTCTCCCCAGTGATATCCGTCATGACTCTCCCAGAGTGGCGGCTTATGTTGAAACTGATAATGAGACGGCGCGTCAGGATGCACTGGACGCCTTGGATGAAGAACGGGATCTTGCAGCCGCACGTTCAACGATTTATCAGCAAGATCTACGTCGCTATCATAGCCGCAGAGTCAAGACCCAGATGTTTCAAGAGGGCAACTTAGTGCTTCGTCTGATTCAAGACCAGACAGATATGCATAAGTTATCACCCCCCTGGGAAGATCCTTTTGTGATCAGCAAAAATCTCAACAATGGTTCCTATTATCTCATTGATGTACGGGAGAGCGACAAGTCACGCACTTCTAGGGAGGAGACTGCCAGGCCGTGGAACATTGCTCATCTTCGGTCTTACTACACTTGAGCCATCGGCTCTCATCAATGTACATACTTCTGTCATTGTATATACCACTTTTTATAATATAATAAAGCCGGCATCCCCATAATTCAGGGCCTCTGCCGTTTTCCTGCACCAAGTTTTGTGCGAAGAGTTGATCGTTCATAAGGTCACTTGGGGGCTTCCAACCCACTGGGTTTAACTTTCATACCCTCTTGACCGGCTTAAAAGCCATATTTGAGTTAAACCTGCCTGTTTGCAACTTGCTACTCGGCCAGGTGACCCGCCGAACGTTTGACAGTCAATCTTTTTCAATGACCCTGAACTTGTCAAAGTTAAACCGACGGCTTATGTCACGTGAGAGCCGGCTTACAGAGAGCGAGTATAAACTCACCTATCTGCTGTAGTCTCTCCGCTATGTGGCCCATTCGTACTCTTAACAGTCAATCTTTTTTAAGACCCTGAATTGGTTAAGGTTAAAACGACGGATTTATGTCACGTGAGAACCGGCTTATGGGATTTTGGGCATTCATGCCTAGCTTCTTTGAGGCAAAAATCTTGAGTTTTCTCAAAATATATATAAAGGTTGATCTCTTTTAGGCTGTGCCTTCAAAGCCGCCTAAACAGTAACAAAAGATATACATGTATTTTCTGCTTGTTATTTTGCAGGAGTTCTTCATGATAAGATTCTATGTTTTTGGGTAATCCCGGCTTAGCATTGCTCATGGATTATAACCCGCCAGTGGGAATTGATGAATTGATACTGAGGCATATGATCGTATCAAGACATTCACACTGTGGAAATTTTTTGAAGCGCCAAAGCTGCTAGAGTATGAGTTGTTAAGCTCAGAATGTGCACGAAGGCACGGCACAGGCAATCAGTTTTAACTACGGCTATTACAAGGCCATATAGAGCCCAAAATTTGTGGAATCAAGTTTTTCACAAAAAGTTATAACCCGGCAGGTCAGCATGCCCGGGTTACCATCATCTGAGGCCAGCTCCTTGCCTAACTTGTTGATGGGTCATCCTGCGCCGGGTCTTCGGTCTCCTGGATCTGAAGGTTGTCCACATCCCAGTTGCAATTGATTAAAGCTTCAAATTCGGCTTCGTCATGCAAGATTGGAGACGGGTCAACATCAGGGGCAAAGATGTGCTTACGGTGTTGAGGAGTCAGATCCACCTGCTCAAAAGTAGGCGCCCGGATTCGTACATCGTTGTTGTCATAAGCCGACTGATAAACCTTCAGGTCAGCTTCTGCGGCTAATTGGCTAGCCAATGCTCGAGATGCTGTGAAGCAACGAGCGTAGTCGTCTTGCGTGAATTCTGACCCTTTGTCCTTCAGTTATGGAAAACCTCCAACCATCTCCTCCGGGTTAAGGTCCGGCGCATATGCCAAAGCCCGGCTCAAAGCAGATATTGCGCCTTGCGGGCGGCTGATCTCTTCATTTCTTAAAAATGCTTGGGGATGGTGGAGAGGCACTTCAGCACGTCTTTGATCAACTTTGGAGTCCCTTTTTCACCAAACACAACCCTGATGGTGAAGAGGCTTCCAGCATACAGCTACTCAGTAAATGAATACAAAGCTTTCAGCTTAAGCAAGCTGTCAACTAGAAGGTTACGAGTTCGACGGCCTGCAAACAGTTCAATTGTATAAGTCGCCGGGCGAGTCTTTCTAAGACTGTTTGAAAGGAATTCTGGTAACATAAATCAGCAATACTTACCAAAGACAGCCCCAGTCATCCGAGATACATGGCGTTTGAAACTGGTTAGCTCTTCAGCAATGGGTTTAAGTTCGCTCTCTGCGTCTTCGGCATGTTTGGTCAAGGCGGCTTGACTAGCTTCAGCAGTTTGTTTATATGCCTCAAAGTCCACCTTGATCTTTTCCAGTTCTGTTGACGAGAGCCGCAACTTTGTATCAGCTTCAGCTCGGGCATCTTGTTGCAATGCCAGGTTCTTCCTGAAAGACATTAAAATTGAGCAGTATAATCAGCTTTATTGCATATGGCTGGTATACAGAAGAAACGAAAACGAAATTATAAATTACCTCGTTACGGCGTTTTTGCGGAGCCGGAGCGTCGGGTAAGCCGGCCAAAAGATCTTCAGAGCCGCCACTCCGAGTCTGACGCCTGGAGTCGTGTTGCTGCTTCTTCAAAAGAAAGTTGGGATCCAAGTGAGCAAGGGGGTGTGAAAACTTTACTTTCCGGATGACCCGCCGTATTTTCTCTCTTAGCAAGGGTTCTGAGTCGGAGGAGATGGTAGTTACCTCTGCTGCGCCGGCTTTGCTTGTCTCCGCGTCACCCTGAGAGGAGTCAACGTCAATAAATTGCATGAAAAGAAGGCCAGGAGAGTCAAGTTCTACCTCCGAGTCATCCAGATCAAGCAGCTCATTAGCTGTCGGTTTCTTCTTACGAGCCGGAGCCTGGGTCTTAGTCGCCTTTGTCTTCTTCTTTGAAGTAGAGGTTGTGCTTAGTATCTTCTTCCAGAAAGGAGAGTCGGCCTGCATATATAGGTGCATTTGCAGGAAGGTTAAATAAGATAAAGTGCGGAGTTTAGAGAAAAAGGGTGAAAGGTTAAAGTAAGGTCTTACTTCAGGAGCTGGGTTGAGAGCATAAAAGGGCTTAACCCCGTTTTGTTGCAAACTTCTTGAGGCTCTCCTAGCAGTGATTTGATGATTGCATTGAGGTCTTTGTCTGTCAGTGGTGTGTGGTTGAAGCGCTGAGGGTCATTCACCTCACTAGTGTATTCACACAATAAGCCGCCGCGCTGGCTTAATGGTAAGATTCTCCAGGAAACCCAGCAGCGGGTTAGATCAACGCCAGTCAGCCCATTAGCCAATAAGGCTCTAATCTTTGAAAATGTTGGAGCGTATTGGACGCGCTCTATGGCAGACAGCCGGTCTGGGAGCACGGTGGTGGTGTAGAGCCGGTAGGGACGATAACCCGGCAGTGGATTCTCTCCGGCCGGAGAAGTGTCTTTGCAATAAAACCAAGTATGATTCCAGTCCTTGGGGTGGCTAGGCAGAGTCGCCGAAGGAAAGGAAACATCTCTTCGTCTCTGAATGGAAACACCACCAAGTGCAAGGCTTGGTCCAGCAGCAATCTCTGTCTGGCGGTTGATGTAGAAGAAATCTCTGAAGAGGTCGACGGACGCTCTTCTTGCAGATATGCTTCGCAGAAAATTTGGAACTGGCACAAATTGGTAACAGAGTTGGGGCCAATGTCCTGAGGATGCAGCTTGTAGAAATGCAGGGCGTCCCGGAAAAACTTTGATCTAGGCGGTGAGAAGCCGCGGAGAAGATGGTCTGTGAAGACGATAACTTCCCCATCCTTAGGTTCGGGAGTGATTTTAGCGCCTGGAACCCGCCAATGAATGACGTCTAGAGCCGGCAAAACCCCCATGACCACAAAATCATTGAGAATCTCCTCAGTAACCCCGGAGCCTACCCAGTCGCAAGAGGCGGGGGCTTTAGCCATGACGGCGGGTTGAACGCTGTGGAAGAACATAGATATGCGGCGGGTTAAGAACGCTGCATGACCAAAATAGCTATGACTCTAAAAACGACGACGCTACTTGGCGGGTCATTACTAAGTTATGAGCCGCTGCCAACTGCAGGAATGAGGAAGATTACATCGCTACAAGGAGAGACGGCAGCATGATGGCGGGTCAAATAGATAGCAAATGTTGAAAATATTGCTAAGTGTGGACAAACAGGTTCCATCGACTACAGCTACCATTTTAAGATCTACGGAAGGAAACAAAAGGGAAACATTTTCTAACCCTAAAAATGTCCGTGGGAGAACAGACAGTTCGTGTATAAGTTCCCGTGAAGGGATGATCTACGATGAATATGGAAAACGCATTAAACGGAGCGCCGCGGGTTTTGGCTAGCTGTTGAAGGCCTAAGGGTGTTTCTTTTTTCATCTACGGCAAGAACTTCGATGAACGGCGGTGGACTCGGAAGAACACCGGCGAGCTAATGCGGATCTAGGAAGAAAAAAAGGAATGGAACCTGAGAGGTGCAGGAGATGTGGGCACGCGCCGGCGAGTTCTGGACACAATCAGGGCGATGCAACGGCCTTGTTGAGGACGACGGTGAGGTCCGGACGGCGCGGTGGAGCTTCAGTCCCACGAGCGTCGGGAGGAAGAAGAAGAGAGAAGTGGTAGCGGGGGGAAAGGTGAAAAGGAAGGGACCCCCCCCCCGCATGCCTATTTATAAGGGGGATGTAACACCAACAGTCCAGCACGGGAATCGAGGAGACAAAGTGATGATTGACCGAGAAAATGCCTCGATTCTCGGGGTGGCCAGTTAATGCAAAGATCCGTTGTGATGTCATTGAGATCTTTCGGATTTTTCAGAGGTGACGTCATCCATTTCTACATGGCGGGTTATGAAGGTTTTCTTCCAGAAAAGGTGGTAATGAAGAACACAAGACTCGCCAACCAGAAGACTTGAAGATTGACATGAACATGTTCAAATCAATCTGGGGCCTAATGTTGGGGATATAACCCCATGGGGATACCCGCCCAGGAGGGGCCGGGTTAGGTAGTTGGCGTCTTAAACGGCAAGGCCTTAAGTGGGCCAGAAGACTAAGACGGGCCTGTTGATAAGTTACCAGATGGGCCGGGCTTAGGCCCAGACCCGGAAGGCAGTGTATGACCCGAAGCTGTAAGCCGCCGGGAGATGACTTGCCGGACAAGACAAGGTAATTTAGAGATAAGGTCGGTTACTAGATGTAACCCGGCCCAGACTCTTGTAAGCCCAGGGCCTCGACCTGTGTATATAAAGGCGGGTTCCAAGGGCGGCTTAGACGACGAAACCTTTGATCGAGTGCTAGGTCAAGCGAATCCGCTCCCTTGTAATCGATAGTCCATCAATACAACTCAAAGCAGGATGTAGGCTTTTACCTCCTTTGAGAGGGGCTGAACCTGGGTAAACCTGTGTCTTTCGTCCCGACCAACCCCTTCGAGTTAACCGCCGGAGCGATGGCTTCACCCCTAAGTCCTTGCACTAGGACATCTGCCATGACAAAACCATGACAACGTACGAACAGAGCGATGGGTGAGCGCTTACAGAGGCGAACGGTGTCGGGCAGGAAGCTTGTCGGCGGCGGGGCGGCGGCTGCGGCAGGATCTGGCGTGGGCGAGATGGTCGGACAGGTGCGGCGCGACGTGGGCAGCCAAACGGTGGTGACAGCGGTTGGCGGCGACGACCGGAAGGAGCGGAGGGAGGCGGCGAAGCTCCGGTGCTCCGGTGAACTCCGGCGACGCAGGTCGTCGGGGCGGCGTCTCCGGGGTGTCCTAGGGGCAAAACAACAAGTCAGGGAGATGCGGGATGCCGTGGGGGTACGATTTCACGAAGAAAAAGAGGCCGAGGGGATTCACCGACGACGTAGTTCTTCGGCGAAGAACTCGGCTCTGGCAAGATGCGAATGGCGATGGCGGTGGCTGTGAGCGGCAAGAGGAGGTGCTGGATCGCTGAATGGAACGAGCGAGTCGGGGCTTTATATAGGCCCAGTCTGGCGGCTAAGGCGCTGCCGATAGGCCTTATCCCACGAGCTGCGTCCGGCGGTTGCGGGAGCACAGCGCCCCGGTTTATCCCGTAGCATGCGGGAGGTTGGGGACGATATGGGGTCGGGGCCCCACCTGGTAGGTGCGTAAGGGAGGGAGAGGGACTAGCGAGAGAGAGAGACGTGGGAGGCGAGCGAACGTGGCGCTGGGTCCCACCTGCAGACGTGAGAGAGGGAGGGAGATATGCGAGTGAGAGAGAGAGATGCGATCGGGGTGGGGAGGGGAGCGAGCGAGCGCTGGGGAGGGATCGGGCGATCGGCCTGGCTGGGTCGGCCGGCCTGGCTGGGCCATGCGTGCGTGTGTGGGTTTTTTTTTCCAGAAAACTCTTTTTTTAGATCCAAATCAGAAATAGAAAAAAAGAATATCAGAAAAAATCCTAAAATTCTTATTGGTAAAATATAGCACAAGGAACATTAATTCCTGCTCATATAATTTAGAAAAACATTTTCTTATGCAACAATTAACTTGTGGCTAACAAACTAATTTTCAATGCAACTTTAAAACACCAAATATCATTCCAAAACTTTCCCTCCCATTTATACATTGAGGAAGTCATTTTATCCTCTCTCCATTATTTTATGTGAGTGGAAAAGCTTGAACATCATAAACTCCAAATGCAATAAAAATATGATATGCAATATGATGATCCTAGTAACATCCTAATTTAATAAAATTGGGATGTAACACGTGGGCTTGATGACGATGTTCTTGCCCATGTTCGTCTTCGTCCTCGGATTCGTCATGATGAGCTTGAGGACGGCGACGAGGTGGACCCGTTGATACGTCTCCAACGTATCTACTTTTCCTCATTCTTTTGCCCTTGTTTTGGACTCTAATTTGTATGATTTGAATGGAACTAACCCGGACTGACGCTGTTTTCAGCAGAATTGCCATGGTGTTATTTTTGTGCAGAAATAAAAGTTCTCGGAATGGAACTAAACTTTCTGGAGAATTATTTTGGAAAATATAAAAAATACTGTAGCCAGAAACCACTGGAGAGGGGGCCCAGGGTGCGCAGCACCCACCTGGGCGTGCCAGCGCCCTCCTGGCGCGCCCTGGTGAGTGGTGGGCACCTCGTGGCCCCACTTGACCTATCTCCGCCACTATAAATTCCTAAATTTGGAGAGAAAAAATCAGAGAGAAAGAATTATCGCGTTTCATGAGGCGGAGCCGCCGCCACCTCCAGTTCTTCATCGGGAAGCCAGATCTGGAGCCCGTTTGGGGCTCCGGAGAGGGGAATCTTCGGTCTTCGTCATCATCAACCTTTCTCCATCGCCAATTCCATGATGCTCCCCACCGGGAGTGAGTAATTCCTTCGTAGGCTTGCTGGTCGGTGAGGAGTTGGATGAGATTCATCATGTAATCGAGTTAGTTTTGTTAGGGCTTGTTCACTAGTATCCATTATGTTCTGAGATTGATGTTGCTATGACATTGCTATGCCTAATGCTTGTCACTAGGGCCCGAGTGCCATGATTTCCGATCTGAACCGTTTATGTTATCATCTCTATATCCATGTTCTTGATCCGATCTTGCCTAGCCATATGCACCTATTACGTGTTATGATCCGTCAACCCCATAGTGACAATATTTGGGATACTTCGCGGTGATGACCGTAGTTTGAGGAGTTCATGTATTCACCATGTGTTAATGCTTTGTTCCGGTTCTCTATTAAAAGGAGGTCTTAATATCCCTTAGTTTCCTTATGGATCCTGCTGCCACGGGAGGGTAGGACAAAATATGTCATGCAAGTTCTTTTCCATAAGCACGTATGACTATTTACGGAATACATGCCTACATTAGATTGATGAACTGAGCTTGCTCTGAATCGCCCTAGGTTATGAATGTTATATGATGAATATCATCCAATAAGTTACCGATCCAGTGCCTACGACCTTTCCACTTATTGTTCTTGCTAAGTTACTACTGATGTTGCTGTTGTTCCAACTGCTACAAAACTATTGCTACTATTGTTACCGCTACCGTTACTATTGCTACGGCTATCAAACCTATCATATTACTGTGCTACTGATCACCTTGCTGCAGATATTTATCTCCAGGTGTGGTTGAATTGACAACTCAACTGCTAATACTCTCAAGTATTCTTTGGCCCCCCTTGTGTCGAATCTATAAATTTGGGTTGAATACTCTACCCTCGAAAACTGTTGCGATCCCCTATACTTGTGGGTTATCGAGACCTTTTTCTGGCGCCGTTGCCAGGGAGCAGCAATATTTTTTGAGTCACTTGGGATTTATATCAATTTATCACTATGAAGAATTTGAAGGATCCAAGGACCAAGATTTTTCCCTCTACTATGAGGGGAGGTAAGGAACTGCCATCTAGCTCTGCACTTGATTCACCTTCTGTTATGAGTAAGCTTGCAACACCACCACATGCTAGTAATCCTGATATGTCGCAAGTTATTGATGATGCTGCCTCTGCTATGAATGATGTTTATGATGATGCTAGTATCATGCTTGATGATAATGTGCCACTAGGAGAATTTCTTGATGAACAAATTGCTAGAGCTAAAGAAAATGAAATTGCTGAAACTGATGAAGCTTATGAAACTGATTATGATTATGAAACTCGTATTAGTCCTAGCTCTCCTAAGTTTGAAATGCCTAAGATACCTGAAGGTTAAGTTATGGATGAAGAGATAAGTAGAGAAATTCTTTCTTGCAAGGATATAGACGATCTTAAGAAACTGCTATGCAAGTACAAGGAAAAGACTTTGAATTCTAGAATGAAATGTGATCCTAAGTTTGCTACTTCACCTATCTGTGTTACCCATAAGGATTATGAGTTCTCTGTCGACCCAGAGTTAATTACTTTGGTTGAATCTGATCCTTTCCATGGCTATGAAACTGAAACTGTAGTGTCACACCTTACTAAGCTGAATGATATAGCCACCCTCTTTGCTCATGATGAGAAGATTCACTACTATTATATCCTTAAGTTATTTCCATTCTCATTAAAGGGTGATGCTAAGACATGGTACAATACTCTCGCTCCTGGTTGTGTGCGTAGTCCCCAGGATAAGATTTAATACTTCTCTGAAAAATATTTTCCTGCTCATAAGAAACAAGCTGCCTTACAGGAAATATTTAACTTTGTGCAAATTGAAGAAGAGAGTCTCCCACAAGCTTGGGGGAGGCTTCTCCAGTTGCTTAATGCTTTGCCTGATCATCCTCTTAAGAAGAATGAAATACTTGATATCTTTTATAATGGACTAACCGATGCTTCTAGGGACTTCCTAGATAGTTGTGCTGGTTGTGTTTTCAGGGAACGAACTGTTGAACAAGATGAGGAATTATTGAATAACATATTGAAGAATTAAGATGATCGGACTCTTCCCGAACCATTGCCTAAACCTACTCCGAAGAAGAGGGGTATCTTATTTCTCAATCCTGAAGATATGCAAGAGGCAAAGAAATCTATGAAGGAAAAAGGTATTAAAGCTGAGGATGTTAAGAATTTGCCACCTATTGAAGAAATACATGGCCTTGACACACCACCACCTCCACAGGTGGTAGAGGTAAATTCTTTATTAAAGTTTAATGAAAGTGACATCCCTCACAATAAACCTCCTAGTCAATGCTTATATGAGTTTGATAAATATTATGAAGCAAGATCATTTCAATGCTCATGTTCTGAAACAATTGAAATATAATTGTGATATGATTGCTCGCTTGAGTGACTTGCTATTTAGAATTAGTAATGATGTTAGAGGTGTAGGAAAGCATGCCTCTATGGTTCAAACTCAGTTAGAACAAGTTGCTAAGTCTCAAAGAGAATTGCTTGATGAAATGAATAGTAATATGCATGACTTTGCTGCTAGAGTAGTAACTAGAGGAGGTAGAATGACCCAAGAACCACTCTATCCTGAGGGTCATCCTAAAAGAATTGAACAAGACTCCCAGAGAATTAATCTTGATGCACCTAGTCCTTCTAAGAAGAAAAAGAAAAAGAAAAATGATAGGACTTTGCATACCTCTAGTGAACCTCAGACACAAAAACCTCCTGATAGTAATGATGTCTCTATTTCTGATGCTGAAACTCAGTCTGGTAGTGAACATCAACCTAGTGACAATGAAAATGATAATGATGATGTTCACGATGATGCTCAACCTAGTAATGATAGAGAACCAGATAATGATGTTGAAATAGAGCCTACTCCTGATCTTGATAACCCACAACCTAAAAATAAATGGTATGATAAGAAAGACTTTGTGGCTAGGTAACATGGTAAAGAAAGAGAGCCATGGGTTCAGAAACCCATGCCATTTCCACCTAAGCCAACTAAGAAAAAGGATGATGAAGAATTTGAGCGCTTTGCTGAAATGATTAGGCCAGTCTTTTTGCGTACCCGTTTGACTGATATTTTGAAGATGGCCCCTTATGCAAAGTATATGAAAGACATCATCACTAATAAAAGGAAAATACCTAAAGCTGAAATCTCCACCATGCTTGCTAATTATTCTTTTAAGGATGGAGTACCTAAAAACTTGGAGATCCTGGAATACCAACTATACCTTGCTCCATCAAAAGAAATTATGTTAAAACTGCTTTGTGTGATTTGGGAGCCGGTGTTAGTGTTATGCCTTTCTCCTTATATCATTGCAAATGGCTGACAAATCAACAGCCGTACCTATTGGTATTTGTGAGGATGTGCCCGTTGTTGTTGCAAATGTTACTATCTTAACTGACTTTGTTATTCTTGAGATTCCCGAGGACGACAACATGTAGATTATCCTTGGTAGACCCTTTTTGCATACTGCAGGGGCTGTTATTGATTGCAATAAAAGCAAAGTCACTTTTCATATCAATGGTAATGAGCACACGGTGCACTTTCCGAAGAAACAATTTCAAGTGAATGGTATAAATGTTATTGAAGAATCTCCGACCATCACTATTGGAAGTTTTCAATTACCTCTACCTATTGCCAAAAAGAAATATGATATACTTATTGTAGGGGATATGCACATCCCCATTGAGGTAACTTAGTGTTTTTACGAAAGTTCTTCGGTTTCATGCTAATCGGAAGTGGTTGTTAATAAGACTTGATCAACCTTATTAATGAATCATTTTTGAGAGGTATGATGTCGATGAATCTAGTAAGCACAACTTTCTGCTCCCGCCTTTTATTTTCTATTTTAGTTAGTCAAATAAAATAAATTGCCATGATTATCCTATTTCTGTTTTCTCCGTGCAATAAAAAAATGACCCAAAAATAAAAATTCTCAGAATGCCCTGAAAATTTAACACAATTTTTTCCTGATTATTTAAGAATTTCTGGTGCAAATAACACCTGAGGGGATTGCCCAGGGTGCTCAGCACCCACCAGGGCGCGCCAGCACGCCCCAGGCGCACCCTGGTGGGTAATGGCCCCCACGTAGGCCCCCTCACTTATCCCTTTAGCCCACTTTGTCACCTACCTCCAGCAAAAAATCACCACAGCCACCATTTTCGTGTTCTTGCTCTCAAACCCACGGATTTCGATCTCTTTGCTCGAAGCTCCGTTTCCGAAACTGTCTGGAGGAATTTATGCCTCCCGTGTAACCGAGAGATTAAATGTTTCACCTTGGCCTAATGACCCCATCCTACCCACTCAATATTTAGACTTTGATGCTATGAAGCATCATAAGTTCCTTACAGGTACGGCCACTAACTACACCTATAACTTGAGATTTAATAAAAAAATTGTTTTGCCTGTTGTTTTGCCTGCTCCTGCTCTCATTGATTTTCACACTAGGGGAAGATATTATGTTCTTGAGAGCGAAGCTTATGAGTACAACGCGGAGGTTGAAGCTGCCAGGAGGGCTGCAGAGTCTGTCCCGAGGATCTCAATGAGCCATCGACCAGACTATTATTCATACGGATGGTGATTACCAAGCTAGGCCAAAAGCCTAAGCTTGGGGGAGTACGTATTTCCACCGACATTACATTCATGTTCGCACATTTTACTCCAGTTGTCGGTGTTCACACTTTTTCATTCTAATATCCATGTTAGATTTGTTTTCTCGCTTTCTTCTTGTGTGTTTGAAAAACTTTGAGAAAACCCAAAAATATTTCCTACTTCTTTTTAGTTTTTCTTTCTAGCTTAGTTTAATTGCTGCTTTAAAAGAAAATCCAAAAAGATTTCTCGCTTCTTCTTTTACTTGTTGGGAGCTTTCCCGTGTAAATAGTTTTTCTCGTTTTTGTTTTCCCTCTTTAGTTTGCTTGATTCTTGAAAAAACCAAAAACTCTAAAAATATTTCAGTGTGTTTCTCTGAATTCTTTTCTTTTTACTTGAGCCGTACCGAGGAGAAGACCACGATGAAATTGTTGAGTGGTTTTCATCTGCATTATCGTTTATCTAACACAGAACCCATATTACCTTGTCTTCTCCTTTTGAATAAAATGTTTGCAGATTCGAGCTTAGTCCACGGCATTCTTGCACTATTATTATCTTCTTATCGTTCGGTCGTGCAAGTGAAAGGCAATAATGACGACATTTGATGAATTGACTGTGGCAGAGAAAGGCGGGTATGAATTCAACTTGTTTTTCTTTTTGTAAATATGTTTAACCTAGTATCCCTTGATTCAGCTCATTATGATCAAACATGTTTGCAATGACCATTAGAGATTATAGTTGTTCATGCCATGCTTAAGTAGCTAGGAGTGGATAATGATTTATCTTGGGTGCCAACATGCATTAAAATGGTTGTGATGCGGTATGATGATATGGTATCCTCCTCTGAATGTTTCAAGTGGCTTGACTTGTCACATGTTCACGCATGTAGTTGAATCAAAACCAACATAGCCTTCATGATATTTATGTTCATGGTGTCCATATCCTACTCATGCTAGTATTCAATGCTGATTATATGTAATGCATGTTCATGACCGTTTTTGCTCTCTAGCTGGCTGCTTCTCAATCTAATTGCTAGCCTTCGCCTGTACTAAGCGGAAATACTGCTTGTGCATCAAAACACTTAAACCATGTTATGCCAGATGAGTCCACCATACCTACCTATATGCGGTATTACCCTGCCGTTCCAAAGTAAATTTGCATGTGCCACCTCTAAAATTCAAATAAACATCTGTTTTGTGTGCCTGGACCGCTCATGGAGCGACAGGGGGCGGTCAGTATCTTCCATGCTAAGCGGGCTATTCTCATTACGAGTGTTTATTCACTTGTTCTTACACGAGAGGGGCGGTAATAGGGATTCCCAGTCCCAAAATCAAAAATCAAAAAATAATGAAACAAAACACCCCCCGGGAATGTTGTTGGTTTGGACGGTACCCGTGGATGCGGCTCGCCGTGGAGTGTGATTGTTGGTGGAGGGGGAGTAAACCTTTACTTTTACCGCTTGGGAACCGCCGCTAATTTGTTTAGCATGGAAGATATTGATAACTCTTGGTCGTGACATTGACAGGAAGGGTGTACCTCCCAAAATTATATCTATCTCTGTTTTAAAATTTGAGCTCTGGCACCGCTGCAAATCCATGCTTCCCTCTGCGAAGGGACTATCTATTTACTTTTATGTTGAGTCATCACCTTCTCAAATAAGCGCCAGACCTGAGAGCACTATTGTCATCCTTATGCATTGTGTATAGTTGATGTTGGGTGCAGCATGACTGGATCTTTTCTACCATGAATTAAAATGTTTAGTCGCTGCTTGAACTTTGGAGGTGCTCTGCATTTATGTTTTGCGGTCTCAGAAAGGGCTAGCGAGATACCACTATTGTCATATTGTATCATGATTGTTTTGACAAATTGTTGGCGCTTGAGATATCTTATTATTGCTCGCTAGTTGCTTGTGTTATTGATATGAGTAAATATAATTCCTAAGAGTTATTGTTGACATGGTTAGTCATAATCTTTGCTCAAAACCCGGGTGCTACTTAAGCATATATATGTAAACAAGAACAAAAGAGTTCATAAAAGTTTTTCTTTATCACTTTCAGTTTGTCAACTAAATTGCTTGAGGACAAGCAAAGGTTTAAGCTTGGGGGAGTTGATACGTGTCCAACGTATCTACTTTTCCTCATTCTTTTGCCCTTGTTTTGGACTCTAGTTTGTATGATTTGAATGGAACTAACCCGGACTGATGCTGTTTTCAGCAGAATTGCCATGGTGTTGTTTTTGTGCAGAAATAAAAGTTCTCGGACTGGAACGAAACTTTCCGGAGAATTATTTTGGAAAATAGAAAAAATACTGTAGCCAGAAACCACCGGAGAGGGGGCCCAGGGTTCGCAGCACCCACCAGGGCGCGCCAGCCCCCTCCCGGCGCGCCCTAGTGGGTGGTGGGAACCTCGTGACCCCACTTGACCTATCTCCGCCACTATAAATTCCTAAATTTGGAGAAAAAATCAAAGAGAAAGAATTATCGCATTTCACGAGACGGAGCCGCCGCCACCTCCTGTTCTTCATCGGAAGCCAGATCTGGAGCCCGTTTGGGGCTCCGGAGAGGGGAATCTTCGGTCTTCGTCATCATCAACCTTTCTCCATCGCCAATTCCATGATGCTCCCCACCGGGAGTGAGTAATTCCTTCGTAGGCTTGCTGGTCGGTGAGGAGTTGGATGAGATTCATCATGTAATCGAGTTAGTTTTGTTAGGGCTTGATCACTCGTATCCATTATGTTCTGAGATTGATGTTGCTATGACATTGCTATGCCTAATGCTTGTCACTAGGGCCCGAGTGCCATGATTTCAGATCTGAACCCTTTAAGTTATCATCTCTATATCCATGTTCTTGATCCGATCTTGCCTAGTCATATGCACCTATTACGTGTTATGATCCGTCAGCCCCATAGTGACAATATTTGGGATAATTCGCGGTGATGACCGTAGTTTGAGGAGTTCATGTATTCACCATGTGTTAATGCTTTGTTCCGGTTATTTATTAAAAGAGGCCTTAATATCCCTTAGTTTCCTTATGGACCCCGCTGCCATGGGAGGGTAGGACAAAAGAGGTCATGCAAGTTCTTTTCCATAAGCACGTATGACTATTTACGGAATACATGCCTACATTACATTGATGAACTGAGCTAGTTCTGTATCGCCCTAGGTTATGACTATTATATGATGAATATCATCCAACGAGATACCGATCCAGTGCCTACGACCTTTCCACTTATTGTTCTTGCTAAGTTACTACGGCTGTTGATGCTGTTCCAACTGCTACAAAACTATTGCTACTACTGTTACCGCTACCGTTACTATTGCTACTGCTATCAAACCTATCATATTACTCTGCTACTGATCACCTTGCTGCAGATATTTATCTCCAGGTGTGGTTGAATTAACAACTCAACTGCTAATACTCTCAAGTATTCTTTGGCTCCCCTTGTGTCAAATCTATAAATTTAGTTTGAATACTCTACCCTCGAAAACTGTTGCGACCCCCTATACTTGTGGGTTATCACGCCCTCGGTTTCGCATTTCTTGGTGATCCTCTTGGCGATTTGCTTCTTCTTGTCGTTCACGGCAAAGTTCTTCTTTTTCTTGACGTGCTTGACGGTTGCGGTCCTCCAAAGCACGAGTTGCCTCACGGAGTGCACGTTGGGCTTCTAGTGCTTGTTCTTCGCGGTGACGTAGTTCTTCTTCACGGTATTGTTGTTGGCGTTCTTGTTCCAATGCTTCTTGTTCTTGTTCGTGACGCCGAGCACGCTCGCGAATTCGATCTTGTAGTCCATTGCCATGGAAGGGGTTATCCGAAGCTTGACTTTGGTGATCTTGGTGTGAACTTGGACCGGAGTGGTCATCTCGGTGATGAGAACGTGCTCGAGGTGGACTCTCGCTGAAAGAGTACTCCGATGAGTGGCAACTTGAGTGGCGCCTTCTTGACGATGTAGATGTAGAAGAAGCGCGCTTGACCATCAAGGCGCGAAATTCCTCCATTTGGCTTGAGAGCTTGGTGTCGAGGTAGTCCCTTGTTTGCACTTCAGATTCTCATACGTCGGTGATGAGTTGCTCGATGCGGTCGTTCAAGACATCGTGCGATTGGCGCGTTGCCTTTTGCGCTCCGAATAATTGTAGCTTGGTGACGTAAGCGGTTGCGTCGTCCTCTTGCTCCTCAAATGCCGGGTTGTGGATGCTTGACCTATCCATATCACTCAAGTAGATATAAGTGGGAGAGTGAAAGACAATACCAAATACCATTCCGTAAGTTGAAAATGGATCAAGCACTCAATGTGCCAATGTGGAAATAGTAGAATTGGTACCAGAGATTTGTCTTCTCACACCTACACAAGTAAAGCTTATGGAGTGGCTCGGTTAGGAAAAGTAGCACAAAATTCAAGCAAATGAGATTCCAGATATCGCAAATGTTGAGAAAGATTCACAAAATGGTCATGCAAAGCAAATAGATCAATAGCTATGTGGTACTAGGAACACGCACACGGATAGATAAATGGGATCCGCGCAACCAAGGAATGAGCACTAGATGTGATGCCACGGAAAGGCTCGTGTTGCACGGATACAAGAGAGACAAATAGCTCGATTGCTCAAATGGGCTAGATACGCGCTTGTGCACCAACCTATGAGAGTAACGTGCCATCTTCAATCCCAAATATGCTATGTATGTATGACAATGCAAAATGGCTCAATGCTATCTCTATTGCTTACAAGCTCTTTTGTATCTCCTCTTTTGCTTAGAAGCTTTTGATGGGTTTTTTTCAAGGTTGATGCTCAAACCAAGATATGAGACAAGTATGATGGATATACACGGGAGAGACTTATGGCACAATGTAGATATGAATATGTACTAGAAAGAGTCACACTACGGTGCACAAGTAACGTGGCCCGGCAATTCTCAACTCGCTAGTATCAATGGGTAAGGTACGCAATAGGCTCGAAGCTATCAATGTAATGGCAAGGTATGGACAAATATGTCGTTGAGGTTACCATCCTTGCTTACGGTTGTGGTGCCAATAGGCAAAGTGGCCGATGTCGATGTCGAGACTGGAGCGATGATGGGTGGCGGTGATGTCGAAGTAGTACCGCCCCTAATTAGCCGAAACACCTTAGGAAACGGAAACCGCAACTCAAATCTCCAAAACAAAATTATAGGAACAATGGTGGAAGGGAGTGTGGTGGTGATTGCAAAATCCAAATAAAAAGAAAAAGGCGGGGCTGCTATGTATAGCCCATGCGCATGGGGTCTTTTGAGCCCGTGGGCACGGGGTCGTCAGGAAGTTGTGCGGGGCCCGTGCGCACGGGGTCTTTTGAGCCCGTGGGCATGCCCCTAGATTAGGCACACATCCCAAGCATGCCATTGGATAGAATATGCAATTTTGGATGGAATGGATATAAATATCATTAAAAAGAAATGCATAGAACTCGAATGATGGGCAAAACAATAATGCAATGCAATCTGCCACAAACAACAACATGTCAGTTTGCAAACATTAAAACAGCAAGTTACAGGAATAAAAAATGGTCATTTATGAAATGTGGCTGTAGTATGATTAATGCACCACATTTCATCCAAAAGTTTCAAATAGATTAGAGGCATGGATTTATTGGAAATGAGTTCACAACACGCAAAGATGATGTTACATATTAAGACTTAGTGCAATTCATAGAACAGAGTTACCATGATGGCAGTTTCATGGCAAGATTTAAACATGCTACAGGACTTGTCATGGCATAAAAATGCACAACATGGTAGTAGACAACATGGACTACAAATCATTCAACATGAGCATCTTCATAGGAATCATAAATTCATGGCATTTGTCAAGACAAAATTCAATGTTGCTATAACTGTTTCAGACTTGGTGAAATTTAGGTAGTTCAAAATCAGCAACATTGACTTAGCATGTTTACATGATGAAAACAGTGGCGGAACATGGTTTTCATGGAATGGCAAGAATACCAGTAGCAAGTATATGTGAAAATGCTCCTAACTCATGTTCAAGTTTATTTATAAGATGCATGGATTAACCACACAAACATTCACAAAATGCCATATTATGTTGAAATGAGAAGCAAGAAAAGTAGCTCAAAATGCAAAATTAATGACACAGATGTATTGGTTGGATTTTTCTACCCCATTTTGATATATAATATTCATATGTTGCTGTGAAGAAAATGCCATATTTTAATAAAACACAAAACTTCCATAAAGGGAAACCTTAGTATGCCAATCTAGCATATGCCAAAAATGGAATAAAATAGAAAATGTAACAGCTAGTTAATAATAGGATGTACTTTTTAATCAGTGATTACATCAAGTAAATGAACTATATCATGGATGCAAGTGGTACTAACATGTAGATCATAGAATGTACTCAAACAATGATAATAGGCACAACACCATATGATCAACAACGTAAAAGTTTTAGCCTTTGGAAAATAGGTAAATTACATAAAACTGGGGGGTTTTCAGAGACTGAAAGATTACAGCAATTTGATTACTTTGCATAGATCCAATAGTAGCTAAACCATATAATCAGTTGCTATAATAGAAATGTAGATGCAGTACATAAGAGCTTTTCAAAACATGTTCAAGTCATGTGGTCAAAGGATCCACGAATTGAGCACAACAAGCAGTTCAAAACAGCTAAGTGGGTTAACATATACATACTTGGTCAAATTCAGAAAACTGACAGACAACCATTCAGGAAAAGAGAGGGCTTCAAGATTTGATCCCTGGACCTCCTAGATGCATGGATTTGATGCAAACCACTGCGGTTCACATGGGGCTTGTGCTAGGACATGGATTGCTCGAAGGAAAACACACGGATAAGCCTAGATCTGAGCTAAAGTGCGACAAGAGCACACTCTGGAGATTGTTCACCGGAGCACGACTTTGGCATGAAGATAGGGACGCATACGGGGCACTAGAGCACGAGGGGTTTGGCAGATAGGGGGGTGGTTATACCTAGTATACCTAGGACATTCTTTGGTCATCGGCGACGAAGCAGAGCGACGACAGCGAGTCGAGGAACTTGACGATTTCTCATGTCCGTGAAGTAGAGGAAGAAGAGGTCGACTGGGACATCATGGACTGCGATCTTGGGCTTGTCTTGGCATCAGAATGGATCCGGGGCGGCGCCAGGAACACGATAGTTGTCGTGGGGGAGGCTGGAGGGGGCTTCTATGTCGGCGGTTAGCTCCTGCTCGGACCGGCCATGGTGGTTGTAGAGAGGTAGACGGGGGCATGGGAGAAGGGGAGGAGTGGCGGCGGCGCGTAGGAGAGGGAGGAGAGGAAGGGAAAACCCTAGGGGAGTTGCAGGTCGGGTTAAATAGGAGGGGGCGCGCACATGGGGGCCGCCACTGTGGCCATGGCACTATTTTCTTCTTTTTACTAGGAGGAGGAGGAAGAAAAGAGAGGAGATCGTTGCGATTGGGTCCTCTGGCGGTCCATGTTGGAAGAGAGGAGGAGGCGTGCAGGGCGCTGGCGCTAGCGCTGCTGCTGCTAGCGCTGAAACTGGCGGCTGCGGCGCTGGAGCTGGCGACCAGGCGTGGGAGCGACAGAGAGGCAGCCCAGGCGTGGCCCATGTAAGGTCTCCCCACGCGGGCCGACACATGTGTAATTTTCTTTCTCTCTCTCTTTTAAATTCTATTTGTTTAATAAACAGTCAAAACAAAGAAAAGACCAGGGTGTTTGGAGCAGATTTGAAGATAACTAAGAATACCTCTGGAACCCTGGAATTATGCACAATATTACAAAATTGGTTTGGGTAATTTAGAGGTAGAAGATTAAAATAAATTTGAATTAAATTCAAACTTGGATAATTCCTTAGCCCAAGCAAACCAATTCCAAATGATCTCAAGATTTGGAGGAGGAGGTCCTGGCATGGTTTAGGATTTATAGAAAATAAGTGAACATTTTTCTAGGACAGAAAATTTCACTCGCAGATAAATGGGTGAATGTGACACAATAGGCTAGTGAGGGGGAATCTTGCACCTGAAGAGGGTTTAGGTTGGAAGAGCAAGATACCATAATGAAAAATGGAAGAGGAGAAAAATGGAGTTGCACACAAGGTCACCACGAAATGAAATATGCCACAAACAACACAATGATGATTATGATGCATGATGCAAGACAATGAAAATAGGCAACATCAAATACATAGCATCCAACATGGTTTAACAAAAAATTGGTGGCATAAGTCACGTCTACATTTGGGCTGTTACAACTCTCCCCCACTACAAAGAGATCTTGTCTCGAGATCTAGGAACGAAAGAAATCAGGATATTCGAAATGGAGAAGGTCCTCACGTTCCCAAGTAGCTTATCGGACGGAATGAGGAGACCACTTTGCTTTTAGGAATTTGATAGACTTGTTGCGATTTTTGCGCTCGGTTTCTTCAAGAATAGCAACGGGATGCTCACGGTAGGATAAGTCTTCTTGAAGGTCAATATCTTTGAAGTCAACGGTGCGCTCTGGAGTCTTGAAGCATTTGCGGAGCTGATAGACGTGAAAGATGTCATGCACATTTGAGAAGTTGGAAGGAAGCTCAAGTTGGTTGGCAAGATTGCCTCTTTTGCCAACTATCTTTAAAATACCCACAAATCATGGTGCAAGCTTGCCCTTGATACTGAAGCATTGACTGTCTTTCATGGGAGAAACGCGAAGATAGACATGGTCTAAAATTTCGAACACCAAGTCACAATGCTTGCTGTCATAATAGCTCTTCTGGTGCGATTGCGCAGCTTTGAGATTTTCGCGAATTACACGACACATATCTTCAGCTTCTGAAATCATGTTATTTCCAAGGAGTTGACGCTCACCGGTTTCAGACCAGCTGAGAGGAGTACGACACTTCCTGCCATAGAGAATATTGAATGGGGCCTTGCCCGAGCTTGCTTGGAAACCGTTATTGTAGGAGAACTCAGCAAACGGGAGACAATCTTTCCACTTCATGCCAAAAGAGATGACACATGTCCTTCGCATATCCTCGAGAATTTGATGGACTCTCTCGACTTGGCCACTTGTTTGAGGATGAAAGGTTGTGCTGAAGCAAATTTTTGAACCCATAGCTGTCTGGAAGGAATCCCAAAACCTGGAAGTGAAGATACTTCATGGTCCAAGGTGATTAATTGAGGAATACTGTGCAAGGAAACCACTCTTGAAGTGTACAACTCTACCAACCGAGCTGTTGTGATCAATTCCTTGACCGGAAGGAAGTGAGCGACTTTGGTGAGATTATCAATGACCACGAAGATGGCATCATTTCCCCTCTTGGACTTGGGGAAACCGGTGATAAAATCCATCTCAATGTGACCGAATTTCTACTCGGAAATAGGGAGAGGTTGAAGGAGGCATGCAGGACATTGGTGTTCCGCCTTCACTCTGCGGCACACGTCACTTGTTGACAAACCGAGCAATCTCACGTTTCATACGAGTCCACCAGAAGGTTTGTTTGAGGTCTTGATACATTTTGCAGCTTCTTGGATGGATAGACAGGAGGGAATTATGTGCTTCATCCATTATGATTTTTCTAAGTTGTCCCTTTGGAATCACAAGACGGTCCTCGAAGAACAAAGTATCTTTGTCATCAACACGGAAGCACTTATACTTGGAAATGCCCATGCACAAGTTTATTTTCACCTTCTTCACCATAGCATCAAGAAGCTGAGCTTGGCGAACCCGATCTTCTAAGGTTGGAGAAACTTGAAGGTTGGCAAGAAGACCTTGAGGAATGAAATGAAGGTTGAGTTTCCCGAATGCTACACAAAGATCAGTCTGGAATGGCTTGAGAATGAGGTTGTTGCAGTAAGCCTTTCTACTCAAAGGATCTGCAATAACATTGGCTTTTCCTGGAGTATACTCAATGCTTAGATTGTATTCTTGGATCATTTCCACCCAACAGGTCTGACGGGGGTTGAGGTTGGGTTGAGTGAAAATGCATTTCAGACACTTGTGATCGGTGTAGACTTCAACCCAACAAAAGATGTCTCCAAGTAATCAAAGCATGCAGAACTGCCGCCAACTCAAGATCGTGAGTGGGGTAGTTCTTCCCATTTGACTTCAACTGACGAGAGGTATAAACTACCATTTTACTGTCTTGCAAGAGAACTCCACCAAGTCCTTGTAAGGAAGCATCACAGAACACTTGGAATTGTTTGGATTCGTCGGGGGGAGTGAGAACCAGAGCTGAAGCTAGCTTCTCCTTGAGTGTATTGGACGCAACATCACACTCAGGAGTCCACTCATATTTGACATTTTTCTGGAGAAGGTTCAACAAAGGCTTAGCAATCTTGGAGAAATTCTGAACGAATCTTCTGCAATAGCTTGCAAGCCCGAGAAAGCTTCGAAGTTGCTTGAAATTTTGCGGAGGTTGCCACTTGACCATAGCTTCAACCTTTTTAGGATTCACTGAGATGCCCTCAGCAGAGATGATATGTCCGACGTACAACACCTTGTCGAGCCAAAATTCACACTTTGAGAATTCTGCATAGAACTGATACTCCCTGAGCTTATCAAGCACAAGCCGGAGATGCTCTGCATGTTCCTCTTTGGTCTTGGAGAAGACTAGGATATCATCAAGGTACACCAAGACGAACTCGTTCTTGAACGGAGAGAATACGAAGTTCATCATACGAGATAAAGTTGGAGGGGCATTTACAAGACCAAAGGACATTACAGTGTACTCATAATAGCCAAAGCTTGTTCCGAAAGCTGTTTTTGGAATGTCTTCTTCACAAATTCGGATTTGATGATAGCCCATACAGAGATCGAGCTTTGAGAAAACCTTGGCACCTTTCAATTGTTCAAACAATTCGTTGATGTTGGCGAGTGGATACTTATTCTTGATTGTCTTCTTGTTCAATGGACGGTAATCGACGCAAAGTCTTTCCGTGCCATCTTTCTTCTAGACAAAGAGAACACCACAACCCCAAGGCATTGTGCTTGGTCTGATTAGGCCCAGACGCTCTTGTTCATCGAGCCGCTTCTTCAATTTCTTCAGCTCTTCAGGCCCAAATTTATAAGGACACTTGCAAACCGGTTCAGTGCTGGGCTCGAGTTCAATCACAAACTCCACTGGCTGGTGAGGAGACATTCCTGGCAATTCTTCTGGAAAGACATCCTCATAGTCACAGACAACGGGGACTTGAGATATTGCAAAGATTTCGCCCTTCTCATTGAGGGGGAACAACGGAATGGTGTCATCGCGAGCGACGGAGATAATCACTTCTTCGGAAGGATGGGTCAAATGGATTTCTTTGGCCGCAAAATCAATTTAAGCCTTGTGCACCTCAAGCCAATTCATACCAATAATGGGATCAATGTCAAAATTACCGAGAACAATCGGAGAAGCAATAAAGGATTAATTGCCCATCTTGATAGAAACATCCGGGACCATGTAGCGAGAATTCATTTGCATGCCCGACGAAACCATAATTAAAGACCTAGGCAACTCTTCACATAACAACTCAAGCTTTGATGCAAAATGTCTTGAAATGAATGAATGCGATGACCTTGAATCGAACAAAACTTTTGTGGGTATAGAGTTAACTAAGAGAGTACCCATGATCACTTCAAAAGATTCCTCTGCTTGGGCTGCATTCACATTGTTCACCCTTGGATACTTGGGATTATGCTTCACCATTGCATTTACTAGAGGCCTGATAGCAAGAGGAGGCGGTGGGAGGAACCTCTGGTTCTTTCACTTGGTAGCATAGTGACTTTTTGACCACACTTGTGGAAAGTAACCTCTGAGAGTGGACGGGAGTGAACTGGAGGAGGACCGTGACACTTGTGATCTGCCTTGGGTTTTCTATGAAGAGGAACGGGTAATTGCAACACAACGTGGGTAAGTATTTCCCTCAGTTATGAAACCAAGGTTTATCGAACCAATAGAAATATAAATCCTCAACCGTGTTCAGCGGCTGCACACAAATGAACAAACAACTTGCACCCAACGCGGGCAAGAGGGTTGTCAATCCCCTTGATCTCGTTATTTGCAAGCAAATGAGTTGTGTAGATAATTTTTAGTAAATATAAATTGAAAAATAAAATAAGTGATAAATAAAGGAAATGAGGTAATCGTAGCATTTGTAAATATATATGTGAATAGACCCGGGGGCCATAGTTTTCCTTAGCGGCTTCTCTCATGTAGGCAGCATACGGTGGGTAAAAAATTACTGTTGGGTAATTGATAGAAAAGAGGATAGTTATGCGATTTTCTTGGCAATGATCATGTGTATATAGGCATCACGTCCATAAACAAATAGGCCGACTCCTGCCAGCACCTATTACTATTACTCCACTCAACGACCGCTATCCAGCATGCATCTAGAGTATTAAGTAAAACAGAGTAATGCATGGAGAACGATGACATGATGTAGAGAAAGTAAACTCAAGCAATATGAATAAACCCCATCGCGTTATACTTAGTAGCAACAACACAAAGACGCATTGGTCCCCTACTTTGTCATAGGGATATAGAAACTCGTCAGGTTGAACCTACCACAACGCACCACTCCCACCGATGAAATATCAATCTACTTGGACAAAGCACATCAATAGATCGGAGAGCATTACGAAGCTATAATGATCATGCAATTAAGAGACAATATATATCAGAGGTATCTCAAATACTTTTCATGAATAATCTAAACATAAACCCACAATTCGTCATATCCCAACAAACACACCGCAGAATAGGATTACATCGGATCGATCAAAGCAAAGATGCGATGATCATTGTATTGAAGATCAAGAGATAGAGTGATTGCCATCTAGGTACTAGCTATGGACCCATAGGTCTATGGTGAACTACACACACATCATCATGAGGGTAGCAAGGTTGATGAAGAGGCCCTCCTTGATCGATCCCCCTCCGACAGGGTGCCAGAACAGATCTCCAGATGGCCTCGCTACGGAACAAAGACTTGCGGCGGTGGAAAAAGGGTTCGGGGTTGCCTCCAGGGTTTTTGCAATATTAGAGAATTTATAGGCCAGAGAGGGACGTCGAGAGAGCCACAAGGGGGCCACCACATATCCGGCCCCCCCAGGGCACGCCCTGATGTGTGGTTGGGCCCTCGTCTGCCTCCCGACCTCCTTCCAAAGCTTCCAGGTCTTCTTTTGGTCCAAAAAAAATCATCAAAAAGTTTCGGGGCAATTGGACTTCGTTTGGTACTGTAAACCTGAAAAGGCAAAAACATGCAGAAAACAACAACTGGCACTAGGCACTGGGTCAATAGGTTAGTGCTCAAAATATTATAAATTGGTAAATAAAGACCCAAAAAGTATCCTAGAATGATAATATATCACCATTGAACAATCAAAAATTATAGATACGTTGGAGACGTCTCAAGCATCCCCAAGCTTAATTCCTGCTCGTCCTCGAGTAGGTAAATTATAAAAAAAGAATTTTTTATGTGACATGCTATCCATTATGTAATCTTATGCATGTATGCTCGTTGAGAAAATATGACTCAACAAATATTAACATAGCTATAATTAAATTGTAAGAAACAGAATTATCAATCCTTAAAAGTATACGATCCTTAAGGAATGTTTACCCCCCATTCATCTGATTATATTAGCAAGTCATGACTCCATCTTCACCACATTAATACAAATGTCAAGCATCATGGTGTCCAAGTCAGGCAATTGGATCGTACTTTTTCAATATGCATCAACTTTTTACTCTTCACTCAATACATGAGCGTGAGCCATTGGACATAGCATTTAATCGGATTAGAGTATGGTGGTAGATATCAAAGGGGTAGAAAGTGGAGAAGATAGTCTCACATCAACTAGGCATATCAACGGGCTATGGAGATGCCCATTGATAGATGTCAATGCAAGGAGTAGGGATTTCCATGCAAATGATGCACTAGAGCTATAAGTGTATGAAAGGTCAAATGAAGCTAAGTGGGGTGTGCATCCAACTTGCTTGCTCATGAAGACCTTGGGCATTTGAGAAAGCCCGTCATAGGAATATACAAGCCAAGTTTGTAATAATGAATAGGTAATTCCCACTAGCATATGAAAATGATATATCATGAGACTCTCTACATGAGGAACATGGTGCCACTTTGAGGCACAAGTGTGGTAAAAGATAGTAGCAAAGTCCCTTCTCTCATTTTCCCATATTTTTTTGAATGGATGGTGGGCTCATTTGGCCTCCCCGATCTTTATTTTTTCGTCCGGAGTCTCATCTCGACTTGTGGGAGAATCATCATCTCCATCATTCTTTCCTCACTGGGACAATGCTCTAATAATGATGATCATCACACTTTGATTTACTTACAACTCGATATGGAGAACTGATATGAAGATATGACTCTGTATGAATGCCTCTGGCAGTGTACCAGGATGTGCAATGATCTAGCGTGACATGTATCAAAAATATGATGAACGGTGGCTTTGCCACAAATACTATGTCAGCTCTATATGATCATGCAAAGCAATATGATGATGAACGAACTAGTCATGTGAAGTGACAATGGAATTTGCATGGAAATATATCTCGGAATGGCTATGGAAATGCCATGATAGGTAGGTATGATGTCTGTTTTGAGGAACATATAATGAGGCTTATGTGCAATAGAGTGTATCGTGTCACGGGGTTTGGATGACCCGAAACAACACTAGGATTTCAACGAGGAATAGAAATGCTAACACATCATCACCATGCCTCTTTATTTTTTAGATGAACAAAAAGGGTCAAACTCTCTTAATATAGACACTTGTATGGTTTAACAATTATGAATGCACATCTATTTCATATTACCACATCAATATCATTGACCCACAATTTCTCTATATGTGCTACATGATGGTTTTGACTATCACTCATTGAATACCTAATATTTTTGGACTAGTCTTATGACCCATGAAAATTACCGTCACTATTTATTAACTCTCAAACAAATATAAGTGAAGAATGAGAGTGAAATCATTTATATAAAATCTAGACACCACCGTGCTCAAAAACATATAAGTGAAGTACTAGAGCAACTGCTAAGCTCAAAAGATATAAGTGAAGCACATAGAGTATTCTAACAAATTATGATGAAGGTGTGTCTCTCTTAAATAGGTGTGTCCAGCAAACAATGATTGTAGTAAACTGAAAGTAAAAGCAAATGACGCTCCAAGTAAAACTCATATCGTGTGACGAATAAAAATATAGCTTCAAGTGGCATACCGATGGATTTGAGACGAAAGAGGGGATGCCTTCCGGGGCATCCCCAAGCTTAGACGCTTGAGCCTCCTTTAAAATATTACCTTGGGGTGCCTTGGGCATCCCCAAGCTTAGGCTCTTAGGACTCCTTATTCCTTTGTCCATCACGATAACACCCAAAACTTGAAAACGTCAATCACACAAAACTCAACAAAACTTCGTGAGATTTGTTAGTATAAGAAACATATTGCATACTTTAGGTACTTTTATAAATTGATTCCAATTTCATAAATGCATAATAGGTACTGTATTCTAACTTCTCCATGGCTTATACCCCCCGATACAATCCATAGCATTATCAAAACAAGCAACTATGCAAGCAAACACATAATCTGTCTAAAACCGAATAGTCTGTAGAAATCTGTAGAGAACCTATACTTATGTAACCCTAAAAATTATGAAAAATTGGGACAACCTCGAAAATTTGTATAGCAATACTGTGTATAAATTCTAGATCACTATATGCTCCAGTGAAAAATGAAAATTCCTATACTGGAGTCAAAAGTTTCTGTTTTGTTTCAGCATCGATTCTACTCATGTTGTGAGTCATCCCAAAGGCTTTACTTGGCACAAACACTAATTTAAACACAAAAACGTAATCATTACAGAGGTAATAATCATGTTATTAAAAATAAACAGAAAGTTTAAAGCAAAAATTTAAAGATAACTATTGGGTTGCCTCCCAACAAGCGCTATTGTTTTATGCCCCTAGCTAGGCATAATGCATAGTTTCAAGTCTTGTCATCTTTGAAACCAAGCTCCTCAATAACACAACCATGGATAATAGGAGAAATAGGAGGCTTGGCAGTAGGATCCTTTCTCAAATTTATAAAGTTGGGATGAACACTAATCATCTGAAAATCCTTGTTTCTTTTGGTAGGAAGTGTACTAATGCTCTTAGGAATATATATGAACTTGGGGTTTTTTTTGTGAGAGGTACTAGCATTAGCTTTAGAAGGTGTGAAGGCGGAACCTACTTTGTCAATGACCTCTTCCATTTTATCAATTCTATTCAAACCTTGTTCTATCCTCTCATCAATAGTAGTGTCTTTTTCCTTTAAAGTTTTCAAAGTCATTCCTACCCGTGACCCAAGTTGAGTGATAAGATTATGAAGTTTTTTAATCCAACTCCACAATTGGTTTATTTGTGATCATATTCTTTTCAATAGCATCAATCCTTTGCATAACATGTTCCAAGGTCAAATTTGTTTCATTAACAATAATGTGTGGTGTCCCTACAAGATTTTCAATTGCGGTGTAGGCATCCAAGGTGTGACACATTAAGAAGTTCCCAGAGGTAATGGTGTCAAGTACAAACCTATACCAAGTGGTCACACCAACTTAAAAATTGTGAAGCAAGGTAGTAGTGGATAAATTTTTAGTTGCTTTGTTTTGAGCAAAGCAAATCCTATACCATGCATCTTTTAAACTTTCTCCTCCCCTTTGTTTGAAATTTACTACATCATCATTGGGAGTAAAGCGAGCGGAAGAAGAACTAGCCATGACGTCGAACAAAATAGTAACAAGCAAAGATAAATATTTTTTTGATTTTTATGATACAAGCTAAATATAACAGCAAATAAAAAGAAGAACAAGTGAATGATAATTTGCGTGAAGTTACTTGATAGTTGATGATGATATTCCCCGACAACGGCGCCAGAAATCCTTCCTCATACTTGTGATCTGCGTTGGGTTTTCCATGAAGAGGAAAGGGTAATTGCAGCACAAAGTGGGTAAGTATTTCCCTCAGTTATGAAACCATGGTTTATCGAACCAATAGGAATATCAATCCTCAACCGTCTTCTGTGGCTGCACACAAATGAACAAACAACTTGCACCCAACGCGGGCAAGAGGGTTGTCAATCCCCTTGATCTCGTTATTTGCAAGCAAATGAGTTGTGTAGATAATTGTTGATAAATATAAATTGCAAAATAAAATAAGAGATAAATAAAGGCAGAAAGGTAATCGTACCGTTTGTAAATATATAAGTGAATAGACCCGGGGGTCATATTTTTCCCTAGCGGCATCTCTCATGTAGGCAGCATACGGTTGGTAACAAATTACTGTTGGGCAATTGATAGAAAAGCAGATAGTTATGCGATTTTCACACCAATGATCATGTGTATATAGGCATCATGTCCATAAACCAATAGGCCGACTCCTGCCTGCACCTATTACTATTACTCCACTCATCGACCTCTATCCAGCATGCACCTAGAGTGTTAAGTAAAACAAATTAATGCATGGAGAACGATGACATGATGTAGACAAAGTAAACTCAAGCAATATGAATAAACCCCATCGTGTTATCCTTAGTATCAAAAACACAAAGACGCATCTTCTCCCCTTCTTTGTCACTGGGATATAGAAACTCGTCAGGTTGAACCTACCACAACGCACCACTCCCACCGATGAAATATCAATCTACTTGGCCAAAGCACATCAATAGATCAGAGAGCATTATGAAGCTATAATGATCATGCAATTAAGAGACAATATATATCAGAGGTATCTCAAATACTTTTCATGAATAATCTGAACATAAACCCACAATTCATCGGATCCCAACAAACACACCGCACAATAGGATTACATCGGATAGATCAAAGCAAATATGCGATGATCATTGTATTGAAGATCAAGAGATAGAAACATTGCCATCTAGGTACTAGATATGGACCCGTAGGTCTGTGATGAACTACTAACACATCATCATGAGGCCACCAGGTTGATGAAGAGGCCCTCCGTGATCGATCCCCCCTCCGGCAGGGTGCCGGAATGGAGCTTCAGATGGCCTCACAGTGGAACAGAGACTTGCGGCGGCGGAAAAAGGGTTTCGGGACTTCCCCCAGGGTTTTTGCAATATTATAGAATTTATAGGCCAGAGAGGGACGTCATGAGAGCCACAAGGGGGCCACCACATATCAGGGCGCGCCCTGATGTGTGGTGGGGCCCTCGTGTGCCTCCGGACCTCCTTCCGAAGCTTCCAGGTCTTGTTTTGGTCAGAAAAAATCATCAAAAAGTTTTGTGGCAATTGGACTTCGTTTGGTACTGTAAACCTGAAAAGACAAAACATGCAGAAAATAGGAACTGGGCACTGGGTCAATAGGTTAGTGCTCAAAAATATTATAAATTGGTAAATAAAGACCCAAAAAGTATCCTAGAATGATAATATATCAGCATGGAACAATAAAAAATTATAGATACGTTGGAGACGTATCAGACCGCCTGTCCTATGATCTCGAGGTTTCTGCTAGTGTACTGGTTTGGGTGGGTGGGAAGAACCACAACCACCAATCTGCTTCTGCTGCTGAGGAGGACGGAACGGAGGAGGACTCATAACACAATACTTCTGCTACTTGGGAACCACCTGAGAGGAAGACGAAGAAGGGTTGGACTCTCTGAACCGCTTATTGGAAGCTTCGGCCTTGAATTGAGTTGCTTCTAGCCTTAGAGCCAAGTTGTAAAACTGATCAAACCCAGTCGGCTCCGAGGCCCCTCAGAATTTGATAGATCTTACTCTTTTCTTCTGGCACATCTTGCTTGGCATAGAGAGCGAGATTCTGGAACTCAGAGTTATACTAGTAGACAGACATGTTGCCTTGCTTGAGGTTCCTAAACTTCTCACGCATACCCTCAACAACACTGGTTGGGATATGATGAGCCCTGAAGTCATGACAGAACTCGTCCCAGCCGATCACTCGACCCCCTCTAGAGTCTTTGTACTGCTGCCACCATTCTACCTCCTTGTTCTTGAGCTGGAAGGTAGCAAACTTGACGTAGTCCTCAGGCCTAACGTTGTTGCACTCAAAGTGTTTGTTGATTTCAACGAGCCAATCTTCAGCATCGAGAGGCTGAACACAGGGGTTGAACGACTTGGATTGTTTTCCGAGAAACTGATTAAGAGGTTCAAACTGCGGTTGATTGTTGAAGTTACCTTGAAAGCCTTGATTCCCTTGGTTCCTTTCTTGCATCATCTGGAGCAACATATGAGTATTTGCATTGGTGGTGTCCATCAAAGGTTGCCAAGCCTCCGGAGGCAGAGGTGGAGGTGGGTCTGACTCGCTCCCTTCCTCACGACCCGGATTTCCACGAGTTGCTGGAGCCATCCTGAAGATGGAGATGAAGATTAGAACACAATTGACAAAAGATGATGATGATAGGCTGAATCAATACGGATCGAAATATTGCAACAGATAGTCTCAACAATTTGCATCCAAACTAGAAATTAGCAAGAATGCTTTCTGAAGATTAGAGATATTATCTTTTAACCATGAAGCCACTTGAATGAAAACAATGTATTGATCTAAGATTAGCTCGGAACAATTGCACAACCCATCATACATTTATTGGAAGATAACCCTCGGCAACTAATGGAATTCCCACCTGAGAACTCCTGAAATCCTTTGGTTATGCAATCTGGTCCACGGATACACAGAGTAATTTCCATCACTCAACTCCTAACATGATACTAATCTCCAATGTATCACATCCATCAATAGATAACCAGATGTCTTGGAAACTCATCTACCTCGGACACTCGTAATCACAACGTTGGCAGTACATCTGACCCCCCTCCCTAGTACTGGATGGTGCGAGACTCCTCTCGCCACAAATCCTATTGAAGCGATTTTGAACATCTTCGTCCTGAGATACTAAGGAAACTGAATGATAGCATGTGTGACAAGAAAACCTTGGAGCTCAACTCCCCGGGTCCAATCCATACATACGGGAGGCACCAAGAATAGAATGCCGGTCACACCGACATCATAGAGGTTCCATAATACTCGCGTGATCCTAAAAAAAATTGAGTGAAAAGAGGGATAGAATTATTCCTACGTCATGATTCCTCACCAGAGCAACGAAGGCAAGAGGGGTAAAAAGAATTCCTACTCTCTGATATATAACTAGACTAAAAATAGTTTTTCTTCTAGACTCGACAACGGCCAAGTTCGATCAAGCAAGGGGCTCCTAGGTCGCTACTGCTCTGATACCAACTTGTCATGCCCAAAATGTTGTACTATCCTCGCGACGGTTCGAAGGCCTCGATAAGGATAGAAGCGTATTTCGGGTCGCGTCGCAAGAATGGAAATCGTCACAATATGGCTCGAGGGCTTACACTCGCCACATGAAACAACATAAATAATTCAAATACATTTATCCATAACAATCATAACACAGAAGAGCAGGATTCGACTATAGACGAAATCAAACTAAAAACGGCATCTGCCATGCTAAGCCCAGGCTGCCGACCAAGGTGACCACCACTACTCGTCGGGATGCGTCACATACATACGGCCACATTCTTCGTCGTACTCCCACTGGAGTCCTGTGGAATCATCGGCTTCGAGATCATCTGTACCTGCACCTATTGTTGCAGGAATCTTTGAGCTCGAGGTCTCAGCAATCTCATCACCCAGGGTACCGAGACTAGGTAAGCTTGTAGGTATGGCATGTTTAAGTGGTGAGGTTGCGGCAAGGACTAAGTATTTTACTTGTCTAACTTACGAGTACAAGAATAAAATGAGTGTGCTATGCATAGCGGTCGTGGACTAGTTATGATGAAGAAGTGATCCTGAACACCTACTTACGAGTCAAATATAATCCCACTGTGTTCTCTTCCCGAACTCCCTTGAAAAGAGACGATCACGGTTACACATACAGTTGTTGTATAATTGGATTTACTTCAAGTTTTCTATAACCGGGTAGTATAAAATTTCCAAGTTGCCACATAACCGTGCGCATCGCTTTTAGAAATATTTAACCCTGCAGGGGTGCTCCAACTCATCCATCACAAACTAACCATAAGTTGCGATGGAAAACCTCAACTGTGGGATAACCCGAAGTGTTCTCGGAATCCCGGTGCACAAGATATTCGTTAAAGTTAAAATAAAACCAGCAAGACCTCCCGACAGGCCAAATCCTGATAGGATCCGCACGTATCTCGTTTTCAGGGCACGAATGGGGCGTCCAAACTTCCGGTAGGCCAATTGCAGAGTTGCCCCTGGCGGGCACCGGCAGTTGACAGGTTTAGACCAAGACTCATGAGGAGCACTGGCCTGGGTTGTTGATTAATTACCCAATGGGGTAATTACTCCCTATGAAAGTTTTTTATTAGTTATGCAAATTTAACACCAAAGTTGGGCCTTGCTGGAAGAGTTTTATCCCAAAACAAATTATCAAGGGGGTCCCCATAACAACCCCAAGTATGTTAGGAGCACTCAATATGGAACATAACACAGGTAATCAAAAATGGAACAAAACACCAAGCAAATGGCGGAGGCTTCCACCCTTTGCCAAGTATATAGATGCATTAATTAAATAGCAAGAATAATGTGATATCCCAAGATATCCATGTTATCACATGCATCAACTTGCACCTGCAACTAGCAATGCTATAAGAGGGGTTGAGCAAGCGGTAACTTAGCCAAACAACAATTTGCTAGGATGTGGAGGATTAGAGGCTTATCATGACAATTTTGGGAGGCTTCATAGACAAGTGGTAGGAAGCGAGACATAACGATAGCAACGAGACAACTAGCAAAGCAAACATAGTAACTGTACCCAGGGTAATGATCATCTTGCCTAGTGTTTCTTCAGTGAGATAACAAGCTTGCTCCTCGTAACCGTCCTCGACGGGTTCCTCGAACTCGGACTTGTCACTCGGTACTACCCACAAGAAAGAACAATCATCCAATAAACACACAACCATGAAATAATGCACAAACAAAAATGATGCATGACCATTTAATATATTTAGCATGACAATCCTACACTATTCACATTAAATGAAGCCTTCATCCCTGTGAAACATGGATCAAGCAATACTTCATATGCAAAGTTATTGGTTTTAACATTCTAGAGATAACAACTATAGTAATAATTTTGACATGCATGGATGTTGCAAAAATGGAATCTACACACGAAATCGATGCAAATGCAAATCGCAATCGGAGTTACTATTCTCTCAGAACACTCACAACAAGATATGGAAGGATTTGGTGATAGATCAGGAAATAAGGAAGGATAGAGGCCAAATCTTGCCATCCCAAATATTCCACTTGATAGGATATGGAATTTTAGATGGAATGGGTATATATATCATGAAAAACTAATGCATGGAACTCAAATGATGGGCAAAACAATAAGCAATCTGCCACAAATAGCAACAATTCACTTTGCAAACATCAAAACAACAAGCTACATGAATATAAAATGCTCATTTATGAAATGTGGCTGTAGTATGATTAATGCACAACATTTCATACAAAATGTTGAAATAGATTAGAGGCATGGATTCATTGCAAATGAGTTCACAACATGCAGAGGTGATGTTACAGATTAACACTTGGTGCAATTCACAGAACAAAGTTATCATGACGGCAGTTTCATGGTAAAATTTAAACATGCTACAGGACTTGTCATGGCATGAAATTGCACACCATGGTAGTAGACAACATGGACTACAAATCATTCAACATGAGCATCTTCATAGGAATCATATATTCATGGCATTTATCAAGACAAAATTCAATGTTGCTATAACTGTTTCGGACTTGCTGAAATTTAGGTAGTTCAAAATCAACAACATTGACTTAGCATGTTTGCATGATGAAAACAGTGGTTGGACATGGTTTTCATGACATGTCAAAAATACGAGTAGAAAGTATATGTGAAAATGCTCCTAACTCATGTTCAAAGATTATTTATATGATGCATGGATTAAATCACACAAAAATTCACAAAATGCAACATTCTGTTAAAATGGCATGCAACAAAACTTGGTCAAAATGCTAATTTAATGCCACAAATGGATTTGTTAGATTTTTCTACCCCATTTTGTTTTAAAATATGCATATGTTGCTGTGAAGAAAATACCATATTTTAATTAAACACAAAACTGCCATAAAGGGAAACCACGGAATATGCCAATCTAGCATATGCCGAAAAAGGAATACAATAGAAAATGTAACATCGAGTTAATAACAGGATGCACTTTTCAATCAGTGATTACATCAAGTAAATGAACTCTATCATGGATGCAAGTGGTCATGACAAGTAGATCACAGAAGGTACTCAAACAATGATAATAGGCACAACACCATATGATCAACAGGGTAAAAGTTTTAGCCTTTGGAATACAGGTAAATGACATAAAATTGTTTTTTAGAGACTGACTGATTACAACAAGTTGATTACTTTGCATAGATCCAATAGTAGCTAAACCACATGATCAATTGATATAATAGACATGTAGATGCAGTGCATAAAGAGCTTTTAAAAACATGTTTAGGTCATGTGGTCAAAGGAGCCACAGATTGGGTACAACAAGCAGTTCAAAACAACTAAGTGGATTAACATCTACAGACTTGGTAAAATTCAGAAAACTGACAGACAAAAATTCAGAAAAAGAGAGGACTTCGGGATTTGATCCATGGACCACCTAGATGCATGGATTTGATGCAAACCATTGTGGTTCACATGGGCCTAGTGCTACGACATGGTTTGCCCGAAGAAAAACATAGAGAAGCGTAGATCTGAGCTAGAGCGTGATGGGAGTGCGCTCTGGAGATTCAGAGTTCATGGGAGCACGACTTTGGCATGAAGATAAGGATGCGTACGGGGCATGATACTTGTGATCTGCGTTGGGTTTTCCGTGAAGAGGAACGAGTAATTGCAGCACAAAGTGGGTAAGTATTTCCCTCAGTTATAAAACCAAGATTTATCAATCCTCAACCCTCTTCAGTGGCTGCACACAAGTGAACAAACAACTTGCACCCAACACGGGCAAGAGGGTTGTCAATCCCCTTGATCTCGTTATTTGCAAGCAAATGAATTTTGTAGATAATTGTTGATAAACATAAATTGCAAAATAAAATAAAAAATAAATAAAGGCAGCAAGGTAATTGTAGCGTTTGTAAATATATAAGTGAATAGACCCGAGGGCCATAGTTTTCCCTAGAGGCATCTCTCATGTAGGCAGCATACGGTGGGTAACAAATTACTATTGGGCAATTGATAGAAAAGCGGATAGTTATGCGATTTTCACGGCAATGATCATGTGTATATAGGCATCACGTCCATAAACAAATAGGCCGATCCTGCCTGCACCTATTACTATTACTCCACTCATCGATCTCTATCCAGAATTGTAAGTGCATCTAGTGCCCTGTAGTGATTTTGGTGTATTGAAGACTTATAGGTTAAGGGACTAATATGTGTGTGAGTGTACACATGCTCTATAAGTCGCCGAGGAGTTTGATATATATGAAGAATGTTGATCCCTAAAATTGAATGTCTTCAGTTGAAGACTTTGATATTCCTGAAGACTTTGAAGAATAAAGAAATTGGTGAGACCTTGAAGATATTGATACGAGGACTATGAAGCGTGAAGACTTTTGTTTTCGTAGTTTCATTTCCTTTCTCTGAGTCATAGGAAACACCATATTGTTAAAGGGGGTCGAGGTAAAACTATGGAAGAATTTCCATGTGGTGCTCATCTCAAAGCCTACACATACCCAAAACGTTTGAGTGAAGCCTTTGGAAATCTCTTGTAGTTCAGTCAATTTCTTCAGTGACAAAGACGGAGTTCTTCTGTTCTCCGAGGAATTTGTTCTGACTGAGGAGTTATGATTTCGCCAGTGCGAATTGCCTACCGTGAGGAATATGATAAGCCCTGGGGAGACAGTTCAAATTCCGACCGTTGCTGTGCTTTGCGCCAGCTGTCCAAATATCGTATCCACATAATGGTCATATCATTGGAGGGCATTTATGTCTTATCATCTCGGGTTGCACCCTGGCTATAAATAGCCATCCCCACAACCACTTGCTGGTTGACTGCTTAGAGAGAGACTCGCACTTGTCATTTGAGAGCAACCCATCCTCTGAGGACTTTGAGAGACAATCATCGGTGAGGAAAAACCCAAAACCCAAACCACCAAAACCCAAAGTGATTGAGCATTACTAAAGAGATTGTTCCTGTGTGGAACCGACGCTTTTTACCTTTGAAGACTGTGCATCTTCTAGACGGTTAGGCGTCATGGTCTAGAGAATCCAAGAGGAAATTTTGGATTGCCGGGTGACCGAGTTTTGAGGGTTAGGAAATCTACCTGAAGACTTACCACGAGTGTTGGGCGAGGTCTGTGTGACCTTAGCTCAAGGAGAATACGGTAAGGACTGTGTGTCCTGGGACTGTGTGTCCTTTGGTTTAAATACCGAGCCGCTCTGAACTAGACGTACAACCGTCACAGCAGTTGGAACTGGGTCATCAAATCACTGTCTTCATCAAGCTCCTGGTTCTATTTCCTCAACCCTTTAATTTCTTCGAAGTACTTTTGATGGAACTGATCGTTACTGTCTGAAGAATTTGACTGAAGACTTTCTGAATTTCCTCATCCCAAATTCTTTAGTCACTTTGTCTTCTGCCTGCTTATCCTGTTCACGCTATTCATGCTCTGCGTATGTTTCATTTCATCATGATGACTATGTTACTGTTATGTTTCGCTTGCACTTGAGTACTTATTCCGCTGCTAGTAGTTCGTCACTTAGCCAATTCCTCAACTAGAAATTCCTCAGTGACGAATTTATAAAAATCTCCTATTCACCCCCCTCTAGTCGATATAACGCACTTTCAGTTGGTATCAGAGCAAGGTACTCCCTTGTTCTGTGTGATTTTGGTTTAACCACCTAGAGTTTTAGTTATGTCGACTGCAGGCATGATCAAGGTCTCAGCTGGGTGTCCTGCCTTCGATGGGACGGACTACCCCTACTAGAAGAATAAGATGCGCATGCATCTTATGGCAATTGACAACGATCTCTGGTATGTTGTGGAAAATGGTGTGCCCGGTGTCACTCCGATTGTCACTGCTACTGATGTGAAGAGATTCAAGCAACTCGACTCTCAAGCGAAGAATATCATATGTGGCCATCTGAGCAAAGGTCAGTATGGTAGAGTGAGTGATTTGGAGACTGCAAACTTATCTGGGATAGGCTATCCAAAGTCAATGAAGGTGTTTCAACTCAACGTGACTCTCGAGTTGATGTTCTTCGCAATCTATTCAACCGCTTCAAAAGAATCGACAACAAAAATGTTCAGCAAACTTTCAATCGTCTCACTGATACCTCCAATGAGCTCCAAGCTCTTGGTGCCACTGACATCACCGACCATGAGGTGGTGAAGAAACTGCTGAGATCTCTTGATTCCTCATTCAATACACTTGCTTTGATGATTCAAGAACGTGGAGACTACAAGTCACTAGATCCCGCTGATATTCTTGAGAGACTCAATACTCATGAATTCCAACAAGCTGAGAAGAGAGACCTCTACGGGCCAAGCTATGGAAGATCTCGTGTGTTGAAGGATACGGCAATTTCCTCATCCGAAGGCGAAGAATCTGACAGTAGCCTTGGTGATCCTGAAGAACCGAGTCAGGAGCTTGCAATGCTCGTGAGGAAATTCCAGAAATTCTCAAGGAGTCGTCGGTTTGGAAAATCATCAAGAAGTGGCATGAAGAACTCAAAATCTTCATCAAGCGATTACAAGAAGAGAACTTGTCACAAATGCAAGAAATCTAGCCACTATATTGCTGACTGTCATCTCTGGGAAAAAGAATCAAAGAAGAAGAAATACAAGGATGATAGTTCTGATGACTTGAAGAAAAAGAAGAAATCTTCAAAGTCCTCAAAGTCCTCATCTTCAAAGTCCTCATCGCACAAGAAGGACAACTTAAGGAAGGCTCGGGCACTTATTGGCAAGGAAATGGATTTTGAAGAAGAATCTGAAGAATATGAGGAAGAGGAGGAATATGAAGAGGAGTCTGACTCTGGTATGGCTAGTCTAGCCCTCGCTACTGCCTTCGTCAGCAAGTCAATCTTCAACACTGAAGAAAGTGATGACGACTCCAACCTTGGCAACGATGACTATGCTCCCACCTATTGCTTCATGGAAAAAGTGCCCAGGCATCCACAATGTGCCCCGTCTTTGATGGCACTGACTATCCCAAATGGAAAGTCCTCATGCGGAAGCACCTCATATCGAAGAACAACGAGTTATGGACTGTTACTGAACTAGGACTGACGGATCTCTGTAAGATGGCAAATGCTGATGACATTCATAAGTACACGCAGCTGGACGCTCAGGCAAAGAATATCATCTGCTCTAGCTTATCAAAGGTCATGTTCAAAAGCATCTATCATCTTTAGAATTGAAAGCTCATCTGGGACAGACTCTCCGATGTTCATGAAGGTTATCACACTCGTCAAGATCCCATGTTCATCGAATAGAAGAATTTCCTCAAATCTCAGGAGACAGATCCAATTCCATCTTCCTCGTCTATGTGCCTCATGGCAAAAGGTTCAAAGGTACTCAAACATCATTCCTCATCTGAATCTAGTGAATGTGAATCTGATGAAAACCTCAAACCTAGTTATTCCAAACTTGCTAATATTGCCACCAAACAACAAACTGCTTTGGAAAGGGTTCAGAAACTGCTAGACAAAAGTGATGACCTGTTGAATGAGGAAATGGATCGCACTCAAACTCTAACTAAGGGACTTCAAAGTCTTCAGTCTAAGTTTGATAACCTTCAAAGTCGTCATGATGCTCTCTTAGTCGATCATGAGAAGCTTTCTTATGAATTTCTTCAAAGAAAGCAAGATCTTGAGAAACTAAGGGTGCCCCATGAAGATCTTCAAAGGGATAACGATTCTTTGCTTGCTCAACAGATCAGTACCGCTCAGGAAGATTTCGTTCCACCTTGCTTGAAATGCATCGAACGTGAAACTGCTCATTCTTCACCTGAAAGTTCAAATGCTTCTATCGCTGCAAATTCTTCAACTATTTCTGTGGTCACAAATTCCTCATCTGAGGATACCGCAAGTGTCACTAATGAAAATGCAGGGTTGAAGGAATTGTATGTGATAGGCATATACAAAAGCCTCAAAGGGCATCAAACCCTTTGCGATGTGCTTAAAAAGCAGATTCTGAACAGGAACCCTAGGAAAGAGGGTATTTCCTTTGAGAGGAAACTCAATTTTGATGGATCCTACTAGTAACCTGAGCAGTACCCCAAAACTTCAAGGGTTGCAGCAAAAGGACCTCCTGTAGACCCATCCACTTTATCTGGCTTTACTTGTGAATATTCATATTCCTCTGATGAGTCATTTGACTCCAACTATAAACTGTTCAAAGATCAGAATGGTGAAGTATTTGCCAGATATGTTGGTACTAACTGTAGGAACAGTCCTCCGATGAAGAAAATCTGGGTCCCCAAAAGGTACCTTGAAAATCTTCAAGTGAATGTCATCATGACACCACCAGTGAAGAACAGGAACCCCAGATCAAATTCTTCATTTGGACCAAAGTCCTCACATGGACCAAATTCCTCATATGGTCAAAATCATATCATTCTCGTGCTAATGCTTCTGTTTTGCAGGAAAAATCTAAGAGTCATGAATATGTTCATTATTCTTCAAATCATTATGTTCATAAGTCCTCAAAGAGTTTCTCTGCTAATTAATATGAGTACTCTAACCCCCCTCCTGTGAAAGGAAGTGCACTTGCTTCCATGCCACCTTTCTCATATGGAGCGCGCAGAATGATGAACTCTTTACCACCCCTCCAGATGTGGGTGGTGAAGAAATTGAACTAATCTCTTATGCAGGTTCAGGTCTCCAGACGAACTTAAGCGTCTGCTGAATTTGCTAGAGACCTGAAGAAATACTTGAAAGGACGCAAGCTAATCACGAAGAAATGAATCATTCATTTCTCACATCCTCACATTACTTTGCTTAGTACATTATGTGATGAAATTCAATCTGATGAAGTTGATGTCATATTCTTCACTCTGAAGTATATGTGTTCGTAAGTGGTACTAATTCATCTGCAGGAAGAGCCACCTAAAGCTACTGAGTGGGTCCTAGACAGTGGCTGCACCAACCACATGACTGGTGACAAGAGTCTGTTGATGGACATTCCACTAGCTCCATCACATCTAAAGCATATCACCTACGCTGACAAAGGAAAAAAGCAAGGTATTGGGTCTAGGTAAGGTTGCAATCTCGAAGGATCAACACATGGATAAAGTAATGCTTGTCGAGTCCCTCGGATTCAACCTCATGTCTGTCTCAATGCTTTGTGATCTTGATATGGTTGTCATCTTTGGCAAATACCGTTGTGTTGTCTTCATGGAATCTAACAAATCCAAAGTCTTCGAAGGCTTTAGGAGAGGAGACTTGTATATTGTTGATTTCTCTATAGGTCCACAGCCAGCCACATGTCTACTTGCAAAAGCTTCAGAAGGCTGGTTATGGCATCGACGACTTGGACATGCTAGCATGAAGAACTTGCACATGCTCGCGAAGAAAAAGCACGTCATTGGTATTGAGGGTGTCAAATTCCTCAAGGATCACTTGTGTGGGGCTTGTGAATCTAGAAAGATGACCAAATCCAAGCATCCATCCAAGACTATCATGACTACCACTTGTCCTTTTGAATTGCTTCATATGGATCTCTTTGGTCCCACTCACTATGCCACACTAACAAATACTCCATGCTTATATGGCTTTGTCATTGTTGATGATTTCTCTTGCTATACTTGGGTGCACATTATCCTGTATAAATCTGAAGTGCAGAGTGTCTTCAGACAATTTTCTTCAAGGGCCACGACGAATTTTGGCGTTAAGATCAAGCATATCAGGAGTGATAATGGGACTGAGTTCAAGAACACTGGTCTTGATGATTATCTTAATGAACTTGGTATTACTCATGAGCTATCTGCCCCTTATACTCCTCAGCATAATGGCGTTGTGGAGCGCAAGAACAAGACTCTTGTTGAGGTGGCTCACACCATGCTTGATGAATACAAGACCCCTCGCCGTTTCTGTCCTGAGGCAATCAATACTTCTTACCACATCATTAACAGGGTATATCTTCACAAATTCCTCAAGAATACTTCATATGAGCTCCTCACTGACAAGAAACCCAATGTGAGTTATTTCAAAGTCTTCGGTGCTAAATGCTGGATTAGAGATCCTCATCACAATTCTAAATTTGCACCAAAATCACATGAAGGTTTTATGCTTGGTTACAGAAAGGACTCGCACACCTATAGAGTCTTCAACACCTATCACAACAAGGTTGTTGAAACTGTAGATGTGCGGTTCGGTGAAACTAACGGCTCACAAAGAGAGCACCTACCTCCTGTGCTAGATGAAATGTCACCCGAGGAATCCATTAGGTTAAAGGCCACTGAAGATGTGATCCCTACTGAAGAACAACTACCCTCTAAAGAAGTTGTACCCAACGCTGAAGATATTCATGCAAATGCACCTGAAGAAAATGACGCTGAAGAAAATGCTCAGCCTCAACAAAGTCTTCAACCCGCTCATCCAAGACTTGCAAATGAAGTTCAGATTGAGAAAATCCTCGACGACATCAATGCACCAGGTCCTCTCAAGAGCTTCTCATTTGTCTAACTTTTGTGGGAACTTTGTTTTTATCTGTCGGGGAAATGACACCCATGGGACTGAAGGATCCCTTTACAGTTCGGCAAGGGAGAAAGGACAGCACAAAGAGCGGAACTAACGATCGACGCGAGCGGATTTACCCAGGTTCGGGCCGCTCGAAATCGTAAAACCCTACTCCTGCTTGGTTGTATTACTGTGGATGTTCTTGGCCCAGTTCTGGGAGCTACAGTAGCAGCTACGCATACAGAATGGGTCGAGTCTGGATCGGGATCTGCCCCCCCCCCTGTAGCTACGCCTTGGGCCTCCTTTTATAGCCAAAGGGGTCACCAACAGTGGCGAAGTACATGAGGTGTAAAGTATCTACAGGATTATCATCCTTATCACTGACATCTCAGGACAAATGCATTAAATGCTCTGCTGAGGTGTCCCTTGCTTTCTCGAGGCTGGATAAAGGGGCCGTCCCATCAGCACCGCTTAACCCCTTCTGCGGTCAGCGCCGTGACACGCAACCAGGAGGACAAGCCCTAAACGACAGGCTGGTCGCTGCGCTGGAGCGGCGGCACTGTGCTGGGGTGGTACCTTGCCGGGGACGATACCTTGCCGGGCCTTCGACGGGCCTGCCCGGCAAGATCTTGCCGGGCGCCCAGCCTCCGGTCTTCTGGCTTCTGATCGTTGTCTTGAATGTTGTCTTCCGGCAGGCCTTGTCGGGACGGGACTTGCCGGGCCCTTGGCCTGCCGGCTCGCGCCTTGCCGGCAAGCGTTGTCTTGTGCTTGTTCCCAGTTGTCCTCCGGCAAGTATCTTGCCGGGAGTCCAACGTCGGGTCTTCTCGGTGACCTGTCTGGAGGTCTTCTCCCAAGAAGGCTTGCTCCCCGGAATCTCTATCTTGATCTTGCCGGCCTTGAGCTTGCCGGTGATGCGCTGGGTCTTGGATATGTCCCATAAGTGGACTTCTCCCCCGCCAAGTCCTTCTCGCCTGGAGGCTACAACTTGCCGGTGCGTGTCCAGGGGTAATGGACACCCCCTATTCATTACACCGACAGGAGCCCCCGGGCCTGGGCCGGGCAAGCGCGCACAGTGCTGTCTGGGCTAGGCCCAAAAACATGCACCGGCACATGGCGAGAAGTAATCGACACTCATGACCTTTAACTGCACACTGATAATGGCGCATGAAATCTTGCGACTTGCCGGGGCCCTTGGGCTTGCCGGCAGCGCAAGCAAACAGAGCAGGACAACATGAGGCATGACTGCCATGCTCAAGATTTTATGCTTCTACTCTCGTCAGAGCGCTTGGCTCAATGACAACAGCGAAAAGCTTCCTTATCGGAGCGTATGGCTCGACGACAAGGTTGAGAGCTCCCTTGTCGGAGCGCATGACTCGATGACAAGGTTTGCTAAGTTTGCGATTCCAGCGGAGAGCTTTGGCGCTCTCGACGCCGGCTTCCGGCAAGGATGTTGCCGGGAAGGCTTGTGATTTAGCGGAGAACTTCAACGTTCTCGACGCCGGCTTCCGGCAAGGATGTTGCCAGGAAGGCTTGGCTTCAACGGAGAACTTCGACGTTCTCGACGCCCCCTTGCCGGAGCGCATGGCTCGACGACAAGGCTGAGAGCCCCCTTGTCGGAGTGCATGACTCGACGACAAGGTTTGCTAAGCTTGCGACTTCAGCGGAGAGCTTTGCCGTTCTCGACGCCGGCTTCCGGCAAGGATGTTGCCGGGAAGGCTTATAACTTCAGCGGAGAACTTCGACGTTCTCGACGCTGGCTTCCGGCAAGAATGTTGCCGGGAAGGCTTAGGACCTCAGCGGAGAACTTCGGCGTTCTCGACGCTGATGACGCCGCAGAGAGCTTGTGGTTTGCCGGTCCTTGGGCTTGCCGGCGGCGCTGGCAGACAAAGCAAGATGGCAGCAGGAGTCGTGTGCCCGAAAAGGAATGCCACACCGCGCGATGAAGAGCCAGCCCCCCGAGTCTTCCCCACAGAGGGTACTGCGGGTTCGGGGCTCGATTCATACGGTCATTCCTGCCGTCACCGCCGTCCTGCCGGCATTCAGCGCAGCGCCCTTGGCATCCTCGGCTGCCAAAGAAACAATTTATCTTAGTCATGCCATTCTTTATACATGCAAGGCATCTTCTCTATGCCAAATAAATGCTCGCCCCCCCTCTTGATTAATTCTGTCCTTGCACATATCTTATATCCTACGCTATTTGGTAACCTTGCCGGTGCGCACACTTGCCGTGAGCGCTGGGTTCGGGGCTTCAGCGGCCTGCTGGCGGTGCTGCTACCGACAAGGCGACTTGCCGGGTCAGAACGCAGCTGCTCAGTTTGCCGAGCGGACTCGAGGCGAAACTGGAGCGCGGACTGACCATGGCAAGTCCCTTCGCGTGCAAATTAATGTACAAGGACAAGAAATTAATCAAGACGACCCATGCTTGCCGAAGAGCTTCCCGGTGCGCATGCTCCAGCTGGCAGCGCTTGAGGAACGGGTCCTTAGCAGCTTGCCGGGAACGCCGCCTCCCGGAAAGGTTTACCTTCTCGGTTCTAGCGCAGCTGCACACGTCGCCGAGCGGACTCGAGGCGACATGGAGCGCAACTAGCCCCGAGGAAGGCTCCTTCGCATGTAGATGTAAGGGGCAAGATGAAGACAGCAAGAGAAATATAATTGCTATAAGTTTCTGTAACTTAGCTTTTCTTGCAGCTCCTCTCGCATAGCGAGGCCACGCTCGTGGTGATGACCGGCAGCTCTCCAGAAGGTTACTCCCTAGGGCGCTGCCAGCCCCCGAGCTTGCCTTCCGTGCTTATTCCTGCAACACTGGTTGGGCATGATATGCCTCGACAGCGTTCAAGCACAACACGTTGATTAGCTTCTGGCTTATGATTAACTTGCTGCAATCTCGACTTCTACCGAACGTTCCCTTGCTTGCCGGAACCCTTTCCGGTGCGCACGATCCAGGCAGCAGCGCTTGAGGAACGGGTCCTTAGCATCTTGCTGGGGACGCGCTGCTTCCCGAAAAGGTTTACCTTCCCGGCTTTAGCGCAGCTGCACACATCGCCGAGCGGACTCGAGGCGACATGGAGCGCAACTAGCCCCGAGGAGGCTCCTCAGCATACGGGTTCATGCAGAAATCTGAAGATAAAACTCATACTCATTGAAGCAGAAAGCAATAAGAGTCTTAAGACTTAGCTTCTGTGAAGGTCGTGGTGCCCTTCTCTTTGGACGCCATGACGATGAAGATGATCAAAAACTAGCGCGCTGATCGCTAGATCGGGTTTGCGCAACCCTTTCCCCCCTACCTGGCGCGCCAAAGATGTCGGGGAAATGACACCCATGGGACCGAAGGATCCCTTTACGGTTCGGCAAGGGAGAAAGGATAGCACAAAGAGCGGAACTAACGATCGACGCGAGGGGATTTACCCAGGTTCGGGCCGCTCGAAAGCGTAAAACCCTACTCCTGCTTGGTTGTATTACTCTGGATGTTCTTGGCCCAGTTCTGGGAGCTAGAGTAGCAGCTACGCATACAGAATGGGTCGAGTTTGGATCGGGATCTGCCCCCCCCCTGTAGCTACGCCTTGGGCCTCCTTTTATAGCCAAAGGGGTCACCAACAGTGGCGAAGTACATGAGGTGTAAAGTATCTACAGGATTATCATCCTTATCACTGACATCTCAGGACAAATGCATTAAATGCTCTGCTGAGGTGTCCCTTGCTTTCTCGGGGCTGGATAAAGGGGCCGTCCCATCAGCACCGCTTAACCCCTTCTGTGGCCAGCGCCGTGACACGCAACCAGGAGGACAAGCCCTAAACGACAGGCTGGTCGCTGCGCTGGAGCGGCGGCACTGTGCTGGGGCGGTACCTTGCCGGGGACGATACCTTGCCGGGCCTTCGACGGGCCTGCCCGGCAAGATCTTGCCGGGCGCCCAGCCTCCGGTCTTCTGGCTTCTGATCGTTGTCTTGAATGTTGTCTTCCGGCAGACCTTGTCGGGACGGGACTTGCCGGGCCCTTGGCCTGCCGGCTCGCGCCTTGCCGGCAAGCGCTGTCTTCTGCTTGTTCCCAGTTGTCCTCCGGCAAGCATCTTGCCGGGAGTCCAACGTCGGGTCTTCTTGGTGACCTGTCTGGAGGTCTTCTCCCAGGAAGGCTTGCTCCCCGGAATCTCTATCTTGATCTTGCCGGCCTTGAGCTTGCCGGTGATGCGCTGGGTCTTGGATATGTCCCATAAGTGGACTTCTCCCCCGCCAAGTCCTTCTCGCCTGGAGGCTACAACTTGCCGGTGCGTGTCCAGGGGTAATGGACACCCCCTATTCATTACACCGACATTATCTCTATCACAGAGCCCACCAAAATTGATGAAGCATTCTTGGAGCCTGAGTGGATTCAAGCCATGTAAGAGGAATTGCATCAATTCAAGCTCAACAACGTGTGGGAACTTGCCAAGCGCCCAGATCCTCGCAAGCACAATGTCATAGGTACCAAGTGGATCTACCGCAACAAACAAGACGAACTTGGACAGATAGTGAGGAATAAGGCCTGTCTTGTAGCACATGGCTACACACAGGTTGAGGGAATTTACTTTGATGAAAATTTTGCACCTATAGCTAGACTTGAAGCTATTCGCATATTGCTTGCTTATGCTAACCATCACAATATCATCTTATATCAAATGGATGTGAAAAGTGCATTCCTCAATGGTAAGCTTGAGGAAGAAGTATATGTTGCTCAACCCCCGGGTTTTGTAGATCCTAAGCATCCGGACAAAGTCTTCAGACTCAACAAGGAATATATGGCCTCAAGCAAGCCCCTCGGGCGTGGTATGACACACTGAAGGAATTCCTCATGAAGAAAGGCTTCAAACCCGGTTCACTTGACCCAACTCTTTTCACAAAATCATATGATGATGAATTATTTGTGTGCCAAATATATGTGGACGATATCATTTTTGGATGTACTGACAAACCTTACAGTGACGAATTTGCCTATATGATGAGTGAAGAATATCAAATGTCTATGATGGGAGAGCTCAAATTTTTCCTAGGGCTTCAAATTCGTCAACAATGCAATGGCATCTTCATCTCTCAAGATAAATACCTCAAGGATGTGCTGAAGAAATTCGACATGCAAGATTGCAAAGGCGTCTAGATCCCTATGCCCACTACTAGTCGACTCTGCACACACGAAAATGATAAAGATTTCGATCAGAAGGTATATCACTCCATGATTGGCTCTTTATTGTATCTATGTGCATCTAGGCCAGATATTATGCTTAGTGTTCGCGTGTGTGCCCGTTTTTCAAGCAACACCGAAGGAATCACACCATAAGGCTGTGAAACATATTCTTCGATATCTAGCTCACACACCAACACTAGGATTATGGTACCCCAAGGGCTCAGATCTTGACCTCATGGATATTCTGATTCTGATTATGCTGGTGATCATGTGGACCGCAAGTCAACATCAGGCACATGTCATTTCCTCAGACGATCCTTAGTCTGTTGGTCCTCGAAGAAGCAGAACTGTGTGTCACTATCTACTGCTGAAGCTGAGTACATTGCTGTTGGTTCCTGTGGTGCTCAATTGCTATGGATGAAGCAAACCCTCAAGGACTACAGCATCAACGTGAAGTATGTACCTCTCTACTGCGACAACGAGAGTGCCATCAAGATTTCTTACAATCCAGTTCAGCACTCAAAGACCAAGCACAGCCAGATTCGTCATCATTTTCTTCGTGACCATGTGATGAAGGGCGATATCTTCATTGACCACGTGAAGACTAAAGAACAACTGGCTGATATTTTCACAAAGCCCTTGGATGAGAAGAGATATTGCAAGTTGCGGTGTGAGCTAAATATCTTAGAATCTTCGAATGTTCTTCGAAAGGACACACATCCTAACACTTATGCAAAATTGATGACTTTGATGCGCATCACACGAAGTAAGGTTTTTCTTCAATCAATGAAGACCAACTCTCTAAGTGTGAAGAAACTAATGAAGAATTTCATTCTCAGAACCCTACGACAATTGTACGCGGTGTCTGAAATCATCATTCTTATACGGTGGGTCACGCCACCACCATATTTGAATTTCTTCATAGATTGAGTTTTTCATCATTTTGCAAATTCTTCAAATTGTCAAATTCTTCAAGTTTGCAAATTCCTCAAAATTTCAAATTCTTCAGACATTTCAGGTGATGTTCGTCATGTGAGTTTCTCTTCATTGACTATATATACATATAAATATTGAGTTTTCAATATCCTCAACAGCATTCACTTATAGCTAATTCTTCAAGTTGATTTTCTTCTAAGTGAATGTGATCGGACCCGTTCCCCCTCTATGCTAAACTCAACCCAGTTTGTTCACAAATTCTTCATATGTGTTCTATTTGAAACCCATTCAAAGTCTTCACCGTGTCCTTGTCAGCTGAAGAATTTGCGAACGAAACTTTAAAACTTTCAATTTCAAGTTTTGGCGGTTGCCGCTCAAACCGATTCCGATTCCCATGACTGTATAACCCACGATCCCCCACTATCTCCACTTCTCACTACGTGGGTGACACATGTCACGTGGATAGCAAGGGTCAGAGGTATATCTGTCCAAAGTCTTCGGACTGTTCAGTTTTCACTTCGGCTATAAATACCCCCCTCCCCTTACCGTCTCACTTTTACTCCGCTCGACCGCATCTTCCCCACTTGAGCTCAGACCTAGCGCGGCCGCTAACTTCATCGCCGCCGGAGAGGAAAAGCTTCACTGCCTTGACCTCCCCGTCGCCGTACTCGCGCCGGCCGCGGAAATCTTCACTTCGCCGCCGCCGTACCTGTCTTCCGTCGCCAAGTTAGGGTACGGAAGATCTGGACTAACAAACTTCCTCTAGTTTCACTCCTAGTTTGTCGTGTTCATCACAAACGGTAAATAGAATATAATTTTATTACCATTTTTGATCCAAATTATTTCCTCAAAATCCTCAAAAAGTATTTATTCTTCAGTAATTCACCTCTTAAGCACCAAACACACTCCTTCTCTTGATTTATTCGCTAAGTTATGATTTTCTTCAAGATTCCTCAATTGTGTGAATTTTCGAATCTACACAACTCTGGAACCTAAGTCAAGAACACTTAGTGAAATTCTTCAAGTAGTCTATGGTCAAATTACTCACACTTGATACTTTTGCAAAAAAAATTGAGAACGCATATGATCTCTTCAAATTCCTCGCACATATACTCTATTCACAGGTATAAATGTCAGCTGATGAATCTCTAGGCTCTCATCAACTTAACTCATTTGCAACGTTCCTTGAAGAAAAATTGCATACTTCTTCAGAATCCTCAAAAGCTCAAAATCCTCAGCTGAAGAAAATGGCAGAAAGGAAAAGACCTCAGAAAGGAGGAAAGAAACCAGAAGTGGACACTGCCTTTCAGATACCTGATGACTTATATGATGAATATTGCACACCAGATGAAGAAACTCATGGCAAAGAAACTCAAAAGAAGCGCAAAATCTGAATTCAGAGGATTGAGAGAAGATGGGTACGTGAATGGAAAGAATATCGTTATGTTACTCCAAAGTACATGAAGAAATTCGTGCTTAAACCCCCATGCCAAAGACCACCTTTGGCTGAAGGCCAACACGCTAATCCCACCAGTCTCAAAACTGGTGAAGACTTTCCTCATGAATGGGACAAGCTTCAGGCCAAGTTGGCTAGGACTACCAAGGAGGCTGTGAAGAAATTCAATGAAGACTCTGCTGTTGCTGCACCTGCTAGGGCCTCTGCGAGTGGAATAGCTCCGAAGAAATCCATGATAAAGAAATCTGGCACAAAGCCAAAGTCTTCAAGCCAAGTGCCCTCACGGCCAAGTTCTTCACAATAAATGCCTCAGGCAAAATCATCATGGACTTCTGCAATGCCCTCAGTAGCTGCACAATCTTCAGCTGCTGCTGCCAAGTCCTCAACACCAGTGCACCTTGCAACAAGTCAATGGACTGCTGGTTTTTCAACTACCTCAGGGGCATCTGCAACTTCATCAGCCCAAGCACATTCCTCAAGCAGTCCCACCTTACTAAAAGTGAAAGCTACTGTTGGTCGAGGCAAGAGGCCAAGTCCTCATCCAAAGAAAGTGATCTTCCAAGTTCCCTCAGACTCTGAGGATGATGATGCTGATGACGATGAACTTGTTGCAATCGTTAGTAACAAACAAGAGAGAGTGGCTCAAGCAAAGGGCACTCAAATTCCTCTTATGTTTGATCCAAAGACTGTGCTAGACTTCATTGATATCTGGCACAATGATCCCAAGACTCCCATTGATGATTTGAAGCTTCCTCCTGGCCCGAGTCATGTCCTCACTGCTTTCATCGGTAAAGAAAAGTGGAAGTATGAGAAGGCCAGAAAGGCAAAGAAGGCTCACTACAAGAAATAACGGTTTATGAAGGAAAATGTCCTCAACCTGACGCCAACTCAACTTGTCTCTTTCCAAAGGGACATCAAAGGCCTCAGTGAAGAATTTGATCGATACTATGCTGATTAGAAAGGTGCCAAGGTCAGATTTGTTGACATAGCTGACAAAGTCATCAAAGACCACAACACAAGGGTCGTTGCTCGCTCGCAACCACAAAATCCTCAGGCAAGCTCTTCCGCTCAGCCTGCTGAAGAAACTGCTAGTGCAGCTGAAGAAATTCATGCTGCTGAAGAAATTCCCAGGGCAACTCCCAATGTTGCGCCTGAAGAAAACACCGGGCTAGCTGAAGAAATTGCTGCGCCTGAAGAAACTACCAAAGCGACTGCATCAGTCGTGCCTGAAGAAATTGCACCTCCTTCACCCCATGCTCCTCCAGCAAAATCTTCCAGGGTGAAGACTGGTACACTTCCTTCTACATCAGAAGCAAAGAAAACAAAAGCTGCTGTGAAGGAAGCAGCTCTGAAAAGAAAATCATTAACATCTTCAAAATCCTCAGCTGCAAAGAGATTGAAGACTTTGCCAAGTTCTTCAAATGAACCCATCGATGCAACTCCTATCTTTGCCGTGCCTACACATGAAATTGCTCCGTTTGGTGAAGACTATGTCATCCCAAATGAAGAAGCTGAAGATAATCACTCTGCTGCTTCCTCAGAGCAGATTGATGAAGAAATACAGGTGGAAGCAAATGCTTCAACCCCTCTGGTATCATTGTCCCAGCCTCAGTTAACTGCTGAAGAAGGTAGAGTTGAAGAAATGGAAGAGGATGTGGACATTGGATCTACTACTCCAGTCCTCAATGACGAATATTGGGAAGCAGCTCACCCAAATTCGCCAATGGCCACCCCTCTTACGCAAATTCGTCACTCGCGTGCTCAAACTGAAGAAATTCTAGCTGCATCAGCCGAAGAAGATGCAACCCAAAATGCACATGAGGAACCTATCGTGCAAATTCCTCAGACACATGAAACTGCAATTGTGCCAAGGGAGATTGGGAGGCGCTTCAAGCCAAATCTTCAGCCCAAGCCAGCACTGCCCTTCAAGAGGCGGCCCAAATGCATCAAGGAGAATTTCTATGATGAACACCATTTCTTCACTGGTGCAAATCCATATGACTCTTCGAGGATTCGTCACAAGTGATTCTGGACTGTAACTCAAGCAAACTTCTATAGTGTTGTGCTATTTGAGAAGGAAAAGGTTTTTCAGCACTATCAGGTTCCTCATGCTGATATGGAAACCATTCCATGCTTCACCCCAGTACTTAGTGTTCTTCATGATGCTGAACTGCTGCCATTCTGCGTTGATATTTGTGACTGGAATGAAGAGCTTATTCTTTAGTTCTATGCTACACTTCACATTTCAGGTGATGCACAAGATATCAACATATGGGTGCTTTACTGGATGACTGATAACACTCACTATACTGCTCCAGCAACTGAATTACTTCGAACAGTTCCAGTCAGTATTCCTTCAGCCGAAGCCCAATGTCTCTACGAAGAACCTGAGCTTCCAAATCATCTCATGCAAGTACTTATGAAGCCTTTGGCACCTGGTCAAGCTCCTAGAACCACTTTTCTGGTGAAGGATTTGTTGTATGTGCCCCGCACCGTGTATCGCATCTTGACCAAAACCATCAGCCCTATCAAAGGTCATAACAATGAAGAAGAAGATGTGGTAGGCGTGATGAAGAATCTGCTATTCAACATTATTCATGGGATTCTAATAAATCTTCATGATTTCTTCATGAGGACTTTGGCCAACATTGCCTTTTCACCTTTTGAGCTGAAGCCTTATGCTCCCTGGATAATGAAATTCATTAGAGCAAGATCATCAATTCCTTATGAAGCTGATTTCCAAAATCATTCTAGTTTCCTTCCGCATATTGAAGTCCTCAAGAACACATTTTCCTCAATCAATGGGAAGGACAAAACTATTATTGATGAAGGATCTCGTCCTCTGGATGGTGAATTTCGTCAAGCTGCTTCATTCTCAACAAATGATGACACTGCATCCCAAGACTCTGCAGCAAGGGCCACAGCCCAAAAGCCTCGTGAGACAGCTCCAAGAGTGATGACTGATCGTGAACTTCTCCTCAGTCTTCATCAAAAGGTCGATCGCAATCACAAGTGGGTCAAGAGGCAGTTTGGTGCAATTCTTCGTGATATGACTGTCACGCACAATGCTGTGAGGAAGAATCACTACTATCTGCATGAAGTCTTCAACCACACTTGGGCCACTCTTCAGCATATTTATACACCTGAAGAACTTGCAAAGATGAAATTTCAGGAGAAATTCGACTGGTCATATCAGCCCAAGAAGAATTCAAGAAAGTTCACGTTCCTCAGCTGGTTACCAGTTCATTTTCTTCATCACGAGGGACAGATTCCAATGAAGACATTGATGATACTGCTGAAGGCCCTACCCCACCAACCGACCCCGACAACGCAGGCGCTCCTCCACCACCTTCAAGATGAAATTCTTCAGGGGCGTTAGTCCTCAATTTTCATCCCTTTTGGTCACTTGATGACAAAGGGGGAGAAATTTGAGTTAGTCTTCAAGCGGGTCTCTATTCATGGGCTATTTTTGTTTAAGTTGCAACTCTCGCTCTTCTGAAGTGTTTGTTGGTTGAGTTGTAAACTTAAGTCCGATGTTGGTCTGACGCTTTTGAACTACTCTCTGCATGCTTATTTCCTCAAGTACTTTAATGCACGCATGCTGAATTTCGTCAGACACCATTTTCCATCATGCATTTCAATTTCCTCATGATATATGTTAAATGCGTGTATGGATTACAAGATATAGGGGGAGATCTCCAAGATTTTATCCTTCCATGTGCATTTGCAGTCCAAAGCAAATTCCTCAAATATGCACATCTTTAGGGGGAGCTCCTCTATATCTTGCAATCAAGTTCCTCAAACTCAGTACTTACACTTCATATGTTTATCCCCGTTGAAAACTTAACCTATTTGTCATCAATCACCAAAAAGGGGGAGATTGTAAGTGCATCTAGTGCCCCTTAGTGATTTTGGTGTATTGAAGACTTATAGGTTAAGGGACTAATATGTGTCTGAGTGTACACAGGCTCTATAAGTCGCTGAGGAGTTTGATGTATACGAAGAATGTCGACCCCTAAAAATGAATGTCTTTAGCTGAAGACTTTGATATTCCCTGAATACTTTGAAGAATAAAGAAATTGGTGGGACCTTGAAGATATTGATACGAGGACACTGAAGCGTGAAGACTTTTGTTTTCGTAGTTTCATTTTGTTTCTTTGAGTCATAGGAAACACCGTACTGTTAAAGGGGGTCGAGGTAAAACTAAGGAAGAATTTCCAAGTGGTGCTCATCTCAAAGCCTACACATACCCAAAACCTTCGAGTGAAGCCTTTGGAAATCTCTTGCAGTTCAGTCAATTTCTTCAGTGACAGAGACGGAGTTCTTCTGTTCTCTGAGGAATTTGTTCTGACTGGGGAGTTAGGATTTCACCAGCACGAATTGCCTACCGCGAGGAATATGATAAGCCCTGAAGAATTTGACAGTTCAAATTCCGACCGTTGTTGTGCATTGCGCCAGCTGTCCAAATATCTTATCCACATAACGGTCATATCATTGGGGGCATTTATGTCTTATCATGTCGGGTTACACCCTGGCTATAAATAGCCACCCCCACAACCACTGGCTGGTTGGCTGCTCAGAGAGAGATTGACACTTGTCATTTGAGAGCAACCCATCCTTGAGGACTTTGAGAGAAAATCATCAGTGAGGAAAAATCCAAAACCCAAACCACCAAAACCCAAAGTGATTGAGCATCACTGAAGAGATTGTTCCTGTGTGGAACCTACGCATTTTACCTTTGAAGATTGTGCATCTTCCAGACGGTTAGGCGTCATGGTCTAGAGCATCCAAGAGGAAATTGTGGATTGCCGGGTGACCGAGTTTGTGAGGGTTTGGAAGTCTACCCTGAAGACTTACCACGAGTGTTGGGCGAGATCTGTGTGACCTTAGCTCAAGGAGAATATGGTAAGTATTGTGTGTCCTGGGACTGTGTGTCCTTTGGTTTAAATACCAAGCCGCTCCAAACCAGACGTACAATTGTCACAGCAGTTGGAACTGGGTCATCAAATCACTGTCTTCATCAAGCTCCTGATTCTATTTCCTCAACCCTTTCATTTCTTCGAAGTACTTGTTGATGAAACTGATCATTACTATCTGAATAATTTGACTGAAGACTTTCTCAATTTCCTCATCTCAAATTGTTTAGTCACTTTGTCTTCTGCCTGCTTATCCTGTTCACACTATTCATGCTCTGTGTATGTTTCAATTCATCATGATGACTATGTTATAGTTATGTTTCGCTTGCACTTGAGTACTTATTCCATTGCTAGTAGTTCGTCACGTAGCCAATTCCTCAACTAGAAATTCCTTAGTGACAAATTTATAAAAATCGCCTATTCACCCCCCCTCTAGTCGATATAACGGACTTTCAAGAATGCATCTAGAGTATTAAGTAAAACAGAGTAATGCTTGGAGAACGAAGACATGATGTAGACAAAGTAAACTCAAGCAATATGAATAAACCCCATCGTGTTATCCTTAGTAGCAACAACACAAAGACGCATCTTGTCCCGTACTTTGTCACTTGGATATAGAAACTCATCAGGTTGAACCTACCACAACGCACCACTCCCACCGATGAAATATCAATCTACTTGGCCAAAGCACATCAATAGATCAGAGAGCATTACGAAGCTATAATGATCATGCAATTGAGAGACAATATATATCAGAGGTATCTCAAATACTTTTCATGAATAATCTGAACATAAACCCACAATTCATCGGATCCCAACAAACACACCGCACAATAGGATTACATCGGATAGATCAAAGCGAAGATGCGATGATCATTGTATTGAAGATCAAGAGATAGAGATATTGCCATCTAGGTACTAGCTATGGACCCGTAGGTCTGTGGTGAACTACTCACACATCATCATGAGGGCAGCAAGGTTGATGAAGAGGCCTTCCGTGATCGATCCCCCTCCGGCAGGGTGCCAGAACGGAGCTCCAGATGGCCTCGTGATGGAACAAAGACTTGCGGCGGCGGAAAAAGGGTTTCTAGACTGCCTCCAGGGATTTTGCGATATTAGAGAATTTATAGGCCAGAGAGGGATGTCGGGAGAGCCACGAGGGGGCCACCACATATCAGGGCGCCCCCCAGGGCGCTCGCTGATCCGTAGTGGGGCCTCGTGCACCTCCCGACCTCCTTCCGAAGCTTCCAGGTCTTCTTTTGGTCCAGAAAAAATCATCAAAAAGTTTCGTGGAAATTGGACTTCGTTTGGTACTTTAAACCTGAAAAGGCAAAAAGATGCAGAAAATAGCAACTGTCACTGGGCACTGGGTCAATAGGTTAGTGCTCAAAAATATTATAAATTGGTAAATAAAGACCCAAAAAGTATCCTATAATGATAATATATCAGCATGGAACAATCAAAAATTATAGATACGTTGGAGACGTATCAAGCATCCCCAAGCTTAATTCATGCTCGTCCTCGAGTAGGTAAATGATAAAAACAGAATTTTTGATGTGACATGCTATCCATTATGTAATCTTATGCATGTATGCTCACTGAGAAAAGATGAATCAACAAATATTAACATAGCAATAATTAAAATGTAAGAAACAGAATCATCAATCCTAAAAAGTATACGATCCTTAAGGAATGTTCCGCCCCCCCCATTCATCTTATTATATTAGCAAGGCATGACTCCATCTTCACCACATTAATACAAATGTAAGGGACCACGGTGTCCAAGTTAGGCAATTAGATCGTACTTTCTCAATATGCATCAACTTTTTATTCTTCACGCAATACATGAGCATGATCCATTGGACATATCATTTAAGTGGAATGGAGTAAGGTGGTAGATATCAAAGGGGTAGAAATTGGAGAAGATAATCTCACATCAACTAGGCATACCAACGGGCTATGGAGATGCCCATCGATAGATGTCAATGCAAGGAGTAGGGATTGCCATGCAAATGATGCACTAGAGCTATAAGTGTATGAAAGCTCAAATGAAGCTAAGTGGGGTGTGCATTCAACTTGCTTGCTCATGAAGACCTTGGGCATTTGAGGAAGCCCGTCATAGGAATATACAAGCCAAGTTTGTAATAATGAATAAGTGATTCCCACTAGCATATGAAAATGATATACCATGAGACTCTCTACCTGAGGAGCATGGTGCCACTTTGAGGCACAAGTGTGGTAAAAGATAGTAGCAAAGTCCCTTCTCTCATTTTCTCTCTTTTTTTGAATGGATGGTGGGCTCATTTGGCCTCCCCCATCTTTTTTTTTTGTCCGGAGTCTCATCTCGGCTTGTGGGAGAATCATCATCTCCATCATTCTTTCCTCACTGGGACAATGCTCTAATAATGATGATCATCACACTTTTATTTACTTACAACTCGATATGGAGAACTGATATGAAGATATGACTCTGTATGAATGCCTCTGGTAGTGTACCAGGATGTGCAATGATGTAGCGTGACATGTATCAAAAATATGATGAATGGTGGCTTTGCCACAAGTACTATGTCAGCTCTATATGATCATGCAAAGCAATATGATGATGAACGAACTAGTCATGTGAAGTGACGATGGAATTTGCATGGCAATATATCTCGGAATGGCTATGGAAATGCCATGATAAGTAGTTATGGTGGCTATTTTGAGGAAGATATAATGAGGCCTATGTGCAATAGAGCGTATCGTGTCACGGGTTTTGGATGCACCGGTGAAAGTTGCACCGATCCTCGAGGTGAGAATGGGCTATGCACGGTACCGAAGAGGCTAGCAAATATGAGAAGGTGAGATTGCGTATGTCCATGGTTTCACATTATTCATAAAGAACTCATACACTTATTGCAAAGTTTAATTAGTTTATCATAAATCAAAGTACTACTCGCATGCCCCGAGGGAAGAGGTTGGGAGGAGTTAACCATCGCGCGCTTCTGACAAGAAACAACACTAGGATTTCAACGAGGAATAGAAATGATCACACATCATCACCATGCCTCTTTAATTTTTAGATGAACAAAAGGTTAACATCTCTTAATATCGACACTTCTGCGGTTTAACAATTATGAACTCACACCTATTTCATATTACCATATCAATATTGTTGACCCACAATTTCTCTATATGTGCTACATGATGGTTTTGATTATCACTCATTGAATACCTAATATTTTTTGACTAGTCTTATGACCCATGCAAATTACCGTCACTGCTTATTAACTCTCAAACAAATATAAGTGAAGAACGAGAGTGAAATTATTTCTATAAAATCTACACACCACCGTGCTCAAAAAGATATAAGTGAAGTACTAGAGCAACTACTAAGCTCAAAAGATATAAGTGAAGCACATAGAGTATTCTAGCAAATTATGATGAAGGTGTGTCTCCCTCAAATAGGTGTGTCAAGCAAACAATGATTGTGGTAAACTGAAAGTAAAAGCAAACAAAAGCAAACGACGCTCCAAGCAAAAGTCATATCATGTGACAAATAAAAGTATAGCTTCAAGTGACATACTGATGGATTTGAGATGAAAGAGGGGATGCCTTCCGGGGCATACCCAAGCTTAGACGCTTGAGTCTCCTCTAAAATATTACCTTGGGGTGCCTTGGGCACCCCCAAGCTTAGGCTCTTGCTACTCCTTATTCCTTTGTCCATCAGGATAACACCCAAAACTTGAAAACTTTCATCACACAAAACTCAACAAAACTTGCATACTTTAGGTACTGTTATAAATTGATTCCAATTTCATAAATGCATAACAGGTACTGTATTCTAACTTCTCCATGGCTTATACCCCCTGATACAATCCATAGCATAAAGAAGTGAGCCTAGCTCACTTCGTTAGTGGAGTGGATGTACAACCCAGCCACCCAGGTTCAAGTCCTCACGGATGCGAATTTGGGTTCTTATTATTTCAAAAAAAAAACTCACTGTGGGGGGCTTCCCTTACAGTTTTCCTTCAAAAAAATAGCATATGTCTAAAACAGAATAGTCTGTAGCAATCCGTAGAGAACCTATACTTCTCTAACTCCAAAAATTCTAAAACATTAGTACAACCTCGAAAATTTGTATATCAACACTGTGTAAACATTTTAGATCATTATCACGCTCCAGTAAAAAATGAAAATTCCTGTACTGGAGTCAAAAGTTTCTATTTTGTTTCAGCATTGATTCTACTCATCTTGTGAGTCATCCCAAAGGATTTACTTGGCACAAACACTAATTTAAACACAAAAACATAATCATTATGGAGGCAATAATTATGTTATTAAAAATAAACAGAAAGTTTAAATCAAAAAATTTAAAGATAACTATTGGGTTGCCTCCCAACAAGCGCTATTCTTTTATGCCCCTAGCTAGGCATAATGCATAGTTTCAAGTATTGTCATCTTTGACACTCCACCCATAAGTAGCTCTCATGATTGATTCATAAGGTGGTTTAATTCACTTTCTAGGGAAGTGTTCCATCCCTTTCTTTAATGGGAATTGGAACCTTATGTTTCCCTCTTTCATGTCAATGATTGCACCTATAGTTCGTAAGAAAGGTCTTCCAAGTATTATGGGACAAGAAGGATGGCAATCATTATCAAGCACAATGAAATCTACAGGCACATAATTTTTATTTGCAATAATAATCACATCATTAATTCTACCTAAAGGTATCTTAATGGTAGAATCCGCAAGATGCAAGTTAAGGGAACAATCTTCAATATTAGTGAGACCAAGCACATCACAAAGAGTTTTAGGAATAGTTGAAACACTAGCACCAAGGTCACACAAGGCATTGCATTCATATTTATTTATCTTTATTTTGATAGTAGGTTCCCACTTATCATGCAATTTTCTAGGAATAGAAACTTCAAGCTCAAGTTTCACATCATAAGCTTTTATCATAGCTTCTACTATATGTTCGGTAAACGCTTTGTTTTGTTCGTAATCATTGGGTGAGCTAATAACGGATTGCAACAAGGAAATACATTCTACTAAAGATAAATTATCATAATTAAAGTCCTTGTAATCCAAAATAGTGGGCACATCACTAATTAATGTTTTGACCTCTCCAAACCCAGGTTTTTAAGTTTTAGCATCAAAATCATCACCCTCCAAGCAAACGGGATGCTTCTCAACTAGAGTTGACTCATATCTAGTCCCTTTATGATTTATATTCAGAGAGGTAAACAAAGATTCAATAGGAGAAATACCAATCATTTTAAGATCTTCATCATGATTCCGACAAAAACCGGGTGGAAGAGCTTTTTCTAAGAATTCCTGCTTAGCTCTCAACTTAGCGGTCCTCTCCTTAGTTGCATTAATAGATATTTGGATAGATTTAATAGCATCATTAAAATCATGCTTGAGTGGCAAAGATTTATTTTTAAGAGTTTCCAAATCAAGAACAATTCTATCCATGTTTTTGGCCAAAGTGTGAACTACATGCAATTTTTCTTCTACATAGTGTTGAAAATCTTTTGAGAATTCATAAATTATTTAATTGTGTTCTCAACATCAGAGGGTATCCTATTAGAATTTGTAGAAGAATTTCCATAAGAATTATCATAAGAATTTCCATAGTTGTTAGAGGACTTACCGGGATATGGTCTAGAATTGAAGTTTCCTCTATAAGAACTAGCAAAGTTGCCCTCGCATATGCGAGGGCATCATATTTAGGGCGTTTAACATCAAAGGCATCATTTTTGGCCTAGTGTAATTGTTTTACCATATTTTTTGATATCATTGCCAATAATGATGGTTCTATATTCATTTTTCTGTTATAATATATTTGCATACAATCAAAGTTCAGATCCCGAGCTAGGTGATAGGTTAGAAAACCTAAATATTGATACACTAAAATTTATATCTTTCAAAAAAATGCATTGGAGTCCTGTAGGATATGACACATTATTCAGGATTGTATATTGACCATCATTTTCTCTGCCAACATATTGTCGCACATAATATAGTTATACTAAGCTGTATTTATGTTGAAATACCAATTTGATTTTTAATATGCCATTATTTATCTCGTTCTATGTGATAAACTGAGCAAAATCTTTGTCAATAAATCCTAAAAGGACTTGCAACTTGGATCAGAGATGGTACACAATATATTTCATATCCACCTATTTAGAGAAAAAGAGTACTGAAATAGACATTAAAAACAAATGGGAAATAATGGAAAATAGATAATATCTAACATTTATGTATGGGTCGCCCTAATCCAGAAATCTTACAACCCAAGTACATAGATTTTGCATGTCACCAATCTCCTGGAAATATCAGAACATGTTTTTATTGATTTCTCCACTTCCCAAAATAATAGAAAAGTAAGTTGGATTACAATCTTTCAAAAAAATTAGAATTTCTTCAAAAGGACTTAGCAGAAGACCATATGTCCCACTTTTATTAAGTAGGGGGAAGCATAATTGGTTGCGAGATGAGGATAGAGTAAGAGAATTTAATTGTGGCACATTATCTTGAGGAAGCATCAAAGAAAAGGAGAAAATATAACTCTATTCATACACTGTTGTAGGGATATGTTTTGTATGCAGAGTCATAATTATAATATTTGAATATGATATTTTATAATTTTGTATCCATGTATAGTTTGTTGCTACATCATGCATTCTCTAACTATTTAAATATACTTAATTGCTAAGTCAATAATGCAAACATTTATAGGTGAAGTGTTGAGTAATGATCACAATAAAAGGCCAAGGACATCACACAAACTTGGATATATATTAACAAATATTACAATGCACATAATTGTAATGCTAGAACATTGAGTTTTTGCCCCAGGAAAACATGATGATAATGCAAACTCTCTTTGCATAAAGTTGAGAAGGAAAAAATATCATGAATCATTTATACATTTGAAAAAATAACATTTTTTTCAAACATAGGCTAATACATTACGTGTACATGAGCAAGATGGCATATTGGATTATGATATTTGCAAAGGAGGGTGTGAAACGTTTACACAATTCTGTTGGCAATGTTTACATGAGACTATTGTCAAGAACATTTGTCATAAAATATTAATTATTGGTTAGCCAAATTTTAAAGAGTTTCCATAGGTAATAAGGAGTGAAATTGCAGTCGATAAATATTTATCATTTGTATATGTCATAATCACAAACATATACATAGTATTTTTTTATATCACAAATAACTCTAGCATTCAAAACTTCCTAAAAAATTGAAATTTAACATAGGCTAAAACAAATTTTGACGATGTGTATAACTTCTCAAATGATGCGCACGGTACTTGATAACCCATGGAAATGGTATGTGTTTCTATGGGATAGAGATCGATTAATTGTGTCTAGCAACAAAAGTACATTTCCCTATCATTATCAGGTATGCATTTGTTTCTTGGGGATATAAAGTATACATGTTTCTTATTTTCTAAATTTCAAGCATACACGATGTATCCTCCTTTCAGTTCTTCTGTGTGGTTCAAATGCATTTTGCTAGAAATTTTTTGTTGAATGCGTGAAAACATAGTCCAAGTCAAATGTTTATGCTAAAACAATGAAAATTAGAACATATTGAGTTTTCTAGTTTTAGAGTACCTAAAGATGATGGCCAACAGTATTTAATAATTAAGAAAATAGGCTCATGAACTTCTAGATTAGTAGATATAGGAGCAAGTCAAAATTTCATGATATACGTTGGCTTATTGGAGAGGCATACAAATATTCCTACACCGTTGAATGGATTTTTATGCTATAAAATTAGATCTTGTATTTACGGTTTAGTATTAGCTCATACATTCTTCAACAACTATAAACTAAACATGTGAATGGCGCAACATTTATGGTGAAATGTGTAAACCTTTTGTGCTAGGAAGGCTTCAAGATCTGAACTTCTACATTGTACACACTTTGATCTATCTTCACAAAGATTAATTACACATAAATACTATACCATGACACTGAGTGTTTTTGTAAGCAATACGATCATCCATATCATTCGGATGGGGGGAAAACTTTATATCGATCAATATTTAATTTGAACATAAAGTTAACACATATATAAATAAACAATATGCTTTTAGCCTATGGTGGGACTAACATCATTTAATCATTAGACCTGTGAAGAATGGCGTGAAATATAAAAATATTGGATTGCAAAGATTATATGGAACTACGGTGAAATATTATTATGTGAAAATTAAATTTGATAAACGTAATTAATATTCTAGAATTGACACAATTATTAACTGCAAAATATCAAGCTATGAAGATAATAATATGTATATCATTAAGTAATTGTATATTTCACGATCGAGTCATTTGTCTTGTATCTGTGTTATTAGAAGAAAAAACCCCATCGAGAAGACATCTGCATAAGCTACACAAATAAAGATAGATATTTCAAGTAGTCGATACCTTTGCTTCAATGATGAAACACATATTCTCTAGCAAATGCCAAATAGTACAACAATGTTTCTACGAGAAATCAAGAAATTTTCTCGAAGAAATATCCCTTCCTGTGAATTTTGAGGTTCTGAATTCCGAGTATGAGAGTGGTGTTTCTACATCCCAGATCGGTACACCCGCGCTACACCCAGGCAAAAAAACATAGCAAAACATTTTTTTTAAATCTGAAACTTCATGAAAATGATTATGAACAAAAATTACACGTGCTTGCAAAGTTTATTCGTCGGATGATATTCGAGGAGCTTTGTACAAAAAAAAACAAAATTACTCAAAATGTATGTTCACTGTTTGAGCAGAATTTGTAATTTTGTATTTTTGGTACATAACTTGTCGTATATCATTTGGCCACCAAACTTTGCAAGCATCTATAACATATGTTCATAATCATTCTCACAAAGTTTTAGTTTTTTCGAAATGAGTTACTATGTTTTCTTGCATGGGTGTAGCTTGTGTGCACTGATCTGAGGTTCAGCCACTACTTTTCCTTCTGAGTATATCAATTGTTTTCTCATTTGCGTAGCACATTTGAACAAATTTGCTCAGAGGACTATTTAGTCGAGGATAAAAAAGAAGTACTGTACATAACTGAATCTTTGTAATATGGGGCACATGTTTCTTGCATAACAATATATATACATATTCATGGCATATACACGTACACCTCGATCTTGTTTTGTCTCGGAGGTGCCGACGTTGAAAAGGGTTACTATGATTAGTTATGCTGAAATAGATGGAGGAATACAGATGTTATGCTTGGCATGTAGTAGTACCTAACTTTGAGTGTGCATGAGGCATATCCAACAGTCGATCTGTAGCTGTGTGCATGAGGCACATACATAGCTCCTTGTTGTATCTTGTATGGATGCATGAATCCCACAAATTTGAAATCAGAGGTCCTTCATGACACACACACACATATGACGATCTAGATCGACTCACCATAGCAATGGAGCGAACGCTGCGTCGGCAACGACGTTCACAAAGACGGCCAGGATGTATGCCATCATGTGCTCCTCGCCGTATGAGGACGTCCTCCGTATAATGCATCAGGGCCTGATGCATGTTTGACATCTGAAGTCGCTCATGTGCATGCAGTGTACACCCAATCCACGGCACCTACGATGGCGGTGGCGTGCACACAAACGGCAAGGCAAGTCTTGATGCCATAATGTACGTATCTAATTGCTGTAAGATGGATGCATCATGCATGAGGCAAAGCTTAAAACCTGAATCTCTTCTCCACGCGATGCAAGCAAAATCGGCCAGCCGTAGCGAAGACGTAGCTAGAGGCGGCGGGCGGCTGCCACCTACGGAGTAGCTAGGTTAATCCATAACGTTTTGCTAGCTAGACATGTTAACGAAAAGGTATGGCTAGTGATATACTATTTTACTTAATTGATGGCATTGGTGGGTAATTTGTTTGACATTAAAGTAGATCTAACGGTTGTGTTTTTCTAATATAGAAATTTAAAGGACGGATATTTCTGATTATTGTGGGATTTTCTAGACTAATTCTCTATTTTTCATCCGTATTTTCCTTTTAGTAGATAATAGATTGTTATTGAAACTATTTCGCGAGACAAAGTTCACATCAATAGCATCATTATTTTGCTCAATCAAAGTAGACAAGGGCATATCATTGGGATCAACATGTCCATTTTTACTAGCAACCATATTCATAAGAGCATCCACTTTTTCACTCAAAGTAGCGATTTCTTCAACAGAATTTACCTTCTTACCGGTTGGAGCCCTTTCGGTATGCCATTGAGAATAATTTTTCATGATGTTCTCCAGAAGTTTTGTGGCATCTCCTAAGGTCACATCCATAAAGGTACCACCTACAGCAGAATCTAGAAGATTTCTAGACACAAAGTTTAGTCCAGCATAGAAGTTTTGGATAATCATCCACAAATTTAAACCATGAGTTGGACAATTTCTTATCAATAATATCATTCTTTCCCAAGCTTGTGCAACATGCTCTTGATCTTTCTATTTAAAATTCATTATTTGATTTCTAAGGGAGATGATCTTAGCAGGAGGAAAATACTTGGCAATAAAAGCATCTTTACACTTATCCCATGTTCCAATACTATTACGAGGTAAAGATGAAAACCAATCCTTAGCTTTATCTCTTAGTGAAAATGGAAATAATTTTAACTTCACAATATCATTATCCATATCTTTTTTCTTTTGCATGTCACATAATTCAGCAAAGGTATTAAGATGTGATGCGGGATTCTCATTAGGACTTCCCGAAAATTGATCCTTCATGACAAGATTTAGCAATGCAACATTAATATCAAAAGCCTCCGCACTAGTGGCGGGTGGTATAGGTGTACTAATAAAATCATAATTATTAGTATTTGAGAAGTCACACAACTTAGTAGTATCTTGAGACATGGTGACCGAACAAGCAAAGCAACAAGCAAGACAAGTAAACTAGCGAGCGAAGAAGTAAACTAGTAACAAGCAAAGATAAATATTTTTGTATTTTTTGATTTTTATGAGACAAGCTAAATATAACAGAAAATAAAAGATAAACAAGTGAATGAAAATTGGTGTGAAGTTACTTGATAGTTCATGATGATACTCCCCGGCAATGGTGCCAGAAATCATTCCTAATACTTGTGATCTGCGTTGGGTTTTAAGTGAAGAGGAACGGGTAATTGCAGCACAAAGTGGGTGATACGTCTCCAACGTATCGTTAATTTATGAAGTATTCATGCCATTATTTCCTATGTTTACAATACTTTTATATGTTTTTGATGCACTTTAATAGATTTATTTAGAACTAACCCGGACTGACGCTGTTTTCAGCAGAATTACCGTGGTGTTGTTTTTGTGCAGAAAATGAAAGTTTTCGGAATCACCCAAAACTTTTTTATGATTTTTTCTGGAGAAAATAAGAAATACTGGAGCGAAGAACCACCGGAGGGGAGCCACCCGTGGGGCACAAGCCATCAGGGCATGACCCCCCCCTTAGGTCGCGCCTGATATGTGGTGGGGCCCACGAGGCTCCGTTGCACGTGATTCCAATGCTGAAAAATCCTATAAATCCCAGAAACCCCATAAATAAACATAGACACTCCGTTCCGCCACCGCGACTCTCTTTATTGACAAAAAACCAATCTGGAGACGTTCCAGTACCCTGCTGGAGAGGGGAAACCATCACCGTTGGTCATCTTCATCATCCCGGCGGAGGCCATGACAAGGAGGGAGTAGTTCACCCTCGGGGCTGAGGGTATGTACGAGTAGCTATGTGTTCAATCTCTCTCTCTCTCTCATGTTCTTATGATGGCACGATCCTGATGTATCACGAGCTTTGTTAATATAGTTGGATCATATGATGCTTGTCCCTTGCTATCATGTTGTGATGAATTGAATCTTTCCCGTTGAGATCTCGTTATGTTGGATTGAATATTTTGGTTTGAGAACACTTGATGTACGTCTTGCATGGGATACCCATAGTGACATTGGGGTATTCTATTGATTCATTTGATATATGTTGAGGCATCAACTTGCGGATTCCGGTGACCTTGGGGATCTATGCATAGGGGTTGATTGCACGTTTTCATACCATGTTCTCCAATAGAAATCTTGGGGTGCTCCTTGAAGTTCGTTCTGTTGGATTGAATATGATAGACCTGAAATTGTTTGATGCATGTCGCATAATTTACCCATGGATACTTGAGGTGACATTGGAGTATCTAGGTGATATTAGGGTTGATTGATATGTATCATTGGTGTTGTTCTAGTACGAACTCTAGGGCTGCTGGTGACACTTATAGGAATAGCCCAAAAGATTGATCAGAAAGAATAACTTTGAGTTGGTTCTACTACCTACACCAATTTCATCTTATTGTTCTCCGCTAGATAGGAACTTTGGAGTGATTCTTTGTTGCACGTTGAGGGATGATCATATGATTCTACTATGTTAGCATTGTTGGGAGATTGCACTAGTGAAAGTATGAACCCTAGGCCTTATTTCCAAGCATTTATACAATGTTTTGCTCACTATTTTCCACTTGCTACCTTGCTACTTTTATATTTTCAGATTACAAAAACCTCTATCTACTATCCATACTACACTGGTATCACCATCTCTTCACCGAACTAGTGCACCTATACAATTTACCATTGTATTGGGTGTGTTGGGGACACAAGAGATTTCTTGTATTTGATTGCAGGGTTGTTTGAGAGAGACCATCTTCATCCTACACCTCCCATGGATTGATAAACCTTAGTTCATCCACTTGAGGGAAAATTTCTATTGTCCTACAAAACTCTGCGCTAGGAGGCTCAACAAAGTCTACAAGAATAAAGTTGCGTAGTAGACATCAAGCCGTATTCTGGCACCGTTGTTGGGGAGGTTAGTGCTTGAAGGTATATCTTTAGATCTTGCAATTAAATCTTTTAATTTCTTTTTTTTCACTAGTTTGGTTTTATAAAATAAAACTACAAAAAAAATGGAGTTTAGGTTGCCTCGATTGCTTCGTCTTTTTAATGTCTTTCGTGAAAATGATGGTTCGGAAAATTGTGCTCAATTGGTAGAGGAAGAATTTATGAAAATACTTAATGAGAATTCCTTGAATGATGAGCATGATTCCAATGTTGCTAGTATGAATTCTCTGAATAACCATGATGCTAATGATATAAAAAGCCACAAGCTTGGGGCTGCTATGTTTGATGAAGATGATGTTTTTAGTCCCCCAAGTTTTGATGAGCAAATTTATTATAATGATGGCATGTATCCTATCTATGATGATTATGATGATGACATGTATGCTATAAAGAGTGATAGTAACTATGAAACTTGTCATCATGATTTTAATTTTCAATTTGGTTATGTGAATCAAGTATCTCATGATAATTATTTTGTTGAGTTTGCTCCCACTACCATGAATGAAAAGAAATATGCTTATGTGGAGAGGAACAAATTTTCTATGCTTGTAGATCATGAAAAGGATGCTTTATGTGATAGTTGTATTGTTGAATTCCTTCATGATGCTACTAAAAATAATTATGAGGGAGGAACTTATGCTTGTAGGAATTGCAATAATATCAAGTTTCCTCTCTATGCATTCAAAGTTTTGAAGTTATGCTTATTTTGCATTCCTATGCTAGTTGATTCTTGCGCCCATAAATTGTTTTCTCACAAAATCCCTATGCATAGGAAGTTGGTGTTGGAAATATGCCCTAGAGGCAATTAATAAAGTGTTTATTATCATATTTCTCCGTTCATGATAATGGTTTATTATTCATGCTAGAATTGTATTGACCAGAAACTAAATACATGTGTGGATAATACACAAATACTGAGTCCCTAGTAAGCCTCTACTAGACTAGCTCGTTGATCAAAAGATGGTCAAGATTTCCTGACCATGGACATGAGTTGTCATTTGATAACGGGATCACATCATTAGGAGAATGATGTGATGGACTTGACCCAACCGTTAAGCATAGCAAATGATCGTTCAGTTTATTGCTATTGCTTTCACTATGTCAAATACACGTTCCTCTGACCATGAGATCATGCAACTCCCGGATACCGTAGGAATACTTTGGGTGTATCAAACGTCACAACGTAACTGGGTGATTATAAAGGTGCACTACAGGTATCTCCGAAAGTGTTTGTTGAGTTGGCATGGATCGAGATTGGGATTTGTCACTCCGACTATCGGAGAGGTATCTCTGGGCCCTCTCGGTAATACAGCATCACAGAAGCCTTGCAAGCACCGTGACTAAAGAGTTAGTTGCAAGATGATGTATTACGGAACGAGCAAAGAGAGTTGCCGGTAAGGAGATTGAACTAGGTATTGGATACCGACAATCGAATCTCGGGCAAGTAACATACCACCAGACAAAGGGAACAACGTATGTTGACATATGAGGTTCACCGATAAAGATCTTCGTGAAATATGTAGGAACCAATATGAGCATCCAGGTTCCGCTGTTGGTTATTGACCGGAGAGTCATCTCGATCATGTCTACATCATTCCCGAACCCGTAGGGTCCGCACACTTAAGGTTCGATGACGATTTAGTATTATATGAGTTATGTGATTGGTGGCCGAAGTTTGTTCGGAGTCCCGGATGAGATCACGGACATGACGAGGAGTCTCGAAATGGTCGAGCGGTAAAGATTCATATATTGGAATGCTATATTCGGACGTCGGAAAGGTTCCGAGTGATTCGGGTATTTTTCGGAGTACCGGGGAATTACGGGAATTCACCGGGAGAAGTAATGGGCCTTATTGGGCCATACGGGAAAAGGAGAGGCAGGCCACGTGAGGAGGCGCGCGCCCCCCTTGCCCAAACCGAATTGGACTAGGGGAGGGGGCGCAGCCCCCTCTTTCCTTTCCCTCTCCCTTCCCCCTTTCCTACTCCGTATGGGAGGTGGAATCCTACTAGGACTAAGGAGTCCTAGTAGGACTCCCCACACTTGGCGCACCCCTAGGGGGCCGGCATCCTCCCTCTCATCCTTTATATACGGGGGCCAGGGGGCACCCCAAAGTACACAATTGTCCCATAGCCGTGTGCGGTGCCCCGATCTCCGTTTTCCACCTCGGTCATATTTTCGGAGAGCTTAGGCGAAGCCCTGCCGGAATCACTTCACCGTCACCGTCGCCACGCCGTCGTGCTGACGGAACTCATCTACTTCCTCGACGTCTTGCTGGATCAAGAAGGCGAGGAACGTCACCGAGCTGCACGTGTGTAGAACTCGGAGGTGCCGTACGTTCGGTACTCGATCGGTGGAGCTCGAAGGATTGTTCGACTACATCAACCGCGTTGTGAGACGCTTCCGCTAAACGGTCTACGAGGGTACGTAGACACACTCTCCCCTCTCGTAGCGATGCATCTCCATGGATAGATCTTGCGTGAGCGTAGGAAATTTTTGAAATTCATGCTCCGTTCCTCAACAGTGGCATCCGAGCCAGGTCTATGCGTAGATGTGATTTGCACGAGTAGAACACAAGTGAGTTGTGGGCGTGGGTGTATACATATTGCTTGCCGTTACTAGTTGATACTTGATTCGGCGGTATTGTGAGATGAAGTGGCCCGGACCGACATTACGTGTACGCTTACGCGAGACAGGTTTCACCGCTAAGTGGACTCGTTGCATAAAGGTGACTGGCGGGTGTCTGTCTCTCTCACTTTAGTTGAATCGGTTTCAATGAAGAGGGTTCTTTTAGAAGATCAAAAAGCAATCACTACACCACGTTGTGGTTTTGCGTAGGTAAGAACGGTTCTTGCAAACCCGTAGCAGCCACGTAAAACTTGCAACAACAAAGTAGAGGACGTCTAACTTGTTTTTGCAGGGTATGCTGGTGATGTGATATGGCCAAGACATGATGTGATATAAGTTGTTGTATGAGATGATCATGTTTTGTAAATTATCAGGCAACCGGCAGGAGCCTTATGGTTGTCTCTTTATTGTATGCAATGCCAACGCTATGTAATTGCTTTACTTTACCGCTATGAGTTAGCAGTAGTAGTAGTAATAGCAATAATCGGTGAGACGACCACGACGCTATGATGGAGATCAAGGTGTCACGACGCTACGATGGTGATCAACGTGTCAACCCGGTGACGATGGAGATCATGACGGTGCTTTGCTGATGGAGATCAAAAGCACAAGACGATGATGGCCATATCATGTCACATATATTGAATTGCATGTGAAGTTAATCCTTTTATGCATCTTATTTTGCTTAGGACGACGGTAGCATTATAAGATGATACCTTCACTAAATTTCAAGATAAGTGTTCTCCCCTAGTATGCACCATTGCGAAGGTTTGACGCTTCTAAGCACCACGTGATGATCGGGTGTGATGGATTCTTTCGTTTGCATACAACGGGTGTAAGCCAGTTTTACACACGCAGAATACTTGGGTTGAACTTGACGAGCCTAGCATGTACAGACATGGCCTCGGAACACAAGAGACCGAAAGGTCGAACATGAGTCATATAGTAGATATGATCAACATGAAAGATGTTCACCATTGATAACTAATCCACCTCATGTGATGATCGGACGTGGTTTAGTTGATGTGGATCATGTTACACTTAGACAACTTGAGGGATGTTAATCTAAGTGGGAGTTCTTAAGTAATTTGATTAATTGAACTTCAATTGTCATGAACATAGTCTTACTTGTCTTAGAAAATTTATGTTGTAGATCAATAGACCGCGCTGTAGTTCCCCTGTTTTTATTATGTTCCTAGAGAAAACGAAGTGGAAAGTTGATGGAAGCAACTATGAGGACTAGGTCCGTGATCTGAGGATTGTCCTCACTGCTGCACAGAAGGCTTATGTCCTTAATGCACCGCTCAGTGAAATACCCCTACGGCTTCGTCTGAGGACGTTATGAACGTCTGGCAGACAAGAAAAGATGACTACTCGATAGTTCAGTGCGCCATACTTTACGGCTTAGAACCGGAGCTCCAAATATGTTTTGAGCAACACGGAGCATATGAGATGTTCCAAGAGCTGAAAATTTGTTTTTCAAGCTCACACCCGGGTCGAGAGGTATGACACCTTCGACAAGTTCTAAAGATGGAGGAGAACAGCTCCGTTAGTGAGCATGTACTCAGAATGTCTGAGTACTTCAAACACTTGAATCAAGTGGGAGTTAAACTTCCGAATAAAGTGGTGATTGATAGAGTTCTCTAGTCACTATCACTAAGCTACTGGATCTTCATGATGAACTATAAACATGCAAGGGATAGAAGATCCTTAAGCTATTCGCGATGCTACAATCTGCGGATGTAGAAATAAAAAAAAAGGGAACATCAAGTGTTGATGGTTAATAAGACCACTAGTTTCAAGAAGGGCAAGGGAAAGAAAAGGGAACTTCAAGAAGAACGGTAAAACAGTTGCCGCTCACGCGAAGAAACCCAAGGCTGAACCAAACCCGAGACTTAGTGCTCCCATTGCAAAGGGAAATGTCACAGGGAGAGGAACTTCCCCAAAGTAACTAGCAGATAAAAAGACTGGCAATGTCAACAAAGATATTTGATATACATGTTATTGATATGTACCTTACTAGTACTCGTAGGAGCACCTGGGTATTTGATACTTGTTCAGTTGCTTACAACTAGAAACATGGAGCTTCGGAATAAACGAGGGCTAGCTAAGAACGAGGTGACGATGTGCATTGGAAGTGTCTCCAAGGTTGATGTGATCACCATCGCCACGCTCTCTCTACCTTCAGGATTAGTGATGAACCTAAATAATTGTTATTTGGTGCTTGCGTTAAGCATGAACATTATATCTGATAGTGTTTATTGCAAGACGGTTATTCAATTTCAGAGAATAATTGTTATTCTATTTATTTGGATAATATCATTGATGATCATGCACTTAAAATGAAAGGTTTATTAAATCTTGATCGTAGTAATACATATGTTCATAACACGAATGCCAAAAGATAATGATAGTACCACATATTTATGGCTCTGCCGCTTAGGTCATATCAGTGTTAAACACATGAAGAAACTCCATGCAGATGGGTTTTTGGAATCTCTTGATTATGAATTATTTGAGACATGTGAACCGTGCCTTATTGGCAAGATGACTAAAACTCCGTTCTCCGGAACAATGGAGCGAGCAACCAACTTATTGGAAATAATACATACCGATGTATGTGGTACGATGAGTGTTGAGGCGCGCGGTGGATATCATTATGTTCTCACGTTCACTGATGATTTGAGTAGATATGGTTATATCTACTTGATGAAGCATAAATCTGAAACATTTGAAAAGTTCAAAGAATTTTAGAGTGAAGTAGAGAACCATCGTAACAAGAAAATAAAGTTCTTACGATCTGATCGTGGAGGAAAATATTTGAGTTACGAGTTTGGCAATCACTTAAGACAATGTGGAAGTGTTTCACAGCTCATGCCACATGGAACACCACAACGTAATGGTGTGTCCGAACGTCGTAATCGTACTCTATTGGATATGGTGCGTTCTATGATGTCTCTTACCGATTTGCCACTATCATTTTGGGGTTATGCATTAGAGACAGCTGCATTCACTTTAAACAAGGGCACCGTCTAAATCCGTTGAGATGACACCGCATGAACTGTGGTTTGCAAGAAACCTAAGATGTCGTTTCTGAAAGTTTGGGGCTGCGATGCTTATGTCAAAAGGCTTCAGCCTGATAAGCTTGAACCCAAAGCGGATAAGTGCGTCTTCATAGGATACCCAAAGGAGACCGTTGGGTACACCTTCTACCACAGATCTGAAGGCAAAGTATTCGTTGCTAAGAATGGATCCTTTCTAGAGAAGGAGTTTCTCTCGAAAGAAGTGAGTGGGAGGAAAGTAGAACTTGATGAGGTAATTGTACCTCCTCTGGATAGTAGTACGCCACAGAAAGAAATTTCTGTGACACCAACACAGACCAGAGAAGAAGTTGATGATGATGATCATGAGGCTTCGGATCAAGTTGCTACAGAACTTCGAAGGTCAACCAGGACACGTTCCGCACCAGAGTGGTACGGAAATCCAGTCTTGGAGGTTATGTTGTTGGACAACGGTGAACCTTCGAACTATGAAGAAGCGATGGCAGGCCCGGATTCCGACAAATGGCTTGAGGCCATGAAATTCGAGATTGGATCCATGTATGAGAACAAAGTGTGGACTTTGGTAGACTTGCCCGATGAACGGCGAGCTATTGAAAATAAATGGATCTTTAAGAAGAAGACGGATGCTGATGGTAATATCACCGTCTATAAAGCTCGACTTGTTGCTAAAGGTTATCACCAAGTTCAAGGAGTTGACTATGATGAGACTTTCTCACCCGTAGCGATGCTAAAGTCTGTCAGAATTATGTTAGCAATTGCCGCATTTTATGATTATGAAATCTGGCAAATGGACGTCAAAACGGCATTCCTTAATGGATTCCTTAAGGAAGAATTGTATATGATGCAGCCGGAAGGTTTTGTCGATTCTAAAGGTGCTAACAAAGTATGCAAGCTCCAGCGATCCATCTATGGACTGGTGCAAGCATCTCGGAGCTGGAATACTCGCTTTGATGAAGTGATCAAAGCGTTTGGGTTTATGCAAGTTTATGGAGAAACTTGTATTTACAACAATGTGAGTGGGAGCTCTATAACATTTCTAATAAGTATATGTGATTGGAAATGATGTAGAATTTCTGGAAAGCATAAAGAATTAATTGAAAGGAGTTTTTCAATAAAAACCTGTTTTTGAGTTATCCACGGTTTGGGCATCGAGATCAATAGAGATAGATCAAGACACCTGATAAAAGATTTTCACACACCTTGATGAGATTTTGAAGAAGTTCAAAATGGATCAAGTCAAAAGAAATAAGTTCTTGGCTGGTGTGAAGTGGAGTAAGACTTGAAGATCTAGGTAAAGGTTTTTTACATGTTAGGCATCAAAATCTATAGAGATAAATTGAGACGCCTCATATGACTTTCACAAAACATATACCTTGACAAGATTTTGAAGAAGTTCAAAATGGATCAGTCAAAGAAGGAGTTCTTGACTGTGGTGAAAGGTGTGAAGTTGAGTAAGACTCAAATCTCGACCACGGCAAAATAAATAGAATGGATGAAGGTTATCCCCTATGCCTCGGCCGTAGGTTCTATAAAGTATGCCAAGCTGTGTGCCTTGCCATGTGTCTGGCAAAAGAGGTACCAAAGTGATCCAGGAGTAGATCACTAGACAGCGGTCAAATTATCCTTAAGATGACTAAGGAAGAATTTCTCAGGAATAGAGATGATAAAGAGTTCGTCGTAAGGGGTTACGTCGATGCAAGCTTTAAACACCGATCCGGAAGACTATGAGTCTCAGACCGGATACGTAAAGTGGGACAGTCGTTTTTGGAGTAGCTCCAAACAGAGTGTGGTAGCAGCATCTACATATAACATAAAGATTTGCCAAGAACACACGGATCTGAATATTGCAGACCCGTTGACTAAAACTTCTCTCACAGGCAAAACATGATCAACCCTAAAACTGATTGGATGTTAATTACATGGAGATGTAAACTAGATTATTGACTCTAGTGCAAGTGGGAGACTGTTGGAAATATGCCCTAGAGGCAATTAATAAAGTGTTTATTATCATATTTCTCCGTTCATGATAATGGTTTATTATTCATGCTAGAATTGTATTGACCGGAAACTAAATACATGTGTGGATAATAGACAAATACTGAGTCCCTAGTAAGCCTCTACTAGACTAGCTCGTTGATCAAAAGATGGTCAAGATTTCCTAACCATGGACATGAGTTGTCATTTGATAATGGGATCACATCATTAGGAGAATGATGTGATGGACTTAACCCAACCGTTAAGCATAGCAAATGATCGTTCAGTTTATTGCTATTGCTTTCACTATGTCAAATACACGTTCCTCTGACCATGAGATCATGCAACTCCCGGATACCGTAGGAATACTTTGGGTGTATCAAACGTCACAACGTAACTGGGTGATTATAAAGGTGCACTACAGGTATCTCCGAAAGTGTTTGTTGAGTTGGCATGGATCGAGATTGGGATTTGTCACTCCGACTATCGGAGAGGTATCTCTGGGCCCTCTCGGTAATACAGCATCACAGAAGCCTTGCAAGCACCGTGACTAAAGAGTTAGTTGCAAGATGATGTATTACGGAACGAGCAAAGAGACTTGCCGGTAACGAGATTAAACTAGGTATTGGATACCGACGATCGAATCTCGGGCAAGTAACATACCGCCAGACAAAGGGAACAACGTATGTTGACATATGAGGTTCACCGATAAAGATCTTCGTGGAATATGTAGGAACCAATATGAGCATCCAGGTTCCGCTGTTGGTTATTGACCGGAGAGTCGTCTCGATCATGTCTACATCATTCCCGAACCCGTAGGGTCCGCACACTTAAGGTTCGATGACGATTTAGTATTATATGAGTTATGTGATTGGTGGCCGAAGTTTGTTCGGAGTCCCGTATGAGATCACGGACAAGACGAGGAGTCTCGAAATGGTCGAGAGGTAAAGATTCATATATTGGAAGGCTATATTCGGACGTCGGAAAGGTTCCGAGTGATTCGGTTATTTTTCGGAGTACCGGGGAGTTACGCGAATTCACCGGGAGAAGTAATGGGCCTTATTGGGCCATACGGGAAAAGGAGAGGCAGGCCACGTGAGGAGGCGCGCGCCCCCCTTGCCCAAACCGAATTGGACTAGGAGAGGGGGCGCAGCCCCCTCTTTCCTTTCCCTCTCCCTTCCCCCTTTCCTACTCCGTATGGGAGGTGGAATCCTACTAGGACTAAGGAGTCCTAGTAGGACTCCCCACACTTGGCGCACCCCTAGGGGGCCGGCCTCCTCCCTCTCATCCTTTATATACGGGGGCAAGGGGGCACCCCAGAGTACACAATTGTCCCATAGCCGTGTGCGGTGCCCCGATCTCCGTTTTCCACCTCGGTCATATTTTCGGAGAGCTTAGGCGAAGCCCTGCCGGAATTACTTCACCGTCACCGTCGCCACGCCGTCGTGCTGACGGAACTCATCTACTTCCTCGACGTCTTGCTGGATCAAGAAGGCGAGGAACGTCACCGAGCTGCACGTGTGTAGAACTCGGAGGTGCCGTACGTTCGGTACTCGATCAGTGGAGCTCGAAGGATTGTTCGACTACATCAACCGCGTTGTGAGACGCTTCCGCTAAACAGTCTACGAGGGTACGTAGACACACTCTCCCCTCTCGTAGCGATGCATCTCCATGGATAGATCTTGCATGAGCGTAGGAAATTTTTGAAATTCATGCTCCGTTCCTCAACAGTTGGTTAGACTTAAATGTGCTTGTCATGAGATTCATGATGCTCTTTTGCATGTTTCAATTATTATCCTTATCTGAGCATCATTGAAATCATCATGCCTAGCTAAAAGGCTTTAAAGAAAAGCGCTTGTTGGGAGATAACCCAATACTTTTAGTTTCTGTTTTTGTGTGTTCACATGATTAAGAGACTGTATTAATCATGTTTTGTGTCTTTTATTTCAATAAAGTGCCAAGTAAATCCTTTGGGATGACTCGCAAGATGAGTAGAATTGATGCTGAACCAAAACTGAAACTTTTGCCTCCAGTAAAGAATTCATATAATTTTACTGGAGGGTCAAACAATTATGAAATTTTTACACAGTATTTATATACAAATTCTATAAGTTTCCTAATTTTTAAGAGTTGTTAGAGACAAGGAAGTATGGTTATACTACAGATCTTCACAGACTGTTCTATTTTTGACAGATTCTGTTTTGCATGCATAGTTTGTTTGTTTTAGTGTTCCCATAACTTATATTCAGTGATATAAATTATGTGAATGGTATAATACAGTAGGTATTATGTGATAACAATTATGAATCTTGTCTTGACAGTACCTAAGTGAGTGATCTTTATTTATTATACTAACCCATCTCACGAAGTTCCATTAAGTTTTGTGTGATTGAAGTTTTTCAAGTTTTGGGTGAGACACCGGTATGAGGAGAATAAGGAGTGAAAAGAAACTAAGATTGGGGATGAACAAGTCACCCCAAGGTAATATCCAAGGAAGACTCAAGTGCCTAAGCTTGGGGATGCCCCGGAAGGCATCCCCTCTTTCGTCTTCAAACACTATCAGAATATCTTACTTAGAGCTATATTTTTATTCGTCACATAATATGTGTTTTGCTTGGAGCATCATTTTATTTTGTTGTTCTCCGTTATATGTTATTTATAATCTTGTTTTTCAATAAAAAGTTCCAAGAATTGCCTTTAGGATGCTTGAATTGAATGTTTGATGTGTGCTGTGTAAAAACAGAAACTTTTTCTGTAGTGTTTGAATTTTCATATTTTACTGGAATGTGGAAAGTTTCTGAAATTTTTACCCAGTATTTTCATATAAATTATTTATCATTTCATAAATTTTGAGAATTTTTAGAGTTACATAAGTACACTGGTTTAATATATTGCTACAGACTGTTCTGTTTGGACAGATTGCTGTCATAGTTTTGTTATCTACTTATCCTATAGTTTCCATAGCCTATATTGGTAGATGTAAATTGTGGAAACGATATTAAACAGTAGATGATGTTTGAAAATTATTGTGCAACTTGTCTTGGCAGTAGATGAAGTGTTGATTTGTTCTTATGTGTACTAACCTATCTCACGACTTCTTTTTGAGCTTTGTGTGGATGAAGTTTTTGAGACTTTGGTGAAACCGGGATATGAGAGGATTGAACGAGATACAAAAGCTCAATCTTGGGGATGCCCAAGGCACCACAAGTAAATATTTCAAGAAGTCTCAAGCATCTAAGCTTGGGGATGCTACGCATCCCACCTCTCTTCGTCAACTATCGGTTAGTCTATGTTGAGTCTAAATTTTTATTGGTCCACATGATATGTGCTATTCTTGGAATGAATTTTATTTAGTTTGCTGTTTGAATAAAATACTCAGATCTGAAAATCTTTATTGAGAGAGATTCCTCACATAGCTACTTAATTGTTTGACTACTCATTGATCTTCACTTATATCTTTTGTGAGTAGTTTGATGTTTACTCTTGTACTTCACTTATATCATAAGAGTAAATTGTGAATGAATGAAATATCATAAATCTGAAATTATCTATGTGCTATACTCTTAGTAGATAGTTCACATTTGGTTTAGAAAGTAAAATCTATTAAAGTTTAACAATCACTGCATTGGTCATGTGAGCAATTCATGAATGATTAGTATAAGAAAGAGAACTTTCACATACAAATATATTATCTTGGACATCTTTTATGATTGTGAATACCCATTAATTATTTTCAAACTTGATCAAATAGTTTAAGTTGGACAAGGGAGACAATGTAATGGTTATGTTTGGGTATATTTGCATAGAAGTTATATTGTCATGGATCCTCTAACATGTGGTGCTTGTTTAGAACCTTTTGCTGGCCAAAACTTCGTACTAAGTAGAGATACTACTTGTGCATTCAAATCCTTGAGCCAAATTTCTTCCATGAAAGTCCACCATACCTACCTATATATGATATTTCACTGCCATTCCAAGTAGATTTGCATGTGCCACCTCTAAAACCTTCAAATAAACATCCGTTTTTTGTGCTCGTACCGCTCATGGAGCGACGGGGCGGTCACTATCTTCCATGCTAAGCGAGTTATTCTCAAGATGAGTGTTTATTCACTTGTCATTGCACGAGAGAGGCTGGTAAAAAGGATGCCCAGTCCTGCATAATACAAAAATAAATAAACAAAAACTCCCCCTAGAAAGTTGATTGTTTGGAGGGCAACCGTGGATTCGGCCAGCCATGGAATGTGTTTGAATGGTGGAGGGGGAGTAAAAATTTTCAATTCTGTTTGGGAACCGCCAATAATGTGATTAGCATGGAAGATATTGAAAACTATGTTGTGACATTGACAGGAAAAGCACACCACTCAAAATCACATGTTCATCTTTGTTTTAAACAATGAGCTCTCGCACCTATGCAAATCCCTGCTTCCCTATGCGAAGGGACAATCTATTTACTTTCATTCTATTTCCTATTCAGCTGAGTCAACTTCTTGTTACAACCTTAGTCTATTAGTTGGCAAGCATCATGTGGTGGGGAAAGATCCAAACATATATATCCAGTCAAATATATTTGATCATGATTCATTATTGCTGACAATTATCTTGATGATAAGTATGTTGGGAGGCGAAACATTAAGCCCCTATCTTTCTATGTGTTCGATGGATGTTGTTTGTTCTAAAAACTTGCCTTGAGTATTAGCAATCATAAAAGACTATATGATAATTGAGTATGTGGAGCTCTTAGTAGACTTGATGATGCATTGAAATTGTTCGGTGACCAAGAACATAGATTGTTAAGTTTCAAGTGAATGAATTGTTCGAACCATGACATGTGAATTGATTGCTACTCTATCATGATGATTTTTATGAGAAAAAGTTGCTGGTTATGATGCTAGAAAAGTGACTGAAATTATCAATGATGAAACTTATATATTATGCTAGCATTCACACTTCATAAATTATTTCTTTTATCATTTACCTACTCGAGGACGAGTAGGAATTAAGCTTGGGGGTGCTGATACGTCTCCAACATATCGATAATTTATGAAGTATTCATGCCATGATTGCCTATGTTTACAATACTTTTATATGGTTTTGATGCACTTTACATGATTTATTTAGAACTAACCTAGACTGACGCTATTTTTAGCAGAATTGCAGTGGTGTTGTTTTTGTGCAGAAAATGAAAGTAGGGGAGCCACCATAGGGGAGCCACCCATGGGGCACAAGCCATCAGGGCGCGACACCCCCTAGGTCGCACCCTGATATGTGGTGGGGCCCACGAGGCTCCGTTGCACGTGATTCCAACGCTGAAAAATCCTATAAATCCCAGAAACCCTAGAAATAAACAGTGACTCTGTTCCACCACCGCAACTCTCTGTATCGATGAAAAACCAATCTAGAGACGTTCCAGTACCCTGCGGAGAGGGGAAACCATCACCGGTGGCCATCTTCATCATCCCGGCGGAGGCCATGATGAGGAGGGAGTAGTTCACCCTCGGGGCTGAGGGTATGTACCAGTAGCTATGTGTTCAATCTCTCTCTCTCGCTCATGTTCTTGAGATGGCACGATCTTGATGTATCACGGGCTTTCTTAATATAGTTTGATCATATGATGCTTGTCTCTTGCTACCATGTTGTGATGAATTGAATCTTTCCCTTTGAGATCTTATTATGTTGGATTGAATATTTTGGTTTGAAAACACTTGATGTACGTCTTGCGTGGGATACCCGTAGTGACATTGGGGTATTCTATTGATTCACTTGATATATGTTGAGGCATCAACTTGCGGATTCCGGTGACCTTGGGGATCTATGCATAGGGGTTGATTGCACGTTTTCATACCACGTTCTTCGATAGAAATCTTGGGGTGCTCCTTGAAGTTCTTTGTGTTGGATTGAATATGATAGACCTGAAATTGTATGATGCATGTCACATAATTTACCCACGGATACTTGAGGTGACATTGGAGTATCTAGGTGACATTAGGGTTGATTGATATGTATCATTGGTGTTGTTCTAGTACGAACTCTAGGGCTGTTGGTGACACTTATAGGAATAGCCCAAAAGATTGATCGGAAAGAATAACTTTGAGGTGGTACTACTACCTACGCCAATTTCATCTTATTGTTCTCCGCTAGATAGGAACTTTGGAGTGATTCTTTGTTGCACGTTGAGGTATGATCATATGATTCAACTATGTTAGCATTGTTGGGAGATTGCACTATTGAAAGTATGAACCCTAGGCCTTATTTCCAAGCATTTATACAATGTTTTTCTCGCTATTCATATTGCTACCTTGCTGTTTTTATATTTTCAAATTACAGAAACCTCTATCTACTATCCATACTACACTTGTATCACCATCTCTTCGCCGAACTAGTGCACCTATAAAATTTACCATTGTATTGGGTGTGTTGGGGACACAAGAGATTTCTTGTATTTGATTGCACGGTTGTTAGAGAGAGACCATATTCATGCTACACCTCCCACGGATTGATAAATCTTAGGTCATCCACTTCAGCGAAAATTGCTACTGTCCTACAAAACTTTGCGCTTGGAGGCCCAACAAAATCAACAAGAATAAAGTTGCGTAGTATACATCAGTGGGTAAGTATTTCCCTCAGTTATGAAAACAAGGTTTATCGAACCAATAGGAATATCAATCCTCAACCGTCTTCAGCGGCTGCACACAAATGAACAAACAACTTGCACCTAACGCGGGCAAGAGGGTTGTCAATCCCCTTGATCTCGTTATTTGCAAGCAAATGAATTGTGTAGATAATTGTTGATAAATATAAATTGCAAAATAAAATAAAATATAAATAAAGGCAGCAAGGTAATTGTAGCATTTGTAAATATATAAGTGAATAGACCCGTGGGCCATAGTTTTCCCTAGCGGCATCTCTCATGTAGGCAGCATATGGTGGGTAACAAATTATTGTTGGGAAGTCACAGAAAAGCGGATAGATATGCGATTTTCACGGCAATGATCATGTGTATATAGGCATCACGTAAATAAACAAATAGGCCAACTCCTTCCTGCACCTATTACTATTGCTCCACTCATCGACCGCTATCCAACATGCATCTAGAGTATTAAGTAAAACAGAGTAATGCTTGAAGAATGATGACATGATGTAGACAAAGTAAACTCAAGCAAAATGAATAAACCCCATCGTGTTATCCTTAGTATCAACAACACAAAGATGCATCTTGTCCCCTAATTTGTCACTGGGATATAGAAACTCGTCAGGTTGAACCTACCACAATGCACCACTCCCACCGATGAAATATCAATCTACTTGGCCAAAGCACATCAATCGACCGGATAGCATTACGAAGCTATAATGATCATGCAATTAAGAGACAATATATATCAAAGGTATCTCAAATACTTTTCATGAATAATCTGAACATAAACCCACAATTCATCGGATCCCAACAAACACACCGCATAATAGGATTACATCGGATAGATCAAAGCGAAGATATGATGATCATTGTATTGAAGATCAAGAGATAGAGAGATTGCCATCTAGGTACTAGCTATGGACCCGTAGGTCTGTGGTGAACTATTCACACATCATCATGAGGGCAGCAAGGTTGATGAAGATGCCCTCCGTGATCGATCCCCCCTCCAGCAAGGTGCCGGAACGGAGATTCAGATAGCCTAGCGATGGAACAGAGACTTGCGGCGGCGGAAAAAGGGTTTCCGGACTGCCTCCAGGGTTTTTGCAATATTAGACAATTTATAGGCCAGAGAGGGATGTCTTGAGAGGCACGAGGGGGCCACCACATATCAGGGCGTGCCCCCCTAGGGCGCGCCCTGATGTGTGGTGGGTCCCTCGTGCACCTCCCGACCTCCTTCCGAAGCTTCCAGGTCTTCTTTTGGTCCAGAAAAAACATCACAAAGTTTCGTGGCAATTGAACTTCATTTGGTACTATAAACCTGAAAAGGCAAAAACATGAACAAAATAGCAACTGGCACTGGGCACTGGGTCAATAGGTTAGTGCTCAAAAATAATATAAATTAGGAAATAAAGATCCAAAAAGTATCCTAGAATGATAATATATCAGCATGGAACAATAAACAATTATAGATACATTGGAGACGTATCAGGGCACTAGAGCGCGAGGGGTTTGGCAGAGAGGGAGATCGTTATACCTAGTATACCTAGGACATGATTTGGTCGCCGGTGACGACGCGAAGCAAAAACAGTGAGTCGAGGAACTTGACGATTTCTCCTGTCCATGAAGTAGTGGAAGAAGAGGTCGACGGGGATGTCGTGGACGGTGATCTTGGGCTTGTATTGGCATCAGAATGGATCCGGGGCGGCGCCAAGAACACGGTAGAAGTCATGGAGGAGGCCGGAGGGGGCTGCTAGACAGACGGCGAGTGATCCTTCTCCAACGTATCTATAATTTTTTTATTGTTCCATGCTACTATATTAACATTCTTGGATAATTTATATGCTATTTTATATCATTTTTGTGAACTAACCTATTAACCTAGTGCCCAGTGCCAGTTCGTGTTTTTTGCTTGTTTTTCACCTTTCAGAAATACTGTACAAAATGAAGTCCAAATGCCCCAAAACTTTTTGATGATTTTTTCTGGACAAAAATAAGACGTAGAAGCTTCAGAGGGAGGCCACACGGGGTGGTGCCAAGCCAACAGGGCGTGCCCAGGGGGATGGCTGCACCCAGATGTCTTGGGACCACCTCCCAATGCCTCATGACCTAATTCCAACTCTATATATTCTGTAAAATCTGGAAAACACCCGAGAGCCAGCCAAAATACTTTTTCCACCGCTCCAAGTCTCTGTTCCGACGGGAGGCCAATTGGATCCCTGTTCTGGAGCCTTGCCGAAAGAGGGATCGATAGTGGAGGGCCTCTACATCGACCTTGTTGCCTCCATGATGATGTGTGAGTAGTTTACCATAGACCTACGGGTCCATAGCTAGTACCTTGATGGTTGTCTCTATCACTCTATGATCTTCAATACAAAGTTCACCATGATACCCGCGGTGATCTATCAGTGTAATCCTTCTTTGCGGTGTGTTTGTTGGGATACGATGAATTGTGGGTTTATGTTCAGATTATTCATGAAAACATATTGAGTCTTCACTGAATTCTTATATGCATGATCGTTATAGATTCGTATTGCTTTCTGATCTATCGGTTTGGTTTGGCCAACTAGATTGATTTATCTTCAGCGGGAGTGGTGCGTTGTGATGGGTTTAATCTTGCAGAGCTCAATCCTCGTGACAGAAGAGGACATGACATGTATTGTATTACTTACGTTATGGGGAAACGATGGGGTTTATTCATATTGATTCGATTTACTTTGTCTACATCATGCCATCTTGCTCCAAGCATTACTCTGTTTTTACTTAATACTCTAGATGCATGCTGGATAGCGGTCGATGTGTGGAGTAATAGTAGTAGATGGAGGCAGGAGTCAGTCTACTTGTTTATGGACATGATGCCTATATACATGATCATTGTCGTGAATAAATATTACATAACTATGCCTTTTCTATCAATTGCCCAGCAATAATTTTTTTACCCACCCTATGATTTCTTCGAGAGAGAAGCCTCTAGCAAAAACTATGGTCCCGGGTGTTCACAAAATATAGTATTAAAAAACACCAAAATATTGCTGCCATTTATTTACTATTATTCTATTTTATATTTATATTATCTATCTATCACTACTTATCGCTTGTAAGTAACGAGTTCAAGGGGCTTGACAACCCTCTTGCCCGCGTTGGGTGCAAGTGCGTGCTCTTTTGTGTGTAGGTGCTGAAGATGGGAATTTGTGTGGTCCTCCTATTGGTTTGATAACCTTGGTTCTCACTGATGGAAATAAGTATTTCTACTGTGCTGCATCTCCTCTCCTCTTCTAGGAAAATCCCAACGCAGTTTACAAGTAGCAGGAAGAATTTCTGGCGCCGTTGCCGGGGAATATCACTAAATTCTTATAAAGTACCTTCGCTCAATTTATCATTCACTTGCTCTACTTTTTATTTGCTGTTATATTTTACTTTATATAAAAATCAAGAATACAAAAATATTTCTATTTACTTGTTTGCTTAGTTATCTACTTTACTATCTAGTTTACTCGTTTGCTTGCTAGTTTACTTGTTTCGTCACCATGTCTCAAGATACTACTAAGTTGTGTGGTTTCTCAAATATTAATAATAACGATTTTATTAGTACTCCTATACCACCCTCCACTAGTGCAGAGTTTTATGATATTAATGCCGCTTTGCTAAATCTTGCTATGAAAGAACAATTTTTGGGAAGTCCTAATGAGGATGCCGCTTCACATCTTAATACCTTTGTTGAATTATGTGATATGCAAAAGAAAAAGGACATGGATATTGATGTGGTTAAATTGAAAATATTTACTTTTTCACTAAGAGAGAAAGCTAAAACTTGGTTTTCATCCTTGCCTCGCAATAGTATTGGAACATGGGATAAGTGTAAGGATGATTTTATTGCCAAATATATTCCTCCTGCCAAAATATATCTCTCCGAAACCAAATTATGAATTTTAAACAACATGAGCAAGAATATTTTGCACAAGCATGGGAGAGAATGAAAATGATGATTAGAAATTGTCCCATTCATGGCTTAAACTTATGGATGATTATACAAAATTTCTATGAACTTTGTGTCTAGAAACCTTCTATATTCTGCTGCAGGTGGTACCTTTATGGAGGTGACATTAGGAGAGGACACAAAACTTTGGGACAATATCATGACAAATTATTCTCAAATGGCACACCGAGCGAGCTTTAACTGGTAAGAAGGTAAATTCCGTCGAAAAAATTACTACTTTGAGTGATAAATGGATGCTCTTATGAATATGATTGCAAACAAGAATGCTAAAATTGATCCTAATGATATGACATTGTCTACTTTGATTGAGCAAAATAATTATGCTATTGATGTGACCTTTGTCTCGTGAAATAATTTCAACAATAATGCTTAGAGAGGTAATTTCAATGCTAGGTCGTATCCTGGTAATTCCTCTAATAATTATGGCAACTATTATGGTAATTCCTATGGAAATTCATCCAACATTTAAAATAGGATACCTACTGATCTTGAGAACACCATTAAAGAACTTATTAGTTCTCAAAAGATTTTCAACACTATGGTAGAAGAAAATTGCATAAAGTTGATGATATGGCTAGAAACGTGGATAGGATTGCTCATGATGTGGAAACTCTTAAAAGTAAAACTTTGCCACCCAAGCATGAGATTAATGAGTATATTAAATTCATCCAAATATCTATTAATAAAAGTAAGGAGAGGGCCACTAGTTTAAGAGCTAGGAGAGAATTCTTAGAGAAAGCTCTTCCACCCTATTTTTACCGTAATCATGATGGAGATATTGAAAATGATTGGTACTTCTCCCATTGAATCTTTCTTTACTAATCTGAAAATAGATGATAAAGGGACTGGAGATGAGTCAACTTTAAGTCGAAGGTGTCACATTTGCTCGGAGGGTGATTATCTTAACGATAAAAATGAAAAAAATGGGTTTGGAGAGGTCAAAACATTAGCTAGTGATGTACCCACTATCTTGGATCACAAGGACTTTAATTATTATAATTTCTCTTTAGCAGAATGTATTTCCTTGCTTCAATCCATACTTAGCTCACCCAATGCCTATGAACAAAATAAGGCTTTTACTAAGCATATCGTAGAAGCTATGCTAATGGCTCATGAAGAAAAACTTGAGTTAAAAGTTTCTATTCCTAGAAAGTTGCATGATGAGTGGGAACCTACTATTAAAATAAAGCTTAAATAATATGAATGCAATGCTTTGTGTGACCCCGGTGCTAGCATTTCCACTATACCAAAATCTTTAGGTGATATGCTAGGTCTCACCGATATAAATGAATGTTCCTTTAACTTGCACTTAACGGATTCCACTATTAAAAAACCATTGGGTAGAATAAATGATGTGCTCATTCTTGCTAATAGAAATTATGTGCCCGTGGATTTCATTGTGCTTGATATTGAATGCAATCCTTCTTGTCCAATAATACTTGATAGGCCTTTCCTACGAACTATAGGTGTTATTATTGATATGAAGGAGAGAAACATAAGATTCCAATTCCCACTAAATAAAGGGACGGATTACTTACCTAGAAAGAGGATTAAACCACCTTATGAATCTATCATGAGGGCCACCTATGGACTGAGTGTCAGGGATGACAACACTTGATACTATGCATTATGCCTAGCTAGGGGCATAAAATGATAGCGTTTGTTGGGAGGCAACCCAATACTTATCATTAAATTTTTGTTTTTACTTTATGTCTTCGTGTGTTTACATGATTATTTCTACTGTAATGATTGTGTTTTTATGTTTTAATTAGTGTTTGTGCCAAGTAAACCTTTGGGTTGATTTGGAAGATAGTAGAATTGATATGGTGCAAAAAACAGAAACTTTTGCGTCTAGTGCAGAATTTCTCTGATTTTACTGGAATGTATTTTGGATCTGAATCTCTTACACGGCATTTTATACAAATTCCCCAGGGTTTCCTTATTTTTCAGAATTTTTGGAGTTACATAAGTATGGTGTTTGTGCAGATCATTACAGACTGTTCTATTTTAGACCGATTCTGTTTGTGCTTGCATAGTTTTGCTTGTTTTGATGACGATATGGATTGTATCGGGGGGTATAAGCCATGGAGAAGTTACAATACAGTACCTTATGGGATAATAAAATATGAATCAATTTATAGAAGTATATAAAGTTTTTGATTTACCTATCATACTAATGGAGCTCACGACTTTTCTGTTGAGTTTTGTGTGCTGAAGTTTCCAAGTTTTGGGTGCGATCACTATGGATGAAGGAATAGGCAGCGACAAGAGCCTAAGCATGGGGATGCCCAATGCACCCCGAGGTAAAATTCTAGGAAGACTCAAGTGTCTAATCTTGGGGACGCCCCGGAAGGCATCCCCTCTTTCGTCTCCATTCCATCGGTATGTCACTTGGAGCTATATTTTTTATTCATCACATGATATGTGTTTTGCTTGGAGCATCGTGTATTATAGTTTGCTTTATTCTTAGTTTTTCACGACCATTGTTTCCTGGACACACCTATTTTAGAGAGACACGTGTTCATCACGATTTGTTAGAATACTATATGTGCTTCGCTTATATCTTTTGAGCTAAGCACTTGCTCTAGTACTTCACTTATATCTTTTAGATGATGGTGGCATATAGATTTTGTAGAAATAATTGAACTATTGTTCTTCACTTAAACTTGTTTGAGAGTCTAATAAACAGTAACGGTAATTTTCATGGGTTATAAGCTAGTCCAAAAAGGATAGATATTCACTGAGTGTATAATAAAAACCTTCATATAGCTCACCATATAAGAGGGATTGTGGGTTAATGATATTGATGTAGTAATATGAAAGGGCATGAGTGCATGGTTGTTGGTTAATATAAATATTGGTAGTTAAAGCGTGTTACTTGTTGCTCATCTAAATATTGGTTATGGTATGATGATGATGTGTGAGCATTCTTATTAGGCGCGCGATGGTTAACTCCTCCCAACCTCCTCCCTAAGGGTATGCGGTAGTACTTTGCTTCGAGAGAGCTAATAAGGCTTTGCAATAAGTATATGAGTTCTTTATGACTAATGTGAATCCATGGATGTACGCACACTCACCTTTCCGGATATTGCTAGCCTCTTCGGTACCGTGCATTGCCCATTCTCACCTTGAGGATCGGTGCAGCTTTCGCCGGTGCATCCAAACCCCGTGATATGATACACTCTATCACACATAAGACTCCCTATATCTTCCTCAAAACAGCCACCATACCTACCTATTATGGCATTTCCATAGCCATTCCAAGATATATTGCCATGCAACTCCCCCCGTTACATCACATGACTTGTGTGTTCATCATTATATTGCTTTGCATGATCATGTAGCTGACATAGTATTTGTGTCACAACCACCGTTCATCATTGTTTACATGTTACGCTAGATAATTTCACATCCTGGTACACCGCCAGAGGCATTCATATAGAGTCATTTCTTTTTCATCATTGAGCTGTTATATCGAGTTGTCAGTAAATACAAGTGTGATGATCATCATTAGTAGAGCAGTGTCCCAGTGAGGAAAGGATGATGGAGTAATGATTCCCCCCATAAGTTGGGATGAGCTCCGGGAAAAATTAAAAAAATGGGGAAGGCCAAATGAGCCCATCAATAAAAAAGAAAAGAAAAAATGAAAAAGTGAAAGAAAAATATAAAAAAAGAGAAAAAATAAATGAGAGAAAAAGAAAGAAGGGACTTTGGTACTATCCTTTACCACACTTATGCCTCAAAGTGGCACCATGTTCTTCATATAGAGAGTCTCCTGAGTTGTCATTTTCATATGCTAGTGGGAATTTTTCATTATAGAACTTGCCTTGTATATTCCAATGGCGGGTTTCCTAAAATGTATGAGGTCTTTATGAGAAAGAAAGTTGGATCCACACCCACTTAGCTTCCGTTGAGCTTTCAAAGATTTATAGCTCTAGTGCATCCGTTGCATGGAAATCCATACTCCTCACATTTATATCTATTGATGGGCATCTCCATAGCCCGTTGATATGCCTAGTTGATACGAGACTTTCCTTCCAGTTTGACTCCTTTTGATATATACCACCATATTCTATTCCACCCATATGCTATATCCATGGTTCACGCTCATGTATTCAGTGAGGTTGAAAATGCTGAAGCGCATTAGAAGTATGATCCAATTGCATGACTTGACACCGTGGTGCTCATGTTTTATACTTATGTGGTTGTGACGCCCCCAATTTCGACCGTACGCTAATCAAACACGCAATACGTACGATCAAGATTAGGGACTCACCGATCGATAACACAACACAACACTAGACACAAATTAAAGTCATACAGCTTCATATTACAAGCCAGGGGCCTCGAGGGCTCGAATACAAAGCTCGACAAGCACGAGTCAGCGGAAGCAAATAATATCTGAGTACAGACATAAGTTAAACAAGTTTTGCCTTAAGAAGGCTAGCACAAACATAACAACGGATCGAAAGAGGCGAGGCCTCCTGTCTGGGAACCTCCTATCCTACTGCTGGTCGGGGGCAGCCTCCACGTAGTAGTAGGCTCCGGCGGTGGTGTAGTAGTCATCTCCGGCATACTCCATCTCCTGGGCTCCATCGTCTGAACACAGAATCATATCGAGGGGGGAAAAGAAAGCAAAGCAGCGGTGAGTACTCATCCAAAGTACTCGCAAGACTGACATCAGAACTATGCTAAGTATGCATCAGTATCAAGGGATGGGGTTATATCTAGGTTGACTGCAAGAGCAAGAATAAGGGGAAGGCCTAGTCCTATCGAAGACTAGCATCTTCAACATCTTGCAGCATTAGAAGAGAGTAGACTGGTATCTCATATATAGTCATATTATTGTAGCAATTTTATTAAGTAACCACGCCCAGAGATTCTTCCTCGACTCCCTGCGAGGAACCAATCCCAGAGCCAACATTCATTTCAAATTAAGTCACAGTTATAGTTGTGGAAGGTCAAAGTACAACTCCAAGTCGTCCTGTTACCGTGGACACGACTATTCGAATAGATGAATTCATCCCTGCAGGGGTGCACCGCATTTCCAACACGCTTGATCACCTCTGGCCGGACACACTTTCCTGGGTCATGCCCGGCCTTGGGATATCAACACGTCGTCGCCCCACCTAGACTCAACAGAGAGGCCAGCCCGCCGGTCTAAATCCTAAGCGCGCAGGGGTCATGGGCCCACTCGCCCTTTGCACTCCTGCACGATGCGAACGCGGCCCAGGTCAGCCCTAGCACACTCTAGTCCAAGAGCTATACCGTCCAGGCCACTCGGGCGCGCGCCGCTCCATTGCTGACGTCCGAAGAGCTTCAGCTGATACAACGACGCTGAGTACCCATAACTTCTCCCATGTGAAGGTTTGGTGCGTAAAAGGTCAATCAACCAACTCAGATCAAATACCCAACCCATTAGCATTTTATTAATGCGGGGCAAGCGCGACCCATGAAGTGCGGTCCCGTCGCCCCGTCTCGAGGATGTGTGGCAAGGGCCTCTCCTGCCCGTCCCCGCCTCATCATCATCAAACCGTGGGTACCCCTCGGGGCCAACCCATCACCAACATGTTTCGGTAACTAGGTCATAGTAACTATGTGTATAAAACATCAAGACGGAACCTGAGGAATCACCCTCAAAGGGCCCTGCTCGATGAAACCTTCAAGGTGGACTTAGAGGAATCACCCTCGAGGGTCCCACACTTGAGGGGTTGCATGACAGAGTCATCGTCGGGAGTGGTGAAGGAGGAATCACCCTCGATAACCACGCCCGACTAGCTGCACTACAGAGTTAGCATCATGAGTACTTCACGAGGTGTCACCCTCGGTACTCGATAGTAGCTCTGCAGAGTCGTACAACTAAGGGGTGTGCAGTGATGTGAGGGGCCTGGCTTGTCGGTCGGTTGACCGAGTCTTCGAGTCTTCGAGTTGTCGAGTCGTCGATGAAGAAGTAGGGGCAACTGGGACTAAGGTGGGGGTCACAGGGGATTCATTGATCAACCTATACTAAGCAGTTGATATGATTGCAGGTATAGTAGCAGTTTATCAAAAACAGGCTATGCATCAGAATAGGAGCTAACAAATACAGTAGCAAAATCTAATGCAAGGATAAGAGGGAAGAATGGGCGATATCGGAATGCTCAAGGGGGGTTGCTTGCCTTGCTGCTCTGCGGCAAATGGCTGATCGTCAACGGTGTAGTCGTACCCGGCAGCAGCGTCAGTCTCGGGGTCTAACGGTAAGAAGAGGGGGGAGAAACAATAAATATAAAGCAGGCAAATGCATCACGATGCATGACAAGGCAATATGCAGAGCTAGGCATGCACTAACGCAGTATCACACGTCGCAGACGGGTCAGAAGAATATCTGACGATATTTTCCGGCTCTCGGGCTACTACCGGGTAGACGAAAACGATGGAAAAGTTCCACGTTCGCTATGATCGGAGCACGTGACAGACTAACGACTACGTATTCGGATTCGTGGGATTTTTCTGAACAACTTTCATGTATAAATTATTTTCACCTGACTTACGGATTATTTTATATTAATTTTTAAAGTTTTATTAATATTCAGAAATTAAAATATATTATTTTAATTCAATAATTCAATTATGACATCAGCATGATGTCATGCTGACATCAGCAGTCAACAGTCCTGTTGATTGGTCAAACTGACCAGTGGGCCCCACATGTCAGTGTCACAGTTTTAATTAATGTTTAATTAACATTAATCAGATTAATTAGGGGGGTGGGACCCACCTGTCATACACTGATAAACCTAATTAATTAACAGAATTATTAATTAACCTAATTAATTTCATTAAGTTAATTAACAGATTAATCAACTACTTAATTAGTCTTAATTAAGTTAACTAATTAATTAATTAATATTATTATTATAAATTTTATTTATTTATTTTTTAAACCGTCATTAGGGGGCTGGTCCCCCACTGTCATAGACACAGGGAGAGGGGGGGTTAGTGGGGGGCCAAATCCCCCACTATCCGAGCCGGTTAAGTGAGGGGGGGCGTGGGCTACCGGTAGCTCGCCGCCGGCGGGGCCGGCGCCGACGGTCAGGGCGCCGTGTCAGTGGCGCGGGCGCGGGTGGTAGGGGGGCTAACGGAGGCGGGGCCGTGCGCGAGCGGGCGCACGCGGGTGGTGGCGAGCGGCGCGAGGGGCGGCACGCGGCAGAGGAAGGCCGCGGCGGTCGACGGCAGCGACAGCAGGGGGGAGCGGCGACAGGGCGGCCGGGGAGGCGCGGTCGGGGCCGGGCGCGCGGCGCACGGGCGCAGGCACGGGAGGGGCCGCAGCGGCGGCGGCGACGCGCGGCGCACGCGATGGTGTGGCCGCGGTGGCTTGCGGGCGCGGTGGGGCGAGCGAGGCAGGGAGAGGAGGAGGCCGAGGGCCTCACCGGCGGGTGCAGTGGGGAGGCAGTGGGCGCGGGGAGGTGGCGGCGCGGTCCGGCGACGGTGCGGGGAGGAGGCGATGGAGGTTCCGGCGGTGCGGGGCGGCGCCGGGAGGGGCGAGGTGGTCGAGGGGGTCGACGGGGAGGAGGGCGAGGAGGCGGCGAGGGCGACCCGGCGTCGGGCGACGACGAGCGGCAGGCGGCGAGGGGCGGCCCCCGATCCGATCTGGATCGGGGAGGGGAGGGGAGAGAGAGTGGGTGGGCGATGGGGGTGTCGGTGCGGGGGGGGGGGTTATGGCCTTTGGGGGAGGCCGGTTGGGCCGGCCTGCTGGGCTTTGGCCCAGTTAGGCCACGGAGCTTTTGTTTATTTTTTTTAGTTTTTTATCATTTATCAGTTTTCTGTTTTAGTTTTATTTTATTTTAGTGAATTTAAATACCTCCAATAATGTTGATTTATTCAACACAATTACCTATGTAATATTTGACACACTTCGAACATTTTAGTTTGTATGTTTGAAAACTTTTTGCTGTTTGACTTGGTTTTGAATTTCGAATCCGCACGGGATTGAATCATCGCGAGATTAACAACAGTAATCGTGGTGACGTGGCATCATTAGCGTGGGATTACTGTAGCTTAATTACAGAGATTACTGTAGTACAAATACGGGGCGTCACCACTCTCCCCTACTAAAAAGAATTCTCGTCCCGAGAATTAAGAAGTAGAAGGAAAGAGCCCGGGGTATTCTGCACGAAGATGATCTTCGCGTTCCCAAGTGGCTTCATCTTCAGAATGATTTGCCCACTGCACTTTGAAGAACTTGGTAACCTTCTGAAGAGTCCGACGTTCAGTTTCATCGAGGATGCGGACTGGTTGCTCTTTGTAAGAAAGGTCTTGTTGCAGTTCAAGCATATCATGATCCACTACTCGGATAGGATCCTTGAAGCAGCGACGTAGTTGTGACACATGGAACACATCGTGAACCTGAGAAAAGTTTGGCGGTAGCTCCAGTTGATATGCCACTTTACCACGAGTTTCGAGAACAGTGAAAGGACCAATATATCGAGGAGCCAGCTTGCCCTTGATCCCAAAACGGTGTGTACCTCTCATTGGCGTGACTCGAAGATAAGCCTTCTCGCCAGGTTGATAGACCATATCCTTGTGATGACGGTCATACTGACTCTTCTGACGAGACTGAGCAGCCTTCAGATTTGCATGAATAATGCGGACTTGATCTTCGGCATGTTGGATAATATCCGGACCGATAAGTGTACGTTCCCCAGTTTCTGACCAATTCAGAGGAGTCCGACACTTACGTCCATATAATACTTCAAAGGGAGCCATCTTCAGACTAGCTTGATAGCTATTGTTGTAGGAGAACTCAGCATACGGGAGAGATTCCTCCCATTTCTTGCCGAAAGAAATGACACAAGCTCGAAGCATGTCTTCGAGAATCTGGTTGACTCTTTCAACTTGTCCCTGGGATTGAGGGTGAAAAGCGGTGCTAAATGACAAATGAGTTCCCATAGCTTCCTGGAAACTTGCCCAGAATCTTGAAGTGAATAAGCTGCCACGGTCTGAACTAATCACCAATGGAATACCGTGGAGTGAAACAACTCTGGACATATATAGATCTGCCAGCTGACTAGCAGTAATAGTTTCCTTGACAGCCAGAAAATGTGCAACTTTGGACAGTCGGTCAATGACGACAAGAATAGCATCATTACCTTTCTGCGATCTGGGAAAACCAGTGACGAAGTCCATTTCAACATGATCCCATTTCCATTCAGGAATAGAAATAGGTTGCAGAGTTCCAGCAGGCTTTTGATGTTCTGCCTTGATTCGACGGCAAATGTCACATTCTGAAACGTAGCGTGCAATGTCTTGTTTCATATTTGACCACCAGAATCTTTGACAGATGTCTTGATACATTTTGGTACTACCCGGATGAATAGACAGCGGAGTATCATGAGCTTCTTTCAGTATTCTAGCAGTCATATTCAGGTTTTCCCTCATAGTTGGAATGAATAAGCGACCCTTGAAGTACACGGCACCATCATCAGCAACGGTGAAGAATGAGGGTTTACCTTCCGCCAGATAGCGTTTAATCTTTTCGACTTCGTTTTCATAGCCTTGCATTCTTTTGATACTGTCCACGAGATCTGGTTCCACAACCAGGTTACTCAAAGAACCCTGGTTAACAACATGAAGGTTCATCTTGCGAAACTCTAGTGGAGGGGGAACGAGATAACCCTAAGGAACAATATGGAGGTTCAGCTTGCGGAATTCCTTTTGGAGAAGGGGGTGAACCTTGTGAACCTGGAGGTGGTTGCAGTAAGACTTGCGGCTCAAAGCATCAGCCATTATATTAGCCTTGCCTGGTGTATAAGAAATACCCACGCTGTAATCTGCTATGCGCTCCATCCATCTCTGTTGACATAGATTCAAATCTGGCTGAGTAAACAAGTACTTCAGACTTTGGTGATTGGTGTAGATCTCGCAACGATTACCAATAAGGTACTGCCGCCACTCTTTCAATGCATGAATTACTGCAGCAAGTTCAAGGTCATAAACTGGGTAGTTCCCTTCATGAGGACGCAATTGACGAGAGGCATAAGCAACCACTCTACGCTCTTGCATTAGGACGCAGCCTATTCCCTGACGCGAAGCGTCACAATAAATGACGAAGTCCTTACGAGTATCCGGAGGAGCAAGCACTGGAGCAGACGTTAGTTTGTCCTTAAGTGCCTGAAAGCCCTCCTGACATTTTTCTGTCCACTCATATTTAACACCTTTGTGAAGCAAATTGGTTAAGGGCCTTGCAATCTTGGAGAAGTTCTCGACGAATCGACGGCAATAGCTGGCGAGTCCGAGAAAACTTCTGACTTGCTTGACATTCTTCGGGGGAGTCCAGTCAGGAATAGCCTGAACTCGTTCAGGGTTGACCGCAATACCATCCTTGGAGATCACATGACCAAGGTAGGTTACTTCGTCCATCCAGAACTCACACTTTGAATACTTTGCATAAAGTTGATGTTCTCGAAGCCTCTCCAGTATAAGACGAAGATGTTCAGCATGCTCTTCTTTATTCTTGGAATAAACCAGGATATCATCCAGATAAACCACGACGAATTTATCAAGGTAATCCATGAATATATAGTTCATCAGGCGAGAGAAGGTTGCTGGAGCATTGGTTAAGCCGAAGGACATGACGGTGTACTCGTATGAACTATAGCGAGTAACGAATGCAGTCTTGGGAATATCCTCTTCACGAACCCGGATCTGATGGTAACCCAGCCTCAAGTCGAGTTTTGAAAACACTGATGAACCAGCAAGTTGATCATACAGATCGTTGATCCGAGGAAGCGGATATTTGTTTTGAATCGTCGCTTGGTTGATGGGGCGATAATCTTGGACCAATCGATTCATACCATCTTTCTTCTTGACAAAGAGAGAAGGTGCTCCCCAAGTAGAGGAACTTGGGTGGATGAAACCCAGACGAAGCGAATTGTCAATTTCTTGCTTAAGTTCAAGGAGTTCATGTGGTGGCATCTTATACGGACGCTTGGTTATAGGAGTGGTACCAGGTACCAAGTCGATGACAAACTCGACAGCTCTAGCAGGGGGAATCCCTGGAAGTTCTTTCGGAAAAACATCTTGGAAATCCCGGACAACTGGAATGTTTTCAATCCCTTCAAGAAGCGACTCATTTAATGCATTCAAGGCATATAGTCAGGCTTCAGCATCTCGAACAAGATGAGCATGGTAGCTGACTATCTCATTCGAAGGATGCAGAAGGTGGACAGTTTTGGTGGCACAAACGACGGATGCAGTATGTGCTTTCAACCAAACCATTCCCAGAATAAGGTCGATCTTGGAAGACTTCAATATAATGGGGGAAGCATGGAATTCTAGTCCTTCTATTTCAATGGGGACATCTGGACAAACCATGGAGGTTTGACATTGGCCATCGGGGGTGTTTAGCACTATTGGAATGTTCATCTCCTCGTACTTAATGCCATGCATGTATGCAAAATCTTCAGACATGAAAGAATGCGATGCTCCTGTATCAAACAATATAGAAGCTGGTACGGAGTTAACAAGGAGTGTACACATCACAGTAGCAGGCTGGTCTTGAGCTTCAAACATATCAACGTTGTTAGCCTAAACATGACCATTGTTAGGTCTGGCATTGTTGTTGCGGGGCTGGTTGGAAGGCAGTGCAAGTTGTTTCTGATTCTATCTGCATTCTCTAGCACGGTGTCCTGGACGACCACACTTGAAGCACAGCCCATCCTCAGGACGAGAAGGGGGAACAGGAGCTCGTGGTGGCGGAGCTGGGAGCCTCGGCTGCCTAGGTGGGGGTGGAGGCAGACGAGGTGCAGCATAGGATGGCCTCGGAGCAGGAGGCGGTGCATGGTACATGTTGTGGGGGATCCAGATCTTACGCTTCTGAGCAGATGTACCCGAAGATGAGCCCATGTCACGGTTGCGCTTGCTACTGTCCTTGTAGTCCTGCAGACATGTTCCCACTAGAATAGACTTGTTCACCAAGGTGGCAAAGTTATCGAAGTCTTGGACAAGGAGTGCCAGCTTGATATCCGGGTGGAGGCCTTCACGGAACTTCTCCTGCATATGAGCATCAGTTGCAACGTCTTCTTCAGCATAGCAAGATAAGTCCAGAAATTCCCACTGATAAGCATCCACAGTCTTGTTGCCCTGGACTAGGTTGCGGAATTCACACTTCTTCTTGTCCATCAGTCCTTGAGGAATGTGACGAGCACGGAACGCAGCTTGGAACTCCGGCCAGGTGATGATTGTTCCAACAGGCTGTGAGCGCCTGTGACTATCCCACCATTGAGCAGCGGGACCCTTCAGAAAGTACGAGGCAAAGGTGACATAGTTAGCCACTGGGGCGCCTGAAGACTCCAGCTCATAAGGGATGTCATGGAGCCAGTCATCTGCGTCAAGCGGCTGAGTTGAGCTGCAGTAGATCGCAGGGTTGAGATGCATGAAATCCGGCAGAGTCATTGGGGCTGGTTGCTGATTCATATTCGGCCTCGAGAACTGGTCCATTAGCCCTTGCATAAACTGGGGATTCAGTTCAAACTGCTGTATCATACCAGCCATGTAATCCGGTGGTGGTGGTGGTTCAGGTGCACCACGAACACGACCAGCTGGCCTAACCATTCTGTCAAATTTTAACAGTGGCAGTTTAGCATTGGGTAATCGCAAAAACAATGAATCATTCATGAAGTAAATTGCACAAAGAAGGAGGTGCAATAGATTCAACATAGTAGTTCGAATTCGACATACAGATCCATACATAGGTCTATTACAAACTATAAGTCCGTTACGAAATAGACGATAGGCCCGGCATGAAATTAAACTAGACAACTAGGCGGCACGAAGGCACGCGGTAGAGGGATACAACAACGAGGCATAGCGATACGCTACATCAACGTCGGGGACAACGAAAGTAGCCACGGAACTGCACGTGGCCCTGAATGTGAAACCTGGGAGCAGGGTTCTGCATCCCGTGCACACCCTGATGTAGAATCTGGTGATCAACCGGGAGCGCAGGTCCACGTGCCGGAGTACGACCTCCAACCGCAGGCCACTCAAGACCTGGAGGAAACTCAGTCCGACGTGGGTGAAGAATGTACTCCGGATGCATCCCCGCAGTGACGGCTGGCAACAACTGCTCCATGGCCAGGTAAAGACGAGCACGGGTGGCGTATAGCTCGACGTTAAGAGCCCTGACAGTGCGATCCAGTGCCTCAGTGTACTAAACCAGAACCTGTGGGTCGTAACGACGACTCACGTAGGGGGTGCAGACAGCAGTGTAGGACCGGTCGTTGCGCTGCCGCGCGAAAGGGGTCAAGACCTCAGCGTCGGCTGTAGTATCAACTCCAGCAGGAACATACGGGATGTATCTGAATTCCGTCTCCTCCAAACAGGGGTTCGCTGCACGGAGACGAACAATAGCAGCATAGGCAGCATCCTGTACTACCATCTCAACGGTCACTCCAATGCCACGAAAGGTGTGCAGCTCAGTGATGGAGAGGTCCCGTCGATCCCAGATAACCATCTCAGCTTCATACTGTTCCTGGTTGAACTCGTGGTAGTCCTCGTAAACAGTGTACTCGGGGTACCAGCGATATCCCAGCCTGATCAAGAGGTTGATCAGAATGGCCGGGAACCTAGTCGTATCGTGAGCCAATGTCAGACGAATGACCTGCCTAGCGGGACGCATCTGTAATAAGAAGATTAAAGATGTCAAATGATAGTGTGTGCATCATAACTTCAAGGAAACAATTGTCGACGAAACAAATCTCCGGTGGATGTGATCACGAGAGCCTAATGTTAGAGTTAGCAAAATCTTTAACCCGAAAGAGGAGAGAGATCAGAACCCAGAGTATAGACGAGGAATAAAAGATCCTAATACCACCCGATTGAGATGTGGGCCCGTAAGCCAAACAACTATGTTAGTAAAAGTTTTTCAATGACTAGACTCAACTTCGGCCAAGGAGTTGGAAAGGGGGCTACCTAAGGGCAGTCGGCTCTGATACCAACTTGTGACGCCCCCAATTTCGACCGTACGCTAATCAAACACGCAATACGTACGATCAAGATTAGGGACTCACTGATCGATATCACAACACAACACTAGACACAAATTAAAGTCATACAGCTTCATATTACAAGCCAGGGGCCTCGAGGGCTTGAATACAAAGCTCGACAAGCACGAGTCAGCGGAAGCAAATAATATCTGAGTACAGACATAAGTTAAACAAGTTTTGCCTTAAGAAGGCTAGCACAAAAATAACAACGGATCGAAAGAGGCGAGGCCTCCTGCCTGGGAACCTCCTATCCTACTGCTGGCCGGGGGCAGCCTCCACGTAGTAGTAGGCTCTGGCGGTGGTGTAGTAGTCGTCTCCGGCGTACTCCATCTCCTGGGCTCCATCGTCTGAACGCAGTATCAATATCGAGGGGGAAAAGAAAGCAAAGCAGCGGTGAGTACTCATCCAAAGTACTCGCAAGACTGACATCAGAACTATGCTAAGTATGCATCAGTATCAAGGGATGGGGTTATATCTGGGCTGACTACAGGAGCAAGAATAAGGGGAAGGCCTAGTCCTATCGAAGACTAGCATCTTCAACATCTTGCAGCATTACAAGAGAGTAGACTGGTATCTCATATATAGTCATATTATTGTAGCAATTTTATTAAGTAACCATGCCCAGAGATTCTTCCTCGACTCCCTGCGAGGAAGCAATCCTGGAGCCAACATTCATTTCAAATTAAGTCACAGTTATAGTTGTAGAAGGTCAAAGTACAACTCCAAGTCGTCCTGTTACCGTGGACACGGCTATTCGAATAGATGAATTCATCCCTGCAGGGGTGCACCGCATTTCCAACATGCTTGATCACCTCCGGCCGGACACACTTTCCTGGGTCATGCCCGACCTCGGGATATCAACACATCGTCGCCCCACCTAGACTCAACAAAGAGGCCAGCCCGCCGGTCTAAATCCTAAGCGCGCAGGGGTCATGGGCCCACTCGCCCTTTGCACTCCTACACGATGCGAACGCGGCCGAGGTCATCCCTAGCACACTCTAGTCCAAGAGCTGTACCGTCCAGGCCACTCAGGCGCGCGCCGCTCCATTGCTGACGTCCGAAGAGCTTCGGCTGATACAACGACGCTGAGTACCCATAACTTCTCCCACGTGAAGGTTTGGTGCGTAAAAGGTCAATCAACCAACTCAGATCAAATACCCAACCCATTAGCATTTTATTAATGCGGGGCAAGCGCGACCCATGAAGTGCGGTCCCGTCGCCCCGTCTCGAGGATGTGTGGCAAGGGCCTCTCCTGCCCGTCCACGCCTCATCGTCATCAAACCGTGGGTACCCCTCGAGGCCGACCCATCACCAACATGTTTCGGTAACCAGGTCATAGTAACTATGTGTATAAAACATCAAGACGGAACCTGAGGAATCACCCTCAAAGGGCCCCGCTCGATGAAACCGTAAAGGTGGAATGAGAGGAATCACCCTCGAGGGTCCCACACTTGAGGGGTTGCATGACAGAGTCATCGTCGGGAGTGGTGAAGGAGGAATCACCCTCGATAACCACGACCGACTAGCTGCACTACAGAGTTAGCATCATGAGTACTTCATGAGGTGTCACCCTCGGTACTCGATAGTAGCTCTGCAGAGTCGTACAACTAAGGGGTGTGCGGTGATGTGAGGGGCCTGGCTCGTCGGTCGGTTGACCGAGTCTTCGAGTCTTCGAGTTGTCGATGAAGAAGCAGGGGCAACTGGGACTAAGGTGGGGGTCACAGGGGATTCATTGATCAACCTATACTAAGCAGTTGATATGATTGCAGGTATAGAAGCAGTTTATCAAAAACAGGCTATGCATCAGAATAGGAGCTAACTAATACAGTAGCAAAATCTAATGCAAGGATAAGAGGGAAGAATGGGCGATATCGGAATGCTCAAGGGGGGTTGCTTGCCTTGCTGCTCTGCGGCAAAAGGCTGATCGTCAACGGTGTAGTCGTACCCGGCAGCAGCGTCAGTCTCAGGTTCTACCGGTAAGAAGAGGGGGGAGAAACAATAAATATAAAGCAGGCAAATGCATCACGATGCATGACAAGGCAATATGCAGAGCTAGGCATGCACTAACGCAGTATCACACGTCGCAGACGGGTCGAAAGAATATCTGACGATATTTTCCGGGTCTCAGGCTACTACCGGGTAGACGAAAACGATGGAAAAGTTCCACGTTCTCTATGATAGGAGCACGTGACAGACTAACGGACTGCGTATTCGGATTCGTGGGATTTTTCTGAACAACTTTCATGTATAAATTATTTTCATCTGACTTACGGATTATTTTATATTAATTTTTAAATTTTTATTAATATTCAGAAATTAAAATAGATTATTTTAATTCAATAATTCAATTATGACATCAGCACGATGTCATGCTGACATCAGCAGTCAGTAGTCCTGTTGACTGGTCAAACTGACTAGTGGGCCCCACATGTCAGTGTCACAGTTTTAATTAATGTTTTATTAACATTAATCAGATTAATTAGGGGGGTGGGACCCACATGTCATACACTGATAAACCTAATTAATTAACAGAATTATTAATTAACCTAATTAATTTCATTAAGTTAATTAACAGATTAATCAACTACTTAATTAGTCTTAATTAAGTTAACTAATTAATTAATTAATTAATTAATATTATTATTATTAATTTTTTTATTTTTTATTTTTTTAAACCGTCATTAGGGGGGTGGGCCCCCACTGTCATAGACACAGGGAGAGGGGTTAGTGGGGGGCCAAATCCCCCACTAACCGAGCCGGTTAAGGGGGGGCGGGGGCCATCGGTAGATCGCCGCCGGCGGAGCTGGCGCCGACGGTCAAGGCGCTGCGTCAGTGGCACGGGCGCGGGTGGCAGGGGGGCTAACGGAGGCGGGGCCATGCGCGAGCGGGCGCACGCGGGTGGTGGCGAGCGGCGCGAGGGGCGGCACGCGGCAGGGGAAGGCCGCGGCGGTCGACGACAGCGACAGCAGGGGGAGCGGCGACAGGGCGGCCTGGGAGGCATAGTCGGGGCCGGGCGCGCGGCGCACGGGCGCAGGCGCGGGCGGGGTCGCAGCGGCGGTGGCGACGCGCGGCGCGCGCGGTGGTGCGGCCGCGATGGCTTGCGGGCTCGGTGGGGCGAGCGAGGCAGGGAGAGGAGGAGGCCGAGGGCCTCACCGGCGGGTGCAGTGGGGAGGCAGTGGGCGCGGGGAGGTGGCGGCGCGGTCCGGCGGCGGTGCGGAGCGGCGACGGCGCGAGGAGGAGGCGATGGAGGTTCCGGCAGTGCGGGGCGGCGCCGGGAGGGGCGAGGTGGTCGAGGGGGGCGACGGGGAGGAGGGCGAGGAGGCGGCGAGGGCGACGCGGCGTCGGGCGACGACGAGCGGCAGGCGCCGAGGGGTGGCCCCCGATCCGATCTGGATCGGGGAGGGAAGGGGAGAGAGAGTGGGGGGCGATGGGAGTGTCGGTGCGGGGGGGGGGTGGGGGGTATGGCCCGTGGGGGAGGCCGGTTGGGCCGGCCTGCTGGGCTTTGGCCCAATTAGGCCAGGGGGGCTTTTGTTTCTTTTTTTTGTTTTAGTTTTTTTATCATTTATCAGTTTTCTATTTTAGTTTTATTTTATTTTAGTGAATTTAAATACCTCCAATAATGTTGATTTATTCAACACAATTACCTATGTAATATTTGACACACTTCGAACATTTTAGTTTGTATGTTTGAAAACTTTTGCTGTTTGACTTGGTTTTGAATTTCGAATCCGCACGGGATTGAATCATCGCGAGATTAACAACAGTAATCGTGGTGACGTGGCATCATTAGCGTGGGATTACTGTAGCTTAATTACAGAGATTATTGTAGTACAAATCCGAGGCGTCACAGTGGTGAAGACGGAGTCACCATGCTAATATGACAAAATGAGTGGAGAGTAACGTTCTTTAAGGATCGTATATTTTGAAAGTTAATGATTGTGTTTCTTATGTTTATGGATATTACTATATTGATGTTTATTAGTTCATCGTTTCTCAAAGATCATACCTTAAAGAGATTACATTTGGGTAGCATGTTGCACCAAAAATTCTGTTTTTATCATTTACCTACTCGAGGACGAGCAGGAATTAAGCTTGGGGAGGCTGATACGTCTCCAACATATCTATAATTTTTTATTGTTCCATGCTACTGTATTATCACTCTTGGATACTTTATATGCATTTATATGCAGTTTTATATCATTTTTATGAACTAACCTATTAACCTAGTGCCCGGTGATAGTTGCTGTTTTCAGGAATATTCTACCAAACGAAGTCCAAATGCCCCGAAACTTTTTGATGATTTTTCTAGACAAAAATAAGACTTGGAAGCTTCAGAGGGAGACTGAAGGTCACATAGGGTGGTGCCAAGCCAACAGGGTGCACCCAGGGGGGTGGCCACACTCTGATGGCTTGGGACCACCTCCCGACGCCTCCTGACCTAATTCCAACTTAATATATTCTCAAAAATCGCAAAAACACCCGAGAGCCAGCCAAAATACTTTTCCGCTGCCGCAAGTCTCTGTTCCGACGGGAGGCCATGTGGAGCCCTGTTTCGGTGCCCTCTCGGAGGGGGGCTCTGTCGTGGTTTTGTCACGACAGATGTCCTCGTGCAAGGACTTAGGTGTGAGGCCATCGCCGCTAGGTGGCGACTCAAAGGGGTTAAACGGGAACGGGAGGCAAGTTTACCCAAGTTCGGCCCCTCCGATGGAGGTAATAGCCTACGTCCTGCTTTGTGTCTATATTGATGATGATCTCTATACAAGGGTGCGAAATATCTAACCTAGCTTTCGAGGGTGTCTAACTTAAGTCTTTCGGCCCTAGGCGCTCGCCTTTATATACAGGTTGAGACCCTAGGGTTTACAACAGAGTCTGAGTCATATTACAACTCGTATCCTACCATGTCTCTAACACGCCTTGCCTCTCAAGCAAGGAATCCTCCGGCGTCTTGTGCCCTGTGGGCGGTGAGTCACTGTCTCCATGCGCTTGGGCCGCCCGACGGCTTACTTAGTAACCGCCTTGTTCGCCTTATCTTCATGACACAGCCCATCCTGAATATAATACCAAAGCCGCCATTACATTGACCCGGCCCAATAAGAAGGGTTATACCGCGGGGTTATATCCCCGACATTAGGCCCCAGATTGATTTGAATTCATCCATGCCAATTTCCCTTGCTTTCTCTTGGCGGCTTATCATCTGCCTGCATCTGTATTCTTCATGGATCTTGAAGAGCCGGCTTGCACTACTTCCGGACTTGTATTTTTCCAGTGTCTGTTTGTTAACGACGTCATCCTTGCTGACCGTTGTCCTTTGGAGTCATCATAACGTATCTTTTGAAAAATGCGCCAAATCCAGGCCGATGCGAAAATGAAGGCGCACTTCCAGCCGCAAATTTACCGCAGCCGTTTCATCTTTCACAACGGCGTTCCGTTTTTCCTCCTTATAAATAAGTCCACTGAGCCCCTAGTGATAACTTTCCCGTCATCTTCTTCCTCACGCTCCTTCTTCGGTCGAACACCACCGGAGCTTCGGAAGCATCATTGGGGTTCCCAGCTCCGTCGCCGACGCCATCGAGCCTTCTCGCGGCCGTCAGAGCGAGCACGGTCATCCCCATTTTCGTTCCAACACAATCTAGTATGAATCCCTTCCATTTAGGTTTTGATACTTCTAGTGTTCGTACCATGTTTGTTGCGTTCATCTGAGATGTAGCTCGTAGATCCGTGCACTCGATATTCCTTAGTATTGCGTAGTTTTAGTATGATCTCTGCTTCGCTTTCCTCATAAGTAGATCTAAAATGAGCCACCGAGGGTACCCTTTGAATGATGTAGTTTTGGTCTCTCCGTCAGCTAGAACACATATTTCATTGTTTTTCCTCATTTAATTTGATCCATCCAAAAGAAAGCCTTCGTAGAAATCTGTTTGTGAGCCAATCTGCTCGCTAAGTCTTATGGACATATGCCTTGACTTCCCTTGATTTTGCCGGCTTAAAATAACAAATTATTATAGGTGACTTATAATTCGCACCGGCTCATTTTTCTTGTCGCTCTTTGTAGTTGCTGTATAACCCGCCATGGCTCCTAAGAACTCCAAAGTCTGTAACTAGGCCAAGACCAAAGAATCCAAGCTTACCTTACATAACCATGTGGACCAAGGTTTCTTACCGGCTCGAAAAGTCATAGAATGGCGGGCTCCCAAAGAAGAGCCATACCCACAGTCGCGGCAAGAAGAAGTTGTTGTCTTTCTTGATCATCTGCGTAGAGGTTTCCGTCCCCCCGGCTCAAAGTTCTTCAGAGACCTTTTGCACTTCTTCAAACTCAGGCCTCAAGACATTGGTCTGAATTCCATGACCAATATTTGCCAATTCCAAGTGTTATGCGAGGTATATCTCCAAATTGAGCCGTTCGTGACCCTTTTTAGGGAATTCTTTTATCTCAACCGTCAGACTAAGGTGAAGAATGGTGCTGCCTTTGAATTTGGTGGAGTTTCCATTCAAAAGTGGAAGAACAGTGCCTTTCCTGAATCAAAACTGGTGAGTCATCCAAAAGGATGGAACAAGAACTGGTTCTACTGCAAAAATATTACACCCGAGGGAGAAAATCCTCTTCCGGGTTTTAGACTGGAAAGGCTCAGCAGCAACGTGGAATTTCTGGGTTGGCCAACAAATGAAGAGAGGGCTTCATTAGCACCTCTTCATACAAAATTGAGGGCTCTGACCGCGCATAGATTAACTGGGATTGATCTGATTCGTTGCTGGCTAAAGTGGCGAATCCAACCTGTCAGTGTAAGGGACGGCTTGATGTGTGATTACTCAGGCGCCTCATCTGATCCTCAGCGCTTCTCTCATGAGGATCTGACTGATGACGCCCTCAACAAGGAAACAAAGAAGTTCTTCTCCGACTCAAAGGAATAGTGCAGTGTTACTAGCTTGGGTCTGTTTTATCTGCTCAACCCGCCACCTCCAGTATTGATTATTTTTGCTGTCTTTTATCAATTTATTTTGACCCATCGTTCCTTAACGCATGCTTTACATGTTGCAGGAGAACTCTATTTTCTGGAAGGTCACACCTCAAGCCCCCGTTCCCTCGTCGGGTAAAAAAGATGACCCGACCCCTGTGTCGTCTTCGGGGGAGGAATCTGAGGTAGAACTTGATTGTCTTAGCCGCCTTTTTGTTGAGCTTGCTGACGCGCCTTCTTATCAGGGTGACTCAGAATCTAGCCAAGCCGGCGAAACTGAGGTAACTCCAATCTCCTCCGGTTCTCCAGAAACGTTTGTTCCCAGAAAGCCAAGACAAACCATCCGGAAGGTTAAGTTGACACACCCACATGCTGTAGGATCAAAAATATGTCTAGAGGGGGGTGATTAGACTACTTGACCAATTAAAAATTCTACCTTTTCACAATTTTAGTTGTGGGTAGATTTTAGCAATAGTAGCAAGTCAAGCACACCCTACACATGCATGTCTACGAGTATAGCAGCGGAAAGTAAAGACAAGGACATGTAATAGAGGTAAGAGTTAGAAGATCAAACACAATTGTAGACACGAAGATTTTTCCCGTGGTTCCGATAGGTGGCGCTATCGTACATCCACGTTTATGGAGTCTTCAACCCACGGAGGGTAACGGTCGCGAGAGTCCACGGAGGGCTCCACCCATAAGGGTCCATGAAGTAGAAACCTTGACTATTCCATAACGGCTTCCGTCGACGAAGGACTAGCCTCACTATGGGTAGATCTTCACGAAGTAGGCGATCTCCTTGCCCTTACAAACTTCTTGGTTCAACTCCACAACACGAAGTAGGAGGCTCCCAAGCAACACCTAACCAATCTAGGAGGCACCACCCTCCAAAAGGTAATAGGCTTGATCATGATGATGAACTCCTTGCTCTTGTGCTTCAAGATGATAGACTCCTCAACACTCAATCACTCTCTCACAGATTTGGCTTGGTGGAAGGGATTGATTGGGTGGAAAGCAACTTGGGGAGGCTAGAAATCAAGATCCATATGGTTGGAGTGGATGATCTTGATCTCTACACAAGGGTAGGTGGTTCTCTCTCAGAAAACTGGATGGGGCAAGTATGGAATAGTTCTGAGTGCTTCTCTTTCGAGTGGGATGTGGTGGAGGGGTATATATAGGCATCTCAAAAAATCCAACTGTTACAACATTATTGCCCAACTCGGTGAAACTGAAGTAGAACTCGGTGGCACCGACTTGTTCAAAATGTGGCAACTTTAGGAATCTCGGTGAGACCGATATGGAACTCTCGATGGTACCGAAACCAGTGTCCGAGGGCAGTAGCCAAAACTCGGTGAGACCAAAGCATAAACTCGGAAATTCGGTTGGTCACCATGATTTGGGACACCGGAAGGTTGGTCACTGAAACTTGGTTGCACCGATGTGAACTCGGTTGCACCGAAGAAGGGTTTGTGGCTAGGGTTTCTGTCTAGGGTTCAAAATCGGTGTAGCCGATTTGGAATTCTTTGTGGCACCGATTTTGAGTGGTAGGGTTTTTAGACAGAATCTTTGTGGAAGAGCTTGTGGGTGTTTTTGGTGACTAGCACTTGTGCACGTGGAGCAATTTGTTCACCAACAAAACTTTACCCCCGTTTAATAGTATTGGCTTTCCTATGGACTCAAAGCGATTTCTCACAAAGTAAAATGTAGAGTCTTCTAGATTGAAGCTTTGCCAATCCATTCCTTGCATCTTGGGGTATCTCCTCACAATTTGTAGCCATACCATCACTGGACTTTTCCTGAAATAAACTTAGTGGAACCATCAGTCCAATGACATATATGTTGTTATTAATTACCAAAACCACCAAGGGAGCAAATGTGCTTTCAATCTCCCCCTTTTTGGTAATCGATGACAACATATAGATCAAAGCTTCGACATATGATATAATCAATGAATAGAGTCATCGCTTTGAGAAGTATGTGATAAGTAAGAGCTCCCCCTAAATTTGTGCATTATTTGAATTTGCGTTTGAATGCAAATGCACAATAGATTAGGCTCATGGGGTTTTCTTCCATGTCACATACAGCTTGGTGGTGTGCGAGAATAATATGAATGAATAACATAGCACAACACATCAAGCAAGAAGTGAATGATCATCTCATAAGCATCTCAAAAGATAAGACGTAGTAGCAACACATAAGAAGTGCATGATCAAACACCAACAAGTTTAACACACAAACGAACAACCAAAAGATTTTAAAGTTTTGGAGAGCGATAAAAAGCAACTCTCTCTCTCTCTCTCTCTCGAAGCCCTATTGATCTATACAACTTCTCCCCCTTTGGCAACAAGTTACCAGAAAGTTCAAAGGTATAGAACTAATCGTCTCTCTGGGGCTGATCTCCTCCGGTTTGCGAAGACTTCTGCCGATGTCACGGAAGGGGTTGGTGTGGACACTGGAGGTGCTGATGGAGCTGATGGGACTGAAGGAGCTGCAGCAGGAGTTGATCTAGATGGTCTCATCTCAGAAGCTCGCACTGACAAGGATCTAGCTTGTGTCTTTAATTGAGTGCTGGGCCTGAGGGGTTGACTGTCATCATCATCATCATCATCCTCTGAGGTGTGGGGAAGGGGTACTGAGTCCACCTCCTTCTTGAGCTCATCAACTGTCTTAGTCAGCCCATCCACCTTGTTGTTCAAAGAGTGAAACTTGTCCTCAACAATCCTTTCTAGGCTCTTTTGGTTCTTGAGAATCTCCGTGATGTCATTCTGTATGCCTTGGATAAAGCTAAGAATAAGATCCATTTGCTCATTCCTTGTCCTTGGTATTGGAGCACTAGTGGCTCTAGCTGCCTCAGCTACTTCCTGTGCAGTAGCTGAAGTGGGATGGTCTGGGTTCATCACCACTATATTGTTTTCAAACTCAGGCTGGAGAGCATGTGGGGTCTATCAAGAGGAAATACATTCTTCTCAAGCTTGGAGTTGATGAGCATCTGAATGTATGGAGCATATCCACATGACCTCTTCTGGTCAGCAGTTGTCCTCTTCACAGTCTCAACAATCAAGTCCATAACTCTGAATCTGGTGTGAAGGTCAATATGATGCAGCATGTTTATGGAGTATCCTATGATCATCTTCTCATCTCCTGACTTGGGCATCAATGTGTACCTCATGATGGTGTTGGTGGTTTGCAAACCTGCCTGCAGAACACTGAGCCAAACTTATGTGAATGCACATGGTCCTCAGGGATCTCCTTATACATATTAGACATGGAGTTGTGATTTGCTTTTGACTCAGAGTACACATCCAAATCACCATCTTCTACCTGTGGGGCTCCTAAGATGGTAGCCCACTCTTCCACCGAAGATTCATATCTGGTGCCCTCAGTCATCCACACTATCCTGCCACCTGGATAGAAGTGTGCAGTGGAATAGAACTGCATGATCATCCCATCATTCCAGGGGGTCATCTTCTTGCCAACAAAGATCAATACCAACAGCCTTGAAGTTATCTAGCACATGGGGGAAGTAATCCTCATTTTCCTTAATGTAGCCCCAATCTACATATCTCATGTCACTGACAGCAGGGTTCTTATCAAGCAAAATTGTCTCATAGAAATCCTGTTGCTCCTTGGTGTGGAATCTGTAGTCTACAGCTGTCTTCCTCCTCTGAGAATAAGGATCTATGGCTCTCCATTCTCTCAGTCCTGAATCCTTTCTCTTCTTCATGTCCTCACCAAGTGGATGGTTGTCACTGTGTGGGAGGTGAGGTCTAAGCTTCCTCAAAACAGACATATCCTCATCTTCAGCAGCAGCTCTGGAAGAGGTGCCCTTGTTCTTGGCTGCAGCTGGAATGTTTCTGGTTGTCCTCTTGGGCTTAGGAGCTGTGGGCTTCTTGGGAGGAGGAGCTGCCTTGCTTTTGGATGGGTCCTGAGAAGTCATGGCATCAGCAAGCAGCTTCTTCTTCTTCTTAGGACGAGCCTGGGCAGCTGGCTCTGATAACCCACAAGTATAGGGGATCGCAACAGTTTTCGAGGGTAGAGTATTCAACCCAAATTTATAGATTCGACAAGGGGAGCCAAAGAATACATGAGAGTATTAGCAGTTGAGTTGTCAATGCAACCACACCTGGAGATTAAATATCTGCAGCTAAGTGATCAGTAGCACAGTAATATGATAGTTTGATAACAGTAGTGACAGTAACAGTAGCAGTAACAGTAGTAGCAATAGCTTTGTAGCAGTTGGAACAGTAGCAGCAACAGTAACTTAGCAAGAACAATAGGTGGAAAGCTCGTAGGCACTGGATCGGTAACTCGTTGGATGATATTCGTCATGTAACAGTCATAACCTAGGGCGATACAGAACTAGCTCCAGTTCGTCAATATAATGTAGGCATGTATTCCGTAAATAGTCATTCGTGCTTATGGAAAAGAAATTGCATGACATCTTTTGTCCTACCCTCACGTGGCAGCGGGGTCCATAAGGAAACTAAGGTCATCACAGCGAAGTATCCCAAATATTGTCACTATGGGGTTGACGGATCATAACACGTAATAGGTGCATATGACTAGGCAAGATCGGATCAAGAACATGGATATAGAGATGATAACATAAACGGTTCAGATCTGAAATCATGGCACTCGGGCCCTAGTGACAAGCATTAGGCATAGCAAAGTCATAGCAAAATCAATCTCAGAACATAATGGATACTAGGGATCAAGCCCTAACAAAACTAACTCAATTACATGATGAATCTCATCCAACTCCTCACCGACCAGCAAGCCTACGAAGGAATTACTCACTCCCGGTGGGGAGCATCATGGAATTGGCGATGGAGAAAGGTTGGTGATGACGAAGACCGAAGATTCCCCTCTCCGGAGCCCCAAACGGGCTCCAGATCTGGCCTCCCGATGAACAATAGGAGGTGGCGGCGGCTCCGTATCGTAAAATGCGATGAAACTTTCTCTTTGATTTTTTTCTTCGAAATAGGAATTTATAGTGGCGGAATTAGGGTTAGTGGGGCCACGAGGTGGGCACAACCCACCAGGGCGCGCCCTGGTGGGTGCTGCTCACCCTGGCCCCCCTCTCCGGTGGATTTTGGCTCCAATAATTCTCATATATTCTGAAATAATGCTCCAAAAAGTTTTGTTCCATTCTGAGAACTTTTATTTCTGCACAAAAACAACACCATGGTAGTTCTGCTGAAAACAGCGTTAGTCCAGGTTAGTTCCATTCAAATCATGCAAATTAGAGTCCAAAACAAGGGCAAAAGAGTAAGGAAAAGTAGATACGTTGGAGACGCATCAACTCCCCCAATCTTAAACCTTTGCTTGTCCTCAACCAATTCAGTTGACAAACTGAAAGTGATAAAGAAAAACTTTTATGAACTCTTTTGTTCTTGTTTACATATATATGCTTAAGTAGCACATAGGTTTTCAGCAAAGATTATGACTAACCATACCAGCAATAACTCTTAGAAATTATATTAACTCATAACAATAACATAAGCAACTAGCGAGCAATAATAAGATATCTCAAGCGCCAACACTTTGTCAAAACAATCATGATACAATATGACAATAGTGGTATCTCGCTAGCCCTTTCTGAGACCGCAAAACATAAATACAGAGCACCTCCAAAGTTCAAGCAGCGACTAAACATTGTAATTCATGGTAGAAAAGATCCAGTCATGCTGCACCCAACATCAACTATACACAATGCATGAGGATGACAATAGTGCTCTCAGGTCTGGCGCTTATTTGAGAAGATGATGACTCAACATAAGAGTAAATAGATAGTCCCTTCGTAGAGGGAAGCATGGATTTGCAGCGGTGCCAGAGCTCAAAGTTTAAAACAGAGATAGATATAATTTTGGGAGGTACACCCTTCCTGTCAACGTCACGACCAAGAGTTATCAATATCTTCCATGCTAAACAAATTAGCGGCGGTTCCCAAGCGGTAAAAGTAAATGTTTACTCCCCCTCCACCGACAATCACACTCCACGGCTAGCCGCATCCACGGGTACCGTCCAAACCAACAACATTCCTGGGGGAGTTTTGATTAATTATTTTTGATTTTTGATTTCGGGACTGGGAATCCCTATTACCGCCCCTCTCGTGTAAGGACAAGTGAATAAACACTCATCATGAGAATAACCCGCTTAGCATGGAAGATACTGACCGCCCCCTGTCGCTCCATGAGCGGTCCAGGCACACAAAACAGATGTTCATTTGAATTTTTAGAGATGGCACATGCAAATTTACTTTAGAACGGCAGGGTAATACCGCATATAGGTAGATATAGTGGAATCATCTGGCACAACTTGGATTAAGGGTTTTGATGCACAAGCAGTATTCCCACTTAGTACATGCGAAGGCTAGCAAATAGATTGAGCTAGAGAGCGAAAACGGTCATGAACATGCATTACATATAATCAACATTGAATACTAGCATGAGTAGGATATGGACACCATGAACATAAATATCATGAATGCTATGTTAGTTTTGATTCAACTACATGCATGAACATGTGCCAAGTCAAGCCACTTGAAACATTCGGAGGAGGATACCATATCATCATACCGCATCACAACCATTTTAATGCATGTTGACACCCAAGATAAATCATTATCCACTCCTAGCTACTTAAGCATGGCATGAACAACTATAATCCCTAATGGTCATTGCAAACATGTTCGATCATAATGAGATGAATCAAGGATACTAGGTTAAACATATTTACAAAAACAAAAACAAGTTGAGTTCATACCCGCTTTTCTCTGCCTCAGTCAATTTATCAAATGTCGTCATTATTGCCTTTCACTTGCATGACCGAATGATAAGAAAATAATAATAGTGCAAGAGTGCCGTGGACTAAGCTGGAATCTGCAAACATTTTATTCAAGAGGAGAAGACAAAGTAATATGGGCTCTTTGTTAGATAAACAATAATGCAGATGAGAGCCACTCAACAATTTCATTGTGGTCTTCTCCTAGGTACGACTCAAGTAAGAAGAAAAGAATTTCAGAGAAACACACTGAAATATTTTTGGAGATTTTGGTTTTTCTTGAAGAAAGCAAATTAAAGAGGAGAAACAAAAACGAGAAGAACTATTTACACGGGAAAGCTCCCAACAAGTAAAAGAAGAAGCGAGAAATCTTTTTGGGTTTTCTTTTGATGCTACAATTAAACTAAGCTAGAAAGAAAAACTAAAAAGAAGTAGGAAATATTTTTGGATTTTCTCAAAGTTTTTCAAACACACAAGAAGAAAGCGAGAAAACAAATCTAGCATGGATATTACAATGAAAAAGTGTTAACACCGACAACTGGAATGAAATGTGTGATCATGAATGTAATGTCGGTGGAAATACATACTCCCCCAAGCTTAGGCTTTTGTCCTAGCTTGGTAATCACCATCCGTAGTAGCCGTCCGGTCCCAAGTTGTAGTGATGTGGAGGTGGCACCTGAGCATCCCACCCCTGGGACTCCTCCTCAGCAGCTGCTAGGTTGTTCCGGTAGGCTGTAATGTCATGTGGCATGATCCTGTATCCGTTCCTGGCAATAGAATCAAACAAAGCAGGTGCAGGCAACGGAATAACATCACGGGTTTCCTTGTTGAATACTAGGTTGTAATGAATGTCATAGGGAGAATCAGTTACATCGAGGAATTGGTGATCTTGTAGTGACTTGTGATCAAGATAAACTCGGGACAAAACATAATCATGAGGGCGAAACTGAACCCTAAAGTGTCTCGCTAAGCGAGTAGCGTAAATACCACCATGTATCTTTCCCTTAGTTTTGTTAAGATGCAAGCGACGAGCAATAATAGCCCCCATACTAAAGGTGTGATCTACATAAAGTGCATGACGTAAAATAGCAAGGTCAGGAGCACTGAGTGCACCGACCTTCTCCCTAGCGGTTAAACACTTAGCGATGACCAAAGCGAAGTAATGCACTGAGGGAAATTGCAAACTGGTAGCAGTGGCGCTCGACATGCCTATATCCTCACCCACTGTTAAAGTGAGGAGAAAATTCTCAAACTCAGATGGCCTAGGTTCTCTCAATTCCACATCAGAAGGGATCAAGCATATGTTGCAGAAGTCAGTTAGCGGCATTTTGTAAGTTTCAGCATAAAGGTTAAACTGCACTTCAGGAGGATTGTTTCTCCCTAGATAATAAAAGCCTTGAACAAAGGAATTTGTAAGGATGTGATATTGGTCACACTTAGCTGCAAGGAACTCAGTCAACCTAGCGTTTGCAACAAACTGAGCGAACTCTTGATGGATCCCGGCCTCCTCCATGAAGGCATCATGCGGCCATTCACACGGCCGCACCTCCGCCCTTCTTGGGGTGTGAAGGTCATTGTCCGATGATTCCCCAATGACTCCCTTGGAATTTTTCTTAGAGGAGAACTTCCTAAAGATTTGCATTTTATTTCTATAAAAATTATGAAAAAAAATTAGTCCATAAAAATTTTGTCAGCAAAACATTGTAAGATTGTTAGCAACTACCCCTAAGCATGCATAGAGTCCATATTGAGCATTCAAGCTACTTAGAACTCTAAGAATTCAACATGCAAGCTCATCTACAGCAGCACCAAGAGTAGCTAATTACTCTAAAAATAACCCACTAAAACAAAAACTAATTGGAGCAATGGAGGAGTCACATACCAAGTAGCAATCCCTCCAAACAGTTTCAGAAATGGAGCTTCGAGCAAAGAGATCAAAATCCGCGGGTTTGAGAGCAAGAACATGAGAATGGTGGCTGTGGTGATTTTTTCTGGAGGTAGGGGATGATGTGGGCTAAAGAGATAAGTGAGGGGGCCCACGTGGGGGCCACAACCCACCAGGGCGCGCCTGGGGGTGCTGGCGCGCCCTGGTGTCTTGTGGGCACCAGATGCACCCCCTCTGGTATTATTTGCATGAAAAATTCATAAATATTTGGAAATAAATCGTGTTAAATTTTCAGGGCATTCTGAGAATTTTTATTTTTGGGTCATTTTTTATTGCACGGAGAAAACAGAAAACAGGATAATGATGGCATTTTATTTTATTTGACTAGCTAAAACAAAAAATAAAAGGTGGGAGCAGAGAGTTGTGCTTACTAGATCCATCAACTTCATACCTCTCAAAAATAATACATTAATAAGGTTGATCAAGTCTTATTAACAACCACTTCCGATTAGCATGAAACCGAAGAACTTTCGTAAAACACTAAGTTACCTCAATGGGGATGTGCATATCCCCAACAATAAGTATATCATATTTATTTTTGGCAGTAGGAGGAGGTAATTGAAAAATTCCAATAGTGATGGTCGGAGATTCTTCAATAACATTTATACCATTCACTTGGAATTGTTTCCTCGGAAAGTGCACCGTATGCTCATTACCATTGTTATGAAAAGTAACTTTGCTTTTATTGCAATTAATAACAGCCCCTGCAGTATTCAGAAAGGGTCTACCAAGGATAATCGACATGTTGTCGTCCTCGGGCATCTCAAGGATAACAAAGTCCGTTAAGATAGTAACATTTGCAACAACAACGGGCACATCCTCACAAATACCGATAGGTATGGCCGTTGATTTGTCAGCCATTTGCAATGATATCTCAGTAGGTGTGAGCTTATTTAAATCAAGTCTTTTATATAAGGAGAAAGGCATAACACTAACACCGGCTCCCAAATCACACAAAGCAGTTTTGACATAGTTTCTTTTGATGGAGCAAGGTATAGTTGGTATAACAGGATCTCCAAGTTTTTTAGGCACTCCATCCTTAAAAGAATAGTTAGCAAGCATGGTGGATATTTCAGCTTCGGGTATCTTTCTTTTATTTTTGATGATGTCTTTCATATACTTTGCATAAGGGGACATCTTCAAAATATCGGTTAAACGGGTATGCAAAAAGACCGGCCTAATCATTTCAGCAAAGCGTTCGAATTCTTCATCATCCTTTTTCTTAGATGGCTTAGGTGGAAATGGCATGGGTTTCTGAACCCATGGCTCTCTTTCTTTACCATGTTTCCTAGCCACAAAGTCTCTTTTATCATAACGTTTATTTTTAGGTTGTGGGTTATCAAGATCAGCAGCAGGCTCTGTTTCAACATCATTATCTGGTTCTATATCATTGCTAGGTTGAGCATCTTCATGAACATCATCATTATCATTTTCATTATCACTAGGTGAATGTTCATTACCAGACTGAGTTTCAACATTAGAAATAGAGACATCATTATTATCAGGAGGTTTTTGTGTCTCGGGCTCAATAGAGGTATGCAAAGTCCTATCATTTTTCTTTTTCTTTTCTTCTTAGAAGGACTAGGTCCATCAATATTAATTCTCTGAGAGTCTTGTTCAATTCTTTTAGGATGACCCTCGGGATAAAGTGGTTCTTGGGCCATTCTACCTCCTCTAGTTACTACTCTAGCAGCAAAATCATTCATATTATTATTCATTTCGTCAAGAAATTCTTTTTGAGACTTAGCAACTTGTTATAACTGAGTTTGAACCATAGAGGCATGTTTTCCTACACCCCTAACATCATTACTGATTCTAAATAGCAAGTCACTCAAGCGAGCAATCATATCGGAATTATATTTCAATTGTTTCAAAACATGAGCATTGAAATGATCTTGCTTCATAATATAGTTGTCAAACTCATATAAGCATTGACTAGGATGTTTATTGTGAGGAATGTCACTTTCATTAAACTTTAATAAAGAATTTACCTCTACCACCTGTGGAGGTGGTGGTGTGTCAAGGCCATGTATTTCTTCAATAGGTGGCAAATTCTTAACATCCTTAGCTTTAATACCTTTTTCCTTCATAGATTTCTTTGCCTCTTGCATATCTTCAGGACTCGGAAATAAGATACCCCTCTTCTTCGGAGTGGGTTTAGGCGGCGGTTCAGGAAGAGTCCAATCATCATAATTCTTCAATATGTTATTCAATAATTCCTCAGCTTGTTCAACGGTTCGCTCCCTGAAAACACAACCAGCACAACTCTCTAGGAAATCGCTAGAAGCATCGGTTAGTCCATTATAAAAGATATCAAGTATTTCATTTTTCTTGAGAGGATGATCAGGCAAAGCATTAAGCAACTAGAGAAGCCTCCCTCAAGCTTGTGGGAGACTCTCCTCTTCAATTTGCACAAAGTTAAATATTTCCTGTAAGGCAGCTTGTTTCTTATGAGCAGGAAAATATTTTTCAGAGAAGTAGTAGATCATATCCTGGGGACTACGCACACAACCAGGGGTAGGAGTATTGTACCATGTCTTAGCATCACCCTTTAATGAGAACGGAAATAACTTAAGGATGTAATAGTAGTGAATCTTCTCATCATGAGCAAAGAGGGTGACTATATCATTCAGCTTAGTAAGGTGTGCCACTATAGTTTCAGTTTCATAGACATGGAAAGGATCAGATTCAACCAAAGTGATTAACTCTGGGTCGACAGAGAACTCATAATCCTTATCGGTAACAAAGATAGGTGAAGTAGCAAACTTAGGATCACATTTCATTCTAGCATTCAAAGTCTTTTCCTTATACTTGCGTAGCAATTTCTTAAGATCGTTTCTATCCTCGCAAGAAAGAATTTCTCTAGTTATCTCTTTGTACATAACATAACCTTCAGGTATCTTAGGCATTTCAAACTTAGGAGAGCTAGGACTAGTAGGTGTTTCATAGTCATCATCAGTTTCAGCAATCTCAGCAATTTCAGTGGTTTCATTCTCTTTAGCTCTAGCAATTTGTTCATCAAGAAATTCTCCTAGTGGCACATTATCATCAAGCATGGTACTAGCATCATCAATAGCATAATTCATAGCAGAGGTAGAATCATCAACAACTTGCGACATATCAGGATTACTAGCATGTGGTGGTGTTGCAAGCTTACTCATAACAGAAGGTGAATCAAGTGGAGAGCTAGATGGAAGTTCCTTACCTTCCCTCGTCTTAGAGGGAAAATCTTAGTCTTTGGATCCTTCAGATTCTTCATAATGATAAATTGATATAAATCCCAAGTGACACAACAAATATTGCTATGCTCCCCGGCAACTGCGCCAGAAAACGGTCTTGATAACCCACAAGTATAGGGGATCACAACAGTTTTCGAGGGTAGAGTATTCAACCGAAATTTATAGATTCGACACAAGGGGAGCCAAATAATACTTGAGAGTATTAGCAGTTGAGTTGTCCATTCAACCACACCTAGAGATTAAATATCTGTAGCAGAGTGATCAGTAGCATAGTAATATGATAGTTTGATAGCAGTAGTGACAGTAACAGTAGCAGTAACAGTAGTAGCAATAGCTTTGTAGTTGTTGGAACAGTAGCAGCAATAGTAACTTAGCAAGAACAATAAGTGGAAATCTCGTAGGCACTGAATCGCTAACTCGTTGGATGATATTCGTCATGTAACAGTCATAACCTAGAGCGATACAGAACTAGCTCCGGTTCGTCAATATAATGTAGGCATGTATTCCGTAAATAGTTATACGTGCTTATGGAAAAGAACTTGCATGACATCTTTTGTCCTACCCTCCCGTGGCAGCGGGGTCCATAAGGAAACTAAGGGATATTAAGGTCTCCTTTTAATAGAGAACCGGAACAAAGCATTAACACATGGTGAATACATGAACTCCTCAAACTACGGTCATCACCACGAAGTCTCCCAAATATTGTCACTATGGGGTTGACGGATCATAACACGTAATAGGTGCATATGACTAGGCAAGATCGGATCAAGAACATGGATGTAGAGATGATAACATAAACGGTTCAGATATGAAATCATGGCACTCGGGCCCTAGTGACAAGCTTTAGGCATAGCCAAGTCATAGTAACATCAATCGCAGAACATAATGGATACTAGGGATCAAGCCCTAACAAAACTAACTCGATTACATGATGAATCTCATCCAACTCCTCACCGACCAGCAAGCTTACGAAGGAATTATTCACTCCCGGTGGGGAGCATCATGGAATTGGCGATGGAGAAAGGTTGGTGATGACGAAGACTGAAGATTCCCCTCTCCGGAGCCCCAAACGGGCTCCAAATCTGGCCTCCCGATGAAGAATAGGAGGTGGCGGCGGCTCCGTATCGTAAAACGCGATGAAACTTTCTCTCTGATTTTTTTTCCGCAAATAGGAATTTATAGTGGCGGAATTAGGGTCAGTGGGGCCACGAGGTGGGCACAACCCACCAGGGCGCGCCCAGGGGGCCTGGCGCGCCCTGGTGGGTGCTGCTCACCCTGGCCCCCCTCGCCGGTGGATTTTGGTTCCAATAATTATCATATATTTTGAAATAATTCTCCAAAAAGTTTCCTTCCATTCCGAGAACTTTTATTTCTGCACAAACAACACCATGGTAGTTCTGCTGAAAACAACGTTAGTCCAGGTTAGTTCCATTCAAATCATGCAAATTAGAGTCCAAAACAAGGGCAAAAGAGTGAGGAAAAGTAGATACGTTGGAGACGTATTAGGCTCTTACTCTCCCTCAGCACCTGCTGGATCCTCATACATGAAGTTGGTCTTCCAACCACATGTACTGTCCTCTTCCTGCTTCTCTTCTTTTCAGCAGGCTTCTTAGGCATAGAGCTTCTGGCTAGCTCTATAGACATGAAATCCCTAGTACTCTCTGGTGCTCTCACAGCCTTAGAACTGGCATACTCCTTCCTGACAGGTCTTCTAGATGAGGTGGCCTCAGATGCAGCCTTCTTAGCAGCTCTGTCTGCTTTGTCCTGCCTTTGCTTGGCAAGGACCTCCTCTGGCACAAAATCAGAATCCTCTTCATCTGAATTTAACTTCCTCTTGGCTCTAGTTGCAGCCTTGGGCAAACCATGGGAGCTAGGAGTGCCTGGATCTTCTAAGGAAGATGAGCTTGGGTCAGGACTAGTGCCTAGATCAGCATCAATGCTAGGCTCTCTGGAATCATTCTGACTATCACCTGAAGCTGACATAATATCCCTGTGAATGGAGTATAGAAGAGCAGAAAAGTTGAGTATCACAAAAACACAGAATTTTAAAAACAAACTCAGAAACTTTGGGTATGAACTACTCCAAGATGGATTTTGGTAGCACTGGGTTGTTGTTTTTGGAGTCACCGAGACTGACCACTGCCTTAACAGAAACTTGGCAGTCATTTTTGGTGGAACCGAAAAAGTCTACTCGGTCTCTCCGAAGTGGTTCTTAGTAACCCTAAACACAGAATCGGTGGAACCGATTCTTACAACTCGGTGTCATCGAGATGCATTCTCGGGAGATCAGATCCAAAATTTCATTATTTTTCTAGTCTATGGATTGTTTTGTGGGATAGGAAGTTTGCACATGGTGGAACAGGACGAAATCATCTCAATGCGTTAGAATCGGAAGGGGAACGCATGAAGAAATTCGGATCCATACCCTAACTTGGCGGTGGTCCGACTACGGCGGCGACGGCGGAGAAGATTCCCATCGGCGGAGTGATTCCCAACTGTGGAGGTGCTCGGGGAGACAAAGGCGATGACCGGCGGGGTCTGGTTTCGGCAGCTTAGGGTTGGGGCGCGACATTTGAAGATAGAAATTCAAAGCGTCGTGTCCGCCGGTATAAGTACCCTTCACTGTCGGTGTCACCGAGACTAAAAATTTCGGTGCCACCGAGTTCATCTACAGTTAGTTGACAGGGAAACTCGGTGTAACCGAGATTAAGGTATCGGTGGTACCAAGGTGCAAAAACAGATCAACCCTAGGCAGTCAATGGAACCGAGATTTTCTGGTTGGTCACACCGAGTTGCACTATAGGGAGGTTTTTGAGGTCATTTTTGACGAAACGGTACTCCGAGTGCTCCTCACACAAAGGGTTAGTCAAGTGCTTGTTCAAGTTTTGTGATATAGCATGAATAGAACTTGAGGTGAGAAAGCATAGATAGCTAGAGAAGGGTCCTAGGCAATCTTGTACATCCAATTGGCAAAAGAGAAAACAAAGTCCAAATAGCAACAATTGGATGTCCTCGAATGATAAAAGATATGCAAACCTGCATGCTCACACAATAAGATGTCCAATGAAATCATGGCAAACATGCAAAACCACTCTAGTATCTACCAAGCACTTTGGTGATGACAGAGTCATCTATATATGAGTATTTTGACTTAGGAGCCAAGTAAGAATACTTGATCATAGGTCATACTCATCATTTAAGCACAAGTGGGGTTACCACTTTTACATAAAGCATTTAATGTTGTCACATTCTTAAGAGATGCTTTAACTCAAGTCTTAGAGGAAAGCTCCCCCTTGATATGACATCCCCCCTAAGAGGGATAAACTAACCTTGGGTTTTGTCGTGGAAGACTTCATGTGGGTGATGTAGTAGTGGGTGCTCATAGTTGATGAAGATCATCTTGAGTTGGGTGCAATCATTTGTGTTTCTTACTCTCCTCACCTACATGGGTTAGTCCCAAGCACAAGAGACAAATACAATGATATCTATGGACATGGAGTGCAAAGCATACATGATGATGTCCATGGATTCATTTATTACCTTGTCCCTTGCTTACCTTTGAGGGAATGTGTGACTCCTTGAACTATTGCATAATGTTGATGTTGATTGCAACTAGATCTTGCCAATAATGAATGTGAGTGAATTTCATTGGCGGAGTCACCCCTCAAGAACTTATCTATTTCTTCTTCTTGGGGACCCACATCAAGTTGATGGGAATCCTTGGTGTTGAAGTGGCACTTGTAGAAGTTGAGCTAGTAGTGGCCTTGGGAACCCACATGACCAAAGCTTGGGATTCATCTTCATATGAGTCAATCTCCTCTTGAAGCTTGTCCTTGCCCTTGAGCTTGTGGTCTTGTGGTGGAAGGTCATCTTGAGCTTTTGTTCCCTTGGGAAGAGTATGTTCATACTTCTCCCTTTGAGGAACAAACTTGGGCTTGGGGTATTGACCTTCTTCCCATTCAACTCCATTAGCGTTGAAGTAGCCAATGCCATGGTTCTTCCGGTATCCTTCGTGCTTGCGTACAATCTCCTCAAATTGCTTACATCCGACGAGACTTTTGTAGATACCTTTCTCTATAATCCCTTTCAATAGATCATTTTCTTGCTCAAGTGTAACTTGGCTAAGAGAGTCGTTAGTGGAATCAATAGAACTACTAGAAGCAATATCATTTGTTTTATCCTTTTTATTGCTACTAGTTGAAGAACCCTTTTTTCCTTTGTTACTAGATTGCTTAGTATTAACTTGTGGGATAAATGTAGACAAGAGTAGTTGTTTGGCTAGATAAGAGGAAGTCTTCTTTCGGAGATCGTCATTGATTGCTTTAAGAAACTCATGTTCTTGCTCCAAATTGAGCTTCTCGAAGCGTAGCTTCTCATGAGTTCTTACAAGCTCTCTATGATCTTCTAAAGTAGATTCATGAGCTAACTTAAGAGTGTTTATTTCTTTAGTTAGTCGTTCTATTTCCTTCTTATCATCATCACACGACTTATCTTGGTTAACATGATCATCATCTAGCACATTTTGACTAATATCACTAGTTTTGTCATAGAAAGTCATCATCTCCAAGTAGGTCATCCTCATAACTGTCGAAATCAAGATATTCGGGGTGTGATACCTTGGGGCCTTTAGCCATGAAGCAACTTCCACTCCCTTCATTTGGTGAGTCAAATATGTTGTAGGAGTTGGAGGAAACGAGCGCAAGTCCGGCAACATCTTCATCTTGACTATAGTCGGAGTCGGAGTGATAGCTTCTCTCGGAGTGGTCATCAGAGTCGGAGCCAGAAACCCATTCACCAACATGAGCTTGATGTCTTCTTCTTGAGTAGCTCTTGTTGTACTTGTCCTTCTTCTCCGAATCCCTACTTCTCCTTGAGGGTCTTCGTTCATAACAATCATCTCTACTCCTTCTCTCCCTTCGAGGTGACTCATCTATTGAGCTCTTTCTTCTAGGTGACTCTTCCCTTCTTTTGTGGGGGGCCGTGCACTCATTTGAGTAGTGTCCAGGCCTTCCACAATTGTAACAATTCCGGTCATGACTAGATGAACGCTTTTCTTCATACCTTGAGTTGGAGTTCCTCTCTTTGCCTCTACTTTTGTAGAACTTGTTGAATTTCTTGACCATGAAGCTTATCTATTCATTGGTTACAAGGTTATCGCTTGAAGTAGCGGGAGCATCACTTGTGGCTTTGTAAGCACCGCTAGACTTGTTGTGAAGCTCTGCCTTGTCTTTGAGTGACATCTCATGAGCAACAGTCCTACCAATGACTTCCGTAGGCTTGAGATCTTTGTAATTTGGCATCATTTGGATCAATGTGCACACGGTGTCAAATTTTTGATCCAAAGCTCTAAGTATCTTCTTGATGATGAATTTATCGGTCATTTCTTCGCTTCCTAAGCTGGCAATCTCATTGCTGATGAGAGCAAGCCTAGAGTACATCTCCGCAACTCCTTCACCATCCTACATATTGAACTTGTCAAGTTGACTTTGAAGCACGTCCAACATAGATTCTCTGACAGAATCGGTACCTTCATGCATATCAACCAAAGTATCTCAAATTTCCTTTGCATTCTCAAGATAGCTGGTTTTGTTGAATTCTTCGGGGCATAGGCAGTTGAAAAGAATGTCACATGCTTGAGCATTGTATTGCAACATCTTCAATTCATCCGCGGTCGCTTCACGATCCGGTTCGTTTCCATCACCAAAGAATTCACCTTGCAAGCCAACACGAACAACATCCCAAACGGCAGGGTTATGACCAAGAATATACATTTTCATCTTATGCTTCCAACTAGCAAAATTAGTGCCATCAAAGTACGGACCTCTACGGTGGTAACTTCCCTCACTAGATGCCATACTCTCCTAGGTTGCGAAACCAATGCAATGAAGACCAAAGCTCTGATACCACTTGTAGGATCGAAAGTATGTCTAGAGGGGGAGTGATTAGACTACTTGACCAATTAAAAATTCTACCTTTTCCCAATTTTAGTTGTTGGCAGATTTTAGCAATAGTAGCAAGTCAAGCACACCCTACACAAGCATGTCTACGAGTATAGCAGTGGAAAGTAAAGACAAGCACATGTAATAGAGGTAAGAGTTAGAATATCAAACACAATTGTAGACACGAAGATTTTTCCCGTGGTTCCGATAGGTGGCTCTATCGTACATCCACGTTTATGGAGTCTTGAACCCACGGAGGGTAACGGTCGCGAGAGTCCATGGAGGGCTCCACCCATAAGGGTCCACGAAGTAGCAACCTTGACTATTCCATAACGGCTTCCATCCACGAAAGACTAGCCTCACTATGGGTAGATCTTCACGAAGTAGGCAATCTCCTTGCCCTTAAAAACTTCTTGGTTCAACTCCACAACACGAAGTAGGAGGCTCCCAAACAACACCTAACCAATCTAGGAGGAACCACCCTCCAAAAGGTAATAGGCTTGATAATGATGATGAACTCCTTGCTCTTGTGCTTCAAGATGATAGACTCCTCAAAACTCAATCACTCTCTCACAGATTTGGCTTGGTGGAAGGGATTGATTGGGTGGAAAGCAACTTGGGGAGGCTAGAAATCAAGATCCATATTGTCATGGTTTTGTCACGGCACATGTCCTAGTGCCAGGACTTAGGTCTGAAGCCATCGCTACGGCGGTTAACTCGAAGGGGTTGGTCGGGACGAAAGACACAGGTTTACCTAGGTTCGGCTCCTCTCGAAGGAGGTAATAGCCTACGTCCTGCTTTGAGTTGTATTGATTGGATATCGATTACAAGGGAGCGGATTTGCTTGACCTAGTACTCGATCAAAGGTTTCGTGGTCTAAGCCGCCTAGGTAACCCGCCTTTATACACAAATGTCGAGGCCCTGGGCTTACAAAAGTCCGGGCCGGGTCATACTTGATAACCGACCTTGCCTCTAACTACTCCTGCCTTGTCTGGCAAGCCGCCACCGGCGGCTTACGCCACCGGGTTACACATTGTCTTCTTCCTTTGGGCCTCTAGGCCCATTGGGCGAGCTATTTCCAAGCCTTACTGGTAAGCCGCCAACCTCATTACCCGGCCCCTCCTGGGCGGGTCTCACCACGGGGTTATATCCCCAACACATATGGTTGGAGTGGATGATCTTGATCTCAACACAAGGGTAGATGGTTCTCTCTCAAAAAACTGGATGGGGCAATTATGGAATAGTTCTGAGTGCTTCTCTTTCGAGTGGGATGTGGTGGAGGGGTATATATAGGCATCTCAAAAAATCCAACCGTTACAACATTATTGCCCAACTCAGTGAAACTGAAGTAGAACTCGGTGGCACCGACTTGTTCGAAATGTGGCAACTTTAGGAATCTCGGTGAGACCGATAAGGAACTCAAGGTGGTACCGAAACCAGTGTCCGAGGGCAGTAGCCAAAACTCGGTGAGACCGAAGCATAAACTCGGAAATTCCGATTTTATGATTTGGGACACCAGAAGGTTGGTCACTGAAACTCGGTTGCACCGATGTGAACTCGGTTGCACCGAAGAAGGGTTTGTGGATAGGGTTTCTGTCTAGGGTTCAAACTCGATGTAGCCGATATGGAATTCTTGGTGGCACCGATTTTGAGTGGTAGGGTTTTTAGAAAGAATCTTTGTGGGAGAGCTTGTGGGTGTTTTTTCTGACTAGCACTTGTGCACGTGGAGCAATTTGTTCACCAACAAAACTTTACCCCTTTTTAATAGTATTGGCTTTCCTATCGACTCAAAGTGATTTCTCACAAAGTAAAATGTAGAGTCTTCTAGCTTGAAGCTTTGCCAATCCATTCCTTGCATCTTGGGGTATCTCCTCACAATTTGTAGCCATACCATCATTGGACTTTTCCTGAAATAAACTTAGTGGAACCATGAGTCCAATGACATATATGTTGTTATTAATTACCAAAACCACCAAGGGACCAAATTTGCTTTCACATGCTCACTTGGATCCCGATTTTCTTTTGAAGAAAGCACAATTTGCTGGCTCATCAAAATGCATGACCCGGAGTGGTTCGGGCGACTTAGACCCTGGTTTGTCTCATGCACCGCCGGCTCACAAACCATGCCTCGAGGTGCCTCATAGTCCAACCAATTCTCGTCCTAGAGCCGGTTTGTTTAAGCAACCTCTTAGTCCTTCTGATTCACTTTATCAGGCCTCCCCTCCATCTTCGGTCGACTCAACTGCAACACAGCTTCCCAGTTTCAACGTCAACCGCGGGTAAGCTCCTGAATTTGCACTGTTGACTTATGTCATTTTAAACCTTGAGCTATATTTTCCTTAGCATAATATTTGATTTTTGCAATTGTAGGGCCAAGGCTACTTCGTCAAAGCGGGCTGGCGGGTCATCTTCTGGTACTGTAAACCAAACCATTTCAGATCCTGACGTGGGCTGAGACTACGTCGGTATTTCCCTCAAAGAGGAAGGGATGATGCAGCACAGCGATGGTAAGTATTTCCCTCAGTTATGAAATCAAGGTATCGAACAATTAGGACGATCACCAACACCCAATAAACAGCACCTGCACACAAAGAACAAATACTTGCAACCCAACGTGAAAGAGAGGTTGTCAATCTCTCTACGGTAAAAAGATAGATTACGATATGATAGATTGGATAGATAGATCTCTCAAGAACACAAAATAAAAGAGGCAAATAAAAAGTGCAGCAAGGTATTTTTGGGTTTTTTGGAATAATAGATCTGAAAACAGAAGCGGCAAAAAGATCAACATGTTGGAAAAGTAGACCCGGGGGCCGTAGGTTTCACTAGTGGCTTCTCTCATGAGTATAGCACATGGTGGGTGAACAAATTACTGTTGGGCAATTGATAGAAGATCAAATAATCATGACGATATCCAAGGCGATGATCATTATATAGGCATCACGTCCAAGATTAGTAGACCGAAACAATTCTACATCTACTACTATTACTCCACACATCGACCGCTATCCAGCATGCATCTAGTGTATTAAGTTCATGGAAAAACGGAGTAATGCAATAAGAACGGTGACATGATGTAGACAAGATCTATTCATGTAGGAATAGACCCCCTCTTGTTATCCTTAATAGCAATGATACATGCGTGTCTCGCTGCCCCTTCTGTCACTGGGAGAGGACACCGCAAGATCGAACCCATCACAAAGCACCTCTTCCCATGGCAAGAAATATCGATCTAGTTGGCCTAACTAAACCAATGATTCGAAGAAGAAATACGAGGCTATAAGTAATCATGCATATAAGAGATCAAAGAAGACTCAAATAATATTCATGGATCAAAAACTGATCATGAACTCAAAATTCATCGGATCCCAACAAACACATCGCAAAAGTTTACATCAAATAGATCTTCAAGAGACCATTGTATTGAGAATCAAAAGAGAGAGAAAAGAAGCCATCTAGCTACTGCCTACGGACGCGTAGGTTTATGGTGGACTACTCACGCATCATCGGATAGGCACCAATGAGAATGATGAACCCCTCAGTGATTGTGTTAGATTGGATCTCGCGGTTCTGGAACTTGCGGTGGCTGGATGTGTTTTTCATCGACTCCCCTAGGGTTTTTGGAATATTGGAGTATTTATAGGCATCAGAGGCGGTGGAGAGGGGTCCCGAGGAGGGCGCAACCCATCAGGGCGCGCCCAGGGCCTCTGTCGCGCCCTGGTAGGTTGTGGTCTCCCCGACCCTCCCCTCTGGCATTTCTTTGGCCCACTGGATGTCTTCTGGCCCAAAAAAAATCTCCAAAAAGTTTCGTGATGTTTGGGCTTCGTTTGGTCGTAATATTCTGTGAAGTAAAAAACAACAAAAAACAGCAACTGGAACTTTGGCACTATGTCAATAGGTTAGTCCCAAAAAATGGTATAAAGTTGCTATAAAATGATTGTAAAACATCCAAGAATGATAATATAACAGCATGGAACAAGCAAAAATTATAGATACGTTGGAGACGTATCAGCATCTCGAAGCTTAATTCCTACTCGTCCTCGAGTAGGTAAATGATAAAAACAGAAATTCGGATGTGGAATGCTGCCTAAAATGTTCATCACATATTCTTTTCTTTTGTAGCATGGACATTTGGACTTTTAGATGGTTCAAAGCAATAGTCTAGTTTTAACATAATGACTCTACTACTCAAGCATGCCAACAAGCAACCATGTCTTTCAAAATATCAACACTAAAGAAAGTTATCCCTAGCCCATCATGCTCAATCATTGATCCATTCATGAAACACACTGAAATACCAACTACACCCAATCCTCAAGTATGATCATAGTGCCCCCTTGTTGGTGCGTGATAAGAGAAGATGAGACTCAAATAAAAATAAAAATTGCATAAAGTAAATAGATAGGCCCTTCATAGAGGGAAGTAGGGATTTGTAGAGGTGCTAGAGCTCAAAGTTTTAAATTGAGAGAGAAAAATATTTTGAGTGGCATGCCTTTCCTGTCAACGAAAATGACAAAGTAGTTCACAATAATTTCCATGCTAGATATATGATAGGCGGTTCCCAAACATAAAGTAAAGTTTATTCCTTTTTCCACCATTCTTTCACAATCCATGGCTGGCCGTATCCACGATTGCCTTCCATACTAACACTTTCCAAGGAATTTATTGTTTGACAACATAAATTATTTTTTTTATTTTTCATTTCGGGACTAGTCGCCGTTCTGGGATCGAGGGTACCCAGACCTACGATTATAAAAATTCAGACGCAACCCACCTTTGAGGTAGGGCCTCATGAGTCCCGTGCTGGCTCACGGGTGCCCAGATACACCTCCCAGTTCAGCCGTGCAAGCCACGAGTGCGAACTTAATGGGTTGTAGACGCCCAGAGAATCTAACACAGAGATCCCTTCCCATGCCCAAGTGGAAGCCCCATGCTCTGCGCTGGCGGGCAACACTGTCGCTCAGCGGCTATGCCCACGCCCAGTGGAAGCCCCATGCTCCGCGCTCGGGGATAAACAACTGAGGGCGCCTTAGCAGTTGCACCAACCTCAGGATGGCCTCCTGGCTCTTCGCACAGCCCCGTCACGCAGCGTTCCCCTGGGATGCACGCGTGAGGGGGCTGGCCGGGGGCTACGCTCAGGACAGGCCTGGCGTGAGCCACCTCACCAGGTTCTGGTACCTAGTCTTCTCGCGTCCCTCCCAGGTAAAAGCTGGCGAGAAAACGTACGAATTCACCTCACGGGCGTTGCTCGCACGTCAAGGGGGACCCCTGAGCATCGTGACTCAGGGGCCTCACAGGTCACATAGCCACTCGCCCCTTGGTCTCACCCTGGCGATCCGGACGCCCCAACGGCGGTCGTGGTATGCGCGGGATTGGGCCCTGCCGACGAAGAGCACTAAGGCGCCCCCAAATCTACCCTGGCGTTGCCATGTTTCCTCCGTGAGTGCTGCTTGCACGTCAAGGGGGACCCCTGAGCATCGCGACTCAGGGGCTTCACTGGTCACATAGCCCCTTGCCCATTGGTCTCGTCTTGGTGATACGGACGTCCCAACGGCGGTCGAGGTATGCGCGGGATTGGGCCCTGCCGACGTAGAGCGCAAAAACAAGCGGGAAGGAAACAAGGCACCGAAGGAAATCACGAAATTCAAAGAAATTCAAGCAATTATTACAGGCACTAAATGTCTTGTGAATTCAAAGTCTCACGCCTCCGCGAGGCACAGTGAAATGTTGCAGGGTAAGATCTAGGAGGAGGGGCCGCCATCGCCATGGCCGTCGTCGCCAACTGCCCCGGCCACGGCAAGCTCATTGTCAACATCGCCGCCGTAAGAGCCCACGCGCCCCCGGCAGCAGGCCCTCCAAGCGGCGCGTTGGGCTGGCGTGGCTCGCTTCCATCATGGCACAAAGCCGATGGCACCCCCAGGACAGGGGGCTCCTTCGGCTCAACGCTCGCCTTCTTCCTCTTCGGCACGACCTCGACCCTGGCCAATGAGAGGAGGAGAGCCGTGAGCACATGCACAGTTCATGGTCAAACAGGGACGAGGAAGGTTACTTACTCCTCGCGCGCGACCCACTTCCTCTTCTTCTCCACCTCGGCGCTGGTCGGAACGCCCCCGCTTCCTTTCGGCGCGGCCTTGGCTGCGCCCAGGGGGCGAGCAGGGTGCTCTTCACCGACCCCCGGTGTGGTGCTGCCGCCCGGAGGGGTGCGGAGGACGCCCTGAGGAACCGCGGCCGGCAAGACCACGTCCGCCTCAGCGGCGGCCACCCCGCCTATCGGCCACGGCACGGGTTGAGACGAGGCCAGCTTCTCGGTCGTCTTGCTAGGGCGCGGGAGGTCCTCCGGAGCAGGCGCGGCCGCGCGTTTCTTCGGGATCGTTCGGCCGGACGTCCGAGTAGTTTGAAGGGAAGGCCCCGGCCCCCTGTGCATCCTGGCGAAGTGCCGGGAGCCAGCGGTCGGGGGCTCGTCGGTATCGTCATCATCATCATCATCAAGGTTAGGGAGGAGCACGCTCTGCGATAGAGGGGACGCCTCCTCCCTGTCATCCACGATCTCCTCCAAATCCTCCCCACCGCTGGTGTTGCCGGAGGACACCACCACCGTGGGATTGGGGTGCCCGGATGGCGTGAGCCCCAGGTCATCAAAGTCGGGCATGGCGGCGGCCAGCGCCCTGCCGTCGTCACGGCGGTACAGCGGGGCGTAAGCTACGGGAAGATCCCTGGGATCGTTGAAGAGCGGAGTGTTCAGGGCCTTGTCCCACTCCTCGCCTGTCAGGCTGGCGGATCTGGGCCTGATGGCATCTCCCATGCCCTCGTACTCCTACATGGGCTTCGAGTGCTGCTGGAGCGGCGCCAGGCGCTGCGTCACGAACTCCTTCACCATCATCGCCCCGGCCAGCTTCCCGGCGACCATGTCCGAGGAGATCCGCTTCAAGACGGGCGTCGCCCGGGGGTCGGTGAGCTTCGCGGAGGCCCACCCGAGAGTCTTCTCGGGCAGCCTCGTTGGGAGCTCCAAATGTGAATCAACCCCCTGCACATCCAAGAAGACGCAGCGGTGTCTGTAGCCTTCCACCTTCTTCCCGGCCTTCAGGAGCACATTGCCGCTCTGGACCGCGACGAAGGAAGCGCACCCCGACCGCTGCATGCTGTCATGGAGCCTCATGCTGAAGTAGTGGCGAAAGAGGACCACAGAAGGCTTCACGCCTACGAAGGCCTCACAGTAGAAGGCGAAGATCGACAAGAGCAAGATGGAGTTGGGCTGAAGGTGGAGAGCTTGGATCCCGTAGTGCGCGAGGATGGCGGAGAAGAACCCCGAGAAGGGCGGGACGAGCCCGCAGAAGACGCTGTGGACAAAAGAAGGGGTATACCGTCTTCGCCAGGGTGCGCCACTCCGTGGAGCCGCACCAGATCAAGGTCTGCCCCCATTCATTGGAATCTCCCGCAGTAAGCGGGAGTGTCGAGGCAAGATCCCCCTCCTTGGCAATGGTGGATGTCATGAGCGCCAGAGAGGGAGAAGAGGGGGCTGAGGCTGGAGCCTCGGACTTCACCTTCCCGGCAGGCGCCATCCGAAGGATCTTGGAGGAAGAAGAGCAAGAGGGAGGACGGTGCTGCGTCAGGACGTGGAGGAGTTTCTTGCGGTGGAAAGGGGATCTGAGCAAGAGAGCAAGGCGCAGGGAAGAAGAGCAATGATGGCTCCGCAGAGGGCACCAGACTTTTGTCAGCCTGGACAGTTGCCGAGGCGATTGGGGGCAGAGGTGTCCATTCCGCGACGCGTGCCACGCGTCGAGCCTGGCCCACAGGCGATTGGGGGCCCGCGGTGCTTCACCCTTCGCTCCTTGCCTTCATCTCGAAGCCAAGATTGGCACGCCTTGGGCCCGAGGGCTACTGTCGGCGTTCTGGGATCGGGGGTACCCAGATCTGCGTGCCTGCGGCACAGCGCGTGGCCCACCATGAAGGCCCGGTATGGCCCTGCAACAAGCCCCCAGAGTCAAGGCCCTCGCGAGAGCCCCCGCCTCGCAAGGAGGACAATGCCAAGACCTCCAGAGGACTGGCACCCCTTCAGGCCGCCTCCCGAGGAGCGGAGATTCCTATGCAAGTACCCGGCCTTGTGAGGCCAGGGTGACATGGGTTCTGACGGCCAAGCCAGGCGGGCGCCAGCGGGCGCAGAGGGAGGACAGTTTCCTCTTTGGTGCTAAGGAGACAAGGATGTACGTGGGTTCCCAAGGAACCCCCCAAAGGTTTCCTTCCCGGTGCAAATGGACCGAGACCACGAGCTCGGCAGGACGGATGTCATCGCCGAGCCCACCGCTGCATCACACCAGGAAGCTTTGCAGGCGAAGACCACCTTTAGTGAGGATAGGATGTACCTCTTGTCCCCTTTCAAATTTGGCCATTGTGGGATCCCTTCCCGCCTGTGCAATGAGGGAAGAGGACCGTGGCCCCTATAAAGAGGGACGAGCTCCCATCGTAGAAGGCAGGTTGAATCGGGTCAAGTTCATCACCACCAAGAGCCCTCGCGTGGCCACCCAACCACTGTACTAGTTCATTCACAGCCTCCTCGTGAGGCCAATCCACCACAAAGCAGGAGTAGGGTTTTACACCGCAAGGTGGCCCAAACCTGGGTAAATCTCTGAGTCCATCTCCTTCCCCGCTCACACTTATTCGACGCAGCTAGGCCATAGGGTGACAAGTTGAGACTTCGAGCCGGTTGAGATCTTCGCACACGCCCCAGTGTTCGACCTTGTTGGGTTTTGCGGAGCCCCGATTCGGACAGGACTGGGCATCCCTGTTACTGCCATACTCTCGTGCAATGACAAGTGAATAAATACTCATCTTGAGAATAACACATCTAGCATGGAAAAATATTGGACACCCCCTACCGTTTCATGAGCGGTATGAGCACACAAAAAGGAAATTTATTTTGAAAAGTAGAGATGGCACATACAAATTTTCTTAGAACGGCATGGAAATACTGCATATAGGTAGGTATGGTGGACTCATAAGGCAAATCTGGGTTTAAGGATTTTGGATGCACAAGTAGTATTTCTACTTAGTACAAGTGGAGGCTAGCAAATAGATTGAGAAGCATCCAACCAAGAAACGAAAATTCACATAAGCGAGCATTGAGCATAACTAACATTAAATAATGCACCATAAGTAGGATGTAATTTCATTGCATAGCTATTGACTTTCGTACTTGCATAGGGAATCACAAACCTTAACATCAATATTCTTACTAAAGCATAATTCCTCACTAACATGACTCACATATCACTATCATCATGTCTCAAAACTATTACAAGGAATCAAGTTTAATTATCCCAATGATCTTCATGAAACTTTTTATTATATCTTCCTTGGATATCTATCACTTTGGGACTAGTTTCATATATTGCCATTGCTTTTGACAAGCTCACACAAATTTAAGTGAAGAACATGAGCATAAAAGTTTCATCTCTGAAAATAGTATATGTCAAGCATGAGAGGATTTCTTCAAAATTTACTAACTCTAAAATTTATCTAAGTGAAGCATGAGAGTATTTCTACAAAAATTTCCAAGCACACCGTGCTCAAAAATATATAAGTGAAGCACTAGAGCAATTCCATAGCTCAAAAAGTTTAAGTGAAGCATATAGAGCAATTCTAAAAAATCATAGCATAATTTTGGCTCTCTCAAATAGGTGTGTCCAGCAAGGATACTAGTGAAAAACTAAAAAGCAAAGCAAGCAAAGACTCAAATGATACAAGACGCTCCAGGCAAAACTCATGATATGTGACGAATAAAAATATAGCTCCAAGTAAAATACCGATGGTCGTTAGAAGAAAGAGGGGATGCCACTCGGGGCATCCCCAAGCTTAGTTGCTTGTTCCTCTTTGTATATATCTTGGGGGTGCTGTAGCATCCCCAAGCTTAGGCTCTTTTCACTCCTTATTCCTTCATCCATCGTGATCTCACCCAAAACTTGAAAACTTCAATCACACAAAACTCAACAAAACCTTCGTGAGATCCGTTAGTATAATAAAGCAAATCACTAATTTAAGTACTGTTGCAAACCCATTCAAATTTTATTATTGCATTATACCTACTGTATTTTAACTTTACCATGGCTCATACTCTACAATACAACCCATAGATTCATCAAAACAAGCACACAATGCAACGAAAACAGAATATGTCTTAAACATAACAGTTTGTAGTAATCTGTACTCTAACCATACTTCTGTAAATCTAAAAATTCTAAAAAATTAGGACAACATAAAGACTTTGTATAGCAACACTGTGTTACAATTTCAGATCAATATCACGCTCCAGTAAAAAATGAAAATTCGCACACTGGAGGCAAAGTTTCTGTTTCAGATTCAGCGTTGTTTCTACTCATCTTATGAATCATCCTAAAGGATTTAGTTGGCACAAACACTAAATAAAACATAAAAACACAATCATAACAGAGGCATAATTGTGTCAACACTCAAAAACAGAAAGTAATAGAAGAAAATAAATTTATTCATTGGGTTGCCTCCCAACAAGCGCTATCGTTTTACGCCCCTAGCTAGGCATAACGCATAGATTCAAGTATTGTGATCTTTGGTTTTCAACTCTTCAATCACACAACTAGATTTTTTAAAGGATTTAGCATGCATACTCTCCATGACAACACTTCTAGGAATAAGACCAAAAAAATTCATCCTTGTAAATAGGGCCTTTTACTAATTCAACAAAATTGGGATGAATACTAATCATTTTAAGATCTCCCTTGTGGCTACTAGGTGTAGCAACTTTGTTCTTAGTGACTTGCATGGTATTGCAAATTTTTACGGGAGTTTTTTCAATAGTTTTAACAGAAGAAAAATCTGAACCCAAGTTACTAAAATTGTCTTCCAACTTATCAATCCGGTAAGGACTCTCTTCTAACCTTTCGTTAACCATGGTTTCTTTTTCCTTTAGCAATTTAAAGGCATCTCCCGCTTTCGACCCAATTTTATTAGCTAGATTATGCATTTTCTTATCCAAATTTTCAAGATGTTCTTTGGTAATCATCTTCTTTTCAATAGCATCTAGCCTTTCCATAACATGCTCGAGGGTTAAAGTTGTTTCATTAATCATGAGAGATGGCGATCCCACTAAACTTCCCATAGCATTAAAAGCATCCAAAGATGGACACATCACGAAATTCCCACTGGTCATCGTATCAAGGACAGATCTATACCAAGTGGTGATGCCCACATAAAAACTGCGAAGGAGAACAACGATAGATTGCATCTGAATAGATCTATTATGAGCATTGCAAATCCTATACCAAGCATCTTTTAGGTTCTCCCCTCCCCTTTGCTTAAAATTAAGAACTTCATTCTTGGGGGTACACGCAATAGAGGAAGAACTAGCCATAACGACAACGTAGTCGAACAAGAGATCTGACGAGAAAAAGGCAAATGAAAAAGAGGGCGAATAAAAAGGAAAATTTGGTGAAGTGGGGGAGAGGAAAACGAGAGGCAAATGGAAAATAATGAAATTGCAAGGAGATGAGATTTGTGATTAGGAACCAGGTAGATGATGATGGTGTCTCCTCAGCGCTAGAGATTGGCACGTAGAAGAGACTGCTTCCTCCCCGGCAACGGTGCCAGAAATTCCTTTGACGTGGCTTAAGACTGCGTCGGTATTTCCCCAAAGCGGAAGGGATGATGCAGCACAGTGACGGTAAGTATTTCCCTCGGTTATGAAACCAAGGTATCGAACCAATAGGAGGATCACCAACACCCAATAAATAGCACCTACACACAAAGTACAAATACTTGCAACCCGACGCGAAAGAGAGGTTGTCAATCTCTCTACGGTAAAAAAGTTAGATTAGGATATGATAGATTGGATAGATAGATCTCTCAAGAACACAAAATAAAAGAGGCAAATAAAAAGTGCAGCAAGGTATTTTTTTTTGGAATAATAGATCTGAAACAAAAGTGGCAAAAAGATAGATCGGAAAGCAAGATGTTGGAAAAGTAGACCCGGGGGCCGTAGGTTTCACTAGTGGCTTCTCTCATGAGTATAGCACACGGTGGGTGAACAAATTATTGTTGGGAAATTAATAGAAGATCAAATAGTCATGATGATATCCAAGGCGATGATCATTATATAGGCATCACGTCCAAGATTAGTAGACCGAAACGGTTTTTCATCTACTACTATTACTACACACATCGACCGCTATCCAGCATGCATCTAGTGTATTAAGTTCATGGAAAAACGGAGTAATGTAATAAGAACGGTGACATGATGTAGACAAGATCTATTCATGTAGGAATAGACACCATCTTGATATCCTTAATAGCAACGATACATTTGTGCCTTGCTACCCCTTCTGTCACTGGGAGAAGACACCGCAAGATCGAACCCATCACAAAGCACCTCTTCCCATGGCAACAAAAATCGATCTAGTTGTCCTAACTAAACCAAAGATTCGAAGAAGAAATATGAGGCTATAAGTAATCATGCATATAAGAGATCAAAGAAGACTCAAATAATATTCATGGATAGAAACTGATCATGAACTCGAAATTCATCGGATCCCAACAAACACACCGCAAAAGTTTACATCAAATAGATCTCCAAGAGACCATTGTATTGAGAATCAAAAGAGAGAGAGAAGAATCCATCTAGATACTGCCTACGGACCCGTAGGTCTATGGTGGACTACTCACGCATCATCGGAGAGGCACCAATCAGGATGATGAACCCCTCCGTGATGGTGTTAGATTGGATCTCGCTGTTCTGGAACTTGCGGTGGTTGGATGTGTTTTTCGTCGACTCCTCTAGGGTTTTTGGAATATTGGGGTATTTATAGGCATCAGAGGCGGTGGAGAGGGCTCCCGAGGAGAGCACAACCCATCAGGGCGCGCCTAGGGTCTCTCGCGCGCCCTGGTGGGTTGTGGTCTCCTCGACCCTCCCCTCTGGCACTTCTTTGGCCCAGTGGATGTCTTCTGGCCCAAAATAAATCTCCAAAAAGTTTCACGATGTTTGGGCTTCGTTTGGTACTAATATTCTGCGAAGTAAAAAAAAAGGCAAAAACAACAATTGGCACTTTGGCACTATGTCAATAGGTTAGTTCCAAAAAATGATATAAAGTTGCTATAAAATGATTGTAAAACATCCAAGAATGATAATATAACAGCATGGAACAAGCAAAACTTATAGATACGTTGGAGACGTATCAGACCCCCCGTCAGTGAAAACAACCATAGGAACTGACCCCTTTGTAGAGAAGGAAACAGACGTGAGGGCTAAGACAGCAATCGACGTTGATACGCCCAGGCCGGATGAGCCGGTTTTTATGGATATACCACCTGAGGCCCACGACACATCGGATGACCCATCTGCCCGTGCACCAAGCCCGGTTCATCCCTCCAGCTCGGCAATTCATTTGGATGATCCCAAGGCACCGGCAGAAGCAAGCATTCCAAATGTTATTATTGTGAAGGAGGGTTTCCAAGTTCCAATTGTTTCCACTTCCTTGGCTAAAATTGTGGCTAAGGATGAGCCGGTTGATTTGAACAAAAGGAAAGCCAAACTGGAGATTCCAGAGTTGTCTGTACTTGGTACTGTAGATTTACACCAGCAATACTTGACCCGGTTGTCTGAGAGCCGGGAAATTGAAATTAGCATGATAAATGCTATGAAGGAGAAATATGAGGTAAGCTTCTTGTTTTACCACTATCTGTATACTGTCATTAGCCTCCAAGGACCAGCTTATTGTGGTAAGCAGGTTCCATAATATGACCTATAGCTATAGCCCCCAAGGACCGGCTCATCTTCTTGAGATGGGCCGGGTCTTGTTAATACTTTGAAGAAATCAACCTGTAGCCCCCAAGGGCCAGCTCATCTTCTTGAGATGGGTCGGGTCTTGTTAATACTTTGAAGAAATCGACCTGTAGCCCCCAAGGGACGACTCATCTTCTTGAGATGGGTCGGGTCTTGTTAATACTTTGAAGAAATCAACCTGTAGTCCCCAAGGGCCGGCTCATCTTCTTGAGATGAGTCGGGTCTTTCCATGCTAAGATTTGTAAGGAAAACTGGCATGCATTAGCCCCCAAGTGTCAAGGATATTGCTTGCAATCTGCTTGGGACTTTGATGACATATAAAAAAGAAGTAACCCGTCATAAGGCGGCTCAAAGCTGTTTGTAGAAATATTTGCTGATACTTCTTGTATATCTATCAGGAGTATGTCGAGGATGCTGAGTCGGTTGGTGTGAACTGCAGAAACTGCTGAAAGAAGAAAGAAAGATAAAAGCTGATGCTGAGTTCATGGCGGCTCGTTTTGAGGATTCTGCACGTCAGGCTAATGAACGCCTTGAACAAGCTGTAAAGCTGTTTGAGGCAGAAAAGGACACCCTTTTGAAACATCCTAAAAAGCCGAAAAGAAGCTTGATCCATTGAAGGAAAAATATGCCACTCTTGTGAAATAGATAAACGAAATGTTGACAGCAATCTTCGGTATGTGTTTTGTCTCTCTTTTGTAATTTACCGGCTTATGATTGTACAGCGGCTCATTGTCTCTCTTTTGCTCTATTTGCAGGGCGGAAAGACCATAATCTTGTACAGCTGCCTATTGTGAAATTGATGGCCATTTTCACATATGTAGAGCAACTGTTCACAAGATCTGTTTACTCCATTATGGCGGTGAAGAATCTAAAACACCCGCCAAGAAGCATCAAGGACATGTTGAAGCAGCTTTCCACCGTGCCACAATGGGTTACCGAGACCCGAAGAGCGGCACCTCGAGGAGGGGCAAATATGGCGCTTCCTTGAGCGAAGGCATATTTACCTGAATTGGATGTGGAGCTCTTAAAGGGCGGCTTTCCTGAGTTCAAACTCGATGGTTCCACGTTCACTCATTCAGACTATGCTAAGTGCGTCACAGAGACTCGGCCACTCACGACTCTGATAGCAGAAGAGATTGACCACTCGAAATACCATCCTGCATATACCAATGATAATGAGTGCATGAACCCGCCCAAAGATGAGCCGTCTGAGTTGGTGCCTCCCCGATGTAAGATACCTTTTGCCCCTGATGTTGACGCATCATCTCTTGTTGAGGGAACGTCCAATTTTGAATCGTTGAACTCAATTCGATGGCAACAGAAGGTCCAATAGGTTGACGAGGATGATGAGCTGGTGGATTTAGATCCAGAGGCGGCTGATGAGGAGAAGGCATGAAGGCATCTCCGAAGATGAATGAGTCGCGAACTGAGCTAGCCTCCAATTAATTGGAAAAAAACTTGAGTATTGTGCGGCTCCTTTATGGGCATGTAATAGGGGTAGTATTGAAACTTTTTTTCTTCAAATGCTTGGTCGTGTCATCGTGCATGTGTGCACCTTTATTGGTATAGAACTCCAACCTTTCGAGCTGTTTGCTAAGATAGGATTTATGCTGCTCTTTTTGCTTATCTTTGAATGTCTCTGTTGTTGTGCTCAATGAGTCACTTGATTGAAACAGAAATAAAAAGTCAAAAACAAGCCGGCAAAAGAACTTGACTTTCGAAGCCCAAATCTGTTGAACCTTTCCACAATGATATTGGGAATAGGTGATTTAAACCTGGTCATAATAGGACTGTGGTTTGTTAACCCAGATGCTAGTATATGAGCTGGTAATAAGGACAATGTTGTTCCTGAAAATGCATAATGTGAAAATAAAGAATTTATTTATATGAAGTACTATTAATAGGCCAGCTCAATGAGACTCGGCAAAAAGAGACTAGCTTTCGAGGCTCAAGTCTTGCTTCAATGAAGCGGGTATGATAACCCATGGTTTATCCCAGCTTTCTGTATGCCGGCTCTCACGTGACTCAAGCTGGTGTTTTAACCTTGAGAAGTTCAGGGTCCTAAAAAGGATTGACTTGCAAGAGTACACGGGGTCACCTGATCAGAGTCGCATCAAGCATACAGGCAGGTTTAACCATATATAGTAGCGTTTTTGCCGGGTCAAGAAGGTGAGAAAGCTAAACTCGATGAGTTGGAAGCCCCCAAGTGACCTATGTTGCAAATAATAAAGACTCATGCTCAATTTCCAGGCTAAAAAAATACCCCGAACTTCAGGAGTGCCGGCTTTATTATATTTGAACATAAAGAAGTATATACAGAATTTGCAAGGGGGATTACAAAAAAGGGAGCCGGTGGCTCTTTAAGTATAATAAGGCCACATGTGTGCAATGTTCTAGGGCCGGGTTGTCTCCTCCTTAGAAGTGTATGATCCTTCTCGTAAGTCCACCAAATAATATGAAACGTTATTGAGGTTTTTGCTGATGACGAAAGTACCCTCCCAAGGTGCAGAAAGTTTGTGAATTCCTGTCTGATCTTGAATCAGACGTAGCACTAAGTCGCCTTCTTGAAATGTACGACTTCGGACTCTACGGCTGTGATAGCGGCGTAGGTCTTGCTGATATATGGCAGATCTGGCTGCTGCTAAGTCATGTTCTTCTTCCAAGGCATCCAGGGAGTCTTGATGTGCTGGCTCGTTGTCCGCCTCAACATAGGCAGTAACCCGAGGTGAGTCATGACGAATATCACTTGGTAGAACCGCCTCGGCTCCATAAACCAGGAAGAAAGGTGTGTATCCAGTGGATCTATTTGGAGTTGTTCGAATACTCCAAAGTACCACGGGGAGTTCTTCAACCCAACAACCCGGAGTATGCTCAAGTGGTACCATAAGCCGCGGTTTGATCCCTCTGAGGATTTCCTGATGAGCACGTTCGGCTTGTCCATTGGACTGTGGATGTGCCACTGCTGCCAGGTCAATCCGGATGTGCTCTTGTTGACAAAACTGTTCCATGGCTCCCTTGGACAAATTGGTACCGTTATCAGTGAGAATGTTGTGAGGGTAGCCAAAACAGAAAGTCAACTTTTTAAAAAACTTGACCGCAGTATCTGCATCGCAGCTACTAACTGGCTCTGCTTCAACCCACTTGGTGAATTTATCAACCGCCACCAAGAGGTGGGTCTTCTTGTCAGAAGACGGCTTGAATGGGCCAACCATGTCAAGCCCCCAAACCGCTAACGGCCAAGTAATTGGGATCATACGCAACTCCTGAGCCGGCACATGAGCATGTCGACCAAACTTTTGACACCCATCGCACTTGCGCACAATTTCTTCTGTATCTGTGTGAGCCGTCAACCAATAAAACACATGTCGAAAAGCTTTTGCCACCAGGGATCGTGAGCCGACATGGTGCCCACAGTCGTCAGCGTGGATCTCATTAAGAATCTCATGGCCTTCCTCAGGGGAAACACAGTGTTGAAACACGCCAGTGCTGCTTCGCCGATGTAACTCGCCATTGAAGATAGTCACTGATTTGGACCGCCGAATTATCTGTCGAGTGATGATTTCCTCAGTTGGGAGCTCGCCTCGAGTCAGATAAGCCAGATATGGCACAGTCCAGTCAGGAGTAGCATGGAGAGCCGCCACCAAGTGTGTTGTCGGTCTAGGAATAGCTATGTCCTCCTCAGATGGCAACTTGACCGAAGGGTTATGAAGGACATCTAAAAAGACATTGGGGGGAACCGGCTTCCTTTGTGCGCCGAGTCGTGACAGGGCGTCGGCCTCCTCGTTAAGTCGGTGATGAATATGATCAACTTGATAGCCTTCAAAATGACCTGCCACATCAGAGACCGCCCGCCGGTAAGCCACCATCAGGGGATCCTTAGAGTCCCAAGTCCCTGAAACTTGTTGAGCCACTAAATCTGAGTCGCCCAAACACCTGACCCGGCTCAGATTCATCTCCTTAGCTATTCTGAGCCCGTGTAGGAGGGCCTCGTATTCAGATGCATTGTTAGTACAAGGGAACATGAGCCGCAGAACATAACAAAATTTATGATCTTGTGGAGAAGACAATATAACTCCAGCCCCCGAGCCCTCTAACTGTCCAGATCCATCAAAGTGTATAGTCCAATACATGTTATCTGGCCTATCTTCTAGAATCTGCAACTCTGTCCAATCATTGATGAAATCTACTAGCACTTGGGACTTGATGGCGGTTCGGGGCACATACTTTAGATGGTGATCACCAAGTTCAATAGCCCACTTAGCAATCCGTCCAGTAGCCTCCCGGTTTTGTATGATATCACCAATGGGTGACGAACTGACCACCATGATTGGATGCTCCTGGAAATAGTGCTTCAACTTCCGGCTTGCCATAAAAATCCCGAAGACTAGCTTTTGCCAATGCGGGTACCGCTACTTGGACAAAGTTAAAACTTCGCTGCTGAAGTAAACTGGGTGCTGAACTGGATATTCCTTCCCTTCTTCTTTCCGCTCAACAACAACTGCTACCCTCACCACCTTGGAATTGGCTCTTTGTCAGCAGGGACGGCTAAGACGGGCAGGTTAACAAGTTGTTTCTTGAGCGCTTCAAAGGCCTCATTAGCGGCGTCAGTCCACTTAAAGTCGCCTGTCTTTTTCAGCAATTGATAAAAAGGGATAGCTTTTTATCCCAAGCGGCTTATGAAATGGCTTAAAGCCGCAATGCGACCCGCCAGGCATTGAACCTAGTTTATATTTGCCGGCTCAGCCAGCGAAGTCACTGCCTTGATCTTGTCCATGTTAGCTTCGATGCCTCGCTCAGAAACCAGAAATCCCAATAGTTTGCCTGCAGGAACGCCAAAAACACACTTTGCCGGGTTAAGTTTCATCTGGTACACTCGAAGATTATCAAACGTCTCCTTTATGTCCTCCAAGAGCGTCTCCTTCTTCTGAGATTTCACCACGATGTCATCAACAAAGGCATGAACATTGCACCCAATCTGCGGGTGAAGGCAATTCTGGACGCAGCGTTGATAAGTCACCCCCGCGCTCTTAAGCCCAAAGGGCATAGAGACATAGCAAAAAGCACCAAAGGGAGTGATGAAAGTTGTCTTCTCTTGATCCTCAATAGCCATCTTGATCTGGTGATAGCTGGAGTATGCATCCAGGAAGCACATGCGCTCACAACCCGCCGTAGAGTAAATGATCCGATCGATACGTGGGAGAGCAAAAGGATCCTTTGGACAAGCCTTATTGAGATCTATGTAGTCTAAACATGTGCGCCATGTGCTGTTCTTTTTCAGAACGAGCACCGGGTTAACCAACCACTCGGGGTTAAAAACTTCAACGATAAACCCGGCAGCTAGGAGCCGGACCACCTCTTCTCCAATTGCCTTGCATCTCTCATTAAAAAGACGAAGATATTGTCGTACTGGCTTCATCCTTGGATCCACATTAAGATGGTGCTCAGTGAGTTTTCTCGGGACTCCAGGCATGTCAGAAGGTTTCCATGCAAAGATGTCCCGATCCTCACGGATAAACTCGATGAGCGCGCTTTCCTATTTGGGATCCAAGCCGGTCCCAATAGTGAACTGCTTAGACGAATCGCCTGGCATGAAATCGATCTGCTTTGTATCGTTAGCCAGCTTAAACTTGAGTGAGGGTTCCGACTCAGTATTGGGCTTCTTGAGGGGGCTCATATTAGCCGGGTCAATGTTGGTTGTATAGAACTTCAACTCTTCGGTCGCGCAAGCAGACTCGGTGTAGGCCACGTCACCTTCCTCGCACTCCTGAGCTATCTTCCGGCTTCCGTCAATGGTAATCGTGGCTTTTGGTCCGGGCATCTTGAGCTTGAAATAGATATAACAAGGCTGGGCCATGAAACGAGCATACGTCGGTCGCCCAAAGAGGGCGTGATAAGGGCTCTTTATTTTGACTACCTCAAACATCAAAGACTCGTACCTGTAATTGTGCTCATTACCGAAAGCGATGTTGAGTTTGATCCGCCCGATCGGATAATCCGACTTTCCAGGAACAATCTCGTGAAACACCATCGTTGAGGGAAGCAGCGTGCTCTCAGGCAGGTTCATCCGGCGAAAAGTTTCATAGTATATGATGTTTATGCTACTACCTCCCTCTAAGGACCTTGGACAAGGTATAACCACCGACTTGAGGTGCCACCACCAAAGCTAAGCCGCCAGGGTTGTCAACCCGGGGGGATGGTCCTCCCTGCTCCAGGTAATTGGATGTTCATACCAGTTAAGATACCCGGGAACTGCTGGCTCAACCATGTTGATGGTTCTGCTCTTGACCTTACTGTCTCGCTTGCAAGTACTAGTGGTGAAGACATGGTACTGGCCGCGATTGAGCTGTTTGGGATTGCTTTGGAAAACCTGGTTACTGTGATGCTAACGAAATTCAGCCCCTGAGTCGCCCCGTGACAAGCCAGAGCCGCTCGATGCTCCAGTCATGGACAGGGCTTGGGCCGCCGTGATTCCTGTTGTAGAAACAACAACTTAATGAGGCGACTCATGAACCTCCTCAAGGATCTTGGTCTTGCGAGGCCGGCTGGGTTGATGCCGGCCGGGTTGGGCGCGTCGAGCCGGCTCGACGATGTTGGTGCAGATGTCCGACTCGGGCACCGACGCGCCGATCTGGCCGATGAAGACATGGATCTTGCCGAATTGGACCTGCTACCCGTACTCAATTGAGTCAGCCTCGGGGCCCTAGCCTGAATCGTCGATGTAGATCTTGCCGCGGCGGCTCTTGGTCATGCGAGCCGCCACGTAGCTCCCGAACCCTGGAAGGGCTCCCTTTGAGAACTCACCTCCACCGGGCGAGTGCCCCACGGTGGGCTCCAACTGTCGTGGTTTTGTCCCGGCAGATGTCCTCTTGCAAGGACTTAGGTGTGAGGCCATCACCGCTAGGTGGCGACTCGAAGGGGTTAAACGGGAACGGGAGGCAAGTTTACCCAGGTTCGGCCCCTCCGATGGAGTAATAGCCTACGTCCTGCTTTGTGTCTATATTGATGATGATCTCGATTACAAGGGTGCGGAATAGCTAACCTACCTTTTGAGGGTGTCTAACTTAAGTCTTTCGGTCCTAGGGGCTCGCCTTTATATACAGGTCAAGACCCTAGGGTTTACAACAGAGTCCGAGTCATATTACAACTCGTAACCTACCATGTCTCTAACACGCCTTGCCTCTCAAGCAAGGAATCCTCCGGCGTCTTCTGCCCTGTGGGCCGTGAGTCATCGTCTCCACGCGCTTGGGCCGCCCGGCGGCTTACTTAGTAACCGCCTTGTTCGCCTTATCTTCACGACATGGCCCATCTTTAATATAATACCAAAGCCACCATTACATTGACCCGTCCCAATAAGACGGGTTATACCGCGGGGTTATATCCCCGACATGATCACAAAGGTCCTCTACATTAACCTTGCCACCTCCATGATGATGTGTGAGTAGTTTGCCACAAACCTGTGGGTCCATAGCTAGTACCTAGATGGCTCTCTCTCTCTTCTCGCGGTGATCTATCCGATGTAATCCTTCTTTGCGGTGCGTTTGTTGGGATCCGATGAATTGTGGGTTTATGTTCAGATTATTCATGAAAATATATTGAGTCTTTACTGAATTCTTATATGCATGATTGTTATAGCTTCATATTGCTCTCCGATCTATTGGATTTGGTTTGGCCTACCAGATTGATTTATCTTCCGTGGGAGTGGTGCGTTGTGATGGGTTTAATATTGTGGTGCTCAATCCTTGTGATGGAAGGCGACATGACATGTATTGTATTACTTCCATTAAGGGGAAAACAATGGGGTTTATTCATATTGATTGGATTTACTTTGTCTATATCATGCCATCTTGCTCCAAACATTACTCTGTTTTTACTTAATACTCTAGATGCATGCTGGATAGTGGTCGATGGGTGGAGTAATAGTAGTAGATGCAGGCAGAAGTCGGTCTACTTATCTATGGACGTGATGCCTATATACATCCTCATTGTGGTGAATAAATATTACATAACTATGCGCTTTTCTATCAATTGCCCAACAGTAATTTGTTTACCCACCGTATGCTTTCTTCGAGAGAGAAGCCTCTAGCGAAAATTATGGCCCCCGGGACTTCACAAAATATATTATTACAAAAACACCAAAATATTGCTGCCATTTATTTACTGTTATTTTATGTTATATTTATATTATCTATCTATCACTACTTATCGCTTGCAAGTAACGAGTTCAAGGGGCTTGACAACCCTCTTGCCCGCGTTGGGTGCAAGTGCGTGCTCTTTAGTGTGTAGGTGCTAAAGACGGGAATTTGTGTGGTCCTTCTATTGGTTTGATAACCTTGGTTCTCACTGACGAAATACTTATCTCTATTGTGCTGCATCTCCTCTCCTCCTCGAGGAAAATCCCAACGCAGTTTACGAGTAGCAGGAAGCTCTTGCTCGGACCGGACATGGTGGTGGCAGAGAGGTAGATGGGGGTGTGGGGGAAGGGGAGGAGTGGTGGCGGCGTGGAGGAGAGGGAGGAGAGGAAGGGGAAACACTAGGGGTGCCGCATGGTGGCTTAAATAGGAGGGGCGCGCACATGGGGGCGCCACCGTGGCCATGGCGCCGTGCTCTTCTTTTTCCTGAGAGGAGGAGGGGTCTAGTAGGAGGAATAAAGGAGAGGATAGGAGTTCACTGTGGGTGGATCCTTTGGCGGTCCACGCTGGAAGAGAGAAGGAGCCGTGTGGGGCGCTGGCGCTAGCGTTGTTTCTGCTGCTAGCGCTGGAGCTGGCGGCTGCGGCGCTGGAGCTAGCAACCAGGCATGGGAGCGACACGGAGGCGGCATAGGCGTGGCCCAGGTAAGGTCTCTCCATGGGGAGACCCAGGTGTAGTTTGATGACCCACAAGTATAGAGGATCAATTGTAGTCCTTTCGATAAGTAAGATTGTTGAACCCAACAAGGAGCAAAAGGAAATGATAAGCAGTTTTCAACAAGGTATTCTCTGCAAGTGTTGTAAGTAGCAATGATAAATAGTTTTGCAGCAAGATAATTCGTAACAAGTGACAAGTAACAATAGTAGCAATGGTGCAACAAGGTAGCCCAATACTTTTTGTAGCAAATGACAGGCCTAAAAGTACTCTTATAATAAGCAAGCACTCCCGAGGACACATGTGAATTTATGTCTAGTCATGTTCATCATGTTGAGTTGATTCACGTTCACTACTTTGATAATTTGATATGTGGGTGGACCAGTGCTAAGGTGCTATTCTTACTTGAACAAACTGCCTACTTATGATTAACCCCTATCGCAAGCATCCTCAACTACGAAAGAACAATTAAGATAAATTTAACCATAGCATGAAACGTTTGGATCCAAATCAGACCCTTATGAAGTAATACATAAACTAGGGTAGCTTATGTCACTCTTGCAACCCATCATCTACTTATTACTCCACAATGCCTTCCGTTAGGCCCATAACATGGTGAAGTGTCGTGTAGTCGACGTTCACACGACACCACTAAGAGAATTAACAACATACACATCATCAAAATATCGAATGAATACCAACATCGCATGATTACTTATAACAAGACTCCTCCCATGTTCTCAGGAACAAAAGTAACTACTCACACATCATCAACATGCTCAAGATCAGAGGTGTAATAATGGAAATCAAGGATCTGAACATAATATCTTTCACCAAGTAAACCAATAAGCATCAACTACGAGATGTAATCAACCCTACTAGTAACCCACAGGTACCAATCTGATGTTTTGAGACAAAGATTAAATACAAGACATGAACTAGGGTTTGAGATGAGATGGTTCTGGTGAACATATTGATGAAGATTGGTCCTCCCACGAAGGAGGAAGCATTGGTGATGACGTTGGCTTCGATCTCCCCCTCTCGGAGGGAAGTTTCCCTGGTAGAATCAGCCTGCCGGAGTGCAAAAGGGCCTCTGTCCAGGTTTCCGCCTCGAGACGGCGGCGCTTCATCTCTAAAGTAACCCTTATGAATTTTTATATGGTAAGACGCACCATATAGGAGAAGAGGGGGTCGAGAGACCTGCTGGGGCCCCACAAGGCAACAGGGCGTGCCTAGGGTGGTGCGCGTGCCCTGTTGGCTTGTGGCCAGCAGGTGGGCCCCCTGAGGTGCATTTTTGACCCAATAATTCTTATATATTCCATAAAAAATCTCCGTGAAGTTTCAGGTCATTTGGAGTCTAGTGAATTTTCTGCCATTTTCTCGGTTTTCGGGTTCAAAATTCCAGTTTCGGGTGATTTATCTCTTTGTGATGTACCTTGCATATTCAGGTAGAAAAGGCATAAGAATTGTATCATAATGAGGATTAATGGACACTAATAACATAAATATCAAAAAGAATTCATGATGCAAAATGGACGTATCATAGTTTTCTTTCTCTTTTTTTAAATCTGTTTATTTAATAAGTAGTCAAAACAAAGAAAAGACCAGGGTGTTTGGAGCGGATTTGAAGATAACTAAGAATAATTCCGGAACCCTGGAATTATGCACAATATTAGAAAATTGGTTTGAGTAATTTTAGAGGCAGAAAATTAAAACAAGTTTGACTTAAATTCAAACTTGGATAATTCCTTAGCCCAACCAAACAAATTCCCAATGGTCTTAAAATTTGGAGGAGGAGGTCATTGAATGGTTTAGGATTTATAGAAAATAAGTGAACATTTTTCTGGGATAGAAAATTTCACTTGAAAATAAATGGGTGAATTTGACGCAAGATGGTAGTGAGGGGGAATCTTGCACTTGAAGAGGGTTTAGGTTGGAAGAGCAAGATACCATAATGCAAATGGAAGAGGAGAAAAATGGAGTTGCACACAAGATCACCACGAAATGAAATATGCCACAAACAACACAATGATGATTATGATGCATGATGCAAGACAACGACAATTGGCAACATCAAATACATAGCATCCAATATGTTTTAACAAAAAAATTGGGAGCACAACTCATGACATACATTCGGGCTGTTCAGGTCCTTGAGTTCGCTTCCTCCCCCCGACATGGAGGAGAGCGGCATGGGAGCCTACAAGTCCCCTCCCCCTGACCATGATGGACTAGGGGAGGCAACCTCCCTTCTAGACCTCGTGGGAGACTATACGAGAGTTCTGGAAGCCGGGTCAAATACCACGGACACCAAGGACCATGGGGGACCAATCCCGGTGGTTGAGGAGAGCATCGGGCTTGAGAAGCCCACACCCTCGGCCACCGTTGTCCCGAATCTACACGGCAGCCAGGGACGATGGTTTACCCTTCTAAAGGGGGGACCGCCAAGGAAGTCCCACAGCCTACCCCCACACGCATGTCGGAGGAGTTGGGGTGGCAGGAATTCAAAGGACCCATGCAAGGTTCTCCCATACCGCCCGAGCACCAAGTCCTTTTGGACTCAGTGTTCCGTCAATTCCCGTCTGTAGAGACCGGAATGCAGGAGGCCTTCAAGGGCCTATGCCAAAGCTTCGAGGTACATGTTTCAGAACACCCTTCTGTTTTTTGCAAACATGATGTTTTCTCTTGAAATAGCAACTAATATGCCTAATAGCCCTTAACAGACCATGTTCCAATAAAACCATGTCATCTGAAGACTTAAAATTCCAATGGTACTAAAAATGTACCAGAGCTCCTAATAGAGCATAGAGATAGTAGCCCCCGAGCTTGAAGTGAGTTTACAAAAACCAACTTCAGGGTCGTCGTGTTTGTTGATTTGAAGTTGTAACCTGGTAGCCCCGAGATTTTATTAGGATTTAGAGAATCTGAAAAGAGGATCGATTAATCCCTCCAGGAGCTAACATTGTAATTTTACAGGCTTCCGCCTCTACCTCGGCCTGCAATTCTAAGCAGTTGGAGGAGATGAATTATAAGCTGTCTCGCTCCGAGGAAGACATGCTGTTAATTAAGAAGCAATTGGAAAATGTGCAAGATCAGTTTTAATACTTCGAGTTTCATTCTTCTCATGCTTTGAATGAAGACAGTGCTGAACATATTCATTTATGCTTCAACAACAAACACACCGACAATCGAGGCCCTCCGACCCGAGCTCTCTGAATCTCGGAAAGGGGCAGAGCAGCATAGGGTTGCCGCCGAGAAGGCCAACTAGGAGCTGGTCAAAGAGAAGACTGCCCCAGGCAAAGAACAAGCCCGGGTGGGCGAGGTGGAGGAGGACCTTAAGGGTCTTGCCGTGGAGCTCGATACCCTGCAGGGCAAGGCGTCCGAGCTCGACAGGTTGGACATGTCTCTGAATTAGGCCCGGGTTCAAGCCAGGGCGGACCCCAATAAGTTTAACCAGGTTAAGTGAATTGCTGCTGGTAAGCCATATTTAATACATTGTGTTTTTGTGGCCAGTCGGTTTACCCGACTGACCCCACTATGGCGCTCTACAGATGCCTTCATGGATCTTCTGAGGGGTGTATCCGATGCGGCGAGGTTTTATGGCCCCCACGAGGAGGACGCCCAGAAGCAATTCTGGGCCCAATTCCAGGTGCCATCGCATCTCGAGCTCCTCGGGGAACAAATGAAGCAATCGATGGAACTGTATTTTGTGCAAAACCTGCCATGGAGGACTTGTGCGTCAAAATGTGGCTGGCCGAGCCCCTCCCGAGCAACTTCTTTGGGCTGGTCAACCGACAGCAAGGGGCTGGACCTCGGATTGGCTATTAGAAGGAATCTTCCTGCCTTGAGGGTGCTCGTCTGGCATATGCTTGTGTGAATACCTGGTATCCGGGTATTAAGACGACGTAGATGGCTACCAGTCCTCCAGAAGAAAAGAACCATGTCCTTGAGGCCTACTTCGAGAAGGTCATGGAGGTGTCCCGGATCACTGCCGCTAGATGAGGAAAATATGTAATCTTATAGTAGGGAGTGCCTCGGTATGTCAAGGCAAAATGATGTAAGAAAGATACATGCTTTCATTTGGTAATATATGCTTTATCATGCCATATCTATGCTTTACTTGCAATCTACTTTGTGACCGTGTTTTTAAACTAAAAGTGGCAAGTCGACCTCTCGGTACACAGAGGCGGTTGTTTTTTGTTATAGACAGGGCAGTCAGACTATTCTGCTCTATAACCTTCACTTAGTCATAGGAGCTTGAATTTTGGGGGCAACTGACTAGCCCCCGCCTTGGAAGTGTTCGGGCGAGTCTTGGCTCGAGCACGGAACACATTGGTTCTTTGAAGAGAACTCTTCGTGTAATGCGGGAAAATCACTAACGATTAGGTTTTACACGGTCTTCGGATCGCCGACCAGTTTACACCTATCACGACAGTCAGTTTTTAGCTTTCTTCACTGAGGTACTTAACCGATTAAATCAGAAGTATGATCACACTGGTTCTCCCTTTACATACTTAGCCGAATGAAGTAGAATGTAAGAGTTAAGCACAGGAGCCGAGTAACCCAACTATTGACCAAAGACATGAGTCGAAACTTGGTGCATATAATGCAATATCCGAGACACCCAACGTTCTTTAAAACAAGCGCTGGGATTTCTAGGCGAGGTATTATATCCGAGCCCCTGGTCGATATCCGATGTATATGAATTGTCATTGGTTCATATGGGAAATAGGGAAAGAGATAGACAAAGTACAAGACCGGATGAAATGATTCCTTTATTTTATAAAGCCGAACCATCCAAGTTGAGCTTGTAGGACAAAGATACATGTAAAATAAAAAGGTGGAGTTCTACACAGGGCATCGATAGTGGGGTTCTACTGTCCTCGGGTGAGCCCTGCCTTACGTCTGCGCCTCCGTGCTGTTTGAAGTTGTCGCCCTTGCTGAAAGCAAGGTACTTTGTATGCTTTGAGTGTGTCACTGTTGCCGGCCGAGCACTTTGGCATTAGCCTGGCAATGGGTCTTGTAAAGAAGTAGCCCCCAGTATCTGAGGGGTTAAGCTTGATGCTCAATGGGTATGTGCTCATGTGGATTTTTCAAAGTATCGTAGGGACATACCCTGAAAGGTTGAGCCGCATTGATCGGTTGAGCCGAATGAGGCATTTTTATGTGCTACGTGGCCTCCCATGGAATCTTGTGGGCGAAGTTGTGTGCCCTAGGCACATAGTCTTCGACTAGGCATCACTACAGGAATCAGGCACTTTGCCATCTGCCATGGCAGATGGCAAAGGCATGGTCGGCGGATGGCAAAGGCTTTGCCATCTGCCAGCAGACGGCAAACAGTTTGGCTGAAACCCAGCCGGGAAAGGCTACTTTGCCGTCTGCTGGCAGATGGCAAAGAGCCTGCAGCCTTTGCCATCACCTGGCAGATGGCAAAGGCTCTAGACGGCAGAGGGACGGTGTTAGCCCCGTTAGGAGGCTAACGGCATGCTTTGCCGTCCGCTGGCAGATGACAAAGGCTGCAGGCTCTTTGCCGACTGCTGGCAGACGGCAAAGGCTGCAGGCTTTGCCATCTGCTGGCAGACGGCAAAGCCTGCAGCCTTTGCCATCTGCTGGCAGACGGCAAAGAGGCCAAATAGGCCAGCTGGATACTTCACAGGACGCACAGGTAGATGCCACGTGGCCTCTTTGCCATCTGCCAGCTGATGGCAAAGCTCTTTGCCATCTGCCAGCTGATGGCAAAGCTCTTTGCCATCTGCCAGCAGATGGCAAAGTGCCTATATTGCCCCATTTAATTTTATTTTTTCTTATATCAATTCATCTTCACAGAAAAGCAAACACACATATATATAACCAATATAGCATATTCAACACATATTACCAATAGTCATGAACACATATATATCCAACACATCCATGAACACATATCCAACACATGTTACCAATAGTAGCAAGTTTCATCCATACATATACATAGTTTCATCAATATTACACAGTTTCATCCATAGGTAGCAAGTTTCACAAAGTCAAAACAAAAACTAAAGACAAGCACTCCATCAACCCAAGCTTCCATGATCTAAAGCAAATCTGCAAAATGGGAAAGAAGAAAGTTAGAAGAAAAAGACTAGAAGAAGAAGATTATTATGATGCAACTAAAATGTGAAGACTATTATGATGCAACTTATATCTGTAAAATATGTCATTTTGGAGCTAAGTATGATTATTATGTCATTTTTGAGCTAGCTAAGCATACTAAGTCATTTTGGTGTAAAAAATGCTAAGTAAGGTCATTTTGGAGCTAAGTAAGGTTATTATGTCATTTTGGAGCTTATGAAGTCAATTAGGAGCTAAAATATGTCATTTCTTAAGCATATTATGTCATTTTAGAGCTAGCTACGCATATTAAGTCATTTTGGAGGAAAAGATGCTAAGTATAGGTCATTTTAGAGCTATCCTAGGTTAAATAGGTCATTTTTAAGCTAGCTAAGCATATTAAGTCATTTTGGAGGAAAAAATGCTAAGTATAGGTCATTTTAGAGCTATCCTATGTTAAATAGGTCATTTTGGAGCTAATTAAGCTTATTATGTCATTTTTGAGCTAGCTAAGCATATTGAGTCATTTTGGAGGAAAAAATGCTAAGTATAGGTCATTTTAGAGCTATCCTAGGTTAAATAGGTCATTTTGGAGCTAAGTAAGGTTATTATGTCATTTTGGAGCTAGCTAAGCATATGAAGTCATTTAGGAGCTAAAATATGTCATTTCTTAAGCATATTATTTCATTTTAGAGCTAGCTAAGCATATTAAGTCATTTTGGAGGAAAAGATGCTAAGTACATAGGTCATTTTAGAGCTATCCTAGGTTAAATAGGTCATTTTTAAGCTAGCTAAGCATATTAAGTCATTTTGGATCAAATCTTGCAATCAAATACACCCTCTGTTTCAACATACATAACTGATGAAGGTTGAGATGTAATACGTTTATGTGATTGAGACAACTTACTGCTATGCTTTGCTAGTATCAAATCTTGCAATCAAATACACCCTCTGTTTCTATAAACAAGAAGGTTTGGCAGTTCAAATTGAAGTACCAAAACACGCAAGCCAGCGAGCATCTCCTATCTACACACACAGTACCAAACCAAAGTAACTGTCCAGATCATGTTCATTATAGTTGTACGGCACAAACGAAACAACATGCTCCATAAATAAAGAAACAAAAGCCCGTGAAGATTCCACAGACGAGCAGCATAACTCTGTAGGGTTAAAGACTTGTTGGAGAGGGGTGGGTTCCAGCGGAGTCCGATACAAACTATAGCCTATTTATTTAGCACTAAGAACCCTAGAAGAGCGACCCCCATAGCCATGGCGATCGGCTTGATGGCCACGAGCTCAGAGCAAGCAAACAGAGGCAGGGACCTCACCACGTGGGTTATGTAGCCAATGCAAAGCAGTCAGCGGGTGGGTCCAACGGAAGGGGCTAGCGCTGTGCACCTCCTGGATGAACTGCTTGTCCTATATTAGAATCTGGAATACCATAGCAGAACAACCTCATTAGATAACAAGTGACCATCAGGAACTACACACACATCATGCAGCAGGAGTAAATACAAGCTTAGCTAGCATGTGAGTTCCAATCATCCACACACGCATCACACAGGACCAAATATGCAATGACTTGGAACCACCATATATAGTTCAAACACACAATGAGCTATAAAATCATCATCTATACTTATACTAATTAGGCACTCCCTAGAAATCCCCACGTTAATTAGAAATTAAAAATCGTTAATCTGGTGGGACCGAGTTATAACGGTGTAGATTAACCCATGGAAGTAATCCTTGAAGGAAAAAAATAGATCATTAAATTAAAAATATCTATTCTGTACGTAAGTTCATATCTGATCTTTAATCAATGAAAAATAAAAATTGAAACCATTGACTTTGATGATCCATATTAAACCGTTCAAAGCTAATCTGAAATCCAAGCATTGCTGCACCCCTATGTTCTCTAACCTAGCTGCCACCCTTCCCATCCTCTAACCTAGCCATCACGTCCTTTCATCTTGCCAGCACCTATTATCTCCAAATTACTAGATGCTTCACCAATTCTTATGGATGCGGTCTGGCAGCGACCTGTACAATATGGCTCCGCTCAGCGGACACGCGCATCCGGTGATGACGACCATAGGTGCAGTGCATAGGCAAACTCGTGCAAGGAGACACGCCACACATGAAGCGAGGACCTGCAGGCGTAGGCGTGTACAAGGACGCGCCCATGAGTGCACATCACACACGATGGCCGAGAACCAATATAGGACCACTCATGAAGCGAGGACCTGCAGGCATATGCGTGCACAAGGAACCCCATATATGACATGCTGAGAACTACTTTAGGAAGTAATCATGCAGGTGCATTATCAACCCCATATATGGACGTTCAAGTACTGACGCAATTAATTAGCATGCGTATCTCTGTTCCTGTGATTTGGTGATAGTCCTAGATGATTAAAATCTGGTCGGACGGAACATCTATGCATCTCTTTATCTGATTGGGCCCAATAGGCCATCTAACATCATACAAGCAGGTAATTCCGTGAAGGTTTGCATGGTCGCCCTCATATTCGCTTGGACGCGCACGCGGCAGTGTGTAGTTCGTACCCTAAAAGAAGGTTAATTCGTTGACTCAGGAGTAAAATACTGGAAGAAATTGGGCTCTATATAGGAAGGGAGAGATCCGAGGAGTGGGGATAGACTGCTGTAGTTTGTACGACGCCGCCGGCCGAAGCATCCGACTCAGGAGTAAAATACTGGAAGAAATTGGGCTCTATGTAGAAAGGGAGAGATCCGAGGAGTGGTGATAGACTGCTGTTGTGCAACATGGTGAGTTCCACAGGCCTGAATGCCAACACAAGATAAGATGCAAGCCACGCCAGTTTGACTACCTTCCTCTTCAAACATTGAACCTCCTCGGGTTGTAATTTTGACCTAGCTGCATATCTTAGTTCCCTTTTTAATCCAATTCCAAGTTGACTATGCATCGAGGAGCAAATTGCAGCCTGAACTACGTATTATGTGTGCAGTTTTCATGAACCTACAAACAAGTTCTCCCAGCCGTCCTCTCAATCTCCTCCAATAAGTGCAGTTCTAAGCATTACAGCAAGGAGTGGATATGCACGGAGGTCAGGAATGCGCGACGTTACTCTGGCGGTAGTGTCACAAGCAGTCTTTATTCCTCAATCAAGTTTCTCTAACATCGTACGTCGTTGTCTTAGCATACGATGTGGGCAGGTGTATGTATGTTATTAAAGTCTTCTGTAAGAATTTCCTCTCCAAAGTACAAGAAACTGATCAGTATGTATGTTTTTTTAGCACCTTTTCCAGTAGAATGAGCAGTTTTCAAAGTTTGATTCCTAAGGTCGTGCTAGGACTTATTGGTCTATCATTAGAGAACAACCAGTATGCATGCGGTGCCACAAAAGCAACATTTATTTCTTAATTGTTTAAGAGGGCCCTATACAAAGCCTCTGCAGGCCACGAATAATACTACTGAAGAATAATGTCACACAAGAATAATACTACTCATTTATTTTGCCACTGAGATTAACCATTGTGTTCCACATTATGGTGGATGGTAGTCAACTTAAGAAACAAAAAATTTCCCTTTTATAGTTCGTTAAACTAAAACAGTGAGTAGATAACCTTTTTTTAGCAGATTATAAAATGACTTATGAACAAGGTGATTATTTTTCTATGTTTCTCTTAGTGGCAAGTCCGGTGATATTTAGCAATTTTCTCTCATATATGACAACGTACTTAATGGATTGTGTTGTAGTAGAAATTATGTGGTGCATATAGCTATAGGATATTCGGTTTCTTATATAATTCATTATGTTCTCATTAGTGATCGCAGTACAAATGCTAATCCTCTTTCTTACTGACCTGGTGACAATTTCTGTGATATGGAATTGATTTTTGCTTCACCGGGTCACCACATGAACTTATATTCATGTTTTCATAGAAATATATGAGTTTTGGCATATCTGTGTTTAGACCCAACTTGCATAAGTACATATGAGAAATAATGGTGCATAAGTTCTGAAGGCAACTATGATGTTCGCGCAGTAGCCGCAGGTATGTATTCCCATAATGACCCATTTTCTAACTATAGAGGAAAAAATACAAATATTTTAAATGGATTCTAATTATCTTTTTGCAGTTGTTTAATTCGGTTGCAATCGATGAACTTCCCACTTGCTGCAGCAATAAACTTCCACAAATTGTCTTTTTTCATATAATCCCTATGATGACTTCTAAAATCTTTGCATTTTCTTAGCCTATTCCGACTGTTTTTTAATTTGTCTTTTTCTTTCTTATAGCTTCCATTGATTCAAGATATATTGTCTTGGTAAAACATAGTATGAGCTACTGAAATAGTTGGCCCAGAGCAATCATTATGATACATTCTTATATAAGTACTTCTCCGTACATGTTACCAGTATTATAATGCCTTCTTCTTAATAAATATTGGAATTATTATTTTCTAAATTCTAATACCAGCATGGTGGAATGGAAAATACAAGCAACTCATTTCATTGATGCAAGATTACATATTGTGTCGAAACTATGAATAACTAGCCCGTGCGAATGCACGGGTTGGCGACTAGTATATATAATCAGGGAATGCAATGAGGTATAAAATTATGCTCGCGCAAACATGCAATCCAGCAAGCATCTCCTATGTACAAACACAGTAGCAAACCAGAGCGACCATCCAGGTTATGTTCAATATAGCTGTCGAGCACAAAGCAAACAGCAAGCTGCATAATAAAGAACAAAAGCCATGAAGATTCTGTGGACCAGCAGCATAACTCTCTCCGGTTGAACACTAGGAGAGGGCCAGGTTCCGGTGGAGGCCGAAACGAACAAGAGGTCATTTATTTAGAATTATGAACCCTAGAAGAGCGACCGCCGTAGTCATGGCTCAATGGCCATGAATGAAACAACAGAGCAAACAACCAGAGGCGGGGACCTCACCATGGGTGCTATGTAGCCGATGCCGAGCAGGCAGCTGGTCCGTCCAATGGAAGAGCCCGGTGCACCTCCTGGATGATCCCCTTGTCCTCTTTCTGCTGCTGCGCAAGAAGGACAACATGAGACATAACAGATGATGTTGAGCTCAAATCGAAAAGGAAAAGAATAAGTCATGTGCTAGGAAGGAAGGGGTCCAAAAACAACAAGGAGCAGCAGCAGGTAGCTCACCTTTGTGCCCTTGACGCTGGAGCAATGAGGGCTCCAAGGACCTGAACTTGGTGGTACAGCCGCTGCACACGCAAGGAGCAATGAGGGCTCCATGAACTCGCTGGCATCGCACGGAGAGAGAGATGCTCCTAGATGCTCATCAACAGAGCCATGCACCTGCGCACATACAAGAACCCAACAAATCAGATCATCATATCACTGGTAGATAAAAAACACACGCCTAAAACAGCACTTGAGAGGGCAAAATCGACTAAAACGGAGACACTGAACATTATAATTCAATCACAGAAGAAGCAAGGTTCTTTTTTTTTACTTAACCACAGCAAGTCAATGGCCCAAATGGTCAACAAAGACACAGATGCACTCGTTTGACATAACCCCAACCTGTATGTAAACTACACACCAACCACAATAGCAATGCTGCTGTGTCTGTTCCAGGTTTGGTATCAATCAATCATTGTTCCAGTGGCACTTTCGCACGAACAAGAACACTATATATATGATGAATCAGATGGTGGTGTCACTAACTAGTAGATAAAAACCACGCCGAAATCAGCAGTTGAGTGCTAAATCATGACATCACCGGCAAAACAGCAGCTCTGATCATCATAAGTCATCAGCCACAAGAGCAAATGTGTTGCTCCCTCCGATCCGAATTAATTGACGCAACCTCTACACAATGTCTAATGGAGGTTGCATAGAGGCAGCGTCGATTAGTTGGGACCGGAGGGAGTGATCCCGTGCTGCAACTTGGTGCCGAGAAAAAAAAGTGCAGGCACCTGATTTGATTAATAAACTATATAATATGGTTAACACTAGCTAGAGTGGTAAGCTAGGAAACACCTCGCTGTCTCATGATTTGGGGGCAGCAAGCACAAGCAATGGATGTTAATTACTGAAAGAGATTAGTGGGATTAGTAGTACCTATTGAGTGTTGACGGAGCTCGAACGAAGTCGGTGCAATCCATCATGGTCCTCTTGTTGCTGCTGTACCTACCCATGGACATGGAATCCTGCTGCTGCTGCTGCTGAAAGACAGATAGTTGGTGAGGTGAAATCAAAATCGAAATCGAAATCGATGGTGAGCCGCTGCACACACAGACAGAGAGAGAGGGGAACAGAGGTGAATCAGCCTCGTACCAAAACAAATCTCCCAGAGGAGAGGAGAAGAACTTTGACGAGCAAGGAGGAGCAGTCCATGGAGGAAGCAGCGTGAGCGTGGCGGCTTGGATCTGGGACTGGGAGGGAGACGAGGTTAGGTGAGGAGCATCCCACGCACACACACACACACACACAGCGAGAGAGATAGAAAGAGGTTGAGAGAGGGATTCATACCATACCAGTCAGATCCGGCCGGTGCTAGGTCGCCAGAGATGGGTGGGCTCGCCGGAGATGGCGGGCTGCCAGCCAGCGGCGGACTGGGCGGGGGCGGCCGACTGGGCGCCGGCGGCGGACTGGGCGGGGGCGGCAGCCGGCGGCGCGAAACCCTGGCTCCCGGGGGGTCGAGCAGGGAGAGAGAGAGAGAGAGGAGAGGACAGCAGGTCGAGAGTGAGGTTTTTTTTTTGCGAATCGGTCCAGAGAGAGGACTGGACAGTGGGTGGGGCCGTGCTGGGAGGGAGGGATAGCCCCACCTCTTTGCCATCAGCCAGCGGATGGCAAAGCCCCACCTCTTTGCCATCAGCCAGCAGATGGCAAAGAGGTGGACTAGTGCGCCGTTGCAACGCCGTCACCCGCTGGACCCCACCAACCTCTTTGTCGTCTGCCAGCAGACGGCAAAGATTCTTTGCCATCTGCTGGCAGATGGCAAAGAGGTGGAGTTGATGGGTCGTTGCAGCGTCGACGCCCACTGGACCCCACCCACCTCTTTGCCGTCTACCAGCGGACGGCAAAGATTCTTTGCCATCCGCTGGCAGATGGCAAAGAATTGACTGATGGCAACCATGTTCTTTGCCATCTGTCAGTTCTTTGCCGTCTGTTTTTTGTAAGCAGATGGCAAAGACGTTCTTTGCCATCCGCTGGCAAACGGCAAAGAGCTGACTGATGGCAAATTCCCTGTTTCCAGTAGTGCATGGGGTGCCAAACAGCGTGTATCCCTATTTAGGGTGGCTATGTGAGGAGCTAGGAGGCTAAGAAACACCTTGCATGCCCTTGGAAGTAACCTTCCCATGTGCCTCGGCGAGGGCTTTAGACGCCTCCTCGGCTGCCTGGACCTCGCCTGCGAAAGCGCCGATCTGCTCCTCCGTTTGGAAGAAGCATTCCGTGTTTCCATTTATTGTGATAACACCCTTTGGCCCCGATATCTAGAGCTTCAAATATGCATAACGTGGGACCACATTGAATTTGCCAAAGGCAGCTCGACCAAGTAGTGCATGGTAACTCCTGCGGAATGGGACGATATCAAATATCAAGTCTTTGCTGCGGAAGTTTTCAGGAGAGCCGAAGACTACCTCCAGGGTAACAGTCCCTGAGCAATGTGCCTCCACGCTCGGTATGACACCTTTGAACGTGATGTTGCTAGGCTTGATTCTTTACGGATCAATACCCATCTTTCGGACTGTGTCGGCGTAGATCAGGTTCAGACTACTACCTCCGCCCATAAGGACTCGAGTGAGGTGAAAACCGTCAACTATCGGGTCGAGGAACAAGGCAGCCGATCCTCCGTGTCGGATACTAGTCGAGTGGTCGCGTCTGTCAAAGGTGATCGGGTGAGCCGACCATGGTTTATACTTCGGCGCTATAAGCTCGAGGGCGTAGACATCCTGAAGTGCTCTCTTCCTCTCCTTTTTGGGAATGTGGGTGACATATATCGTGTTCACATCCTTTAGTTCTGGAGGGAATGGTTTTTTTCCTCCATTACGGGGCCTGGGTTGATCATCCTCGTCTTCACTGTGAGGTTGCCCTTTCCTCGGGCTTTCGGCCGAGGCTTTTCTGGCGCTTTTGATCACCCAACAATTTCGGTTGGTGTGGTTAGCGGGTTTATCAGCCGTGCCATGGATCTAACATGGCATGTCAAGAATGATATCTAGGGTAGAAGGGTCATCCTTCTTCCCTTTAAAGGGCTTCTTCTTCTGACCGTTACGTTGATGCTGAATCCATTATTGGTTGTCGTATCTTCAGCGTCTCTATTGTGACCGTTTTTGTGGAGGCACTTATTATTTCTGTTGCGCCGAGGTTTGTTGTTCTCATAATGGACTTCGGAGGTGCTTGGGTCGCCCTCGTTAGTACTGCTGCGAGAAAGCCAACTGTCTTCTCCGGCGCAAAACCGAGTCATGAAAGAGGTGAGCGCGGCCATGGTTTTCGGCTTGTCCTGTCCGAGCTTCCGCATTAACCATTTGTCTAGGATGACATTACGAAAGGACGCAATTGCTTACACCTCCTGGTAGTCGATTATTTGGTTCTTTTTAAGTAAGAACCAATTCCAAAACTTTCGGTCTGATTCACCGGGCTGCAGCTTAATAAGATTAAGGTTATTGGCATCCGGAGGTCACACATAAGTGCGTTGGAAGTTGGCCTGGAATGCATCCTCAAGCTCTTCCCAGCTTCCATTGGAGTCCTCGGGCAGGTTGTTGAGCCAATGCCTCGCGGGACCCTTAAGATTTAGGTGTAATTGTTTGCTGGCATGGAGGTCATCTCCTCATGCCATGTGAATATGGAGAAGAAAGTCTTCAATCCATACTGTGGGATCCGTAGTCCCATCATAAGGTTCAATATTGACTGGTTTGAACCCTTGGCGAAATTGCTGCTGCATGACTTCGTCAGTGAAGCACATCGGGTGCGCGTCTCCTCTAGCCCGAGCGATGGAATGTCGACTGTATGATGCTGGACGAATATGATGATCCTCCCAAGCCCTTGTGTGTTTGTCCAGCCATTCGTGCTAAGCTACAGGTCATGCGGGTTCCCGGTCTCTGGATGTGTAGATGGACCGAGGGGCCATATCAAGCCTGTTATGGATGTCGAACGTCCGTGTAGGTTGGTTAGCTCTCCTGCCGTTCGAACGATTGTTGCCAGGGAGTTCTCGTGGCTGCCTTGGCAGCCTGTCCCGCTCCCTAGGAGGGTGGTCCTGCTGATCATAACGATAATGGTTCTGAGGAGGATCGTCTTCTACTTTATCATCAAACTATGATAGTAGGCGTCTCCGCGGGTATGCCTTGGATTGACTCGTTCGTCTATCCTCGACCCGTTGTTCGGCTGACAGGATTTTGACCCACTTATTGTTTAGTGTATCCTCATCAGCCTTGCGCCGAGCTCGCCCTAATTTGACACTTCGGGCTATTTCCACAAGCGCCTTCGGTAGGCCTCGAGGGCTTCAAAGTTTTTGTGAACAACAAAGTCATCGGACCCGAAGCTTGTTTCTTCGGCTTTTGGCATGTAATTGTCGTCCTCGGGCTCATCGGAGAGCATATCTTCTCCAGCACTGTCAATGTGTCTGGTCACAGCCTCATCGGCGCCGCCTAGGTCCTCAGCAGTTGGGGGTGTGTTGTTGTCTTCGGGGTTGTCATTATCGGACTCCCGGTGCTGTCACTGCCTTTGCTATGCCTTCTGCAGCGTCGGCCGCTTCGTGTGTGGCTGGAGGGGTGTTCATCGTCTCCTCCAGCATCATTGCGGGGGGTATCCACCATGTAAACGTCGTAGGTGGATGTTTCCGCCCATTTACCTGTCTTGCATTGCTTCGTGCCTATTCTATCTTCGGTGTCTTCCTCCATGTCCGCATCTTCAGATGCGTAGTCGAGAACGTCAGTGAGGTCCTCGACCGTGGTGACTAGGTGGGTGGTTGGTGGAGCTTCAATTTCCTGTGTATCGACTTTACATTCGATCTGATCATATACCGAAGTATTTCCATCCGAGATGCAGAGGCTCTGTATCCGATCCAACATCTCGTTTAAAAGCAAGAGGTCAGTTGGGTCCATCACGTAGCTATAAGCTGGGCTAATTAGAGTATATTCGCCCTGGCCGTTGAGGTGGTGTCGGGTTGGGCTCCTATGGGGGTGATCAGACTCAAGCTCAAAGCTAGGTCCAATGTGAGATTGAGTTCTTGTTCAGGACTCAAAGAGGGGATCAGATCCGAGCCCGAGGATAGGGCGGATGTTTGGTCCACGTCTAGGTCGGGTTCTGCTGTGGGATCAGTTTCAGGGTCATGATCCACGACTGGAGGAGATGGGTCCGTGGTAGAGGCTAGACCCTCCATGTTGTTGGGTAGGGCATCAAGGTTGGGAGCCGGTTCCGAGGTTACGACGCACGAGGAGTCTCCCAACCAATCCAGAGCCCAGCCAGAGAGAGCGAGATCACCGCGGGCAACGGTGGTGAACTCCAAGCTGCTGAACATGACTACCTGGTGGGGCGAAGCTCTCAATCCGTCCAAGGCGACCGGTGGAATTTGCATGAAGAACCATGCTTCCGAATGCAAAAAGCTTGTCGGGGACAAAGATGTCAACATAGCCGATGTCGTTGTTTATTTGAAGATGAGTCACTGATCCGGATCAATCACACAATGAGGCCTCCATGGGACACCAATGTCGGTGCTAAAACTGGCAGATCTCCACAAGGAGTCTTGAGTTGTGGATCTAAGAACAATGTTAACAAGGAGAGTAGGGAGACGATGTTTAACCGGGTTCGGGCCCTCTCAAAGAGGTAAAAGCCTGCGTCCTGCTTCGATTGTATTGATGATGGGTTATCGAGTATAGGTTGATGATCTACCTCGAGATCGTTGTGTGAGATCTAAACCCTAAGGTGAATAGTTGCCTTCCGACAGACTAAACCCTTGGGATTATATAGGTTCCCAGGGGGAGCTAGGTTACATGCTTTAGGTCGGTTGAGGTAATGACGAATAAAGAGCCATCCTTGGGGTGCACGCCAAATCTTTGGAGGTTTTCTTTTGTTCCACGGGCAAGTCTTGACGCTCCCGAAGTCCTTCACGTGGTGTCTTAACGGGCCCATAGTTTGGGCCATACAGACCGATCACTTCAGGCCAGTACCCCCTAGTCCAGGACACCCTCAAATCCAACACTGTTACCACCCAGCAGTTGGCTCAGACCATCTCCAACAACCCACAGCCAGCAAGGAAAGGCAATGGTCGCCCCACTTTGTCTGAGTTCATGAGGAATTCACCTCCAACCTTCACTGAGACTACTAAACCCCCGGATGTCGATGACTGGATCCGCACCATGGAAGATATGCTTGAGATGGTCAACTTCAATGAAGACTTTGAGAAGGTGTTGTATGCCTCCCATTGTCTCAGAGGGACCGCCAGAGCTTGGTGGGACGGATTCAAGGTCATGCAAGGTGATCATGTGATCACTTGGAATGAATTGAAGGAAGGTTTCCATAAGGCCCACATTCCTTCTGGGCTCATGGCAATCAAGAAGCGTGAGTTCCGAGCACTGAAGCAAGGAAGTGGCACAATCAAGGAGTACAAGCAGAAGTTCAACCTCCTATCAAGGTACGCCCCTGAGGATATCAACAATGAAGCGGTCAAGAAAGAACACTTGATGGAAGGCCTTCACCAAGCCCTGCAATATTTGCTCATTGTTTGCGACTGTCCAATTTTCTTTGATCCGGTGAACAAGGCACTTATGGTTGAGGACAAGCATCGTGCTATGGATATACCCACAAGCGCAAGCTAATCAGCAAGGGTAGTTCCAGCAACCATAAGCCTCACCTTTGGAAGTTAGCCCCAGCCAAGCCAACCTACCAACCTCAGCAGCCAGAGCTCGTGCACCTCGTACCAACTAACAACCTCAGCAATATGCCAACCCAGGTCTTCCTAAAACAACCCTAATAAAAACAATGGTGGCAAGAACAACAACTCAGGTCAAATCACTTGCTTTGGATATGGTTAGCCAGGGCACATCTCAAGGCAATGCCCCAACAAGAAACCTGATGCTCCGCGCCCCAATGCGTAGAACCAAGGACAAGGTTGTGGAGCGCCACCAAAGAGTCAAGCTCCCCGCAACCAGCGCAACAATGTCGGAGGCTGTGTGAACCGCACCATCGCAAAAGATGCCCATGAACACACGGACGTCATACTAGGTATGTTCCTAGTCAATTCAGCACCCGGAACTGTCTTGTTTGATTGTGGAGCTTCACATTCATTTGTTACTTAGCAGTTTGGTTTAGAAAGTGGTATGGATGCTACACCCGTAGCCCCATGGTGGTGCAAACCCCGGGATCGGAAATGAGAACCAAGATTGGGTGTAGAGGAGTTAAGATTATCATCAACAGGGTAGAATTTCTAGCGGATCTAATCATTTTGGGATCACAAGGCTTGGATGTGATCTTAGGCATGGATTGGTTGACCATACACCAAGGCTTGCTAGATTGCGCCAAGCGAACTGTCACCTTGACCAATAGTCAAGGAGCAGAAGTCAAGTATGTCCCCAACCCTTCCTCAAATCAAGTTCCCCAAGTCAATTGTCTGTCGGGAGTTGAGTTGGACCAAGTGCCAGTGGTGTGTGAGTACCCTGATGTCTTTCCTAATGAGCTGCCTAGTATGCCTCCCCACCATGACAATGAGTTCATCATTGAAATAATGCCCGGAGAACCCATCTATAAGAAGCCCTATAGGATGGGATCGGAAGAGTTGGCTGAACTGAAGAAGCAACTGGCTGAGCAGCTAACGAAATGATTTATCCGCCCTAGTGCCTCTCCTTGGGGATCACCTTTCCTATTTGTGGAAAAGAGGAACGGTACTATCCGGCTATGTGTCGATTACCAATCTCTTAATGAAGTCACAATCAAGAACAAGTACCCACTCCCCAAGAATGAAGACATGTTCGATCATCTAAATGGAGCCAAGGTGTTTTCCAAGATTGATCTCACGTCCGGGTACTATCAGTTGAAGATCAGACCCCAAGACATTCCCAAAATGGCATTTGTAACCCGATAGGGCTTGTATGAATACACATTCATGTCATTTGGGTTAACCAGTGCCCCAACCTACTACATGTACATCATGAACAAAGTCTTCATGGAGTACTTGGACAAGTTTGCCGACGTTTTCATTGATGACATACTCGTTTATTCAAAGTCGGAAGAAGAGCATGAGCATCACTTGAGGATGGTCCTGGATAAGCTTCGAGAGCACCAAATGTATGCCAAATTCAACAAGTATGAGTTCTGGCTGAATAAAGTTGGATAATTGGGTCGTGCATTGACTGTAGAAGGATTGTCTGTGGACCCCGTCAAGATTGAGCCTATGGCTGAATGGAAATCCCCAAGCAATGTGAAAGGAGTTAGAAGCTTCCTCGGGCTTGCGGGATATTACCGTAAAATTGTCGAAGGTTTCTCGAGTATTGCCCGACCCATGAATCAGCTCTTGAAGAAGGACACGAAGTTGAGTGGACACCAAAGTGCGAAGAAAGCTTCCAAGAGCTTGAGAGCAGATTGACGACTGTCCCTATTTGGCCACCCATGATATTCACAAGGAATTTGTGATATATTGTGATGCATCAAGAATAGGGCTTGGCAGCATTCTGATGTAGAAAGGCAGAGTCGTAGCTTATCTGTCCAGACAGCTAGGGCCTCACAAAGAGAACACGCAACTCATGACCTTGAGTTAGCAACTGTAGTTCATGCCTTGAAAACATGGATACATTACCTCCCAGGGAAGCAATGTGAGATATACATAGGTCATAAGAGTTTGAAGTATATCTTCACTCAAAAGGAATTGAACATGAGGTAAAGGAGATGGTTGGAATTGAACAAGGATTATGACCTCACTGCTCAGTACCACCCTGGGAAGGCTAACATTGTGGCAGATGCCTTAAGCAGAAAGGCATGTTCCTTGAATGCCATGATTAAAGAAAGGCATCCAACCTTGTATGAAGAGCTGAAAAGCTTTGGCCTGTAATTGGTTACATATGGATATCTAGCCAACCTTGAAGCGAACCCTACTTTGATCGATGATATTAAGGAAGCCCAGAAGGGGCATGAAAGTATTGAAGGAAACAAGAGGAAGATCAAGGAAGGCAAGGCCCAAGATTCTGAGAGGATGAACAAGGAGTTGTATGGTTTGTGAATTGCATTTGTGTACCCAACAAGGAGGAGCTTAATAATTTGATCTTGAAAGAAGCCCATGACACTCTGTATTCCATCCATCCTGGAGGAACCAAGATGTATCAGGATCTTAAGGAAAGATTCTGGTGGCATGGAATGAAGAGATAGATAGCCACTTTTGTCGCCAAGTGCGACATATGCCCTAGAGTCAAAGCTGAACATCAGTGACCCGCTGGATTGCTTAAACCACTCAAAGTACCTGAATGGAAGTGGTACAAGATTGGGATGGACTTCATCACTGGATTGCCCAGGTCAAGAAACAAACATGACTCTATATGGGTCATAGTTGATAATTTGACCAACGTATACCACTTCATTCCCATCAAGACGACCTACGACGGAAACAAGGTAGCAATCTTTACATCAACCAGATCATGAGCCTCCACAGAGTTCCTAAGGAGATTGTGTCAGACCTAGTGATGGCATTCGGGACAATCCCCTATGGGGACTCCTAGAACATCCACGTACCCATCTATTCCCCATCACCCAATCCCCATCCCCGTTTACATGACCGGGGATGAAATTTCCCCATACCCATGCCTCACTAGGGAACGGGGCCCCATTAGGGTCTCCATCCCCATAAACAAACAATCATATATATAATATGATAAAATATAATTGACAAATATTGATGTGAACTAACTAATAAAAAGTGCACTAATAATGGTAGATGACCACAAGATGTTGTATGCACCATTGTTGAACACATAACAAGCCATTACGAGCATGTTTTCAACACAAATATCATAGAAATATTGAATAGCTTGAGCATACGCTTGAAGAGAGTCTCACAAAATTAGTAGAACAACAGTGCAAACACCAATGATCTAGATGACTAGATTTTAAAAAAGGACGAAATTTGTCTGACTCACTTGACATAATTTATTGACTAAGAAATCTGTCTGACTCAATGGACATGATTTATTGACTCAAACATAAGGTTCCATGCGAACATAACTAACTTAAGGTAAACATGGTCGTGTGTAAAAGTATTGTAGAGGTAGCAAACTAACAACTACATCCTTGGTTTGTGTTTGGCATCATTCTTTGTTGAAGTTGAGATGACTTGTAGTGAGCACATAAGGAACCCCCTCTACAGTGTGATGCACTGCACAAACACATAAGACAACCGTAAGAAAATCCTTGTGCGGCTCGGGTGAGGACGATTAGATGAAATGTAGGGTTATTGAATTTTTTAGGGTTGATTGCATTCTATATTTATAGATATATGCATGGTCCTACATGTCACACCTAAAATGTGGGTCCCCGTTGGTTATCGGGTCTGGGGAATAGGATACCATCCCCATCTTTGTTGTACCCTACGGGGAATAAATAAGTTCGATAAATGTCCCCATGGGGAAGATTTTCACCCATCCCCATCCCCTAATGGATGAAATCCCCATGGGTTTGGCGGGTATGGGGCCCCATTGCCATCCCTAGTCAGACTCAGCCCGAGGTACCCAATGTACCTCGAGATTCTAGGAGAAATTCCAAGAAGCCTTGGGAACTAGGTTATCCTTCAGCACCACTTTTCACCCCCACACAGGAGGCCAGACAGAACGAGTGAACGAGATACTCGAAGACATGCTTCGAGCTTGTGTTTTGGCATATGGAGCCAAATCGGAGGCTTTCCTTTTGCCGAGTTGTCCTACAACAAGAATTACGAGTCGAGTCTTCAAATGGCACCGTTTGAGGTGTTATACAGGCGAATATGCCGCAACCCCCTCAATTGGTCAGAAACTGGAGAAGGTCTAGTCTTTGGACCAGATATTCTCTGAAGCAGAAGAGCAAGTTCAACTAGTCAAAGAGTGTCTGAAGACTGCCAAGTCAAGACAGAAGAACTACGCCAACTCAAACCGTCGGGAAGTGAGCTTCTGCGTCAGAGATCATGTTAATCTTCAAGTCACAGCTCTTAATGGAACCAAGTGTTTCCATGTCGAAGGGAAGCTCACACCAAGATATATCGGCCCTTTCAAGATCACTACCAGACGAGGAGAAGTTGCCTACCAACTAGAGTTGACTCCCGATTTATCCAATGTGCACAACGTTTTCCACGTGTCACAACTCCGGAAGTGTCTCCAAGTTCCCGGCAATCCCAACCTCTACAAGGACATTGATCACCAAGCCATTGACCTTCAGCCAGACCTAACTTATCGCGAGAGCCCGGTTCACATCTTAAATGAAGCTGAGTGTGGTACTCAAATCTGCACCATCAAGTACTTCATGGTCCAATGGAGCAACCACACCGAGGCAGAAGCAACCTGGGAACGTGGAGAGTACCTCAGATCCGAATTTCCGTATCCCTTTAGCTCCTAGTCTAGGAATCTCGGGGACGAGATTCTTGTAAGGGGGGTTGGTCTATCACACCCAGTGTTTTGTATCACATCACTATGATTAATAAAGCTCAAGAAATTGGAGCTACAAAAACTTTTGTGTTGATTTGGTTTGGTATTTGCTTGTTGTTTGGATGTGCTCTTAATTCACAGAAATTCTCCTACTCTCACAACTCCTTCCCTTGAGCCACAGTTTTGCCCAATGATCATGCCATGTGCATAGGTTATAAACATATTTTTATACAAAAATATCTTTGCCAAAAGCATTTATTAAATTTAGGTTTTGAAAACCCCCTGAGTTGAGACTTGAACTACTAGTACTTAATTTAGGACACACAAAATATTTGAAAAATTATATTTGAAACCTATTATATATAGGGATTTGTATTTCTATGCCCCTGGTTGCTTAGTTGTGCTCGGTTTTACCCACGCCAACTTTTTTTGCTCACTTTTCCCCTCTACCGCGCCACCCACCCTCACCAATGCCCAAATGGAGGTTCGTTGTTGGTCAAAGGAGTTGACTGTTAGCCGCCGCCGTTACTGACGAGTGGGACACACCATGCCATGCATGTGTAGCCACATCGCGGTCACATCAGCATTTTCACACCGTGCAGTTTCCCATGCGAGGAGTCGCGTCGCCGGCATTCCTGCCAGTCGCCTGTTAATGCCTTTTATTGCCTCGCGGCGCACCAACATTCACCCACTCGTGTCCCAATCCCCTCCCCTCCCCTCGCCGCCCCACAACCTTCTCCGTCGTGCGCCTCCACCAAAACATATTCCCCTCCACCAAACCCTAGCCGCCTCCCCTTCAACACCCGGAGCATGGCCAGCAATGGTGGTGGGGCGAGAAGCAGCAGTCGGGGGCGCCGCGCGCTGTTCATTCAGGGCATGCCATGCACTCTCCGGGTTTAAGAGGCGTCGCTCCTCACCCTCTGCGGTGTGATGGTGCCGCTGGACAAGCGCATGTCGTCCGGCTGGCACATGAGCTTGTGGGGGGGGGGGGCTTGTGGTGGGTCATGTCCCCTCCGTGGGCACGCCTGCCATGTCGCGCGTTATATGCGCATTTCGTGAAGGCTTGCCGCCGAAGGAGCGGTCGAAGCCGCGCTACGCGCCCGGCAGCCAGCGGTGGCCGGAGATCCTGGCGGATGAACACGTCGCCCGCATCCAGCACTACTACGGTCGCTACCCACCTTCGTAGAATAACATCGACAAGATGGACGCCTTCTTGGATGGGCATACCTTCCTCGATGTCATGGTCATGTTCCGCGCACACCTCGGTCTGGAGGAGGGTGACCGCGTTTCACCGCCACGGGCCACGCCTCGACTCACGTCGTGGGCCACGACCACATCTGCAGGAGGCGGCGCGGTCCAAGTACCAGCCGGGGCCTCCGCATTCCAAAGCTGGAGCCAGGGACTCCAGGGTTGAGTTATGTAGTGCACGGCGCAGACCTGCGCATCCCAAAGCCGAAGCCCGGGACAAGCTATGCGGTGCGCGGCGCTGACCTGCGCATCCCGAATTCCCGCGGCATCCCCTCTTCTAGTCCCAAAGCCCGAGCCCGGGACGAGCTCGCGTGGCGCCCTGCTCGTGCCCAAGCCGGAGCATGGAAAAAGATCACGAGGCCCGCTGCTCGATCCCAAATAGGAGCGGGAGCCACCACTGCTGGCGGAGTACAAGGGGCGGGGGTTGGCAAGGACGGCGACCCTCCAAACATGTCGGGGCTCCTCCTGGCGTTGCACGAATCAACAAAGGGGCCGTAGCGCCACCCCAATTACACGATGGACTCGCCGGGCTTGCGACAGGCAGTCGTCGCCTCGGTGGCCGATGTCACCATCGACCTCATGAGCAAGGACGAGGAGGACGACAACTAGGGGGAGGGCGACGAGGGCGGCTCCTCCTCCTCCGGCATCGGCAGTGGCTTTGACGTGGACGACGACGAGCAATAGCTAGGTTTAGGGTTTATGTGTGTACAAATTTTGAACTTTTAATGAAATTGAATGTCAGTACCTATGCATATTTGGATGTCCAATTTGTGCCCTGTTTGCCTGTGTGTGACAACTAGTGACCCACATTTCATGAATTTGCTAAAAAAATTGGTGTTTTCAATCAAACATTGCCAAATTTTCAAAAAAAATGTATTTCAAACATGTTGTATTGCAAGTTTAATATTTTTCCCACGAACTAGTGCACACAAGATGGCTCCATGCAAAGGAATTTCATTTTTTGAGCCTTTTTTATTTTTCTCTTTTTTTCAAAATGGGGTCAAACTTGAAGTGTTGACCATTGATACAAAAAGGTTTGGAATTCCTACTTTCTTTGTCCGACGTTCATTCACCATCAACATTAGAATGTAAAATGATTTTTTGCAATTTTCAGGACCAAACTTCATCACACTTGTAGTTCAAATTTGGGCAATTTCTAATAATTCACTAAAAGTCAACTAAATGGATGGAATATGGCAATGGTACTCTGAAATTACTAAAACTTGGTCAGTGGCCATCCAGTGTGACCTACTTTTGGTGAAAAATGAAATGGAACAAATTTCAAAACTATTTGAGGCACTTCCTTCACAAAAAAGTCATTTCTAGGACTTGGAAAATGAAAATTTTGTTTTTTATTACCAAGTAATTGCAGACCCATATGGAAACATTGTCCACCATGGTAACACCAGTAGTTGTGCCAAATTTGGACAAATAATCATGGATTATGCCATGTATAAGGAAAAGAGATGAATGATTAATCTATGTGTTTACGCTCTATCCAACACAATAGTGAGATGTAAGATGGTAACTACGAACTCGGTAGCCTTCTATTAGTACTGCCCATAATGAGTTGTCACACAACAATGTTTGAATCTTTTTCTTTTGCAGTGGTTCCCAAAACTGTTTACTCAAGATTACCTCGCAAAGTGCATGATTGGTGGACATGCAATGAAGGTTAAAGTATTTCATCAAGACTGCAATGAGTATCGAGAACTCGTAATGAAGACAATGAAGGATGGGCAGGCGGCCATTACTAGGGGTTGGCCTAGAGTCGTGTGTGCGTTAGGCATGGAGGAGGGCACAATATGGGCATTTCGCTTCACCTTCTCCAGCAACCAGAATGTCTTTCGGCTCTCTCTTTACCGTCTTTAATACAATTGTGGTTCCATCATTCTTTATTTGGTGCTTCTGTAGTTTTCCTTTCTTTTGAGAATTGGTGCTTCTGTAGTTCTTGAGTATATGTACATGTGAATCGAATTATGCATTCGTTCTTGAACCTATATTTGTAAACATGTTTTGATATGAAAATAATTGATTTCCTACTTTCAAATTTAAATTATGTGAATTTTAAATGTGGGTATTAAATTAGGGATAAATTATGCTCTGCAGGTCATTACAATGCACACCGTTTGACAAAGTAAAATGTCTGCGATCAACATCAATGTCAGACACGTTTCTCCACTCACAACGTGTGCAATGAATCTCTGCTGCACATATGATCACCCTACAAATAACATGTGAGATTAATAACACTAGCGCACATAATTACTTCTTATCAAGTGTTTGTGATAGTATCCTTATCACACGCGATTTTGGTATCGTCAACTGTTTATGATGACATGCCCATCGTAAACGTTGGTCATAGAAGAACACGTGCAATAGGTGTTCATCCGACACGGGTAGTACGGATCAAACGTTTGTGTCATTTTATATACCACAAACGTTTATCAGTAACGCAATGTGTGGGATAGATTCAACCTTTGCATACGGTTTTATAAGGATAACTATATGCACACTTACTCACTTAGATCCTAGCACGGACGATCTCGTAGAACGAAATGTGTGTGATAGTCCCCTTATCATACACGCTTACAATCATGAACCATTTGTGATGAGGTGCACATTGTAAATGGTGCACCACATGACAGTGTGTGCGATGGTAATGCGATCCTGCACGAGTAGCAAGGATGGACCATATGGGAAATATGACATATCTCAAACGGTTGACCGAAAACTCTCGTTTGTGATAGATGCGCACATCGCATATGCTTACTTATGCCAAACATTTGCATTCTTATTCCATATCGCCGAAAAAAATTATGTATCGTGTGGGATGGACCCCCTCCCCCTATCGCACACACTGGCAAGGCGACGGTTTAAAACTCTATCGTGGAAAGGGGGTAAAAATCGTTTGTGTAGACATCGTTGCACCAACGATGGCATGGATACTTCATAATTATCGATACGTTGGTGATGTTTCAGCATCCCCAAGCATAATTCCTACTCTTCCTCGAGTAGGTAAATGATAAAAGAAATAATTTATGAAGTGTGAATGGTATCATAGTGTATAAGTTTGATCAATAATAATTTTAATTACTTTTCTGAGCATCATAAACAGCAACTCTTTCTCATAAAACTGCTCATCATAAAGTAGCAACCAATTCACATGTCATGGTTCAAACAATGCATTCTCTTGAAACTTAACAACCTATGTTCTTAGTCACCAAACAATTACAATTCATATTGTTTTCTACAAAGTCTAAGTAAGATATCCACATACTCAATTATCATATAGTCTTCTATGATTGCTAATACTCAAAGCATATTTTTAGAGGAAATAGCATTCAACCAACACGGAGGAAGATAGGGGCTTAATGTTTTGCTTCCCAACATACTTAACATAGAGATAATTGTCAACAATAATAATGCATAATCAAATACATTTGACTGGATATATATGCCCGGATCTTTCCCCACCACATGATGGTTGCCAAGTAGAGATTGAGGTTGGAATAATAAGTTGACTCAACATGAAAAGTAAATAGCATAAAAGTAAATAGAATATCCATTCACAGAGGGAAGCAGGGATTTGTAGAGGTGCTGTGGCTCAACGTTTAAAACAGAGATGAATATATTTTCGGTGGTGTGCCTTTCTTGTCAACGCGACGACAAAGGATTTCAGTATCCTCTATGCTAAACACATTATTGGCGGTTCCCGGACAGAATATTTTTTTTCTCCCCTCCACCATTAAAACACTTTCCATGGCTAGCCGCATCCAAGGGTGCCCTCCAATCAATCAACTTTCTAGGGGAATTCTTGTTTATTTATATTTGTATTATGCATCAATGGGCATCCCAATTATAAGCCTCTCTTATGCAATGACAAGTGAATAAATACCCATCATGAGAATAACCCACTTTGCATGGAAGATACTGACCGCCCCGTCGATCCATGAGATGTACGGGCACACAAAACAGATGTTTATTTGAAGGTTTTAGAAATGACACATGCAAATTTACTTCGAATGGCCGGGTAATACCGTATATAGGTAGGTGTGGTGGACACTCAGGGAAGAAACTTGGCTCAAGGATTTTGGATGCACAAGTGGTATCTATACTTAGTACGAAGTTTTGGCTAGCAAAGAATATAAACAAGCACCACATGTTGGATGATCCATAACAATATACCTTCTGCGCAAACATACCCAAACATAAACCAGTACATTGTCTTCCTTGTCCAACTTCAACTAATTTGATCGAGGTTGAAAATAATTAATGGGTATTCACAATCATAAAAGATGTCCAGATAATATATTTGTATGTGAATGTTCTATTCCTTATACAAATCATTCATGAATTGCTTGTATGACCAATATTTTGATTATCACACTTCAATAGAATTTTCTTTCTAAACCCAATGTGAAACTACTACCAAGCATATACCACATGGAAAAATTCATATTTATAATATTCAATTCTTCCAACAATTTACACTTAGGATATACGTGAAGCACAAGAGTGAATGACAAACTACTCCAGAAGATATAAATGAAGATCAATGAGTAGTTGAACTATTAAGTAGCTATGTGAAGACTCTCTGTCGGTGTCGAAACCGGCGGATATCGGGTAGGGGGTCCCGAACTGTGAATCTAGGAACGATGGTAACAAGGGACAAAGGGGACAGTGTTTACCCAGGTTCGGGCCCTCGTGAGGAGGTAAAACCCTACGTCCTGCTTGATTATATTGATGAATGAGATGGTTACTATCGTGGTTTTGTCACAGCAGATGTCCTAGTGCAAGGACTTAGGGGTGAAGCCATCGCTACGGCGGTTAACTCAAAGGGGTTGATCAGGACGAAAGACACAGGTTTACCCAGGTTCGGCCCCTCTCGAAGGAGGTAATAGCCTACGTCCTGCTTTGAGTTGTATTGATTGGATATCGATTACAAGGGAGAGGATTTGCTTAACCTAGTACTCGACCAAAGGCTTTGTGGTCTAAGCCGCCCAGGGAACCCGCCTTTATATACACAGGTCGAGGCCCTAGGCTTACAAGAGTCCGGACCGGGTTACATCTAGTAACCGACCTTATCTCTAACTATCCTTGCCTTGTCTGGCAAGCCGTCTCCCGGCGGCTTATGCCTTCGGGTCACACGTTGCCTTCCGGCTCTGGGCCTCCGCCAGGCCCGTCTGGCGAGTCACTTCCAGGCCTTGTTCTGATCTTCCAGCCTACTTAGGCCTGGTTGCCAAGCTGACAACCTCATGATCTGGCCCCTCCTGGGCGGGTCTCACCACGGGGTTATATCCCCAACATTAGGCCCCAGATTGATTTGAACTTGTTCATGTCAATCTTCAAGTCCTCTAGTTGGCGAGTCTTGCAATCTTTATAATCACCTGACCTGTAATAAATCTTCATGACCCGCCATGTGAAAATGGATGACGTCATCTCTGATAAATCCAAAAGATCTTAATGACATCACAACGGATCTTTGCGTTAACTAGTCAACCCGAGAATCGAGGCGTTTTCTCGGTCAATCATCATTTTGTCTCCTTGATTCCTGCGCCAGACTGTTGCTGTTCCATCCCCCTTATAAATAGGCGCGTGGGGTCCTATCCTTTTCACTTTCCCCCGTCGCCGCCTCTCTCTTCTTCTTCCTCCAGACGCTCGTGCAGCCGAAGCTCCTCCGCGCCGTCCGGACCTCGCTGTCGTCCTCAACAAGGGCCGTTGCATCACCCTGACTGTGTCCAGAGTTCTCCGGCGCTCGCCCGCTCCTTCTGCATCCTCCAGGTTCCATCTTCTTCCCCCTTTAGATCTGCATTAGTTCATCGGGTTTCTTCGAGTCCGCCGCCGCTCGTCAGAGCACTTGCTTTAGATTATAAAGGAAATACTCCTCTTCGGTTCCAAGACCATAAATCGAAATGCGCAACCGTTTAGCACCTATTCTGTACTCAGTGTAGATTGTTTCTTCACCGGAATCCTTATACGAACTTGCCTGTTCTTCGCTGTCATTTTTAGGTTTAGGAAATATTTTCCTTTTTTCTTCGAGCATAGATCTTGTAACTGCAACCGTAATTGGTGGAACTTGTTTGTCCACACTTAGCAATATTTTCAATATCTTACTATCAATTTGACCCGCCATCATGCTGCCGGCACTCCTTGTAGCGATGTCATCTGCCTCATTCCTGTAGTCGGTGGTGGCTCATAACTTAGTAGTGACCCGCCAAGTAATGTTGTCGTTTTTAGAGTCATAGCTGTTTTGGTCATGCAGCGTTTTTAACCCGCCGCATTTTCATGCCCTTCTACAGCCTTTTAACCCGCCGCTATGGCTAAAGCCCCCGCCTCTTGCGATTGGGTAGGCTCTAAGGTTACCGAAGAGATCCTCAATGACTTCGTAGCCATGGGAGTTTTGCCGGCTCAAGACGTTATCCAATGGCGGGTTCCAGGCGCTGAAATCACCCCTGAGCCCAAGGATGGGGAAGTTATCGTCTTCACAGACCATCTTCTCCATGGATTTTCGCCGCCCGGATCAAATTTCTTCCGCGATGCCCTGCACTTTTACAAGCTGCATCCTCAAGACATTGGCCCCAACTCTGTTACCAATTTGTGCCAGTTCCAGATTTTCTGTGAAGTATATGTGCAAGAAGAGCCGTCCGTTGACCTCTTCAGAGATTTTTTCTATATCAACCGCCAAACCGAAATTGCTGATGGGCAAAGCCTTGCACTCGGTGGTGTTTCTATCCAGAGGCGGAGGGATGTGTCCTTTCCTATGGCGATCCTGCCTAGCCACCCCAAAGACTGGAATTATACTTGGTTTTACTGCAAAGACACTTCTCCAGCCGGAGAGAATCCACTGTCGGGTTATCGTCCTTACCGGCTCTGCACCGACCGTGAACTTCTAGACCGGCTAACTGCCGCTGAGCGCGCCCAATACGGTCCAACATTTTTAAAGATAAGGGCCCTGCTAGCCAACGGGTTAACTGGCATTGATCTGACCCGCTGCTGGGTCTCTTGGAGAATTCTACCGCTGAGCCGCCGTAATGGCTTAATGTTTCAATATACTGGTGAGGTGAATGACCCTCAGCGCTTCAACCAGACACCCCTGACAGACTAGGACCTCAACCTGATTGTGAAATCATTGTTGGGAGAACCTCAAGAAGCCTGCAACAAGACGGGGTTAAGTCCTTTCTATGCTCTTAACCCGGCTCCTGAGGTGAAACTTTTTATTTCAATCTTCACTCTTTTCCTTTAGATTTCGCACTTTACTTCATTTAACCTCTCTGACCATGCATATATTATATGCAGGCCGACTCTTCTTTCTGGAACAAAAGACTAACCTCTACCTCCAAGAAGAAGAGAGGCAAGGCAACCAAAGCCCGAGCTCCGGCTCATCAAAAGAAACAAACAACTGAAAAGTTGTTTGGGCTGGATGACTCAGAGGTAGAACTTGATTCCCTTGGCCTTCTTTTCATGCAACTTATTGACGCTGACTCCTCTCAGGATGACATGGAGGCAAGAGAAGCCGGTGCTGCAGAGGTAACTATCATCTCCTCCGACTCAGAACCTCTGCCAACAGAGAAAATCCGGCGGGTCATCCGGAAAGTAAAGTTTTCACATCCTCCTGCTCACTTGGATCCTGACTTTCTTTTGAAGAAGCAGCAACATGACGCTAGACGTCAGACCCGGAGCGGCGACTCTGAAGACCTGGTGGCCGGCTTACGTGACACTCCAGCTCGTCGGAAATGTCGCAATGAGGTATGCATAACTTATATTTTCATTTCTTCTGCATATTAGTCTTGTGCTGTCACTTGCTCATACTGCTTAATTTAACTGTGTCAGGAGTCACCTCCTTCGTCTGGCGACTCAACCGCCTCCAAACTGCCTCCCCTTGTTATCAACCCAGGGTAAATTTCTTTGCATCCCCTTTCTGCTTATAAATATTCTGTCCTTGCATATAACTGACAATGAAATCTTTGTTCACAGGGCCCAGGCTAAGAAGAGGAAATTGAGTGGGTCATCCTCCCGTCCGGATGTCTCAGAGCCGGAGAACCCGAAACCTAGCACTCCTGAAATTCAGGTCGAGCCCTCTGAAGCTGACCAAGGCGCCCATGACGATGCTCCCCAGCCTGCTGAGCCGGCGATTGCCGATGTTATGATTCCTGAGGCCAATCTGGAAACGGATCCTAAGCCGCCCAGCCCTTTACCAACAACTGCTGAGATGACTTCTCACGAGGGAGAGGTTACTATTACCGAGGTGGCTTTCACAGCTCCAGCTCCTTCCAACATGCTGACCAAACACATCAGCAAGGATGAGGCGCCTTCACCTGATAAAGAGAAGGCTAAGCTTGATCTGCCCAATCTAAAGAAACTTACAGCTGATGAACTGCACTCCGGCTATCTAAGCCGCCTTGCCGCAAGCCAGGACATGGAGGCAAACTTAGTTGGCATGATGAAGAGGAAATATGAGGTACTCAACTTTTCTACTCTCTGTATATCCTTACGTAGCCCCCAAGAGCGGGTTTATTTTCTCGAAGATAAGCCGGGTCTTCAGTAATATGTAGATTTCAGTACACCAACATGTAGCCCCCAAGGGTCGGGTCATTATGCAAATAATGAGCCGGCACTTACTGTCTTGATAGAAAAAAATGCCAAGTGTATCCCTCGAGGGCCGGGTTATCTTCGTGAAGATGATCCGGGTCTTATTTATACTTTAGACTTTGAAAGAACTGATACACAGTAGCCCCCAAGTGTCAAGTATATTGCTTGCAATCTGCTTGAGATTTGTAATAACCCTCTGTAGTGCCTCCAAGTACTATTATAAACTGGACTGGCGGTTTAGAATTGATAAATTTGCTGTTGACAATTGTCTTATGCAGGAGGCTTTAAATGTGGCCGAGTCTAGTATAGCCGATCTTAGGAAGAACCTGGCTTAGCAAGAAAATGCCCGAGCTGAGGCTGACACAAAATGGCGGCTCTCCTCGATGGAACTGGAAAAAATCAAGCCAGACATCGAGGCATACAAACAATCTGCTGAAGCCAACCAAGCCGCCTTGACCAAACGTGCAGAAGACGCCGAGGGCCGGCTTAAGCCTGTTACCGAAGAGCTGTCCGGCTTGAAATGCCATATAGCCCGGATGACTGAAGTTATCTTTGGTAAGCATTGCTGACTATGTTATAAGTATTCTTTCTCAAATATCCTTATAAAGACGCGCCCGGCGACTTACAAATTTGATCTGTTTGCAGGTCAACGAACTCGCCAGCTTCCGGATGACAGCTTGCTGAAGCTGAAGGCGTTATATGCTTTCACTGAACAACTGTACGTTGGGAGCCTTTTCACCATCAAGGCTGTTATTGGTGAAAAGGGGATTCCAAAGCTGATCAAGGACGTGCTGAATTGCCTCTCCACCGTCCCCAGACATTTTGAAGAGATGAAGAAATCAGCCGCCCGCAAGGGCGCAATATCTGCTTTAAGCCGGGCTTTGGCTTATGCGCCGGAGCTTAACCCGGAGGAGATGGTGGGAGGTTTCCCGCAGGTGAAGACCGACGGGTCAGAATTCACTCAAGATGACTACGCTCGCTGCTTCAGAGCGTCTCGAGTATTGGCCACCCAATTAGCCGCAGAAGCTGATCAGAAGACATACCAGACGGCTTATGATGACAACAACACGCGAGTCCGGGCGCCCACATTTGAGCCGAAGGACCTGACTCCTCAACATCGTAAGCACATCTTTGCCCTTGATGTTGACCCGTCTCCAATCTTGCATGACGAAGCTAAATTTGATGCTTTAATCAATTGCAACTGGGATGTGGACAACATTCAGATCCAGGAAAACGAAGACCCGGCGCAGGATGACCCGTCAACAAGCTAGGCGCGGAGCTGTCCTCAGATGAAGGTGACCTGGGCGTGCTGACCCGCCGGGTTATAACTTTTTTGTGAAAAACTTGAGTCCTCATATTTTGGGCTCTATGTGGCCTTGTAATAGCCGTAGTGAAAACTTGATTGCCTGTGCAGTGCCTTCGTGCACGTGTTGAGCTTCACAACTCGTATTCTGGCAGCTTTTGGCGCTTCAAGATTTTTCCACAGTGTGAATGGCTTGATATGATCATATGCCGCCGTGTTAATTCAGCAATTCCCACTGGAGGGGTATAATTCATGAGCAATGCTAAGCCGGAATTACCAAAAAACTTAGCATCTTATCATGAAGAACTCCTGTAAAATAACAAACAGAAAATATATGTATATCTTTTTGTTAAGGCGGCTTTGAAGGCACTACCCAAAGAGGTCAACTCTTGTTTATACTTTTTTGGAGAAAACTCAAGATTTTTGCCTCAAAGTGGCTAGGCATGAATGCCCAAAATCCCATAAACCGGCTCTCACGTGACATAAATCCGTCGTTTTAACCTTAACCAGTTCAGGGTCTTAGAAAAGATTGACTGTTAAGAGTACGAATGGGCCACATAGCGGAGAGACTACATCAGATAGGTGAGTTTATCCTCGCTCTCTGTAAGACGGCTCTCACATGACATAAGTCGCCGGTTTAACTTTGACAAGTTCAGGGTCTTAAAAAAGATTTACTGTCAAACGTTCGTCGGATCACCTGGTGGAGTAGCAAGTTGCAAACAGGCAGGTTTAACTCAAATATGGCTTTTAAGCCGGTCAAGAGGGTATGAAAGCTAAACCCAGTGGGTTGGAAGCCCCCAAGTGACCTGATGAATACTCAAATCTTTGCACCATCAACTGTTGCATGAAAACGGTAGAGGCCCCGAATTATGGGGATGTCGGCTTTATTATATTATAAAAAGTGGTATATGCAATGACAGAAGTATGTACATTGATGAGAGTCGGTGGCTCAAGTGCAGTAAGGCCGAGGATGAGCAATGTTCCATGGCCTGGCAGTCTCCTCCCCAGAAGTGCGTGATTTGTCGCTCTCCCGTATATCAATGAGATAATAGGAACCATTGTTGAGATTTCTGCTGATCACAAAAGGTCCTTCCCAGGGGGGTGACAACTAATGCATATCTGTCTGATCTTGAATCAGATGAAGCACTAAGTCGCCCTCTTGAAATGTCCGGGTCTTGACTCTGCGGCTATGGTAACGGCGCAGATATTGTTGATAAATCGCCGAACGTGCGGCTGCAAGATTCCGTTCTTCATCCAAGGCGTCCAGTGCATCCTGATGCGCCGTCTCGCTATCAGTTTCAACGTAAGCCACCACTCTGGGCGAGTCATGACGGATATCACTGGGGAGAACAGCCTCTGCGCCATAAACCATGAAGAAAGGCGTATAGCCTATTGATCTGTTCGGGGTGGTTCTGATGCTCCAAAGAACTGAAGGTAAGTCTTCCACCCAACAACCTGGTGTTCGCTCCAAAGGAACCATAAGCCGGAGTTTTATCCCTCTCAAAATTTCCTACTTAGCACGCTCTGCTTGACCATTAGACTGTGGATGAACCACAGAGGAGACATCAAGGCGGATGTGGTCACTGTCACAGAAATCTTTCATAGCCCCCTTGGACAAATTTGTACCATTATCAGTAATGATACTATGAGGGTAACCAAACCGAAAAATCATCTTTTTGATGAACTAAACTGCTATTGCTGCATCACACTTACTGACCGGCTCTGCCTCAACCCACTTAGTAAATTTATCAACCGCCACCAAGAGGTGGGTCTTCTTATCTTTAGACCTTTTAAACGGTCCAACCATATCAAGCCCCCAGACCGCAAATGGCCAGGTGATTGGAATCATCCGCAATTCTTGAGCCGGCACATGGGCACGTCTTCCAAATTTTTGACACCCATCACATCTACTGACCAAGTACTCTGCATCTGCATGAGTCGTCAACTAGTAAAAACCGTGCCGAAAAGCTTTGGCCACCAAGGATTTTGACCCGGCTTGATGACCACAATAGCCGGCATGTATCTCTTGCAAGATTTCATGGCCCTCCTCAGGAGAAACACATCGTTGGAAAACACCAGTCACGCTGCATCAGTGCAACTGGCCATTGATGATAGTCATGGATTTAGACCGCCTTATGATTTTCCGTGCCAAAGTCTCGTCCTCGGGTAACTCGCCACGAGTCAGATATGCCAGGTAAGGCAGCGTCCAATCAGGGATAGCGCGGAGAGCCGCCACCAATTGTCCTTCTGGGTCAGGTATAGCAAGATCTTCCTCAGAAGGTAACTTAACCGATGGGTGATGCAGTACATCCAGAAACACATTGGGTGGCACCGGCTTACGCTGAGACCCCAGTCTTGATAATGCATCAGCCGCCTCATTCTTCCGACGATCAATATGATCCACCTGATAGCCCTTGAAATGACCAGCGATGACATCAATGCCTGGCGATAAGCCACCATACGAGGGTCCTTAGAATCCCATGTGCCAGAAACTTGCTGAGCCACCAGGTCTGAGTCGCCGAGGCATCTGACCCGGCTCAAATTCCTCTCTTTGGCCACACGGATCCCATGAAGCAAGGCTTCATACTTGGCTGCATTGTTAGTACAAGGAAACATTAACCTTAATACATAACAAAATTTGTCACCTCGAGGGGAAGTTAAAACAACCCCAGCGCCTGAGCCTTCCAACTGTCTGGATCCATCAAACTGGATTGTCCAATATGTATTGTCCGGCTTCTCTTCAGGTGCTTGACACTCTGTCCAGTCATTTATAAAATCCACCAGGGCCTGAGACTTGACAGCCGTCCGAGGCACATACTTCAAATTAAGAGGTCCAAGCTCAATCGCCCACTTAGCAATCCTGCCCGTGGCTTCTCTATTCTGAATAATATCTCCCAAAGGAGCAGAGCTGACCACTGTGATTGGATGTCCAAGGAAGTAATGCTTCAATTTGCGATTTGCCATGAATACTCCAAATACCAACTTTTGCCAATGCGGATACCTTTGCTTGGACTCTGTCAAAACCTCACTGACGTAATAAACCGGCCGCTGGACTAGATACTCTTTGCCTGCCTCCTTGCGCTCCACAACAACTGCAGCACTGACGGCCTTATTATTAGCCGCCACATATAGGAGCAAAGGCTCTTTTTCCATGGGAGCAGCCAAGACAGGCGGTTCAACCAACTGTTTTTTAGCGCCTCAAACGCATCATTGGCAGCATCACTCCAGACAAAATCATCTGTCTTCTTCATCATCTGATACAAAGGAATAGCCTTCTCGCCCAGGCGGCTTATAAACCGGCTTAAGGTGGCAATACGACCCGCCAAACGCTGGACATCATTAATGCATGCCGGCTTAGATAATGAAGTGATGGCCTTTATTTTATCCAGGTTAGCTTCAATGCCCCGTTCTGAAACCAAAAATCCCAGAAGCTTGCCTGCAGGTACGCCAAAAACACATTTAGCCGGGTTAAGCATCATCTTGTAAACCCGCAGGTTATCAAAAGTTTCCTTCAAGTCGTCAAGTAGAGTCTCCTTCTTCCTTGACTTGACCACAATATCATCCACATAAGCATGAACATTGCGTCCAATTTGACTATGAAGACAGTTCTGCACACAGCGTTGATAAGTCGCCTGCGCGCTTTTGAGCCCAAAAGGCATAGACACGTAGCAGAAAGCTCCAAAAGGTGTGATGAAAGACGTCTTCTCTTGGTCTTTGGATGCCATCTTGATATGCTGATAACCCAAATAAGTGTCCAGGAAACATAAACTCTCACAACCAGCCGTTGCATCAATGATCTGGTGGATACGGGGGAGAGCAAATGGATCAACCGGACACGCCTTGTTGAGATCTGTGTAATCTACACACATGCGGCACGTGCCGTTCTTCTTAAGTACCAGCACGGGGTTAGCCAACCATTCCAGGTGAAAAACCTCCATGATAAACCCTGCTGCTAAGAGCTAGGCTACCTCTTCCCCAATAGCTTTACACCGCTCTTCATTGAAACGACAGAGGAATTGCTTGATCGGCTTATACTTAGGATCCACATTAAGGTGGTGCTCAGCGAATGATCTCGGTACACCTGGCATGTCAGAAGGCTTCCATGCAAAGATGTCCCGATTCTCACAAATGAATTCGATGAGCGCGCTTTCGTATTTGGGGTCCATATTGGCCCGGATAGTGAACTGCTGCGATGAATCGCCAGGAACAAAGTCCACCAACTTGGTATCTTCTGCCACAAACTTTAGGGGCGGCTCAGATTCCGTGCTGGGCATCTTCAACGGGGTCATATCCGACGGGTCAACATTGTCTTTATAAAACTTGAGCTCCGCCTCTGCACAACTTGACTCTGCATATGCAGCATTGCCTTCCTCGCACTCAAGAGCGATCTTCCGATCACCATGCACTGTAATCGTCCCATTCAGACCATGCATCTTGAGCTGCAAGTAAACATAGCAAGGCCGGGCCATGAACATGGCATAAGCCAGCCATCCAAACAGGGCATGATATGGGCTCTTGATCTTAACCACCTCAAACCACAAGGTCTCCACCCTGTAGTTGAACTCATCACCAAAGGCTACCTCAAGGGCAATTTTCCCTACTGGATAAGCTGATTTGCCGGGCACCACACCGTGAAAAACTGTGGACGGCGGCTTGAGATCCTTGTCAATCAGGTTCATCCGACGAAAAGTGTCATAGTACATCATGTTGATGCTGCTGCCACCATCCATCAACACCTTGGTGAACACGTAGCCTCCCACCTGAGGGGCTACCACGAGGGCCAAATGCCCCGGGTTATCAACTCGCGGCGGGTGATCCTCCCTGCTCCAAGATATTGTGTATTCAGACCACTTCAAGTGTGTAACACCCTGGTTTTCGCTCCTGTTTTTGTTTTCTTTTGTGGGATTCGACTCCCGTCCTTTTTCTCGGTGTTATCGGATTTCTTTCACTCTTGGGTATATGAAGATGGTCATTCAGCCTTGCCTTCCTATCCAACCAGAGATTCTCTCCAGTCCAACCTTGCCACCCAAGATCTTTGGCCCAGGGTTTTGCTGTCGAAACCCTACCTTCTGAGTTATCATAAGGGAAACCCTAATCCTTCCAGTTACAAAGGAACCTCAATTTCCTTTGATCTTCTGACTCCCAAACTTTTCCCAGTGACCATCCTTTATCTACAAACCCTGGATATGCAAAAATATTGCCAAGTCATTTGCAATATTTTTCATTGATAATTAATTCCTTTTTCTGCCAGTTAAAGGAATTAAATCCAGGAAAATATCTATCCATCTCCAAAGTTCATGAAAACTTGTGGAGACATTCTTTGTGATCATATTGAGCTCCCATAAAAATATTGGCCATAATTAAATAAGGGGAATTGCATTTTCCTATTTAATGCCAATATTGCATTTTGGGCACTTTCTAAAGGAACTACCATTTTGGTAGCCAGGAAAAATCCCAAATAATTTGTGGAGCTTGTCCTATCCATATCTTCACCATTTTCATCAAGAACCCAAGTTCCATAGTTTAAATTTTGAGGACAACATCAATTTGCAAATTCTGTCCAGTTGGGCAAATTGCAAAGGAAGTGCTTGAACCCTTGATGTATTTGAGCTGAAATTTTTTCATGGTGATTAAGATTGATAAATCACTCATGGAAACCAAAAACCAGCTCAATTCATCTATCCATTCTTCCACAGCAATTTTCCTAAGTTTCCGTCCATTTGAAAGCTCTGTGAAGGAAGTACCATTTTGGTGTACCCAAATGATATGAAACTTTTACAGTGGCTTCATATGTTCAGATAACCTCTCTCCACCAAATTTGAGCCAAATCCATGTAGCCATTTTTCCCCAGCATCATCATCTCCATTTCTGGCCAGAGTACATGGTTACAAAAGAAGTACCATCTATACTAGTCCATTTGTGTTGAAACTTTGGCATCATGTCCACCTTAGTGGATGACTACTCCATGCCAAAGATCAGGCCAAGATCACTACTGTGGTGGCCACACCATATGACAAACACCTTCTGTTCAGATTGGATGTCAGCTCAAATCAGTCATTCTTTGCCTCCACTTCCATCCAAACTCTCACGGGTCATCTCTACGACCAGTGAGCAACATGTTTGACAAGGTCCTAGAGCCATCCAGTGTCTTGGACGCGTGGTGCCGGTAGTGACCACGACTTTAGTCGGCAGCCAGCACGAACTGTGGCAACAGTCGCCGTCCGGTCCCCTCTGGCTGTCCTCAGCTCGCCGCCCAGCTCCCCTTGCTCGGCCACGTCGCCTGCTCCTCTGCTCCACCTCATCCCCTAGCTCCCTGGACGGGTGTGCCGACAGGAGGTGCTCCGCCCGAGCGCGGCCACGGCATCGGCGTCTTGAAGCTCCGGCTAACGTCGAGAGGCCCTCCCCGCGGCTATTTAAGCTCGGCCTGAGCCCTCCCTCGCAACCACCAACCTCTCCTCTCGCCTCCTCACCCCTCCCCGAGCTCCAGGAGCTCCTCCTCTCCCCAATGGCCGAAGGCCGTCGCCGTTCCCTCGGCCGGCCCCTGCCTGTGGCCTCTCCCCTCCCTTCCTTTGCTGCCCCTGCTTCCCCCTCGTCGACTGCTCGCTGCTGCCGCTCCCTAGCTCTGCCGGGAAGCCCCGTCGGTGCCTCCCTTCCTCTGCCGTGCCGGCCGGAGTGCTGAGCCGCGGCGCCCCTGAACCAGGCCAGCCCGAGCCACCTGGAGGCCACCCACGGGCGCGGCGAGGTCGGGCGGGGCCAGTACGCTCGCTGGCCGGACCTTCTGCGGCGCCAGGCGCTTGCTCCGACCGGCGGCTGAACCCTCCTCTGCCCTAAGCGCATTGGAAAAGAAGGAGGCAGGGGAGGAGAGAGAAGACCACGCAGGTCCCTCATGTAAGCGACCCGGCGAGGGGGTACGGTGGCTGACGACCGGGCCCGGGGTATTTTAAGTGGAAGCGCATTTTCTCAAAGTACGTTTTCAGAAATTGGAAGGCGTATTTCTGTTACACTACGACTAAAAGTGCGCTTTCCTTTTCAGGAAACGTAAACTGCCCAGTGCGCCTTCGGTTTAAGCCGCCAGGGGACTGTCTGTGAATACTTTATTTATAGATTGGTCCCTATACTTCAAACGGCTATATCTTTTTAACCGGGACTCCGATTCAGGTGAAACCAACGCTCACATCTTCAGTGCGTCGAGCCCGTGCTGATGAGGTCACGTTCATCATGTTTACACATTCTGAAAATGACCATTTTGCCCTTGCCCTTCTATCAGTCCTCCGAGAGAGAACGGTTTCCGGCGATCCTTTCCGCGGACTCTCCGCACTTCTTCCCGGAGTATCCTTCACCCCCAGGCAAGCCGACCATCTGATATATGCCCTAAAGCATTGCTCTGTGTTATTCTTGCGTGTTTAATTAATGATTATTCCTGTATTAGAAATAATTAAACTTCTGCTAGATTGCACTTATGGTTTACATTACTTACATAGTTTGCTATGTGATAATTTAAAATAATTTATTTAAATGTATAGCAGCTGCCATCTCAAGTTGTCGTGAGAAATATCCATGCTTGCTAAGTACTGGCTAAAGCTAAACTTAGTCGGTTGATCTTGAGTCACCTGTCCGGGCTTATCCGTGCAGCCACATTTGCCGGTATGGGACGGCCTTGACTTGGTCTGGCTCCGTGCTCTCTCACCGGTACCTCTAGACAGGGAAGGTTATGCATGCGCGCTACCCTGGCCCGGTAGGCGGTGATAACCTTGTGAGCCCAGTTGAGTTATTTGGATCCAGGTCCCCGTTTGGGACAGTTTAGTTTGGCCACGACGGTGGCAGGTGTCACGAGGTGACACAAGGGCCACCCAGGGCAGGACTCCGGGGGAGAATGATTGCCGGTGGTATGATGATGGAGTCACGGGTCAGGCGGGTTTCGTTCGAGCAACACTGGTCCACCCGAATGGGATCACGAGGCTAGGTGCTCCATGGTGTGGGTAAAGTGCGCAACCTCTGCAGAGTGAAGAATTTATTCGAATAGCCGCATCCACGGTATTGGACAGTCCGTCCAGGCCTCACTAGGTGGTCAACCGTAATAATGATAATAATGATGGAAGAACTCATCTTGTGCAGACATCAGATGATGTCAGGAATATGATATGTTAGCCATGGGATGGCTATGAGATGAGTGGTTGGATGACCACATGATTTGGATTGGATTTGGATCAGATTCAGATTGGATCGTGAGAATGTTCGGACTATGGAATATTTACGTAGTATGCTTTACTTTACTGTATTTACTTCAGTAGTTATCTTGCTAGATAATCCTGTTATGCCATGATAATTAATACTGCTCTAATAACAAATGCATGCTTGAATGCCATGGATTGCTTTGCTTGGTGTATATGTTAGTTTGGTTTGCTTGCGAGTACATTCAAAAGTACTCAGTGGCCTTTAACGTGGCCAGGTTCACATATGGATCCGTCGTCCCTCGACGAGGAGCCAGAGCGTTCGCGGGCTAGGAGAGTAACCCAGTCAGATCCCTGTGGATTGGAGCCGCACCAAGACCATGCTGCCTTAGATAGAACTTTTCCGCTACCATCACCGTTGTAATATATCATGTAAGACTGATATATCCATTAATAGAAATGCCTGTGTTCATGATACTTGTTGTAAACGCGCATGCCAGAGTGATTTCCTGGGCTGGCGTGCGTGGCGACCGTCTGGCTACAGTGGTAATCAGGCGAGGCGCCACAACGGATGGTATCAGAGCAGCCAGGCTGACTATAGGTTACCCTAGCCAGACTTCATTGTCTTATGCTCAGTAGAAAGCCCAGATGGATTTCAGCCATATTTGCCAACCTGGCATGGCTACTAATGATCATAAGGCAACCTCATAGGTCTTCGGCTCCATCAGACCCCAACTCTCGTGGCCTTTGCCTCCGGTGTGAAATGCTCGCACCGGGTAACGACTCGTGAGCCCTAAAATCCCTAGGTAAACTAGATACCCTTACCCTGCTTGCTAACCATGGCATTTCTCTTCTTACTCTAGTTTCCTTTGGGAAACGCTTATAAATTTTATCTTTCCTCGACAACCCTAGGATCGTTGACCAAGACACTTTGGCTATGGTCCTGCATCGAGTGTGATGTTCTCTTAGGAAGTAGTAGGAGCTTGACACCAGTGCTACCAGGAGCATTGTGTCATTTCGCTTCTAAATCCTTAGAGGTGCACCGAGTGCGCTATAATAGTTATACTAGTGGATCCTTGGCCACGTGTGTAACGTCCGCAACACTTGAGCTTTATTTGCTTCCTGGTTTTTCGCGGTTTTTGTTTCTTTGGTCGGTTCCGTTTCTTTGCTCCGACTGGATCCATCTGCAAGTGCCGTCAAGAAGACCAGCATGCAACTTGGATAATACCCAATAATCCAGATTCAACAAAAGTCAAGCCATGCCAACTGCCTAACATTCAGAATAGCAACACCGGATCTGTCAAGAACGAAGAATGGGTCAGAAGCAAAATATGTGTGCAACAGACAAGGCCAGAATATACCTGAGAGAATTGGCCTCAGAACCGTTCATACCCGAGGAGCAGTCAGATGAGCTACCAAGAATAAACACCAGTAGGGACAAATGATTCCGTCCTCGACACAAGGATTATTTCAGTTAGTGGGGTGAACCTTGAGTCTTTTCTCAGTGGACTCTAGAATCATTTATCACCCACCGAGGACATATTCCAAGAATATGAATGAGCCAAAAGCAGCAACAAAACTCCAGTACGTTGGTACAAATTTCAAAGCTTATTTTGAAGTTCACCGGTACAAATACAAAATTTTCTGGGCACGGTAAACAAGGTTCACAAGGAACCTGGATAAGCTCACGGTTGCCAGAATCAAGGAGCACCTAACATGCTTGGAAGCTCAGCTGGACCGAATGGAATTATCCGTCAACTGCTTATTATCGGCAACACCTGTGTTGAATGCAAAGGGGTATTCTGAATTAATTAACGACATGAAGTCTGCACCAGTTGTGCAACCTTTACAACAACAATAATCAGACCAGCAGAAGGACAAGCGATGTGCATGACCAATGGAATATCTTCAGTCAAGGTATGGCCTATATCAAGTTTTGGCTCTGCTATGGGTAAAATTCCGAATTCTTCGGAAGGAAGCCAGAATCGGCCATAGATCTGACTGTGTACACAAGGCTTCTGGTATAAGGAACCAGCCTTTCCCCGCAAGCTACCGAGAAGAGCTTACGATACCAGACTGCCAATCTTCCTCGGTACGCCACCCGGTGAGAGATCCTTCTGGGATACGGCACTCCCATCTTCCACAGCATGCTACCACGGAAAAACTTCCGGCATAAAGCACCTGACCTTTCGTGGCAAGCCACATGAAGGAAAAACTTCTGAGGTACGATACCCAGCCTTCTTCAGCACGCTACCCTGGCAGAAGCTTCGAGCATAAGGAATTCAGTCTTCTTCAACACGTCATCATGCCTACAATAAGCTTGTCAGGACCACGAACTAGTCTGGACACACATCCGCCTCAGAACTCAGTGGTTATGAAAGGATTTATCCTACACCTGCATATGTTGTGAGCATGCAGTCCAGTGGATCAGTTCATGCGAGCCACTCGTACACGGGAATTATTGTGTTCAGAGAAACATTGGCCCCATGTTTAAAAGAAGAATATGAGCACATCAACCCCTGCGAGGTATGCAAGAGTAAGTTGTGAGAACAAGCCCGACAAGCCGGGAAAACAATCAAGGAGCCGTATTGGCAAGTCATTACAGGTCCATCAAAGGAGTCCACAAGCACAAAGAAGTCGTGGACAAACAACCTCCGTGACGGTCAACAAGATAGAGCTTCACGAACAGAGTGGTATTACCAACCCTTGTCAGACTCTTGCATATGCGGCCACAGCAATGCCCTACCTGCGGCTACAAACGAGCTTGCCACACTCCTCGTGAATATGGGCTATCAACCAAGGTAAAAGGCTATGCTCCGAAAGATACACCAGATGATAGCAATACTATGCTTAGCTCAGTGGTCACAACAAGGACTACAGAGGCTATTTATGACAGAGCCATCTCCACGAGCGATAGAGTTGAAACAAGACCTTCAGATAGAATGGCTCAAAGCACGTCAGCACCAACAGCTCAGAGACATCACGACATCATTGGAATAAGAGATTACTGTCTATGATTACTTTGTGATCATGCCTGACACTTCAGTTGGGGATCTAGCAGCCATAGTTCAGTCATGTTGATTCCTTGAATTATGGATCACCTAAGGGCAAAGTCAGCATGCATAAGCCAGAAGGAAACATCAGAATGGAACCCACAGCCAGACTGAGCATTTTGACACAGCAAAAAGGAAAGCCACTCCCACTCACTCAAGACCATACGAGCACGTAAGCCTGGTACCAGGAAAGGATGTCTTGCCCAAAACCGTCAGGGTACGAAGCATTGCAATAAAACCCGAAGCAGTTACTTCCAGGCCCTGGAAATCGAGCTGTCTGTTGGTATTACCCGCTACCCCACCCAGCAATACCACTACCAGGACAAAAAGGTACACCTGACCGGAAAGAGAAGGATTCAAGGAAACTGTGTGAAAACACAACACATGGTCCATCAGAAGAGGCAGTTAAAGGGGTCAGTGAACCAACGAAGACAGGACAACTGATGGATCCAAGTCGCACACAGGTGAGTCCCCCTTCCCCGGGAGGTAAGCCTAGAAATCTCGAGGACGAGATTTTCTTAAGGGGGGTAGGTTTGTAACACCCTGGTTTTCGCTCCTGTTCTTTTTTCTTTTGCGGGATTCGACTCCCGTCCTTTTTCTCAGTGTTATCAGATTTCTTTCACTCTTGGGTATATGAAGATGGTCATTCAGCCTTGCCTTCCTATCCAACCAGAGATTCTCTCCAGTCCAACCTTGCCACCCAAGATCTTTGGCTCAGGGTTTTGCTGTCGAAACCCTACCTTCTGAGTTATCGGAAGGGAAACCCTAATCCTTCCAGCTACAAAGGAACCCCAATTTCCTTTGATCTTCTGACTCCCAAACTTTTCCCAGTGATCATCCTTTATCTATAAACCCTGGATAAGCAAAAATATTGTCAAGTCATTTGCAATATTTTTCCTTTATAATTAATTCCTTTTTCTGCCAGTTAAAGGAATTAAATCCAGGAAAATATCTATCCATCTCCAAAGTTCAAGAAAACTTGTGGAGACATTCTTTGTGATCATATTGAGCTCCCATAAAAATATTGGCCATAATTAAATAAGGGAAATTGCATTTTCCTATTTAATGCCAATATTGCATTTTGGGCACTTTCTAAAGGAACTACCATTTTGGTAGCCAGGAAAAATCCCAAATAATTTGTGGAGCTTCTCCTATCCATATCTTCACCATTTCCATCAAGAACCCAAGTTCCATAGTTTAAATTTTGAGCACAACATCAATTTGCAAATTCTGTCCAGTTGGGCAAATTGCAAAGGAAGTGCTTGAACCCTTGATCTATTTGAGCTGAAATTTTTTCATGGTGATTAACATTGATAACTCACTCATGGAAACCAAAAACCAGCTCAATTCATCTATCCATTCTTCCACAGCAATTTTCCTAAGTTTCCGTCCATTTGGAAGCTCTGTGAAGGAAGTACCATTTTGGTGTACCCAAATGATATGAAACTTTTACAGTGGCTTCATATGTTCAGGTAACGTCTCTCCACCAAATTTGAACCAAATCCATGTAGCCATTTTTCCCCAGCATCATCATCTCCATTTCTGGCCAGAGTACATGGTTACAAAGGAAGTACCATCTATACTGGTCCATTTGTGTTGAAACTTTGGCATCATGTCCACCTTAGTGGATGAGTACTCCATGCCAAAGATCAGGCCAAGATCACTACTGTGGTGGCCACACCATATGACAAACACCTTCTATTCAGATTGGATGTCAGCTCAAATCAGTCATTCTTTGCCTCCACTTCCATCCAAACTCTGACGGGTCATCTCTACGACCAGTGAGCAACATGTTTGACAAGGTCCTAGAGCCATCCAGTGTCTTGGACGCATGGTGCCGGTAGTGACCACGACTTTAGTCGGCAGCCAGCGTGAACTGTGGCAACAGTCGCCGTCCGGTCCCCTCTGGCTGTCCTTAGCTCGCCGCCTAGCTCCCTTGCTCGCCCACGTCGCCTGCTCCTCTGCTCCGCCTTGTCCCCTAGCTCCCTGGTCGGGTGTGCCGACAGGAGGTGCTCCGCCCGAGCGCGGCCATGGCATCGGCGTCCCGAAGCTCCGGCCAACGTCGAGAGGCCCTCCCCGCGGATATTTAAGCTCGGCCTGAGCCCTCCCTCGCAACCACTAACCTCTGCTCTCGCCTCCTCACCCCTTCCCAAGCTCCAGGAGCTCCTCCACTCCCCAATGGCCAAAGGCCGTCGCCGTTCCCTCGGTCGGCCCCTGCCTGTGGCCTCTCCCCTCCCTTCCTTTGCTGCCCCTGCTTCCCCCTCGTCGACTGCTCGCTGCTGCCGCTCCCTAGCTCCGCCGAGAAGCCCCGCCGGTGCCTCCCTTCCTCTGTCGTGCTGGCCGGAGTGCCGAGCCACGGCGCCCCTGAACCAGGCATCCCCGAGCCGCCTGGAGGCCACCCACGGGCACGGCGAGGTCGTGCGGGGCCAGTACGCTCGCCGGCCGGCCCTTCCGCGGCGCCATGCGCCTGCTCCGACCGGCGGCCGAGCCCTCCTCTGCCTCCAGGCGTGTTTGAAAAGAAGGAGGCAGGGGAGGAGCGAGAAGACCACGCGGGTCCCTCATGTAAGCGACCCGGCGAGGGGGTAGAGTGGCTGACGACCGGGCCCGGGGTATTTTAAGTGGAAGCGCATTTTCTCAAAGTACGTTTTCAGAAAGTGGAAGGAGTATTTCTGTTACACTACGACTGAAAGTGCACTTTCCTTTTCAGGAAACGTAAACTGCCCAGTGCGCCTTCGGTTTAAGCCACCAGGGGCCTGTCTGTGAATACTTTATTTATAGATTGGTCCCTATACTTCAAACGGCTATATCTTTTTAACCGAGACTCCGATTCAGGTGAAACCAACGCTCACGTCTTCAGTGCGTCGAGCCCATTCCGATGAGGTCACGTTCATAATGTTTACGCATTCAGAAAATGACCATTTTGCCCTTGCCCTTCTATCAGCCCTCCGAGAGAGAACGGTTTCCGGCGATCCTTTCCGCGGACTCTCCGCACTTCTTCCCGGAGTATCCTTCACCCCCAGGCAAGCCAACCATCAGATATATGCCCTAAAGCATTGCTCTATGTTATTCTTGCGTGTTTAATTAATGATTATGCCTGTAATAGAAATAATTAAACTTCTGCTAGATTGCACTTACGGTTTACATTACTTACATAGTTTGCTATGTGATAATTTAAAATAATTTATTTAAATGTATAGCAGTTGCCATCTCAAGTTGTCGTGAGAAATATCCATGCTTGCTAAGTACTGGCTAAAGCTAAACTTAGTCGGTTGATCTTGAGTCACCTGTCCGGGCTTATCCGTGCAGCCACATTTGCCGGTATGGGACGGCCTTGACTTGGTCTGGCTCCGTGCTCTCTCACCGGTACCTCCAGACAGGGAAGGTTATGCGTGCGCGCTACCCTGGCCCGGTAGGCGGCGATAACCTTGTGAGCCCAGTTGAGTTATTTGGATCCAGGTCCCCATTTGGGACAGTTTAGTTTGGCCACGACGGTGGCAAGTGTCACGAGGTGACACAAGGGCCACCCAGGGCAGGACTCCGGGGGAGAATGATTGTCGGTGGTACGATGATAGAGTCACGGGTCAGGCGGGTTTCGTTGGAGCAACACTGGTCCACCCGAATGGGATCACGAGGCTAGGTGCTCCATGGTGTGGGTAAAGTGCGCAACCTCTGCAGAGTGAAGAATCTATTCGAATAGCCGCGTCCACGGTATTGGACAGTCCGTCCAGGCCTCACTAGGTGGTCAACCGTAATAATGATAATAATGATGGAAGAACTCGTCTTGTGCAGACATCAGATAATGTCAGGAATATGATATGTTAGCCATGGGATGGCTATGAGATGAGTGGTCGGATGACCACATGATTTGGATTGGATTTGGATCAGATTCAGATTGGATCGTGAGAATGTTCGGAGTATGGAATATTTACGTAGTATGCTTTACTTTACTGTATTTACTTCAGTAGTTATCTTGCTAGATAATCATGTTATGCCATGATAATTAATATTGCTCTAATAACAAATGCATGCTTGAATGCCATGGATTGCTTTGCTTGGTGTATATGTTAGTTTGGTTTGCTTGTGAGTACATTCAAAAGTACTCAGCGGCCTTAACGTGGCCAGGTTCACATATGGATCCGTCGTCCGTCGACGAGGAGCCGGAGCGTTCGCGGGCTAGGAGAGTAACCCAGTCAGATCCCTATGGATTGGAGCCGCACCAAGACCATGCTGCCTTAGATAGAACTTTTCCGCTGCCATCACCGTTGTAATATATCATGTAAGACTGGTATATCCATTAATAGAAATGCCTGTGTTCATGATACTTGTTGTAAACGCGCATGCCAGAGTGATTTCCTGGGCTGGCGTGCGTGGCGACCGTCTGACTACAGTGGTAATCAGGCGGGGTGCCACAAAGTGCTGCGGAAGAGCCGGCATGGCTGCGTTAACCGCCCGCTTGCGCACTTTCTGATCACGCTTATCAAGGCTTGTTGTGAAAACGTGATACTGGCCTCCATTAAGCTGCTTTGGGTTACTCTGATACCCCGATTGGTTGTTTTGCTACTGACCACCATTGCCAGACTGCTGATTATGACATCCATGGTTACCTTGACCTTGATAACCAGAGTTTGAGCCGCCTGCCCCAAAGACGGACCCATGAGAGCCGGACCCTGACCTGCCGGGCGGTCCATTGCCGTTACCGTGATGCTGGTTAAGGCTATAGTTCCGGAACTCTCACATGATATAGCAATCCTTCCAACCATGAGTGGATGGCTTGTTGGGCAGGCTATGCTTCGGGCAGGGGTCATTAAGCATTGCTTCCATGTTGAAAGGCTTGCCCTTGCCAAAAGGCAGTTTACCGTTGCCCTTGCCGCGGTTGTTCCCAGTGTTGGTATTGGCCACCAGGTCTGACCCGCCGTCCGGATGCTTCCGTTTACCTTCATTGCCTGGATTGTTACTTCCTGCCCCGCTCTACTGCTGACCCTTGCCGTTGCCATTCTTCTTACCCTTAGTTGGTTTCTCATCATCAGACCCAGGATCCTTGGTGCTGTCAGAGTCTGCATATTTGGTGAGAGCCGCCATGAGCTCCCCCATGTCCTGGCAAGAACGCTTGAGCCGTCCAAGCTTCTGCTTAAGGGGCAAAAAATGACAATTCTTCTCCAGAATCAGAACCGCCTGAGCCGCCGTGATATTATCAGACGAGTGGATAATGGTTGAGACCCGCCGGACCCAATGGTGGGCCGACTCATCCTCACGCTGCACGCAATGATCTAAATCCACAATCGTCATAGGCTGCTTGCACGTCCCTTGAAAATTCTTGATGAATCTCGCCTTCAACTCGGCCCAGGAATTAATGGTGTTGGGTGGCAAACCCTTTAACCATGTACGAGCCGGTCCTTGCAGCATCATGATGAAGTACTTGGCACAGACTGCATCACTAACATCCAACATCTCCATGGCTAGCTCATAACTCTCGATCCAGGCTTCTGGAGGCAGATCAGCTGTATAATTAGGTACTTTGCGTGGGCCCTTGAAGTCCTTCGGCAGGCGCTCGTTCTGCAGAGCCGGTGCTAAACACGGCACTCCCACTGCTCTGGAGGTGACTCCGGCTCCTACCGAGGTGGAAGGTGTTACTGGGGGCGATTCTTGGTAAGCCGCCGCGGCCGCTGCCGCCTCACGCTGCGCTCTGGCATGATCTACAATTGCCTGAGCATTGACAACGGGCGGGTCATCACGGGGCGGATTTCGACGTTGCCCACTGCTAGAGACCGCCGGAGACTCCAAACGCCGGCTATAACTTCGGCTTAGGATGGGGGTTGAATGCACACGACTCCAGCTGTAAGCATATTTCTCCTGTTGAGCCACTGTTGCCTGCAAATACCCAATGGCATTCCTTGCCTCTTCAGCAAAAGGTGTTCCCTCAGCAAGGGGGAGCGCATTGAGCTTGCTAGCCGCTTCTACCATGTTCTCCACCGGGTTAGAGTAATGTCCAGGTGGTGTCAGAAAACGCTGCGGCGGGGTCTGGTTCCTGTGGGGCGGGTCTGGCTGCCGATGCTGAGCCGCCGCCCTACTCCCAGGCACCTCCGCCATCCGGTTCATGGCAAGCGGCGCATTTGGCCCTGCTCCCGGGGTGTTAAAAAGATTTCTGGGCTCATACTGATCAGGCAGGCGGGTCTGATGCCTCATTCGGAAGACTGCATCTGAGGCTTGTTGATCCAGATTAAGGTGAAAAGCTTCAGCCCTGAGACGCTCCGATTCAGCATCCATCTGAGCCTGCAACGTGTTGATTTCCTCCTGGGCCCTGGTCATCAGGTCCTTCAACCTCGCGATCTCTGCGTTACGGTTCGCTTGGTTTTCCGCTGTGACCTCGGTTCCCATCAGAGTTGTGAGTTCATTCATCAGATCCAGCAAAACTTGAGCCCGTGGCCTGGTTGACCCGGACCCTGTTGCGCCGGCGGCCGCTGTCCCGGCCACCGTGCTGCCAGAAGCCGGCGCCAATCCAGCCATGAAGACCGCGGCTTGGCTCGGCGGTTCATAAGGCTCCGAGTCATTGTAACCCTCAAAATAGCCCCCAAGCCCACCGTTATGAAGCTGGTAGATTGATTCTGCCTCTCCGCTCGAGGATCCATCCTCCGAGCAGACGAGGGTTTCCTCTCGTGACATGGAAATTTCCTCAAGTTCCGTGCCTTGAGTGAAGCCGACGAAGACGTGCTTCCGGCCCGGGTTAATCCGGGCGGGTTGCGCGTGCCGGGCCGACTCGATGAGGTTGGTGCGGATGTCCGGCCCGGGCTTAGATCCGCCGATCTTGCCGATGAAAACGTGAATTCCGCCGAAGGGGACCCGGTACCCTTACTCGATAGAGTCGGCCTCGGGGCCCCAGCTAGCGTCATCAATGTAGAGCTTGCCGCGGCGACTCTTGGTCATCCTGCCAACGGCGTATCCCTTGATCCGTGGGAGAGAGCCCTTCGAGTACTCCAAACAACCAAGCATCTGCCCCACGGTAGGCGCCAACTTTTGTGGTTTTGTCAAGGCATATGTCCTAGTGCAAGGACTTAGGGGTGAAGCCATCGCTACAGCGGTTAACTCGAAGGGGTTGATCGGTACGAAAGACACAGGTTTACCCAGGTTCGGCCCCTCTCGAAGGAGGTAATAGCCTACGTCCTGCTTTGAGTTGTATTGATTGGATATCGATTACATGGGAGCGGATTCACTTGACCTAGTACTCGATCAAAGGCTTCGTGGTCTAAGCCGCCCAGGGAACCCGCCTTTATATACACAGGTCCAGGCCCTAGGCTTACAAGAGTCCGGGCCGGGTTACATCTAGTAACCGACCTTATCTCTAACTATCCTTGCCTTTTCTGGCAAGCCGTCTCCCGGCGGCTTGTGCCTCCAGGTCACACGTTGCCTTCAGGCTCTGGGCCTCCGCCAGGCCCGTCTGACGAGTCACTTACAGGCCTTGTTCTGATCTTCCAGCCTGCTTAGGCCTGGTTGCCAAGCTGACAACCTCATGAGCCGGCCCCTCCTGGGCGGGTCTCACCACGGTGTTATATCCCCAACAGTTACAGAGTTGATCTAGCTCGAGATCAAAAGAGCTAAACCCTAATCAACAGAGTCGTCGCTCTACGAACTAAGACCTCGGGTTTATATAGACACCAGGGGTCCCTAGGGTTACAAATGGTCGGTTTCCATCCGAGCATAGATACGGCCATCCTTTCTTGGAGGACACACCAAATCTCCGGAACATTTCTCATAAGCCCACGGTCATTTCGCAGCCCGTCCTTCCCAAAGATGCCATAAGGCGGCCCATCGGGCCGAACTATAAGAGATAAGTCATCGGCCTGAGGACCCCTGAATCCCGGACTCCCTCATTAGCCCCCGAACTAGCCTCCAACGCCAGTCTTTAGGACATCAGCTATCCCGCACGTCCAGAGTGTTCGGCTTGCGGGGCGAGTTCATTTTTTCCTTTTATGCTTCGGCAATCCTTAGCTCGGCCGCCGATGACACCCCTCAATCCGAACATATCTTGCTTAGCCTTGAAGGCCAAACGCCCAAGTGTGAACAGTACCCTTCCCGACGAGTTTTCTAACAAAAGGCTCAGACGGGTCGTGGCTTTTCAACCAGTTACAAAAACTTGATTCGCGGTTCGAGGCCGCCCTTTTATTGGCACATTCCATCGACGTGAAGATCGTGCTCCATTTTTTATGAGATATGATCAATGATTTGGGCTATCCCACGCACGCATAACGGGGCGGTCGCTTCGGGAACTGGCGCAGCTCACGGCGCAGTAAGGGGACGGTTGGTGTTATGGCCTTCCATAAAAGGGGAAAAACTCCTTCACTGTCCTCCCACGCTCCCCAGACTCGCTTTCTCCAACCTTCCTTGCTCCGAGCACGCAGATCTAATCTTTCTATAGCCCTTCCTCCCACACCCCATCTTCTTCTCCAAGCACGGCCATGGCTGGTTCTGGCTCCCAAGGCAAGTGGGAGGCGTCGTGCGTCGCCGAGGACGATATCCAAGAGCTGAAGCGCACCGGCTACCTTTCGGCCGACGTCGTCCACCGCGCCCCTGAAGAGGGCCAAGTGGTCCCCACGCCACGGCCCGGCAAGCGGGTAGTGTTCATTCCTCATTTTATCTGGGGACTGGGCTTCCCGCTGCACCCCTTCGTAAGGGGTCTGATGTTCTTCTATGGGCTGGACTTCCACAACCTTCCCCCGAACTCCATCATGCACATATCGGCCTTCATCGTCGTCAGCGAGGCCTTCCTGCGGGTCCAACCGCACTTCGGCTTGTGGCTGAAGGTCTTCAACATCAAGCCGAAGACCGTGAGCAGCCAACACGTGGACTGCGGGGGGAGCGGTGATCAGCAAGCTCCCGCGGGTGCAGTGGCCGGATAGCACCTTCATCGACACCATCAAAACCTGGCATAAGGCATGGTTCTACATTACCGAACCACGCGCTGCAGGTTGGGCGGCCCCTCCCGAATTCAGATCGGGTCCTCCCGCAAGGCTGACTTCGTGGATCAAGAAAGGACTGGATTGGGGGTCAGCCACTGAGGTGAAGGCGCTATAGGAACGCATCGGGAAGATGCTGGAAGCAAACATCGGCCTGACCAATGTGGTCCAGGTCATGCTCCGCCGTTGCCTCCTCCCCTGCCAACTCCGGGCCACACCGATGTGGGCCCATAAATCTGATGACTCCCCCACCATGCGCAAGCTTTATCGCACTACTCGGGAGAAGTTATGGAAGGCACTGTTCAAGCCCCAGGAGGAGTGGCCGGCCGAAGAGGAGGATACCGGCCTGGATGCAGAACATCCTCCGCTTAAGGTAAATCTTCAATATTGTATCCCCAGGTTTGATCTTTCTTAGCAAGGATTCTAAATTCTCCTTTCCTGGTATCTTTAGGGCTGGTTGGCTAAGGACATGCGGATCAACGGCCCCGCCCCGCTGCCCGAAACCCCCAGATCGACCCTTTTAATGGTGATGCTGGTCGAGGCACTGTATTCGGCGCCAGAGAAGAAGGATAAGCCGAAGAAAGGCGAGAAGAAGGAGACCCGAACTGGTCTCCGTTCAAGAGGCCCTCCGGACACTAAGTCCGGGGAGACACAGGCCTCCTCCGCTCACGAGGAGGAGCAGACGGAGGAAGGGGCAGACGTTGACTCCCCACAGCCAAGGAAAAGGGCGGCATCCGTGGATGCCGAGGGGGACTCAGCTCCCCCTTCTCCGAAGAGGCCCTGTAGGGTCAAGGTGACCCTGCCCGACGTCAGCCCGGATTCCGATGAGGAATCCGAGGCGTTCAAGAGAGTCCCGCGGAGGGTCCCTAAGACCAAACCGGCGGCCCAGAGGTAACGATTCCGAACACCTTGCCTGTTCAAGATTTCTGTGATTAACCGGACTAATGCCCCTCATGTTGCAGCCCGGCCCGCGATCTCCCTACCGAGCAGGTTTCGGAGGGAGATCCCCCGCTAGCCGAGCTGGCGGAAAGCGGAACTGCATCCCGCAAATCCCCTCCACAGGCCGCCGACGAGGCCGTGGAGGTGGTATCCCGACGGTCGCCCCCTCGGCCGAATACCGAGGACGGGGTGGTCATGGCCGAGGCTCAGACCTCGGCAGCCGAAGACCAGGAGACCAGCACCCTCCTGATAAATAAGGAGGGAGGCTGTGAGTCATCGGAGACACCGACGCGGCCCCGATATCAACCACTCTCCCTTCACAAGGGGGGAGGTGTGGTGCCACCACCGGTGCCGTCCGCGGTGGGGCAGGCCAACGCCGGGTGGTCAGTCGCGATGGAGGAGGCCTTGCGCAGCTCCGTCATCACCGAAGATCACCGCATCCTTATGGGTGCGGTCCTAAAAGGCATTCAGTCCGTTGATAGCGGACAGAAGGAAGCCTTCGGCGGTCTCCTGACGGGCTTCAAGGTAAGTAATGTAATACACCTCTTCTCCAAGAGGAACTTGTTTGTGCGATGCATATATATTCTGGATAGGTATAGTAGCCCCCGAGCCCTAGGTAAGTTTAGGAAACTTCCCCGGGGATCAGAGGACCTCTAGTTTCGAGCAGGATCAATATTTAGGCTGTTTTCCGGAGATGGTCTGGAGAGGAGGGTGTAGGACCGGCAGCTCCGATGTGTGTCTCACATAATTTTTCTTTTGCAATCCTCGTCGGTGGCGGTGGCTATCAATGACATGGAGCTGGCCGAGCTCAACCGGAAGCTCAAGAGCTCCGATGAGGAGTTTGACCGTTTGAACAAACGGTTTGATGAAATGCAAGGTGAGTTGGAACTTTGTCCATGGAGACCCTGCCTAATCCTCATTCACTGAGGTTCTTGGGTATTTGAATCTTGAATGTTGTTTTTTCCTTGCCTTTACAGCCGTTTCATCCGAGGTCGAGAACCTCAAGGCCAAGCTGGAGAAGTTCAAGCGGGAGGCTTCCGATCACAAGGTGGCGGCCGACCGGGCGACGGCCGAACTGAGCTCCTTGAGGGCTATCAGCGAAAAGCACGAAGCTCGGGTAGCTGAAGTGCAGCAAGAGCTCCAAGATGCCAGCACTAAGTGGAAGCTCTTGAGCAGAAAACCAAGGATCAGGCGGCCGAACTATCCACATTATCCTCCAATCTTAAATCGGAGTGTGTGTATAGGTGATACGTCTCCATCGTATCTACTTTTCCAAACTCTTTTGCCCTTGTTTTGGACTCTAATTTGCATGATTTGAATGGAACTAACCCGGACTGACGCTGTTTTCAGCAGAATTGCCTTGGTGTTATTTTTGTGCAGAAATAAAAGTTCTCGAATTGACCTGAAAATTTACGGAGAATATATTTGGAATTAATAAAAAATACTGGCGAAAGAATCAACCGGAGGGGGTCCACCACCTGGCCACAAGCCAGGGGGGCGCGCCCCCCCTAGGGCGCGCCCCCTGTCTTGTGGGGGGCGCGCCCCCCTGTCTTGTGGGCCCCCTGGAGCTCCGCCGACCTCGATTCCAACTCTATATATTCCTATTCGGGGAGAAAAAAATAAGAGAGAAGAGTTCATCGCGTTTCACGATACGGAGCCGCCGCCACCTCCTGTTCTTCCTCGGGAGGGCAGATCTGGAGTCTGTTTTGGGCTCCGGAGAGGGGAAATCGATGCCGTCGTCATCACCAACCATCCTTCATCACCAATTTCATGATGCTCTCCGCCGTTCGTGAGTAATTCCATCGTAGGCTTGCTGGACGGTGATGGGTTGGATGAGATTTACCATGTAATCAAGTCAGTTTTGTTAGGGTTTGATCCCTAGTATCCACTATGTTTCTGAGATTGATGTTGCTATGACTTTGCTATGCTTAATGCTTGTCACTAGGGCCCGAGTGCCATGATTTCAGATATGAACCTATTATGTTTTCATGAATATATATGTGTTCTTGATCCTATCTTGCAAGTTGTAGACACCTATTACGAGTTATGATCCGCATCCCCCAGGGTGACAATAACTGGGATTCTTTTCGGTGATTACCGTAGTTTGAGGAGTTCATGTATTCACTAAGTGCTAATGCTTTGGTCCGGTTCTCTATTAAAAGGAGGCCTTAATATCCCTTAGTTTCCATTAGGACCCCTCTGCCATGGGAGGGTAGGACAAAAGATGTCATGCAAGTTCTTTTCCATAAGCACGTATGACTATATATGGAATAGATGCCTACATTATATTGATGAATTGTAGCTAGTTTTGTGTCACCCTATTTTATAACCGTTGCATGATGAATGCCATCCGACATAATTATCCATCACTGATCCATTGCCTATGAGCTTTTCATATATTGATCTTTGCTAAGTTACTTTTCCGTTGCTACTGTTACAATCACTACAAAACTGCTACTGTCACGTTTGCCATCGTTACCGTTACTTCCATATTACTTTGCTACTAAATACTTTGCTGCAGATATTAAGTCTTTCAGGTGTGGTTGAATTGATAACTTAGCTGCTAATACTCGAGAATATTCTTTGGCTCCCCTTGTGTCGAATCAATAAATTTGGGTTGAATACTCTACCCTCGAAAACTGTTGCGATCCCCTATACTTGTGGGTTATCAAGACCTTTTTCTGGCGCCGTTGCCGGGGAGCATAGCTCTATTCTCTGAGTCACTTGGGATTTATATCTGTTGATCACTATGAAGAATCTGAAAGACCCAAAAACCAAGATCTGTCCCTCTACTACGAGGGGAGGTAAGGAACTGCCATCTAGCTCTGCACTTGATTCACCTTCTGTTCTGAGTAAATTTGCGACACCACCACCTGCTATTGAATCTGATATGTTGCAAGTAATTGATGATGCCACTTCTGCTATGCATGATGCTTATGATGATACTTTGCTTGATAATACTGTGCCACTGGGTGAATTTCTTGATGAACAAATTGCTAGAGTCAATGCTGAAACAGATGATATTTCTGAAACTGATGAAATTATTGAAGCTGAACACTATGAGACACCTACTAGACCTAGCTATCCTAGATATGAATTGCCTAATATACCTAAGGGTTATGTTATGGAGGGAGAGGTAGCTAGGGACTTTCTTGCTTGTAAGGATAGAGATGATCTTAAGAAATTGCTATGCAAGTGGAAGGAAAAATCTTTGAATGCTAGAATGCAATATGATCCTAAGTTTTCTACTTCTCCTATCTTTGTTACTAATAAGGATTATGAATTCTCTGTCGATCGTGAGTTAATTACTTTGGTTGAATCTGATCATTTCCATGACTATGAATCTAAAACTGTTGTGGCACATCTTACTAAATTGAATGATATAGCCACCCTATTTACTCATGAGGAAAAATTTTGTTATTACTATATTCTTAAGTTGTTTCCTTTCTCATTAAAGGGTGATGATAAGATATGGTTTAATTCTCTTGCTCCTGGTTGTGTGCGTAGTCCCCAGGATATGATATATTACTTCTCTGAAAAATATTTTCCTGCCCATAAGAAACAAGCTACCTTGCAGGAAATATTTAACTTTGTGCAATTTGAAGAAGAGAGTCTCCCACAAGCTTGGGGGAGGCTTCTCCAATTACTTAATGCTTTGCCTGATCGTCCTCTCAAGAAAAACGAAATACTTGATATCTTTTATAATGGACTAACCGATGCTTCTAGGGACCACCTAGATAGTTGTGCTGGTTGTGTTTTCAGGGAACGAACTGTTGAACAAGCTGAATTACTATTGAATAATATATTGAGCAATGATAATGATTGGACCGTTCCCGAACCACCTCCAAAGCCAATTCCGAAGAAAAGAGGTATTCTATTTCTTAGTCCTGAAGATATGCAAGAGGCAAAGAAATCTATGAAAGAAAAAGGTATTAAAGCTGAAGATGTTAAGAATCTACCACCTATTGAAGAAATACATGGTCTTGATAACCCGACACAGGTAGTAAAGGTAAATTCTCTCCGTAGATTTGATGAAGGTGATATTCCTTATAATAAGTCTGCTAGCCAATGCTTGGATGAGTTTGATAACTTTATTGTTAAACAGGAAAATTTCAATGCTTATGTTAGTAGACAATTGAAACATAATGCTTACATGCTTGATCGCTTAGGTGATTATATGAGTAGAACTATCAATGATCTTAAGCTTATTAGTAAACATGCTTCCATGGTAATTACTCAAGTAGAACAAGTACTTAAGGCACAGAATGATTTGCTTAATGAGATGAATAGTAAGAACAATGATCATTCTGTTAGAGTTGTGACTAGAGGTGGTAAAATGACTCAGGAACCTTTGTATCCTGAGGGCCATCCTAAGAGAGTTGAGCAAGATTCTCAGAGAATTAATACTGATGCACCTAGTCGTCCTAGTAATAAAAGGAAAAAGAATGACGATAGGACTTTGCATGCTGATAGTGAACCTGTTTTAGATACACTTGAAAACCCAAATGATATTTCTATTTATGATGCTGAGACACAATCTGGTAATGAACATGAGCCTAGTAATAATATTAATGATGATGTTCATGTTGACGCTCAACCTAGTAATGATAATGATGTGGAGATTGAACCTGCTGTTGATCTTGATAACCCACAACCTAAGAATAAAAGATATGACAAAAGAGACTTTGTTGCTAAGAAGCATGGTAAAGAAAGAGAACCTTGGGTTCAGAAACCCATGCCCTTTCCTCCTAAGCCATCCAAGAAAAAGGATGATGAGGATTTTGAGCGCTTTGTTGAAATGCTTAGACCTGTCTTTTTGCGTATGCGCTTGACTGATATTCTGAAAATGTCTCCTTATGCTAAGTATATGAAAGATATTGTGACAAATAAAAGAAAGATACCGGAAGATGAGATTTCCACCATGCTTGCTAATTATACTTTTAAGGGTGGAATACCAAAGAAACTAGGAGATCCCGGAGTTCCTACTATACCATGCTCTATTAAAAGGAACTATGTTAAAACTGCTTTATGTGACCTTGGAGCTGGTGTTAGTGTTATGCCTTTCTCTTTGTATCGTAGACTTGATTTGAATAAGTTGACACCTACTGAAATCTCTTTGCAAATGGCTGATAAATCAACTGCTTTACCCATCGGTATTTGTGAGGATGTGCCTGTCGTAGTTGCAAACGTTACTATCCTAACGGACTTTGTTATTCTTGATATTCCCGAGGACGATAGTATGTCGATCATCCTTGGTAGACCCTTTTTGAATACTGCAGGGGCTGTTATTGATTGCAACAAAGGCAACGTCACTTTTCATGTTAATGGTAATGAGCATACGGTACACTTTCCGAAGAAACAACCCCAAGTTCATAGTATCAACTCCATTGAAAAAAATTCAACGATTATTATTGGAGATTTTGAATTCCCTCTCCCTACTGCCAAAAAGAAATATGATATACTTATTTTTGGGGACATGCATATCCCCATTGAGGTAACCTAGTGTTATACGAAAATTCTCTGGTTCCGTGTCATTCGAAAAAAGTTTGTCAATAAGACTTGATCAACCTTATTGATGGATTCTTTTTGATGAGCATGAGATGGATGAATTTAGGAGGCACAACCTTCTGTACCCAACTTTTACTTTTTGTTATTTAGATTTAATAAAGTAAAAATGTTATTATTTTTTCTGTTTTCTGATTTATCCGTGCAATAAAAAATGACCTGAAAATAAAAGTTCTTCAAACGCCCTGAAAATGTAGTATGATTTTTTCTGGAATATTTAAGAATTTCTGGCACTGAGAACACATCAGGGGGCTGCACCAGTGGGCCACAAGCCTACAGGGCGCGCCCACCCCCCTGGGCGCGCCCCCCTGGCTTGTGGGTCCCACGTAGGCCCCCCTCACTTATTCCAGCACACGTCCACTTCGTCTTCGTCCAGAAAAAATCCCACCATTGCTCAAACCCGTGTTCTAGCTCATTTTGTTGCCATTTTCGATCTCCTTGTGCAAAGCTCCATTTGCAAAACTATTTTGGGGGATTGATCTTCGGTATGTGACTCCTCCAATGGTCCAATTAGTTTTTGTTTTAGTGCCTTATATATTGCAAATTTTTGCTGCTGTGGTGACCTTGTTCTTGAGCTTGCATGTCAAATTTGTATGGTCCCAAGTAGTTTTGATGCATGATATAGCTTCTAGGCACTTGTGGGAGTAGTTGCTATGAGTTTTGTTGAGTTTTGTTCACCTTTGTTTTGAGTCACTAAAAATTTCAGAAATTTTTCAGAGAAAGAAAGATGTTGAGGAGAATATACCAAGATGGTTCCTCGAGCAAGAAGACCCCGAGACTCGCGATACGTGAGCCCTATTTTGAACCACCGAGGGAAGCTCAAGTGCGGCCTTGTGAATGGCCGTCGAATCAATTCATGGTTCATGCCGGTTTTAAGGAAGAATTTTATGCGTACATACGAAATGCTGGCCTTGAAGGTTTCGTTTTAGACCAATGCAAGCAATATTATCAACTCACTGATTCCTTCATGCGGAGGTTTGAATTTTCATCCAGGCATAATACGCATTCTGTTCTATTTAATCTTTATGATGAATCATATACCATGGACCTGGAAGATTTTAATGATGCATGCAAAATCCCACAATGGGGCAGCCATAGTGATCCTCACAAAACTGAATATAGTGATTTTCTTGCTAGCATCACTGGGGTAGAAACAAGAAACATTACACAGGCTACCTTGGGGAGCATTCACTTTCCTGCTATACATTATTTTGCTCTCTTCATAGGTAGGTGTATCAACGGTAAACATGATCATAGCCACCTTTGCATACCAGATCTTAGTATTCTTAAGAGTGCGGTCATGGGTGATAGACGATATAACTTGGGGGCTATTATTGCTAGGAGGCTACATAAAAATGCTAAGGATTGAGATTTCTTTGGCGGGAATTACACCACCCGTGTAGCTAATTATCTTGGGGTACCTATAAGGGGGAATGATATCGAGTTACCACCTGCTTATCTTGATTATGAGGCTATGGTGCGCTACCAGTTTCTTGAGAGGAACGAACAGTCCCTCCTGTACCGACTAATTTTTGACAGACAGTGTGCTGTCCATATTACCCTTCTTGCTCCTGCCTTCTTTAACTTTCAGGAAAATCTGAGACACTTTATAACCAGAGAGGAGGCAAACGAGTACGAGAGAGAGGCAGAAGCCGCTCGCCTCCGCGCTGCAGCCGTCCAAGCGGTAGCCACCGCAGCCCAGTACAACCCCAACTATGACTTTGGATATTATCTGGGCCAGCCATGGCCTTAGACCAACTTAGGCCAAAATCCTAAGCTTGGGGGAGTACGTATTTCTCACCGACAATACATTCATGTTCACACACTCATCTTAGTAGTCGGTGCTTATACGTTTTCATTGTATCATCCATGGTATTTTATTTCTCCTTTCCGCTTCCTTCTTGTGTGTTTAATTAACCTTGAGAAAAAATCCAAAAAAATATTAGTTCTAGCTTTACCTTCTAGTTTGTTTAGTTGTATCGTTAAAAAGAAAACCCAAAAAGATTTCTCGTTCTTCTTTTGCTTGTTGGGAGCTTTCCCGTGTAAATAGTTTTTCTCGTTCTTGTTTTGAATTTTCTTTTCTTTGGGTCGTAAGGAGAAGACCACAATGAAAATGTTGAGTGGCTCTCATATGCACTATTGTTTATCTTACAAAGAGCCCATATTACCTTGTCTTCTCCTTTAAGTTATTGTTTGCAGATTCCAGCTTAGTCCAATGCACGTGCACTCTTATTATTATTCACACCGTTCAGTCGTGCAAGTGAAAGGCAATAATGACGATATATGATGAAGTGATTGAGATGGAGAAAAGCTGGTATGAACTCGACCTATTTTGTTTTTGTAAATATGATTAGCTCATCGTTCTGAATTCAGCCCATTATGGATGAAACATGTTTGCAATGACAATTAGAGATTATAGTTACTCATGCCATGCTTAATTAGCTAAGAGTGTATAATGGTTTGTCTTGAGTGCCAACATGCATTTTAAAATGGTTGTGATGTAGTATGATAGGATGGTATCATCCTCTGAATGATTCAAGTGGCTTGACTTGGCACATGTTCACGCATGTAGTTGAAACAAAATCAACATAGCCTCCACGATATTTATGTTCATGGTGATTTATATCCTACTCATGCTTGCATTCAATGTTGGTTAATCTCAACGCATGTTTATGACTGTTGTCGCTCTCTAGTTGGTCGCTTCCCAGTCTCTTGCTAGCCTTCACCTGTACTAAGCGGGAATACTGCTTGTGCATCCATTTCCATAAACCCAAAGTTGTTTCATATGAGTCCACCATACCTACCTATATGCGGTATTTACCTACCGTTCCAAGTAAATTTGCATGTGCCAAACTCTAAACCTTCAAATAATATTCTGTTTTGTATGCCCGAATTGCTCATGTAGTGACTAGGGGCTGTCAGTATCTTCCATGCTAGGTGGGTTATTCTCACGATATGTGTTGATTCACTATCATTCACGAGAAAGTGGCTGGTATTCGGGATGCCCAGTTCCATGCTCAAAACCAAATCAAAATATAATGAAACAAAACTCCCCCAGGATTGTTGTTTGTATGGACGGTACCCGTGGATTCGGCTCGCCGTGGAGTGTGATTGATTGGTGGAGGGGGAGTAAAAACTTTACCATTCTGTTTGGGAACCGCCTATAATGTATCTAGCATGGAAGATACCGAGATCTCTTGGTTGTTATGTTGACAATGAAAGCATACCGCTCAAAATTATTATTCATCCCTGTTTTAAAAGCTCGAGCTCTGGCACCTCTGCAAATCAATGCTTCCCTCTGCGAAGGGCCAATCCATTTTACTTTACTGTTGAGTCATCCTCCTCTTATAAAAAGCACCACTTAGAGAGCACCACCGTCATTTGTATGCTTTGTTATTAATTGATATTGAGTATGATTGTGACTGGATCTCTTTTACCATGAATTACAATGTTTAGTCAGTCCTTGTTCTTCAGAGGTGCTCTGCATTTATGTTTTGCGGTCTCAGAAAGGGCTAGCGAGATACCATTATGTCATATTGTATCATGATTGTTTTGATAAAATTGTTGTCATCCGAGATTTATTATTATTGCTCGCTAGTTGATTATGCCATTGATATGAGTAAATGTAAGACCTAAATGTTATTGTGAATGTGGTTAGTCTATAATCTTTGCTGAAACCCTGAACATCAGTTAGACATATTTACAACAACAAGATCAAACAGAGTTTGTAAAAGTTTTTCTTTATCACTTTCAGTTTGTCAACTGAATTGCTTGAGGACAAGCAATGGGTTAAGCTTGGGGGAGTTGATACGTCTCCATCGTATCTACTTTTCCAAACTATTTTGCCCTTGTTTTGGACTCTAATTTGCAAGATTTGAATGGAACTAACCCGGACTGACGCTGTTTTCAGCAGAATTGCCTTGGTGTCATTTTTGTGCAGAAATAAAAGTTCTCGGATTGACCTGAAAATTTACGGAGAATATTTTTGGAATTAATAAAAAATACTGGCGAAAGAATCAACTGGAGGGGGTCCACCACCTGGCCACAAGCCAGGGGGGCGCCCCCCCCTAGGGCGCGCCCCCCTGTCTTGTGGGCCCCCTGGAGCTCCGCCGACCTCGATTCCAACTCTATATATTCCTATTCGGGGAGAAAAAATAAGAGAGAAGAGTTCATCGCGTTTCACGATACGGAGCCGCTGCCACCTCCTGTTCTTCCTCGGGATGGCAGATCTGGAGTCTGTTTTGGGTTCCAGAGAGGGGAAATCGACGCTGTTGTCATCACCAACCATCCTTCATCACCAATTTCATGATGCTCTCTGCCGTTTGTGAGTAATTCCATCGTAGGCTTGCTGGACGGTGATGGGTTGGATGACATTTACCATGTAATCAAGTTAGTTTTGTTAGGGTTTGATCCCTAGTATCCACTATGTTCTGAGATTGATGTTGCTATGACTTTGCTATGCTTAATGCTTGTCACTAGGGCCCGAGTGCCATGATTTCAGATCTGAACCTATTATGTTTTCATGAATATATATGTGTTCTTGATCCTATCTTGCAAGTTGTAGACACCTATTACGAGTTATGATCCGCATCCCCCAGGGTGACAATAACTGGGATTATTTCCAGTGATTACCGTAGTTTGAGGAGTTCATGTATTCACTAAGTGCTAATGCTTTGGTCCGGTTCTCTATTAAAAGGAGGCCTTAATATCCCTTAGTTTCCATTAGGACCCCTCTGCCACGGGAGGGTAGGACAAAAGATGTCATGCAAGTTCTTTTCCATAAGCACGTATGACTATATATGGAATACATGCCTACATTATATTGATGAATTGGAGCTAGTTCTGTGTCACCCTATGTTATAACCGTTGCATGATGAATGCCATCCGACATAATTATCCATCACTGATCCATTGCCTATGAGCTTTTCATATATTGATCTTTGCTAAGTTACTTTTCCGTTGCTACTGTTACAATCACTACAAAACTGCTACTGTCACGTTTGCCATCGTTACCGTTACTTCCATATTACTTTGCTACTAAATACTTTGCTGCAGATATTAAGTCTTTCAGGTGTGGTTGAATTGACAACTCAGCTGCTAATACTCGAGAATATTCTTTGGCTCCCCTTGTGTTGAATCAATAAATTTGGGTTGAATACTCTACCCTCGAAAACTGTTGCGATCCCCTATACTTGTGGGTTATCAATAGGTGGTCTTACGAGGAAGAACTCCGCCAAGTCAAGATGATCGCGGATGGTAAGCCGTACTTACTTCAATGTGCCTTTGGTGGTAACAGGTTTGCTCATCTCACACGGCTATTGCGTTCCTCAGGCGCCTTCATGGACCTTCCAAAGAGTGCAGCGGACGCGGCTAAGCACTTTGCGGCTCGGGACGGGGATGTCGAAAATAGGCTGTTCTGGGCGCAATTTTAGAACCCCGAGCCCCGTTCCGTCCTTAGCCAGCAGATGAAGCAGCTGATGGAGCTTCATCGAATGGCGGAACCGGCCTTAAAGGACCTCAGCATTCGGTTGTGGCCTTCCGAGCCCCTGCCAAGTAGCTACTTCGGCCTGGTGCAGAAGCTCTGCGATGCCTCCTCCCGTATTGAGGCCGTGAAGCGCTCTGCTTGTATTGAGGGGCGCGGATGGCTTTTGCGAGGACGATGATGCACTGGCCAGGGGTGAAGCCGCTCGAGATGGCTACAGCGCCCCCGCCGTCCGGGAAGGAGCATAGGAGCCCCGAGCTGTATTTCGCTGCTGCGACGGAGGGTGCTCGGTCGGTAGAGACCCAGTGCCGCAAAGATGTAATACTCGAGTGAACATGTTATTTGTGTACCCGATGAGTATTGTATTTTGATAATACGTATGCACGGTTTATCATGCTTTGGTGTTTTGGTTATTTTGACTCCTATGTGGCCGTTTTTGGAACTTAAAGTTGCCAGTCGTCGGCTTTAGCCCCCATAAAATTATTACAAGGGGTGCTCCGTCACCCGCGGTATTACCCTTAGCCAAAATATTGGGACCCGGAGGTGGTAATGCGAAAGGTGGGAATGAGGCAATCAGACTATGCGGCTTTACTGCTTTCACTTAGCTGGAGGAGCTTGGCTGTGGAGGACGATTACCAGCCCCCGGTGTTGTGTGGTGTTCGGGTGAGCCGAGGTAGAAACCATTACCACGTGTCTTGCAATAATGCAAACCCCTCGTGTGACATGGAATAATCTCTATCGATTTTTAGTTTGACACTTGTGTTCAGATTGCAGACCGGTTCACGCTTATTATGACGGTCGATTTTCGGCTTTCTCCACTGAGGTACTTGACCAGGCAAGCTGGAAGTACAATCGCAGTGGTTCTCCATTTACCCTTTTAGCCGAACGAGCGGAACGTAAGAGGGTAAGCATAGGAGCCGGGCAACCCAACCTTTGACCTAAGACACAATTCGGAACCGATGCATATAACACAAAAAATCCGACACCCCGGACATATAAAGGATAAATGTTGGGACGATGCTTGGGACAAGCTTTATAGCTAAGCCCCCGTTTTATTAACCGGGTGCATCGAAGTTGTACCGAACAGTTGCACTTCCAGAGGCGGGGAATTGGAAATAATCATAAAATGCCATAATCGGACCATAAAAGATGATCTATGTGTATTATGAATTTTTACAATTCATACTGCGGGCGGAACTGTTACAGGTATGTTTAGAAACAAATGTATACAAGGGGGAGGATCGATCGGGGCTCTTGGTCTGCGGATTGATGTCCTTGACGTGTCCCTGTGCGCCTCCATTCCTTTGCTCTTGACGAGCGGTGTTCTCCTTAAAAGGTGGTTGTAATCGGCGAACAGACCCTTGGGGGAGGTATATTTTAAGTCGCTGGGACATGCATGAGTTTGACGCCTGCTGCGCTGTAAGTAGTTCGGTCGAACCGACCACTCTGTTGTGATGAGGTGTCCCCCCGTAGCTGCCCATGGTATTTTAAGTGCAAAATTGTGCCTTCTCGGTACATACCTGATGGGTAGTGGGACCGTGCTATGGGGGGCGTGACGTGGCTTGAGACTGCGTCGGTATTTCCCTAAAGAGGAAGGGATGATGCAGCACAGCGACGGTAAGTATTTCCCTCAGTTATGAAACCAAGGTTATCGAACCAGTAGAAGGATCACCACCACCCAATAAGCAGCACCTGCACACAAACAACAAATACTTGCAACCCGACGCGAAAGAGAGGTTGTCAATCTCTCTATGGTAAAAAGATAGATTAGGTAGTGATAGATAGGAGAGATGGATCTCTCAAGAACACAAAATAAAAAGGGCAAATAAAATATGCAGCAATATGTTTTTGGGTTTTTGGTTTTGTAGATCTGAAAACAAAGACTGCAAAAAGATAGATCGGAAAGCAATATGTTGGAAAAGTAGACCCGGGGGCCGTAGGGTTCACTAGTGGCTTCTCTCATGAGTATAGCGCACGGTGGGTGAACAAATTACTGTTGGGCAATTGACAGAAAATCGAATAGTCATGATGATATCCAAGTTCGCCTGTCGTGCTCGGGTCCTCCTGTTCGCCTGTCGCAGCTTGCCGCCTGGTTGGGGTCCTGGTGCCTCGGTGCCAGAGTGGAATTCGGCCACTAGAGCCGCTGTGTGTTCTTCCGTCCGGAGTGAGCGCTCTGTATTGCCGTTGACGGTGATGACCCCCTTTGGCCCGGGCATCTTGAGCTTCAGGTATGCGTAGTGGGGAACGGCATTAAAGCGAGCAAACGTTGTGCGGCCGAGCAGTGCATGATAGCCACTGCGGAAAGGCGCTATATCGAAGATCAAGTCTTCGCTACGGAAGTTATCGGGAGAGCCGAACACAACTTCAAGCGTCACGAATCCCGAGCACAGTGCTTCCACACCGGGGATGACTCCCTTGAAGGTGGTGTTGCTCGGTTTAATTCTTGACGGGTCGATACCCATCTTTTTTACTATATCTAAGTAAATCAGATTAAGGCTGCTTCCTCCGTCCATAATGACTCTAGTGAGGTGGAACCCATCGATAATGGGGTCCAGGACGAGGTCAGCTGAGCCTCCATGACGGATGTTGGTAGGGTGATCCCTACGATCAAAGGTGATCGGACAAGCCGACCACGGGTTGAACTTCGGGGCTATGGGTTCGACGGCGTAGACCTCCCGAAGTGCGCGTTTCCTCTCCTTTTTGGGTATATGTGTGACATATATCATGTTCACGGTTTTGACCTCGGGAGGGAATTGCTTTTGCCCACCATTGTTCGGCCCGCAAGGTTCCTCATCATCCTCGCTTCGTGGGCTCTAACTCTGTTCCTTGGCTGCGATCTTGCCTGCTTGCTTGAACACCCAACAGTTTCTGTTAGTGTGGGTGGCCGGCTTTTCTTGCATGTCGTGGATTCGGCAGGGCCTCTCCATGATTCTGTCAAGAGCGATAGGTCCATCCCTGTTCCCTTTAGGGGGCTTCTTCCGCTGTCCGTGTTTTGAGTTGCGGAAGCCAGCGTTTACGGCCATGTCTTCCGAGTCGCCATTGCTATGACGGTGTTTATTTTTGTTCCGTCTTGGCTTTCCGTTACCATCCCGCAATTCAGAGGTGCCGGGGTCGTCGGGATTGTGGCTTCGGCGTGCTAGCCAATTGTCTTCACTTGCGCAAAAGCGGGTCATCAGGGAGGTGAGGGCAGACATCGTTCTCGGCTTATCCTGGCCGAGCTGACGAGTTAGCCATCCGTCCCGGATGTTGTGTCTGAACAAGGCTATCGCCTCGGCATCCGGACAATCGACGATCTGGTTCTTCTTAGTCAAGAACCGGTTCCAGAATTGCCTGGCAGATTTGCCGGTCTTCTGGACGACGTTGCTTAGATCGGAAGAGTCCAGGGGCCGGACGTAAGTGCTTTGGAAATTAGATCGGAAGGTGTCTTCAAGTTCCTCCTAGCTCCCAATGGAGTTCTCGGGGAGGCTGTTTAGCCAGTGCCGAGCTGGTCCCTTCAGTTTGAGTGGTAGATATTTGATGGCATGGAGATCGTCTCCTCTAGCCATATGTATGTGGAGGAGGAAGTCCTCGATCCAGATGGCCGGGTCCGTAGTTCCGTCGTTTGATTCTATGTTGACGGGTTTGAATCCTTCGGGGAACTCGTGTTGCATGACCTCGTCTGTAAAACACAGCGGGTGTGCGGCGCCTCTGATATGGGCTACATCACGCCAGAAATCAGTTGTTGGGTGGGCTCGGTATTGTTCCCGGTTTCCGTGGTTGCGGTTGAGCCACGATCGATAGCCATCATCTCTGACGCGGGAGCGTCCCCTAGATCCGTAGATGGATCTGGCATGACCTGACCTATAGTCCAGGTCCTGACGAAGATCGTACCGGTCCCCATGATGTACTGGTACCTTTCCTCTACTACGGGGTGACGTGGGCCAGTACTCGGCATCCTGAGCCATCCTGTCCCATCCTCAAGGGGGGCAATCCGGCTGGTCATATTGAGTGTGTCTGGGAGACTCGGGCTCAAGGGCCTCGTCGTCGAATTGCGGCAACAGGCACCGGCGAGGGTAACTCCTCTTTTGGTCTGGCCTCTCAGTGCCGAATCCTTCTTCGGCCGCCAAAACTTTTGTCCATCTATTATTGATGGTGTTTTGTTCGGCCTTGAGCTGCTGCTGCTTTACCTTTAAGGTCCGAGCTGTGGCTATGAGCTGTTGCCTGAATCGTTCTTGCTCCTCGGGGTTTTTGGGGACGGTGAAGTTTTTGGCTTCGAGGTTTTCTTCTTCTACAGCGTGTGGGAAGTAGTCATCATCCCGGGAATCATTGAGATCCTCGACGTCTTGCTGATCCGTGAGTCTTTCCGGGTCCTCCACCGGCTCCGCGGGGGCTTCAGGGTCGCCGAGGTCCTCCGGGGTATCTATTTCCTCGGTGCCTGTAACGGCTTCCCTTCCCTTGTTGGTCTCGAATTGCTTGCGTGTTTCCGGCGTTTTGATATTTCGCCGGACTTTTCGCCGTTCTTCCTGAGGGTGTGGTTCTCCTTGTCATTGGGGGTGTCCACCATATAGACATCATAGGTCGAGGTGGTCGTCCAACGCCCGGTGGTTACGGGGGTGGGGTCGCCGATCTCTTCGTCCATATGTTCTGCATCTTCGGAGGCGTAGTCCAACATGTCGGTTAAGTCTTCGACAGTGGCTACCAAGAGGGAGGTGGGTGGGCCGTAGAATTCCCCATAACCGGCCTCTAGGTCGACCGGAACGTGGGTCGAGGTAAGATCGTCCTCGATTGCCATAGATTGGATCCGGTCTAGAGCCTCGTTCAACCACGAGAGGACGACCAGATCGGTTTCCTGAGGGACCTTTGAGTTGAGCTCTAGGGCGTCTTCGATATGGGCGTGTTCGGCGAAGGTCGAACCTTGATATTCAGGTACCATCACCGAGTCTAGGCTCAAGGTCGGATCTTCGGCAGGGATAGATCGGAGGATCGAGCCGGATAGTGAGCCCGGAGTTGAAGCTCCGGGGTTTCCGAGCCCGTCGGAAGAAACTGGGAGTTAAGGGAGGAACAGATCACCACGGGAGTCGGCAGTGAATTCTAAGTTCCCAAACCTGATCTCTTGACCGTGGGAGAAGTTTTCGATCCGGCCGAGATGGCCGGTCGAGTCAGCATGCAGCACGACGTTGCCGAACACGAAGACCTGACCAGGGACAAAAATGTCCTCGTTCCGGGCCTTTTCGCTGATGGTAAGGCGAACCATCAATCCACAAGTGATCTCACAGCGGAACTCTCAATGAAAGCACCAATGTCGGTGTCGAAACAGGCGGATCACGGGTAGGGGGTCCCGAACTGTGAATCTAGGAACGATGGTAACAAGGGACAAATGGGACAGTGTTTACCCAGGTTCGGACCCTCGTGAGGAGGTAAAACCCTACGTCCTGCTTGATTATATTGATGAATGAGATGGTTACAGAGTTTATCTACCTCGAGATCAAAAGAGCCAAACCCTAATCAACAGAGTCGTCGCTCTACGAACTAAGACCCCGGATTTATATAGACACCAGGGGTCCCTAGGGTTACAAATGGTCGGTTTTATATCCGGGCATAGATACGCCCATCCTTTCTTGGAGGACACACCAAATCTCCGGAACATTTCTCATAAGCCCAGGGTCATTTCGCAGCCCGTCCTTCCCGAAGATGCCATAAGGCGGCCCATCGGGCCGAACTATAAGAGATAAGTCATCGGCCAGAGGACCCCTAAATCCCTGATTCCCTCACTCTCTCCAAATAAAGATTTCAGATCCAAGGATTTTATTCAAATAGCAAACAAAAATACACTCCAAGAATAGCACATATCACGTGAACGAATAAAAACTCTCAACATAGGCTAACCGATATTTGTTGACGAAGAGGGGTGGGATGTCTAACGTGAAATCCCCAAGCTTAGATGTTTGACACTTCTTGTACTATTGACTTGGGGAGCCTTGGTAACCCCCAAGCTTGAGCTCTTGTGTCTCGTTAATTCCTCTCATATCACGGTCTCCCCTAAATCTTAAAAGCTTCATCCACACAAAACTTGACAAGAACTTGTGAGATAGGTTAGTGCACATAAGAATAAATCAACACTTGATGTACTCCAAACACAAGTTGCACAATATTTTTCAAACATTATCTACT